>JAKCOX010000025.1:9279841-10516091 GCA_022605575.1 Laterallus jamaicensis coturniculus
GGGAAGGGGGAAGGGGGGGGCCAAGCTAGCAGGGAAGGGGGAAGGGGGGGCCAAGCTAGCAGGGAAGGGGAGGGGGGGGCCCAAGCTAGCAGGGAAGGGAGGGGGGGGGCCAAGCTAGCAGGGAAGGGAGGGGGCGGGAGAGGCAAGCAAGCAGGGAAGGGGCAGGGGCCCAAGCTAGCAGGGAAGGGAGGGGGGGGAGAGGAAAGCAAGCAGGGAAGGGGCAGGGGCCCAAGCTAGCAGGGAAGGGGGGGGGGGGCCAAGCAAGCAGGGAAGGGGGGGGGGGGCCAAGCAAGCAGGGAAGGGGGGGGGGGGCAAGCAAACAGGAAGGGGGGGGGGGGGGGGCAAGCAAGCAGGGAAGGGGGGGGGGGGCAAGCAAGCAGGGAAGGGGGAAGGGGGGGCCAAGCTAGCAGGGAAGGGAGGGGGGGGGCCCAAGCTAGCAGGGGGGCTGCCCCAAGCAAGCAGGGAGGCCGCCCCAGCCATTCCTAGGCACACAAGGGATTGCTTTTGGATGGGAGCAAAATCTCAGAGAAAACCAAACCCAGAACCCCCCCCCCCCCCAAAACAGAAGCTTTAAACCCCCCCAAGAAAACCCCATGCAGACTTGGAGGTTCAAGGACAGAGCAGATTCCTAACAAGCACTTAAAGAGGGAAGAGAAAAGAAAACCATGTAGGGACAGAGGTTATTACCTTCCCCACTTGGTTTGGATATGAATTGGCTCACTGTGCCAGTGAGGTTGTGCAGGGGGGATTTTCTAATGACTGGTAACACAAGGTGTTCCCTACTCAAGGGAGCAGCTGGTCCCATCTTCCTTTTGCCCAATTCACTGAGTTTTTAGGCAGAATTCCACTGGCTTGGCACAATGCCTCAGGGCTTCCCTGACAGGCCAGCTCTGCTAAGTACTTGCCATTTGTTAGCTTTAAAAGCTCATTTCTGGAGATTTGATCTCCATTTATCAGCAAGATGCTTCCACAGTAAAATATCAATATGACTGGAGAAGCCTCATGCATAAGGAAGGAGGGAGATAAAATCCTCATCTTTTAACTATTAAGTCTTAAATAAAGAGCTTCTCCTCCCACAAGTACCAGTTAACCCAGAACCACAACCAGACACCACTTACACAGAAGAGGCACTATCTTAGCACAGGTTTGTTCACTACTGGAAGCAAAACTCCACACAGGATTCACCTCACTGCTCTGCTCACACAGGATGCTGAGCTGCCATCCAGAGACCTGGCCAGGCTGGAGAGCTGGGCAGGGAAAGACCAGATGAGATTCAACAACAGCAAGTGGAGAGTCTGGCACCTGGGGAGGAACAACTGCTGGAATCAGGACAGGCTGGGGGTGACCTGCTGGAGAGGAGCTCTGTGGAGAAGGACCTGGGGGTGCTGGTGGGTGACAGGGTGGCCATGAGCCAGCAGTGTGCCCTGGGGCTGAGAGAGACAATGGGATCCTGGGGGCATCAGGAGGAGTGTGGGCAGCAGGTGACAGGAGGGGATCCTCCCCCTCTGCTCTGCCCTGCTCAGGCCCCACCTGGAGTGTTGTGTCCAGTGCTGGGCTCCCTGGGATAAAAAGGACAGGGATCTCCTGGAGAGAGTCCAGAGAAGGGCTACGGAGATGATGAAGGGCCTGGAGCATCTCCCCTGTGAGGAAAGGCTGAGAGAGCTGGGGCTGTTCAGCCTGGAGAGAAGAAGACTGTTGGGGGACCTAATCAATGGTTATCAATATCTTAAGCATGGGGTGCAGGGGGAATTGGCCAGCCCCTTTTCAGTGTCTGTGGGGACAGGACAAGGGGCAATGGCTGCAAGTTGGAGCACAGGAAGTTCCACACCAACATGGGGAGGAACTTTTCCCCAGTGAGGGTGCCAGAGCCCTGGGACAGGCTGCCCAGGGGGTGTGGAATCTCCATCTCTAGAGATACCCCAGATCCATTTGGACACCTCCCTGTGCAACCTGTCCCAGGGACCCTGCTTTGGCAGGGGGTTGGACTAGATGATCTGTCAAGGTCCCTTCCAGCCCCTAATGATTCTGTGAATGTCCCTGGGACATACTTGTGTCCTTTAACTTCTTTACACCTGAGTCTTGCTCTCACACACCCCCTTCCTCCTTATTTACATTGCAAATGCCACTATCAGCATCCATTAAACTTTCTGTTTTAGCAAACAAGGGCATCAATCTCAAAATGATGTCAGCAAAATATACCCATTTGATTACTTCCCAACCCATCCAAAGAAAATTAGGATATTATTATTATTATTACTCCTGCCTGTGGTTTATAAATGTGAAGGTTAATAAAGCCATTTCATTCCCTGAGAACCAGTCAAGATTGATCTGTCTTTCCAGTTTATCACAATCTCCCAGCTGTGGGAGATAATCTACATTAAGCAATGGTGTCCCCATGATTAATGGCAGTCTTGTGGGCCATAAACATACCCATTAGAGTTCACATTTTATCTGATAAATACATTTCAGGGGGGTAACTCTGGAGGACAGGGAAAGCATGCCACCATTGTACAACTGAAGGCTTAGTTATTAAATACTGAGAGTCACCACTGCCACCTTCTGCTGTGTACAAGCAACTTGGAGAACATGCCCAGGCTCTCACCTAAAAACAAACTGGAAGAGTAATAAATGCAGAGAAAAAACAGATTTTACCCCCCCCCCAACTGCTCATCACCCAGCCCAACATCACAGCCTTGGATCATCAGGCACCTGAGAGAAGCCACCTCAGTGCTGATGGTGCTGGACCAACCTCCCTCCCCAGCTCTCCTTGGGGCTGGATCATGCTCCATTGGACTTTCACACCTTCCAATTCCCCCTGTGAAAGCATAAGCACCCTCTGCAGTGCCATCAAGTGACCAGTTCAGGACCCTGCTAAAGCACCACCTGCAACTATCACCTGCACTAGGTCCCAAAAGCTGAATTACTCAGCAAAAAGTGCTGGACTGCAGCAGCTATGAAGCAGTCACCACACACAGCAAGGGAGCCAGCACACAGCACAGGAACACACCCTGTGTGACAGTCCCCTCTGTGTGTTTGCACAACTGCCTGTTACCAACCTTGTGCCCAGCTCCATGGGGGTTCAGTCTGCAGAAGGCACCATCACCTCAATCTTTACTCCCAGCAGCTCTTTAAAACCCCACCTCTGTTCCAAGGGAGACTATGGACTAACTACCACTACACCAGGAATAGAGCTGGTGGCATTTACCTTGAGCTCCTGAATCCACCTGATCCAAAGGACAGGAAGAACCTCCTATTTCCCTCTCAATCCTTTTGACAATACCTCATCAAATACCAGGAAGCTTCAGTATAGCAAGGGGGAAGCTGCAAAACAAAACTCTGCCCTGGTTTCCATCCCATCAAGCAACAGGAGATGAAAGGTACCAAGGGGCTAGTGATGAGAACAGTGTCACTTCAGGTTTCAAAGTTAACCCAAAACACCTGAGATACAACTAGAGCAGCATCAGCCTTGCCTTATCCAACACTCTGGGGCTGTTGCAGCAGCTGAGAGCAGCCCATGTCTAAGAGGGGCAGGACACTGCCAGGCACAGAGAGACATCCAGTCCTCACACCACCATCCCCCAGGGAGATTTCACCCTCAGGATGTACCCCCCTGCAGAGGCAAGAGGGCAGCACAATGGCCAGGACAGAAGGAGCCTTTGCCATCTCCTCCAAAAGAGGCAGCTGAGAAACTACCTGTCCCTCAGAGCAGAGGGTGCTTCAGTCAGAGCCATCAGAACCTGAGCTACACTGGCAGGAGGGAGCACAGCTCTGTGTGACAACAGCTCCATGGCCAAGTGAAGAGCAGGGAGGAGTGTCCTTCCTCAGGGGTGGGTACTGGGACCAGCACTGTTCAACTTCCTCAGTAACTTGTACACACAACACATATCACTCAAGGAGAGTGACAGGGTGGGTAAGGAGAGAGAGTTAATTGTTTAAGTTAATTCTTTACATCACAAACAGCAATGGATTCTCACAGCCAGTGTGTAAAACCATCCCAGGCCAACAGCAGCTGTGCTCAGGGCTAGAGCAAGCAGCACAAGAAGCCAAAAGCAGGAGGTGTTTTATCCCTGTACTCACTCTTCACTCATAAACTGGACTATGAGATGTCCTTTTCCTGATTTACACCACACTGATCATGGCATTGACACGTTTTGTCAGTGAAAACTCAATGCCTAACTGTCCACAGAGCAGCTGGAGGACACCAGCTCCCCTCCCTGAGCCAAACCATCTGGCAGGGGATGCTGCTACAGAAAACCCAGTGCCTGTCTTGTCAGTGACCTCTAGTGGGGACCACACTCAGGAGGAGGGAAGGAGGACCACTTCCAGCAGTCACAGAGCCTGAAAGAGCCAGCCTTTCTCCCTCCATCCTTCTTTTGCTGACAGCAGCACACAAGCCTGTACACACTCATGGCAG
Source organism: Laterallus jamaicensis coturniculus (assembly GCA_022605575.1). NCBI lineage: Eukaryota > Metazoa > Chordata > Aves > Gruiformes > Rallidae > Laterallus > Laterallus jamaicensis. The sequence goes on from JAKCOX010000025.1 coordinate 9,284,256, forward strand.
GAGCTCTCCCCCAAGCCTGTCTCACTCCTCTCCCAGCAGTTTGCTCCAAGCAGCTGGAAGCATTTTGCCTCCTTCCCCCTCCCTAAGGTGAGGTGCAGAGATACCCACACTCCCCCTGTAACCTCCTGCCCCCCAGGCATGCAGCTTGGCTGCTGTGACCCAGCAGCAGGGGAGCTCCTTAAGATTTGGGAAGAAGCCATGAGAGGTGCACACCAGAGGTACACAAGCTAAGGGTGGGTAATTACAGGGTGGGTTTGTTGAGAGAGGGATGGAGAGCAGCTGAAGGGTTCCCAAGTAAAAATACAGCAATGGGAAGACCACTAAGGGGGATCACTGAGGGGTCCAGCATGCAGCCAACCCTCCACCCCTCTGCCCAGCTGCAGGGCCAGCAACGAGCATGTGGAGCTCTCTCAGCTTAGCCCACCAGCTCTCTCCAAAGAGACAAAGGAGTTTGCTGTGCTAATAAATAAAGGAGTTTTGGTATATTCTGTTTGCAGGCTGAGGATCCACAGACAGGAAAGCTCAGGAACAGGGCAGGAACAGCCTAGAATGCCACAGGAATCAGGGAGGTGTTTGGCAGGTCCCACACAGCTCAGGTCAAGCTCCTGTGCTGGCAGAGCAAGCCAAGCACCTCACCTCAGGACACAGGTCCTTGCAGCAGGGTGTCACCACTCCACCAGCAGTTTCGCTCCCCACCAGCACACACAGTGTTCCCACAGACAGGCACAGCCACAGGGTCAGTGCCAGGGACAGACACTCAGATCCCAGTGTGAGTCACAGGCTAAGAGAGCCTGTGAGCACTGCAGCAACCACCCCTTGCACGAGTCACAGCCAGACAGTGGCTGGACCCGACCACCTCAGAGCAAGTTTTTTCTGAGACAGGCTCAACAGCTCAGACTTTCCCCTCCCTCCAACAGGTTCACCCCCAGCAGCTCAGATTTTAAATCAATTCAACTAATGGGTGACAGTCCTACACTCTCTGTACAGCTGTACCTTGGCCCTCCTCACATGGCTCACAACACTGCCAAGATCTTCAACGTCGATGACAGAACTTGTGCCTCCAGCTTCCTCAGCACCAGCCTCCTCCTCACTACTGGTTTCAACCAGCTCCTCTGCCTGGGTAAAGAGAGAGCAGAGAACAAAAAAATAACATTGGGAACACAGACAAGTGTTAAATTCCAGCTATGCTAACCAGCAAAATCAGCTCTCAATTAGAAAACAAGGAAGAGCCAAGCAATAACCTGGGTAATGTATGTGGGACTTTTATCAAGAGTTCAGGAGCACACAGACCACCTGAGACTCAGGCCAAATATCCCACCCCCAGATGCACAGTGCTCTGTTTCCCTCATGTGCTTAGCTATCACCAACACCCACCACACACCTGGAAGCTCAAAACCCATTTAACTGCCCCAAGTGCCTCTGCCAGAACAGAGACACCTGCAGAACCTGTCCCTCTTTCTGTGCACAGCCAAGGGCCAGCCTAACAGCATCTGCAGAGCAGCAAAAATCATTCCCCTTGTTCCTGCAGTAACCAACACTCAAACCTACTCCTCCAATGGAGCCTCTATTTCCCTACACAACTCCACATGGCCACAGTGATCATTCCCAGCCCACAACCACCAGCCTGTAGGGAGCACTAAAGCATCACAGCAGCTCATGGCCTTGCACTGCAGAGCAAGAGAGGATCTCTTATGCAAAACCTGCAATCAAACACTCCAAGACACAGGAATTACTACAGGCAGACACCTTCAGAAGAGATCCATGGCCTGCTATTCCTAATGCCCAGGGAAAAACCTTGGGATGCAGGGGAGCAACTTCAACAAGTTGAAGTGGAAGCAGGTGAAATGCTCACAGGAAATGCTCCACTCAGCCAGTAGAAAAAGCAAAGGCTGAGAAGAACCCAGCCCAGCCCATGGAGCATCAGGCACAACACACACTGCCCCCTGCTCCAGGGGAAGGCTCCCTCATCATACAAATGCCACCTGGCCAAGGGCCATCAGAAATTCTTTGGTCCCTCCTTTGTGGAAGGCTTCTGTTACACACCATGGGATCTCATCCCTCCTACCCCTCCACCCCAAAAAGAACTAACAAGTTCCCACAGCACCCTTTGGGTGCTCCAAGGGGCATTAAACCCAAAACACAGCCCCACAGTCTTTGCCTCTACCTCAGTGTTCTCGCATTCTGATGCCCCGTGGTCATGATCTGAGCTCTCCTTGCTCTGCTTCCCCAGGGATTTGCACTTCTTTCTCTTGCACTTCCCATTGCAGGGCTGCTTCTCCCCTCTGCAGAGGGCTTGGAGTCGGCTGAGGAACTTGGCTGTCCAGGCTTTGAAGTCAGCCTCAATGCTGCCGTGCTTGCTCTGGGCCACGTTGCAGTCGCCCTCGGCACGAGTCATGATGCGCCTGGCGCCGAGCATCCAGAGCCACCTGTCGATGTTCCTTCCAACCTGGGGCAGGAGAGATCATAGAATCACAGACTGGCATGGGTTGGAAGGGACCCCAAGGGTCACAGAGCTCCAACCCCAATGCCACAGGCAGGGACACCAACCTCAGGCCTGGAGCTACACAAGGTTGCCCAGGGCCCCATCCAACCTGGCCTTGAACACCCCCAGACACGGGGCACCCACCCCCTCTCTGGGCAGCCTGTTCCAGCCCCTCACCACTCTCTCTGGAAAAAACTTCCCCCTAATACCCAATCTAACCCTTCCCTCCTTTAGCTTTAATCCATCCCCCTTGTCCTGCCAGTGTCTGTCCTTTGAACAAGCTGATTCCCCTTCTGTGTCTCTGCTCCCTTCAGGCACTGGCAGGCTGCAATGAGGTCCCCCTACAGAACTTTGCAGCATTGAGGACAGTTTTGCCTTTCAGAGGAGTGCAAACAAAGGCAAGGCACATGGCAGATACTTACTGTGTTGTAATGATCAACATAAACAGAGTTTCCCAGGCCAAACACAGCGTATCTCAGGCCCTTCAGATGCATCTTCCCAAAGCGGAAGTCGTTTGCAGCCTCTCCCAGCCACCTGCAGAACCACGCTGCGCTCTCCGTTGGCTGGCCATCCGTGTATGTAGCTACCAAGAACACACAAACGTTCCTGCTCGTTGTCTAATAACACAAAGAGAACAGAACAGGAGGGATTGCTGTCTTTTCTGGAACTCTCTACATCAGTGGGAGAGCTGAAACACATGCAAGAGGTCAAGAGAGCAAGATTTCTGCCCCAGGGGTTATTAGCCTTCGGTGCAGGACGCTGCGGGGTATAATCCCAAGGGCAGTGAGAGGCTGTCCTCCCTGCAAAAGCACCTTCAATTAGCCAAGAGAGATCAAGCTGTCTTCTCCCTACTGAAAGGCACAAGGGGATAAGCCAGAACAGGACCCTGACCTTCCCCAGCCCAATCTACAGCTTCTTGAACAGCCTCTTGCAGCATTAAAGTCTCCTGCAGAACCAAACAGCCAAATCCACCAAGGATTACTCAAAACAAATATGCCTCCCTAGAAGTTTCTAGCATCCACATCAGCTGCAGCAGCATCACCAGCTTCTCAGCCTGGTTTTGAACCCTTCCCCAAGCATACACAGTCAGAGATGGAGCAGGGGGGGCCTGGGGCAACCCCTCTTGTGTAGCTCACCCCTGAGCTGCAGAATTAGCTCACACAAAGTCACCATCAGCATCAAAATATTCCATGAATCTTTTCCCAGGGGGTTTCCAAGTCTGGGTATTTTCTGCCAAGGGTTGGTGGGCTGTACTTGCTTATGTAGAAGGGAAGCAATATTCAGCACACAGCCTGGGGGATTTCCAGGAAAACAGGAGAAGAATACCAGAGGAAAAGAGCCTTCACAGTCCCAGGCTGATTAGGAACCTACCTCCTCTGCTAAACGATCATCTGGATCAGAGTCTCCCAAGCTAATGACTTCCACAGGCAGATGAAGGGAAGTAACAGCTTCAGACAGAGCTTTGGCAAATCTCTGAAAGCAGAAGTGTAGGAAGTTATGGATTCCTTCAACCCAGCTACTGGTGGGCTCAAACAGGCTGTTTGACTTCTCCCAGCACATGGGGGAACTGGACACTGGACCAATAAATGCTCACTTAAAGCAAACAAAAAAAGAAGTATGCTGGCTGACAAGAGAGTTACATGAAACTTAATGACTGTGTGTATAAGTAAACTCATTAGAAATTACATTTCTTTGGGAGAAAGCACCTGTTACACCCTGCTCCCTGCCAGCAAATGAAAAGTATATTGCAAAAGTAAACTTCAAGCTTCATAATCAATTCCCTACCATGTGCCCCACTTAAAAGGTGGGAAAAACCCTGTTATTTTTACATTATTCTCACTTATCTTTCATATTGGGCAATGATTTCTAACGAGCTAATGAACTTGCTGACCTAATGAACCTCAGGTGCTGACACAGGGCAGTGTCTCTAAGGCAGGCAACAGAGACAATCAACATGTCAGCTCAACCCCATGCACACAGGGAACCTAAGAACCCCAAAACAAACACCTCATACCTTTGCTGTGCCAGTCTGAGACCCGTAAAAGATCTTTACCCCAGCCACACAGACTTCCTTCACCTGCAGGGTCGTGTATCCAGTCACTAGTTTGTCTCCTGTCCCTTCAGGAGCAGCTGGATGCCCGCTGGATTTTCCACCCTACGAAACAAGCGCCACACATCATCCCACATCCCACACCAAGCCCATTCTCCCAAGGAATGTTCAAGGCCCAAACCCCACCAGCAGACACCCAGCACTGCTCAAATGCCAGTCGAAGCATTTCAGCTCCTCGTCCCAAAGGAAGCACACAGGCTCTGAACATCTCACACATCAGGGATGTAGTGGGATCCAGCCAAACCTGACAGCCTCCCAACGTGGGCAGCACAACTTCACCCACCTACATGAGGAGGTTTTAAAGGACTCATCCCACTCCCAAATCTCAACCAGCCCAACCCCACCATTAACATCACTGGAAAGCAAAAACACTGGGCACAGAGGGATTTACCTGAAGTGACAGAGGAAGCCAGCCTGAACCACTGGCTCAGGAACAAAGTAAGATCTGCTCAAACATCAGAGCAACTGGGCTTTTTGCTACCCACAAGTACAAGACAACCCAGACCAGGGTATTAGAACCATCAGATGAATTCAACTCCAACTGGAGCTTGCCACAATGTAGGTGGGCACACAGGGAGGCAGCATGTTTCTCTGCACTGGTGGGCACCTCCACCTGGAAACGACTCACTCCTGTGTGCAGATTTTGGGGTGCTCTCAGGCAGAAGTGCTTATGTGTTTGGTTACCTTATTTCTGGTGGTGAAGAACTGGGCGACCATCCAAACGCTGATCCCAAGCGCAGCAGCAGAATAGATGTAAAACCTGTGCAGCCACGCAGACACCAGGCAAGTATGGAAGAAGCTCCACGTATCCATTGAGACATCTAAATCTAGAACAAACCACGGATTTAGCAAGAGCAGACTCCTGCAGTAAGGGTTTAGAACAAGCACACAAGACCCACTCATAGAGCACCCAGCCTCACACCATTAGCTGTTCTCAGGCTCCGCAGAAAACAGCTTTTGGCTAAACAGATGGCAGCCAAAGTTAACCAAGGAGCCTTCACCTCCTCAGAGGGGTGGAAACAGGAATTTATCTGTGTCCCCAAACTAAGGGTTTGGTCTGCCACACAGGACCTCTGGGTTTGCCTGACAGAGGGCAGCTCTCTTACAAGGAAAGGACAAACAGTTGTGCTGCATGAGCACCTGAACGTAAAAACCCTTCTGGAACACCCACTGCTCTGTACAGGTCTCAATTTTGTATACATGCAGATCTCTGCAGCACTGGAATAGGCTGCCCAGGGAGGTGGTGGAGTCTCCTTCCCTGGAGATATTCAAGACCCATGTGGACGCCAATCTGTGCAGTATGAGCTGGGGAGCTGCTTTGGCAGGGGGTTGGACCCCAGGAGCTCCTGAGGTCCATTCCAACCCCTACAACTCTGTGATTCTGTGATTTCAAGGGGAAGATCATCCCAAGCCAGCTGCTGCTGAACACAAGGCACCACACAGGTTACCACAGCAGCTCCGACCCAGAGTTTCAGGGCCAGGCTGAAATCCCAGAATCTCCTGAGTCGCAAGGGTCCCAGAAGGCCCATGGGGCCCAACTCCACACAGGCCCAGCCAAGCCAGAGGCGGCACCGAGCACATCACCCAGACGCTTCCTGCCCTGAACCCGGCTCGGGGCTGTGACCCCTTCCCTAGGGAGCCTGTGCCAGTGCCCGACCCCCCTCTCAGGACAGAACCTCTTCCTGACACCCAGCCTAACCCTCCCCTGGCACAGCTTCACGCCCTTCCCTCGGGTTCTGTCCCTGGGCCCCAAAGAGAGGAGATCAGCACGTGCCCCTTCGATCCCCCCAGCAGGAAGACACCCCCCCCAGTGCGGCCTCCCCTCAGCCTCCTCTTCTCCAGGCTGGACAAACCCGGTGCCTTCAGCCTCTCCTCGGGAGCCTTCCCCTCCTTCCCCATCCTCGCTGCCCTCCTCGGGACACTCTCCAGTCGCTTCACGTCCCTCCTGTCCTGTTGCGCCCAAACCCAACCCCAGCACTCGGGCTGAGGCCGCCCCAGCGCAGGGCAGAGCGGGACAGTCCCTCCTCCCCGGGCTGGATGCGCCCCAGGGTGAGGAACGCTCGGCTCACGGCTAACTCACCCCGGATGCCGCTCGGCACAGCGGCCTCCGGCGCCTCGCCACCCGCTGCAGCCGGGTCCAGCCGAAAGGCCCCTTCCCGGAGCTCCGTCGCGGGGCGAGGGCTGACTCCAAACCACCGCGGCTGCGGCTTCCCAACCCGGGCCCGGACCGCTGCGCCCACGGAGCGGGCGCCGCAACACGGCTCGTGTGCGAGGCCCTGACGGACAGACGGGCGGCTGCCCAGCGCCCGGGGACTGCCGCGGGCACCGGGCCGGAGCGCACCCCGGCCCCTTCCCGGGGGCTTCCGACAGGCCGGACGCTCCGCCGGCTCCTTCCCCCGCGCCGCGGCCAAACCCGGCGGGGCGGCCCCTCCTCACCCGCCCGGAGACACGGGACGTGCCCCGAGAAGCGAGCCGGCCCCCGCGGGACGGGGCTCCAGAGCCCGGAGCAGCCGCCCGGCCGCAGCCACCCGCCCCCCGCCCCAGGACCAGCCCCCCGCCCGCGCTCACGGCCCCGCACGCTCCCGGGCGGACAGACGGACACACGGACAGCGCACCCCTCACCGCCACCGCCGCTCGAGCCACGCGCTGCTCCCGCCCCTTCCGGGACGCCGCCGCGTCTCCCTCCGGCCGTGGGCGGGGAAAGCGCCAGGAGGAGCCCGGCCGCGTCCGCTCCACGGGCCGGGGCCGCCTCCCCGGGACTGAGCCCGAGAGGGGCCGTCCGCGGGGGAGCTGGGGCGGGGGAGCCCCTGCGGGGACCCGGCTGCGAGGGACGATGGGAGCGGTGCAGAGCCGGGCCGGGGGAGCGCCTCGGCGCGCTGTGCGCTGCCCCGGCCCGGCACGACCCTGGGGAGCGACCTCTCGGGAGCCGGACTTGCCCCGGCAGCAGAGCTCGCTGCTCTTTCGCACCGCGCTGCCTTGACGAGTTCTCTGCCCGCGCCCCCGTCTCTCGGGACAGAGACCCCGGCCGGGCCCCGCGGGCACACACGGGGCTTGTCAGGGTTTGCAAAGGCCGAGAGGGAAGGTCTCGCTCCAGCCCGTGGGGCCATGGCCAGACGGAAACCTGCCAGAAGGCGGGGTGCGACCGCTGTGCAGCTCCCGGCGCTGCAAAGCTGGGAGAAGGGTTCCAGACACCTTACACGAGGGATGCCAGGGGCTTGGTTTGGTCCCGGGAAGGATCGATTGAATGCACTGCTGCCGTGGGCGAGAGGCTTGTGTGTTTGTTAAGAAAGGGGTGGGAAGGAGCAGCAACAATGTCAGAGCCCCTGATCCAAGTTCCAGAGAGTGAAGACCTCCAGGAGCAGCTGCAAAGTTTATTGTGGCGTGTTGAAAGGCACAGAGTCAATCCTGGTGGGTCACAGACAACTTGAAGAACAACAGAACAGACATTTATCCCGTCCCCATGGCTGACGGCAGCCTGGGCTCAGGTTTCAGTACATTTCATGAACACCAGAACCACAACGTGCCTATACAACAGGTTGTCCCACCCTGCTGAACTCCCTGACACTTCCCTGCTAAACACCACACACATTTACATCCCCACAAGACCCTCCATCCTGTGCTTTATGGCTTTTTCACAGACTCCCAGAGATTCCCTGAAACAAGCACAACTGGGTCTCCTTTCCAGGGCTGCTCCTCATTTCCCCCAGCTTACTAGAAGATGAACTAAGCTGCAGGTGTACTGGAGACCCTAAACAAGGGGCTGGTCATGGAAATTGAGGGAGGGGGAAAGGGGGGAAGAAAACCCAAGAAACCAAAAGCCGGTGGGTTGGGATAAGGAGAGTTTGCTGGGATAGGGTGCTCCTCACCCCACCGCTGCCTAAGGAGGCCAAGGGCAGAGTCCTGTGTTTGGGGCATAACGACCCCGAGCAGCCACACAGACTGGGGCAAAGGGGCTGGAGAGCTGCTGGCTGAGGACCTGGGGGTGTTGGGGACTGCCGAATATGAGCCAGCAGTGTGCCAGAGTGGCCAAGAAGGCCAACAGCATCCTGGCTTGTGTCAGACACCACATGGACAGTAGGTCTGAGGAGGTGATTGTGTAATCACCCTGCATGAGGCGTTGCAGTGTTGCCCGGCTGAGCAGGGGGCAAGCGCCGTATCCATTGTGATGTAAAACGGAGCCGGTAACCTGGTTACCCACCCTGCCCTCCACTGCCGGGGCAGCTCAGGACTCGCAGTCCATCCCATCCACAGGAGCGAGCAGGAAGCGTCTGCGGGTGGGGATGATGCAGCGGGAGGCGATGGCCAAGCAGGGGTGTTTCCGCTTGCCACCGTTGAAGGGCAGCCTCAGCCAGCGAGCCCAGGAGCTGCGGGACATCACTGTCTTGCGAGGTACTGCCCCTTGGGCTTTTTGGGGTGGGTGGGGGGCTGTCCCACTGTCCTGCACAGCGCTGCCTGTACCTGTGCGGGACTAACAGCGCCTTCCTGTCCTCCAGAGCAAGGGCAGAAGCTCTTCTCGCAGCTGTGTGAGGAGAAGCTGGCTGAGACCAGGGAGCTGCTCCCTCGGCTGCGCGAGGTGGTGCAGGAGGACACCCAAACCCTGGACACCTTGCTGGCGGCCCCGGTAGGTGCTGAACCCCCCTGGTGCTGGCCTGGAGAGCCAGCTCCTCTCCAGGAGCAGGACGTGACCATCCCCAGGCGGGCGCTGATGGTCTTGCTGCCCCTCTGCCACCCACAGCGCAGGAAGATCACCTTGGTGGAGGCATGCAGAGCAGTCAGAGCTAGAAAGACATTGGAGGTACAAGGAGGGATGGGTGGGCAGGGGCTGCTGCAGCCCCCCTTGTCCCGGGGGTGCCCGGTGAGCCGTGCCTGCAGCCCGGCAATCCCTTGTGTCCCCTTCCAGCTGGGCATGGAGAAGCTGCGGGCTGAGATCTATGCTCGCGCCAAGAAGTACAACTTGCTGCAGAGCAAGGTGCGGCAGCGGCGCCAGACAGTGGAGGAGCTGCAGAAGCGGCTGCAGCAGCTGAAGAGTGCTGCGGTGGATGACAGGCAGTACCAGCAGCAGATGCAGGTACCCAGGACCCCTTCTCAGGGGGCAGCACCCACAGGGAGCTTGAGGAGGCCCAGGGGGAGTGCTGGGCTTGGCTTGCGTGGTAAGCCCCTGCCCGCATCCCGTCTTTGCCCCAGACAATTCACCAGCTGGAGAACAACATCGAGAAGATGTTGATGAAAGACCGCGCCGCGCAGAAGTTAAACTGGATGTACTTGGCTACGCGGGATGTCCTGAAGGAGGTGAGCCCCTCCTCAGGCTGCTGTCCTCCCACCTGCCCTGCTCCCCACCTTCCCCTGTCACGGTGTGCAGGGCGGCCCTAGGGCTCGGTGAGGTGATGAGTGGTGGCTCCCTGTGTCCCAGGAGCTGGCACACCTGCCTCGGCACCTGGACCTCCTGAGCGGCATGACTGAGACCTACAGCCTGGAGCTGGAGAACATGGAGCTCACGGCCTCGCAAGCTCTCAGAGCTGCCGAGGCAGCCAAGGTGAGATGGTCCAGAGTACACTGGGGTCCTCTCCCACCCCGGCAATGACACTCAGCCCAACAGAATCCCCGGCCATGAGGAAGGCAGCGCGCCCCATCCTCCAGCCATCCTGGCCCAGTTTCTCTCTTAGCCTTTTACACTGGGGCATGGGGGGCATTTCTGACCCTGGCCATCCCAGAAACTCAGCTGGCTCACTGAGGTCCTTCCCAGCTTTGGCAGCCCCTTCTCCCTTCTCCAATATGCTCCAGGTGAACATGGTGGGGATGAAAAGCCAGTTCCAGGCAGAGAGAGACCTCAGGAACCGCTCCCTTGCTGCCCTGAAGGTGCCCAGGGACAGGCAGTGGCTGAAGGAGGCAACTGCAAAGCAAAGGAAAGCGGTAAGCTGGGGCACGGGGTGCAGGACAGGCTGCGGGCAGACAGCAGGCATCACTGCTGAGCCCCCATGGGACGGGGGTGGTGGGGGGCAGTGGAGCCAGCTCCCCCCAGGTGCCAGCAGCTCGGGGGTGACGATGACTGTCCTTGTTGCAGTTCAGGGACGAGCTCGGCATGGACTTCCCAGCCCAGGACTCGGAGGAGCCGGTAGTGGGTGAGTGCCTGCTGGGATGCAGGGGGGAGGGGTGTGTGGGTGCCAGCTGGCAGGAAGGACCCCTCACACTTCCCCCCAACCCAGACCCCAACGTGGAGGCTGCCAAGGCCCAGATGGAGCGGGACGCCCTGCTGACGGAAAAGCTGGAGAAGACCAAGGCTGCGATGCAGTGCTCCCACATCTGGGTAATGTCAAGACCCATCCCTGGTAAAACGGGGGGAGGGGAGGGGGGGTCTGCTGGAGTGTGGGGAGGGGAGCCCTCACTGCTCGCCTGTGGGTCCCCTGCTCTCCCCTGCCGTGGGAGCCCCAGAGCCCTGCTCGGGAGGGCAGGGATGGACCTGCTTTTCTCTGCCGTGAGCTCAGAGCCTCCACGGTGCAAAAGCATCATCAAGGCCACGGCCCAACACTGTTCCCTGCACCGTGGGCTGAGTCCCTGTGCTCTCCCCTGGACAGGACATCCCTGTCAAGCTGCAGGAAGAGCAGAGATACTCTCAGGACCTTGCCAAGTGCCTGCAGGAGCACTGGGAGAAGAAGCGGGCACTGGAGGAGACCCTGAAGGAGCTGGAGCTGAAGCAGGCCAAGCAGAAGTTTAGCCAGGCTCCCAACACAACCAGGTGCGGCTGGTGTCGGGGCTGACATGCTCTCCAGGCCACCTCGCTGGGTTGGGGGCATATGTGTCATGGGAGTCCCAGTAGATCACCGCTGTCACACCGCAGCACCGGCCCCTCCTGCCCCACAGGTTCCTGAGCAGGGTGCTCCCCCAGCTCTCACCCTGGAAGAGCCCCCAAAGCTCCCGCTGCGGCACCAGGAGCCCACTGGCTCCCTGCCTGGAATGGGCTGTGGCAACAGGGCTGCAGGCAGCACCTCTGCAGTTCTTGGGGAGGGCAGGGGGGCAACGCGAGCAGCATTCACACCCGATTTGGGGTGTCCTTGCACCCCTGTGCGGTCACACGGATGCTAATGTATTTGGCTGCAGGACATTGGAGGAGAAGATGCTGATGAGCCTGCAGCATGAGGAATCTAAGCTGGAGCAGATGAAAGCCCAGCTGAGGCGGAACCAGAAGCTCCTCATGCAGTTTGAAGATGGCATTGACAACCTTGCCATCCGTCTGCACGGCGTCTCAGTGCCCGGCCAGGTACCTGTGCAGCACCGGGGTGACACGGCCCCGGCCAGGCCTTGGTGTCGCAAGGCCACGGCGTGATGCCACCTGGTGCAGCCACCTAACCTGGTTCTTGTCTCTCTGGCTCCAGGAGGAGTATGCCAAGACCCTGGGGCTGGAAGAGAAGCTGCGGCACTGCGAGCAGAAGCTGCAGTACCTGAAGCAGCGCGTGGCCGACCTGCCCCATGACAGCCACACTCTGACTGAAAGCAATGAGGTGCGTGGGGGGCTCCAGCCCTGCCAGGGTTTTGGGGGGGAACCCAGCCAGGGCTCTCCTGGATGGCCCATCCCAGCTGCGAGGATGTAGAAGGCCCCAGGGAAGAGTCACTGAGCAGCTCAGCGCCAGGTGGCCCTGGGCACTGCAGGGTGTCTCCCCCCCCAAGGACATCCAAGTGGGGCACCCCAGGGTCGGGGTCCTTCCTCCCACTTCCCATCCATCAGTTAACCCAGGGTGTCCTTCCCAGGCTTTCGTGAAGGTCAGGAATCTGCTGGAGAAGGCCACTGCTGATGACATGGAGAACCTGAAGGTCTCCTTGGATGAGGGAGGCAGCAGCGCCCAAGGTAGGAGAGCACAGCCAGGACACGTCCCACAATGACTGAGCCAGCCCCTGCCCACTGGGATTTCTGGGGGGCCTGGCCTGTCTCCCACTGTCCCAGTAAACCCCAGCACATGAGTTGTGGCCCCTCCTGTTGGATGCTCTTGGAGAAAGTGCTGGGACACCAGACCTCCATGAGAAGCCCCAGCAGTGTCGCTGATGGGCCAGGCACGCACGCGGGGCTGCTAAGGAGGCAGAGCCTCACTAGTCCATAGTGCCTGTGTCAGAGCGCTCAGCCCAAAGGTTCCCTGTGATGCCACCAGCCCTTCAAAACGTGCCAGCTCTCCCTGGGACATGGGCTGAGGGGAGGTGGCCCCAGTGCCTCTCCTCAGCCCGCTCCTCTCCACTCTTTCCCCCAGACCTCTTTGAATATGACGAGAAAGACCGCGGCGTTGTCCTCACCAGGGAAGACATCAAGAGGCAGGGGCAGCGCCTGATTCAGCTCAAAAAGAAAAGCAAGAGGAAGTACTAGTGGCCTCTTGGATGCTGTGGCTCCATCAGATCCCCCGCCCTCCTTGTGCTTTGCATCCCTCAGCCTCCCCTTGTTCCTCTTCCCAGCAGGTCTAATAAAAGAGCAGGTATCTTTCATTGATCCCAAGCCTGTGATGTGACTTTATCATGAGGTCTCACATTGCATCTTCCCCCCCGGGCACAGGGTGCAAAACCTGAGGGGTGCAAAGCTGGCTTTATGGGCAGCCCCATCCCATCTTTTCGTGCCCTTGCCCTTCACCCAGCCCCGCTCCCCACAGAGCTGGGGATGGGCTGGGGTGGCAAGAGCTCTCCTGGGCCTTCTGTCCCCCAGACAGTTCTGGTGGGCTCCCATGGGCTGCCGTGTGACTGAGGCAGCAATGGGGAACTGTGGGGCAGGGGATGGGACCTGTACAGGAACCAGATTTCAGGGTGGGCATCTTTGTCCTTGTGCTGGAGTGGAAGAGCAGAGCCCCAGCTGAGATGAAGCCCCTCGCTGGGGCTGTCTGACCTGCCTCTGGACTCTCAGTGCCTCTGCCCTCCCCTGGTCCCCAAACACACACGTTGCAGCAGTGCAGTGGAGAGCAGCACCCTATCCCAGGTTTTGGTTTCTTGGGTTTTCTTCTCCCTCCCTTTCCCCCTCCCTCAATTCCCGCTCCCCCCCTCCCCCCGCCCCTTAAAGAACAAGTGGCTGTGCAGTGCCCAGCTCTCATCTGGGGCAAGACCACGACAGATGGTTCCTGTCCCTTCTCAGGGACCCACCAATGTAACCAAGGACCACAGACTAGTATTTAAACAGCTAAATGCCCCTGCCAAAGGACAGGCCTGACTCCCTCGGAAACAGCATAGGAACGGTCTGTGTCAGCCCAGAGAAGTGTCGTGGTGTAGGAGAGTCAGTGCAAAGAGGAATTAGGCAGTGCTTCTGCTCAGTGTGAAGCCGCAACCTCTGTGCAATAAAGGCTGCTGCCAGGATCTCCTCACCAGCCCTGGGAAACTGAACTGTGCAAACCAGCCCCTGGTTTCGAGTCTCCAGTACACCTGCAGCTTAGTTCATCTTCTAGTAAGCTGGGGGAAATGAGGAGCAGCCCTGGAAAGGAGACACAGTTGTGCTTGTTTAAGGGAATAGTTACCTATTCCTTAGCGCCTTAATGTGCTTTATGTTCTCATAGCCTGCTATAGGTCCCTTTAAATCAAAATCATATTTAAACTAAAACAAAAATACCCTAGAAGTTATTAGTGTGACTGAAACATTTCCCCCCTTTCAAAATACTGATACTCAATATTTTCATATCCAAATTGTGGCTTTAGTGAATGTCACATTGTCATATGATGGTGGATCTTTGTATGGTCTTGCTTCTGTTTGTATAATGAAATGATTCAGTTTTGGTTTTCAAGTTGGTTTATGTCTCAAACATTGTATGTCAGACCGAGCACTGTGCACACCAATGTCAGGAGGAGGAGGGTTTCAATTAATGACTTTCCCATACTCCACGTTTCTTTAACAACAGCATATCCAGTGCCCTTTGGGTTTTGCATGGCTGTTCTCGATGTAGCCTGCAATTGTAAATCCATTTGACTGAATTCCCTACATGTCATATTTGTCAGTCGTTCAACCTGTATGTCCAGTCTGTTTCCATAGCACACCATGGGATTTAGGAGGGATTCCAGTGCCTAACCAAATTTTACCTTCATTCTTGGGTCACTCCAAGACACAGTTTGCTTGTTAAGAGAAGCCGTGGAAGTCAGAGAACAAGTGGTAAAGCACAAGGTGGAGGGTCTTGTGGAGATGTAAATGTGCGAGGTGCCCAGCAGGCAGGTAACGGTAAGGAAGGTGCAGACAGACACTCCTGCACAGCGGGGGGTCGGCAGGGTGGGGTAAGCTTTTGTACAGGAACGTCGTGGTCCTGGCGTTGATGGAAAAGTACTGAAACCCGAGTCCAGGCTGCCGCCGTCAGATAGCCAGAGGGGCTGAACGTTTGCCCGGCTGTTCTGAGTTGTCTTCGATCCGCCATGACCGGGGTCCGTGCCTTTCAACACGCCACCGACGGCGCCCAGCGAGGGGCACTGACACGGCTCGCTGCCCATCCGGTGCCGTAGCCCAGCTGGAATTTTCCTGTGGAGTTTGAGAGGTGATCCCCCCACCAACAGTCACAGTATTCATCACCTGGCATGAAGCTGGGGTCCGGCTTGGGGACGGCGCCGACAAAATGGCGGCCGCTTTCTTGTCCGCCTGGGGCCGCATCGTCCAGACCTTAAAGGCGCGTGTAGGGTGGGTGAGGGGCAGAAGAAGTCTGCGCCACCGGCAGACCCCCCGCACCGATGCCCTCTGCCCCGCACTGCACTGTAAAACCTCCTGGTAATGCTGCTGCTGCCGCATCTGACCCGGGACTGTCAGCCCTCGAGAAGGAGCCTGACTTGCACCCCCCAGACTTTCAGGACACCAGGGTGGCTGTACGAAAGGCAGCGGAGCAGGCTGGGGATGCGGACATTTCGGGTGCCTTCCCGGTAACACACGCTCCTGAAGGAGAACCACACCGGGAGAGTCTTTCTTAAAGCCTTCTGACACGCCTCAGGTGTGCGGCAAGTGATCCCGGACTCCGTGCTCCATATCCCACCCGTCTGATCGTCTCTTTGTGATGGCTGGCAGCAGCCTAAGCACAGGGCGCCCCCCGCCCTTCCAGCGCTGCGGCAGCCGGAGGGCAAAGCCCTTCTCGTGTACAGCAGGAACCGAGGCCGCCGTTTACTGTATTCATGTTTTATTAATTGATGAGATCAGGTTCAGGTGAGACGTCAGGGAAAACCTTTCCTCTGAAGGAGTTGTCGGGGCCGGGGACAGGCTGCCCAGGGAGGGGGCTGAGTCTCTTCCCTGGGGTGTTCGGAAGGGGAGATCAGGCGCTCAGGGATGCGGTTTAGTAGCGGGCAGGAAGGGTTGGACTTGATCATCTCAAGGTCTTTTCCATCCTCGTGATTCTCTGATTTTGGACAGAGTTCGCGCCGCTTTACAGAACCGAGCGGAGAACGAGGCAGCTCGGGATTCTGTTCCGAAGTGACTTGCAATGGAAAATCCCAGTTTGGAGCCTCGGGAGGTTTTATGGCCCCTGACATACTGCAGTGCTGATCCCCGCCTGTATGGACGCAGGCTCCAGGCAGTAGGGGCTGTCTTGGCGTGCCGGTCCCAGCACAGCGGTGTTACCCCTGCGCTCAGCGCGGGCATTCCCCAAACAACTGCCCCCAGACCGGCACAGCTAAAGGCGGAGCGCCGGGCGGGCGCCCGCTGTGCCTCACAGCGCGGCTCTGCGCAGAGCGGGCTCCACCGCGACCTGACGGGAGCGGCAGCCGCGGCTTTAGGCGCGAATCCCCGGCGGCGCGCGGGGCGGGCCGCGCTGGGGCAGGCGGCCGCCCCTGGGCCGGGCCGCCTCAGGGAGCTGGGGCCGCCTCAGGGAGCTGGGGCCGCCCCTGGGCGGGGCCGCCTCAGGGAGCTGGGGCCGCCCTGAGCGCCGAGCTGGGCCGGGCCCCTGAGTGGAGAGCGGGGCCTTGGGGTCACTGATGGCTGCGTCGGTAATGGGGAGCTCCAGCAACTGTCATTGCAGCGCGCCCCGTCCTCCAGCCATTCTGGCCCAGTTTCCCTCTCAGCCCGTTTACACATAAAGCACGTTAAGGCCCTTAGGAATAGGTAACTATTCCCTTAAACAAGCACAACTGTGTCTCCTTTCCAGGGCTGCTCCTCATTTCCCCCAGCTTACTAGAAGATGAACTAAGCTGCAGGTGTACTGGAGACTCGAAACCAGGGGCTGGTTTGCACAGTTCAGTTTCCCAGGGCTGGTGAGGAGATCCTGGCAGCAGCCTTTATTGCACAGAGGTTGCGGCTTCACACTGAGCAGAAGCGCTGCCTGATTCGTCTTTGCAGTGACTCTCCTACACCACCGACACTTCTCTGGGCTGACACAGACCGTTCCTATGCTGTTTCCGAGGGAGTCAGGCCTGTCCTTTGGCAGGGGCATTTAGCTGTTTAAATACTAGTCTGTGGTCCTTGGTTCCATGACAAGTAACACTGAGGAGCCTGGTGCTGGGATGGCAGTTTCCTTCCTGAGTCGTTTTCCACCCATCAGAGGGGAAGGATTTTTCTCGGGGAGGTGCAGCTTGATTTCAATTTCTCAACACACAATTAGGCGCTGGCTTTGCTTATGGCATTGGTGGGTCCCTGAGAAGGGCCAGGAACCATCTGTCGTGGTTTTGCCCCAGATGAGAGCTGGGCGGGAATTGAGGGAGGGGGAAAGGGAGGGAGAAGAAAGGCCAAGAAACCAAAACCTGGCAGATTGGAATAAGGAGGGTTTGCTGGAATAGGGTGCTGCTCCCCACTGCACTGCTGCAACGTGTGTGTTTGGGGACCAGGGGAGGGCAGACGCACTGAGAGTCCAGAGGCAGGTCAGACAGCCCCAGCGAGGGGCTTCATCTCAGCTGGAGCTCTACCCTTCCACTCTAACACAAGGACAAAGACACCCACCCTGAGGTCTGCTTCCTGTACAGGTCCCGTCCCATGCCCCACAGTTCCCCATTACTGCCTTAGACACACAGCAGCCCATGGGAGCCCACCAGAACTGTCTGGGGGACAGAAGGCAAGGAAGGCGTTGATCCCAAAGGATCAGGAAGGGTAGAAAGACAGACTGTCCCCACCGGGCTTTGCTCTGGCCAGGAGAGCTCTTGCCAGGCCAGCCCATCACCACCACTGCAGGGAGAGGGGCTGGGTGAAGGGCAAGGGCACGAAAAGATGGGATGGGGCTGCCCATAAAGCCAGCTTTGCACCCCTCAGGTTTTGCACCCTGTGTCCGGTGGGAAGACACAATGTGAGACCTCATGATAAAGTCACATCACAGGCTTGGGATCAATGAAAGATACCTGCTCTTTTATTAGACCTGCTGGGAAAAGGAACAAGGGGAGGCTGAGGGAAACAGAGCGCAAGGGGGGGGAGGGGGTCTGATAGAGCTACAGCATCCAAGAGGCCACTAGTACTTCCTCTTGCTTTTCTTTTTGAGCTGTATCAGCCGCTGCCCCTGCCTCTTGATGTCTTCCCTGGTGAGGACAACGCCGCGGTCTTTCTCATCATATTCAAAGAGGTCTGGGGGAGAGAGTGGAGAGGAGCAGGCTGAGGAGAGGCATCCGACAGGAGGGGCCACAACTCATGGGCTGGGGTTTACTGGGACAGTGGGAGACAGGCCAGGCCCCCCAGAAATCCCAGTGGGCAGGGGCTGGCTCAGTCATTGTGGGACGCGTCCTGGCTGTGCTCTCCTACCTTGGGCGCTGCTGCCTCCCTCATCCAAGGAGACCTTCAGGTTCTCCATGTCATCTGCAGTGGCCTTCTCCAACAGATTCCTGACCTTCACGAAAGCCTGGGAAGGACACCCTGGGTTAACTGATGGATGGGAAGTGGGAGGAAGGACCCCGACCCTGGGGTGCCCCACCTGGATGTCCCTGGGGGGGGAGACACCCTGCAGTGCCCAGGGCCACCTGGCAATGAGCTGCTCAGTGACTCTTCCATGGGGCCTTCTACATCCTCGCAGCTGGGATGGGCCATCCAGGAGAGCTCTGGCTGGGTTCCCCCCAAAACCCTGGTAGGGATTGCGCCCCCACGCACCTCATTGCTTTCAGTCAGAGTGTGGCCGTCATGGGGCAGGTCGGCCACGCGCTGCTTCAGGTACTGCAGCTTCTGCTCGCAGTGCCGCAGCTTCTCTTCCAGCCCCAGGGTCTTGGCATACTCCTCCTGGAGCCAGAGAGACAAGAACCAGGTTAGGTGGCTGCACCAGGTGGCATCACGCCGTGGCCTTGCGACACCAAGGCCTGGCCGGGGCCGTGTCACCCCAGTGCTGCACAGGTACCTGGCCGGGCACTGAGACGCCGTGCAGACGGATGGCAAGGTTGTCAATGCCATCTTCAAACTGCATGAGGAGCTTCTGGTTCCGCCTCAGCTGGGCTTTCATCTGCTCCAGCTTAGATTCCTCATGCTGCAGGCTCATCAGCATCTTCTCCTCCAATGTCCTGCAGCCAAACACATTAGCATCCGTGTGACCGCACAGGGGTGCAGGGACACCCCAAATCGGGTGTGAATGCTGCTTGCGTTGCCCCCCTGCCCTCCCCAAGAACTGCAGAGGTGCTGCCTGCAGCCCTGTTGCCACAGCCCATTCCAGGCAGGGAGCCAGTGGGCTCCTGGTGCCGCAGCGGGAGCTTTGGGGGCTCTTCCAGGGTGAGAGCTGGGGGAGCATCCCAGAAACTCAGCTGGCTCACTGAGGTCCTTCCCAGCTTTGGCAGCCCCTTCTCCCTTCTTCATTATGCTCCAGGCGAACATGGTGGGGATGAAAAGCCAGTTCCAGGCAGAGAGAGACCTCAGGAACCGCTCCCTTGCTGCCCTGAAGGTGCCCAGGGACAGGCAGTGGCTGAAGGAGGCAACTGCAAAGCAAAGGAAAGCGGTAAGCTGGGGCACGGGGTGCAGGACAGGCTGCGGGCAGACAGCAGGCATCACTGCTGAGCCCCCATGGGAGGGGGGTGGTGGGGGGCAGTGGAGCCAGCTCCCCCCAGGTGCCGGCAGCTCGGGGGTGACGATGACTGTCCTTGTTGCAGTTCAGGGACGAGCTCGGCATGGACTTCCCAGCCCAGGACTCGGAGGAGCCGGTAGTGGGTGAGTGCCTGCTGGGATGCAGGGGGGAGGGGTGTGCGGGTGCCAGCTGGCAGGAAGGACCCCTCACACTTCCCCCCAACCCAGACCCCAACGTGGAGGCTGCCAAGGCCCAGATGGAGCGGGACGCCCTGCTGACGGAAAAGCTGGAGAAGACCAAGGCTGCGATGCAGTGCTCCCACATCTGGGTAATGTCAAGACCCATCCCTGGTAAAACGGGGGGAGGGGAGGGGGGGGTCTGCTGGAGTGTGGGGAGGGGAGCCCTCACTGCTCGCCTGTGGGTCCCCTGCTCTCCCCTGCCGTGGGAGCCCCAGAGCCCTGCTCGGGAGGGCAGGGATGGACCTGCTTTTCTCTGCTGTGAGCTCAGAGCCTCCACGGTGCAAAAGCGTCATCAAGGCCACGGCCCAACACTGTTCCCTGCACCGTGGGCTGAGTCCCTGTGCTCTCCCCTGGCCAGGACATCCCCGTCAAGCTGCAGGAAGAGCAGAGATACTCGCAGGACCTTGCCAAGTGCCTGCAGGAGCACTGGGAGAAGAAGCGGGCACTGGAGGAGACCCTGAAGGGGCTGGAGCTGAAGCAGGCCAAGCAGAAGTTTAGCCAGGCTCCCAACACAACCAGGTGCGTTCTGGTGTCAGGGCTGACATGCTGTCCAGGCCACCTCGCTGGGTGTGGGGCATATGTGCCATGGGAGTCCCAATAGATCTCCCCTGTCCCACCACAGCACCGACCCCTCCTACCCCGCAGGTTCCTGAGCAGGGTGCTCCCCCAGCTCTCACCCTGGAAGAGCCCCCAAAGGTCCCGCTGCGGCACCAGGAGCCCACTGGCTCCCTGCCTGGAATGGGCTGTGGCAACAGGGCTGCAGGCAGCACCTCTGCAGTTCTTGGGGAGGGCAGGGGGGCAACGTGAGCAGCATTCACACCCGATTTGGGGTGTCCTTGCACCCCTGTGCGGTCACACGGATGCTAATGTGTTTGGCTGCAGGACATTGGAGGAGAAGATGCTGATGAGCCTGCAGCATGAGGAATCTAAGCTGGAGCAGATGAAAGCCCAGCTGAGGCGGAACCAGAAGCTCCTCATGCAGTTTGAAGATGGCATTGACAACCTTGCCATCCGTCTGCACGGCGTCTCAGTGCCCGGCCAGGTACCTGTGCAGCACTGGGGTGACACGGCCCCGGCCAGGCCTTGGTGTCACAAGGCCACGGCGTGATGCCACCTGGTGCAGCCACCTAACCTGGTTCTTGTCTCTCTGGCTCCAGGAGGAGTATGCCAAGACCCTGGGGCTGGAAGAGAAGCTGCGGCACTGCGAGCAGAAGCTGCAGTACCTGAAGCAGCACGTGGCCGACCTGCCCCATGACAGCCACACTCTGACTGACAGCAATGAGGTGCGTGGGGGGCTCCAGCCCTGCCAGGGCTTTGGGGGGGAACCCAGCCAGGGCTCTCCTGGATGGCCCATCCCAGCTGCGAGGATGTAGAAGGCCCCATGGAAGAGTCACTGAGCAGCTCAGCGCCAGGTGGCCTTGGGCACTGCAGGGTGTCTCCCCCCCCAGGGACATCCAGGTGGGGCACCCCAGGGTCGGGGTCCTTCCTCCCACTTCCCATCCATCAGTTAACCCAGGGTGTCCTTCCCAGGCTTTCGTGAAGGTCAGGAATCTGCTGGAGAAGGCCACTGCAGATGACATGGAGAACCTGAAGGTCTCCTTGGATGAGGGAGGCAGCAGCGCCCAAGGTAGGAGAGCACAGCCAGGACGCGTCCCACAATGACTGAGCCAGCCCCTGCCCACTGGGATTTCTGGGGGGCCTGGCCTGTCTCCCACTGTCCCAGTAAACCCCAGCACATGAGTTGTGGCCCCTCCTGTTGGATGCTCTTGGAGAAAGTGCTGGGACACCAGACCTCCATGAGAAGCCCCAGCAGTGTCGCTGATGGGCCAGGCACGCACGCGGGGCTGCTAAGGAGGCAGAGCCTCACTAGTCCATAGTGCCTGTGTCAGAGCGCTCAGCCCAAAGGTTCCCTGTGATGCCAGCAGCCCTTCAAAACGTGCCAGCTCTCCCTGGGACATGGGCTGAGGGGAGGTGGCCCCAGTGCCTCTCCTCAGCCCGCTCCTCTCCACTCTCTCCCCCAGACCTGTTTGAATATGACGAGAAAGACCGCGGCGTTGTCCTCACCAGGGAAGACATCAAGAGGCAGGGGCAGCGGCTGATACAGCTCAAAAAGAAAAGCAAGAGGAAGTACTAGTGGCCTCTTGGATGCTGTGGCTCCATCAGATCCCCCGCCCTCCTTGTGCTTTGCATCCCTCAGCCTCCCCTTGTTCCTCTTCCCAGCAGGTTTAATAAAAGAGCAGGTATCTTTCATTGATCCCAAGCCTGTGATGTAACTTTATCATGAGGTCTCACATTGCATCTTCCCCCCGGACACAGGGTGCAAAACCTGAGGGGTGCAAAGCTGGCTTTATGGGCAGCCCCATCCCATCTTTTCGTGCCCTTGCCCTTCACCCAGCCCCGCTCCCCACAGAGCTGGGGATGGGCTGGGGTGGCAAGAGCTCTCCTGGGCCTTCTGTCCCCCAGACAGTTCTGGTGGGCTCCCATGGGCTGCCGTGTGACTGAGGCAGCAATGGGGAACTGTGGGGCAGGGGATGGGACCTGTACAGGAACCAGATCTCAGGGTGGGCATGTTTGTCCTTGTGCTGGAGTGGAAGAGCAGAGCCCCAGCTGAGATGAAGCCCCTCGCTGGGGCTGTCTGACCTGCCTCTGGACTCTCAGTGCCTCTGCCCTCCCCTGGTCCCCAAACACACACGTTGCAGCAGTGCAGTGGAGAGCAGCACCCTATCCCAGGTTTTGGTTTCTTGGGTTTTCTTCTCCCTCCCTTTCCCCCTCCCTCAATTCCCGCTCCCCCCCTCCCCCCGCCCCTTAAAGAACAAGTGGCTGTGCAGTGCCCAGCTCTCATCTGGGGCAAGACCACGACAGATGGTTCCTGTCCCTTCTCAGGGACCCACCAATGTAACCAAGGACCACAGACTAGTATTTAAACAGCTAAATGCCCCTGCCAAAGGACAGGCCTGACTCCCTCGGAAACAGCATAGGAACGGTCTGTGTCAGCCCAGAGAAGTGTCGTGGTGTAGGAGAGTCAGTGCAAAGAGGAATTAGGCAGTGCTTCTGCTCAGTGTGAAGCCGCAACCTCTGTGCAATAAAGGCTGCTGCCAGGATCTCCTCACCAGCCCTGGGAAACTGAACTGTGCAAACCAGCCCCTGGTTTCGAGTCTCCAGTACACCTGCAGCTTAGTTCATCTTCTAGTAAGCTGGGGGAAATGAGGAGCAGCCCTGGAAAGGAGACACAGTTGTGCTTGTTTAAGGGAATAGTTACCAATTCCTTAGCGCCTTAATGTGCTTTATGTTCTCATAGCCTGCTATAGGTCCCTTTAAATCAAAATCATATTTAAACTAAAACAAAAATACCCTAGAAGTTATTAGTGTGACTGAAACATTTCCCCCCTTTCAAAATACTGATACTCAATATTTTCATATCCAAATTGTGGCTTTAGTGAATGTCACATTGTCATATGATGGTGGATCTTTGTATGGTCTTGCTTCTGTTTGTATAATGAAATGATTCAATTTTGGTTTTCAAGTTGGTTTATGTCTCAAACATTGTATGTCAGACCGAGCACTGTGCACACCAATGTCAGGAGGAGGAGGGTTTCAATTAATGACTTTCCCATACTCCACGTTTCTTTAACAACAGCATATCCAGTGCCCTTTGGGTTTTGCATGGCTGTTCTCGATGTAGCCTGCAATTGTAAATCCATTTGACTGAATTCCCTACATGTCATATTTGTCAGTCGTTCAACCTGTATGTCCAGTCTGTTTCCATAGCACACCATGGGATTTAGGAGGGATTCCAGTGCCTAACCAAATTTTACCTTCATTCTTGGGTCACTCCAAGACACAGTTTGCTTGTTAAGAGAAGCCGTGGAAGTCAGAGAACAAGTGGTAAAGCACAAGGTGGAGGGTCTTGTGGAGATGTAAATGTGCGAGGTGCCCAGCAGGCAGGTAACGGTAAGGAAGGTGCAGACAGACAGACTCCTGCACAGCGGGGGGTCGGCAGGGTGGGGTAAGCTTTTGTACAGGAACGTCGTGGTCCTGGCGTTGATGGAAAAGTACTGAAACCCGAGTCCAGGCTGCCGCCGTCAGATAGCCAGAGGGGCTGAACGTTTGCCCGGCTGTTCTGAGTTGTCTTCGATCCGCCATGACCGGGGTCCGTGCCTTTCAACACGCCACCGACGGCGCCCAGCGAGGGGCACTGACACGGCTCGCTGCCCATCCGGTGCCGTAGCCCAGCTGGAATTTTCCTGTGGAGTTTGAGAGGTGATCCCCCCACCAACAGTCACAGTATTCATCACCTGGCATGAAGCTGGGGTCCGGCTTGGGGACGGCGCCGACAAAATGGCGGCCGCTTTCTTGTCCGCCTGGGGCCGCATCGTCCAGACCTTAAAGGCGCGTGTAGGGTGGGTGAGGGGCAGAAGAAGTCTGCGCCACCGGCAGACCCCCCGCACCGATGCCCTCTGCCCCGCACTGCACTGTAAAACCTCCTGGTAATGCTGCTGCTGCCGCATCTGACCCGGGACTGTCAGCCCTCGAGAAGGAGCCTGACTTGCACCCCCCAGACTTTCAGGACACCAGGGTGGCTGTACGAAAGGCAGCGGAGCAGGCTGGGGATGCGGACATTTCGGGTGCCTTCCCGGTAACACACGCTCCTGAAGGAGAACCACACCGGGAGAGTCTTTCTTAAAGCCTTCTGACACGCCTCAGGTGTGCGGCAAGTGATCCCGGACTCCGTGCTCCATATCCCACCCGTCTGATCGTCTCTTTGTGATGGCTGGCAGCAGCCTAAGCACAGGGCGCCCCCCGCCCTTCCAGCGCTGCGGCAGCCGGAGGGCCAAGACCTTCTCATGTACAGCAGGAACCGAGGCCGCCGTTTACTGTATTCATGTTTTATTAATTGATGAGATCAGGTTCAGGTGAGACGTCAGGGAAAACCTTTCCTCTGAAGGAGTTGTCGGGGCCGGGGACAGGCTGCCCAGGGAGGGGGCTGAGTCTCTTCCCTGGGGTGTTCGGAAGGGGAGATCAGGCGCTCAGGGATGCGGTTTAGTAGCGGGCAGGAAGGGTTGGACTTGATCATCTCAAGGTCTTTTCCATCCTCGTGATTCTCTGATTTTGGACAGAGTTCGCGCCGCTTTACAGAACCGAGCGGAGAACGAGGCAGCTCGGGATTCTGTTCCGAAGTGACTTGCAATGGAAAATCCCAGTTTGGAGCCTCGGGAGGTTTTATGGCCCCTGACATACTGCAGTGCTGATCCCCGCCTGTATGGACGCAGGCTCCAGGCAGTAGGGGCTGTCTTGGCGTGCCGGTCACAGCACAGCGGTGTTACCCCTGCGCTCAGCGCGGGCATTCCCCAAACAACTGCCCCCAGACCGGCACAGCTAAAGGCGGAGCGCCGGGCGGGCGCCCGCTGTGCCTCACAGCGCGGCTCTGCGCAGAGCGGGCTCCACCGCGACCTGACGGGAGCGGCAGCCGCGGCTTTAGGCGCGAATCCCCGGCGGCGCGCGGGGCGGGCCGCGCTGGGGCAGGCGGCCGCCCCTGGGCCGGGCCGCCTCAGGGAGCTGGGGCCGCCTCAGGGAGCTGGGGCCGCCCCTGGGCGGGGCCGCCTCAGGGAGCTGGGGCCGCCCTGAGCGCCGAGCTGGGCCGGGCCCCTGAGTGGAGAGCGGGGCCTTGGGGTCACTGATGGCTGCGTGGGTAATGGGGAGCTCCAGCAACTGTCATTGCAGCGCGCCCCGTCCTCCAGCCATTCTGGCCCAGTTTCCCTCTCAGCCCGTTTACACATAAAGCACGTTAAGGCCCTTAGGAATAGGTAACTATTCCCTTAAACAAGCACAACTGTGTCTCCTTTCCAGGGCTGCTCCTCATTTCCCCCAGCTTACTAGAAGATGAACTAAGCTGCAGGTGTACTGGAGACTCGAAACCAGGGGCTGGTTTGCACAGTTCAGTTTCCCAGGGCTGGTGAGGAGATCCTGGCAGCAGCCTTTATTGCACAGAGGTTGCGGCTTCACACTGAGCAGAAGCGCTGCCTAATTCCTCTTTGCACTGACTCTCCTACACCACGACACTTCTCTGGGCTGACACAGACCGTTCTATGCTGTTTCCGAGGGAGTCAGGCCTGTCCTTTGGCAGGGGCATTTAGCTGTTTAAATACTAGTCTGTGGTCCTTGGTTCCATGACAAGTAACACTGAGGAGCCTGGTGCTGGGATGGCAGTTTCCTTCCTGAGTCGTTTTCCACCCATCAGAGGGGAAGGATTTTTCTCGGGGAGGTGCAGCTTGATTTCAATTTCTCAACACACAATTAGGCGCTGGCTTTGCTTATGGCATTGGTGGGTCCCTGAGAAGGGACAGGAACCATCTGTCGTGGTTTTGCCCCAGATGAGAGCTGGGCGGGAATTGAGGGAGGGGGAAAGGGAGGGAGAAGAAAGGCCAAGAAACCAAAACCTGGCAGATTGGAATAAGGAGGGTTTGCTGGAATAGGGTGCTGCTCCCCACTGCACTGCTGCAACGTGTGTGTTTGGGGACCAGGGGAGGGCAGACGCACTGAGAGTCCAGAGGCAGGTCAGACAGCCCCAGCGAGGGGCTTCATCTCAGCTGGAGCTCTACCCTTCCACTCTAACACAAGGACAAAGACACCCACCCTGAGGTCTGCTTCCTGTACAGGTCCCGTCCCATGCCCCACAGTTCCCCATTACTGCCTTAGACACACAGCAGCCCATGGGAGCCCACCAGAACTGTCTGGGGGACAGAAGGCAAGGAAGGCGTTGATCCCAAAGGATCAGGAAGGGTAGAAAGACAGACTGTCCCCACCGGGCTTTGCTCTGGCCAGGAGAGCTCTTGCCAGGCCAGCCCATCACCACCACTGCAGGGAGAGGGGCTGGGTGAAGGGCAAGGGCACGAAAAGATGGGATGGGGCTGCCCATAAAGCCAGCTTTGCACCCCTCAGGTTTTGCACCCTGTGTCCGGGGGGAAGACACAATGTGAGACCTCATGATAAAGTCACATCACAGGCTTGGGATCAATGAAAGATACCTGCTCTTTTATTAGACCTGCTGGGAAGAGGAACAAGGGGAGGCTGAGGGAAACAGAGCGCAAGGGGGGGGAGGGGGTCTGATAGAGCTACAGCATCCAAGAGGCCACTAGTACTTCCTCTTGCTTTTCTTTTTGAGCTGTATCAGCCGCTGCCCCTGCCTCTTGATGTCTTCCCTGGTGAGGACAACGCCGCGGTCTTTCTCATCATATTCAAAGAGGTCTGGGGGAGAGAGTGGAGAGGAGCAGGCTGAGGAGAGGCATCCGACAGGAGGGGCCACAACTCATGGGCTGGGGTTTACTGGGACAGTGGGAGACAGGCCAGGCCCCCCAGAAATCCCAGTGGGCAGGGGCTGGCTCAGTCATTGTGGGACGCGTCCTGGCTGTGCTCTCCTACCTTGGGCGCTGCTGCCTCCCTCATCCAAGGAGACCTTCAGGTTCTCCATGTCATCTGCAGTGGCCTTCTCCAACAGATTCCTGACCTTCACGAAAGCCTGGGAAGGACACCCTGGGTTAACTGATGGATGGGAAGTGGGAGGAAGGACCCCGACCCTGGGGTGCCCCACCTGGATGTCCCTGGGGGGGGAGACACCCTGCAGTGCCCAGGGCCACCTGGCAATGAGCTGCTCAGTGACTCTTCCATGGGGCCTTCTACATCCTCGCAGCTGGGATGGGCCATCCAGGAGAGCTCTGGCTGGGTTCCCCCCAAAACCCTGGTAGGGATTGCGCCCCCACGCACCTCATTGCTTTCAGTCAGAGTGTGGCCATCATGGGGCAGGTCGGCCACGCGCTGCTTCAGGTACTGCAGCTTCTGCTCGCAGTGCCGCAGCTTCTCTTCCAGCCCCAGGGTCTTGGCATACTCCTCCTGGAGCCAGAGAGACAAGAACCAGGTTAGGTGGCTGCACCAGGTGGCATCACGCCGTGGCCTTGCGACACCAAGGCCTGGCCGGGGCCGTGTCACCCCAGTGCTGCACAGGTACCTGGCCGGGCACTGAGACGCCGTGCAGACGGATGGCAAGGTTGTCAATGCCATCTTCAAACTGCATGAGGAGCTTCTGGTTCCGCCTCAGCTGGGCTTTCATCTGCTCCAGCTTAGATTCCTCATGCTGCAGGCTCATCAGCATCTTCTCCTCCAATGTCCTGCAGCCAAACACATTAGCATCCGTGTGACCGCACAGGGGTGCAGGGACACCCCAAATCGGGTGTGAATGCTGCTTGCGTTGCCCCCCTGCCCTCCCCAAGAACTGCAGAGGTGCTGCCTGCAGCCCTGTTGCCACAGCCCATTCCAGGCAGGGAGCCAGTGGGCTCCTGGTGCCGCAGCGGGACCTTTGGGGGCTCTTCCAGGGTGAGAGCTGGGGGAGCATCCCAGAAACTCAGCTGGCTCACTGAGGTCCTTCCCAGCTTTGGCAGCCCCTTCTCCCTTCTTCATTATGCTCCAGGCGAACATGGTGGGGATGAAAAGCCAGTTCCAGGCAGAGAGAGACCTCAGGAACCGCTCCCTTGCTGCCCTGAAGGTGCCCAGGGACAGGCAGTGGCTGAAGGAGGCAACTGCAAAGCAAAGGAAAGCGGTAAGCTGGGGCACGGGGTGCAGGACAGGCTGCGGGCAGACAGCAGGCATCACTGCTGAGCCCCCATGGGAGGGGGGGTGGTGGGGGGCAGTGGAGCCAGCTCCCCCCAGGTGCCAGCAGCTCGGGGGTGACGATGACTGTCCTTGTTGCAGTTCAGGGACGAGTTCGGCATGGACTTCCCAGCCCAGGACTCGGAGGAGCCGGTAGTGGGTGAGTGCCTGCTGGGATGCAGGGGGGAGGGGTGTGCGGGTGCCAGCTGGCAGGAAGGACCCCTCACACTTCCCCCCAACCCAGACCCCAACGTGGAGGCTGCCAAGGCCCAGATGGAGCGGGACGCCCTGCTGACGGAAAAGCTGGAGAAGACCAAGGCTGCGATGCAGTGCTCCCACATCTGGGTAATGTCAAGACCCATCCCTGGTAAAACGGGGGGAGGGGAGGGGGGGTCTGCTGGAGTGTGGGGAGGGGAGCCCTCACTGCTCGCCTGTGGGTCCCCTGCTCTCCCCTGCCGTGGGAGCCCCAGAGCCCTGCTCGGGAGGGCAGGGATGGACCTGCTTTTCTCTGCTGTGAGCTCAGAGCCTCCACGGTGCAAAAGCGTCATCAAGGCCACGGCCCAACACTGTTCCCTGCACCGTGGGCTGAGTCCCTGTGCTCTCCCCTGGCCAGGACATCCCCGTCAAGCTGCAGGAAGAGCAGAGATACTCGCAGGACCTTGCCAAGTGCCTGCAGGAGCACTGGGAGAAGAAGCGGGCACTGGAGGAGACCCTGAAGGGGCTGGAGCTGAAGCAGGCCAAGCAGAAGTTTAGCCAGGCTCCCAACACAACCAGGTGCGTCTGGTGTCAGGGCTGACATGCTGTCCAGGCCACCTCGCTGGGTGTGGGGCATATGTGCCATGGGAGTCCCAATAGATCTCCCCTGTCCCACCACAGCACCGACCCCTCCTACCCCGCAGGTTCCTGAGCAGGGTGCTCCCCCAGCTCTCACCCTGGAAGAGCCCCCAAAGGTCCCGCTGCGGCACCAGGAGCCCACTGGCTCCCTGCCTGGAATGGGCTGTGGCAACAGGGCTGCAGGCAGCACCTCTGCAGTTCTTGGGGAGGGCAGGGGGGCAACGTGAGCAGCATTCACACCCGATTTGGGGTGTCCTTGCACCCCTGTGCGGTCACACGGATGCTAATGTGTTTGGCTGCAGGACATTGGAGGAGAAGATGCTGATGAGCCTGCAGCATGAGGAATCTAAGCTGGAGCAGATGAAAGCCCAGCTGAGGCGGAACCAGAAGCTCCTCATGCAGTTTGAAGATGGCATTGACAACCTTGCCATCCGTCTGCACGGCGTCTCAGTGCCCGGCCAGGTACCTGTGCAGCACCGGGGTGACACGGCCCCGGCAAGGCCTTGGTGTCACAAGGCCACGGCGTGATGCCACCTGGTGCAGCCACCTAACCTGGTTCTTGTCTCTCTGGCTCCAGGAGGAGTATGCCAAGACCCTGGGGCTGGAAGAGAAGCTGCGGCACTGCGAGCAGAAGCTGCAGTACCTGAAGCAGCACGTGGCCGACCTGCCCCATGACAGCCACACTCTGACTGACAGCAATGAGGTGCGTGGGGGGCTCCAGCCCTGCCAGGGCTTTGGGGGGGAACCCAGCCAGGGCTCTCCTGGATGGCCCATCCCAGCTGCGAGGATGTAGAAGGCCCCATGGAAGAGTCACTGAGCAGCTCAGCGCCAGGTGGCCTTGGGCACTGCAGGGTGTCTCCCCCCCCAGGGACATCCAGGTGGGGCACCCCAGGGTCGGGGTCCTTCCTCCCACTTCCCATCCATCAGTTAACCCAGGGTGTCCTTCCCAGGCTTTCGTGAAGGTCAGGAATCTGCTGGAGAAGGCCACTGCAGATGACATGGAGAACCTGAAGGTCTCCTTGGATGAGGGAGGCAGCAGCGCCCAAGGTAGGAGAGCACAGCCAGGACGCGTCCCACAATGACTGAGCCAGCCCCTGCCCACTGGGATTTCTGGGGGGCCTGGCCTGTCTCCCACTGTCCCAGTAAACCCCAGCACATGAGTTGTGGCCCCTCCTGTTGGATGCTCTTGGAGAAAGTGCTGGGACACCAGACCTCCATGAGAAGCCCCAGCAGTGTCGCTGATGGGCCAGGCACGCACGCGGGGCTGCTAAGGAGGCAGAGCCTCACTAGTCCATAGTGCCTGTGTCAGAGCGCTCAGCCCAAAGGTTCCCTGTGATGCCAGCAGCCCTTCAAAACGTGCCAGCTCTCCCTGGGACATGGGCTGAGGGGAGGTGGCCCCAGTGCCTCTCCTCAGCCCGCTCCTCTCCACTCTCTCCCCCAGACCTGTTTGAATATGACGAGAAAGACCGCGGCGTTGTCCTCACCAGGGAAGACATCAAGAGGCAGGGGCAGCGGCTGATACAGCTCAAAAAGAAAAGCAAGAGGAAGTACTAGTGGCCTCTTGGATGCTGTGGCTCCATCAGATCCCCCGCCCTCCTTGTGCTTTGCATCCCTCAGCCTCCCCTTGTTCCTCTTCCCAGCAGGTCTAATAAAAGAGCAGGTATCTTTCATTGATCCCAAGCCTGTGATGTAACTTTATCATGAGGTCTCACATTGCATCTTCCCCCCGGACACAGGGTGCAAAACCTGAGGGGTGCAAAGCTGGCTTTATGGGCAGCCCCATCCCATCTTTTCGTGCCCTTGCCCTTCACCCAGCCCCGCTCCCCACAGAGCTGGGGATGGGCTGGGGTGGCAAGAGCTCTCCTGGGCCTTCTGTCCCCCAGACAGTTCTGGTGGGCTCCCATGGGCTGCCGTGTGACTGAGGCAGCAATGGGGAACTGTGGGGCAGGGGATGGGACCTGTACAGGAACCAGATTTCAGGGTGGGCATGTTTGTCCTTGTGCTGGAGTGGAAGAGCAGAGCCCCAGCTGAGATGAAGCCCCTCGCTGGGGCTGTCTGACCTGCCTCTGGACTCTCAGTGCCTCTGCCCTCCCCTGGTCCCCAAACACACACGTTGCAGCAGTGCAGTGGAGAGCAGCACCCTATCCCAGGTTTTGGTTTCTTGGGTTTTCTTCTCCCTCCCTTTCCCCCTCCCTCAATTCCCGCTCCCCCCCTCCCCCCGCCCCTTAAAGAACAAGTGGCTGTGCAGTGCCCAGCTCTCATCTGGGGCAAGACCACAACAGATGGTTCCTGTCCCTTCTCAGGGACCCACCAATGTAACCAAGGACCACAGACTAGTATTTAAACAGCTAAATGCCCCTGCCAAAGGACAGGCCTGACTCCCTCGGAAACAGCATAGGAACGGTCTGTGTCAGCCCAGAGAAGTGTCGTGGTGTAGGAGAGTCAGTGCAAAGAGGAATTAGGCAGTGCTTCTGCTCAGTGTGAAGCCGCAACCTCTGTGCAATAAAGGCTGCTGCCAGGATCTCCTCACCAGCCCTGGGAAACTGAACTGTGCAAACCAGCCCCTGGTTTCGAGTCTCCAGTACACCTGCAGCTTAGTTCATCTTCTAGTAAGCTGGGGGAAATGAGGAGCAGCCCTGGAAAGGAGACACAGTTGTGCTTGTTTAAGGGAATAGTTACCAATTCCTTAGCGCCTTAATGTGCTTTATGTTCTCATAGCCTGCTATAGGTCCCTTTAAATCAAAATCATATTTAAACTAAACCAAAAATACCCTAGAAGTTATTAGTGTGACTGAAACATTTCCCCCCTTTCAAAATACTGATACTCAATATTTTCATATCCAAATTGTGGCTTTAGTGAATGTCACATTGTCATATGATGGTGGATCTTTGTATGGTCTTGCTTCTGTTTGTATAATGAAATGATTCAATTTTGGTTTTCAAGTTGGTTTATGTCTCAAACATTGTATGTCAGACCGAGCACTGTGCACACCAATGTCAGGAGGAGGAGGGTTTCAATTAATGACTTTCCCATACTCCACGTTTCTTTAACAACAGCATATCCAGTGCCCTTTGGGTTTTGCATGGCTGTTCTCGATGTAGCCTGCAATTGTAAATCCATTTGACTGAATTCCCTACATGTCATATTTGTCAGTCGTTCAACCTGTATGTCCAGTCTGTTTCCATAGCACACCATGGGATTTAGGAGGGATTCCAGTGCCTAACCAAATTTTACCTTCATTCTTGGGTCACTCCAAGACACAGTTTGCTTGTTAAGAGAAGCCGTGGAAGTCAGAGAACAAGTGGTAAAGCACAAGGTGGAGGGTCTTGTGGAGATGTAAATGTGCGAGGTGCCCAGCAGGCAGGTAACGGTAAGGAAGGTGCAGACAGACAGACTCCTGCACAGCGGGGGGTCGGCAGGGTGGGGTAAGCTTTTGTACAGGAACGTCGTGGTCCTGGCGTTGATGGAAAAGTACTGAAACCCGAGTCCAGGCTGCCGCCGTCAGATAGCCAGAGGGGCTGAACGTTTGCCCGGCTGTTCTGAGTTGTCTTCGATCCGCCATGACCGGGGTCCGTGCCTTTCAACACGCCACCGACGGCGCCCAGCGAGGGGCACTGACACGGCTCGCTGCCCATCCGGTGCCGTAGCCCAGCTGGAATTTTCCTGTGGAGTTTGAGAGGTGATCCCCCCACCAACAGTCACAGTATTCATCACCTGGCATGAAGCTGGGGTCCGGCTTGGGGACGGCGCCGACAAAATGGCGGCCGCTTTCTTGTCCGCCTGGGGCCGCATCGTCCAGACCTTAAAGGCGCGTGTAGGGTGGGTGAGGGGCAGAAGAAGTCTGCGCCACCGGCAGACCCCCCGCACCGATGCCCTCTGCCCCGCACTGCACTGTAAAACCTCCTGGTAATGCTGCTGCTGCCGCATCTGACCCGGGACTGTCAGCCCTCGAGAAGGAGCCTGACTTGCACCCCCCAGACTTTCAGGACACCAGGGTGGCTGTACGAAAGGCAGCGGAGCAGGCTGGGGATGCGGACATTTCGGGTGCCTTCCCGGTAACACACGCTCCTGAAGGAGAACCACACCGGGAGAGTCTTTCTTAAAGCCTTCTGACACGCCTCAGGTGTGCGGCAAGTGATCCCGGACTCCGTGCTCCATATCCCACCCGTCTGATCGTCTCTTTGTGATGGCTGGCAGCAGCCTAAGCACAGGGCGCCCCCCGCCCTTCCAGCGCTGCGGCAGCCGGAGGGCCAAGACCTTCTCATGTACAGCAGGAACCGAGGCCGCCGTTTACTGTATTCATGTTTTATTAATTGATGAGATCAGGTTCAGGTGAGACGTCAGGGAAAACCTTTCCTCTGAAGGAGTTGTCGGGGCCGGGGACAGGCTGCCCAGGGAGGGGGCTGAGTCTCTTCCCTGGGGTGTTCGGAAGGGGAGATCAGGCGCTCAGGGATGCGGTTTAGTAGCGGGCAGGAAGGGTTGGACTTGATCATCTCAAGGTCTTTTCCATCCTCGTGATTCTCTGATTTTGGACAGAGTTCGCGCCGCTTTACAGAACCGAGCGGAGAACGAGGCAGCTCGGGATTCTGTTCCGAAGTGACTTGCAATGGAAAATCCCAGTTTGGAGCCTCGGGAGGTTTTATGGCCCCTGACATACTGCAGTGCTGATCCCCGCCTGTATGGACGCAGGCTCCAGGCAGTAGGGGCTGTCTTGGCGTGCCGGTCACAGCACAGCGGTGTTACCCCTGCGCTCAGCGCGGGCATTCCCCAAACAACTGCCCCCAGACCGGCACAGCTAAAGGCGGAGCGCCGGGCGGGCGCCCGCTGTGCCTCACAGCGCGGCTCTGCGCAGAGCGGGCTCCACCGCGACCTGACGGGAGCGGCAGCCGCGGCTTTAGGCGCGAATCCCCGGCGGCGCGCGGGGCGGGCCGCGCTGGGGCAGGCGGCCGCCCCTGGGCCGGGCCGCCTCAGGGAGCTGGGGCCGCCTCAGGGAGCTGGGGCCGCCCCTGGGCGGGGCCGCCTCAGGGAGCTGGGGCCGCCCTGAGCGCCGAGCTGGGCCGGGCCCCTGAGTGGAGAGCGGGGCCTTGGGGTCACTGATGGCTGCGTCGGTAATGGGGAGCTCCAGCAACTGTCATTGCAGCGCGCCCCGTCCTCCAGCCATTCTGGCCCAGTTTCCCTCTCAGCCCGTTTACACATAAAGCACGTTAAGGCCCTTAGGAATAGGTAACTATTCCCTTAAACAAGCACAACTGTGTCTCCTTTCCAGGGCTGCTCCTCATTTCCCCCAGCTTACTAGAAGATGAACTAAGCTGCAGGTGTACTGGAGACTCGAAACCAGGGGCTGGTTTGCACAGTTCAGTTTCCCAGGGCTGGTGAGGAGATCCTGGCAGCAGCCTTTATTGCACAGAGGTTGCGGCTTCACACTGAGCAGAAGCGCTGCCTGATTCGTCTTTGCAGTGACTCTCCTACACCACCGACACTTCTCTGGGCTGACACAGACCGTTCCTATGCTGTTTCCGAGGGAGTCAGGCCTGTCCTTTGGCAGGGGCATTTAGCTGTTTAAATACTAGTCTGTGGTCCTTGGTTCCATGACAAGTAACACTGAGGAGCCTGGTGCTGGGATGGCAGTTTCCTTCCTGAGTCGTTTTCCACCCATCAGAGGGGAAGGATTTTTCTCGGGGAGGTGCAGCTTGATTTCAATTTCTCAACACACAATTAGGCGCTGGCTTTGCTTATGGCATTGGTGGGTCCCTGAGAAGGGCCAGGAACCATCTGTCGTGGTTTTGCCCCAGATGAGAGCTGGGCGGGAATTGAGGGAGGGGGAAAGGGAGGGAGAAGAAAGGCCAAGAAACCAAAACCTGGCAGATTGGAATAAGGAGGGTTTGCTGGAATAGGGTGCTGCTCCCCACTGCACTGCTGCAACGTGTGTGTTTGGGGACCAGGGGAGGGCAGACGCACTGAGAGTCCAGAGGCAGGTCAGACAGCCCCAGCGAGGGGCTTCATCTCAGCTGGAGCTCTACCCTTCCACTCTAACACAAGGACAAAGACACCCACCCTGAGGTCTGCTTCCTGTACAGGTCCCGTCCCATGCCCCACAGTTCCCCATTACTGCCTTAGACACACAGCAGCCCATGGGAGCCCACCAGAACTGTCTGGGGGACAGAAGGCAAGGAAGGCGTTGATCCCAAAGGATCAGGAAGGGTAGAAAGACAGACTGTCCCCACCGGGCTTTGCTCTGGCCAGGAGAGCTCTTGCCAGGCCAGCCCATCACCACCACTGCAGGGAGAGGGGCTGGGTGAAGGGCAAGGGCACGAAAAGATGGGATGGGGCTGCCCATAAAGCCAGCTTTGCACCCCTCAGGTTTTGCACCCTGTGTCCGGGGGGAAGACACAATGTGAGACCTCATGATAAAGTCACATCACAGGCTTGGGATCAATGAAAGATACCTGCTCTTTTATTAGACCTGCTGGGAAGAGGAACAAGGGGAGGCTGAGGGAAACAGAGCGCAAGGGGGGGGAGGGGGTCTGATAGAGCTACAGCATCCAAGAGGCCACTAGTACTTCCTCTTGCTTTTCTTTTTGAGCTGTATCAGCCGCTGCCCCTGCCTCTTGATGTCTTCCCTGGTGAGGACAACGCCGCGGTCTTTCTCATCATATTCAAAGAGGTCTGGGGGAGAGAGTGGAGAGGAGCAGGCTGAGGAGAGGCATCCGACAGGAGGGGCCACAACTCATGGGCTGGGGTTTACTGGGACAGTGGGAGACAGGCCAGGCCCCCCAGAAATCCCAGTGGGCAGGGGCTGGCTCAGTCATTGTGGGACGCGTCCTGGCTGTGCTCTCCTACCTTGGGCGCTGCTGCCTCCCTCATCCAAGGAGACCTTCAGGTTCTCCATGTCATCTGCAGTGGCCTTCTCCAACAGATTCCTGACCTTCACGAAAGCCTGGGAAGGACACCCTGGGTTAACTGATGGATGGGAAGTGGGAGGAAGGACCCCGACCCTGGGGTGCCCCACCTGGATGTCCCTGGGGGGGGAGACACCCTGCAGTGCCCAGGGCCACCTGGCAATGAGCTGCTCAGTGACTCTTCCATGGGGCCTTCTACATCCTCGCAGCTGGGATGGGCCATCCAGGAGAGCTCTGGCTGGGTTCCCCCCAAAACCCTGGTAGGGATTGCGCCCCCACGCACCTCATTGCTTTCAGTCAGAGTGTGGCCATCATGGGGCAGGTCGGCCACGCGCTGCTTCAGGTACTGCAGCTTCTGCTCGCAGTGCCGCAGCTTCTCTTCCAGCCCCAGGGTCTTGGCATACTCCTCCTGGAGCCAGAGAGACAAGAACCAGGTTAGGTGGCTGCACCAGGTGGCATCACGCCGTGGCCTTGCGACACCAAGGCCTGGCCGGGGCCGTGTCACCCCAGTGCTGCACAGGTACCTGGCCGGGCACTGAGACGCCGTGCAGACGGATGGCAAGGTTGTCAATGCCATCTTCAAACTGCATGAGGAGCTTCTGGTTCCGCCTCAGCTGGGCTTTCATCTGCTCCAGCTTAGATTCCTCATGCTGCAGGCTCATCAGCATCTTCTCCTCCAATGTCCTGCAGCCAAACACATTAGCATCCGTGTGACCGCACAGGGGTGCAGGGACACCCCAAATCGGGTGTGAATGCTGCTTGCGTTGCCCCCCTGCCCTCCCCAAGAACTGCAGAGGTGCTGCCTGCAGCCCTGTTGCCACAGCCCATTCCAGGCAGGGAGCCAGTGGGCTCCTGGTGCCGCAGCGGGAGCTTTGGGGGCTCTTCCAGGGTGAGAGCTGGGGGAGCACCCTGCTCAGGAACCTGCGGGGTAGGAGGGGTCGGTGCTGTGGTGGGACAGGGGAGATCTATTGGGACTCCCATGACACATATGCCCCACACCCAGCGAGGTGGCCTGGACAGCATGTCAGCCCTGACACCAGACGCACCTGGTTGTGTTGGGGGCCTGGCTAAACTTCTGCTTGGCCTGCTTCAGCTCCAGCCCCTTCAGGGTCTCCTCCAGTGCCCGCTTCTTCTCCCAGTGCTCCTGCAGGCACTTGGCAAGGTCCTGCGAGTATCTCTGCTCTTCCTGCAGCTTGACGGGGATGTCCTGGCCAGGGGAGAGCACAGGGACTCAGCCCACGGTTCAGGGAACAGGTTTGGGCCGTGGCCTTGATGACGCTTTTGCACCGTGGAGGCTCTGAGCTCACAGCAGAGAAAAGCAGGTCCATCCCTGCCCTCCCGAGCAGGGCTCTGGGGCTCCCACGGCAGGGGAGAGCAGGGGACCCACAGGCGAGCAGTGAGGGCTCCCCTCCCCACACTCCAGCAGACCCCCTCCCCCGGCCCCTCCCCCGTTTTACCAGGGATGGGTCTTGACATTACCCAGATGTGGGAGCACTGCATCGCAGCCTTGGTCTTCTCCAGCTTTTCCGTCAGCAGGGCGTCCCGCTCCATCTGGGCCTTGGCAGCCTCCACGTTGGGGTCTGGGTTGGGGGGAAGTGTGAGGGGTCCTTCCTGCCAGCTGGCACCCACACACCCCTCCCCCCTGCATCCCAGCAGGCACTCACCCACTACCGGCTCCTCCGAGTCCTGGGCTGGGAAGTCCATGCCGAACTCGTCCCTGAACTGCAACAAGGACAGTCATCGTCACCCCCGAACTGCCGGCCCCTCACCACCCCCGTCCCATGGGGGCTCAGCAGTGATGCCTGCTGTCTGCCCGCAGCCTGTCCTGCACCCCGTGCCCCAGCTTACCGCTTTCCTTTGCTTTGCAGTTGCCTCCTTCAGCCACTGCCTGTCCCTGGGCACCTTCAGGGCAGCAAGGGAGCGGTTCCTGAGGTCTCTCTCTGCCTGGAACTGGCTTTTCATCCCCACCATGTTCACCTGGAGCATATTGGAGAAGGGAGAAGGGGCTGCCAAAGCTGGGAAGGACCTCAGTGAGCCAGCTGAGTTTCTGGGATGGCCAGGGTCAGAAATGCCCCTCATGCCCCAGTGTAAAAGGCTAAGAGAGAAACTGGGCCAGGATGGCTGGAGGATGGGGCGCGCTGCCTTCCTCATGGCCGGGGATTCTGTTGGGCTGAGTGTCATTGCCGGGGTGGGAGAGGACCCCAGTGTACTCTGGACCATCTCACCTTGGCTGCCTCGGCAGCTCTGAGAGCTTGTGAGGCCGTGAGCTCCATGTTCTCCAGCTCCAGGCTGTAGGTCTCAGTCATGCCACTCAGGAGGTCCAGGTGCCGAGGCAGGTGTGTCAGCTCCTGGGACACAGGGAGCCACCACTCATCACCTCACCGAGCCCTAGGGCCGCCCTGCACACCGTGACAGGGGAAGGTGGGGAGCAGGGCAGGTGGGAGGACAGCAGCCTGAGGAGGGGCTCACCTCCTTCAGGACATCCCGCGTAGCCAAGTACATCCAGTTTAACTTCTGCGCGGCGCGGTCTTTCATCAACATCTTCTCGATGTTGTTCTCCAGCTGGTGAATTGTCTGGGGCAAAGACGGGATGCGGACAGGGGCTTACCACGCAAGCCAAGCCCAGCACTCCCCCTGGGCCTCCTCAAGCTCCCTGTGGGTGCTGCCCCCTGAGAAGGGGTCCTGGGTACCTGCATCTGCTGCTGGTACTGCCTGTCATCCACCGCAGCACTCTTCAGCTGCTGCAGCCGCTTCTGCAGCTCCTCCACTGTCTGGCGCCGCTGCCGCACCTTGCTCTGCAGCAAGTTGTACTTCTTGGCGCGAGCATAGATCTCAGCCCGCAGCTTCTCCATGCCCAGCTGGAAGGGGACACAAGGGATTGCCGGGCTGCAGGCACGGCTCACCGGGCACCCCCGGGACAAGGGGGGCTGCAGCAGCCCCTGCCCACCCATCCCTCCTTGTACCTCCAATGTCTTCCTTGCTCTGACTGCTCTGCATGCCTCCGCCAAGGTGATCTTCCTGCGCTGTGGGTGGCAGAGGGGCAGCAAGACCATCAGCGCCCGCCTGGGGATGGTCACGTCCTGCTCCTGGAGAGGAGCTGGCTCTCCAGGCCAGCACCAGGGGGGTTCAGCACCTACCGGGGCCGCCAGCAAGGTGTCCAGGGTTTGGGTGTCCTCCTGCACCACCTCGCGCAGCCGAGGGAGCAGCTCCCTGGTCTCAGCCAGCTTCTCCTCACACAACTGCGAGAAGAGCTTCTGCCCTTGCTCTGGAGGACAGGAAGGCGCTGTTAGTCCCGCACAGGTACAGGCAGCGCTGTGCAGGACAGTGGGACAGCCCCCCACCCACCCCAAAAAGCCCAAGGGGCAGTACCTCGCAAGACAGTGATGTCCCGCAGCTCCTGGGCTCGCTGGCTGAGGCTGCCCTTCAACGGTGGCAAGCGGAAACACCCCTGCTTGGCCATCGCCTCCCGCTGCATCATCCCCACCCGCAGACGCTTCCTGCTCGCTCCTGTGGATGGGATGGACTGCGAGTCCTGAGCTGCCCCGGCAGTGGAGGGCAGGGTGGGTAACCAGGTTACCGGCTCCGTTTTACATCACAATGCCCAGCTGGGCAACACTGCAACGCCTCATGCAGGGTGATTACACAATCACCTCCTCAGACCTACTGTCCATGTGGTGTCTGACACAAGCCAGGATGCTGTTGGCCTTCTTGGCCACTCTGGCACACTGCTGGCTCATATTCGGCAGTCACCCAACACCCCCAGGTCCTCAGCCAGCTGCTCTCCAGCCCCTTTGCCCCAATCTGTGTGGCTGCTCGGGGTCGTTATGCCCCAAACACAGGACTCTGCCCTTGGCCTCCATAGGCAGCGGCGGGGTGAGGAGCACCCTATCCCAGCAAACTCTCCTTATCCCAACCCACCAGCTTTTGGTTTCTTGGGTTTTCTTTCCCCCTTTCCCCCTCCCTCAATTTCCATGACCAGCCCCTTGTTTAGGGTCTCCAGTACACCTGCAGCTTAGTTCATCTTCTAGTAAGCTGGGGGAAATGAGGAGCAGCCCTGGAAAGGAGACCCAGTTGTGCTTGTTTCAGGGAAACTCTGGGAGTCTGTGAAAAAGCCGTAAAGCACAGGATGGAGGGTCTTGTGGGGATGTAAATGTGTGTGGTGTTCAGCAGGGAAGTGTCAGGGAGTTCAGCAGGGTGGGACAACCTGTTGTATAGGCACGTTGTGGTTCTGGTGTTCATGAAATGTACTGAAACCTGAGCCCAGGCTGCCGTCAGCCATGGGGACGGGATAAATGTCTGTTCTGTTGTTCTTCAAGTTGTCTGTGACCCACCAGGATTGACTCTGTGCCTTTCAACACGCCACAATAAACTCTGCAGCTGCTCCTGGAGGTCTTCACTCTCTGGAACTTGGATCAGGGGCTCTGACATTGTTGCTGCTCCTTCCCACCCCTTTCTTAACAAACACACAAGCCTCTCGCCCACGGCAGCAGTGCATTCAATCGATCCTTCCCGGGACCAAACCAAGCCCGTGGCATCCCTCGTGTAAGGTGTCTGGAACCCTTCTCCCAGCTTTGCAGCGCCGGGAGCTGCACAGCGGTCGCACCCCGCCTTCTGGCAGGTTTCCGTCTGGCCATCGCCCACGGGCTGGAGCGAGACCTTCCCTCTCGGCCTTTGCAAACCCTGACAAGCCCCGTGTGTGCCCGCGGGGCCCGGCCGGGGTCTCTGTCCCGAGAGACGGGGGCGCGGGCAGAGAACTCGTCAAGGCAGCGCGGTGCGAAAGAGCAGCGAGCTCTGCTGCCGGGGCAAGTCCGGCTCCCGAGAGGTCGCTCCCCAGGGTCGTGCCGGGCCGGGGCAGCGCACAGCGCGCCGAGGCGCTCCCCCGGCCCGGCTCTGCACCGCTCCCATCGTCCCTCGCAGCCGGGTCCCCGCAGGGGCTCCCCCGCCCCAGCTCCCCCGCGGACGGCCCCTCTCGGGCTCAGTCCCGGGGAGGCGGCCCCGGCCCGTGGAGCGGACGCGGCCGGGCTCCTCCGGGCGCTTTCCCCGCCCACGGCCGGAGGGAGACGCGGCGGCGTCCCGGAAGGGGCGGGAGCAGCGCGTGGCTCGAGCGGCGGTGGCGGTGAGGGGTGCGCTGTCCGTGTGTCCGTCTGTCCGCCCGGGAGCGTGCGGGGCCGTGAGCGCGGGCGGGGGGCTGGTCCTGGGGCGGGGGGCGGGTGGCTGCGGCCGGGCGGCTGCTCCGGGCTCTGGAGCCCCGTCCCGCGGGGACCGGCTCGCTTCTCGGGGCACGTCCCGTGTCTCCGGGCGGGTGAGGAGGGGCCGCCCCGCCGGGTTTGGCCGCGGCGCGGGGGAAGGAGCCGGCGGAGCGCCCGGCCTGTTGGAAGCCCCCGGGAAGGGGCCGGGGTGCGCTCCGGCCCGGTGCCCGCGGCAGTCCCCGGGCGCTGGGCAGCCGCCCGTCTGTCCGTCAGGGCCTCGCACACGAGCCGTGTTGCGGCGCCCGCTCCGTGGGCGCGGCGGTCCGGGCCCGGGTTGGGAAGCCGCAGCCGCGGTGGTTTGGAGTCAGCCCTCGCCCCGCGACGGAGCTCCGGGAAGGGGCCTTTCGGCTGGACCCGGCTGCAGCGGGTGGCGAGGCGCCGGAGGCCGCTGTGCCGAGCGGCATCCGGGGTGAGTTAGCCGCGAGCCGAGCGTTCCTCACCCTGGGGCGCATCCAGCCCGGGGAGGAGGGACTGTCCCGCTCTGCCCTGCGCTGGGGCGGCCTCAGCCCGAGTGCTGGGGTTGGGTTTGGGCGCAACAGGACAGGAGGGACGTGAAGCGACTGAGAGTGTCCAGAGGAGGGCAGCGAGGATGGGGAAGGAGGGGAAGGCTCCCGAGGAGAGGCTGAAGGCACCGGGTTTGTCCAGCCTGGAGAAGAGGAGGCTGAGGGGAGGCCGCACTGGGGTGGGTGGCTTCCTGCTGGGGGGATCGAAGGGGCACGTGCTGATCTCCTCTCTTTGGGGCCCAGGGACAGAACCCGAGGGAAGGGCGTGAAGCTGTGCCAGGGGAGGGTTAGGCTGGGTGTCAGGAAGAGGTTCTGTCCTGAGAGGGGGGTCGGGCCCTGGCACAGGCTCCCTAGGGAAGGGGTCACAGCCCCGAGCTGGGTTCAGGGCAGGAAGCGTCTGGGTGATGCGCTCGGTGCCGCCTCTGGCTTGGCTGGGCCTGTGTGGAGTTGGGCCCCATGGGCCTTCTGGGACCCTTGCTACTCAGGAGATTCTGGGATTTCAGCCTGGTCGTGAAACTCTGGGTCGGAGCTGCTG
The DNA here is from genome assembly GCA_022605575.1 of Laterallus jamaicensis coturniculus. NCBI lineage: Eukaryota > Metazoa > Chordata > Aves > Gruiformes > Rallidae > Laterallus > Laterallus jamaicensis. Next base: position 9,326,618 of record JAKCOX010000025.1, read on the forward strand.
TGGTAACCTGTGTGGTGCCTTGTGTTCAGCAGCAGCTCGCTTGGGATGATCTTCCCCTTGAAATCACAGAATCACAGAGTTGTAGGGGTTGGAATGGACCTCAGGAGCTCCTGGGGTCCAACCCCCTGCCAAAGCAGCTCCCCAGCTCATACTGCACAGATTGGCGTCCACATGGGTCTTGAATATCTCCAGGGAAGGAGACTCCACCACCTCCCTGGGCAGCCTATTCCAGTGCTGCAGAGATCTGCATGTATACAAAATTGAGACCTGTACAGAGCAGTGGGTGTTCCAGAAGGGTTTTTACGTTCAGGTGCTCATGCAGCACAACTGTTTGTCCTTTCCTTGTAAGAGAGCTGCCCTCTGTCAGGCAAACCCAGAGGTCCTGTGTGGCAGACCAAACCCTTAGTTTGGGGACACAGATAAATTCCTGTTTCCACCCCTCTGAGGAGGTGAAGGCTCCTTGGTTAACTTTGGCTGCCATCTGTTTAGCCAAAAGCTGTTTTCTGCGGAGCCTGAGAACAGCTAATGGTGTGAGGCTGGGTGCTCTATGAGTGGGTCTTGTGTGCTTGTTCTAAACCCTTACTGCAGGAGTCTGCTCTTGCTAAATCCGTGGTTTGTTCTAGATTTAGATGTCTCAATGGATACGTGGAGCTTCTTCCACACTTGCCTGGTGTCTGCGTGGCTGCACAGGTTTTACATCTATTCTGCTGCTGCGCTTGGGATCAGCGTTTGGATGGTCGCTCAGTTCTTCACCACCAGAAATAAGGTAACCAAACACATAAGCACTTCTGCCTGAGAGCACCCCAAAATCTGCACACAGGAGTGAGTCGTTTCCAGGTGGAGGTGCCCACCAGTGCAGAGAAACATGCTGCCTCCCTGTGTGCCCACCTACATTGTGGCAAGCTCCAGTTGGAGTTGAATTCATCTGATGGTTCTAATACCCTGGTCTGGGTTGTCTTGTACTTGTGGGTAGCAAAAAGCCCAGTTGCTCTGATGTTTGAGCAGATCTTACTTTGTTACTGAGCCAGTGGTTCAGGCTGGCTTCCTCTGTCACTTCAGGTAAATCCCTCTGTGCCCAGTGTTTTTGCTTTCCAGTGATGTTAATGGTGGGGTTGGGCTGGTTGAGATTTGGGAGTGGGATGAGTCCTTTAAAACCTCCTCATGTAGGTGGGTGAAGTTGTGCTGCCCACGTTGGGAGGCTGTCAGGTTTGGCTGGATCCCACTACATCCCTGATGTGTGAGATGTTCAGAGCCTGTGTGCTTCCTTTGGGACGAGGAGCTGAAATGCTTTGACTGGCATTTGAGCAGTGCTGGGTGTCTGCTGGTGGGGTTTGGGCCTTGAACATTCCTTGGGAGAATGGGCTTGGTTTGGGATGTGGGATGATGTGTGGCGCTTGTTTCGTAGGGTGGAAAATCCAGCGGGCATCCAGCTGCTCCTGAAGGGACAGGAGACAAACTAGTGAATGGATACAGAACCCTGCAGGTGAAGGAAGTCTGTGTGCCTGGGGTAAAGATCTTCTACGGGTCTCAGACTGGCACAGCAAAGGTATGAGGTGTTTGTTTTGGGGTTTTTAGGTTCCCTGTGTGCATGGGGTTGAGCTGACATGTTGATTGTCTCTGTTGCCTGCCTTAGAGACACTGCCCTGTGTCAGCACCTGAGGTTCATTAGGTCAGCAGGTTCATTAGCTCGTTAGAAATCATTGCCCAATATGAAAGATAAGTGAGAATAATGTAAAAATAACAGGGTTTTTCCCACCTTTTAAGTGGGGCACATGGTAGGGAATTGATTATGAAGCTTGAAGTTTACTTTTGCAATATACTTTTCATTTGCTGGCAGGGAGCAGGGTGTAACAGGTGCTTTCTCCCAAAGAAATGTAATTTCTAATGAGTTTACTTATACACACAGTCATTAAGTTTCATGTAACTCTCTTGTCAGCCAGCATACTTCTCTTTTTGTTTGCTATTAAGTGAGGATTTATTGGTCCAGTGTCCAGTTCCCCCATGTGCTGGGAGAAGTCAAACAGCCTGTTTGAGCCCACCAGTAGCTGGGTTGAAGGAATCCATAACTTCCTACACTTCTGCTTTCAGAGATTTGCCAAAGCTCTGTCTGAAGCTGTTACTTCCCTTCATCTGCCTGTGGAAGTCATTAGCTTGGGAGACTCTGATCCAGATGATCGTTTAGCAGAGGAGGTAGGTTCCTAATCAGCCTGGGACTGTGAAGGCTCTTTTCCTCTGGTATACTTCTCCTGTTTTCCTGGAAATCCCCCAGGCTGTGTGCTGAATATTGCTTCCCTTCTACGTAAGCAAGTACAGCCCACCAACCCTTGGCAGAAAATACCCAGACTTGGAAACCCCCTGGGAAAAGATTCATGGAATATTTTGATGCTGATGGTGACTTTGTGTGAGCTAATTCTGCAGCTCAGGGGTGAGCTACACAAGAGGGGGTGCCCCAGGCCCCGCCTGCTCCATCTCTGACTGTGTATGCTTGGGGAAGGGTTCAAAACCAGGCTGAGAAGCTGGTGATGCTGCTGCAGCTGATGTGGATGCTAGAAACTTCTAGGGAGGCATATTTGTTTTGAGTAATCCTTGGTGGATTTGGCTTTTTGGATCTGCAGGAGATTTTAATGCTGCAAGAGGCTGTTCAAGAAGCTGTAAATTGGGCTGGGGAAGGTCAGGGTCCTGTTCTGGCTTATCCCCTTGTGCCTTTCAGTAGGGAGAAGACAGCTTGATCTCTCTTGGCTAATTGAAGGTGCTTTTGCAGGGAGGACAGCCTCTCACTGCCCTTGGGATTATACCCCGCAGCGTCCTGCACCGAAGGCTAATAACCCCTGGGGCAGAAATCTTGCTCTCTTGACCTCTTGCATGTGTTGCAGCTCTCCCACTGATGTAGAGAGTTCCAGAAAAGGCAGCAATCCCTCCTGTTCTGTTCTCTTTGTGTTATTAGACAACGAGCAGGAACGTTTGTGTGTTCTTGGTAGCTACATACACGGATGGCCAGCCAACGGAGAGCGCAGCGTGGTTCTGCAGGTGGCTGGGAGAGGCTGCAAACGACTTCCGCTTTGGGAAGATGCATCTGAAGGGCCTGAGATACGCTGTGTTTGGCCTGGGAAACTCTGTTTATGTTGATCATTACAACACAGTACGTATCTGCCATGTGCCTTGCCTTTGTTTGCACTCCTCTGAAAGGCAAAACTGTCCTCAATGCTGCAAAGTTCTGTAGGGGGACCTCATTGCAGCCTGCCAGTGCCTGAAGGGAGCAGAGACACAGGAGGGGAATCGGCTTGTTCAAAGGACAGACACTGGCAGGACAAGGGGGATGGATTAAAGCTGAAGGAGGGAAGGGTTAGATTGGATATTAGGGGGAAGTTTTTTCCAGAGAGAGTGGTGAGGGGCTGGAACAGGCTGCCCAGAGAGGGGGTGGGTGCCCCGTGTCTGGGGGTGTTCAAGGCCAGGTTGGCTGGGGCCCTGGGCAACCTTGTGTAGCTCCAGGCCTGAGGTTGGTGTCCCTGCCTATGGCAGAGGGTTGGAGCTCTGTGACCCTTGGGGTCCCTTCCAACCCATGCCAGTCTGTGATTCTATGATCTCTCCTGCCCCAGGTTGGAAGGAACATCGACAGGTGGCTCTGGATGCTCGGCGCCAGGCGCATCATGACTCGTGCCGAGGGCGACTGCAACGTGGCCCAGAGCAAGCACGGCAGCATTGAGGCTGACTTCAAAGCCTGGACAGCCAAATTCCTCAGCTGACTCCAGGCCATGCAATGGGAAGTGCAAGAGAAAGAAGTGCAAATCCCTGGGGAAGCAGAGCAAGGAGAGCTCAGATCATGACCACAGGGCATCAGAATGCGAGAACACTGAGGTAGAGGCAAAGACTGTGGGGCTGTGTTTTGGGTTTAATGCCCCTTGGAGCACCCAAAGGGTGCTGTGGGAACTTGTTAGTTCTTTTTGGGGTGGAGGGGTAGGAGGGATGAGATCTCATGGTGTGTAACAGAAGCCTTCCACAAAGGAGGGACCAAAGAATTTCTTATGGCCCTTGGCCAGGTGGCATTTGTATGATGAGGGAGCCTTCCCCTGGAGCAGGGGGCAGTGTGTGTTGTGCCTGATGCTCCATGGGCTGGGCTGGGTTCTTCTCAGCCTTTGCTTTTTCTACTGGCTGAGTGGAGCATTTCCTGTGAGCATTTCACCTGCTTCCACTTCAACTTGTTGAAGTTGCTCTCCTGCATCCCAAGGTTTTTCCCTGGGCATTAGGAATAGCAGGCCATGGATCTCCTCTGAAGGTGTCTGCCTGTAGTCATTCCTGTGTCTTGGAGTGTTTGATTGCAGGTTTTGCATAAGAGATCCTCTCTTGCTCTGCAGTGCAAGGCCATGAGCTGCTGTGATGCTTTAGTGCTCCCTACAGGCTGGTGGTTGTGGGCTGGGAATGGGTGCTCCTCACCCTGCCGCTGCCTAAGGAGGCCACGGGCAGAGTCCTGCGCTTGGGACATAACGACCCTGAGCAGCGACACAGGCTGGGGCAAAGGGGCTGGAGAGCTGCTGGCAGAGGACCTGGGGGTGTCAGCCCCAGGGGGAGTGCTGGGCTTGGTTTGCGGGGTAAGCCCCTGCCCGCATCCCGTCTTTGCCCCAGATGATTCACCAGCTGGAGAACAGCATCAAGAAGATGCTGGTGAAACACCGCACCATGCGGAAGATAAACAGCATGTAGGCGGAGCTGCGGGATGTCCTGAGGGAACTGAGCCCCTCCTCAGGCTGCTGTCCTCCCACTTGCCCTGCTCCCCACCTTCCCCTGTCACAGCGTACAGGGTGCCCCTAGGGCTTGGTGAGGTGATGAGTGGTGGCTCCCTGTGTCCCAGAAGCTGGCATACCATCCTCCAGCCATCCTGTCCCAGTTTCCCTTTACACGGAGACAAAGGGGGCGCTTCTGACGCTGGTCATCCCAGAAGCTCAGCTGGGCTGAGCCTGGCCATCCCAGAAGCTTGCGGGCGGCCCCAATAGATAACTGAACCCCCGTGGTGATTGCCTGCAGAGCCAGCTCTTCTCCAGGAGCAGGACATGACTGTCCCCAGGCTGGCGCTGATGGTCTTATTGCTCCTCTGCTTGAGGTACAAGGAGGGATGGGTGAGCAGGGGCTGCTGCATCCCCCCTTCTCCCGGGGGTGCCCGGTGAGCCGTGCCTGCAGCCTAGCAATCCCTTGTGTCCCCTTCCAGCTGGGCCTGGAGAACGTGCGGGCTGAGGACTACGCTTGTGCAGGAAGTACAACTTGCTGCCGTGCAAGGTGGGGCAGTGGCACCAGACCCCTGAAGAGCTGCAGAGGCGGCTGCAGCAGTTGAAGAGCGCCGCGGCGTACTACAGGCTGTACCAGCGGCAGATGCATGTAGCCAGTACCCCTTCTCAGGGGGCAGCATCCACACGGAGCTTGAGTCCCACCTCAGAGCCCCAGGGGGAGTGCCGGACTTGGTTGCGGGGTAAGCCCCTGCCCGCATCCCAACTTTGCCCCAGATGATTCACCAGCTGGAGAACAACATTGAGAAGATGCTGGTGAAACACCGCACCACGTGGAGGATAAACAGCATGTACATGGCGATGCGGGATGTCCTGAAGGAGGTGAGCCCCTCCTCAGGCTGCTGTCCTCCCACTTGCCCTGCTCCCCACCTTCTCCTGTCACGGAGTGCAGGGCGGCCCTAGGGCTCGGTGAGGTGATGAGTGGTGGCTCCCTGTATCCCAGGAGCTACGTGCCCCATCCTCCAGCCATCCTGTCCCAGTTTCCCTCTCAGCCCGTTTACACGGGGGCACGGGCGGCATTTCTGACCCTGGCCATCCCAGAAGCTCAGCTGGCTCACTGAGGTCCTTCCCAGCTTTGGCAAACACGGTGGGGATGAAAAGCCAGTTCCAGGCAGAGAGAGCACGTGATGACTGTCGTTGCAGCAGGCCAGGGACGAGCTCGGCATGGACTTCCCAGCCCAGGACTCGCAGGACCCTGTGGTAGGTGAGTGCCTGGTGGGGCGCAGGGGGGAGGGCTGTGGGGGTTCCAGCTGGCAGGAAGGACCCTTCACACTTCCCCCCAACCCAGACTCCAACGTGGAGGCTGCCAAGGCCCAGATGGACCGGGATGTCCTGCTGATGGAAGAGCTGGAGAAGACCAAGGCTGCGGTGCAGTGCTCTGTCGTCTGGGTAATGTCAAGACCCATCCCTGGTAAAGCGGGTGGCTGCTGGAGCGTGGGGTGGGGAGCTCTCACTGCTCGCCTGTAGGTCCCCTTGCTCTCCTCTGCCCCGGGACCCCAGAGCCCCGCACGGGAGGGTGGCGAGGGACCTTCTTTGTGCTCTGAGCTCCATGGTGCAGAAAAGCCGGCGAGACCATGGCCCAATGCTGTTTCCTGCACTGTGGGTGGAGTCCCTGTGCTCTCCCCTGGCCAGGACATCCCTGTCAGGCTCACATTGAGTGACAGCAACGAGGTGCGTAGGGGGCCTCCATCCCTGCCAGGGTTTTGGGGGGAACCCAGCCAGAGCTCTCCTGGATGGCCCATCCCAGCTGCGAGGATGTAGAAGGCCCCAGGGAAGAGTCACTGAGCAGCTCATTGCCAGGGTGCCCTGGGCACTGCAGGGTGTCTCCCCCCCCCAGGGACATCCAGATGGGGCACCCCAGGGTCGGGGTCCTTCCTCCCACTTCCCATCCATCAGTTAACCCAGGGTGTCCTTCCCAGGCTTTCGTGAAGGTCAGGAATCTGCTGGAGAAGGCCACCGCTGATGACACGCAGAACCTGAAGATTTCCTTGGATGAGGGAGGCAGCAGCGCCCAAGGTAGGAGAGCACAGCCAGGACGCGTCCCACAGGGACTGAGCAAGCCCCTGTCCACTGGGATTTCTGGGGGGCCTGGCCTGTCTCCCACTGTCCCAGCAAACCCAAGCCCATGAGATGTGGCTGCTGCTGTCAGATGCTCTCAGAGGAAGTGCTGAGACTCCAGGCCTCCATGAGAAGCCCCAGCAGTGTCGCTGATGGGCCAAGCATGCGGGGCTGCTAAGGAGGCAGAGCCTCACTAGTCTATTGTGCCCGTGTCAGAGCGCTCAGCCCAAGGGTTCCCTGTGATGCCACCAGCCCTTCAAAACGTGCCAGCTCTCCCTGGGACATGGGCTGAGGGGAGGTGGCCCCAGTGCCTCTCCTCAGCCCGCTCCTCTCCACTCTCTCCCCCAGACCTGTTTGAATATGACGAGAAAGACCGCGGCGTTGTCCTCACCAGGGAAGACATCAAGAGGCAGGGGCAGCGGCTGATTCAGCTCAAAAAGAAAAGCAAGAGGAAGTACTAGTGGCCTCTTGGATGCTGTAGCTCCATCAGACCCCCGCCCTCCTTGTGCTTTGCATCCCTCAGCCTCCCCTTGTTCCTCTTCCCAGCAGGTCTAATAAAAGAGCAGGTATCTTTCATTGATCCCAAGCCTGTGATGTAACTTTATCATGAGGTCTCACATTGCATCTTCCCCCCCGGACACAGGGTGCAAAACCTGAGGGGTGCAAAGCTGGCTTTATGGGCAGCCCCATCCCATCTTTTCGTGCCCTTGCCCTTCACCCAGCCCCGCTCCCCACAGAGCTGGGGATGGGCTGGGGTGGCAAGAGCTCTCCTGGGCCTTCTGTCCCCCAGACAGTTCTGGTGGGCTCCCATGGGCTGCCGTGTGACTGAGGCAGCAATGGGGAACTGTGGGGCAGGGGATGGGACCTGTACAGGAACCAGATCTCAGGGTGGGCATGTTTGTCCTTGTGCTGGAGTGGAAGAGCAGAGCCCCAGCTGAGATGAAGCCCCTCGCTGGGGCTGTCTGACCTGCCTCTGGACTCTCAGTGCCTCTGCCCTCCCCTGGTCCCCAAACACACACGTTGCAGCAGTGCAGTGGAGAGCAGCACCCTATCCCAGGTTTTGGTTTCTTGGGTTTTCTTCTCCCTCCCTTTCCCCCTCCCTCAATTCCCGCTCCACCCCTCCCCCCGCCCCTTAAAGAACAAGTGGCTGTGCGGTGCCCAGCTCTCATCTGGGGCAAAACCACGACAGATGGTTCCTGTCCCTTCTCAGGGACCCACCAATGTAACCAAGGACCACAGACTAGTATTTAAACAGCTAAATGCCCCTGCCAAAGGACAGGCCTGACTCCCTCGGAAACAGCATAGGAACGGTCTGTGTCAGCCCAGAGAAGTGTCGGTGGTGTAGGAGAGTCACTGCAAAGAGGAATTAGGCAGTGTTACTGCTCAGTGTGAAGCCGCAACCTCTGTGCAATAAAGGCTGCTGCCAGGATCTCCTCACCAGCCCTGGGAAACTGAACTGTGCAAACCAGCCCCTGGTTTCGAGTCTCCAGTACACCTGCAGCTTAGTTCATCTTCTAGTAAGCTGGGGGAAATGAGGAGCAGCCCTGGAAAGGAGACACAGTTGTGCTTGTTTAAGGGAATAGTTACCAATTCCTTAGCGCCTTAATGTGCTTTATGTTCTCATAGCCTGCTATAGGTCCCTTTAAATCAAAATCATATTTAAACTAAAACAAAAATACCCTAGAAGTTATTAGTGTGACTGAAACATTTCCCCCCTTTCAAAATACTGATACTCAATATTTTCATATCCAAATTGTGGCTTTAGTGAATGTCACATTGTCATATGATGGTGGATCTTTGTATGGTCTTGCTTCTGTTTGTATAATGAAATGATTCAATTTTGGTTTTCAAGTTGGTTTATGTCTCAAACATTGTATGTCAGACCGAGCACTGTGCACACCAATGTCAGGAGGAGGAGGGTTTCAATTAATGACTTTCCCATACTCCACGTTTCTTTAACAACAGCATATCCAGTGCCTGAGGTGGGCGGCAAGTGATCCCGGACTCCGTGCTCCATATCCCACCCGTCTGATCGTCTCTTTGTGATGGCTGGCAGCAGCCTAAGCACAGGGCGCCCCCCGCCCTTCCAGCGCTGCGGCAGCTGGAGGGCAAAGCCCTTCTCGTGTACAGCAGGAACCGAGGCCGCCGTTTACTGTATTCATGTTTTATTAATTGATGAGATCAGGTTCAGGTGAGACGTCAGGGAAAACCTTTCCTCTGAAGGAGTTGTCGGGGCCGGGGACAGGCTGCCCAGGGAGGGGGCTGAGTCTCTTCCCTGGGGTGTTCGGAAGGGGAGATCAGGTGCTCAGGGATGCGGTTTAGTAGCGGGCAGGAAGGGTTGGACTTGATCATCTCAAGGTCTTTTCCATCCTCGTGATTCTCTGATTTTGGACAGAGTTCGCGCCGCTTTACAGAACCGAGCGGAGAACGAGGCAGCTCGGGATTCTGTTCCGAAGTGACTTGCAATGGAAAATCCCAGTTTGGAGCCTCGGGAGGTTTTATGGCCCCTGACATACTGCAGTGCTGATCCCCGCCTGTATGGACGCAGGCTCCAGGCTGTAGGGGCTGTCTTGGCGAGCTGGGACCGCTCTGATCGCTGGGCTGGGCCGGGCCCCTGAGTGGAGAGCGGGGCCTTGGGGTCACTGATGCCGGCGTTGGTAGTGGGGAGCTCCACCAACTGTCCAACCAGATAATGGCCCAGGCTGTGCAGCACATAAAACGCGAGTGTTTGTTACAGCCGTGGGGAGTAAAACCCGTCACGGGCACTCCTCACTCTCCCACAGGACAGGCAGTCACTGAGGGTTCTCATAGGGCTCTTCAAACAGCCTCCCAGGAGCAAGAGAGGGCTGTGAGCAGCCACAATCACAAGGAGCTTGTCTGCACAGAGCAAACAAGCAGGCAGTTCTTTATTCCAGCGCTGGGGAACACGGGACAGGTCCTCCAAAACCTGTTCACCCACAGCTACAAAGCACAACATGCTTAAACACTCTCTGAGTGGAGTCACTGTGCAAAACGTGCTGCTTAGTTTGCCCTTCGCAGTGATTGGCTTTCGGTGTCTTTATCTACATGCTTACTCTATAAAAATCATTGGTGAGCTGCGCTGATGGTTTCAAATACAAAGAGGGGAAGGTGATGGTTAGCATGTTTATGTTATTTCCTGGAAGCCGTGATGAGATGTGAGTGTCCTCCACACACGCATGGCTACGCTGAGCAGGGTTCCTCCGGTGGCTGTCGATAGTCGTCCTCCCTGTGTCCATGAGTGACCCCCATCCTTGTGCATGCTCATCTTATCTTCAACTGATCTTTTGTTACCACAGCCGGTTTCTTCTTGTACCTATTGCTTTGATGCAAGGCCCATAACCAGTACCCATTGTTTTAATTCAGAGCCCATAGCGATATTCCATAGTGATGGAGTCACACACCGTCTCAGTTACCTATTCGTAAGGGCCTTCACATGCTTTCTGTTCTCAGAGATGCTATAAGTCCTTTAAAATCCAAATCCTATTCTAAACGAAACCCAAAGTACCCTAGAAGATAAGCTATTTTATTAGGGTGACTAACATTTCCTTTGTTTGAAAGTTCCCCTGTTCTAATTGTGGCTCCCTGTGTCCCAGGAGCTGGCACACCTGCCTCGGCACCTGGACCTCCTGGGCTGGAAGACCAAGGCCTACAGCCTGGAGCTGGAGAACATGGAGCTCACGGCCTCACAAGCTCTCAGAGCTGCCGAGGCAGCCAAGGTGAGATGGTCCGGGGCACGCTGGGGCCCTCTCCTACCCTAGCGATGACACTCATGCTGTTGCATCGTCCTGCTCTAAAGAGCAAGAGACTGAGCTGGGCTTGCCCACAGCCCCCAGCTGCCTCTATAACTCACCCCGCGTCTTGCTTTTCGTCCAGGCTGCCCTGGGACTGGGCACAGCCCAACAGAATCCCCAGCCATGGGGAAGGCAGCGCGCCCCGTCCTCCAGCCATTCGAGCCCAGTTTCCCTCTCAGCCCGTTTACACATAAAGCACGTTAAGGCCCTTAGGAATAGGTAACTATTCCCTTAAACAAGCACAACTGTGTCTCCTTTCCAGGGCTGCTCCTCATTTCCCCCAGCTTACTAGAAGATGAACTAAGCTGCAGGTGTACTGGAGACTCGAAACCAGGGGCTGGTTTGCACAGTTCAGTTTCCCAGGGCTGGTGAGGAGATCCTGGCAGCAGCCTTTATTGCACAGAGGTTGCGGCTTCACACTGAGCAGAAGCGCTGCCTAATTCCTCTTTGCACTGACTCTCTTACACCACCGACACTTCTCTGGGCCGACACAGACCGTTCCTATGCTGTTTCCGAGGGAGTCAGGCCTGTCCTTTGGCAGGGGCATTTAGCTGTTTAAATACTAGTCTGTGGTCCTCGGTTCCATGACAAGTAACACTGAGGAGCCTGGTGCTGGGATGGCAGTTTCCTTCCTGAGTCGTTTTCCACCCATCAGAGGGGAAGGATTTTTCTCAGGGAGGTGCAGCTTGATTTCAATTTCTCAACACACAATTAGGCGCTGGCTTTGCTTATGGCATTGGTGGGTCCCTGAGAAGGGCCAGGAACCATCTGTCGTGGTTTTGCCCCAGCCGAGAGTCCGACACCACACAGCCACTTGTTCTTTAAGGAAAGGGGGGTGTCGTGGAAATTGAGGGAGGGGGAAAGGGGGGAAGAAAACCCAAGAAACCAAAACCTGGTGGGTTGGGATAAGGAGAGTTTGCTGGGATAGGGTGCTCCTCACCCCACCGCTTCCTATGGAGGCCAAGGGCAGACTCCTGTGTTTGGGGCATAACGACCCCGAGCAGCCACACAGATTGGGGCAAAGGGGCTGGAGAGCTGCTGGCTGAGGACCTGGGGGTGTTGGGTGACTGCTGAATATGAGCCAGCAGTGTGCCAGAGTGGCCAAGAAGGCCAACAGCATCCTGGCTTGTGTCAGACACCACATGGACAGTAGGTCTGAGGAGGTGATTGTGTAATCACCCTGCATGAGGCGTTGCAGTGTTGCCCAGCTGGGCATTGTGATGTAAAACGGAGCCGGTAACCTGGTTACCCACCCTGCCCTCCACTGCCGGGGCAGCTCAGGACTCGCAGTCCATCCCATCCACAGGAGCGAGCAGGAAGCGTCTGCGGGTGGGGATGATGCAGCGGGAGGCGATGGCCAAGCAGGGGTGTTTCCGCTTGCCACCGTTGAAGGGCAGCCTCAGCCAGCGAGCCCAGGAGCTGCGGGACATCACTGTCTTGCGAGGTACTGCCCCTTGGGCTTTTTGGGGTGGGTGGGGGGCTGTCCCACTGTCCTGCACAGCGCTGCCTGTACCTGTGCGGGACTAACAGCGCCTTCCTGTCCTCCAGAGCAAGGGCAGAAGCTCTTCTCGCAGTTGTGTGAGGAGAAGCTGGCTGAGACCAGGGAGCTGCTCCCTCGGCTGCGCGAGGTGGTGCAGGAGGACACCCAAACCCTGGACACCTTGCTGGCGGCCCCGGTAGGTGCTGAACCCCCCTGGTGCTGGCCTGGAGAGCCAGCTCCTCTCCAGGAGCAGGACGTGACCATCCCCAGGCGGGCGCTGATGGTCTTGCTGCCCCTCTGCCACCCACAGCGCAGGAAGATCACCTTGGCGGAGGCATGCAGAGCAGTCAGAGCTAGAAAGACATTGGAGGTACAAGGAGGGATGGGTGGGCAGGGGCTGCTGCAGCCCCCCTTGTCCCGGGGGTGCCCGGTGAGCCGTGCCTGCAGCCCGGCAATCCCTTGTGTCCCCTTCCAGCTGGGCATGGAGAAGCTGCGGGCTGAGATCTATGCTCGCGCCAAGAAGTACAACTTGCTGCAGAGCAAGGTGCGGCAGCGGCGCCAGACAGTGGAGGAGCTGCAGAAGCGGCTGCAGCAGCTGAAGAGTGCTGCGGTGGATGACAGGCAGTACCAGCAGCAGATGCAGGTACCCAGGACCCCTTCTCGGGGGGCAGCACCCACAGGGAGCTTGAGGAGGCCCAGGGGGAGTGCTGGGCTTGGCTTGCGTGGTAAGCCCCTGTCCGCATCCCGTCTTTGCCCCAGACAATTCACCAGCTGGAGAACAACATCGAGAAGATGTTGATGAAAGACCGCGCCGCGCAGAAGTTAAACTGGATGTACTTGGCTACGCGGGATGTCCTGAAGGAGGTGAGCCCCTCCTCAGGCTGCTGTCCTCCCACCTGCCCTGCTCCCCACCTTCCCCTGTCACGGTGTGCAGGGCGGCCCTAGGGCTCAGTGAGGTGATGAGTGGTGGCTCCCTGTGTCGCAGGAGCTGGCACACCTGCCTCGGCACCTGGACCTCCTGAGCGGCATGACTGAGACCTACAGCCTGGAGCTGGAGAACATGGAGCTCACGGCCTCGCAAGCTCTCAGAGCTGCCGAGGCAGCCAAGGTGAGATGGTCCAGAGTACACTGGGGTCCTCTCCCACCCCAGCAATGACACTCAGCCCAACAGAATCCCCGGCCATGAGGAAGGCAGCGCGCCCCATCCTCCAGCCATCCTGGCCCAGTTTCTCTCTTAGCCTGTTTACACTGGAGCATGGGGGGCATTTCTGACCCTGGCCATCCCAGAAACTCAGCTGGCTCACTGAGGTCCTTCCCAGCTTTGGCAGCCCCTTCTCCCTTCTTCATTATGCTCCAGGCGAACATGGTGGGGATGAAAAGCCAGTTCCAGGCAGAGAGAGACCTCAGGAACCGCTCCCTTGCTGCCCTGAAGGTGCCCAGGGACAGGCAGTGGCTGAAGGAGGCAACTGCAAAGCAAAGGAAAGCGGTAAGCTGGGGCACGGGGTGCAGGACAGGCTGCGGGCAGACAGCAGGCATCACTGCTGAGCCCCCATTGGAGGGGGGTGGTGGGGGGCAGTGGAGCCAGCTCCCCCCAGGTGCCAGCAGCTCGGGGGTGACGATGACTGTCCTTGTTGCAGTTCAGGGACGAGCTCGGCATGGACTTCCCAGCCCAGGACTCGGAGGAGCCGGTAGTGGGTGAGTGCCTGCTGGGATGCAGGGGGGAGGGGTGTGCGGGTGCCAGCTGGCAGGAAGGACCCCTCACACTTCCCCCCAACCCAGACCCCAACGTGGAGGCTGCCAAGGCCCAGATGGAGCGGGACGCCCTGCTGACGGAAAAGCTGGAGAAGACCAAGGCTGCGATGCAGTGCTCCCACATCTGGGTAATGTCAAGACCCATCCCTGGTAAAACGGGGGAGGGGAGAGGGGAGGGGGGCTGCTGGAGTGTGGGGAGGGGAGCCCTCACTGCTCGCCTATGGGTCCCCTGCTCTCCCCTGCCGTGGGAGCCCCAGAGCCCTGCTCGGGAGGGCAGGGATGGACCTGCTTTTCTCTGCCGTGAGCTCAGAGCCTCCACGGTGCAAAAGCGTCATCAAGGCCACGGCCCAACACTGTTCCCTGCACCGTGGGCTGAGTCCCTGTGCTCTCCCCTGGACAGGACATCCCTGTCAAGCTGCAGGAAGAGCAGAGATACTCGCAGGACCTTGCCAAGTGCCTGCAGGAGCACTGGGAGAAGAAGCGGGCACTGGAGGAGACCCTGAAGGGGCTGGAGCTGAAGCAGGCCAAGCAGAAGTTTAGCCAGGCCCCCAACACAACCAGGTGCGTCTGGTGTCAGGGCTGACATGCTGTCCAGGCCACCTCGCTGGGTTGGGGGCATATGTGTCATGGGAGTCCCAATAGATCTCCCCTGTCCCACCACAGCACCGACCCCTCCTACCCCGCAGGTTCCTGAGCAGGGTACTCCCCCAGCTCTCACCCTGGAAGAGCCCCCAAAGGTCCCGCTGCGGCACCAGGAGCCCACTGGCTCCCTGCCTGGAATGGGCTGTGGCAACAGGGCTGCAGGCAGCACCTCTGCAGTTCTTGGGGAGGGCAGGGGGGCAACGCGAGCAGCATTCACACCCGATTTGGGGTGTCCTTACACCCCTGTGCGGTCACACGGATGCTAATGTGTTTGGCTGCAGGACATTGGAGGAGAAGATGCTGATGAGCCTGCAGCATGAGGAATCTAAGCTGGAGCAGATGAAAGCCCAGCTGAGGCAGAACCAGAAGCTCCTCATGCAGTTTGAAGATGGCATTGACAACCTTGCCATCCGTCTGCACGGCGTCTCAGTGCCCGGCCAGGTACCTGTGCAGCACCGGGGTGACACGGCCCCGGCCAGGCCTTGGTGTCGCAAGGCCACGGCGTGATGCCACCTGGTGCAGCCACCTAACCTGGTTCTTGTCTCTCTGGCTCCAGGAGGAGTATGCCAAGACCCTGGGGCTGGAAGAGAAGCTGCGGCACTGCGAGCAGAAGCTGCAGTACCTGAAGCAGCGCGTGGCCGACCTGCCCCATGACAGCCACACTCTGACTGACAGCAACGAGGTGCGTGGGGGGCTCCAGCCCTGCCAGGGTTTTGGGGGGAACTCAGCCAGAGCTCTCCTGGATGGCCCATCCCAGCTGCGAGGATGTAGAAGGCCCCAGGGAAGAGTCACTGAGCAGCTCAGCGCCAGGTGGCCCTGGGCACTGCAGGGTGTCTCCTCCCCCAGGGACATCCAAGTGGGGCACCCCAGGGTCGGGGTCCTTCCTCCCACTTCCCATCCATCAGTTAACCCAGGGTGTCCTTCCCAGGCTTTCGTGAAGGTCAGGAATCTGCTGGAGAAGGCCACTGCTGATGACACGCAGAACCTGAAGGTCTCCTTGGATGAGGGAGGCAGCAGCGCCCAAGGTAGGAGAGCACAGCCAGGACGCGTCCCACAATGACTGAGCCAGCCCCTGCCCACTGGGATTTCTGGGGGGCCTGGCCTGTCTCCCACTGTCCCAGTAAACCCCAGCCCATGAGTTGTGGCCCCTCCTGTCGGATGCCTCTCCTCAGCCCGCTCCTCTCCACTCTCTCCCCCAGACCTCTTTGAATATGATGAGAAAGACCGCGGCGTTGTCCTCACCAGGGAAGACATCAAGAGGCAGGGGCAGCGGCTGATACAGCTCAAAAAGAAAAGCAAGAGGAAGTACTAGTGGCCTCTTGGATGCTGTGGCTCTATCAGATCCCCCGCCCTCCTTGTGCTTTGCATCCCTCAGCCTCCCCTTGTTCCTCTTCCCAGCAGGTCTAATAAAAGAGCAGGTATCTTTCATTGATCCCAAGCCTGTGATGTGACTTTATCATGAGGTCTCACACTGCATCTTTTCCCCTGGACCTGAGGGCTTTTCTCTCAGCCTGTTTACACTGGGGCACAGGCGGCATTTCTGACCCTGGACATCCCAGAAGCTCAGTTGGCTCTTTAAGGTCCTTCCCTGTTTTGGCAGCCCCTTCTCCCTTCTCCAATATTCTCCAGGCGACCATGGTGGGGGATGAAAAGCCAGATTCAGGCAGAGAGAGCTCGGGGGGCGACAATGACTGTCCTTGCAGCAAGGCCAGGGACGAGCTCGGCATGGACTTTCCAAGCCAGGACTCGCAGGACTGGGTGGTGGTTTAGGGCATGGGGGAGAGGGGTGGGTGCAGGATGCCAGCTGGCAGGAAGGACCCCTCACCCTTCCCCCCAACCTGGACCCCAACATGGAGGCTTTCAAGGCCCAGATGGAGCGGGATGCACTGCTGATGGAGCAACTGGAGAAGACCAAGGCTGCGGTGCAGTGCTCCCACATCTGGGTAATGTCAAGACCCATCCCTGGTAAAACTGGGGGGTGTGCTGCTGGAGTGTGGGGAGGGGAGCCCTCACTGCTCGCCTGTGGGTCCCCTGCTCTCCTCTGCCCCAGGAGCCCCACAGCCCTGCTCAGGAAGGTGGAGGTGGATCTGCTTTTCACTGTGCTGTGAACTTCCAGCCTCCACAGTGTAGAAATGCCAGCGAGGCCACAGCCTGATGCTGTTCCTGCATTGTGGGCTGAGTCCCTGTGCAGCAGGGGAAGGGGATGTGGAATGAAGGAAACCAACTTGCAAGGAACTTCCCCCAGTCCTTGCCCTTCACTGTGCCACAAATCAGAGGAAGAAGGGAGCGAAATCCTGACTAAAGTGAAGTCTGCTGAGAATGGAGGGGTGGGGGGAGGTGGTTTAAATCTGGTCACTCTTCTCATTATCCAACTCTGATTGCACTGTGTGCAGGGCAGTGTAATAAATGGGAGAGGTTTTTTTTTATTCTGTGTTGAATGTGTTCTGCCCATGACAATTACAGGATGATCTCTCCCTGACCTTACCTCCACTCCTGAGCCTCTCCGTATCTATTCTCCCCTGTGAGCTGTAAAGGGGAGTGAGGGAGTGGCTTTGGTGGGTGTCTGGCCTCCAGACAGGGCTAAACCACCACAGAAGCCCAAGTGGAGGAATTGGGCCTTGGCACTGGGGGTGACCAAGCTGTGCACAGTGCCCACAGTGCCCCCCAGCAGGACCCTCCCCACCATGGGGACACGATGGTGCTGGTACCAGGGCACAGTGTGCTGTTCCCTCCCTTAGCTCAGGCCTGCCACTCTGCCCCCCAGTTCCCACTCCAACCCCAGTGCCAGAAAGGTGCAGGACCATTGGGACCCCAAGGCAGCGCATTGGGGGGCACAAGCCAGCATGACATGGTCCTCTCCCACCCACCCCCAAGCCTGCCATCACTGTGCATGCAGCAGAAGCCCCCCCAGTATCCCATCTAAGCATTTGCCAGGGAAGCAAGAGCTAGAGGCCACAGGGATGGGCACAGTGAGCCCCCATCCTTGCCTTTCCCAGGGATGTGGGGTGCCCACCCCCTGCATGGAAGTGCCTCAGGGTTGCAGACAAGCCGGGTCAGCTGTATTTATTGAGAACGGTTGTGGAGGGATAAAAATACTTCCACTAACTCTCTAAGAAGTTACAAACCTACAGTCTGTGCCTCTCTGGTAAGAAACGCCGCTGTGCCTGCCATGCTGTGCCAGGGCAGGGCAGCGGTAAGAAAAGAGCAAGATTAAAAAAAGGAAAGCACTAATGCACCCCCTGGGGTCCCTGTCATGAGGGCCAAGGGACCCTCCAGCTCCTGTGGGGATGTGGGCAGCACATGGGGGATGCAGTCTCCCAGCCTCAGCCAGATGCAGCCCACCCCCCCTCCCTAGCCAAACCTCCTGGATGCAAACCTCTCACCCAGGGGTGAACCCACCCAGGAGACCCCAGCTCAAGTGACCCTGCCAGGGAGGGGATGTGTTCCCAGCAATCCCACTACTCCCAGTTCTGCCTTGATGTCCCCTTTTCCCTGTTCCTGGGGGAAGCAGGGTGCTGGGGATGGGAGGGGGGGGAGTGGTTCAAGTCATCGCCCCAGGGATGCTGCTGGCTGGGAGGTGCGGGGCTGGGCTCACCCTGGGGACACACAGCCGTGCTTTGCAGGGCAGCAACACAGATGGGGACATCCTGGGGGGACACAGGGACACGACACAGTACTCTGTGGGAAAGCAAGAGGGGTGGGCACAGCTCGGGAGGGGGTGGGGGGGTGGGGGTGGGGGCAGGACACAGCGCTCCACAGCGCAGCCCCAGATAGGAATGTCATGGGGGGACACACACAGCACTGCTTTGTTGGGAAGCAACATGGATGGGGAGATCCTGGGGGTACACAGAGGGACATGGGGTGATGCTGTGCCAGGAAGCAGCAGGAATAGCAACAATCAGGAGTGGGTGGACATAGGGACATGACACTGGGACACCACAGAGGAGCAAGGGGCTGAAACAGCAGCAAGGGAGAATGCTGCTGCCATGGCTGGGAAATGCCATGGGCAGAGGATGGTCATTATTGCTTTACAGGGCCAACATCAGGGGTGGAGGAGAGGGGGAGGGGGCAGGATGGGGCTCCAGACACTGAATTTGGGTTCAAGGGACTTGTTCCAGGACTGGGATGCTCCCACACTCCTGAGCCATGGTGCTCCCAGTCACCCAGGGTGCTCCCCAGGGAGATGCTCAGCAGGGACAAGGACCCTGCTCAGGACACAGTGCTGGATGTCACCCCGCTTCAGTCCTCCCTTGCACTGGTGCTGGAATGGAGGGGGCTGAGGGTCCAGGTGCCCCCCCCCCCCCCTTAGTCACCTGTGATCCCCAAGAGCTGCTGTCCCTCCATGCCAGCCATGTGTGTGTGTGGGTAACCCTGTCCCCTAGAGCAGGGAAGCTGGGGATGGGGGTGCTGGGACTGGTCCAGTCCCCCCATTTCCTTAAGCCAGGGCCAAGCTGAGCATACAGGCTGTAAGCAGGCAGCCTAAGGTGATACAGGGACAAGGGACAGGCGTGGGGAGCAGCGTGGCTGGGGGGAGGCATCCAGCCAGGACAGGGTGCAGGCACCCCAGCAGGGGGGTCCCGGCCCCTCACTGTCCCAGGGGTCAGGCGCTGGCCCGCAGGATAAGGCGATACTGCAGCAGCTTAAGGTGGCAGGTGTGGTGTTGGTACCGAGGGGCCGGGATGGAACGTGATGTAAACATTTCTGATCTGGGGGGGGGAGGAGGAAGAGGGGGAGGAAGAGGGGGCTAGTGTGAGTCCTTCATCTGCTTCTGGATCTTCTGGAGCATCTCTTGCATCCGCCGCAGCTGGAAGGGAGCAGAGCAAGGGCCATGGTGAGGGGAGGGCACTGGCATCCCCCATCCTCACAAACGTATTTTGGACCAAGCAGACTGGGGTCACCCAGAACTGTGAGCTAACACACACACACACCCCACCCCACACACCCCTCCATCCACCACCACTCATCCTGGCTGGAGGAGCAGAAGCCCCTGGGATGCTGTGGGAAGGGTGACCCCCTGACTGTGCCATCACGGGGGTGGGGAGGGGTTAAGGGGAGGTTCAGCCTTCCCACACACTCACCTCCTCGTCCTTCTCCCGGATGAGCTTCTCTGTCTCCGCATCCGGCACCGGGGGGATGACAGGGATGGGGAAATCCGTCCCACTCTCCCGTGTCAGCTTGCTGCGGGCAGAGAGAAGAGGTGAGGATGCTCCCACAGCCCTGACAGCCCCCATGAGGGATATTCCCACATGGGTGCTGGGGCCCCAGAGACCCCAAACCTTGCAGATACCCACCACTCACCAGCATTGACTCTGCCCTCTCCCCCAGCCAGGTCCTTTTTTTTTCCCCATCAGGGCTGAACATGAGCAGCTCCAGGCACCCCCTACAAACCTCAGCACCCCCAACATGCTGTGGACCAGTCTGGGGAGGGCAGGGAGGCACCACCATGGCAAGGGGTGCTGGGAACAACCCAGAGCATTGCCCTGCCCAGGTGCTTCGAGCTGAGGTCATGTTCTTCTCACCCAAATTCAGCATCTCCCTTCTCTCCCACACCCGCAGCCCTGCTGCAGGATAGGCTTCCTGAACACCTACTGCCTCGCCAGCCCTGGGGACACTCCACACTCCTTTTTCCAAGCAGCAGCTCCCACCCAAGCCCATCCATGCTGGAAGGAGCTGTGGGCATCCTCCCCCCCCCCCAGGGCTACCCCACTGCGCAGGACCACAGCAAGCTGAATCAATGGCTTGTCCCCTGCCCACGGCAACGGGGAGGGACCAGCTCTTCCGGCTGGGTTCCCACGGATGCCACGCGTGGCCCCTGCGGGCAGACACATGGCTGGGACACTGCTGGGGCGGCTGGCAGGGGCACGCGTGCTGCCACGTGCCGCTGCCACGTGCTGCTGCCACTGCAGCCCCCCCTCCCCCATGTGCAAAGTGGTGATGGACGCGGTGGATGGGGCAGGCTGGGTTACCCTGCAGGGTTGCATTGTGCTGGGGGGAGATATGCCAGCATCCCACAGCACGGGATGGGGTTTGGCCACATTTTGAGCCACTTTGGAAGTCACTGCCCGTTGTCACGGCTTCTCGCCATGGGGGGCCCAGGAAGGAGCACATCCAACCCCTTTCGCCCCTGGCAGCAAGGTGGGGCTGCAGCCAGGCACTGGCAATGGAGCAAGTGGCATCACCAGCTTGGGACACAGTCTACTGCTGCCTCCTACACCCCAACATCACAGCCCCCTGGGAGGGTAGTACGATGGGGGTGCCCCCCCTGCAGCCCTTCCTTTGGGCAGCCTGTGGCTGGGAAGAGCTGAGTGCCACCAGACAGTGACGTGTACCCCCACCCTACCTTGCCTGGGTGAACCAGGGGGGATGCTACTAGCACCCAGCACCCCCTCAGCACCACCAGTGGTCCTAGCACCCCATGGGCAACTCATGTGGGCAAGGGGTGGGTGGCCACAGGGCCAGCTCTCCCCGAGAGCAGCTGCCTGGCCCCTGCACAGGCACAGAAGGACCGAGACAGCATTGGGTACCAGCAAGTACTTTATGTAGGGGCCAGGAGGGTGGGCAGGGCCAGGAGGGTGGCGGGGGCCCAACATGGCCCCGGCCAGGTCCCAGCTCAGTCGGTGGAGCAGTCGGTGCAGCACAGCCTCAGTGCGGAGGGACGCTGCCTTCTCGGGCGGCACAGATGGAGAGACCAGCTTAGAGGCCCCTACAGCCACCACGACTGCCAGCACTGCTACTTCACTCCCCCACCCGTGCCCCACTGCCTCTGCTCGCTCCAGCCCCTCAGCCAGGGCTGTGCAGCCAACCCCCCGTCCCAAGAATGTGGGGTGGGGGCCTCTCCTCACACCTTGAGGGGCTGCAGGGGATGCTGTGAGTCTGGCCAGCACTGGAGGCTGAGCCCCTGCTCGGCCACACAGCACCCAGGAATGCAGCTCCCCTCTCACTGTCAGAGATCCCTCCTCAGCTCCCAGGGGATGCAGGGTCCCCATCACTGCTTGAGCACTGCCTGCCTCCCCATCCCCCAGCAAGCCCTGAGGGTTCCCCTGGCCACTGGAGCAGCACTCCTCAGCCCAATGGCCCAGGAAGGGACCCCCACTGCACTGTGGCACCCCACCACACTGCCAAGGCTTCCTGGCCCAGTCCACCTCAATGCTGGGCATTGACCCACACACAACCCCAACCCCCTACCAGTGATCCCCTGTCACCATGGGCTGTGGGGTCACCCCAAAGAGAGGAGATGCTCCCCCCACCCCCCTCCAGCCTGGCGCCCCGCTCCCCGCCCCGTACTTGCGGTTCCTCTCCTTCACCACCATGCGGGTCATGCTCTGGATGCACTGCGTGCGGTAGTTCTCATAGTGGGTTTCCCGGGTCACGTCCTTCAGGTCCTGCATGTGGGTCCTCACCAGCATCGTCCGCAGCTTCACAAAGTCACAGTGGGATGGGTTCTCCACTGCAGGGGAGCCCGAGGTCAAGGTGGGGGTCACAGCCGGTCCCCCGCGTCCCCCTGAGCACCCCCAGGCTGAGCAGTGTGGAGATCAGGATCCCAGGGCTGGTGGGACACTGGGGACACGGCCCAGCATTACCTTCCACGATGCCCCAGGGGTAGAGTCGCCCACGGACACGCCGGCCTTTGGCCTCCACGACTGTGTTGCTGCCAATAACTGCGAAGGGGATGCTCTCCTGCAAGGGGACAGCAGGAGTTAACAAGGCTCTGTCCTGCCCACTGAGGCCCACATCCCTCCACACACACCTCCTTGGATGTATCCAGCTCCTGTTTGCAAAGATACCTGGGAGAGCCCTGGCCAAGGAGAGCCCCGGCTGGGATGGCAGCACTGATGGCAATGGGTTTCTCCATGCCAGCCCCATCCCACCAAGCTGCAGGTGGCACCTGTGAGGTCTTGGTGACAATGTACCCCAACCCCATCATGCTAAAGGAGGGCTTGCATGGTTCCAAGTGAATGATGGCCATGGGGCTCTTGGCCATGGGGCTCTGCTGCCCCAAGGATGAAGCTGGAAGAACCAGACTCACCTTCAGTGCCTGGTCCTGGAGCTTGAACTCCTCATCCTCATCTGAGTCACACTCAGGGAACTGGTAGATACGGATGCCGTACTGGTCAATCTCCTCCCGGATCTGGGGGCAGACAGCCCTGCTTAGGGCAGGGCTCTGGCCCTTGACAAGGGGGTGGGATGTGCCACAGAGCCCCAGTGTCCCCCAGGGACCCACAAAGAATGTCCCCTACAGCAGCCCTAAGACTAGATGTCACAGACCCTGCCTTGCAGCCCTCCAGCCCCCAGCTCAGCACCAGGGAGATGTGTCCTTGGGGGCCACATGTGCCACGCTACCCTCTACAGTGCTGCAAGCATGGAGGTAGCTCCATGGGGAAGGGATGGGATGGAGAGAGCCCCCAGCCAAGCAGAGACCCCAGCCCCCATGGCATCACCATCCCCAGGGATGCGATGGGATGGCTCCAGGCTGGGCCAACCTCCCCATACCTTGTTCTTCATGCGCTCCACCTCAGTGGGGGTCAGGGTGTCAGCCTTGGCCAGCACAGGCACAATGTTCACCCTCTGGTGTAGGGCTCTCATGAACTCCACATCCAGGGGCCGGAGCCTGGGGTGGGGGGGCGGGGGGGAAGTGTGGTGAGCACCATCCCCCTAAACCTCTTCCCCAGCACCCTCCCATCCCAGCAGCCTGAGCAGGGGCTGCCCATACCCGTGGCCAAAGGGTGAGATGAAGTAGATGCAGCAGTGGACGCGGTTGTCCTGGATGTTTTTCCGGTTGAGGCCGCTCTCGTCACGGAAATACTGCTCAAACTGCTGGTCGATGTAGTCAGCCACCGGCTTCCAGCTGCAGGCACAGGGAGGGGACCCTCACAGTCCTCTTGCTGGACCCCTGAGCTGTCCCTGGAGCCACACCTCCCATGGCTCAGCATCCCGCCCTGAGGAGCCACCAGCATCCCACCTTCAGAGCCGCTGGGACCCACGGCATCCCACCCCAGGGAGACCCCTCTGCCACCCCTCCATGGGACACACCACTCTGTGTTGTTGACGGCGTCACCAAAGCCCGGTGTGTCCACGATGGTCAGGCGCAGCTTGACACCCTTCTCCTCAATGTCCACCACGTGCTTGGTGATCTCCACTGTCTGTGTGATGCGCTCTGCAGCGGCAGGAGACATGGTGATGAGGGGGAGGCACCACGGGGGTGGCACAGGGAGATGCTGCCACCCCTGCGTGTCACCCTCCACCCTGGGGGGCTGGGGTGGCTTCACAGGATCAGCCCCCACGAGCACCAGGGCTCAGCACCAAGACAGGATGCTCAGCCAACCTCCCACATCCTGACACAGATATGCCCCACTCACTAGGTGCTGTGCCACTGCTCCGTGCCAGCCTGGGGGGTCTGCTGGGGCCAGGCATCGCCATGGGAGCATCTGCAGTCCCTGTACCCCTATGGTTGGTCCCACAGCTCTGGGACTGCCCCCCTGACCCCCAGGACCTTTCCACGTCCTTGCATTCCCAAGGACACTCGGGCTGCATCACGCATGGCTGCACACATCCCCCCGAGCAATGGAACAAACCGAAGGGCCCTCCCCGAGCCCCTGGGGATTTGGGCAAGTCTGGGCGATTTTAGATCAAAACCTGGCAGCAGCTGAACCACCAGTTCTGTGCCCCCGACCCCAGTTCCCAGATCTCCTGCAGCTCCTGATTCCAAACAAGCTGGTTCTTGTTTTCCCAGGAGGGACAAAGCCCCTGTGGGGGTCCCTGTGTTGGGCAGGGGGTCCCCCCACTTCCTTGGAGCGCTCCCCAGCGCAGGCAGGCAGCTGGCCACATGCCACACACAGCTTCAGAGGCCTGGAGGAGCCTGGCTGGGCAGGCAGAGGGGCTGCAGCCCCCCTGGGAGCAACATGGGGCTCTGCACCCCCTCCCCAAGACACCCCATCGCTGGGACTGCCCCCCCTCACCTTCAGCATTGAGCAGCTTGCGGTCTCTGTACATGTCTGTCAGGAAGAGGCTGTTGACCAGGGTGGACTTACCCAGCCCAGACTCCCCTGGGAAAAGAGGATAAAGGGGAGGGGGTGGGCAAAAGCAGCCCTTTCCCCCCACCATGGATTGCAGGATCCAAGAGCAGGGTCAGCACCCCCCATACCGGGTTCAGCCCCCCCATACCTGCCACCATGAGAGTGAAGTCGAAGCCCTTCTTCACCGACTTCCTATGGACCTGGTTGGGCAGTGTGGCGAAGCCCACATACTCCTTGTCATCCTGCAGGCAGAGGGGACGTGGGACAGGGGATACCAACCCACCCCTCCCCTTTCCTTGCACCCCCCCAAAAGTGATCCTACATGGTCAGAGCACTGCAGGATGCAGCCATGCCCGGGTTTGGAGTGCAGGAACATCCTCCGCTGTGTCTCCAGCCACCCCTCACCCCATGTCCCTCCCCCCCCGCCCCCCGGCCGCATCCTGCACCTCAGAAGAGTCGTAGGGGTCCAGCTGCCCCCAGGGGCTCCGTGGGCGGTTTGGGCTGGGGGGTGGAGGGGCAGCAATGTGCTGCTGGAAATCCGAGGGCCGGGACCGGGAGAAGATCCGGGCATCTCTCTCATCAGTGGGTTCTTCAGGGGGGACCCTGCCCCCACCGCAGAGCGGGTGGCCAGGCTCCCGACGGCTCTCTGGGTGCTCCACCTTCCTGGGGCTGTCAGCTGGTGGGCAATCCCGCAGGAGCTGGGTCAGCTCAGCCTCCTCCGAGTCCTCCTTCAGGAAACGCTTTATCTGGGGACCAAGGGAGGAGGTGACACCGGTGGTGGCAGTGCCAGCCTGAGCTGGCATCACCCAACTTGGCACCATCAACCCTCAGTATGCAGCAGCCAGACACATGCACCCCAAGGATGGCAGGGATGGGAGAAAAGGGGGGACACGGCCACCCCAGGGGACCAGCCACCACCCTGGGGACAGCCATGGGGATGGCAGCGGGCACAGCCACGGTCCCATGAACCCCGGGCGCTTACGGCTTGTGGAGCGGGGATGGCAGCTGGCTCCTGGCACTCCAGGGGACAGGAACCTTCCCCTTGGGCACCCTGACGGTCCTCAGGGTCTTCTGGGGTCGCCAGGACCCCCACACACCCCATGGCCTGCCAGGAGGATGGGGATGGGGTGCAGGGGAGGAGGGAGAGACACCAAGAAGAGATGAGCAACAGCAGTGGATGAGCGGGGTGGGGGGGAGGACGGACAGACCCAAGGAGGGGGACAGACAGCCGTCAGGGCTCTGCCCGTGCCCCCCACCTGCTCGTTCACAGGCGGGGCGATGGCACAAGGGGATCCCATCCCCACGGTCCCAGGGGACAGCCGGGACCGGGCACCCTACGCCCAGCCACTCCCGACCCCTCCGTGCCAAAGGCTCGGGGACAAGGGGCTGCGAACCCCGCGGCACGCACCGGGACCCCGGGACCCCTTCGCTGCCCGCTCCAGAGCCGGTACCGGCAGCAGCTCGGGCACGGCGACCCCCCCCCCCGGGCCGGGGACCCCGTGGGTAGCGGCGGGGCCGGGACGGCGACTCTGGGACCGGGACTGGGACCGCTCCACATCCTGTTTACAAGCGCTGGCGGGAGGAGACGCGGTCCCAAGGGCACGTCCCGCAGCCGCTGCCGCCGGGCCAGCCGGGGATGGGGGAGCGCTCCCCCGCCCAAGACCGGTGAGAGCCCCCACGCGTCCTCCATCCCCCCCCGCCAGTGTCCCAGCTCCCCCGGCGGCGGGGCAGCCGTGCCGGCGGGATGCACCGAGTCAGCGGGCTGGAAACAAGGTCACGGCGCTGCCGGGGCTGAGCGCTCCCCCCACCCCGCTCCCCCGCTCCCTGACACCCCCGCGCTGGGACCACGGCGCCAGGCTGGGAGGGATGTGAGGGGACACAGCGGGTTCCCCCTGGGCGGGGGGGCGGGGTTGGAGGCGCTCAGCGGGTCTGTAACCGCAGCATCCTCTTCCTCACCGACCTTCATCTGGAAGGGGGTGGTGGGGGTTGGGGGGGAGAGCTCAGCACCGGCCCCCACCACAGCACAGCCCGTCCGGGGGCCGCACAGGGATGGGAGACGATTCCGCTCCCCCCCCCCCCCCCCTCCCCCCACACGGGACTCCAGCTTTTCGGGGCTCCCCCCGTCCCCCACCCCAGAGGAGCCTCGGTGATGCCGCGGCACAGGGCGGGTTGCACCGCATCCTCGGGGGTCCTGCAGCAAGCGCATCCCCCCCTCCCGCCCCCGCCAGCTGTCCCAGGGACGGAGCATCAGCTGTGGCACCTCCCCTCAGCTCCAGGGTGCTCCAGGTTCCCCCCGTCCCCCTCCCGCTCCGCCAGGGAGGGTGCTGCACCCGTACCTCTCGCCCAGGCTGCGGGTCGGGGCAGGTGGCCATGGCAGAGCCGGTGTCCCCCTGACAGGGAGAGGATGGAGAAGAGGATGGAGAAGAGGGAGCTGCGCCCGGGGATGAGGAGCTGCATTAGCATAGCTCCACCCTGGGCCGGCAGCGCGGCCTGGACACCCACAGCACCCAGCAGCCAGGCACGGCCCCTGCGGGGAAGACAGGGAGGGGGGAAGGGGAGGGGGTAGGTGTGCAGGGAGGGAACGTTGGGGAGCCCTGTGGCAGAGCCAAACCCAGCTCCTGCCCGACTGAGGAGACGCCAAGGACCAACAGAAAAGCACTGTTGGCCAAGGAGGTGACAAGGCAGGTCCTGGGGGCTACATGACCACCACCACCAGCCCACCCTGGATGAGCATACAACTTGGCTACAGCCCAGGAGGACATCCAGTCCTTGCAAACACCTCTGTCCCAGGACAAAAACCTCCTCTATCCCAGGACAAAAACCTCCTCTACCCCAGTGCACAGCAGGTCTTCTCCCATTCCCTGCCCTGGAGACCCCTCCAGACACCTCAGCCTCTTTGAGGGGAGAAATCCAGTTTTCCATGAAAGACTAAAAACACTTCTGTGCTTGGCATTTAAAGTTTCCCTGCATGACTCCAAGTTGCTGCTCTGCCTGGGCCTGACGGATCTGGCTGGGAAGGACCCCTCTGTGCTGGGAGAAGCATGGATGATGCTCACCACAGGGATCCTTGGCAGAAGCTCCAGTGGTCCTGCCTTGGCTTCCCAAGCTCACCCTTGGGTAAGCAAAGGGTTAACAGGGCCCCAGGAGCTGCCATGCGTGGCAGTGAGGGTACCAGAGCTGTCGCTATTGGGGGTCACCAGGGATGGTGATTCACCTTGATGCGTGTCAAGGCTCATCAGAGCAGCTCAGGCATGGAGCCAGGGGCGCTCGCCCATGGAAGGGCTGCGTTCACCAGGGAGGTGCTAAACAGCCCCAAAGCGTTGGCTGCTGCTGGAGGTGCAATGAACTGCAAGCCTGTGGACGTGGAGAGGGGCCTGGATGTGCCTGTGCCGGCCCCCAGCACCCCTGAGTCCCAGCCACATTCAGAACTACACTGCCAGATCTCCCCCCTCACCCAGCTTCAAGCCCACCCAAGTGCCAGTAGCAGAGACCCCACAGTCACACCCAGCCTCAGCCAGCTCCCAGAGCAGCGCTGCCACCATCCCTGGCTGACACCACGTGTCCCTGATGGCTGTGCACCCCCTTTCTGCTTCCCATCACAGCCTGAGCACCCCTCCACCGCCCCAGCCAAGCTCAGCACCCTACCATCTTACCCCTCCCCCCCCCCCTCCCCCCACCCCAGACCCCCCTGCCCGGTGTAGCACAGTTCTATGACACCCACCCCTTCCCCACCCGGCACCCCGGCAGGAGCAGGGATTTGCCAGCGCCGGGGCAGCGCCGGTGCCCTCCTAAGCCGATTACATGCCCGGCTGTGCGCGAGCCAGCACTCGGCGCCGGGGCTGTCACCGACCCGGCAGCTCCAGCGAGGTGACACACGCGCTGCCTCGTCCCTGCCTGTCAAGCTGCATCGCACCTTCCCCGAGCGGTGACAGCCCGAGGGCCGTGGCAGGGGGGCAGCAGGCAAAGCCTGAGCTGTGAAAGCCACATGGCTGCCCATTAAGCACCTTCCCACCTAGCACCACGTTCCCATGGGATGAGTTTTCCCAGTCTGTTTCTGCTGGGAGAAGGAAGGGAATGTCCCAGCAAGATGCTGTCCTCACAGCCAAGCTGGCTGAGGTGTCCCCAGCCCACCTAAAGGTGACATCCAGATGTGCCACTCATGGCACAGCACGCACCACTCCACTGCGGCACGGGGCTGAGCATCCCAGGTACAAACACGCTGTCCCAAAGCCATCAGCCCCACATGGGACAAGAGCACAGTGGCCTCCACTACAGCCCAGCTCTGCTGGATCAGCCCAGGGAGTCCAACACTTCCAGGGACAGCTGGCACCTGGGGCTGTGCCTGCTCCAACCTGCCCCCAGATGCATGGGATGCTCCTACTGGCACACCATAACCAGAGCTTCTCTACCCTCAGCTCTCCCTTCCCTACTCATCAGCAGTACCCCAGGTGGGAAACCAACAGCTTTAACAGGAGCAGAGTGCTGGGCACCCTTTGGGCATGGAAGTGGGCAGTGGCAGGGTCTGGGCAGGGTGTCAGCAGCCAGTGGGTGAGCACACAGGACAAGACATCCCTTGGTGCAGCAGGTCCAACCCCTGTCCCACAGGGAGCCCTCCAGCTCGAAAGACCCACGAGCACCTGCGTGGGACCCCCAGGTTGGGACCACATGCAGCGAGCCCCCACAAGCCACCAACTGACATGGGCACCTGGAAACGAGGTGGCACTTCAGCAACGTGAGAAGAGGCAGCCAGCTAAGGGCCAGGAGCAGAGGCTGGGGGGGACTTGCCCATCCTGCTTCTCCAGGTGAGCCACACACCACACTGGGGACCAGAGGGATGTGCCACCGGTGTCAGGGGGCACCAGCTCCACCTCTGTGGGTCCTTCCAGATGGATCCACACCTGCCTCCAGCCCAGCCCAGCAAGCCCAGCTCCTCCCTGCTATCCAGCTGCCACTGCCGTGCTCCCCCTCGGATGTCTCCAAACCGGGGTCTGGCCATCCCCAGAGCCACACTGCGGCGCCGGCCGAGACACGCTCCCCCAGCCGCTCTCCTTGTGGCGGCCGGGGAAGGGCAGCCACCACAGTCCCTGCCAAGGGAAGGGGTCCCACCTGCCGCAGCCCTGGTTGAACCGCAGCCACGACCCTCCATCGCCCCACCGCGGGGCCTGTCACCGCGGAGGAGGAAGGAGTGAGGCAGGACGGGCCCCCGCGGAGCCGGGAAGGCCCCGTGCGGCCCTAGCCCCCACCGGCAGCGGCAGAGCCGGCTCCCCAGCACCGCCGCGGGAGGGCCCGGCCAGCCTGGCAGCGCCGCCGGGACCGCAGCCCGGGGGACCAGCCAAAGGCACGGCTGGGTGACCGATGCTCAGCTGGGAGCCACCCGAGAGCAGCACCAACACCCCCTGCACCCTCCCCATCCCTCCCCCCGCCCGTGCAGGGACACTCCGAGGGCGTCGCAGGTCGCGGGGACACGCCGGTGCCGCTCG
Source organism: Laterallus jamaicensis coturniculus (assembly GCA_022605575.1). Lineage (NCBI taxonomy): Eukaryota > Metazoa > Chordata > Aves > Gruiformes > Rallidae > Laterallus > Laterallus jamaicensis. The sequence goes on from JAKCOX010000025.1 coordinate 9,356,630, forward strand.
GAGGAAGTGACTCGCCCGCCCCGATGCCACGGTGAGGGGCAGCGTACAGGGGGTCCCGCTGGAGCCACCGCTCCCCCATCCATCTCCCCCAGAGCCGGTCCCGGGACTCTGCCCGGCTTTGCTGCCCTGCCGGCACCGAGCAGGTGCTGCCTATCCGTCCGTCCGTCCGTCCGTCCGCCCCCCACATCCCGCTGCGGCACCGGCCCGCTCCGCCCCCACCGCACCGTCACCTTCACGGAGGGCACCGGGATGCGGGAGCGGGCCCGGCCCCCCCCCCGGTGCGATGTGGTGCGGTTCAGCGCTGCCCGGGGCGGTGCGGTTCCCCCCGCCCCTGCCCGCCGCCGGCCTTACCATGGCTGCGGCGCCGGGCGCCGTCCGGGAGCGGCGGCTGCCGATCGGCACGGCCGGGCCCCGCCGCCGGGATTAGCAGAAATAGCAGCCGGCGGGGGCGGCCCGGGGCGGGGCGGGCGGCGGGCGGGGCGGGGGCGGCCGCTCGGCACCACCGGCACCGGGCACGGGGCTCCGGCACCGGGCACCGGCACGGCGTGTGCCACACGGAACCAGAGCACTGGGCACCGGGAGCAGGCACCGGGAACAGGCACCGGGCACAGGCCACTGGGCATTGGGACCAGAGCACTGGGAACAGGCACTGGGCACCAGGAACAGGCACTGGGAACAGGCACTGGGCACCAGTTACAGACACCAGCATCGGGTACTGGGAACAGGCACTGGGCACTGAGCACCAGTTACAGGCACTGGGCACAGGGAACAGGCACTGGGAACAGGCACTGGGCACTGGGAACAGGCACTGGGCACCGGGAACAGGCACTGGGAACAGGCACTGGGAACAGGCACTGGGCACCAGTTACAGGCATTGGGCACAGGGAACAGGCACCAGGCACCAATTACAGACACCAGCATCAGGTACTGGGAACAGGCACTGGGCACCAGGAACAGGCACCAGGCACCAGTTACAGGCACTGGGCACTGGAGACAGGCACTGAGCACCAGGAACAGGTACCAGGAACTGGGAACAGGCACCAGGCACCAATTACAGACACCAGCATCAGATACTGGGAACAGGCACTGGGCACCAGTTACAGGCACCAGCACAGTGCAACACACACCCAGTCCAGGGTCTGGGCACAGGCAGCAGGTGCGAGGCCTCAGCACCAGGTACTGGTACTGGGTGAGCAGCCCCAGCCCCAGGCAGTGACCTCCCAGTACCAGGCCTTGCTCAGCAGGTACCAGGAATGGGGCAGGTGGCACCGGGCACTGGTCACTACACAGTGTCTCTGGGGATTGGAAACACCAGGCACCAGTTAGCGCGTGTTCGGTACTGGGAATGACATTCCAGGTGCTGAGCACGAGGGAAACGTGCTGGCACCACACAGCAGACACCAGGCACCACGTACCAGGGGTGGGGGACTGAACCAGGCGTGGGGCACTGGATCCCAGTCTTCCCCAGTGCTCCCTTTGCTACATCCCAACTTGCTTCCTGCTCCCCGAGGGTTTCCCAGGGTTGACATCTGCTGGGCAGCTCTGCCTTGGCTGGGCTGCAGCAGGCTGGCAGCCTGGAAACCTGGCAGGGGGAACCAGCGACCCCACAAGGGGTGTCCCCGTTCCCATCCCATGCCAGGGGCTGCAGCCCCTTCCCAGGATGCCCCGGTCCCAGGCCCGTGCAGCAGGGGCACAGGGCTGTATCCATCCCCCTCTGTCCCCAGCGAGGGCAGGGGAGGACACTGGCACTGCTGGCCGGGGCGGCACAGGGCGCTTGTGTTCCCAGCCATGAAAGGGGCCGGGGGAGTCCTGGCCGGCCTTGGCCATTCCCTGTGGGGAGCAGCTGGCAGGGACTCAGCCATCCCCAGATCTCAGCCTCCTGGTCCAGCCACCCCTCAGGGTTGGCCTCATCCCCCCCAGATGCACCCCATGCCAGAGGGGTCACACACATCCCCAGAGCACCCCTCTCTGCCTCAGTTTCCCTACCCATAAAATGACGCTGGTGGTAATTTCCCAGCAGGAAAAACTGGATCCAGCCTTGCACAGAGACTCACATCAAGGCTGGCTGACCCCACAGGGACTCTCTCAGCCTTGTCACTACCCAGGTCCTTGTCCCCCCCCATGTTACGGGGCCAGGCTGTGGCCAGATGGCTCCTTGTTCCCATCATTCCCACAGATAACAGACGCAGGCTCAACGTGCTGTGCAGGAGTCCCGGCGGCCACCCAGGCCTCATCCATCTGGGGTGGGCAGGCAGCAAGCCCACTCGCCTGGCAGCTCTTCCTGGGCTGCTGCTGGCCGGGGGCGCTGCAGGCAGCCCCCCAGGCAGGGGAGCAGGCAGGGGCAGGTAGGTGAGGGCGGCTTTTTGCATCCCTAATCCCTGCAGCAAGCGCTTTCCTCTGAGATTACTGGGGATTACAGGCTTGGGTGCTCCAGGAGCTCAGCTCCGTCTCTCCCTGCCCTTCACGGAGCAGTGCTGAGCCCTGTGGGGGAGTGGGGCGGGGGGGGGGGGGGCTGGGGGTGGTGGAAGGGCAGGCTGGGCACTGCTGCAATGAGCTGGGTGTTCTCAGCTGTGCCAGTGAGTACAAGGCTGGAGCAGCTGCCAGCTTGCCAGGGCCTGGATCCAGGAGCCCGGTGCCCAGTGAAGCTGCAGCCCTGGCTTTAAACAGAGCATTAGAAGCTGAGAGGGTCAGCTGTGGAGTGTGTGGGGGGGATGCAAGGGGAGTGAGGGTGACGTGGAGGGAGGTTGGCACTGCTCGAGAGGTCCCTGAGGCACCCCGGCCTCCCTCGTGCCGGCCGGCAGCATCAGGTCCTGGCCTGGGAGGGCTGGGAAGCCACCACGAGCTGCTACCGGGGACCAGAGCTCTGTAATTACCATGGGAGGCTGAGTTATTTTGGGAAGCAGCTCCAGTGCTGCCAAGGCTTTTATTCCTCCAAACCAAAACAAGATGGAAAGAGCCCAGCCCAGGATGCTGCATCCGGCGGGCGCAGGGAGGTTTAACCCCTTGGCGCCCCGCTGCCCACGCCCCAGGGCCTACCTGCCCCCTGCCCCTCCACCTCCACCCAGCATCACGGTGGGTCCTGGGGGCTTTGGTTGCAGTGGGGAGGATCCAAATTCAGTGGGGAGAGGGAAGAGGAAGAGTTTGGGTGGTAGAGGCCAGGGGGGGTCTGCTGAGGAGGTCCAGAGGCTGCGTGTTTGGATGCTTTGCTGCATCCGCCGTGAGAACAGCTATTTTTAGTGAGCTCTGGGTCCCATTTTGGGGCCTTCCCAGTGTGAGGCTGAGGCTGAGACACGCTGGGCGCAGCAGAGCACCTCGCTGCTGCCCCAAATAAAATGTCCCAGGGGACGAAGTCCTGAAAGGCCCATCCCAAAAGCCACACCAGAGGCCAGGCAGAGACAGCAGGCTGGAGGGGGTGGGGGGGGCTATTTTCCAGTCTCTGAAGCAGCCAAACAGCCTCCAAGGCCAGGATAAGCTCACTGTTCCCAGCACAGGGTCTGCACTCAGGGTGACACCCCAAAAGCCTGGGGTTTGACTCCTGCCTTCTGCCTTCTCCCCCTCAATCCAAGCACATGAGGGGTACCCCGAGGTGGCCTCTCTCTGTGCCGGGTCCCTGCAGGGCAGCAAGTAGCCCCCAGACCCATGTTCTGGGGTCTTTCAGGCCCCCAAACTCAGGAGGCACCAGTGTCTCCCTGGCACCTCTCTGCCATGACCTGAGACCCCCGTGAGAGCCCCGCTGTCACCTCCTGCCTGCAGGCAGCCACTGTATCCCTGGGAGGGTCCCCAGCAGCAGTGCCCACCCTGCTGAGGTTCCGGGGAGGCCAGTCGCCCAAGTTTACCCCAGAAGAGGGTGATAAATGCAGTGGTTGGTGGGTCACCCCTGCTGTCACAGCCGGAGCTGGCTGGGCCTCGCGTGGGATGCTGGGGGAAGCTCTGCTGCATGGCACTGGCTCAGCTGGGTGCCTGGCAGGGCCACTGGTGCCTTTGGCCACCACCTCAGTGGCACTTGGCTGCTGGCCTGCCATCAGGGATGTGGGCAGTGGGGATGCCTGGCTCCCTACCTGCAGCAAGGGCCACCACTCTGAGCTGGGATGAAGCTTGGGGCAGGGCCAGGCCAGGGATGTCTCCAGGGACCACCCTGGGAAGGGACAGAGTGAGACCCTGGGAGGGGGCACCGGGGGTCTGGGTGCCCATGTCCCTCTGGCACAGTGATGGCTGCGGCAAGGGTGCTGGGCCAGCTGCTGGGAGCAGGGGTGCTGAGCCCCTTGTGCTGGCATCAGGCTGGCCTGGGGGGATGGTCTTCAGGGGTGAGGAGCCTGTGAAGCTGGTGCAGGGTGGGTGCTGCACATGCCAGGAGCCAGATTTGGGCACAGGGTGCTGCAATGCTCTGGTGGGGGGACGTTGGGTGGGTGACAGCCATGGTGTGAGGCCTCCAGGGCTATGCAGGGGCCACCTCCCTGGCTGGTGAGGGGGGCTCCAATTCGACAGCTCCATCACAGGGCTGACAGAGCTGCTGCGGCTTCGGGCCTGTTGAGGCTTCGGGCCTGCTCCAGCTGGCTGCTGGCTCCGGCCTGGCTGTCCCCCTGCCCCTCACCGAGGGTCCTCTGCAGGGTCACCAGCAAGAGGCCGGATGGCACCAGCCACCCCAGGCACATCCAGCTGGGTGAGGGACTGCAGGGGGGTCCTGCAGGGTTGGGGGTCTCCCGCTGCCAAACTGGGGCTTCCCTGGGGTCCCGCTCTCCCATGGTGGCAGGGGGTGAGGAGCATGGTGCTGCCCTGGGGTGACAGCTGCAACAGATGCCCTGTGGCCCCCAAGTCCCTGGGGGGTGATGGCGTTTTGTCCCTGGAGCAAAGAACAGCAGTGGTGCAATGTCACTTAGGGGTGCTGTGACGGCACCACGATGCTGGCAGCGTGCCTTCACCAGCACAACGGGGGACAAGCACCCAGAGGAAGGAGCCAGTCTGGGCTGGGGGGTGGTCCTGATCCATTGTTCACTTCCCACAATGCTCCCCCAGAACCTCCTGTGCTGTAGCCAAGCATCCCTGGAGCAACACACCGTGAGGTTTTCCTGACAGGGATCCAGCCTGGATCCCGGGATCCCCCATGGGCTGCGCTACCCCTTCCCCAAGCTGCAACACTCCTAGGGACATCCCCCCACCCCCTTCCCTGTCACCCTCCTGAGCCCGGGGTTCTCTCCAGCCAAAGCTCAACCTCTTCTGCAGATGGGGATCCCCCACCCTGGGGACCTTCCTTTGGTCAGAGGACACATGGGACAGCCATGGGCCACCACCGCCTGGGGCATGGGCCACCTCGCTGTCGCCTGGGGCTTGTTTGACACTGGAGGCAAAACTACTCCATGGCTCCATAACTAATCACTGCCACAGGTTCTGCCATTGCGTGGGGTGACAACAGGGAGGTGGGGAGAGGAGGCTTGAGGGTCCTGGGGCCTGGCCAGTCGGTGCAGGCAGGGACAGCGCCAAGTCCATGGCTGGAGGAGGTGACCCACTATGGGGTTGGAACAGCACAAAGGGGGTACAACAGCGACCAAGCCTGGGGAATGCCACCAAGTCCAGCATTGCTTACCACCCCAAGCAGAGCCCGGCCCCTCCTGCCTCAGTTTCCCCACGAGCTCCCAGCCCCCCCAGGGGAGGTGAGCGATTCCCAAGCAGGCCGGGCAGCGAGCAGGGAAGGATTTATTGACTCACGGCTCGGGGTACATCACAGTTTGAGCTTCCCTTCCCACCTCCGGAGAGGACGTCGCCTTGGACTTCCCGGGCAAAAGTGCACGGAGAGGCTTCACAGTTTCATCCCTTGGGGCAAGCAGAACGGAGGCAGTGACACATGGCAGACGCTACGTCGTATGAAAAAATAATACAAACTCTTCTCTTTAAATATCTTACAGAAAAATGAACCTGAATAAAGAGCATGAAAAGCACCGTGCGGCGCAACCCCCCCACCCCTACCCCCACCCTTCCACCCCTCCCCAACCCCCAGGTCAAGGGGACTGAGATGAGCCACATCCCTGCATCTCTCTGGACTACCCCCCCCCCCCCCCCCCACCTCCTCCAGTGCTGTCTCCAGGGATGCGCGGTCACGGATTAGCACGGGCAGCAGGGACGTGGGGACAGCGGGGACTGCTACGTGCCTGTCCCCACGCCATGGAGGTGTCCCCCATCCTCCATGGACCCCTTGCTTGGCCGGGGGGGTGCCGGCAGCCCCACCCCGAACCCAGAGGTGCCAGCAGGAGCAGCGTGAGAGGCCGGCTGAGGGCATTACTATGAGGCTTTCCCAGCACCCACATTCCCATAGGGGGGGGCAGGGGCTGTGTCCCCCCCTCAAAAAGGAATGGGGTGGGGTGTGTGTAGGGGGTCCCTCCTGTGTCGCAGTGCAAGTTCACGGGAAGCCAAGGCACCGCCGCGAGGCCGCGGCTCAGTACGGGGGAGCCCACGGGGCTCGTGGGGTGCAGCGGCCACACAGCCCCCGGGTGTGCAAAGGCGAAGCGAGCCGGGGTGAGGGGGGCCATGGGGACACAGGGACAGTCCCTGTGGTGTGGCCGGCCGGGCTTGTCCTGGGACTAATAGCTACAGCGTGGGGGGGGCCGCGCAGGGGAGCCCTGGGGAGAGCCAGCTCCCAGGGACACTGCGGGCAGCCCGTGCAGAGGAGACGGGTGATGTCGGGGGGGGGGTGCTCATCTGGGGACCCTCAGGGATCCAGCCCCGGGGGCGGTGGCAGCTGGAGGAGATGCTGGCAGCAGGTGCAGCTCCTTCTCCCACAGCTTCAGCGGAGGGGTGGGTGTGGGTGGGGGAAGTCTATCGGGGGGGCGCAGGCAGCCCCCCCTCGCCCCGCCGGTGCGTCTCCCCAAAGGCTCGGTCCAGCTGCTCCAGCTGGGAGCTCAGCGGCAGGTGGATCTCCAGGTGCATGTGGAGGGCTTCCAGCCACTGCTCCAGCTTGCTGAAGGATGGCCTAGGCAAGAAAGGGAGGACATGGGGGGGCATGCGGGGGGACAGCTCTGCCAGCATCCCCCCTCTCCCCATGGCAGCTCCCCCCAACCCCCAGGGATGGGTCCCAACCCCTCACCGCTTCTCGGGGTCCAGGTCACAGCAGCAGACAGCAATGGGGAAGAAGCTGGGGGGGCAAGTGGGGGGGCAGTAGCGGTCCAGGAAGCCCCTGACGTTGAGGCCAAAGTCAGTGGTGCGGGGCAGGTAGTCAGGGTCAGCGCTAACCCGGCCGATGATCTGCAAGGAAGGGGAGGAAGCGGGCTCAGACCCAAGGGGGGACCCCCAACTCCTAACACGGGACCCCTGTGGTACTTGCCTCGCACAGGACGATGCCAAAGGAGAAGATGTCCACCTTCTCATCGTAGCTCCTCCCTGTGGGATGAGAGAGGTCAGGCCATGCCACGTGTCCTGTCCCACCAAGCTCTCCCTGCCTGAGGACAGGGCCCTGCCTGGCCGTGTCCCCCCTCCCCAGCACTGGGGCCGGGCTCACCGTTGATCATCTCGGGGGCCATCCAGTACGGGTTCCCCACCACTGTGTACCGCTTCTTGCGATCCGGTTTCTTCAGGTTCTTGAGATGTTCAGGCTGGTTCTTCTCATCCACCATCAGCCGCGCCAGCCCAAAATCAGCCACCACCACACTCTTGTTCTGGGTGGGTGGAGAGGGGTGAGGCATGGGAGGAGCCATCCAGGGGGCTGAGACCCCCACCCAGGCTAGGGGAGGGAACCGAGATGGGACTCACCTCCCGCACGAGGCAGTTGTGAGAGTTGAGGTCACGGTGGATGATGTTCATGGAGTGGAGGTAGGCCTGGGGGAAGGATGGGCTGAGTGACAGGAGCACCCCCACCCCACGGTCCCCCACTCATCAGCACCCATCCTACCCCCTCGTGCTCCAGTGGGACCTACCATGCCAGCAGCGATGTCCTTGGCGAAGCTGACCCGCTGGCTCCAGGGGTAGTGGCTGTCCTGGGGGCAGGAGGAGCAATTTGCCAGAGAACAAAGAGGATGGGTACCCCAGACCCACTAGGGCCCTAGGGTGGTGGGGAGCCCACCTGTGGCCCCTCCCTGTGCTCACCATGCTCTTGATGAGGCTCCTCAAGGTGCCTCCCTTGATGTACTCGGTGATGAAGTTGAGCCTTTTCTCCTTATACAGCACCCCAATGAACTTCAGCACATTTGGGTGTTCCAAGCAGCGCATCACCTTCACCTGCAGGACCCCCCCCATGCCGGTAACACCCCAAAGCACTCAGCTCCCACCATGACAGACCTGCTGCTCATGTCTTCTCCAGTGAACAGGCAGGGCTGCCCACACTCCACAGTGCCCGGCCACCCTTGCTCTCTGGGTGTCAGGGTGGGGGGCAAGATTGGACAGCCCCACCCCTTGTGCCTGCCCCTCAGAAAGAAAGGGGACACTCACCTCTTTGAGGAAGGTCCTCTGTGTCTCCTCATCGAAGCGGATCAGCTCCTTCATCACCATCACCTCGCCAGTCTCACGATGTGTCACCTGGCAGGGAGCGCAGGGGATGAGCCACCAGCTCCCCGCTGCCACCTGCACCTCAAGGGACAGCCCAGGACAGATGACATCCTCCCTCCCTCTATCCCAGGTAGCTGAGACCCTCACGCTCATGACACTTGTGGATGCCCAGCCCCACACCTTGATGGCCTGGCCGAAGCAGCCCTTGCCCAGCACCTCGCCGTGGATCAGGTCGGAGGGGCGGAAGATGCGATGGGCGCGGGAGACGACGCGCAACGACTCGGAGCGACCGATGTCCTTGCGCTGGGATGCAGGAGAGCCCACCGAGCTGGACCCCGGAGACTTGTCCGTGCTGCAGCTTCTCCTGCAGGATGGATGGACGGATGGACAGAAGGTCAACCCCAAGGAGGGACCCGACAGGAGAAGCGGGCGAACCGGGGGTCTTACATGACAGTCCGCTGGCGCATGGCATTGGGGTCCCCGCAGGGTGGGGGGGCTGGGGAGCAGAGCAGGGGGCTGCATGGGGCAGGTGAGGGGCTGCAGGCAAGCCCCGACTCCCGGGCAAGGGGCTTGTGGGGGTCGTGCTCGATGGTCAGCTGGAGCAGGCGGCTGGTCTCCTGGATCAGCAGGTCGATCTGGGGGCAGAAAAGGAGGGCAGGAGGGTGTTATGGGGCACCCTGGGGAAGGGGGGGCTGGGGGAGGGGGTGGCACCTGATGGGGGTTTACCTCATCCAGGGGGACGTGGCCAATGGGGGTGCCATTGATCTCCAGGATGCGGTCGCCCACGTGGATGGAGTTCTTCATGTCAGGGCTGATGCAGTCTGGATCCACCCTGTGACAAGCAGCAGGGCTCAGTGCCACCGTCAGGGGTGGGGACATGCTGGGGCACTGCCCCCTAGACACCCCCAGGCAATGGGGACAGGTCCCCATGGCCCCTGTGAGTCACCTTTGCAAGATGGGGACATGTGGTCACCAGTCACCTCTGTGTGGTGGGGACGAACTTGCAGGGGACCTGCCCACGGGTCACCCCCAGCTATCTGGGGACACGGAGGCAAGCCACCCACGTGGGATGGGGACACAGAGACAAGCCACCCACGAGTCACCCATGGTGTACAGGGACATGGGACCTCTGCCCACAAGCCACACTTGCTCGATGGGACCCTACTGTCATGGTACCCCTGAGTCACCCCTCCAGGATGGGGACACACAGGCATGCTGCCCACGAGTGACACCCACCAGCTGGGGACACAGAGGCATGTGGCCCATGAGTCACTCCTGGATGTCCCCTGGACGGGGACATGCTGGCACAGTACCCATGAGCCACCCCAAACACGCAGGGACACCCCAACCCAGCACCCACAGCCCACCCTGACGGACAGAGCCAGGGACACGCCACCATGATCCCCTGTGGCCACCACCAGCCGCTGGGGACACACCAACCCCATCCCTCACCCCATCCTTCACCCTTCCACCCCAAAAGGTCTCTGCGGGGTGGATCCCACCCGCAGAAGGGCCGTGGGATGCCCCCAGCCCCAGGGAAGGGAGGGTGGCAGAGGGGGCACCGACGCACTCTCGGACGCGGACGGTGCGGGGGTGCTCGGTGCCGCAGCCCTGGTCGATGGAGACGGAGAAGCCGCGTTTGCCGTCGGAGCAGGCGGGGATGGAGACCAGCGTCACCGTGTGCGGGATGCGGGAGGCCGGCGAATCCGGCAGGATCTGCTCGATCACCGGCGTCACCACCATCTGGTAATAGCAGTGCCCGCTGCGGGGCACAGAGAGGGTGGAGGGTGGGAGGTGCTGGGGTGTCCCCACCCTACCCACCCAGCCTGGGACATACCAGTAGAGCTTGGAGCGCTCCACCAGCGCGTAGGTGTCCCCGTCCCCGATGAACGTGCGGCAGTTGAGGCAGCTGAAGCACTCGGGGTGGTACTTCTGCTCCCCGGCCACCTGCAGGCAGATGCCATCAGCCCTGGGGACCAGGCATCCTGGGCACCACCCCTGGGTGCTGGGAGCAACCATGGGTGCCCTGGGGCCAAGGGAGGACAGGCAGAGCCATGGGGACAGCCATGCTGCAAGGGTGAGGATGGCTACAGAGATGTTCCCCCACCACCCCCAGCATCCACCCCACACCTCCAGCCCCAACATGAGGACAGCCCAGCCACCCCCAGAGCTCAACCTGTGCCAGTGGTCTGCACCCCCTCCCCACTTTGCTCCCTCTCCAGAGAGCTCAGCCATGGGTCAAGGCTCCTTGCCCCCCATTGGGGACCTCCCCAACGCTCACCATGACCAGCCCCTTGGTGATCTGCTCAGAGCAGCCGTGGCAAAGCTCCCCAAAGCGTGCCCAGTAATCCTTCTTGCAGTACAGGCGCCCATCGTTCTCGTAGTACTGGTGGGACAGGGAGGCCCCACACTCGCAGCACCTGCAGCAGGGGACAGGGACCCCCTTGTCACCACATTCCCACCACCACCCTGTCCCCATGGCCACCCTGGGGGAGAGTGAGCACCCGTCCACCCCATGGTCTCCACACCAAGATGCTCCCCCTGGTTCCTACCCTGCTGCAGGGCCACCGCATCCGTGTGTCACCATCCCCAGGGCAGCAGCGGGTGGCTCCGGGGGACCCAGCACAGGCGGTGTGCAGGGACGTGTGGGGACACTGGGGTGGGCAGGGCAGGGGACACGAGGCAGGGACACGCATGGGGAGGGAGGTGCCAGCCCTGCACAGGCACACCAGCCTGGTCACGGACACACAGATGGACGTGGCACCCTGGTCACAGACACAGCAGCCTGGCACAGAGGTGCCACCCCGGTCACAGACACGGCAGCCTCGTGGGTGCGATGCCCTGGGTGCTGCGAACTGGGAGCAGGGGGATGCCCCAGCAGCATGGGGTGCAGGAGGGTGCAGGGGATGTGGGGGTGCAGGGGAGTGTGAGGGGAAGCAGAGGGGCTGCTCAATGGGGAGATGTGCCCAGGGGTGCGGAGGGGGATGTGAATTTTGGGGGCGCACAGGCAGGTGCCAGGGTGCTGTGCGGCGGGGTGCTGCATCGGGTAGTGCAGAGGGTGCAGGGGTGCCACAGGGGATTTGCTGCAGGGGGGGTGCAGGGGGGGGCTATTGGGGAGTGCCTATGGAGGGTGCAGGGGGAGGTGCAGGGGGGTTCCCAGGGGCTGCCGCAGTCCCCCACCCCCTCCTGAGCCGCGGGGGGGGTGTTTGGTGCCACGCAAGTGAAATACCAACCAGGCGTGACGTCACGGCGCGGAATTTCCCCACCCCATGACGTCACCACGCGAGGACTCCTCCGCCTGATCGCGCAGCCCCAAAGCCCCCCTCCCCGGCCCCGGGGAGGATGAGGCGGGGGGGGGGGGAGGGTGCGCGGCCCCTCCCCTTTAACCCCCGCGCTGCTGCCTCCGCCCCACGGTGCCCCGACGGGGCGGGCGCATCCCTCCCCCCGCCAGCCCGGCTGGCTGCGGGGAAAGGGGCGGGGGGTGTGGGCGGGGGGTGGGAAGCGGGGAGGAGGAGGAGGAGGAGGAGGAGGGGAAGAGGAAGGCCCCGAGCTGCCGGAAGCCGGTCTCCCGAGGTGGGGGGGGGAAGCGGATCCAGCTGCGGCCCCCCCGGAGGTTTCGCTGGGGCTGCTGGCTGCGGGGAGCTAAGCACGGGGCAGGGGGGCAGGCAAAGCACCCCGGGGAAGGTGGGGGAGGCAGAGAAGCTGAGGGGTCGGAGGGGGTGCAGAGTCCGGCCCAACCCACTCCCACTCACTTGGCTCCGGCGCTCAGGACCCGGCTCTTCCTCAGCACCGCCACCAGCATCCTCCTTGGAACGGGGAGGGGGAGGGGAGAACTACCCCGGTACCCTGCTGTGCTCGGCACCCCCAGCCCCACGGGGACCCCTGCCAAGGTCCCGGCCCCCCCTTTGTGTTCCCCGACCCGGGACCTTCTCCTCTTCCTCCTCCTCCTCCTCCTCCTCCTCCTCCTCGGTATCTCCCACGGCTCAAGCTGCCGGGAGGGCCGGAGTGAAAGAGGAAACAGGGGCGGGGGGGGGGGGGGGGGGCGGGGGAGGGCGGGTGACATCAGTCCCACGCACCCCTGTCAGGGAGCAGGAAGGGACAGCGCAGGGGGACAGCCAGCAGAGCCCCCTGCCAGGTTGGGCATCACCCAGCGAGCTCAGCCTGCACCCTGCTGCCTGCGCTGCCCCATGGGGCTGGGACACAGGGCTGTGCCCCTGCCAGCAGCCCGGCGCTGCCGGTGCTGGAGCATCCTCTGCTCCCCCTGTCCCTGCGGAGCATCCCGGTGTCCATGCCGGGACCGCGGGCTCCTACCGGAAGCAGTCGGCGTGCCAGTCAGCGTTCAGCGCCTGCAGGTACTGCCCGTCGAAGATGCTCTGCCCGCAGCTCGCACACACCGGCAGGTCGGTCCCTGGGCAGAGCAGAGGGACACCAAGGGGATGGGGCTGTCACCACCCAGCGTCCCCACTGCAGCGCCCAGCAACATCCCCAGGATTAACTCCCTCTGCCCAGGGTGAGGATTCCGCCCCCCCCCTCACCCCCCTCCCCAATAACCCCCCTTCCCCCCTTCCCCAATCAATCCTGTGCTAGGGACAAGGTCACAGCACTGATGCCCCCAGGGTACCAGTGAGGTGGTGCCAGCCAGGGCCACCCCCAGAGCCCCTGTCCCCCAGGGGCATGGTGTGACCATGGGTGTGTGTGTGTGTGTGTGATTGGGGTGCTGGGTGTCCACAGCGGTTTATATGGGGTGCAGAGGTTGGAGGGGTGGCGCTGGGGACCATGGGGTGTCCCATGGAGGTGCTGGAGGGGACAGGGATGGGTGTGCAGGGCTGGTGGGGAGGCAGCAGGGTGCTGAGCAGCAGGATGGATGTTGGGGGCACACTGAGGTGCTGGGGATGGTGGGGTGCCTGGGTGCTTATGTCTGGGTGTGTTGGGAGGGGCGGGATGGGGGGCACTCACTGGAGGGGAGGGATGATGGGGGGCAGGATGGGGGCAAGGAGGGGTATGGTGCCGGAGGGCAGGATGGGGGTGGAGGGTACGGGGGTGTGAAGTGGTGCTGGATGGGGGCAGGGAGGGATACAGGGGTGCAGGATAGGTACAGGGGGGGATATCAAGGTGCAGGAAGGGGTCAGAAGGGGAAGTGGTGATAAAGGGGTGCAGGATGGATCCTGGGGGGTGTGTGTGGGGGGGTGCAGGACAATAGGGATGTAAAGGAGAGATCCAGTGGGACATAAAGTACGTGGAGGAAAACAGGGATGCAGGATGGATGCAGGGTGCCCGGGGAGATAGAGGGGTGCAGGGTGGGTGCTGAGGGATGCAGGGCGCATGGGGACACAGAGGGGTGCAGGGTGGGTGCTGAGGGATGCAGGGCGCATGGGGAGACAGAAGGGTGCAGAGTGGGTGCTGGGGGATGCAGGGTGCATGGGGACACACAGAGGGGTGCAGGGTGGGTGCTGGGGGATGCAGGGCACATGGGGAGGCACAGAAGGGTGCAGAGTGGGTGCTGAGGGATGCAGGGCGCATGGGGACACACAGAGGGGTGCAGGGTGGGTGCTGGGGGATGGAAGGTGCTGGGGGATGCAGCATGGATGAGGTGCAGGAGCAGAGCAGGGACATAGAGGGGTGCAGGATGGGTACTGCAGGATGGAAAGGGGTGCCAGGGCACACAGGGGGTGCAGCGGGGTGACACAGGGGTGTAGGGAAGGAGAGAGGAGGGATAGGGGTTGTGGGGAGAAATTGGGGTGCAGGGAATGAAGGTGCTGGTGGGGTGCAAGGAGGGATGTATGTGTGCTGGTGGGTGCAGGCAGTGGTGTGGGCTGGAGGGTGCACTGTGGGGACATGGGGTCTACAGGGGAGACATAGGGGTGCAGAAGGGGGGTGTGGGGTGCAGGCAGGAATGCAGGCTGGATGGGGGGTGCAGGAGGAGATTTGGAGGTGTAGAGGGGTAGAGACAGGGATGCAGGTGGACAGGGGTGCAGAGGGAGATGGGGGGGGTGCAGACTGAAGAGGAGATGCTGGGGGGATGCAGGTGGTGATGTGGGATGCATGAAGGGTGCAGGTGGGGTGCAGGCTGGATGGGGGGGTGTACAGAGGGCTTTGGGGCTGCACACTGTGGGTGTGGGGGCCTGCAGGCTGGAAGGGGGTGCAGTGAGGGCTGCAGAGGTTCCTGGAGTGGTGTGAGCTGGATGGAGAGTGCAGGGGGAGATGGGGGGAGGGTGCAGGGAGGATGCAGGCTAGAAGAGGGGTGCAGTGGGGGTGCAGGGGTGATGTGGGCTGGATGAGAAGTGCAGAGTGCAGGGGAAGATGCTGGAGGGATGCAGGCTTGAGGGGGGGGGGCTGGAGAAGAGGATGTAGGGGGGCGGGGGGGGCTGCGGGGAGGATGTAGTCTGGATGGTGGGTACAGGGAGGACGTAAGGGTGCAGGGGAACATTGGGGTGCAGGAGGGCTGGGGGGGGATGTGAGGATGCAGGAGGGCTGTGGGGGGATGTGAGGATGCAGGAGGGATGCAGAAGGGCTGGGGGGGGATGTGAGGATGCAGGAGGGATGCAGAAGGGCTGGGGGGGGATGTGAGGATGCAGGAGGGATGCAGAAGGGCTGCGGGGGGGATGTGAAGATGCAGGAGGGATGCAGAAGGGCTGGGGGGGGATGTGAGGATGCAGGAGGGATGCAGAAGGGCTGCGGGGGGTCTGCAGGCTGCCTGAGGGGTGGGGGGGGGAGCCGGGGGGGATGTCGCGGGGCTCCAGTGTCGGCGGAAGCGCTGAGTCAGGCGGGGAAAGGGGGGGGGGGGGCGGCCCGGGGTGTGTGTGTGTGCGGGGGGGGGGTCACGCACCTTCGTCCTCTCCCATAGGCTCGTCCCTCCAGGTGCAGCACAGCAGCATCAACCTCATGCAGCCGCGCTGCCCGGCGCCGCGCCAGGCCCTGCCCTCGCCCCGGCCCCGGCCCGGCCCCGGCCCCGGCCCTGCCGCTGCGGCTCCGGCGGGCGGGCGGGGATGGCCGGGCGGGAGCACGGCGCCGGCGCGGCCGCGGGGGGGCGGGGCCTGCGGGGGGGGGGCGTGGCCTGAGGGGCGTGGCCAGGGGCAGGCGGGGAGCGGGTGTCACCGCGGGGACCCCCCCCGTCCCGCTCCTCGGGCCGTCACCGGGGCTGTGGCTGCGCCTCAGGCAACGGGCATCCCCCCGCGCCCGCGCTGCTGCGCCCCTCGCACATCCCGTGCCGCGGGGCTGGACGTGGGGCACCCCCGGGGCTGGGCATCGGGCACCCCGGAGCCAGACGTGGGGTACCCCCGGGGCTGGACATCGGGCACCCCCAGAGCTGGACATCGGGCATCCCCGGAGCCGGGCATCGGGCATCCCCGGAGCTGGGCATCGGGCACCCCCGGAGATGGGCATCGGGCATACCCGGAGCTGGGCATCGGGCATCCCCCGAGCTGGGCATCGGGCATCCCCGGAGCTGGGCATCGGGCACCCCCGGAGCTGGACATCGGGCATCCCCGGAGCCGGGCATCGGGCATCCCCGGAGCCGGGCATCGGGCATCCCCGGGGCTGGGCATCGGGCACCCCCGGAGCTGGACATCGGGCATCCCCGGAGCTGGGCATCGGGCACCCCCGGGGCCAGACGTGGGGCATCCCCGGAGCCGGACGCGAGATATCCCCGGAGCTGGGCATCGGGCACCCCCGGGCCGGACGTGGGGCATCCCCGGAGCCGGACGCGAGATATCCCCGGAGCTGGGCATCAGGCACCCCCGGAGCCCAACGCGGGGTACCCCCGGGGTTGGACATCGGGCACCCCCGGAGCCCGACGCGGGCCATCCCCGGGGCTGGACATCAGGCATTCCCGGAGCTGGGCATCGGGCACCCCCGGGGCCAGATGTGGGGTACCCCAGAGCCAGACGCGAGATATCCCCGGAGCTGAGCATCGGGCACCCCCGGAGCCCAATGCGGGGCATCCCTGGGGCTGGGCATCGGGCACCCCCAGAGCCCCGGCACATCGCACCCCCAGGCACGGGCAGAGGGACAGGGACAGGAATAGAGCCAGAGTCCTTTAAAAACTTGTCCTTTATTAGTCTGTCGGAAGCGAGTCCCTCGGTATAGGGCGTCCCACCCAGTTATAGCAAAGTGAGTAACATGAAGGGACCAAGCCCCTCCCACCTGCGGCCCCCCCCCCGGCTAGGGGGGGACCCCAGGGAGACAGGGACACACCCCTCTGCCGCCCCCTCCCCATAGGGACCCCCTTCCCTCCCTCCCTTTCTCTCTCCCCTTCCCTCCTCCCCCCTCCAATGTGGGGTGCCCCTCATCCCCTCCAACCCCCTACCCCACCCCAGGGTCAGCTCTGGGGCTGGGGGGGGATGTGTGTGTGTGTGTGTGTGTGTGACACCCCAAGACCCCCCCTCCCAAATCCCTCAGGGAGCGATAGCACCAAGGGGGACGTCTGCTCCCCGCAGTTTATTCCGCGCTCCCTGCCGGGCTGGAGGGGCCGGTGGTGGGACAGGTGCTGCCAGAGGCCTGGGGTCCCTCCTGGCAATGTGGGGCCTGGGATGTCTCCAGGATGGGGAGGGGGGCATCCGGGGTCTCGGGGAGGGGATGGTGTCTCAGCTTTGCTTGGGATTTACATTCTGGACCATGCAGTAGCACCAAAGTTCATGAGGTCATCAGTGACGGCGGGCGGTTACTTCCGCTTCCTCCCGCAGTACTTCCCTTGTGCGCAGCCCACGCCGCCTGGGGGACACACAGCGTCAGACCCCCCCTGCACCTCCTGACCCCTGGGGTGTCTGGGAAGAGGGCAGGGGGGGTGGGTGTTGGCTCCTGTGAGCACAGGGGTGACCCAGCAGTGCTGCTCACCTCTAAAGCCCAGGGCACCGAGGGCTCCTCCATAGGGCTTGGGGGGCTTCCCTGCAAGGAGGAGGCAGAGCAGGGTGAGCAGGACCCCCACCTCCTCAGCTACTGGGGGTAGGGGGAATACACCCTCTCACCCCCACCCCAAAAATGTCCCACTGGGGGGATGGACACTCACCACCGAATCCCAGCTGGCCGGCGACTCCACCTGAAAACAGAGCCAAGCCCTCAGCACCCACTGGGCACCCACCTCATTCTGCCTGGCACCCCCAAACAAGCACCCCCCTGGCTCAGCCCAGCCTCCCAGGTCCCTCCCCAAGCCGTGTCCATGTCCCTGCACTCCTGTGGGGTGTGCATGTCCCCGCAAGCCAGGTGGGCATAGGGACACCCTGGGTGGGTGCCAAGGTGTGGAGCTGGGGATGGTACCTGGAAATATGGGTGACACACCAAAGCCGGGAACTCCAGCCCCTGGGGAGAAAGCAACAGGCGGTGACAGCCCGTGACAGCAGTGCCACCCCAACCCTGCCCAGCGGGGACACCCCAGCTCACTGCAGGGACGGGAGCCGCTGCAGAAGCTCTTGTCCCCGCCTGGGTACCCGCCTGGCTTTGGGGTGCTCTCCCCAGGCAGCGAGCAGTGTGGTAGCGGGATCGGCAGCACAGTGGGGACAGCAAGCGGGGATGAGCGTGGCATGGTAGGGGACACTCTCCCAAACCCCAACCCCAAACCACAGCACTCACCTGGCTGCAGCCTCCCAACACCAAAACCTGTGGGGTGGAAGAACCCTGGTGAGGGTAGGAAGGGTGGGCGTAGGGATAGGGATGGGGACAAGGACGGGGGTCACCACCCCCTCAGGCAGAGTAGTCCCTGTTCCTTACCTGGCTTGGGAGGTTTCCCAGCAGCTCCTGGATACAAGATCCCTGTGTCAGAGAGGGGCATCAGTGCAGCCCTTGACGGGGCTTTCTGCCCCTGGGGCTGCGGCTGGACCTGACTACAAGCCCAGGCAGGGACCTGCATCTCCACACGCTGGGGACACGGTACTGTACCGTCCCCTGCACCCATGGGCAACGTGGGTGCCAAGGCCCTAGTACCTGTCAGCGATGGCTGTCCCTTTGCGATCACCCCAGAAGCGGGGCAGGCGGCAGACACAGGATGGGCACAGGGCATGACCACAGTGTGGGATTGGGAGGGGACAGAAGGTGACCCTGCACCCCTGCATCCCATCAAACCCCTTTCCTCTTGGGCACGCTGTCAGCACTCTGCTGCCGCTCCGCTCCCTGCAGCCCAGCCTGGGGGGGTCCCCATGCCAGGGGCCAGCATCACTCACCAGCACCGAGCCCACCAGCTCCAAGGCCACCGACTCCAAGGCCACCAACTCCGACACCTGTGATGGGGACCCCAGGTGAGCACCAGCAAGGACCTGCAGCAGGGCGGTGTGCCATCCACCCCCTGCACAGCCCCCCACAAGCCTGTCCTTCCTCAGGCAGCCCCAGATCCCCCCTCAGAGCATCCCCCTGCCCACACCCCTCAGGGGAGCATCCCCACTGCCCAGGCTCAGTGCCTGCCAGCACCTACCTGGGACACCACCGACTCCGGGGACTCCGACCCCGGGAACACCTGTCAGAAAGACACCATTAATCTGTGTGTCCCCCCCAGCTCAGGACACCCCTGGCTGGTGCTTGACCCACTGAGGTGGCCCTAACTCCCATTCGGGGCGACCCCAGCACCCATCTCCCAGGACCTAGAGCAAGAAGAGCTGGAGGGTGCTTAACCCCTGCATGAAACATTGCTGCAGACAATGCAGAGCAGGAGAAAAATGTCCCCAAGTAAGCCCAGGGGAGGGGACACGGGCGGCAATTTGTACCCATGGGTGACAGCACCCCACCTCCCATGCCTGGGCCACCCTCTGCTGGGACATCATGGGGCATGCAGGGATCAAAAAGTGAGGCCAGCACCCCAATGGCCACGTGACGAGGGTACCCAGTGATGGTCAGAGGTGTAACCTGGGGTAGGGTGGCAGAGGTACATACCGAATTTGGGAGGTTTAGCACCAGGCTGCACCCCTACTTGGGGGATGCCTGCAAAGCGAATGAGGACACCGTGGTTAGGTGGGACAGTCACCCCCGCACCCCTCATGGGTGCCGCTGTCTCCCATCCCACCTGCATCCCCCCGCCACCCTTCCACGTGTGTCAGTGGCCTTTGGCACCTCTGGCCACCGTTGTCCCCAAGTAAGGTCCTGACTAGGGTGTGGCAGAGCACGTACCTGCCCCAGGGAGGATGCCGGTACCGGGTACTCCCACACCTGGCACCAACCCGGGCACAACACCAACACCAGGCGTCACTCCTGGCACTCCTGGCACCCCGGCAACGCCGGGCACCCCACCTGGTACCCCTCCGACCCCAGCACCTGCAGAGAGAGGGAGTGACCCCCCTGTGATCCCAAACTCCCATGGGAAGGGGTGCCCAGTGTGGGGTGCCCACCTGTGAAGCCCCCCTCAGCTCCTGGACTAGTCTGTGCCAGGCTGGGGGCTCACGGGGAGACCCCAGATACCCAGCCAGGGGGTGGAGCTGCCTGGTGTGGGCTGTGCCAGGAGTGAGGGGCTTCTCCAGCAAACTCACCAAATTTGGCTGCCTTTGCTGCTGCTTTTGCGGCTGCGGCTGGACCTCCGACCCCTGAGTGGAGACAGTAAGGAGAAGGGCAGTGTCCCAGGGGTGTCCCCTCCATCAATGCTGGGCAGAGCCCCCCTGCCTTGTTTGCATCCCCCAAGAGAGAACACAGAGGTTCTCCTCATGTCCCAGACCTGCCCCAGGTTACCACCACCTGCTATCCTCCTCCTCACCTGGGACACCTCCAATGCCAGGAGCCAGGCCACCCACTCCAGGAGCCAGGCCACCTACACCAGGAGCAAGGCCACCCACTCCAGGAGCAAGGCCACCCACTCCGGGAGCAAGGCCACCCACTCCAGGAGCCAGACCACCTGCTCCTGCAAGGAGAGGGAAGGATTAGGGGTTCAGCTCAGGAAGACAGGTGGTGGAAGGACCCAGCTGGAAAAGCATGGCAGGCTGGGGGTGTGGGAGGATGGGTGGATAGATGGAGGGAGGGAGAGATGGGTGGATGGATGGATGGACAGATGGATGAATGGATGGACGGACGGATAGACGGATGGACGGATGGATGGCTACTGAGGTAGCTGGCTGGTGGTGGTGTGTGTGGGTGGGTAGAAGGGAGGGTGGATGGGCTAATGTGTGAGGAGGTGTATAGATGATAAACCTAGCAGACTCCATGCAGACCCACTCTCTGGAGAGTGTTCCCTGAGACAGCCAGGACCTCATCCCAAATACAGCCCTATGGAGAGCTCATCCCTCGCCCTGACCCCCAGGAAACCGGTGTGGTGCCAGGCCTCATCCCCGATGAGGGAAGCAGCCTGGGGTGGGGCAGCAGGAGACAGGACAGGTGGGATAACCCTGGGGAGGTTCTGGCTTACCATACTTGGCTGCTTTGGCGGCTGCTTTGGCAGCAGCGGCAGCTGATGGAACTCCGACGCCTGGGGGAGAGAGGGAGCATGAGGGGCAGCGATGGGTCGTGGTCCATCCAGCCCCGCTGGGGACACCCCAGGCATCCCTTAGACACCACCTCACCTGGTACGCCCACACCGGGCACACCGACTCCAGGTACGCCAACGCCAGGCACACCGACTCCAGGCACACCAACGCCAGGCACACCGACTCCAGGCACACCAACGCCGGGCACGCCAACGCCGGGCACGCCAACGCCGGGCACGCCAACGCCGGGCACTCGCCCTGCTCCTGCAGAGAGGTTTGGGGATAGGGCCCAGCCAGCAGGCTCTGCTGACCTGCAGTGCCAGGGCGACTGCCTGCCATTGGGAAGCATCCCTCCTCCCTCCCTGGGGAAGGATCACCGGCACTCACCATACGCTGCAGCTTTCGCCGCAGCCTTTGCAGCGGCTGCCGCGGCATCTGGGGCACCCACTGCAGGGCACAAGGGAGACAGTCGGCACACGGTGAAGCCAGCACCAGCCCATGGGCTCATGCCAGCCCATCCACTCACCTCCAACACCAGGCACCACACCGGGAACCCCAGGCACGCCGGGCACGCCAGGCACACCGGGCACTCCGGGGACACCAGGGACACCGGGGACACCGGGGACGCCGGGGACACCGGGGACACCGGGGACGCCAGGAACGCCAGGAACGCCAGGAACGCCAGGAACGCCAGGAACGCCGCCAATGCCAGGAACACCGACTCCAGCTCCTGCAGGCAATTAGGGGCAAGAAGTTAGATCTTGCTGCTGCAGCAGCTGTTGAAAGGTGGGACCTTGTGGTAGGTCTGCTGCCATCATCACGCTGCAGCGAGGAGGGCACCACCTCATCCTAGGAGAGATGCACAGGGGTGCAAGGGAGGAGCTGGTCCCATGTCTCCCATGAGGCCCCAGGAAGGGCAGTAAATCTGCTGTTGTAAAGGAGAGGCTGTGGCAGGGGGGTTGGAACTCTATGATCCCTGGGGTCCCTTCCAACCCATGCCATTCTATGATTCGATGAAGTCACCAGCACAAGGAACCATGATGATTCTCATCATCATGGGCTCTCCAGGTGGTCCTCATCGTGAGGATAAGCCTTGCAGGCAAGCAGGCCATGGAGGACACGTGGTCCCCAGTAGCCACCTGGCAGGGCTGGGTGCCCCACACACTGGCCATACTGGGAAGCAGCTCAGAGCAGTGAGAGCCTCAACTCACTGGCACTCCTTAGTGCCACAGGGACAAGCATCAGGTCACTTCTGGAAGGAGGGGTTGTCTTCATGATCCCCTGCTTGGCAGGTGCCTGGTATCCCAGCACTGCGAACACGCCAGTTAAACTTGTCACTGCCCATCCTCTCTGTAAATCCCACCCATCCCTCGGCACGCGGTGGGATTTTTGTCTACATGATGCAGAAGAGAAATGGAAGACATGGCCAGCAAGGGTTCAGCCCTCACAGCAAAGCTGCCAGCAAGGATGGCTGCTCCCAGGGGACTCTGCAGCAATGGGGCAGAAGAAACACAGAATCACCAGGCTGGAAAGACCTTTAAGATCATTGAGTCCAACCTGTGTTGGAGTTCCTGTCCTATGCTAACCCATATCCCTGAGCACCTCATCTCCCCATCTGTTAAACCCACCCAGGGATGGTGACTCAACCCCCTCCCTGGGCAGCCTGTTTCAGCACCCGATGACCCTTTTGGGGAAGAACTTGTTCCTGATGTCTGACCTGACCCTGCCCTGGCGCAGCTTTAGCCCATTCCCTTCATCCCATCACCTGGCCACACACCTCTGACACTCCTTTTGGAGCAGCACATGGATCCCTAGCCCTGTGCAGAACCTCGGGCATATTTCTGCCTCCTCTCTGCACGCAAGTGCCCAGCACCCAGCTACTTGGCCATGCCCCACATCCCCATCCTGCCACCTGATGCTTCCCCATCATGAGATGTGAGGAGTGATGCCCAGGTGACACCTGCAATCCTGGGGCACGCTGAGTGCCATGGGTCAGCAGGGCCCTGGGGCAGCTCCTTGCCCCATGCTGCACGTACCGTACTTAGCTGCCTTTGCTGCTGCTGCTGCTCCTGCCGGCGTCCCGACTCCTGGGGACAAAAGAGAGAGGGACCCTCAACCACCATCCCCTGAGCCACCTGCACAGCCAGGCAGTGGGGACAGGGCTCCTGGGAACAGTCACCTGCCACACCGGGGACTCCTCCGACACCGGGCACCAAGCCGGGGACGCCGCCGACGCCAGGCACGAGGCCGGGGACACCACCAACCCCAGGCAGCACCCCTGGGCCTGGAGGGAAGCAGAGCCGTCAGACCCTCCCAAAACACTCTGTGGGGACACCATCTCCTGCAGTGTCACAGGAGGCTTCAGGGCACCTGGCTTCGAGGTGGGTTCCTCACACCTCCCAAAGCAGCTGCTCAGCGAACCTGGCGTCCACTCAGTGTTGAGATTCACAACTCTCTACCCCCCAGCCCAGGGGCCTGGAGCCCATCTGGCTCCCCAGGAGCTTGAGGACCCCTGAGGTCCCCCAAGGCCATGGCTGTAAATCCCAGAGACATTTCCTCTGGGTGCTCCTGGGAGCAGATGCTTGTTTGCCACTCACTAATGAGCAATGGCTTGTTACAGACACCATCTCCCCAGGCACCTCACCACAGCCTGGCACAGCAAAACCACATCTTTTATGGAGAAACCATGCACAATGAGGATGTCCCAAGCCAAACCCAGCATTCCTGGAGCTGCCCTGAGGGGATCAAACCCCTCTGCACCCCTGCAGCAGGTTTCACACCTTGCTGCATTCCCCTTGTCCCAAGGTCCAGCAAGAAACCGCTGGAGCTGGGGCAGGGGTGTGGGGCTGGGAGAGCACCCCAGGAAATAGGGTAGGGGGCAGTGGGACAGGCAGTGAGGCCACAATGCCCCAGCACTGATAGGCATCACTTCTGTGCCCTCAGAGCTGCCTGGCCCCACCAGCAGTGGTTGGACCTGTCTGAGATGGTACTCACCAAAAGCTCCTGCCTTCGCCGCTGCTTTTGCAGCCGCTGCCGCTGCCGCCGGCCCTCCAACTGCCAGGGAAGTGGGAGAGAGTCAGGGGTGGGGGAGAGGAGGAGGCAGCCTTCCTCACCCCAGGGCTGAGCCCCACCATCCCCTCACCTCCGGCTCCTGGGACAACGCCGACACCGGGTACTACTCCACCAACTCCTGGGATGCCACCGACTCCTGGGATGCCACCGACTCCTGGGATGCCAGCAGCCCCAGGCAGGACACCAGCTCCTGCCACAGGGGAGAAGGGGACAGTGACACAGGGACACAATTAGTATCCCCCCCAGCTGGGGAGGGAGCAGCTGCCCCGCTGGGGAGGTGGGTGATGGATGTGTGCAGAGGGCAACTCACCATATTTTGCTGCTGCTTTCGCTGCTGCCGCCTGTGCTCCCACTCCTGGGGAAGGACACAGGCAGTTGCTGAGCTCCCAATACCATTCCCACCTCAGCTTCCCCACCCTGCACCCCCCTGGGGACCAGTCCCTCCTATCAGCATCCATCTCCTCTTTTGGGAGGTGACATACTCCTCCAGGCTGTCCCTGGAGTGACACCGCCACCCTCGGGCCACCAGACAGCCGGGAAGTGTCCAACACCCCACCTGAGGAACCAAGGGTGCCTCATCCCCCCATCATACCTGTGCCAACCCCCCAACTTGGGGCTGCCTGGGAAGGGAGCATACCTGTCCCGGTGGGGTACCCTGCCTTTCCTCCTGCCCCGATTCCAGCTCCTATCCCACCGGGCCCAAAGCCTGCAAGCACAAACAGAAAGGCAAAGCCGGGTCAGGCGTTGGAACTGGGAAGAGGGGGCAAAGCAGACGGAGCAGCTCCCTTGGCCCAGAGGATCTCCCCTGCCCTGGTGTCGAGGGATGTGCCGAGGTGCCAGTTCAAACAGCTCTGCTTGGTGCTGGCCATGGCCCGGGATGTGTCCGAGAAGGGCCATGGTGTGCCTGCAGGTTAACGACTCCCAGCCCCACGGGATGCCAGGACAGATGGATCGCTCCCAGCTGGGTCATCCAGCAACCCAGCAGGGCAAGATGCAGCACCCCAAGGAACCACCTTGCCCTTTGGAGTGGGATGCCCGTCACACCACCCCGGGGGTCAGGGGCCATGAGGCCATGGCAGCAGGTGGCAAAGCGGTGAGGAGCTACAACCGTGGAGCAAGGGCTACGAGCACTCACCATAGGGCAGCTTACCAGTGCTGTAGGGCAATCCATAGCCACCTGGAGAGGAAAGAAGGTGGCGGGTTAGCACCTGGCTGCTGGTGGCTGTGCCCCCTCTGCCCCGCGGTGTAGCCCCTCTCTGCCAGCCGTCTGAGTAGCACCAGCCCTTGGGGCTCCTTCCACAGGGATAGTAAATCCTCTGGGATTCCACCCCCCATGAGGGAGCCGGGCCAGGAGATACTCTCCTCCATCACCTTGGAAGCAGCAGCTCCAGAGGACTGTGGTGCCCAAAGCCGGTTCTGCAGGAGCCTCCCATGACCCCGCTTCGGCAGGGGGGGGTCCCCCGGGAGCCCCGCGGCAAGAGCTGTACCCAGCTGGCTGCGCCACGGCCGGCTCCAAATGAAAGGTTTTAATTGGAATCAGGGCTTGGGAGCCTCTGCTGAAACGTGACCTCCTTAGGAGGTCGGAGAGAAGGGATGGGGGGGAGATTATGAGCCTGAACATCGCGGCCAGGGAAACGTCTCCTTGTGAAAGAGCAGGATCCCAGCGCTGGGGAGGGCGTGGGGATGCCCAGGACTTGGCAGGGACCATGTGCTTGGAAGCAAGCAGCACAGAGCTGCCATCACAAGCGGCCTGAGGAGGGGTGATGGGCTGCCACGTCCCCCATGGGGGCTCCTCAAGCAGCAGAGGGGGTGGAGGGTGTCTTGCACAGTAAGCCTTCCAGCCGGGGAGGGTTCTGGGCAGGGTGGGGATGCATCTGCCTGCAGCCAGGATGGGATTGCTCATGGCAAAGCTTCTCCTCGAACGTGGGACACCGTCCCCTGCCGCCAGCCAGCATGTGGGAACCAGATTTCCCTCCACCCTGCCCAGCTGTCTCACTGTGTCCCACGCCAGCACAGCATTGTTGGAGAGTGGAGGCTTTCCAGGCTGTGATGGCCATGAGCCATACTGGTGTCCCCCACCTTGGGACACCCCCTTAGCCATCCTGGGACACCTCGTCAGCGCCGCTCTTGCTCCAAAGCTGACAAAGGGTCTGGCACTGGGTGATGCACATGGAGGTGGCTCCATGGGTTGAGAGCCCAAGCCCTTGGGTCTACAAGAGTTTTTCCAGGTCCAAGCCCAGCTCCCCACCACCCCCAGCCAGATGTAAGAGCAACCCCTGTGCCAGGGCTGTGCACACCCATCCTGCACTGTCACGGGGATGCTGCCAGTGCTGCTGGAGGGGCTCGGGGCTGACAGGAGCCCTGTCTGGCATGGAAAGGGCTTTGCACAGACCGATGCCACCCCGGCACAGCCAGGCACTGGGGAGCAGTCCCCATCCCTATGGCACTGGGTGTGACCCTGCTATCAGCCATAGCTTCAGGCTGAGCCCCCAGCAAGTGGGGTGGCCCTGGGGACACTCCCTGAGCAGAGACAGGGCTGAGCAGGAGCTGCCTGGGGCATTTGGAGCAAGCCATCCAAAAAGGAGGCTTTCCACTGAAAACGTTTCCCCTGCTATCCTCTTATCCCCCCTAAACCTGAACCTGCTGCAGCTGGGACACAGTATGTGGGACACAGGGATGTGTGGGAGCCCCTGGGTCTGTCTGCATTAAACCAAAAGCCTGGCAGCCAGCCTAGCATGTACCCACACTGCTGGCCCCCAGCTCTCAGAGATGACAAACCAGCGTTCCCCTGCACCCCAGGAAGGACCAGGGTGTCAGGCAGTGTCTGAAATCACAGCTGCGGACACCAGCATGGTGTTGGCCCTCACGCAGGGTGTGATGCTCTGAAGGGGCTCCCTGGCCAAGGGGATGGGTGTCCTCCCCTGCTTTAGTTAATGAAGGCTCCACATAAAGTGGGTCAGCCGGCAGCGGCGCCTTGTCCGGGCTGCGGGCCAGAGGTGGGACTGCGGCAGGATGGAGCCAGGCTCGGCCGTGCCGTGTGCCGGCAGCTTGCTCCCTGCACTGGGCACCCCATGAAAGGCCGTCTGGGGCCTGGCTGCGGCTGGGAAGCCAGACGGTATCCGATGGCGGCAGGGCCGAGTCGCCCCAGCGAGCGTAACTCTGCCTCCGCAAGAGGAAGCCAGAGTGGGCCAAGTATTTCTGCCGCTGTTTGCAGCCATGGGCCCCGGGGGGGGGGAAGCAGCAGCGCTGCCGGGGCTGGCACCCATGCCGGGCTGGGACCTGCTCCCCAGGGCTGGGCTTGTGTCGTGTGTCCCCCCCCGCCTTTCTGACTGCCTTTGGTGAGTGAGAAAATGCCCATGGATCTACTCGCACCCCAGGGATGTGGGTCCCAGCCCAGATGTGGCTGCCTTCCTCCTCCTCCTCTTCCTCTTCCTCCTCCCCTTGGGACCAGTAAGCCAGCCGTGTTGTTCTTGGAAGGCAGAGACACTGTACCGGCTGCCTGGCACTGCCTGTCTCACCGCTGTCCCTGCGTGGGCACCATGGGCTGTGGATGGGCAGTGCTGGGACTCAGCACAGGGATGGAGGTCCCTGGAGCAGTCCAGCTTGTGAAAGGTGTGCTGAGCACCCCCATGCTTCTCCCAGCTGGGGCTGAGCCTCAGCTGGGTGGGTGGTGAGGAGAGGAGAGACTTGGAGGTCCACCCCTACCGCTTGCCTGCTGCTGGCAGACCGGGCTAGAGCTCCTTGAGCTGGGACGTGTGTCCCAGGGTGATGCCTAGCAATGCCCAGCACACCCCCAGGCTGGTCCCTGCAGGGATTGTGCCTCCTGCCAGGAGGAGCCAGCTGGGACAGCCCTGAGCACATCCCCAGAACACGTTCTTTCCTTACCTTACCACAACCAGAGTCATCCTCGTGGGATGGAGGCATGACCAGCAGCAGCATCCATGCAGCTGCCCATGGGGCTGTACCAGGAAGGGATGCTGCTGGGCTCACCTGCCCAGCACTCCTTGCTCTTTCCTGCTGTCCCAGGGCCAGCGCTGGCACTGCCAGGTCCAGGGGACCTGGGGGCAACGCGTCTCAGCCCTGGGGAACGGCGGGTCCTTCTCCTGGCACTGCTGGGGGCCCTTTGCCCCTAGCCCCGTTGGCTGTGGCAGCTTACCTGGGAGCTTAGGAGCTTTGATGGGATACCCCAGAGGGACACCGGGCTGCTGACCTCCAAAACCTCCCAGTCCTGCAAAGCCAACAGCAGACTCTCACCTGGAGCCCGCACCCAGGCTGCCATCGGTCCTTGCGAGGGGGGAGCGCCCCAGCACACCCCAGGAGAGGAGAGCGGGTGGCCTGGGAAGCCCTGAGGCATCTTCTGTCACTGGGAGGCCAGAGCTGTGACCAACAGGCTTGGGAAGGAATAGAAGTACAGGCGAGAGACACAGGACACTCACCGGGGATTCCTGCGAAGGCTCCTGCTCCTAGAGGAAAACAGAGAGACCTGTGTGAGCCTCAGGGTGGGTCCTCAGGGTCCACGCTGGCCTGCATGGGCTGCATGGGCTCAGCCAGAGCTGGACTCTGCTTCCCCATGGGGCTGCAACCCCAAAGGATGGGCTGGAGCCAGGCTCAGCAGAACGGGGGTGAGGGCTGAGCTGGAGCCAGCCCTGTAGCCACCCTCCTCCCCTGTGTCCCCAGCCTGAACCTACCTGGACCTTTTGGCTTCACTCCAGCACCAGTGGGCACACCGGGCAGCACCCCCACGCCAGGGAAGCGAACACCTGCAGCAGGGACCAGAGGGGCTGGATGAGCACAGTTGGACATGGTGGTACCCAAGACCCCAGCTCCCAAATCCTTGTCACCTCATCTCTGGCTCAGCACCCTGTGACAGGGTACTCTCATCCCCAGGGGCTTGCTTTCTGGCCCACTCCCCATGCCTGGCTACTCATGCTCCTCAGGCAGAGCTGCCTGGGAAGGGTTGGCTCCAGCCCTGGGGCTGCTAGTGCTTTGAGGGGGGGTGGGGAGCAGGCTACCCACGTAGGAGCTTGGGGTTCCTGCAGGGATACACAGCACCCACAGGTGGGTCCATCTGGTGACAGCAAAGCACCAGCCCACCCCATAGTGTGGCCAAGTCCAAGCACTGCTCTCTGCCCCAGCGATGCGCAGCAGCTTCCTGCAAGCTAGGGCTCTTTGGGGGCTGGGGTCCTGCCCACTGAACCCCAACCTTCCAGGGCAACAGACAGTGCCTTGCCCTGCAGTCATTTGGGTTGGTTTTTTGGTGCTGGGGGTGGTTTTGTTTGTTTGTTTTTCCCCATTTACAAATGTCTTTCATTATAACTCATGCATTTTCAGCCATGGAAAAGACATTCCTGACCAGCAACACCACTTCTCCTTCTGACAATGTCGAAACATCTTGTTTTCACAAGTTTTCCTCCCCCAAATTACTCTGCAGTGAGGAATTCCTCCCCTCCTGCCACCTCCTCCCCCTCCTTCCCACGCTGCCTTGGGCTGGGCAAGCAGGTCCTGGCGTGGTCCATGCCAGCTCCTGGCACTGCTGCCGCCTGCTCTGGGAGTTTGGCACGAGATCCCCCCCTCTGGGAGATGCCAGGTCCCTTTGGCATGGTGGAAATGTCACTATGGCTTCAGTAAAAGGATTTGGGAACTGCAGGCAGCAGGGTGGGAAGGGGATGTTTTATCATGTCCAGGGTGTGCATGGAACAATTGACACAACCTGGGGTGCTGGCACCAGGTAGACCCCTCCCTTGGAGACCAGTTTGGGACCCCCAGCTCACCTGCACCGGGGAGCACGCCACCTGGGAAAGCTCCAGGAATCCCAGCACCTGTGGGGTGAAAGGCAGGGAAGGGTGAGTGCCTCACTGCAGCCATGCCCCAGCCCCCCAGCAATGGGGCTGTGCACCTACCTGGTACTTTGGGGGGTTTCCCTGCTGCACCAACCCCAGGCTGCACCCCACCTGGTACCACCGCACCTGCAGAGAGCAGAGACCCCCCTGAGCTGCCGGCACCTGCTCCTGCCCACCCTGGCAGCACGGGGAGGAGTCTGCCCCAGGCCCAGCTATGCAGGGTGGGGGGGTGAGGGCTATTTTCTACCTGTGGAGACCCCGAGGCCACCAGGACCACCGATTCCACCCACGCCACCAATGCCAGCACCTGGGGGGATTGGAAAGAGCGTACCAACATGAGATGCTACAGGTGGCCAGAGCAGTGCCAAAGGAAGGGACAAGCTCAGGACAGCTTTTGGGGGGTGAAGGGGACACTCTGAGGAAGCCCCAGGGACAGGTCCCCCAGACCTAGGCACAAGGGCCAGGCAGCATTGGGGGTCAGGTTTGTCCAACGACCCCAGCCCCCTGTGACATGCCAGGGTCCCTCTGCAAGACCAGCACCTCCCCCCGCTCCAAGGAGAAGCTCTCCTAACCCAGGGGACATCAGGAGTCCCAGGGGCTGCTTGAACCCCACCGCTGCCTGGCCCAGCCCCGCATCACAAGCCCCCAGTACTCACCAGCTTTTGCAGCAGCCTTGAGTGCAGCAGCAGAGGCAGCTCCTGGGAAGACCCCTCCAGGGTAGGCACCCCCAGGAAAGAGACCTGCAGCACCTGTGGGCAGGGCAATAACCAGCATCAGCACCCCTAAACAGCAGCCAGGGAGAAGGTGTCCTGTCCCCTACACCGGCCATGGTGGGTGCAAGGGGTGGTGAGCTATGGGGGGGCTGCATGGCAGTGCCAGGCGCTGGCATTAGGCTGGGCAAGGCGGTGGTTAGCAGGCACTGCCCTGTCCTGTACCAGCTTCTCCCTGTGTCTCCCCACATTCCCGCTCCCATCCACACACCCTCCCACAGCCTTGCCACCTGAACAGCCCTAACACTGGTCACCGGCTGTGCCAACACCACCTGGGACACCCTGCAATGCTACCAGCTGCTGCACACCCCTGGGTCCCCTGCGGCCCTGGGCAGGCACTGTGCCTCTGCGGGGACCCCCAGATGTGGCTGATGCTGTGGTGTTGGGGGCCACAGGGCTGCCTGTTGGAGGCGGCTGGTCCTTCATGTCTGGGAAGGGTTCCCAGCTCAGATGGGACCCACCAGGCAGGTCACGGATAGCATCCGATGGGGACAAGCTGTCCCCAGGGTGGGTCTCTGGGGACACTGCCCCAGGGACACTCTGGAGTGGGGCCAGCCGGTGGCCTGTGCTCACCTGGCTGCAGGCCAAGCGGGCCGAGTCCCCCGAGGCCGCCGACCCCTGCGAAGAGAAGTGGGGTGAGGTGTGGGGGTGGCAGGGCAAGAGGGGGTGGGTGGCCAGGACCAGGAGCATCCCATTTGCACTGCCCCAATGGGCCCAGGGACAGGCACGGGGACAGGTGACAAACATCCTCACACCAACATCTGGGTCACCCACCCCTCGCTTGCCTCCCATCCCACTGGGCCACGAGGGGACAGGGCCGAAATGTTGCGGGCGGAGGAATGAGTCCCTGCGGCTGGGCCAGCGCTGCCTTCCAACATCTGGGCCTAATCAGCCCTCGCTCCCTCCAGGCCCAAATTCCACTGCCGCTGGCTGGGGGCCGGACACCGCTCCGGCTGGTGTTCCGCGGCCGCGCCGGGTTTGGTTTTAATTATGCCGAAATAAAGGGCCTTGTTTTTCTTTCCACGAGCTGAAATCTGAGTAAATGGAGGTTGCCCGGCCCCTGTCTCAGGCTGGCGCTCCCACCACGCAGACGGGATGGTTTGAGGGGGACTCTGTGTGTGTGTGTGTGTGTGTGTGTGCAGTGTCCCCCCCCGCCCCAGGGCACAGCAGGTGGGCAAGGAGGGGGAACCCAGGTCTCCACCTAAAAAATGTCTCTCTCAAAGTCTTGACAGGCACTGAGCATCTGGGTTGGCATCAGATTCGCCCTCAGTACATCCAGTATCTGCTGCCACCACACTTCCCCACTGTGCCTCAGGCTCGGTGCCCTCAGGCTCCGCATCCTCATCTCTCCCCTGGTAGTACACCCCCTCTCACTCCCTCATTCCCAAGCCAGCATGGGCTGCAGGAGCCCCAGCAAAGCTACTCAATGCAGGCAGGTGGAGGTGCTGCCAGCTTCCCGCTGGCATCAGCTCCTGTCAGGGCTGAGCGAGAGGTACAGGGCTTTGCATCTTCCTGAGGAGCTTTGGTGCAGGTCTGCAGGCAGCAAGCGCCCTGAAAGGGTGGTCTGTGAGGGGAGTGGGAAGTGTGCTGAAGCAGGGGATGAGGGAGGAAGGCTCCCTTGCCAATATGGAGCCTTGGCAGAGGTCAGCATGGCAGGGCAGAAAGTGCTGGTGCTGTGGCCATGGGGGTGCCCAGGGTTGGGGGGTCCCAACAACCACGTGGGAGAAACACAAGGGCAGCAGGGGTTGGGAAATGTCCTGGCCACTGGTGTGGCCAGAGATGGTGCCAGCACTGAGGAAAAGCTTCTTACCTGGTTTGAGAGGTTTAGCTCCAGCCCCGAGTCCTAGGGGAGAGCAAGAGGAGGGGGGTCAGAGCCATCCCTCTTCCAAGCATCCCCCAAGGCAGGGGACACTGTATGGGATGAGGCCAGCCTCATGGCTGATGCTGCAGAGGGCAGCTCTTCCAGGGGGACTGCCCCTCTCCCCACCCCAGCACAGCCTGGGTAAAAGGTCCCAGCACTCACCTGCTCCCAAACCTCCAACCCCAGCACCTGTGAACAACAGCACAGTCTTAGCACCAAGCCCTGAGAGCACCCACCACCCACCCAGCCATCCACCCCAGGGTCCCATGGGTCCATGAGGAGGCAGAGAGGGTCACAAGGGTGCAAGAGGATGGGGCATCTTCCCAGGACGTCCCCACACTTTTGGCTGAAACACTGGGGACAGGCTGTGACCACTGAGCACCTCTCATGGCCAGGGCTGGGCAGGCTGTAGGTGCCAGCCCAGGGCTAGTGACCCCCAGCACAAGCCTGGCACTGCCACCCAGTCCCATCCTCATGCCGTGGAGCTGGCACTGGGACAGCCACCCAGGGCTGAGCAGCCAGACAGGGTGTCCCCATGTCCCCAGCCCTCCATGCTGGCTCATCCCTGCAAGCAGGGTGATGCCCCTCTCCCCCCCCAACACTGCCTGACCCCCCCCCCTTACCTGGGAAAAAGCCTCCTCCTGGGACTCCCCCTCCCGGGATAGCACCAGGGACCCCTGGAAGAGAAGAGAGTCTTGTTATAATTCCCCTGGGGATCCAAGTGTGTCCAGCAGGTTGGGCAGGGGGGGCACCTCCTGGGATGGGGTGTGGGATGCAGGGCCCTGGGGTGTGGGCTCAAGGCCAGGCCCCTGCCTTTCCTTGCACACCTCAGTCTCCCCAGTGTGACAGAGTTTGGGGGCTTGGAGGTGCCTCAGCCAGGAGCCAGGCAGAGCATCTGGGTGAAGGTGTTAGCAGGACGTGGTCCTGCATGGGAGGAGGGACATGGGGCTGGCATGGAGTAGAGCTGACAGGCCCCCAAAACCTGTTCCACACCACAGCCAACTCTGTCTCCATCACGTCCAGCTTCACATGGCTCTGAGGAGGGAAAAGGTCCAGGCATGGTCATGCGTGGGGGGGGGGGGGGTGGGCAGGCTGTCCCAGTTCACCCCCACAGCCTCCACTGGTCCCAGCCAAGCCTGAGCATGCTGGGCAGTGGCTGCTTGCCCTGCCCTGCTGAGGGTGTTGGGAACAGTGCTGAGACTCCCCAAAAACACCTGCACCTCTCTGCCCATGCCTGAGAAGCTGAGATGAGCACCCAGCTCTCACCACTTTACAGGGTGTCTGGAGCTCATGCTCAGGGGTCAACACCAGAGTGACATCTTTTGACTCTTGCAAAGGTCTGTCTGCTGCAGCCCCCAGGCAGCCACCCCCTGGGTGTCCCTGTGTCCCCCCTACTCTGTCAGGGCCAGGGATGGGGTGAGGGTTTCCATGGGGGCTCATAGTACGAGGAGATTGCAGCACAGGGGGGTGCTCTGCTTTTGGCTGGAGCATCCTTTTGGCACTGAGGGGGATGTGGTGGGGATTTGCAGGCCGTCTGGCAGGGCATTTCAGGGGGTGCTGGAGGCAAGCAGGGGGCTGCCACAACCAGAGCCCCCATGGCAAGCTGCATGCAGGTCTGCTGCCTGCTCTGGGCAGAGGGGATGGAGTTCAGAGTGGACAGGCACTGGGCACCTTGCAGTGGCACAGCCAGTACCTGAGGACCTGCTGTCCCTCTGAGGCTGCAGTGACCATCCCAGCACCCCAGCCAGGGTGGGGACACCTGGCACCCCCAGGAGCTGGCAACTTGCAAGGACACAGGCCTGGCACCACCATCACAGGCTGGGCAGGCGCCAGGCAGGCAGCAGAGGTGGCACGCCACAGTGGGGTGGGTGGGCACTGGGCTGCATGTCTCCATCTCAGATGTGGAGCAAGCCCTGTGCCCCACAGCCCCCCTGATTCGTGTCACCCACCACTCAGGGCACCTGGGACAGAACCCCAGCCGCTCAGAGACCAGGATGCACCCACACGTGTGTCAGCACCCGCAGGCAAGAGGGGTGCCAGGCTGTGTGTGGCACGGGAGATGAGGGGACAGAGCAGCAGCAGGACACACACACAGGAGGTGAGGGGACACAGCAGGACACACACAGGAGGTGAGGGGACACACACACAGGAGGTGAGGGGACACACACACAGGAGGTGAGGGGACACACACACAGGAGGTGAGGGGACACAGCAGCAGCAGCACACACACCCACAGACCCCTGGATGCACACGCAGCCCATGGCCTCACTCCAGACCCTGTCACACAGTCCCCACAGGCCCCAGCAATACTGCAGAGGGGGGCTCAGTCCTGTGCCCCCCAGAACCACCTGTCAGGGCCCTGCCAGGGCCAGGGGCCGAATCCAGCCCCGGGGCAGCAGCTATCCCTCAGAGCAGAGAGGACCCACGCTCAGTGCTCCAGACGGCCGGCTCACCCCTCTGGCACGGCCCAGCCCGGCCCGGCTGTGAGCCAGGCCTTTACAGAGCAGCTCCTTTTCCCGGCATATTCCCCCGCCCACCCCCACACCAACCCCCCCCCCCAGCCTGGAAAAACAAATCCCAACTTCTTGCCTGTTTCCAAACAAACTCTGAGCGCCCATGGATCGCCCAGCCTCGCTGCTGGGAGGGGACACCCACCAGTGCCAGGAATGGGAGCTGGCAGGACGGCTGGGATCTGTCAGGGGAACCCCATGCCCAGGGCCAGCAACTGTCCCCCACCAGGCAGGAGTGTCCCTGCTGCATTCAACCCCCTTGGTGCTCCCCAGCATCAGCCCCCCACAGCCAGGCAAGGTTGCTGGTGGAGGGGGGGATGCCAGGCTGAGGTCCCCTACCCCTCTGTCCCATGTGCCAGCACTGCCAGGCAGAGACCCCTGGGAAAGCTGGGACAAGGCAGGGTGGCTCACAGCTTTCCTGGGGTGCTTGGGGACCCTGGAAAGCTCCAGGAGACAGCTGCCCACAGCCACAGCTGTCACACTTCATTGGTATCACCCTCTTGGGCACTGCAGCCTGTGACAGGGGGGTCCCACTATGGTACGACCATCACTGACCCCTCCCCAGGCATCCCCTAGGCATCATCCCAGGGCCGAGGCACTGTGCCCATCCCAGAGGCAGTGTTACAGAGGATGTGCTGGTCTGTCAACCACCTCCACACCCAGAGGAGCAGAGGGGCTCAGCAAGCCTTGGCAGGGCCCTGCACAGCCGGTGAGCGGTGGAACAGCCAGGGCAGTGAAGCCGTGTGGCCTCAGGGAGCTGAGGAGCTTCACAGGGGGCTGCTCCCCCTGGACAGCTCTGACCCTGGGGGAACATGGCCACTTCTCCTGGAGCTCTTTTACAAGCTGCCCTGGTGCTGTCAGAGAGGAACTTGTCCCATTCCATCCAGCGAAGGCACTGCCTGGGGCACAGGGGTCTCTGACCTGCTTGGCTCTCCACCTGAGGACCATCCCCAAGCAGCCAAATTCAATCCCCCAGTGTCACCAGTTCCACCCATCAGTGGCACCAATGCGGCTCAGGTGTTGGCAGCAGCCCACATGCTCAGCACTGGCTGATCCGTGGCCTCCCCATGGCTGCACCAGGTCCTTCCCCAGCCACGGTGCCAGGAGCCCATAGCCCAGCATGGGGGCTGCTCCCCAGCATGGCACCCCCACTCCTTGGCCTCTCCATCTTGCATTCCCCGAGCACATCAGGGAAGGGGAAACTGAGTCACCAGCCTCTGGGCACTGAAGGAGCTCTGCACTGCCTCTGCCCCTGGTCCGAGCCCACAGGAACTCAGGGAAGGGGCTGCTCTGCTGTCTCCCAGCCTGTCTCCTGGGCTGCCAGCCTGCACAGGACAGGGCTGGCCCCCAGCACCCCAGCACCCACCCAGGGCTGTCTCCTCAAGCCAGGAGCAGGAGAATTTGCACTCACCCACCTGTGCAGCCCCAGCTGTGGTAGGGGCTGGAGATGCCCCTGGACATGCCCCTGGAGATGCTCTGCATCCTGATTTATCAAAACCAGATTTTTCCTTCCCCAGCTCTACCACCCCTCATCCCCTGCGACACCCCCACTGCTTCACCACCTGCGCTGCTTTGGGCTGACCCCTGTTTGCATCACTCACACCGCTTCTTCCTGCATCTGTGATCACTGCCTACAACTTCCTTTCCAAGCCAGGAATGCAGATGTTTTCTCTAGCTGACAGCTTATTCTCCCCTCCTTTCAAGACCCCAACCAGGCTCCACCACAGGACCCGAGCTCACGCCCTGGCTGGGCAGCCAAATCTCAGCCCTCGCTGCCCTCCTTGCGCCTGTGGGTGACTGCCCTGGGAGGAGGCCCAGCATGTAACTGCCACAGATATTTCCCCTCTTCCCTCATGCTGCTGCTGGGTTTTTCTTGGGAGAATCAGTTTTGGAAACACGCAGTCTCCAAGCAACTCTGAAGCCGTGTCACATCCCAGCCCAAGTTCACTGGTAGCAGCTTGGGGAGGAGCAGGGAGGGGGCTGCTTGGCCCCTCTCCAGCCCCCCCCCCCGAGGCTTTGGCTTTCATTTCTGAGCGCTGGGGGACACACTGCACCCCACAAGTTGTTTGTGGGGGAAGCAGCCATGGGGAAGTGCCAGCTGGAAAGGGGAGATGCCATCCCAGCCCTGCAACTGGCACTACTGGAGGCACCCTGGGACTCCTCAGAGGGTCTCCACGATGCCCAGGCTGGGATGCCAGCACACTCTGTGCCAGCATCTCTGCGCCTACACAAGCTGTACCTCTGGTCCCAGGACCTGCAAGCCTGGGGACCCCCGGGTCACCCCTTGGGGATCCTTACAGTCCCAGGGGATCCCTGCACTCCAGCACCGAGGGATGGATGGAAGCACCAAGTGACAGATGCCCCAATCCAAAAGCAGGGACACGCTGCTCTTGGCACCTTCCAAGGAAGCATATGGCTGCTTCCCCACACAGCAGCCCAGATGCAGCCACGCATGTCCCCACAGTGCCCAGCACAGCTCTGCTCCCTGGGGTGGTGCAGAGCAACAGGGACTGATCCTGACCCGCTGCCAGGAGCTTCCCGAGCACCACCAGCTGCTGCAAGTGCAGGGCTCAGCCCCTCAGCAGGGTTGGTGCTCTGAGGGGGATGGTCTGTGAGTGCAGGGGGCTCCCACCTTTTTCCCCTCCCCCCTGGGATCTCTGAGGGGTCCCTTTCCTGCCAGGCTAGTTCAGAGCGACACTGGTGGCAGGTGCTGAAGAATGCTGCTCTGAGCCTTCTCCAGGTGGGTGCACCCCAAGCACCCTCACATGCCCCCCTCACCCTGCCTCATGCCGCTGGCCATGCCTCTGTCCTGTCTCAGTCCCTGAGGGCAGGGAGCACAGCTGAGCCTGCCCACTGGTCACTTCTCCATGGGGAAGTGTTCCCTGCTGTCCCCATCTGCACTTGGGACCATACTCAGGGCCATAGACACTTTCTCTCTGACCAGCAAACACCCCTGGAGACTGAGCCTGGGACTAGAGTGGGGCCAACAGCCACCAATGGCTCAGAAACTGCTGTAGGACCTCACTCAACCCATGGACAAAGTCCAGTGACTTTCCCAGCTGGCCACTGCTGGAGAGCTGGGCAGGAAAGCCACTGCAGTCCAGCAAGCCAGCAGTGTCACTGCTGGGAACCGAGCTGAGCTGCATCCCATCAGGGATGGCACCTCGACCCCAGGATCAGGCCCTGGCAGCAGCCCAGGTTTACAGGCAGCTGCCTGGCTCAACACCTCCCTGAGGTCACTCTGCCTGCGCAGTTTGGGGACAGACCAGCCCATGGTCAGGGTCCAGGAGCCCACCGTGCTGGGGCAGAGCAGGGAGCTGCAGGGTGCCAGTGAATGATTCTGTGGGCTGTGGAGAGCAGCCCTGAGCGCTCTGCCCTGAGCAAGGGGTGGCCCAAAACTGCAGCTGCCGCACACAGCCCTGGCACTGCCCTCCCCTTCCCACAGCCTCCTGCCCTTCCCCTCCCCTGGTCCTCATGCCTCTGTGGCCAAGAAGCCCCATGCGATGGCTCTGGGACCGGCCCATCGCTGCTGCTGGCTCTGCCCACCCCATGCTCTGCACAGCACAGGGTGACCAGCCTGGCTCCGCAGAGGTGGCTGTCTCACCCCTGACCCCGCTGTCCCCACCTCACCGATCCTCGCCCAGTTGTGCCATGACCTCGGGGTGTGAGTGTGTGCTCTGGGCTGCTCTAGCCCTCCCTGTGTGTGCTCAGGGCCTGGCCACCACCCCTGAGCCAAACAGCAGGCAGGCACCTGCTGCTGTGCTGGATGCTCCGGCTGTGTCACACGGCGCCGTGGGACACACACAGCTCGTGCTGCCCTTCGGCTCCGGGTTCACTGCATGTGAGTGAGTGTGTGTGTGTGTGTGTGCCCTGGGAGGGGGGTCACACTGCCCTTGGTCCTGCCACTGGCACCAGCCACAGAGCCATCACCCAGTGGCTGGACCTGATGCGGGTGACACGAGTGCACGGAGAACAGCACAAGGGCCACCCCAGGCACCCAGAGCCTGTGATTCGGGGCAGGGGCTGAGCAGCTCTGGCTGTGTCACGGCCACACACTGTGCAGCAGCTCGCACACACCGACTGCGGGATGGATGCACACACACAAACCCCCACTGCCCCCTCAGCTCACGCTGCCATCACACTGGGGGTGATGGGCGCCAGCTCCCCCAGCCCCCCACAGTGGCAGCCCCCAGGACAGTCTGGCAGCCACCCCCCTGCCCTGCGCCTGTCTGCATGTTCCCCAGCACTTCATATAGCTGCAGGTTGGGGGTCCCGAGGCTCTGCCCAGGGTGCAGCACCTCACAGCCTCCCCCTGACAAGTGTTTGCCCGGAGTGCCCCTGTCACCTCCCTCAGTGACATTCTGCCCCACCCGGGCATGGTACACACCACCCACCGGGTTGGGGGGCAAAGAGCCCTTCGAGGAGGTGGCCCCCGAAGGGTGCTACCCTCCCACTCTCGGGGATGTCCCCAGGACAGGGCACGACAGCTGCCTCTCCCTAGTCAGGGAACCGCAACCGGGGCAGGCGTGGGGCTGCCCGGGGCGGGTTGCTGGGAGCTGGGGCAGCAGCCGAGCCCCGGTCCCCGTGAAGGGTCCCGGCAGAGCCGGGGAAAAGCGGCGGCCGGGGCTAAAGGAGCCTTTTTCTTTCCTTACCTCCTTGCTGAGAAGCCGGGAGGATGGAGAAGAGGAGGAAGAGGACTCCGGGAAGGAGGGGTGCAGCTGCCCGCCTTGCCATCTCTTGAAGCAATGCCCCCGTGCTCCCGCGGGCAGTGTGTTTTATCCCAGAGCTGCTTAATTGTTGCTTCCAAGGATGCGAGGGGAAGGGGAGGGGGGGTGGGGGTGGGGGGGGCTGGAAGGAGGGAGGGGAAAAGGAGACGGGGAAGGGGGGAGAGAGGCACAGGACACTACGTCATGAGGAAAGGGCAAACACTCACAGCCCGATTGGGTTGGCTGGATGGGGATTTTTTTTTTTTCGTTGTGGTTTTTTTTTCCCTTTTCCCCTTTTTTTCTTTTTTTTTTCTTTTTTTCTTTTTTTTTTTTAAATTCCTCTCTCCAATCCGCGCGCGCCTCTGCCAAAAACGCTGGAGCGGGGAGGGGATGGGATGGGGGAGCTGCCAAGGCAGCCTGTGCGGGGGGAGGGCTGCGCCCACCCCGATGGACCACCGCGTCCCCAGGTGGCACCGTTTGGGGGAGGGGGAGGGGAGATGTGGGGGTTTGGTACCCCGGGTGGGATCTCGCATCCCGGGTGGCACCGGGTAGATGGGGGGGGGAGGTTGAGTGGGGAGGCGGGTCTTGAGCAGGGGCAGGTGGGGACCGGCTGGGTAAAGGCATGGGGGTCCCGGGGGTGCAAACGGGAGGGTTAAGCGAGCGGCTGCTCCGGAGCGCAGGGTGCGGGGGGTGCCGAGGGGTGCGGGGCAGGGAGGCGGCCCGGCCCCGGCCCCGTGCCCGGCTGCGGGGGGGGGGGGGGGGCGCAGCTCCGGCTGCGGACGGTAGGTGGCGGGCGCGGGGTGTCCGGCTGGCCCCGGGAGGGCGAGACCCGGCGGAGACACGTACGGCGTGGAGCCGGGGAAGGGAGGGGGGCCGCTCCCCCCCACGGGTGTCCTGGGGACACGCAGCGCCCAGCCCGGGCTGGTCCTGGGTGGTGATGCCATCGCGTCCCCAGCCACCCCCACAGCCCGGGCATGAGGCGGGGCTGGGGGGGACACACGGCTCTTGCAGGCTCTGATCCCCTCTTTCCAGCCCCAGCTTGTTCGGGGCCAGTGGGGCTCCGACCCCCCTGTCAGCCACTCGGCTCTGGGCTGATGCTGGTGCAAGCCCGGGTATGGCATGTCCCCACTGGCCACCTCACCCCTCTTCTCGTGGGACAAGTGTTGGGGGGGCAGCTGGGGCAGGCAGCGATGAAGAGCGGGGATGAAGAGCAAGGGGGTGAAGAGCAAGGAGTGCAGAGTTCTCCCTGGCTGTGCTGAGTGCCACACACCATCTCTGCAGGTCCTGCCCGGTGGCTTCACCTCTTTGCCAGGACATTGCTCATCCCTGTACCCAAATCCCTGTGAGGCCCAGGGAGTGAGAACACGTGCAAGGAAATGCCCCATCTGCACCCCCTTCCCCTGGGGCTCCCCGCGAGCTGCCTCCCCACGCCCCCCCCGCAGCCCCCCCCCCCCCCGCAGCCCCCATTCCCCACCCTCCATCCGCGGCTGTGGAAATTGGCAGCAAATTATCAGCAAATCCAAAATCCACCCAGTTCCTCTGTGCCTGTGAGAGGTGCGAAGTCCCAAACCTGGACGCCCACTTAAAGAAGTGTGAGCTAAATCCACGCTCAGGTCCAGTCCCTCTGGAGCCCGGCTGTCTGGCTTATCTCAGCTCCCACTTTATCCCAGGGAAAGCGGTCATGGAGACAGCAGCAGGAAATCCAGGAGGTGGAAATTACAGAGTGTTTTGCCCTCCACACCCGGTGCTGGGACACATCAAGGAGTTGGGGTAGAGGGGGGGGGATGTTGCGGGAGCCTTG
Source organism: Laterallus jamaicensis coturniculus (assembly GCA_022605575.1). Classification (NCBI taxonomy): domain Eukaryota; kingdom Metazoa; phylum Chordata; class Aves; order Gruiformes; family Rallidae; genus Laterallus; species Laterallus jamaicensis. Next base: position 9,398,027 of record JAKCOX010000025.1, read on the forward strand.
GTGGGCTTTGCACAGATGCGGATTTTCTTTTCACCTGCGGTACCACAAAATCTGGGGGAGGGCATGGAGCACCTTACAATGTGGAGAGGGGGGGGGGAGCATCAGCAGGGGCAAAGCAGACAGGCTGGCCTGTCCATCCACCTGGCTGTTGCTGCCAGATGATGTAATGCTTGAGCGAAAACACACGTGGTTATTAAACACGAGCCCTCTGCTCGAGAGGAGCGACGCGGGAGCCGGCGGATGCAGGGACAAGGTGCTTTGCGGCCGTTCCAGCAGCCTCAGGGATGCACTGCAGCTGGTGGGGATGTAGACCCACATTCAGGGTGGGCCAGGGGTCCGGGTGATGCACCCTCCATGCCTGAGTCTGCAAAACACACCGAGAACAGAGCCGGGGAAGTGGCCTTGCTGGGAATCGTAACTGGGGCAGTTGGCCGTCTCCAGCAGCTTCTATCTCTTGCCAGTGAAACACTCTGACTTTTGAAAGAGTGTTTTGTACCTAGAAAGAATAGATGCGAGGCAATATCTCCCCACCCCTGGCACAAGAACTGGGGAATAGGATCCAAGGCCTCTACGATTTGGCTGGGGCAGAGCTGTGTGCTTCACAAGCTGCCCACGGGGAAGGGCTGGGAGTGTTCCCCGAGGCTCCCAAAGTGTCAGGGAAAAGCTGCTGGGAAGGCATTGTTATGGGTACAGTCTGGCAAGAAAAAGGGAAGGCAGAAAATATCACTTGCAAGGGGGGGTACCCACATGGAAAAGAGGGGAGCATCGTACAAGATCTGGGTGAGAAAACCCACTGCGAGGGCTGGAGCAAGACCTGGGGCCACATTCAGGACCTGCCTGTGCCCGTGTGGAGGCAGGTGATGGTTAGGGGCTTTGCTGGGAGCTGTGGCAGCTCCAGGGACGATTCTTCATGCGATGGGGGTCCTGTGGTGGTGGCCAGCAGGTTCCCTTAAATGCTGATGTAGTTGCTGGAGGAGACACCAAGCAGCAGTACCCTGCTGTTGCACACATGGAGAGCTGTCCCCGGGGTAGCAAAGGCACTCAAAACACAGAAGTAAACACCCCTTTGCCATAGCTACAGAAGACCCCCACACCTGCCCTCCTCCCCCCAACCCGAATCTATCTCCACGCTGTTGACAGCGTTGTCATAGGAAACGGTGCTGGCTAACGGGGTGTGCCGGGGCTTTACGGATACTGCACAGCCGGATGCGCTCAAAGGAAAGGTATGTGTGAGGGGCAGATCACAGAAGCACCGGGGGAGAGGCCCTCCCAGGTGTCCGGCTCCCAGCAGCACTGCTCAGGGCGGTCCCAGCTGGAAACGGGGATCCCCCACCTCTCTAAAGATCTGTCCTGGGGGTGCGTCACCCTCCTGGGGAAGAAACTTCCCTGACCCAGACCTAGGCTGTGTTTGCGGCTGGGGATATCCTGAAGGGCCCTTGGGAAGCCCTGCCCAGCACCAGCCAGTGAGTGGAGTGCGGGTTCCGATGGAGAAGGGGCCCAGCACTCTGTATTTGGATGCAGACATGGTGGGTTGGTGGCTGATAAAACACTGACACCTCTTTTGAGAGCCATGGGTTACACTGAGCGTGGTCCAGGGATGGGGTCTCCATCTCTCACTGCCCTGTGCATCCCATCCCACCTGCCCCACATGTCCAACCCCCCACACGCAGCCCACGCCACGGCCCCATGAGACATCCACCGGGCACCTGCCCAGCGCAGCTGAGGGAGCCACCCTGTCCCCAGCACGAGGCCAGGAGCCACCCCAGAGACCCATCCTGGGCAGGATCTGCTTGGCTATCCCCACGTATGCTCAATGCACGGGTGTTTCTCAAAGCACAAGAGGCACTGCCAGCATTGCAGAGGCTATCTGAGGAGCACGGGGGCTGAGGCAGCCTCTCCCTGCCACCCCCAATTGCTGGCAGGTCCCAATGGACATGTGTGCCTGTTCGGTTTGATTAACTGATGAGGCTTGTGTGACCCCAGCCATACCCTGCCCAGTCTTAACTTTCCTTTAGCTCTTCTCCTGCTGGCCGTTGCTTCCCATGGTTGTCATGGGAAGTGGTTTTGCCAACACAAGGATGCTGCTTGGTGCTGCAGCTGCAGCTATGTGCAGTGGTGGGATGGTCCTCCTTGGTATGACACACCGAAACACCATCATCCTCCCCTAGCCATGGAGGGACCCCAGGGTCTGTCAGGAAGGGACCTCCAGAGATCATCGGGTCCAAAGCAGGGTCCCTAGGACAGGTCACACAGGTCGGCATCCAGACAGGGCTGGAATCTCTCCAGAGAAGGAGACTCCACACCCCCTGGGCAGCCTGTCCCAGGGCTCTGGCACCCTCACTGGGGAAAAGTTCTTCCACATATTGGTGCAGAACTTCCTGTGCTCCAACTTGAGGCCATCGCCCCTTGTCCTGTCCCCACACTGAGAAGAAGCTGGCCATTTCCCCCTGTGCCCCACACTTCAGATAAGGGGGATACCATCCCCAGTTCCCAGTCTAGATGTCTGACCCAAGCCCCTGACTCCTGCCATGCCTGAGGTGTTTGTGCTGGTGCCTTCTCCACAGGCTTTGCTTCCCTCTCTCAGCCCACAGGCAAACAGCTCTCCTTCTGCTGGGAGGACATGTGGACAGGCAGTACCCACAAGGCTTGGGTTCTGTTAAATGAGCAACCATTGATGAGGGACAGAGGTGGTGGGTTCTTCATCCTTGGGCATGTTTGAAGCATGTCTTGAGCAGGCCCTGAGCAGCCTGGCCCAGTTTTGGAGTGCTAACTTGCTCATGGCCTGGGCCAGAGACCTCCAGAAATCCCTCCCAACCTAAACCCTGCCATGATTTATATCGAATTCTCTTTGGTATTTATGTAGTTCTGGGAAGCCTTCAGTGATGTATCGTTGAACCGTTATAACCCGGCGCTGGCCAAGGAGGGATTTAGTGGTCCTGGCTCCATACATCTCATTCACATTGTCCTTCTCAAGGACAGCTGAACATCTGCTGCTGATAGGTAACCCCAGGCCTCAGCGTAGCCCCGCTCTCAGCTCGGGTGTGAAATCTCTCCTCTGCCCACTCCATCCTCACTGCTGGGGACGGGTCTATTCGAGGGGCCGTTTCCATCCTTCCCCGGGCTGTGTGGGAGCTTTCCAAGTGTTGATTAGAAGGTACCATCGCTGCGAAACGTGCTGTGCCTGGGTGGATGTAGCTTTCAGCAGCCGAAACACAGTGTTTACTGGAACGCACCACGGTCGTTCTCGGTCAGGACTGATTCCCTGCCAGATGTCAGCTCCGACCCCCAGCAGTTTCGGCAGTGGAGCCGTTTAAAAATTGGAAGGTTGTTTTCCTATTCTTGAAAGAAAAGAAGGGAAAAAAAAAAAAGAAGAAGAAGAAAAAAAAAAAGGGGTGGGGGTGGGGGTAGGGGTATGTTTATGATGAAGATATTGCTTTTCACTGCCTGCGTTCTCTGGAATGGCCAAGAGCGTGTTCAAAGAGACTTGCCTTTCAAATCGCCTTTGTGAGGAGACTGAGGCTGGAAAATATCAACCCAGAAGGGGAAAACTGGAGCAAGTTGTGGGCAACTGAGCACAGAGATGTAACTGGTAACACTCAGCCAGAACATGAACTTTAGACACTGCCTGTGCTCCAGTTTGTGTCTGCAGCACAGAGGGGCCCTGAGGAAAAGGCGGTGGAGCTCTATTATCTCGCAGCCAGATCCTTGTGGTGTTGAGGGGAAACATATAGCAGGCAGGGCTGGGCTGTCTCCCTCCCCTCCCAACGCACCCTGTGGATGCCAGGCAATGGCTCCCAGAGCCCTGATAATCCTGAGTGCGAGTCAGCGCCCAGAAATCCAAAGCAGAGCTTCCAATTAAGAATTATTTAAAAATTAGACAAGAAGGGAAAAAAAAAATAGAACAAGCACGTTCTGGGTTCTGGTTTCTTGTGTTCTGCTTTTCAAGCCATGAGGTTTGTGCCTCCAGCTTTTCTATGCATCCAGAATGGTTTAGTGTTTTCCCTTCGGAGGAGTGAAACCTGAGTCTCCCCCAGGCACCATGGCTCTAGGAGAAGGGGATTAAAGAAACCTGCAAGGCAAGTGATGTGTTGGCTGACGACAAAAAGGCTGTGGAGCCACTGAGGCAGCGCCCTGGGGATGGCCTTTCAAAAAGTTCTCCTTGCAAGGGACCGTAACTCCCCACAGAGGCTGGGGGACACTGGCCTGTCCTGCTTCAAGGTGACCTGGAAGCTGGGGGGACCAGCCCAACCGTGGGATGACCCAGAGAGAAGTTCTCTGTGCCAAAATGCTTTGTCAAGGGTGGGATTTGGTTCCAGGGTGATCTCCAGCCTTCCTGTCTGACTCCCAAAGGGGCACCACATGTGGGACTAAAAGCCCCACCATCCTGAGATCTGGCATTTTGTGATCCCCTTGCTGGGAAATGACAGAAATCCTCCAAAAAGCTACAAATGTGCTTTCCATCGGGGCTGCAGCCAGCTACATACGTGCAGATCCCATGGCTTGGTCCCTCTGCCACCCTCCCCAGGCTGCCCAGGGACCTGTAGCTCACTCACAGAGGGTTTCCCCATTGCTTTTTTTGGGAAATCACCCGCTTCTGTGCAGGGTGGCTGCTCACAGCAGGTAACTGGAAATGTGACCATGGGTGTTAATGGCTCTGACAAAACATTAAAGACAAAATAAACAATTTATTAAAGAAAAAATTTGCTGAGGAACCTGGAGAAGTGATGGAGGACACCATGGGTCCATGGGACAGGCATATTGTGGGGTTTCCACAGCAATGGAGCTGTGGGGGCAACAGACAAGGACAGAGGGGACTGGGGGATGGTCTGAGAAGGTGGTTGGACCAAGGCAAGGAGAGCTGGAGCAGGGCTGGCAGCTGGCAGCCAACTGGCATGACCTACAGTGAAGAGGACCTGCTGCTGGTCAGGATGTCTGCTGCAGCAACGGGGCCGTCAGTGCAGGGGAGATTGCAGGGACCAGGCACCAAAATTGGGACTAAGTCAGAAAAGGAGAGCAGCATGGAGGGGTGAGGAGTAGGATGGCCAGCCTGGTGTTGCAGAGCAGTGACCAAGGAGGACATACCAGGCTCGTCCAAGACGGGAGAGTGAAGAGGAGAGGTCAAGCACTATGTGGGATGAAAGGGTCCAGCTTAGAGTTGGGGAGTGAGGGAATAAGAAAGGCTGGGACCCTGTGGCAGGGAGACAGCGTGCTAGAAACAGCAGAGAGGTCAGGGTCTGAGTGAGGGCTGGTGACACCAAGGCAGAGGTGATGGTGGGAAGGGGTCCCAGAAGTTCCTGCATGAGCTGAGATGGGGTTGGAGACATTAGGGATGGGACCCACAACAGGGCAGAAGAGGTGTGGAGGTCCTTGGTGGGATCAGGGTCGCATTTTATCCCAGCACCAGCCAGGACTTCCTCACACCTCCTGGGGCTCCTCTAGAGCTGTGTCCCTGCGAGACTCTTCTAGTGCATTCCTGGCCATCTCCAGCCCATTCTGCTTGAGTTGATGCTGTTCTTCAGTCTTTCCCCCTGAGCAGCAGCAGCAGCAAACAGATCCTCCTGCAGACAGGGTCCACCCAGCTCATCCTGGCTGCCTTTCCCCACAGTCAGTGGGTGGTCAGCCTGTAATGGTCCTGCTCTTCTCTAGCCAGTGACCACGCTGGTAGCATCCCTCATGACATGTCCACAGCCCATGTTTCCCTCTGAGAGGCCGCTCTGTGGTACAGGAAAGGAAGAGGGACTCCAGCCAGTTTGCCATCAACCTGCACACCCCCACCAGTGCTGGCATAGTTGAGAGGGATCATGTTGAGGACCTGCCCTTGTATCTCTCTCAGGCACATGGAAGGGCTAATCCAGACCCGCTTCTTGCCACCTCCTCCTGGAGATGGAGGTTGCTGGATCCCTGGTTTGGGGTGACAGGCAGGCTGGCAAGAGCCCTTGGGCAGCAAGCGTTGCCTTTTTGACTTGCTCCTCTCTTTCCACCAAGCCCTACAGAAGGTCTTGGCTTCCCAGGGGAAGCTGGGACTTTGTCTGTCCGTTGGGGTTTGGCTCCCCTCCCGAAAAGCCCTGTGAGCTGCTGCCCAGACCTGGCAGGTCTCAACATCCTTCGGTTCCCATCGTCCTGTCTGGGCTGAGGAGCGAGCCCCAAAACACAGCCCCCCGGGAGGGATCAGCCGTTCGCCGTGCAGTCTGGCAGCGAGCTCCAGCACAAGCGAAGCCCTGGCCCCGCACCAGCGCACGCTGTTTCCTCTCGGCAGGCTGGCCAGGAGGAGTCAGATGAGGACATGAGAGGAGCTGGGAGTGCAGGCAGGCGCAGGGGAAGCAGGGGGGTAACGCAGGGCACGGGTCTGGCAGCCGGATGGTGCCACAGATAATCCTCACTGAACGGGAGTGGGAGCTGATGCTGGTGGGTCAGGCTGCTGGCTGCACCGCTCGTGTCCTGCTCCACGTTTTGGGGTGTTCCTCATTCTGTCCTTCGCCAGGGTGCACCAGCCACCCCTGATGTCTGGGGTGTTTCTCCAGAGCCAGAACTTCCTCACTCTTGGATACAAACAACCCATTATCTCCATATTCTCCCTCTGCTCAGGGGTCACAACCATCACTAAACTTTCCTCCCAGCCTCAAAGCTTCACCCATTGCCTCAAACAATGGCATCTCCATCCCTCAAGTCCTCTGTTCCTGCTGAGGTAACAGATGCTTCACTGTCCTTATCCCTCTCATTCCCAGCAGCCTGGTCTGAACAGAGATGATTCTTCCTGCTGCCTGCTCCTGGGTGTTTGAAACACCCACTCTACAGGGTGTGAGGACCCTGGCATCAGCTGTGCAGGTGCCGTTTGCCTCAAGGATGTGCATGGGAGAAGCTCTTGAACAGTTTTTAAGTTCACATTTGCTCTGCCAACCAGATCCTGTTGCCCAGAGTGATGCTTTGGCTTAACTAATCCAATTAAGACGTCATTTGTAGCTAGCACATGGGTAATAATTCAATTTATTAACACTTCTTTTACTGCAGAGGGCTGCCTCGGGCCAGGTGAGCTACTCACTGAAGAGGCTTCAGACAGAAACAACAGTGATCAAACATTTCACCATTTCAACCCAAAATCTGGGGTATAGAATCATAGAATCATAGAATGGCAAGGGTTGGAAGGGACCCCAAGGATCACAGAGCTCCAACCCCCCTGCCACAGGCAGGGACACCAACCTCAGGCCTGGAGCTACACAAGGTTGCCCAGGGCCCCATCCAACCTGGCCTTGAACACCCCCAGACACGGGGCACCCACCCCCTCTCTGGGCAGCCTGTTCCAGCCCCTCACCACTCTCCCTGGAAAAAACTTCCCCCTAATATCCAATCTAACCCTTCCCTCCTTCAGCTTTAATCCATCCCCCTTGTCCTGCCAGTGTCTGTCCTTTGAACAAGCTGATTCCCCTCCTGTGTCTCTGCTCCCTTCAGGCACTGGCAGGCTGCAATGAGGTCCCCCACAGCCTTCTCTTCTCCAGGCTGACCCAGCCTAGCTCCCTCAGCCTGTCTTTGTAGGGCAGCTGCTCCAGCCCTCTAATCATCTCTGTGGCTCCTCTGACCCCTCTCCAACAGCCCCACATCTTTCTTGTGTTTGGGCCCCAGCTCTGGACACAGGATCCAGCTGGGGCCTCAGGAGGGCAGAGCAGAGAGGGACAATCCCCTGCCTGTCCCTGCTGCCACCCCTCTGCTGATGGAGCCCAGGTATTTCTCATTCCAGTGTGGAGCTGGGATATGTTTTGGTGGCTGAGCTAATCAAGCCATTGTGTTTTGGACTGAAAGAAACGTTTCACCTCAAAGACAAATTATTAGGGACTTAGTTCTGACTTCAGGGATATAAATCACAGGAATAGTGTTTTTAGGTAAAACAGGGAGGGATCAGACTTTTCACTCTGTTGGGAATGTTGAGGGCATTTCCCAGTCCTAGTGCCAGGTCTGAGGTGCCACAGCTGGGGCAGGTGAATGGACAGTTTGTCCTGCAGTGGCTTCAGGAAGGTCCCCACCAGCTCCCTGTGCTTCCATGGGCAGATGTGAAGGGTGAGAGGCCACCCACCCACCTCATCCATCACACCAAGGTCACCCCGCCGCTGTCACGTGTTAATCCATCTGGGTGCAAAGGGAATCTGGACACAAAGTCCCAGCAAAATGAGAACAAGTGTTGTGGGCTCCATGGTATAAAAAGGCCAGGGATCTCCTGGAAAGAGTCCAGAGGAGGCTATGAAGATGGTTAAGGGCCTGGAGCATCTTCTCTGTGAGGAAAGGCAGAAAGAGCTGAGGCTGTTCAGCCTTAAGAGACTGAGAGGGGTATCTGATTGATGGTTATCAATATCTGAAGTGTGGGACACAGAGGGAAATGGCCAGCCCCTTTTCAGTGTCTGTGGGGACAGGACAAGGGGTGATAGCCTTAAGTTGGAGCACAGGGAGTTCCACACCAATCTGAGGAAGAACTTCTTCCCGGTGAGGGTGCCAGAGCCCTGGGACAGGCTGCCCAGGGGGTGTGGAGTCTCCTTCTCTGGAGAGATTCCAGCCCCGTCTGGACACTGACCTGTGTGACCTGTCCTAGGGACCCTGCTTTGGCAGGGGGCTTGGACCTGTTGATCTCTCAAGGTCCCTTCCAACCCCTGTGATTCTGTGAAAGAAGCAGCAGCCATACCATGAACTTCCCCAAGGACTGGTGCACCAGAACATCCTCTGTATCCATGTCATACCCACCAGGCAGAGGTCCTTCAGGCATAGTCCCTCAAAAACTTCCAAGGGGAAAGGTTTGACCTGGGAAGGTTTGGCCAGTCGCCTGGAGATGCAGGGTGCTGGGAGCAGGCAGAGCCTGGGGGGGCAAAGGCATCTTCCCCCCACCCCTGAGCTGGGTGGGGGCTGCTGGGCAGAGGGAGCAGGCTGCGCTGAGGACGTGCCCTGCCATCTCTGCCGTAGCTGCTTTTCCTTGCAGCACTTCACAACTCAGCACTCTTGAGATAATTAGAGAACCATATGCCCCTTTCTCACACATCATAAAAGCGCCTGTTTAAAGCTGGGTGATAAAAGGGAGTATTAGTCTGGGTCACTGCAAGGCTCTGATCTCAGCTCAGCTCCACACACTGCCTGGCTCCTCTGGACTGCTCTCAGACCAGGTGGAAACGATGTTTGAGTCCATCTGAACTCGCTTTCCTTCCAGCTTGAGAAACTACCAAGTATTTTACAGCTCTCTCCCAGGCACGGTTTGTTCTCTGACATCCTCCTGCAGCCTGCCTGTCCCTGTTTAACTCCCTGGCTCCCTCCTGCCCTGGGTGCTGAGTTTTTGTCTCCCAAAGGGGACTTGGGACCTCTCCTGATGTCTGCTTGTGGAAGCAGTCAGCAGGTCTGTCCTTGCTTTTGGTCTTCAGGTGGCTTCAGCCTCTTCCAGACGGCCGCAGACCCCACAGCCTGCTCCCCCCCAGGGCACACAGGGTGCAGGGCACATCCCCAAGCCCTGGCTTTGAGCATATCCAGGGGGGACATGGGGCCGTGAGCACATGGATGTGGCTGGTCCAGCTGCTGCTGTGCCAGTCACTGTCTATGTCCAAAGATCTCCCCTTTCCTCCCCTCTGCCTCGAGGACATGTTTCTTTCCCATCCTAGTGTGCAAGGCAGAACTACATGCCAGATGGTTTATGTTAAATGCTCCTTTTTTTTCTCTTTTCCTCTTTCTTTAAAGAGTCTCAGACGCAGAGGTGAGGACCCTGTCTGCTCTGGTGAGGACCACCTAATCTGATCAGGTCCCTTTTGGCTCAAGGCGTAGCCAGGCTGCCATCAACCCGAAAATCTCAACATCAGATGGAGCACAGCCCTCAGCAAGGAGCAGTGGGGGCTGTGAGTGTCTGATGAGCAGCAGAGCTATGGAGCTTCAGTGGGAGAGCCAGCGGCATCCTGCGAGCCAGACGGGCTGCCCCAGGAAACAGGGACTTGGGGAGAATCACCAGTGTTGTGAGACAGTGGGGTGCAAGGAGGTCACCAGGGATGGGGACCTGACAGCCACCTGCCCAGAGATCTGAATTGGGGAAAAAAATCCTCCCTGTTTGTTGTGTGCCAGCCCAGCTGCACCGGGCTGAATGGCAGGGACACCTTGGGAAGGGCTCACCACGTGCCATGAATCCGCTGTGTCCTCTGAGCAAGCACTGAAGGATGGGGAAACACCTGCTGGTCCATGCAACAGGAACCTGGGCAGGGAGGATGGAGATAGCACCTAGGCAACCTTGTGTAGCTCCAGGCCTGAGGTTGGTGTCCCTGCCTGTGGCAGGGGGGTTGGAAGCAATCTGATCCTTGGGGTCCCTTCCAACCCATGCCAGTCTGGGATTCTGTGATTCTAAGGGCATGTTCAGTGGCTGAGGAGAAGAAAAGTCTCTGAATCACAGGTTGGCTGAGGTTGGCAGGGACCTCTTTAGGTCACCTTTCCCAACCCCCTGGTCAAGCAGGGTCACCTAGAGCAAGTTGCCTATGGACCATGTCCATTGGACTGTGTCTGTGATTCGGAACATGTCCAAGTCCCACTGCTAAGATGGACAGTGGAAAGGAGCTGTAGCCTTGGACAGTTCAGAAGGGCCAGCACAACATTCTCTGGTGGAGATAACCCTCCTCCTTCTCCTTTCTGTGGCTCACAGTTAATGTCTTGCCTGCAAGCTCATGGCATCATGCCTTCCCTTTGCTGTAGGACCAGGACCCTGGCTGGTGTCTGGAAGAACATTCCCAGTACAGGTCTGATGTAGATGGCTCTGGACAGGGGACCTCATCCCTTACCCTCCTCCTCCTCCAGTGTCAGGGTCAGTGAGAGCACCAGTCCTGCTAGGAAGACCCAGGAGGACTCGAGCCGAGCCCCAGCACGCTCCCAGGGCTGTACAAGCCTTTTGCCATGGATCTCTGACTCCCCAGGGCCACCAGTGTCCCCAAGCCCCAGCACAGCCGAGGTGGCCTGGGGAGAGCTGCACACTACATCCCTGCCCGGCTGGGCACCCGCAATGCTCCCTGGCTCTGGGACAACCCTGGCTCACTCCATCTGCCCAGCATCCCTGGGATCTGGCTGCAGGGAAGGCGAGGAGGCTGAGCTGTGAGCAGCGAGCCCCATGTTATTTTTGCTGTGCTCACAGCCTTGCCCCGTGTTCCTCTTTCCCTGTGCTATGTTTAGACAACTTTGCAGGACACGCTTGCTCCCGCTCCAAAAACATCTTATTTTCGGCATGACTCTGAAGCCTGACAAGAGAGGGGCAGGAGGAAGCCAAGGCAAGGTCCCAGGGTCTGTGTGCCTGGGCCAGGCGGACGGCACGAGCGATGTTGGCGTCGGGCTTCCCTGGGCTTAGCAGGGTTGGCTTGAGCCTCTCTCAGTGGATTTGGGTGGATAATCTCCGCAGGGCTGGGGACATGCTGATGATCTGCTGGATGGAGCTGAGCAGGAGGACAGGGAGAAGCGACCACCCTGCATACCTTGGTCTTGGTGCGCTCTTGGAAGGGTGAGGTGGGGAGCTGAGGGGCACAGCTCTCCCAAGCACTTGCACGGGGGCTCTGCTCAGCTCACATCTGCCCTTCAAACATCATCACAGCTTCAGGGGCAGGTGCACATCTCTTCTTGCTTGCCAAGGCCTGTAAAAGTGGGGTCACCTTTCAGGGAGACAAGTGTTAAGCGTCCCTCTTCCTCCCCTGCCTCTGGCATCCGAGCGCTCATCCCCGCGGTGCCTAAGTGGGGAGGTTATTAAGTGAGTATGAACATCCTTGAGTCTAATCCACACGCAAATGCAAAGTTAAATTGAAACCAGAAGATGGCTTTAGCAGCACAGTTTATAGACATTAACCCTTCGGTGACACGAACTGGACTCCTCCTGCCGTGCCCAAGAAGGTGGCCCACCTGAAGCCCCAAGCATGGCCCAGGCAGGAGGAGGTCCAGGGGACAACAGTGGCCATGGCTGGCGCCTGTGCCAAGCCCCATGCCTAAACCCAGGTGTGCACCAGGGCACATTCACGTTGCTAGTGTGCGTGGCTTGGGATGCACAGCTCCCAGCCCTGTGTGTGCCCTGGGATGGGCTCGCTCTGCCCCCAGAAGGGCTTCCCACTGCCTGCACACACCAGAGCCCCTCAGAGACCTGCAGACCTCTTTGGAGGAGCTGGGAGGAAAACATGCCCCAGGCAGGAACCCTGACACATCTTGCTACAAATGCTTTCGGGGGATCTGTGGAGGATGCACAGAGACCCTTCTCCTCTCTCCAATCTGCCAGTGCCAAGCACTGGACCTCAAAGGGGGCACATCTGATCCTGAGGGTGCAGAGTCTCCATGGGGAGGGGGAGCAGGATGGACAAGGCAAATTGCAGTGTCCCTGGAGGGAGGGGAGAGGGTCGGGATGAGGGGGATAGAGGGGTGGTACAACGGGGCTGTGCCGAGCAGGGTTAGAGTGGCTGGCTATACTCAAGGAGGGAGCCATGGGGCACACATCAGGCTGTGGTCTTCTGCCTGCTGCCTTGGCTGTGTCCACAGTCCCTCCTTCCCTCTCCCCTTCACTTGCATGATCCCCTACAGTTACCTGCCCTCTTCTCTCCCACTTGCTCCATCTCCCATGTGCTTCCCCAGTCACCTCCTGTCATCTACCCCAGTGCCCCATCACCAGAGCCAAGCTGCGACCCCGCCACAGGGTTTCCCCTCTCCAGCACACCCTCCCTGCCTGTGCAAACCCCTCTTTGAATCCCAAAAACCTTCCTGGGGCTGGGATTTCTCCGAGAGTCCCAGCTACCCACGCTTTCCCCGCCACGCTCGTGCCAGCAGCCCGTGGCTGCACGAAAGGCTTGGCAGGAGGCAGGGTGACCTAAGGGACACAGAGCCCATCTGAGAGCACGGGTTTTGGGGCAGCGTGTTCCAGGGAGCAGGGGCAGCTGCCAGCAGGACCGAAGGTGCACGAGGGGAAGGCTTAGGACATGGTTGGCAGAGCCACGGCCGCCCGTGCTCCAACAACCACAGAAATATGTAAATGAGAAACTCGGCCCCTTATTTATGAGACTTCAGGATTCATTTTTCATTTGGGGAATGTGAACAAACGAAAATATGAAATATTTCTCTGATGACACAGTTTCCACCCAGAAAGCACATTCCTTGGAGGCGATGTGCATGTGCACGGGGGCCACATGGGACAAAGCCTGGACCCTGGTGCGAGCTCCGCTTCGGGAAGGGATAGGGAGATGTGGGGCCAAGTCCCACAGCAGAGCTGTGGTGGGAGAGCGGTGAGGGTCTTGATAAATGGAAAAGCTCTACTGGGGTGCTGGGAGAGACAGAGCTGAGAACAAGGGACAGAGCTATGCTGAGCCTGGTCGGAGGGGAGCGGGTGCAGATTGCACCTCCTGGTCCCCCTCGTCCACAACTGGAGCAAGGACTCAGCCTCCTGCTGCACACTGAAAGGTTTCCTCCTCCCAACACCTACAAAATACTCCTGGAAGTGCTTGAATTTCCTGAGGATGTGCAAGCATCCCTGTGGATTGCCATAACAGTTAAAATTCGTTACTGGCTGGGTCCTTCAGAATGGCTCCTCCAGGTCAGTACTTTCACGTCCTCTGTGAGCCCCATGGGGAAAATCCCCACCACTGAGATCTACAGCACCTATGGTCTCAGTATCTATAGTATCTGTGGTCTTAGTATCCACATTACAAGGACCATGGACTGATGGGCCAGACCTCACAGCCTCCCTGCAGCATCAGTATCTCACAAGCCAGCCACATTCCATCTTACGGTCCTCCCTATTCCCACCACTCTTCTTGAAGGTCTGTTCCAGCCCTTACCTCCTCCTAGCCCCAAAGCAGCAGAGAGGGATCTTCCACCAGCTTGAGCCCTTCCATGTCCCTTCCAGCAGCATCCTCCAGCCGCTGCAGAGCCCATGCAGCCTGGTTCCCCCCATTCTCTGCAACCAGCCATGCTCTCAGGAAGGGGGACCAGTCTCTCTCTGGTGGTCCCATCCATGTCAGCTGGACCATAGAGCTGTAGTCTCTAAGTCAGGCACCAAACCTTCCCAGAGAGCTCTCATAAACCCCTGGTACAATTCCTATCTGCTTCCCTCTGCCCTGACTCTTCCTCTACGTGCTGCTGTCTCACAGTGATGTGCAATTAGCCAACACGATAAGCTGCTTCCCTGTCCCCTAATTGCCTTTTACAACTGATAAGATAACCTGGAATTCCCAGTCGTTCCCACTAGTCCCACCGTGCAGGTTTTTGTCCTTTGCACCATGCAGAAGCAGCTGCCCTGAGATAAACCTTCTCAGGGACAGGGATGGGAAGGCTCCCAGGACTCCAGGGAAACCTGTCTCAGGACTGGGGGTCACTGAGGAGCTTCCTGCCCTTGCTGGCCTTCTCCAGCCCACACTGACCTGTTGCCATGGGAGCTGCATTGAGCTGGAGACGATTCTTCTTGTAGGGCTGGGGTAGGTGGGTTCCCCTGGGCTGAAACCCCCATGGGCCCATGGCCATGAGCCACCCGATGGTGGGTGCACCCTTGACCTCACAAGAAACACATTATCTTTACATTATCTTTAATCTCCATCTTTCTCTCCACGTGCTGACCCTTCTCTTTATTGGCTTAGCTAGAGAGTCTTTGTCTGAACTGCCTTTGCAAGACTCAAACCAGGCTGACTTTTGGCAATTCCCATTTACCCTGGGCACTTCCAGGTCCTCAGACCCCCTTTTCCCTGAGGATATGCCTGGCCTCTTTAAGCTCTGTTCCTTCTCACTGTGACTTTAGGTGGGCAAGCCACTATTGCACCAGGTACCAAATAGCTTGGTGCCTTTGCCTTGAGAAACCTCTCATCCCCTGGCAGATTCAGCCTCTGAGATCTTCAGCCCAGTTGACTTCAGCTGACTTACCAACACAGGAAAGAGACATACTCTACCTGAACCACTGCTCTGGCAGAGGCTTTTCTTCAGTTCATTCTAGATGAAGCCTATGAGGTCAACGTGCATGTTCTGAACCTGACTTTTCTACCATGTCTTAGCAAGGACCAAGTCTAAAATAGTAAATTCTGGAGCCATCTATCAAGCTGCCACATCCCAGAATAGTCGGTAGCATTTGCTCTCCAATCTATATCTGGAAGTGAAAGGCTCCCACTGTGACAGCAAGATTTATGAGCATTGGTGATTAAGGGACATACCCAGACTGCTTGCTCTGGTGCCTAAAAAGGGAGCACAACTGATGTGAATAGTCCCCCAACCCCTGCAGTGCTCCTGCTCCACAGCCCTGTGTTAGGAGAAGCATGGCTCAAACAGTGCATCCCTCCATGGGGCATCTCTGCACAGATCCCCAGGGGATGGAGACAAGAACCCTCTCTCACCCATCTTGTTTCTTCCACATTTGCCACAGTGACTCCACCATTGGGAGTCTCTGAGTTGGCCCAGAAATACTTGAGCACCACCACAATCATGGAACATTGATGTCTGCAGCCTCCTTTTTATGAGCTGCAGATCCCAACCTGGAGGGTGCAGATCCCAGCCTGGAGGGTGCAGGTCCCAATCTGGAGAGTGCAGATCCCAACCTGGAGGGTGCAGATCCCAACCTGGAGAGTGCAGATCCCAAACTGGAGGGTGCAGATTCCAACCTAGAGAGTGCAGATCCCAACCTGGAGGGTGCAGGTCCCAAGCTGGAGGGTGCAGGTCCCAAGCTGGAGGGTGCAGATCCCAAACCTGGAGGGTGAAGATCCCAAGCTGGAGTGTGCAGATCCCAACCCAGAGGGTGCAGATCCCAACCTGGAGGCTGCAGATCCCAATCTGGAGGGTGCAGATCCCAAACCGGAGGCAGCTGCAGCCATGTGCCCATGTCTCTGCACAGTCCTGGAGATACATCTCCTTCTCCTAGAGCAGAGCCAGCAGCCAAAGTCAGTCAAACATCAACCACGTCAACCCTCAAAGCCCTTTCATATGACCAGGCTTCTGGTTTGTTCACATGGATGAATTATGTTTCTGCACCACACACCCCATCATGGAGGTCATGCCATGCCCCTCACTCATCCCCTGCATCCCCCTTCACATCTCCCTTCACTTTATCCCACACCAGACGTCCTGTGACGAGCTGCATGGCCCCCTGCACAGCACACACCTCTCTCTCTCTGGCTTTGGCCTCAGTCACAATTCTTGTCGAGCCCAAAATTGTCCTCCCCTTGCCCCAAGTGACTGCCCACCCTCTCATCCCCTTGACCTGGGGGCTTAGTTGACCACACTTGCTGTGAGCAGAAACCTGTGGGCATCAGGTGGTGACACTGGTGGGACAGGGTCACAGTGACTTGTACCTTCACTCATGCCATGCCCAGATTATCTCTCAGTGGGTCTTTGTGTTGTATTTGGGTTGGGATGGCGCAAGTGATGTGTTGCCGTAAGCCTGGTGCTCACCAAGATCGTGAGGGGCTGGAGTACGTGACGCACAAGGGGAGGCTGAGGGAGGTGGGTTTCTTCAGCTAAGGGACTGACTAATTGCCATCTTCAACTGCCTAATGAGCCACAAAGACAGGCCCAGACCCTGCTCAGAGGCGTCCAGCAAAGGGACCGGCAGCAACTTGCACAACGCACAGCACATCAAAATGCAGTGTGATGTGAAGAGAAGGATTTCCACAGCGAGGGTGAAAATCCTCCTTGGAGATGTTGACAACTGTCCTGGACAAAGCCCAAAGCCACCCAGTCGCTCCTCAGAGCTACCCCAGCTCTTGGAGGAGGTTGGAGGCACCAGAGATCCCTCCCAGCCGGCAGCCCCGTGCCATACTACGATGTCCTGCTCACAGCCTCGGCTTTCCTTCCAATTAATGGAGCTTTTTTTCCCCAAATATAAACAGTCTGCTCTTTTCAGGAAAATCTGCCGGCCTCTCATCAGAGCCAGGGAGCCACATCGCCGGTTATAGCCTGGCCATTGATTTACTGGGGTGACTACGGCCAAGTTGGACAGCGTCCCCGTGCCGAGATCCAGCATCCTCGAAACTCAGGAGAAACCCAGTCTATCAGCTGGTGCATCTCATCCTAATCCAGCTCAGGGCCTTCTCTGTGGCCAGTGTAATGAGCTCTCAGATGAAAGCCGCCGGGGGAGCGCATCCATCATTGTTCTCCTGATTAGGGCTAATTCACAACACAGTCGGTTTTCAAGGGATTCTGTCTTTTTTTTTCTCTCTCTCTCTCTCTGCCTTGCTTCCTGTTTGCAAGCAGATTGCAGCAGCCTTTAATTAATTGTGGCTTGAAATTATTCAGGCATTTCTCAGGGAATAAATCTTCCCCGGCTGAACAGGGGAAGGCACAACCCAGAGTGGGAGAATTGTCTCCCCAAAGCAGGGCTGTGTCTCTGTCCGAAAACGCTTGCCCTGCTCTCAGCTAGTGCCAAGGCCTGGGGCTGACCTCCATCCCCAGCACGTCTTGGAGCTGAGCACTCCTGTTCCTTCGTGGTTCCAAGGGCTGATCTCTCTCTCCTGCTCATGAAGGGCCGGTACAAAGCGTCTGCAGCCGAATCCCGCTCTGCCCGTGGAATCCAAGCGAATTTTCCTTGGGAATTACTTTCACTACTTGCTCTGCTGTTGCTGTCAGAGGGCCATGAGAAGTGATTGCCATCGTGATGGTTGAAATCCAGTTTCCCTTCTAAGCCTTTTTTTTTTTTTAAAAATGTTATTTAGAGCTGAAATCAACTCTTTTTTGGTTGAAAGTTTCCACTCTTGGGCTCAAGCCAAAAGTGGATTTTTCAAGCAATTGGAACCGACTGGGTTCAGTCATTTCTGAGTCACACACATGGAAAAATACACATTTCCCCCTCGCGCTCCACGGAGACGCTCTGGACATGTACGACTCAAAACCAGCTGGAGCAAGAGACTTCAGACTTGGCTTGTTTGAGAGTCCACGCCGAGGTGTGAAAACCAAGCCAGGTTTGGAGAAGCTCTCTTTGGCATTTTTCACATTTCCATCCCCAAAAGAGCCACGGGCTGGTGTGCAAGGGGCAAGAAGACACGCTGTTCTCTCCCCTGTTGCTTTACATTGCTTTCTCCAATGAGATAATCCCAGGGGATTAGCATTTAAAGTAATGAATGTTTAAAGTTAGCAAGAGAAGAATTCCAGCAATGTTCAATTCTTCCTAAGCCCCTTAAATGGAGCCGAGCTGAGGGGGCCTCGAGCAGGGACACATCAGTCAGCTTCAGGAGTCAGGCGGGGAAGGCGTGGGTGGTAGTCCCTTCCTCGGTCTAGGACAGATGTAGGGAGGCTCTGGCACCCCAAACCACTTGAGCAGCTTGGATGGAGTGGTCTGACCATCCCCACTGCAGACCAGGTGGTGGGGAGAGGTCTGTTCCATGGTGCTTGCTTCAGAGCAGCCCAGAGGGTTCCATGTGGGGCTGCAGCGTGGCAGAGGTGGGAACTGAAGCCAGTGTCTCAGACACCAAACTTCTAACCATAGATCCCTGTTTTCTTCCCTTAATGAGCTAGCTGTGTTGGGGCTGTGCAAATGCTGCTGCTGGGAATTTCTGCCTTGGGCTCCTCAGCTCCCTATGGCGGTCGCTGGGCGTGGGATGAGCCATCACCAGGAGACACCAAAGGCAGCTGCTGCGACAAGCGACCACGCTTGTCCTGATGGGTGGCACACAGCAGCCACCAGACCTGCCCCTCTGTGCCCACGCTGTCAGCTGGGGTGGTCAGTCTCTGTCCCACAGCTGGGGTGGTCAGTCTCCATCCCCACGCTTCCAGCACTGGGCTGTGCCAGGGGGATTTCTCTCAGGAGGTGGCCAAGGATGCAGGTGACTCCAGGTTTGAGGACTTGCCAAGAAGCCATCCTCTGGAGGCAGGTGCCTGTGCCCAGGGTGCCTAGGGTGCCCGGGGCGTTCAGGGTGCCCGAGGTGCTCAGGGAGCAGCAGGAGGGCTGCAGCCAGGCTGTAGAACCCCAGCCTGCTCTGGTGCCCCCAGCCCTGCAGCAGGGAGAGGCCTGCACATGAGATGTGCAGCCATGGCAATCGCTGGGGATAAACTGGGCTGTGATAAGCTGGGTATTTCACACCCTGCCCTGCCAAGGAAGGGTGGGAGTGTGCAGGAGAGGCCAGGAGGTGCAAGGGGCTGGTAGAGGAAACCAGCTGCATGAGTCACCAGGACGGCCAGCAGCTGATGGGCAGGACATCCTCAGGAAACACCATTTCCCCTGGATAAGGTGCAGAGGACAAGCTGGCACCAGCCCATGGGCACAGGTTGTCCCAAGCACTGCTGGCTGCAGAGACAGCCTGAGAAGGTGGCAGATTTTTTCCCAGCACCGTTGGTCCTGATGTGCTGCACCAGAGGGGTCCTGCAGCACACCACCACTGCAGACAAGATAGCAAGCAGCCTGCCTCTCCTCCTCCTCCTCCTCCTCCTCCTCCTCCTCCTCCTCCTCCTCCTCCTCCTCTTCCTCCTCCCCCTCCTCCTCCCCACAAAACCCACATAGGTCAGTACCATTCACACCCTGAGCACTGGTCCAAGCCATGGCTTTGCTCATCTGCTGCAACTTAGTCTGCTTAGATGTGTGCAGATGTCCCTGCAGCATCCCTTGCACCCCGCCATCAGTGGAGGATCCCCTGTCATGGCTGGAGGAAACTTCCAGACACCATCTCCTGTGACACAGTGGAGTTGGTTTCTCAGGGCAGGTTGTGGAAATACTGCTGAGCTGGTCACCCCAGGTCCTCAAAGATGTCCTGGAGAGCAACACATGGGCAGTCCTGATGTGGGAGAGCAGGACACACTGCCCAACAGGGAACTTCATCCCTTCTGTCCTGGACAGGTATCTCGTCTGAGGGCTGGGGACACACAGGAGACCATCAAGTGGGCACTGCCTGACCGAGTGGTGACCTGGTGGTGATCAGGGCCATGAGCATGTGGATGTGGGAGGCACAGCAATGTCCCAGACACCACAGCACATGGGGGCTTTGCCTTCTCAGTGGTACCTATGAGCTGGAGAGTGGCCTCAGGCCACTGCGTAGGTCGAGCCTGGGGCTGGGATGGACACACAGACTTTGCCATTAGCAAAGGGGTAAAGGTAAGCAGGGGGGCTTGGGGTGGGGTGTGGTGCTAGTGTAGCGATAGTCTCTTCCTTGGATCAGCTATAGCTCATCTGGCTATGGGACCTCTCTGCATCACCAAGCCACCTCATCCCACCCTCCCATCACCTCCCGTGGGCAAGGGGATCCTCCTGCCATCTCCAGTAGCTCCCTGGCTGGGACAGGGACTCCATCCCAGTTCCTGAGGCAAGAGGAAGGGGTGGCAGAGGAAAAATGTGGGCAGAACAGAGGGGATGGAGAGGGAACGTGCAGCATTGCCCAAATCGTGGGGGAAGTAGAGGCTAGTACCCATGCCAATGCTCAGGGGTGCCCCTGGGTTCCAAGAGGAATGGCATAAGATCCAGGAGGGATTCTGGGTGTTCTGCCACCCTGCCCCAGCCCTGGAGCTGGGCACTCCCACACCAGGGGAGCTGCACTGGCCGCTTCGCTCAGCTAGCTCTTCCCAGTGTTTAACCTGACTTTCCCCCGCTACAACTCGAGCCCATTTGATATCCTGTCTGCCACGAGCAGGGAGAACAGACTGTTCCCTTCCCCTCTGTAGCTGTTTTATGTCTTTGAGAGGACCAGCACGCCTGCCCTTGCCAAGGTTCTGCGAGACCCATCCCGATCCCCAGAGCTGTTCGCCCCATGGACCGATGCTCTCTCCCCTCCCTTCCTCCCCACACTACAGGCAATGGGCAGCGCGGGCAGCATCCTGTCATCTGTCCCACAGGCAGCCTCATGGCAGAGCCTGGCATGGGTGCTCACAGAGCCACACACACACACACACACCAGGAAGGGCACAGAGGGCATTTGCTGGAGAACACCCCAAAGCACGTCATCTGAGGCAGTGAAATGGCTGGAATTCCCTGCGGATGCTCACACCAGGCTGGGAGCACATGTGCCACAAGAAGCTGAAATCTCTGTTGTTCCCCCCCCCCCAGATCTCAGCGTGGTGTCTGGTGGTGATGGGCAGAGGCACCGCGGTGGGATGCGTGGAAGGATGCTGAGGAGTGATGCTGGAATGGCCTCAAAATGAAAATTAACCTGGAAAATAAGTGCCAAAAGCTGGCTTCTCTGCCTGACCTCCAGGCAAGGATTGGAGCTGGGCACAGCAGCAGGGACATCCCTGTGCACTGGCTGCATCCCCGCTCGCTGGCCTCCCTGCCGTGGTGCCAGGGGAGAGGGCTGGGGCAGAGGAGAAGCGGGGCCAGGCTGGGGCCAGGTGGGGGGAGCTGTGCAGGCACGGTCCTTACAGCTTTTGGTCTTCTTCCACCAAAGGGTTTTGGGGTGGGGGGGGGTGTTTTATATCTCGATTTTTTTGGAAGGGTTTTGGTTTGATTTCCTCCTCCGCCAAGCACTAAGCGATCGCTCTTTCCCCCCTTGGCAGGAGCTGCCTGTCTCGTGGTGTTGACCTTGGCTGGGCTCACTCCAGGGCTGGAGCGGACTCACACCATAAATTCCCTGTCTTCTAGGAATCTAGCATGGGAAAGAAAAGAAACACGAAAAAGAATAGTGGATTAAAATATTTTGCATCTTAGCACATAGCAAAGGGGGCTTGGCATCATGCAGACAGATGACATCCCTGGGCAGAGCAGTGCTGCTTGCACAGCCTGGGCACTGTCAGGTTTGGGTGCTACAAGTGATGCATCCATGCCCGACCTTAGGCTGTATGGGGACAGGAGCTGCCCTGTCCCATGGGAGAGCTGTGGCAGTGTATGGCACGGTCCTTGAGCACGCATGAAGAGGAGCACTGGGCACTGCTGCCTCTCACAGCCCCAGTGTGGCATTTGGGGCGGCAGGACAAGCTGGCTGCTGTGTGTGGGGCTGACCCAGGAGCAAGGCTGAAGCTTTTCTAGGAGAGGGGGTGCAGCTGGGGAGCGACAGGGCTGTGTTCTTGCCATCACCCAAGGTGGCCCATCATGCAGAGCACTCCTGTCCCCAGAGCTGAGAGCTTCCCCCAGCAGTGCCCTGGCCTGTGCTCACCACGGCTGCATGGTCTGAGGGCGGTTGGAGGCCAGTCCCCAGTGCAGAAACCCCAGCAGCAAAGCACCGGGGGGAAGCAGCAGACACCGAGTGGGCCAAGCCCCAGTTGCTCTCACAAGTGAGATGCAGCACAGCCCCTAATTGAATCCAGCAGAACAGCCTCGGACAGACAAAACACAGCAGTGACTCAGACACCTGTCCCAGTGCCCAGGGAAATGGGCCAGCACCCTGGGGTGGGGTGGGGGGTCACCTAGCCCAGCCCCATGCACCCATACAGTGGAGATGAGATCTCCATTAGTGAGAGGTATTGGGACAAGCCCAGGATGTCCAGGCTCCTCTAGCAGTCCAGAGGAGCTGTGGATGCTGAGGGTGCTTAGGGGATGGGTGCTGAGGGTGCTCAGCGGATGGGTGCTATGGAGCAATTCACCTGCCAGTGCTGCTGGTATCGCCAAACCCTGTGGTACTCAGTGCGTGGTGCTACACAAAGCCAGAGCAGGTTTGAAGCCAGGCCGTGGAGCTGAGGATGCCAGAGAAGCCTGGGGCAGAGTGTCAGGGTGCCCCCCAAGAGGGGCTTTGTGTCCTACATGGAGTCCGGTCAGGCCCCCTGCACCTTGCCAGGGTCAAGCTGGTGACTCAAAACCCGGCTGCGATCCTTTCCTGCCCTGCTCCCTGCTGCCTAGGCTGGGTAGGAGGCGAAGCACCTCATGCAGGCACAGGGCAGGGGTGTTTGAATGTCCCCTGGGGACAGAGGGGCACAGCCAATGGCTGTGAGCACTGGCAGCAGGTAAAATCTGTATCGCTGTGCCTGGGAACTCCGCGGAGCGCTGAATCCGAGATGGGCAGGGCCCATCCTGAAGAGGGGTCCCTGGGGGGGGCCCAAAAGCAATGATGTTATAAGGACAGGAGTGTGCCATGCTCACGTAGCAGGTTTACATCCTAACGTGTTCTGTGAGCCCCAAAGCACCGCGCAGGCCTCTGAAAGGGCCCCATTTCCCAGAGCTGTAACCTGCTCTAAGCCCAACAAGCTGGAAGGAGGCCCTGAGCCCCCCGAGTGTGAGCAATGCTTCAAAGCTCTTTTAAAACACTTTACGACAGCCGGTGCAACTGCCTGGATGAGAACATCCTCAGAGCTTGCTCCTGCTCCCCCACCTGGGCTTCAAGGGATGGGGAAGGGGGAAGCCATTAAAATGAACCAGAGCATCCTAACCAGCTGGGAGGGAAGAGGAAATGAGTTAGAAATGTGAGGCAATGGGGGTCACGGGGAGGAAGCCGTGAGTGGCAAAGGTGGGTGGGAATCACCCCGGCAACATGTCGTGACAAGGTGAGGCTGGGAGTGCCTGGGGATGGGCAGCATCTTCTTTGGGGGGTGAAGACTGTCTGCTGTCACTCTGGGTGCACACATCGCACCGCAGACTGTGTCACACATCATCCCTTGCGCTGGGTTTCATATCACCTTACACATCAGGCTATCATAGGGGGAAAAGGGGCGGGTAACGACCTGCTCTCCACTTCCACCACACATCTGGAGGGGTTGAGCTCTTGCTCCCTGGGGAGGGATGATTTTGGGAAGCCTGGCAAACATCAAAGATCTGGAAGGCAGGTGATGGTGGCCCAGGAAAAGTGAGCGGCAGCTGCACCAGCCTGACCCAAGGCAGGCAGGGTGAGAATTGGGTGCGAGGCTTCCCTGCCAGCGTGCGTGGCTCTCACCCCACCTCTGCATCACTGACACTGGCTGAGAAGGACAGTGATGCCTGTACTGACACCCCCAGGGACAAACCAGAACCTGGGAGGTGACACCCACCCAAAAAAACTGCTGAGAGCTGCCAACGCAGCGCGGCAGCCTCACCCCTGTCCCTGGTGTGGGCCGGGGCAGCTCAGCATTGGGGGGGGCGGGTGGGCCTGCCCTCATCAGGGATTTTATCAATGTCCCACCAGAATGTGGCTGTGGTGGGAAGGGAGGAAAGGAGCATGTGGAATGGGGGAATGTCAGACCTGGGAAAAGGGCTGGAAGGGAGACAGGGGATGGGGGTGGCCGAGCAGCACCCCCAGCGTGCAGGCAGTGCTGCAGAGAGTGGGGGTCAGGTGGTGAAGGACTGCATGAGCCCACTGAGTCAGCACTTTGAGGGGATGGCAAGGGAGATTCATGGTGATCAAATAAGGAAGGGAAACGGGGCAGCAGAGGCTCTGGGCACAGCAAGAGAGGAGGGAGTTGTATGACAAAATGAGGGCAAGGAGAGTGGAAGTGATGTGCAAGGTGCCCTTGAGCATCACCCTCACATGGCTGTGTGGAGACCAGCCCTGAGCCCCTCCTGAGCATCAGCTAAAAGACCTGCCCACAGCATCACCTTCTCAGGCAGCACGGCTGGGACTTGCACGTCTGTCCTCTCCCTCTCTGCTTCCCAAAGGACCATCTCCCTGGGGCAACCTCTGTAAAGCAGGGCAGGGTGGCACAGGTGAGAGGACAGCGGTCCTGAGGGATAGTGGCCAGGCCACTGCTTCTGACCCAGCTGTGGCAGGGTGTCTGTGCACCAGACTGCAGCCATGGGAAGTAGGAAGAGCTCCTGAGGGACCCATTCCCATCCCCTGCTACCACAGGCAACCGCTCGGGTAATCCTCCTCATAAATTTTTCAAGCTCCATCTTGAAACCAGTCGGGCTATTTGCAGCCTTGGCCAAGGGCCAGGATTTCTAGTTCACCAGAAATGTCGTGTTTGTTTGTTTTTTTAATCTGGGCTGGGGCCAAACTGGATCCGCACCAGTGTTTGGTTTGGGTTTTTCTGAAGTTTCCGGTGAACCACAAGCTTCCCAGCCCCACAGCTGCTCCTCGTGTCGACGGGCTTGTCAGCTTCAGGGCTCACACCGGCCATGAGCACGGTGGGATCTCAGCTGTGATGGCACCAGGGGCCCCAAGTGATGGTCCCCACTGACCCCTCCAGGTACCCACACAGGCTAGTCCCGCCTTCCATCGCCGCCCTGATGGTGTGGCAGTGTTCAGCACGGCTTTCAGCAAGGCTGTTGGGCCAAAGATTTCCACTGAGCAGCAGGTTTTGGCCCCGTTTGACCCCAGCAGAGGCTGTCAGAGGGTCCCCCTTTGCAGGGAGGGGCTGGTTCTTCTCGCTTGCAACGTAACCATGTTCACGGCCAGCTGATAGCCATCTGCCTCTCTGCCAGCACTGTCCTCTAGCCTAAATAGCTCTTCTCCATCCTGCTGTTTACTCCCAGATGTATTTATAGACCAACTCTCTCCTGGCCTTTAGTCTCCTAGACTAAACAAGCCAAGAGGCTTTCAGGCTCCCCTTGTAAAACCAGCACTCCTTCCACCCACCCGTCCCATCTCTTGCTGTGCTGAGCCCTTCATCACACCCTTCATCACCACAGCAGAGCTGGGACCAGGGCAGCTCTCAGCAGCGCCCACCTGGCAGTGATGGTGCTCACAAGCCAGTCCTGGCTGGGAGCACCCTGCCAACAGCATTTGTCCTTTCCAAGGACATGCTGGAGACTCCTGTGTTCCCAAACAGCTCTTTCATTTCTGTTTCAACTTTCAGGGCCACCTTTGGGGGTGCTGTGCAGACACCTGACCTCTCTGCCAGCCCAGCCAAGGCTGGTTTGCTTCTCTGTGTCCATGATGCCTTCCCATTTGGCACTCCAGCACATTTCATTAACAAGACCATAGGCTCAGGACCAGCTCCAGCATCTGCCTCCAAGCAAGCCATAGCTCATCTTCCAAAGCCACAGCCCATCCTTCAGCAAATGCTCTTGTTCAGTTCCTCCCCACCCCACAGTCCAACCTCTGTGCCCGTTTCCCAACGTTTCTGCTCTATTTCCATGCAGCTCTTCCCATGCTCTTTGCCAAATGAAGGGCAGATGGACAAATCCTGGCAGCAACCTCAGGCAGATGCGAGGAGCACGTCACTGTGGGGAGTGTGGGCAGCTGCCAGGATCAGGCTGTTCTGGAGCCTCACAGCACCACGGACATCCCTGTGTCCAGCCACAGAGGTGGACTGAGGGAGGAGGTCTAGCTCCCAGCCACTGATGCAGTTAGGACCTGATTCCCAACTGACAATTGTCTGGAAGGAAGCTGGTGCCTCTGGTCTGACCTCTCCTAGCAGCTATCTGGGCCCTGGAGCAATGGAAGGGACAGAGGGAGGAGCAGGGATCAGGGCTGGTTTAGTGTGGTAGAGACAGAGGAGAACCCCCTCAGAGCTTGAGCAGGACCCTGATCAGCTCTTTTAGCCCAGACCCTCTGGCCAGGCACTGGCAAGATGCATTATTTTAAAGAAAAGCCTCTCCTGATGGAATCAGAACCTAGGCTGCTCAGTTTAAGGCTGCTGAGGGCTCGGGGTATGGCACACTGCTGAAGGCTTTGGGTGTCACTCTCCTGCCAAGCAAGCCACCCATCAGAGGTCTTTCAGTCCCTGGGGACACGTTCAGGCAGTCCCAAAGCACCCATGGGAGCACCCTGTCGTGCCACAGGTAGTCAGAAGTGTGCTGGAGTTTTTCCCTGTCACCATGAAACACCCATGGAAGGTGTTCATTTCTGAAGCCCAGATATTCCTGAAGCCCAGCACGTGCAGGTGGGAGCATGGGACAACATGAACAAGGTCACAAGACACTGCAGTAGCCCGGAGCACATACGTGGTGGAAGGGAGCTCCCTGTGAGCAGGAGGAATACTGTCCCAACGATGTTTTCTGGGTCTCAGGAAGAGCAAGTTTCCTAAATCTGAGAACAATTACGAGTGAGGTTGTCTTGGAGGAAAATTTAAACAGAACAAAATGGGAGTGATGGCTGGGAGTCACTCAGAAATACTTTCCGAAGAGCCCGGGTGTTGGCCAGAGCCCATCAGACCTCTGCAGACTAACAGCACGTCCCTCTCCCCATCCCGGCCAGGGACAGCCTCAGAAGGTGCCCATATGGATTGCTGTCTGCTTTCTAGGAAAAGTGGTCCAGAGGAGCAACAGCCAGCAGGTCTTTGCCCCTGGGATGCACTAAAATTGTCAGATTGACACACTCCCCCCTCCCCTCCCCTTTCCTGCACAGGGACCAGCTCTGCGGCACAAAGTGCTTCCCCAGCAGAGTTCTGTTCCATGTCCTGGGGCTTGGGCAAAGCCCTGCTCTTCATTAGGAGAAGCAGTCACAGCAGGGGATGTGTTTTCCCTTCTGTTTTGCCATCCTTTCCCTCAGCCCCAGGGCAGCAGCTCCACAGGACAGCCCTGCACACTCACTGGGTTGGACACGCAGATGCAACATCACCCAAGGGGTACGTGCTAATCCAGGAGCTACAGGCACAACTACAGCTGAGGTCCTGTGCTGGGAAGAGGGGGAAAGATTAGTTTTTAGCTATCAGAATCATATTCTGGAAGGAAAACAAGCAAAGACCCCAGCCTCATGGGCCACGGTCAGGTCAGCTCAGCCAGACCTGGGAGCAGCACCTGGGTACCTCCATGGAGAGGCTGTGGTGGGCACCAGGGAAGGCTCTGCTCTTCATTTCTACCCCTGCTCCCTGCATGAGACAGCTCTGAGCTGTCCAGAGCCTGGTCGAGGCAGGAGCAGCATGATGCTGGTGGGCACCCAGCTGCTGTTCCCCAGGGCCAGGCAGAGCCTGTGTGGGATTAGGCAGGAAAGCACTCCTTTCCTTTGCACAGACATCTGATTTGTTACCAAAAAGCCAGAACATCTGAACATTACTGAGGCAATACATAGCCTTCGGTCCAAAAATTGAAATGATTTCTGTTATTAAAATAAGAGGAAGCATTTGAGAGGAGTTCAAACCCTAAAGAGGTGCTGTCAGAATCATTTTGCTTCAGACCAGCCCCAAAAGACTGGTCATAGGTTGCTGAGCTGCCAGTGCATGAACAAGATGGGTGTGGGGAGCTCTGGGTGCTGCTTGGAGCAGGTTGTGGCTGCCAGCACTGCAATGCTGACAGTTGTCCCCTCACCCCAGTGCAGGAGCAGTCCTGGGGCAGGGGGTGCTTCCTGGCCAGACTTTGACAATGGTCCCTTCCCAGCACGGCTCCCATGAGTCCCCATGGGAATCCTCCCTTCCCAAGACTGACAGGATTCAGGCAGGGGTGTTGGGGGTCCCAGCCCCACTTTGTACACCCAGCCCAGGTAGGACAGAGAGGTTGAAAGCCCCAGGAGCACCCTCTTCCTACCCTTCCATCGGGACAGCAGTGCTGGCTCCTGTGCCTGGGAATCTCTTTCCACAGGAGCTCGACCATCGGTTGTGCAGCTGCAGCATTTGGTGCCCATGTGTGCTTCTCCCCATGCATACGTGGGTCAGGCACTGGGGAGGGTGGGCGGAGAGAGACACCAGAACAAATGTAGTCAGGAAGAAAAGCTGCAGAGATCTGCCTCACTCAGCCCTACAGGGACGTGATTTATTTCGGGTCCTTGAATGCAGGTTGACATTCCGATGACACACGGCTAATCCCCGCCGGAGGCTGGTTGCACTGGTGCCAAGTGTTGCTGGTGTCCCAGCAGCCTGATGCAGTTGTACCAATATCCAGCCCGACACGCAGCAGGGAAGCCTGCAACTTTAGATCTAAGCCCTTCTCCATGCCTCCTGCAGCATGCCATGCTTTGCATCCTCGTTCCCAGCTGGAAAGCAAAGCTCTGCTGCTCCATGGTCAGTGCCGGGCGTCGTGTAGCTGATCCCCTCTGCTCTTGGCAAGACTCAGAGTCTGAGCTGTCTGAAGCAATAGGCTATGCATAAAGCAAGTCAGAAAACCACTTTGCAAACCACTATGGTGGTTTTCCTGATCTCCTCAAACACCTCCTTGTAACTTGCAGCTTGGAAGCCAGGAACATACACCCATTTTTCTTCCCCACCCCCCCCACCTCCGCTGCTCATGGCCATAAAAAATCAAGGGTGTCCCAGGTCTGTATTCACTGTGCTCTTTTCATTTCCACCCGCAGCTTTTCCAAACCTCTTCACCTCTGGAAGAGCTACAGAAGCAGCAAAAGGAAAACTGAAACCCAGGAAGGCATCACTGCAGCTGTGCCAAGCCTGAGGACTGTCAAAGTCCCAGTGGGACAGAGGAAAAAGCCCCTTCAGAGCTGTTTAGAGAGGAGCAGGTGCTCTTCCCACAGGAATCAGCTGTGTGACTCTGACTCGCAGCCAGATCCAGCCCTTGACCCCACAGATTGAGGAAGCTGGCCTCCCTGTGCCTTCACTCCGGGCTGTAGGGAGCATGGCATCCCCACAGCAGTACCTTCCATTAGTTTTTGGAGGGTGAAGGGGTGGGTGGCTGCTGACTCCATCCCAGGGCAGAGATTTCCATCTGTGTGTCCACCAGGACTGGTGTGGGGAGGAAGAGCACTGCCTGCAGAGGAGGAGCTGCCTGGGGATGGAGAAGATCTACAGGCAGGCTGGCACTGGGCTGCCATGGGAGCAGGAGAGGAGGGGAGGCAGGGAGAGGTTCCATGTGCCTGAAACAGGAGATTGAACAGGGGAAGCAGGCAGCCTCCACTGCCCACCTTCCCCAGGATCTTTGCAGACACTGAGCAACACCTCTGCACCCCCTGAATCTGTGCTCAGCCCAGGCTCCACTGAGGGCATCCCTGGATGAGCCTGTTCCTGTGTTGAGCCAGGGCTGGTCCATACCCACCTCACTCCTGCTCTGCTGGGAGCACTGGGGCACAGTCCAGCTGCTCAGTGGAAATCACAGAATCACAAGGTTGGAAAAGACCTTTGAAGATCATCAAGTCCAACCAATCCCATCCTAAGCTAAACCATATCCCTAAGTACCTCATCTCCCCTTTTTTTGAACAGATCCAGGGAAGGTGGATGTGGATCTGCTGCACACAGAGCTGGGGAGACCTGGAGGGGTGCAGGCTGCACCCGTGACCGCTCCTTTGGGTCGGAGAAGTCCCCTGTGACCTGGGAGAGGGGACAGCACTTCTGTGCTGCACTTACAGGCTGAGTGTGGCCGAGCCAGGGCACGAGAGCCACAGGAACCTCATGGCATGTCTGAGAGATGGCCGCGTCCCAGGTTAAACACGCGCCATATGGGCTTGCATCAGCACCGAGGGCTTTTCAAAGAGCAGCAACCAGCCTGGAGGCTGATGTTATCCAGATGATACTGTTGTCTTTGGAAAGGCTCCTAAACACTTGAAAAACACCTTCAGCCATACTCCAACGCAGCAGAGCAGGGCTGAGATTAGAAATTGCACTTGACAGTGTTCGATCTGTCCAGTGGGATTAAAACCAGATCCAGCTCGCGTCTCCGCAATTACACACCTCCCTTCCATCGGAGAAGGGCTTTCTCTTTCATCTTACATCATGGGTATGTGTGTTATGTTCCTCCTTAAGCCTCAGCTGCAGGACTCTTGAGAGTATTTCAGTGCGATCTCAAACTGTTCTGGACAGATGTTGCACAAACTAGTTTCAAAACAGTGGTGGTCCTGGTCAGGACTAGCCCGGAGTTTAATACTGTTGGATTCTGGGTATCCAACTGGGACAGCATGCAGATGTCTCAGAATGAGGATTTTGAGTTATACTGCCCCAAACCCATTAAGGCAGCGCTGATAAGAATCACAGAATCACAGAGTTGTAGGGGTTGGAAGGGACCTGGAGAGCTCCTGGGGTCCAACCCCCTGCCAAAGCAGCTCCCCAGCTCATACTGCACAGGTCGGTGTCCAGACGGGGCTGGAATCTCTCCAGAGAAGGAGACTCCACACCCCCTGGGCAGCCTGTCCCAGGGCTCTGGCACCCTCACTGGGGAAAAGTTCCTCCCCAGGTTGGTGTGGAACTTCCTGGGCTCCAACTTGCAGCCATTGCCCCTTGTCCTGTCCCCACAGACACTGAAAAGGGGCTGGCCAATTCCCCCTGCACCCCATGCTTAAGATATTGATAACCATTGATTAGGTCCCCCCTCAGTCTTCTTCTCTCCAGGCTGAACAGCCCCAGCTCTCTCAGCCTTTCCTCACAGGGGAGATGCTCCAGGCCCCTCATCATCTCTGTAGCCCTTCTCTGGACTCTCTCCAGGAGATCCCTGTCCTTTTTATCCCAGGGAGCACAGAAGTGTCAGTACAGTAAGAGAAAGCACTTCACAGAGAGACAGGAACACTACCTTGGTTAAGTGTAAGTTACCAAGAGGTGGGGACACAATACAAGCCCCTGAAGACATCGCTAGTCACCAAGAACCTGGACTACAGAAACGCAACTGTCTGAGGATCAGCATGGCTGTTCGTAGCCCACATCCCAAGAAAACCCAATGGAAACCACTTTTCTCCCCAGCTTTTCTTTCTCTTTGTTTCTTCCTGGATGCCCACAGAGTTGTCACTGAACATCGCGGTGCTTGGAGCCTTCTGATGAGGGTCCCCGACTCCCCTGTAAGGACACAGCCAACAATAACAGAGCCTAAGATTTCCAAGCCCCTTGTACAACTCCATCCCTTTTGGCAGCCCTTGACCTTAAACATTCTCAGGAAACCAAGAGAAGGGAAGGGAAGGGGAAGGGGAAGGGGAAAGGGGAGAAAAGGAAGAGAAAAGGAAGAGAAGAGGAAGAGAAAAGGAAGAGAAGAGGAAGAGAAAAGGAAGAGAAGAGGAAGAGAAGAGAGAAGAGGAAGAGGAAAAGGAAAAGGAAAAGGAAAAAGAAAAGGAGGACCCTACTTGGACCCTGGGAGACAGGAGAATCTCGCGCTGGGGAGCAGCAGGACATGCAGGGCAGGACAGTTGCCTCGGTGGCTGATCAGCCGCCTGTGAGCTGGGTCCTGGCTGTTGGGTTTCATAAAGGAGCTTCTGGAAAAAACTCATCACACTGAGCACAACTGCATCCCAGCTGGATGGTGGGGTGATCCTGCCGCCACTGCACGGGGCACTGAGGCAGAGTGGAAAAGATCATGCTGAAGGCTGTTGTGGGAAGCATTCCGTGGGGAGAAGCATGCCAGATGGCAGCGTGGGACGGTGCTGACCTTCAGATGTGGGTACCACAGGGCTCCACACATCTGTGCTGGGCACCCAGCCTGGCTGCTGGCCCCTGGCACCGGGGCAATGCCTCCACCTGCCTTCAGCATCCGCGCTGGGAGGCGATGGGCAGGGCTGCGGAAGCTTGGGAAACACTCAGCCACATGTAATTTTAGAAAATAGCGTTGTCCTTTCATAAGAGTAGCTAAAAATGTCCCTCTGGCTCTCCAGCAGAGGAACCAGCTGGCAAGAGGGAGACGTCAGATCGCGAAGCACCGCAGAGCGGGTCCGTGCCGCGTGGAAACGGAAAGGCTCTCCAGCCTGTGGGTAAATTCGGGGTGGATACAGCATGTTCTGCTGTGCCTGGCAGGGGAGTCCGTTTGGAGCAAGTGGCAGGGGTCAGACGTTCTCAAATAGGATGTTTCATCTGGATCCTCATCGGTTCTCCTGGATAAATCCCAACCCTTCCTCCATGTGTGCTCCTAGTGCCTTATCTGGGAGGTGCTTCCCGGGACTCCCTGGGGCTACGCTGCGCATCCAAAATATTTCACAAAAAGATACTGCAAATATTTGAGATACTGGAGGCAGCGGAGTTCACAGGGACTGTATTGTACTGCAGGGAAAACTGCCAGAAGAACAGAGTCCTGAAAAGCTCTGGGAGGAACTTACAGATGGAGAATGCTCCAGGTTAAAGGAATAACCTGCGAGAAAGAGTGGCCAAACAAAAGTTAAGCCCCAGCTACCCCAGGAGCTGCCCACACAGCCCGTGCCCACTGCCCTAGCATTTGGGCATGTGGTATCACCTGGTCTCCCACCCATGTTCCTGTCAGAGCCAGCAATGCTTTCTGACAGCCAACCCCAGCCAAAGTCTCCTCATTCTCACAGGGAAGTGTCACCCACTGGGGACAGGATCCCAGGTTCTGGGGTGCACCCCAGTCCTCCTCCTTACCCCCTCCAACTAGAGCTACACTGGGACCTTCAAGATTTGGGCTCCTTAAGCTACCCGGAGGGCACCATCGGTCCTTTCAGGCTGAGACAGAGTCAAGGGAGAGTCTCTGTGATGGCTGAGAGCTGCCAGGAGAAGCGAGGGAGAAGGGAACCATACACATGGAGAGGGATGTGTTCTCTGGCAGGGGCAGAGGAGCCGTGCTCGAGGTGAAACTCCAACCTGTGAACGCTCCGTGTCCTGGCAGTGCGGATACAGCAGCGTGGGAGGAGGCAGCTCAGAGGCAGGAGCCCTTCCAGGGCTCACAGGCTGTCTCTGCCTAGAAGCAGGATGAGCCTTGGGAAGGATGGGCATGTCCAGGGACCCACTGGCCTGGGTTCACCATGGAATAAAACAAATAATGAGAGACGTCAAATGCTAGAAGCTGTCGACAAAACGAATGAGGACAGTAGTTCCAGAAATTAGAGACACAATCCGGTGCTGGCAACAAGTGGTCTGTATAATTAATGACACGCTAGTTCTCAATTATCATTACTGTGATCCAGAAATAGTCTTATTAGAGGCTGTGACGCCCAGTCATGTAGAGGCACACATCAACGCTGCGCTCGCTAGACATGACATACCTACTGTGCTGGCGGCAAGGAACGAACCACAATTCCCTGCCAGCAGCTCCAGTTTCTGCAGAGACCATGCTAACGATCCTCTACCTAATGAGGTCATGGAAAATGCTGACAAATGCTTGAGTGGAGACTTGACATACCTTCAGCTACCTGAGCCGTCCCATCCGGAGCCCATTCGATGTTGTTAAGATTCCTGGAGAACTGCAGCCGTCGCCCACAGAGGCTGAGAAATGTGATCTGGTAATGAAACCTCTGTGGCTGGAACCTAGGGAGTCTCACAAACCCCACAAAGAAAGACAGCAGAAGGCATGGACTGGTGGGAGGCAGCTTCCCAGGCTTTGCAGGCACTGTATAAGGGAAGCAACGGCCAGGATGCTGTGGAGGTGACTCCCTGGAACACCTGGGAGATGTGATCTGTGGACCTCATGGGTTGAGGTAGCCCAGAACTTTCTGCTGCACCCCTGGGAGTAGCCTCTCTCCAAGTCCCTCCACAAAAGAAGGCCTCCCTGCATGGGAGACCTCCCTCCACAGCACAGCATTCACAGAGCAGGGGGGATGCTGCAAGAAATCAGAGTGTAGCTGAGTCAGTCCCTTGTACAGGGATGGTGGCAGTGGGGACCCAGCAAGGATGCAGCTGAGCAGCACCAGGGCTGCAAGGGCTTGGTGTGCCGCAGCACCATCCTGGCTCTGCTGTGAAGCCCCGCAGGGTCGGGGCAGCCTCCAGCCACCCCTGCTGGGCTCCAGGCATTGTGAAATGGCACTGTGTGGTGAGATGCTGCAGGCAGCTGCCTTTCCTGGCTGCAGCATCCTCCAACCATCAGCCAGAGGCATCTGGGCTTGTCAGGAAGGAGATGGAAGGGGGGTATCTCATGGGCCATGGCAGAGGGTGGAAGGATCCCATCCAGGCGCTGTGTTCCTGAGCGAGCCAGGGGCTGAGATATTGGGGCAGCTGGCAGTTCCCAGATCCAGCACAGGGATGGTGCACACCCTGCATGTGCTACCCCAGCATGGGGCTGAGAGCAAGAGCAGTGCCAGGGCACCAGAACAGCCGTGTCCTCCCTTGTCTCTGCAGAAGGGCGACGCTGGAGGGGAGGAATGCCGGGGGCTGAGGCAGGTGAGCACATCCAGAGCTGGCATCCCCTCACCCCGAGGGCTGCTGGGCACACCGTGCGTGTTGGGGGGCACCAGAAAAGGCATGCGCCCCAGGGACAGTGCCAGCCTCTCACACTGCCCAGGCATGCTGAGAGCCCAGGGTCTGCAGGGGCTGTCTGTGCACACCACTGTCCTCACACAGCTCCGCCGGTGCCGAGCTGTGCCAGGCGCGGTGCCGAGACAGCCGCGTTGAGCACTCATTATGTCTGCTTGTCTAAGTTTAATGGGTTGTGACGGAGCCCGTTGGAGATATCTAAATAATCTCTGCTAATGGATCCCATCTGTTCCTCCCTAAACACCAGAGCCAACGCCGCCAAGCCTGGTCCAGCTGCCTGGGCACCTGCCCAGCGGGCACTGGATACCCCTTGTCAGAGAGAGATCTGCCATGTGCCCCCTCCACATGCTTCCTCTTCCTCACTGCAGAACCCCAGCAGTGGCCACCCAGACCAGGTCC
The DNA here is from genome assembly GCA_022605575.1 of Laterallus jamaicensis coturniculus. Lineage (NCBI taxonomy): Eukaryota > Metazoa > Chordata > Aves > Gruiformes > Rallidae > Laterallus > Laterallus jamaicensis. Next base: position 9,433,100 of record JAKCOX010000025.1, read on the forward strand.
ATGCTGGCAAAGGGAGGGGACACCCAGGAGCAGAGTGCTGTGCTGCTGCGGAGGGCTGTGGGGAAGGCTGCAGGTTGCTCTGGTACTGTGGGACCTCAGTTTCCCTTTTTAACTGGCTTAGACATGGAAGCATCTCTCTAAGACTCATCAGCAAGAATGGGAACTCAGATTATGGTCCAGAGTCTGTGAAAAGGATGCGACTGCCTGGATGGGTCCTGGCTAAAGCGCAGCGGTGGGACCAAGAGGTGTCTCTGCTGTGAATGCACAGGGAGGTCCATGGGGAGGAAGTCAGGGAGCTGCCAGGGTCCTGTTGAAGTCCTGTGAAGGATGAGACCTCCCCACCATCAGGAGGGAGCAAGCTGGGGAGGTGTCTCTGCTGTGAATGCACAGGGAGGTCAGTGGGGAGGAAGTCAGGGAGCTGCCAGGGTCCTGTTGAAGTCCTGTGAAGGATGAGACCTCCCCAGCATCAGGAGGGAGCAGGAGGTGAGCTTTGGAGAAGAAAGCTGTCAGGAAGGACATAAGAGGGCTAATGTGAGGTCTGGCTTTAGGGGACAAGCCCTCGCTCCAACAAGTTTTGCTAATAGGTGGCAGAGCCTCCAGGCAGAAACTGCTCAGCACCAAAGCTGCAAAATCCATGTGGGAAGCAGGAGGGGGCTGGAAAGATGTGGAGGTGCACGAGCAGAACGGCGAGAGACACGCAGCACAGCATGACACCCAGAGCTCAGTGTGGTGGGACACAGCCCATGGACCACTGCCTGGCACAGCATCACCACCCCACCGCAGCACGGTGACACACAGTCTATGTTCTGGCACAGCATGATATCCTGCCTGCCTCATTGTGGGGTGACCCGTGGCCTCCTGCCTGGCAGGGCAGGGGGCTGAAGGACCTGAGTCCTGTAGAGAGGAGTAGGAGCAAGAGCTGTGTGCCCCTCTCAGCTGTCACAGCAGGGTTAACCACCAGATAACTGCAGAGAGCGGTGGCAAGGGATGATCCCTCAATTTTCCATTATCCAGCCGGCCCTCTGTCACGCCAGAGCTATTTATGAGGATCTTCCCAAACCGGCATTTGCGTGCTCTGGCTGTAAATCACAAGAGATGATATCTGAGTATCATCACCATGCATGAGATTGCACCTCTGCCAAGTCCCAGCTGCAAGGAAGCCGTTCCCTCCCCCTGCATACGCACAAGCATCCCTTGGCCTCTCAGATGTTCCCGGGAACCGCCACACCAGCACCCGCCAAGGCACCGGGGGATGTGGTGGTGGAGCTGTTGCGCAGCTCCCCATGGGTAAAGTGTGTCCTGAAGAGGCCTCAGGAGCTCATGGACCTCTTGTGCAGGAGCTCTCCATGGTCTCAGGCACTCGTTGCACTTCAGCAAAGACAATCCTGGCCAACCCTTTTAGGAACACACACTGCTGAGCAGGGTGATGCTGCTGAGCGCAGCCCAACTGGCTATGCTGCATGTCCTGCCAGTCCCCAGCCTCAGCAGCGAGCTATCCTCTCCTGGCCCACATGAGCAGGGATGTGGTCCAGGAGGACTGCATTGTGCCATGCTCCCTAAACCACCATGGAGATGCAGACACGGGACAGAGCCACCCATGGCATCTCCCTCCTGGCGTGGTGGTGCCGTGGGGGAAGCAGCTGAGGCCCAAGGCCTTGGGGCAGCAGGCAGTCTGGTAGAGTCTGGGTAGGAAGGCAAGAGGAGGGGGCTGGCACTCTTACCAGCATCATCTCACAGCAGAAACTGTCCTTGGTTACACGTGGTTGTGGGGCAGATGTGAAACCCCTGGCCCAAGCCTGGGATTTTAAGCAGGAGTTGTTGCTACAGCGGCATCTCCTGAAGACCACCTTCATCTGCAACAGGAGCTAAACAGGGCCCCATGTCAAGATATTCTGGCCATCAGTCTTCTTGCTGAAGTTTATGTCCTGGCTAACTGTGGCCCTCCCAAGCTGTAGTCTCTCAGTCTTCCTCTTGCTGACCTCAGCAGGACTGCCCCTGCTCTTGAGCAGGCAGGCACAGTCTCTGCATCACTCTGGCACCCTGAGTCTTCCAGAACATTCACCCGTGCCCAGTTTTTTGGAGAAATTCCTGACCTCCCTGGCTGTATCTGTACCTGCTGGGGGACAGCACAGCACCCCAGAGCTCCCCACCCCATCCCAGACATGCTGGAACCCACAAGCTGGGCCGTCCAGAATGCTGGCTGCAGCCCCTGCCCTGCTCAGGGCTCCAAGGCAGCACTTCCATGTTCTGCCTGCCCTGCTCATCTGTCTCCAGACTGGAAATCCCAACCAGTGCAGCAGAGTGCTTAAAGCTCTTTCCTGCCCAGCTCCACTTGGAGCTCAGCCCTCCCATCTCCCAGGCCTTCATCCAGCAAAGCACTTAAGTGCACACTCCTCCCTGAGTGAAATCAGTGGGACCACTCACGCACTTAACTCCGAGGGTCACCAGACCCACTGACTTATGTATTTCCATGCCAGACTCCAAGTCCTGCTCCTTGGCAGTTCCTCAAGGTCCTGGTTTGTGGTTTGTTTGGGTTTTTTTTAAAAAAACCCCAACACTTTATTTTTGCTTTGGTTGGACCCATAGAAACAAGGGGCAGGACAAAGAGATGGGGCTGATCAATGAGAAGCTCCCTACAGCTTCCCTTGCTTGCTCCTGGTCAGGTCCACATATTATTTGTCCACCTCTGGGGAAGCGTCCCCAAGAAAAAGCACCAGACCAGCTAGCCAACTTTCTTTCAAGGCTGCTTTCTGCCTGGTTTCTATCTTCTCCAGGTTGCCACAGCTCTCCAAGACACACAGCTCCTCTTCATCTTCCAGCACAGCATGCCCTGCTCAACCATGTTCATGAGTAGGATCTCAGCTTGCCTCCAGAGCTTTTCCCTGCCATCTCCGTTGTGATTTGGACCTGGGACATTGTGCCCCAGCAGCATATTTTTCACACATGTGTCGCTATTCCCCTAGAAGCTGGCGAAAGCAAAGAGCCAAGAGGCTGTAGTCATAGCATCACCAAAGCCTGCAAATATCACGCTTGCCCCAGTTGCGATGCGGACAAGAAAAGGAGCTGTGACTTGGTCCAGCCCCATTTCTCCTTCAGACACTCAGATTGTGGAATAAGCTTCTCCTTCCCACCAGATGTTGAGAGGTCTGCTTCATTGTTTATTTCTTGAGCCGACAAGTCCACAGGCACCAGGATCTGGCCGCGTGTCTCTATGCTCGGCACAGCTTCTTGAAATACTTGAGTCAATGCTTTCAGATGAGCTTGTTTGGAAAGTGTTAGGAAATCAAGGGGAAAATACTGTCCTGGAGACTAAATCCTTCGCCAGAAACCATGGAGAGAGGTCACCAGGCACAGCAAATGTGTTTGCACAAGGCTTTGAGCACCCATCTTGCCACAGAGACACAGCACAGCGTTGCTCTCAGTGCCGCGAAGGAAGTGACGCCATCCCCGACCAGAAGTATCCCTGCATCCCAGGCAGGGACCTGCTCCGTGGCACCATCTGTGGGGAGCCATTCCAGCAAGCTTCAGCAAGGATGAAGTGAACGTGGAAACATTTATTTTCTTCTTTTTTTTTTCCCCTGAATGAAATGGGAGATGTTCCCAATTAAAGGAGCCAGTCCATCAGCCCCAGGCAGCTCAGCGTGCTGACAGGGAGAGGAGCCCAGTGCTGAGCAGCAGCATCCCTTCTTCCCTGGAGTTTTCTTGCTCACTTCATCCAGCCCCTACCTCACAGACGCCCTTGTGGCTGGGCTGGTCCTCAAAACCCACTGGCTGCCCGCTGGAGCGGGTGGACCAGCAGCATCGGTGCACCAGGAGCACCAGGTCCCTGCAGGACTGTACCAGGGGACCTTTGGTTGCCCAGAAGTCTAAGGTAGCCTCATTCTTGCTCCTCCTGCTGTTGCTCTGAAGGATCTTCAGGTTTATCTGCAGAGTAAACTCAGGCCACAGAGAAAGGGTAGGGCCTGGGGTGAAGGGGCATCACCTCTGGGCTGGCACTGGATGAACCAATGGGCACAGCTTGAGACCCCAACCTGCCCAAGAGGAGGAGAGACCCCTCTCCCTGCTCCAGGTAGCTGGGGAGCAAAGCACATAGATGAGTGGCATGCAGAGCCAAGCACCACATCACAGGCAAACCACAACCATAGAAACTTTCTGACCTGCTTTGCCACCTCTTCCAAACCACAGGGAGCAGGAACAACACCAGTAGATCATCTCTCTGGAAGCTCTCAAGGGCCAAAGCTTGTGGAGTCTCATGCTGGCCAGCACTCCTTGCTCCTGCAAAATCTCCTGGGGTGTAGTGGCAGCAGAAACCATTTGGGGAGGGCTTGGTGCAGCAGAGAAGGCAGGTCCCTAGGAACACTGCATTTATCCTCTTAACACTCATTTACCTTCTGCTGCAGGCACCTCGCTCCACCTGAGGCTCACAGCTGCAGCATCCTCATGCCCTTCTCAGGCACAATCCAGGACCCACCACCTGGTCTCTCCAGGGGCAAAGGAGCCATAGTCACCCCTCTGTGTCTTCCTAGGCCATTACATGACCCAGAGAAATCACACCAGGTGGAGGGGCAAACAGCCACTGTCCCCTTGCCTGCCACATGTGGGGAGCAGGCACTGAGCATGTCTGTCACTAAACAGGGTCTCTCCAAGCCCCCAGGTCCAACCTCCTCTCTGGAGACAAGCTGCAGGGCCTGAGGTGCCAGGCATGAACAGGAGGACCCCAGGGTGCAAAACCGGTTCTCCAGGAGCCTGAAGGCTGCAGGTCCCATCTCCAGAGCTGTGGGGATTCCCCAGGATCACAGCAGGACAGGCTGGTGTCAGTCAGAGGTGAAGGGAGAGCATCCCCTGTGCTGATGGGCACTGGGGCTGGGGAAGGCAGCTGGGGAGCCAGCACTGGGCTGAGTTAGGGCCACAGCACCAACCAGCACAAGGTCTCTGGAGGCTGATTTACAACCTACTGGTGCTGGAGTCTGTACTCCAAGCAAGGAAAATAGCTGAAGTAGCACCAGAGAAGCATGTCCCATGGCTGCAAAGTGTGCACAGGGGCTTCCCCAGCGAGCAGTGCCCAAAGCACTCTGCATGCTGAGTCCCAGATCCAGCTGGAACCCCCAAGGAGCCACAAAATGAGATGTATCCTGGACAGGTGATACTGATGGGGCTGTCAGACCCCCTCATCTGCACAGGGGTCTCCATGCTGGCTGCAGGGCCGGCCTCAGCACAGCACAGAGCCCATCCTGCACACAGGGAGTGGGTGATTCATGTCCAGCCCTTCCCCAGCCTGGAAACATCCTTAGCATGTGGCAGCTCCCTGCTGCCCTTCAGGTTAACCCTAGTTTAGCCCCACTTGGCAGGATGTGGGGCACCCATGGCCCCACTGTCTGATGCTGACCCCACAGCCCTGTAATGCCCCCATAAACCTGCATCAGGGCCCCCCAGCTCTCTCCTCTGCATCTCCCATCATGAGCAGGAGCAAGGCAGAGCTGGTACAGGTGGGAAAAACAGGTGGGAGAAAGGGACTATCCCATCACTCGGACATTGTGATGGGCAGCATGGGGTATTGGGAATCACCCCTATGGCTGGGTATAGGGCAGACTCCTGGGAAGGGGCTTTGGGGTGAGCACAAGAGCATGTCCTGGGTGAAGGCAGCATCTCATTTTGTCTGACTGCACTGGGAAAATGCTGCAAGACAAGCAGCTGGATCTGTGTCTGGACTCAGCAGTGTTTCAGGATGGGACAGTGACACAGCAGTGTAGTGCCAGCAGCAGTGCTGGGGCTGGTGCACTGGGTGCACTGGGCTGCCATAGGTGCAGCAGCACCCATAGCCTGGCCTTCTTGACCCCACACCAGCGCTAGGCAAGAGGGGACCATGACCCCAGGGTGATCTGCTGCAGCACCCACGTCTGGCCAGGCTCTCAGGTGACCTGTCCTGCCTGGGGTGGCCCCTGCACCCAGAGCTGCTGACAGCCCCGAGATCTCACCCTGAGAGGTGTCATCCCAAGACTTGGTGAGCACCTTCCTGTGCTCTTGCCTGTTTGGGATCCAAGGCCCAGGCTGGTCTTGGGAATACAGTGTGGGAATACATCGAGCCACGCCTGGCACCCCACACTCCATGGGGCATAGGAATCCCCACCTGCAAGGTCGACCTGTTCTGCTGGGACCCACTTGACTCTGGGCACCTGCCACAGAGGCAAGCACCATGAACCACACCACACTGGTGAGGCTCAACACAGCACCCCAGGGATGGAGAACCCAGCACCAGGACACACACCTGAGCACAGGGTGGAGCTGGACCCTGACCACGAGCAGGCATGCTCCATGGCTGAGCCTGAGCTCCAACAGCAGTGGGAAGCAGAGAACCTCCAGCTGTGCTCAGGCATGGAGGAGAGGCAGTTGCCATCCCCTGCACCCCAGCCATGCCAGGGTGTCTGAGGCAGGGCTACAACACGGTTGGGCAGCAGGGATCAGCCGGCACAGGAGGAATGTGCTGTTGCATGGGAGGGAGGAGATCAGGGTGAAGGAATGTGCTGTGCCACAGCCAGGGCTGGGGGGAGCGCGAGAGGAACTAGCAGGCAGGAAAAATAAACTCCATCCCTCCCAGGGCCATGGTCCTTCTGGTCACAATTTTATTTATCTTTTTTTTCCCTTCTCCTTCTTAAATAAAACATGATGTCAGCCATTGTTCTGGCTGCAGAAGGGCTGCCAAAAGCTCTGGCCTTTTCCCAGTTGTCCTCCCAGCTCTGCTTGCCTCCCCAGTATAGAACTGTGGACATGAGACCCTTCGGTTAGGGTCACCCCATCTTCTGGTCCCTGCAGGGCTCAGGAGGCTGAGACCCATGGGCATGGCTGTGGAGTCATCAAGCCACTGCCCTTCACCTCTTCAGTATTACCCAGCCATGGTGGGTTTTTTCACTCCCAGCATCACTGCCGGCCTCCTGCAATCCCCAAGGAAGCCTGAAGTCCTCACAACTTCCCCAGCTCATGGCAAGTCCTGGGCACCAAGCTGGGAAGATCACCCAGTGCAGGAGTGGGGGTGCAGCCTGCCAGGTCTGAGATGGTCCCTGTGAGGCTGTGCAGAGTCCTGCTGGACACAGCCTGGTGTCTCCTCCAGACGAGGGGCAGATCAACACCCACCACAAGAACACAGGTCCTCTGTGGGTGCTGCCCACCCTGCAGAGCCCACGCCAGCCAGTGGAGCTGGATGGAGTGAGCTAAGGCAAGGAGGCACCGTGACACGTGCTGGGTGTAGAACGGCAAAGAGCATCTCATGGCAGCAGGCAGATCCTGCCCCATTCCTGGACACTCTGTGGGTAGAAAGAGGATATGTGTGTGGGAAGCAAAAGGGTGTGGTGGAGGGGGGGCTGTTCCAAGACTGCAATTCAGCTGGAAGCAGAGGCTTGTCAGATCTCCTGCTGCAAGGACACCTCTGTGCCATGCCCAAGCATCGCCTGTCCTGGGAGTGAGGGTCCACTGAGGCTCTGCAGACTGCCAGCACCTGCGTGACCAGCAGCCCACCCAAAGCACAGGGTCAGCCCTCGCCCAGCCATCTGTGAGCAGCTGCTTCCAACCCTGTGAGGAGATGCTGGCTCTGCAGATGCAGCCCACAAAGCCAGAAAATTACAGGCAAAGAGCACCCAAGGGGCTTGGCCCACCCCTCCCCTCCATGTCAACTCTAACTTGTCTGCCAGCTCCAGGTGGATGTCAGACAAACAACATCCAGGTCTGGAGACTGGGATGGTACCCCAGGACCTTCCCCAGAACAACACATGGAGCTGATGACCATTGTGTTGATCAGGGCTTTGGAGAAGCCTGGCCCGTGGTAAGAGGAGGTACTTCAGGATGAGGCATCTTCCAGAGGCAGGACTTTGAACATGCTCAAGGTGAAGACCCACCACCCCCATGGAGGCTGAATGCAGCCTGTGGGCATGGGAACAAGACTGCCGGGGCAGGATGCAGGTAGGGGGGGTGTGATGCTGGGGTTCTGCTGGGAGAGATGGGACGCTCAGTGCAAGCTGCAGCAGGAATGGATGTGTGAAGGGAAACAATTGTGGGAGGGAAGACACGGCAGTGAGATCTGCCTGTGGAGCTCCTCAAAGCTGAGAGGTGGATAGGGTGTTGGAAGGGATGATGTCCCCTCCACAGCTGGGACTCTGTGCTACCCTCTGCACCAGGGCAAGGGACCAGCAGAGACACCCATGGAGCAGGAAAGCCAAGTTGCAGCCCTGAATATGGACCAGTGTGGCACTCCTCTGAGGTGGTCTCAGGCTGGGCTGCATGAGGAGGAGTATGGCCAGCACATCAGGGAAGGTTCCCATTGTCACCAAGGAGGTCACGCCTGGATACTTCAAGGACAACTCCATGTTTGGGGCAGAGATCAATGTGCCCTTTGATCACATCCAGTACAGTCCCATGCTCATGGGAACATAGGGCTGGGGTGGTCCTGAGACTGACAACACCTCACTGTTCAATTTGCTCATCTGGCAGCCCACTGCCCCTTCTCCCTGCTGCCACACCATGTCCTCCTGCATCCCTGATGGGAACTGCCTTGCTCACAGACAAGCAGGGCCATCATGTCCTGGCATGAAGACTCCCACTGGCTTGCAAGCAGCACCTAAGAAAAGGAGCTGGGGAGCTCAGCTACCTCTGGGTGTCCACTCCACAAGGTCCAAGGATGCATCTTAGAGTTCCACCTTAAGATCCAGGCCCAGAGGACTGTCCCATCTGGCCAGGGAAGCAGGACATATCCTTGTTTCCCTCTCCTCTCACGTGCATCATGGGATGCAGGGGCCGTGCAGGGTGGTGGGAGCCACACTGTGCCCAGGGGCCAGGACTCTGCTCTCACCACATCCCTCCTCCTCCACTTGCATAACTGTGGTAACTCACTCCCCACATGAAAAGATGTGTGGGAAGCACGGGAAGAGAGGGGACCTGTTTCCAATTCTGGGCTGTTAAAACACATCCTTCCTGGAATGAGGAGAAAAACATGGTCTTGATCCTGGAGATAAGGACAGGAACAGCCAACATGTGAGATGTCTGTAAGAATTTTGTGCCATCCTGGTCACTGAAAGGGAGCAACCACTGCTCAGCCTTCACAGATCAACCAGCAGCTCAGATGCTGTGATGGGTGCTCAGGGTGGCATCTGCTCCTCTGCAGGTTTGCAATGGAAAGGCAACAACCTTGTTCCAGGAGCAGAGAAATCTGAGCACAAGCAAAGAGGAGACTCAGTAGAGAGTTTGTTCTGTGCTGCCTGGAGGTGTCAAGCTCCCCTCTGGCAATGCCAGAGCTCTCAGAGCCTCTACCCATAAATTGAAAGAGCACTGAGCACAGCAAGCATCATGACCCTTTCTTTCCTTCCTCTTCTGAGTCTGGAGCATCCTCAGAAACTCCTTCTCCAGGCTGCAGGCTGGGGGATCTTCAGAAGGAAAAGACCCTCCAGACATCCTAGAGCCAGGGGCAGCCCATCATGCTGCAGAGGGAGCAGACCACTTGATGTCCTGCCCTCACCCAACATGGACACACTTCTAGAGTGTCACAGCAGTTTTGGGTATTCTCCAGTGCTGCCACAGTCACACCCTAAGTGCAGGGAACAAAGAGCAGTCTTTCTCTACCCATGGCTCTGTCAACCTATTCCAAGCTGAGAAATGTACTTTTCCTTATCTTCCTCTATCAGAAAATCACAGGATCAGGGAATAACTTTCTCTGGGAGAAACATAGGAATTTTCCCTTTATTGTTCACCTCTGAGAGGAGTCTGGCTCTGCCCTCTCCCCTTTAGACAGAGGAAGTCACGATGAGATCCCCCTTTTAACGCCTCTTCTCCAGGAAGAACGACCCCAGCACCCCCAGCCTCTTCTCACCCATCTTCCCTCCAGATGCTGGCTGCATCCCTTGGAAGATGCACACTGTTGACCCACAGGCAGCTCCTTCACACCATCCCCATATCCTTCACTGCAGAGCCGCTAGGTCCCCAGCCTGCCCTGGCACATGGGGATGCTCTGTCCCCAGGCACAGGGCACAGATTTCTCTCTGCTGAACTTCACAAGGTTCCTACTGTCCCACCCAGCTTGTCAACAAGACCTCAAGGTCCCTTGACTGTCTTTATCATGTTTCTTCCTTCCTTCCAGCATGTTTTCCCGAACAAAGAGCTGCTGGGCTATTCCCAGGATCATTACTGCTGCTGTTTTTTGCAGACCAAATTTGCTTCACTCCAGACTTCTGGAAAGCAGTAGCTTTAATGTTAAATTGCCTGCTTCAGTTGACAGAGCAGCTGCTACATTCTTCGTCTCCCTGAGCACTCTCAGCTCTACCATGTGGATCTGGTGTTTTATTCCAGCACTTTTCCTTCTGCTAGCTCAGGACTAAGCTATATGTCTGCTTTGCAAACATCTGGGATGGGTTAAGGATGTATTTCTCCCTGCTTAGAGGATGGATTACGGAAGGACTCTTTGTCTGCTTCAGTGCAAAGTCACCCAAGTTTAAGTTGAACTGTCAGAAGGGAAGAGTTTGGTTTCCAGATGCAGGTCTAGGGGTGTTCATGTGCCCCTTTCTGCTGCAGAAGGATGCTCCATGGAACGAGGAAGGAGGCAGAGGCTGATGTCACCTTGCTCTGGTTAGGATTTCATGTCAGTCCTGGCAAGTGCTCAGCACCCCATCTCAAGGTAAATCATTCCTCCTGCCCCAGGACCCTGAGGATGCCAGCTTCTCACCAGTGCAGCCTGCCTACAGGTGCTGGGAGTTTTCAGAGGGGGTTGGACCCTCCTGTGGGTCCAAGCGATGCCTCTACTTCAAGACAGCTCTCTTGGACTCACACTAGCTCCAGGAGTCTTGTGGTCTCCCCTTTGTGTCCCCCCTTGACTACTGGTGTCTTTCCCCACTCATCTTGTCCCTGTTTGGGGACTTCAGTCAAAGTCAAGATGCTTCTGGGTTTCCCTCAATATCTATTTTTTCCCTTTGCCTGCTCATGGTCTCACAGCCTTTTCCCTCCTGACAGAATTAAAGTGATTCTTGATCCTGCCCTCTTTCTTCACTCAAATTTTGTGAGCCCTCAGTGACTTGTACAGATGCTGAGGCAGTCTCTACCTTCAGCTGAAGGGCTTTCATTTAATTCCTTCTGTGCTTAGGGCATTTTTATCAGCTTCCTGATTCTCTTGAAAATTCCCCATCTCCTGCTCAGAATCCTCCTTCTCCTTTTTCCCATGGTTTCTCCACAAAACACTGACACAATGTTGGAGTGGCTGTTACTGGCTGCAACTGGTTCCTGTTGTTATAGCACTTGGTCTGTAGCTACTCCAATGTCATTCCTTTAGCAAACACCCCGTAGTTAAAAACCAGCACTTGGGCAGACTTCCCTACGTTTGTGTAGGTGCTTGATTGGGAATGACATCCCAGGCATTGCCAGGAATTCAGTTACTTGACTCCTCTTCCAACTGGGAAGAGGAAGAGGTCTTGGAGTGTCTTGGAGACCCTCACAGCCATGGATGGCATTGTGGGTGTAAACGCTGCCTTGTCATCCCTGCATCCAAGGGGAAGTCCTGCAAGTGCATGGATCTGAAGGGTTGAGGCATCACCTCTATGTTGCTTTGGTGTGAACTCCTAAAACTTGGACAACAGTTTTCTCCAGCCTTGGAACTGTATTTCAAGGCTATTTCTGTGTTCACTTCCATCTGCTCTTCCCCACCACAAAGATGCTGGCACAAAGTCTTCCCAACATCTGCTTCATCCCCCTCACTCAAGACTGGGCTTCCTTCTGCAATGCCCATCACCAACCACCTCTTTGCACCCAGGCACAATCTTGGGCTGAAAGAGTCTCTCCAAGTTTGTGAGCTCTTCTCCCTCACTTCTCCTCTCCTGGAACAAACCAAGCCACCAAGCACAGACACATCCCTAGGCACAACACACAAAAACCAATCCAGGAGCAGCTACAGAGCAACCTGTGAGCTCTCATGGAGCTGGTTGGTGGGCAGTGAGACATGCACAGACCCTGTTAGACCCCTGGTCCAAGAGCCTTCCTCTTACTGCATGGTCAATGCCAGAGCACCACACTCACTTCCCCTCTGCACAATCACTTACAGCTCTTTTCCACATCCTGGATCAACATCTATTTACTTAAACCTCAGCTGACACCAGCAAACCCCTTCTTACACTCTCAGAAGGTGCCTGGCTGTTGCCCCCTGCCCCTGGAGACCACCTGTAAGGACGCTGAGCACCACATGTAAGAGCTGTAGTGCTTTCTGGTTTCCTGGCTAACCGAGGAGGCTAAGTGCAGCTGATGAACGGGCCGGTCCCTCACTGAGAGCCAGGCATGGTCTGAGTACACCCCTTCCAAATCGTGAAGCTGATTTTGAGCTATCTGACAGCTAGTGAGGATGAGAAAAAAATGTTTGAAAAAGAGGAAAACATATTTATCCCCATGCTTACATAACACAGAAACAGCTGAACGGGTTTTTTGTTCAAAACCATCCCCAAATAATTCTTCGCTTCTCTGGGCTGAGATCAAGCACGAACAAATTCAATCCAAAAGGATATTTTTTTGAGCAATGTATAAACAACTGGAAATAGGGGTTTCAGTTGGAATGTGTGTCTCAGCCATAGCTGGAGTGTTGCAAGAGCAGCCCGTGTGTGCTCCTCCGGGGAGTGCGGTTTGGCGGCGACGGGTGGGATTTAGCTCTCTCCAGTCTCGCATCCTCCCCTATTGGAGAGGGCTCCTTTACTCTAAACTTAGAAGTATCTTATGGGATCTGTTCCACTCGTGATGGGGCCTCACTGGCAAGCGGCTCCAGTGTGTAATTGTCCCGTCTGGTAGAAATGTTCCCTATGTTTGACTTCAGACTGGCCCCTGCTCCATGCCAGCACGTTGCTGCGATACCGTCTGCAGCCACCCCCGTCAGCAGCACACGGCTGCATCCTCGCTCCTCTCCTTCTCCACACGCCGACTTCAGATCTCCTTTGTCCTCTCCCCTCGTCGTACAGTGTCCAGGTCTGGGCTCTGCTCCTCTGCAGTGATGGTGAAGTGGGTGGATGGGTCACGTTAGAGGGGTAAGAGTCTCCCAGGGGAGAGTGTGGGCTGCCTGGTTCCTCACAAACAGCCTGCCACCCTCCTGTCCCTGGCATCAGCATGGGGAGAGGTTGTTGGTATCAAGGATGGGGCTGGTGTGGGATGAAGGATGTCCCAAGCTGTGGTCCCCTCCAAAATGTCCACCAGCTCATGTTTGGCCATGAGCTAGCCCAAAGAGCCTCTGATGGCCAGGAGGTCACAGCACTGCCTCCCCAATCCCTTCTCCACCTCACTACACACCCAGGAGTCAAACCACTTCACCAGCCCCTCTGCCAGGTCGGCTCATCCCTGCAGACCAGTGAGAGGTCCTAGGCAGAACCAGCTCCAGCAGCCACCAGTGCCCGCCCCGCACAGCTGGCCAGGTGTTGGGGTGATGCACCACAAGCCCTGCCCTCCACTCCAGCTGAGCATGTTCCTCTGCCCCTTCTCCAGAACAAGAGCAGAATGGTCCCAGCCACAATATTTTGCCTGGCATGGAGAGGCTCTAGACGAATACGCTTGTTATTTCTGTCTGCTCATCCTGACTCTGTAAGAGTGACTAATGCTTGTTCTGGCTGGGGGAAGGTTTAGGGGCATATTAGCAAAGTGACTGCACGGGAAGAGGCAGCTCCTCTGATCCCCTGTCACTGGCAGCACCTCTTGCCCTGTTTACCCAGGCAGGGGAGGTCCAGCCGTAGGTCTCACTGCTGGCACCCACAGAAACCATGCCATGGGGGCCAGCTGGGGACATGGCACCCCCTGAGCTGGCAGCTGGTTGGTTGTGGGGCAGCCGGCCCTGGGCAGCATGTCTGGGCAAACACTTTCCTCCTGTGTCTGGAATCTTTCCGATACGTCCAATGAGACCGAGCGTGGTCTCAGTCCAACATCGAGACCGTGCTGGAGCCCACGGGCTGAACACAAGACACGTACAGCTGATGTTTCCAAGGAGAAACTTAAAGCACGGGGCTGGAAACCTGCAAAGCTCTCGGAGCAGCAGCCTCCAAGCCCTGTGGAGGCAGCAAACCCTGGCACAGGGAGGAGAGGAGAACCGAGTGACCCTGTGCCATGTCACCCTCCTGTTTTCCTGCCCTGAGACAGGCTCTCTCGAACAAGTTCACATTGGAAACAAGCGGTGCATCTCGGTGGGGAAAGGGCTGGGCTGGGTGTCCAGCTGTCACTAGGTGTCCTGTCATGAGCAGGCATGGAGAGACCAGATTTAATTTCCCATTTCTTTCTGCAAGCACCATTTTTTCCTCCCAAACTTTGTACCCATTCCCACCCAAAACCTGGCCTGAACTAGTCATGAATAAAGGTGATTTGTTTTTTTCCCCTCAGAAGACTGCCCAGCACCACAGGAGAAGGTGAATTCAGATGGGATCTGGGAAATGGGGTTCATTTCCCCCTTGGACTATGGGGCAGCTTCTGCTCCCAGGTGATGCGAAGGAGTTCTGGGCTGCCTGGACAGGGTGGAGGACTCTTGAACCAAGGCTTCTCCAGCAAGGACAGACACATGGTCTTCCTACATGGAAAGCAAGGTGGGTTTATCCCATGTTTGCAAAAGCAGCTCTGTAGGCAAATGCCACAGCACAAACATTACAGGACCCTTCAGACCCAGTCCAATACTTTCCCCAGCCCTCCTGGCTGGAGGATCCTCAGCCATTGTTGCAAGAGCTGGACCAGGAATAGCCAACAAAAGCAGATGTTTCTATTGTCTGCCAGGATCCTAAATTTTGTCCAGAGGTCCGAGAGTGACAGAAGCACAGTTGTTCCTTGGCTACGGTCAGTCAGAAAGCGATGTGGCCAGCCGCCGCTGTCCGGGTGCTGCCAGTGAAGTCCCCTCTCCAGTGGCCATCCTTGCAGGCCGGTGGCCAGCTCATAGCCTGGTTCTGCTGCTTTCTGCCTCCAACAAGCCTGCTGTCAGTGTGGCCTCTACTGGCTCTGGATCACTGCTTCCATTCCCAGCTCCTTCTCCACAGAAGCCCATGCCGATCAAAGCCCTCGATTCAGCAGTGCCTTTGGGCTGTCAAGAGGTGTGCTCCAGGACGTAAGGACACAGAGCTCAGGTTCTGTGCTGCTGCCTGGTTTACAGGGAATTTTGTCCAGGGAAGCAGCAGCTCTGTGCGTGTTGCCACCCAGGACACACTGGAAAACCCACAGCCTCCCCAGTCCAGCCCAACTTAGGCTGGTTTGTGCATCTCTGACCCAAAACCTGTGGGTGGTGAGGTCCATCCTTGCTGCTGGAGACAACCCCATGCCCGTCCTTGCCACCTCCTCCTCTTTAGAGCTCTTCTCTCCATCTCCCCTCCATCGCCACACATCACCTCCAGCCAACACCCGGTTGGGGCTGTTAGCACCTCTCTCCTGCCAGCAGAACAGGCTTGTGCCTGGCTAGCTTCTCCTCTTCTTATTTGCAGCATCCCTCCCTCCCTCCCTCCTGCCCCTCCTAGGTTCCCCCACTGAGCTACAAGGGCCTCAGAGGCAGCTGCAGCCGAACCAAGCACACTCCTCCTGGTAAGCTCTCAAACGAGCCCCGTGCTGCTCCCCGCCGTCACACAGGGCCTTCACACCCACAGAAACTGGTTTCACTTCTCCCCTACTCTCTCCCCCTGTTCCCTTCTGGCACCTCCAGATTTATTCCTCCCATTGCAGAAGTGTTTGGGATTCCTCTTATCTCTGAGCACGGGCTGCATTCGTGCGCAGGGGATGTCATTTGATTATATCCGACACAAACTTTAATCCCTCTGTACACAGCCTCTGTTGATCCCAGCCCACTCCATTTGCCTATGTTAGGATCGTTTCTGAATGTCATTAGAGGAAAAACTTGCTTAAATAGTTCGGGAAACAGTTTGGAAATACTTTTACTTATAAAAGCAGTGAGTTCAGCGCGCTGTCAGTCGTGGATTTATATCGCCTTTGTTTGTGAACATCCAGATGGTATTCTCTGACTATTAAAATGCTTTTCATGATGTTCACAATGATTATTCACTTAGAAATTCCCACAGGAAGCTGACAACCCACAATTTGTCAGTCTCCTGCTTGAAAAGCCTCAGCCAGTCCAACGCGGGGCTGAAACCATCCCAGCTCTTCAGGTGACAGCTTCTTCGGAGTGAGTCTTCAGCTTCTTCGGGTGAGTCCTCTCACCCGGTGGGGACACTTCAGCAGGTGGGTGCTGGGGAGCATCCCGTCAGCACCAGACACTGGTCGGGCATTTCAGAGCAGGTCTAGCACTCAGCTTCCCTGTGAGCATATCCAGACACGTCCCCCTGGGAGGGCCCATCCAGCCCCACTGCAAGCCTGGCTGCTCCGTCTGCTCCGATTGGGAGCTGGCGTTTCGGAAAGCCTGGCCCCGTCTGTGGTGCTGAGCACTGGGAAACTTGGCACTGAGCTCCTCTGAAATCTGGGTCTTGACACTTAATGACTTTCTCTCATACAACGTGCTCTGTTATTTAACCAGAAATAAAAGTCGGATGTGGATTGCCAGACTCTTCCCTCCATCCTTCGCTGTTCCTGAAGCTGCTCCGCATCAGCATCCCTCCCACGTTCTGCTGCTTTCACCATTGCTCATGATTTTACACAAGCTCAGCCATCGGCTCCTCAGGCAGTTTCTGTTTTCCTCTGACACCCATCCCCAGCCTTGCTGAGCTGCCCTGGGATGGATCATCCACCATCTGCCAGGTTTGCTCTCCGGCAGCCTGCCCGCTGTCTGAGCCAGGACCACTCAATGCCACCTGGATCTTATTGGGAAGCATGAGAGATGCCACGTCTTGCAGCAGCCCCAACTGCCCCACCTGAGCCAGGAACAAGGAGACAGTGGGTGCCCTGAGTGCCTCTGCCAGAGTAGGGTCTGCTCCTGCTGAGGTGTCACCCCTCCTTGTCCACACCAGGTGACGAAGTCCTTGCTATTACCCCATCCTGGTAATAGCCCTTGCTAACCTGGTAATACCAAGGTAATAGCCCTTGTTATTACCCCATGCTATTACCCCATCCTGGCCCCAGAGAAGCTGGTGGTCCTCATACCACACTGTCAGTGCTGATACCTCAGGACTTGTTTACCATGCCCCAAACCCAGGCAGTGGGGAGGCACTGGCCCCACTGCCTCTCTGCATCATGCCGAAGAGGGGGAGGGGCTTTTTCCAGGGTTGTTCAGGAACATCACTGCCTCCTCTCCCACCCTCTCCCCTTGCCTTCCCTCAGTCTCTCTCCCTGCTTGGGCTCGGGATGGCTGAACTTTCGACAGGGCTGGAAAGCAGCTTCACCACCACGGAGACAGCGCTTCCTCCTCTCCACCAGCCACGAGCCAGACCACAGAATCACAGAATCTTAGGGGTTGGAAGGGACCTCAATAGATCTTCGGGTCCAACCCCCCTGCCAAAGCAGCTCCCTATCTCATATTACATAGATAGGCGTCCAGACGAGACTTGAATATCTCCAGAGAAGGAGACTCCACCACCTCCCTGGGCAGCCTATTCCACTGCTCCGTCACCCTCACTGTGAAAAAGTTCTTCCGCATGTTGGTGCGGAACTTCCTGTGCTCCAGCTTACAGCCATTGCCCCTTGTCCTGTCCCCACTGACCACTGAAAAGGGGCTGGCCAATTCCCCCTGCCACCCATGTCTAAGATACTTGTAAACACTAATTAGGTCCCCCCTAAGTCTTCTTTTTTCCAGGCTGAACAGACCCAGCTCACTCAACCTTTCCTCATAGGGGAGATGTTCCAGACCCCTAATCATCTTTGTCGCCCTTCTCTGGACTCTCTCCAGAATGTCCCTGTCTTTTTTATACCAGGGAGCCCAGAACTGGACACAGTATTCCAGGTGGGGCCGATTCTCAGACTGTCCGTTTCTGTCCAAGACCCTTGCATCTTGAGACCCATGCCCTGCATGTCACCTCGCCACCCTTCATCTCTCTCCAAGCATCCCTAGACCATTCCTTCTTTCCTTCCTTCCTTCCTTCCTTCCTTCCTTCCTTCCTTCCTTCCTTCCTTCCTTCCTTCCTTCCTTCCTTCCTTCCTTCCTTCCTTCCTTCCTTCCTTCCTTCCTTCCTTCCTTCCTTCCTTCCTTCCTTCCTTCCTTCCTTCCCTTCCTTCCTTCCTTCCTTCCTTCCTTCCTTCCTTCCTTCCTTCCTTCCTTCCTTCCTTCCTTCCTTCCTTCCTTCCTTCCTTCCTTCCTTCCTTCCTTCCTTCCTTCCTTCCCTTCCTTCCTTCCTTCCTTCCTTCCTTCCTTCCTTCCTTCCTTCCTTCCTTCCTTCCTTCCTTCCTTCCTTCCTTCCTTCCTTCCTTCCTTCCTTCCTTCCTTCCTTCCTTCCTTCCTTCCTTCCTTCCTTCCTTCCTTCCTTCCTTCCTTCCTTCCTTCCTTCCTTCCTTCCTTCCTTCCTTCCTTCCTTCCTTCCTTCCTTCCTTCCTTCCTTCCTTCCTTCCTTCCTTCCTTCCTCAGGGGGCAGTGAGCAGCCCCGTGACCATGTGTTTGTGAAGCGAGGCCTCGGGCACCCCATTTTTCGGCTGCCTTGGTGGGGCTGGGAATTGGCTCCAGGTGGTTTCACTCGGGTCTCGCGTGCAGAAAGGGTGGTGCAGAGGGAGAGGCTGTCTGCTGGGCTCAGCCCCGGGGCCACCAGCCTGCAAAACATCCCACTTCATCAGCTCCCCGGGGAGCACGGCGTGGTGGGGGGCAGCGAGGCAGCAGGGCAGCAGGGCAGCACCTCCCCCCTTCACACATCCCGGTCGGGGTCAGCTGTGCGGAGGGAGGGAGCGGCGGCTGCGGTCCTAGGCATGGCAGCCACATGGGGAAAAACACTTTTCAGCCCTAAACAGGTCCCCCCCTCCAAAATGAGATGGGGGTCCCTGCAGCAGGCTCATTGTGCTGCTCGAAGGCGTGGGCGGTGGCGCTGAGTGCGTGAGCGTCCCCGCGCTGCTGAGCACATGGCCCGTTACACAAACAGCGCGCGGGCCGGACAGGGAACGCCGCACCGCTGTCCGCGGCGTGCCAGAATGAACACACACATCGCCGAGTGCACCTCATTTACAAAGCCCCACCAGACACACACTCTAAACACAAACCACATGTTGGCCGGCGCGCACGCCCCTCCCCGCGCAGGCCGGGACAACAACACCCCGCCGCCAGAGACGCGCGTCGACACGTGTGCGCGCACACCCCGCCAGGCACATGCTGCCTGACGCGCTCCCCGCGAGCATACGCTGTGTCCCCGCACGCCTCGCCGCGCCTGGAAGCACACACATCCCCATCCAGCCCCGCGGTGCCGATGGACTTGTCCTCCATGTGGGAATAACACCTCCTCCTGTCCTGCCCTGTGGTGGCAGTGCCAAAGGCTGGGGTTGGGAGGTGCCTTGTGAGAGGCCTGGGGGGTATCTTGTTTTCTGGTGTGGTGGGAATCACTCATCCCTGGGGTGAGGGACACCTGCTCCAGCAGCCTGCAGGCCTCAGGGCACACTGCCCGGCACTGCTGACCATTCCAGGAGTGACAGCACAGGTGAGGGACATCTCTGAAGAAGCAGCATGTGCTTGAGGACCATCAGAAGCCCTCAGCAGAGGAGGGAGCACCAGGCATCTCTGATGAGACTGGAGAGGAGTGGACTCTGCGGTGAGAGGTTGGGAGCATATGTACACTCTCCACCAAAGAAGACCCCAGCACCAAGAGCTGAGGCTTGTCTTGCTGTGGATGAGAAGTCTTGTCCTCCACACATCCAACATGCCTCAAAGTTGGGTCTTATCTGCTGCTGGGCATCACCTAAGCTCTCTTGGGTCATACGCACACACACACTGAGCCCAGTCTCAGGGTTCCTCAGCTTTTGGTCCATGTAGCCCTCCACTGCAAGAAGAGCTCCTCGATGCACGAGGCACACTCGCCATGCTCCTCTCATGTCTATTTAGGGCTCTTCAGGCAGCCCAGCACCAGTGGGATTGTCCTAAGGCTCAGCAGACCACAAGTGGAGGGTCTGGACCCGGTCTGAGACAGCAGTCACACCTACAGCATCCCAAGCCAGGGCTGTGTGTTTGAAGAGCTTTTTCCCTTCAGAAACACAGCCAGGAGGAAAAGTGAGAAAGCCGCCGCACGAGAGTTGGTCAGAAACATTTAGACAAGACATTTCTCCATTGGAATGTGCTGGCTCATCGCGATGTTTTGAGGAGACGGTTTGATTGCAGTCAAACTCTGCCAAGAAACTGCCAGACCTGCTGCCTGGCAATCCTCCTCCTCCCCCTGCTCCTGAGAAGCTGCCTGGGGCATGGGCAGGCACCCAAGAGCCTCGAGCCTGCAAGCCCCAGGTCTCCACTCACCACTCCATGAGAAGCTCAGCTCCCATGGCTGGCCTGGGCTTTGGCTGGAGAACAGAGCAGCAAGAGGAGTAGCATGAAGTCAGCGTTCCCAGGAATTCCCTGGGCCTGAGCTTCGGATCCAAGCCCCCCACCCACGAAAAGAAAATCTGTCAACTGGAGAAGCTCTGTGCTTTGGGTTCATTCGACGTCCAAACAAAACCAAACCTCCAAATGTCAGATTTTTTTGGGAAACCAGACTTTCTCCTCTTACTCGGACCCAGCTGCTGCGAGTGCTGTGTTGGCATCAAGCTCCAGCAGCTCCAGGAGCCTGGAGCAGCAGTGAGGGGCTCAGCTCCCGGGGAGAGGTGTAGGGATGTGATAGGAGAAAGCTGCCCCCCATGTCCATCTGCTGAAGGAATGAGGGTCCTCCCAGGTGGGATCAGGGAAAAACTTTGGATAAACGGTGTGGAAAAGCTGTGCTGTCAGTTATTCACATAAACCCTTCTGGTGTGTAGGCGTGATGTATATATGTTTGTATACATATATATATATATATACACATACACACATACCTTGTTATGGCAGTGAAGCAGGGATTGGATCCCTCACCCAAAAGCACATCACAGCACTAGATAAATACTTCTCTGCTCCTGGTAGAAAAGCTGACACCATGCATTTGGTGGCTCAGATTTGGTGTGCTTATCACATGGATTCTTGGGAAGGATCCCAATGTGGGTACAAGCAAAAGAGGTGGGGGATCTCCATCCTTGGAGGCTTTCAAGCCTCAGGTAGACAAAGCCACAACCAACCTCATCTCATATTGGGGATGGTCCTGCTGTGAGTCAGAGGCTGGATTCAGTGCCTCTAGAACCCTCTCTAACTCCAAACCTTGGGGATTTCTGGGAGAATCACCCCAAGGTTGTTGAGAAACACCCTTTCAGAGGCTAGACCTTCCTCACTAGGAAATCCAGGTGCTCTGGCCACAGGCTGAGGACCCTGTTTCATACGGTTGTTTCTCCACAGTGATGCTCCTGCCAGCCTGACTCTGGCCATGGGCAGCCACGGGAGAGGCAAAGAGCTTGTGTTTCATGTTCATGAGACGTGCATGGAGGGCTGGCAGCCCAGCAGCACCATTACAGGTGAGGGACGGCCTCCAGCAAACTGCGACGTAATTCTAGAGGTGGTAGTTGTGTCAGTGCAGTGACTGGTGTGAGACAGGTAATTCAATCCAGCCCCAGAGTGTGATTAGAGACTAAACAATATCAAAGCCACATGGCATACGTGGAACATAACTGAGCGCTGGCTGGCGGTCAGCTCTCAGGAGCAGCTGAGATGAGGCCCATCACTTGCAGGCGAGTTCCTGCTGTCCCAGCCCTCCCTGTTCAACATGAAGACAACATGATTAATGCTGTAAGCGATTAATGGATGAAAAACATGATTAATATTGTCTGCAGATGGCACAGGCTGCGGTGGGAGAGAGCAACCGCCATGCCCTGTGGGAAGCAGCGTGTCTCTAGCTGCATGTGAAGCCGCTCTGGCAGGAGCAGAGCATGGGCCTGAGGGTCCTCACCCCCATTCCCAGGGGTGGGGGAGGCAGCTTGGGGGTCTGGCAGGAAATTTGTGATCCTGCTCCCCAAAGCAGTGATGCAGGGCGGGGGCTGGAGCAGAAGTGGGAAGGCTGTGAGTGTCCTGGCATGCCCCCGTTGGGAGCCGTGCTTAGCTTGCACCCGTCACAGGGGGGGCTGGCTGGGCAGGGAAGGGTCACAGAAATTAATATAGAGAAGAAAGCAGACAGCATCGGGAGCCTCTGAGCTACAGGGGACACGCATGGTGTCCACAGAGGCGCTGTGGTGGGCGGTTATGGGGGCTCCATGTCTTTCCTGGGAGTTTGTTTGCAAGCCTTTAAGAGGCCGATCGCATTAGGCAGCCCCTCTTGAAAAAAAAAAAGGCAAAACTCTGTTCCTGGGGCAGGACAAGGGAAGGTCCCAGGTACAGTGGGTAGGCAGGAAGGGGGTCAGGAAGAGCCAGCTCATCAGGGCCAGCTCTCAGTGTGGAAACCCCCACAAGGGAGAGGGGTAGAGGTGATGGGAAATGTTTGGAAGGACGAGCAGGACAAGGCTTCAGAGATAAAAGTCTGTGGTATGAAATGCAAAAGCTTTTCAAGGGCTGGAAGCAGGCCACCCCTCCTGGGAGCTCTGGGCAGATCCCAGTGCCCTGAGGGAAGTCCCAGCAAGGGAACTGGCCAGGCACTGGGTGCAGTGGAGGCTCCTGGGCCCTAGGAAGGACCCTGCATCTCTTCTTGGAGCAGAAAGCCCTGAGGGCTGGGGGTGGGGGATGGGGGGGTGCACCTGAGCAGTTGTGCTTTGTTTTGCTCCCCCTGGGAGTGAACCGGACCATCTCAGGTACACCCAGCTCCTGCAGTGACCGTTCCCTGGGAGGTGGCTGGAGCGGGGGTGGGGGGAGTGGGGGATTACCAACACATACCAGGCGTGAGCGGCTGCCGGGTCAGCAGGGCACGGATCAGCCGGGCTCTGCCCTCGGGGAGCATCCTGACTCAGTGGCAGGCTTTAATAAATAAATATTTCCCCCTGCTGAAACAGGGAGCAGGGCCAAGCTGTGCTGGAGGTGGGGCTTGGAGGGGGGGCGGGGGGATGCCCCAAGGGGATGCTTAGCTGCCTGGAGGAGGATGGGTCCCCCTCCCTGGGTGATGCTGGATCCTGCAGGAAGCCATAGCATGGCACTGGTCCCCGAGACCCTGAGGCTCCCAGGGGATGAGCGGGCTGCTGGCGGCCAGGGGAAGCAGACATGCGTGTGCAGGGAGGAATGTTTGCTCCGAGCAGGTCCAGCCCCTGCACTATTTCTGATCCCAGGAGGCCCCAAGGGAGGGCTGTTTATCAGGGATAGACTGTACCAGATTGACTTGGCATCTTAAAAAAAAAAAATTTAAAAAACCTCATTTTTGTGGGGTTTTTTTTTTAGAAAAGAGGTAATTATGAGGAAGGCTGGAGGAGAAGGAGGATGACATGGGATCATCTGGGCTATAAAGGAGAGGACAGGCTGTGCTGGAGGGCCAGGTACAGCAACTAGCAGAGCTCATTTTTAGGTCCAAGTCATCAGCAGCCCTGAGGAACACAAGGTAAATGTGGTGGGTCAGGAGGCTTCAGGAGAGCAGCAAACGGGTGACACTGAGAACTGGAGTGAGAGGAAAGAGGCACACTGTGATGCTGCAGGAAGGTTTTTCACCCACAGCCATCCATGGGAGCTGTGTTCTAAGAGGTGATGTTTTCAGGTGGAAGCTCCTGAGGCAAAGCCAGGCTGTGGATGTCAACCCTGAGCCAGTAGTGTGAGCTTGTGGTGTTGAGGACCAAAGGATCAAAGGAATCCTGGGGTCACTGGAGCTGGGATCAAGGAGATGGGATCCTGGGGGATGGGACCTGTTCACCATGTGCCCTTGTCCTCTCTCCATTCTGGGAAGCACAGAACTGTGGT
This sequence comes from Laterallus jamaicensis coturniculus, assembly GCA_022605575.1. Taxonomy (NCBI): domain Eukaryota; kingdom Metazoa; phylum Chordata; class Aves; order Gruiformes; family Rallidae; genus Laterallus; species Laterallus jamaicensis. Next base: position 9,456,882 of record JAKCOX010000025.1, read on the forward strand.
GGAGCTGCACACAGGCCTTCATGCAGTTCCCTGAGGTCCTGGAGGCTGTCCACTGCCTCATGCCAATCTCCTGTCCAGCCACATGCCAGACTGGTTGCTGATGCTGGTGGTGAGGGGATCTGGACCAGTCAGATGAGGGGACAGAAGTACTGCATGGCCTCGGCTTGCTTGAGGGACCTGATGGTTGGGGTTTCATCAGAGCTTCCAAGGGAACAAGACCTTGGCCACTGCCAAGGGATGGCTCAGATGGGGAATAGGAACCCTTCAAGGGTCCATGTTGGACTGGAGGTGTCTCTAGCAATGGGATGGGGTCCTGAAGGATGCACACTGGGCATCCCAAGCACGTGGTGGGGTCAAGGCAAGCTGAACTGCTCCAAGGTCACGCAGAGCAGGAGACACCTGCCTTTATCCCACCCAGAGGATGCCTGTGAGGACTCATCTTGTTGCTGGGAGCCAAAGAGGGTGCAGGGCATGAGACGTTGCAGGGCTATGAGCTAAGAAGCATTATCAGATGCAGGACGTCCTGGCTGGCGGGTACCTGAGCCTGTGCCTGGGACGGTCTCCCAGGCGGGGAACGGGGCCAGCGGAGGCACAAGGCTGGGGATGGGGACGGCAGTGACGGCAGTTCTTGGCCACACATCTCCCAGGGCAAGGCCCGGGCACAAGGCCGGTTTCCTTTGGGAGGCCAGCTTGTGGCAGAGATCGTGGCACAAGCTGCACGCACACCCCTTGCCCGCAGGAGTGAGCGGGGGGCACGTGGGGAGAGCAGCCACCCCCACTGGGGCAGCCCATGGCAGGGCAAGACCTGGCACAGGGTGACTCTTTTCAGGAAGGTTCACCCGTGCAGCTCTCCAGGACTCAGCCTCTGGCACCGGGAGCCAACTTCCAGGAACTCCTGGCTGCCTGGGAAAGCCTCGGCCGCCTGCGTGTCTCCAGCCTTTTAAGGACCTTGTCCTCAAGATCCGAACTCCCTCTGCCTTCCCCGAGCATCCCGGACGCACAGCTCAGGCATGTCCAGCTGCGCTCCATCATGCTGTGCACCGCCAGGCAGGCAGCTCCTGCCTTGGGGACCAGCTGCCTGCACAGCCAGGTGCAGGCAGGATGAGCTGAGGACCCTGCAGCAGCTGGAAAGAGCCTGTGCAGGGATTTGAGGGCTCTCCGGACCTGAGCATGGGCAGGTTGAGGTGCATCATTATGACACCTCCACTGAGCACTGCAGAGTGCAGAGGCAGAGCATGGGGCTGCTAGACTGGGGCTGCACAGAGCATAGCAGGAGAGCATCCATGGCTGCATGTATGCACACACACACACACACACACACACACACACAAAAACTGCTGCACCTCCTTCTCTGCACACATGCATGTGCATGGACGTGGTCTTGCTGGTGTATGTTTGCTTGGGTGCTCTGGTGCCCAGCCCAGGTTTGTGTCTGTGTCCTGAGGCACGTGCATGACTCCTGTCTGTCTGTACAAGCATGGCCCCTGTCTCCTTGTGTCATGCTTGGGTGTGTGTGCAGTGGCCAGTGTGTGCCAGCAGGTAGAAGTGTGCAGATGTGCACGTGAAGCTCTGTCCTTACTTCATACACCCACCTTCCACCATGTCTGAACCCCCGCCCTCCCCAGCAGGTGTAGGGGTCCGGGCAGGGGTCTGCATGTGGGGCAGGGGTGGACACAGCTGCTGCCATGCTGGTTGGGACCTGCTAGTCCCTATGTGAAGCGTCACCCTCTGCCCACTCTCCTGGCAGCTGTCACTTCCAGAAGAACTCTCAGGGTTTGCTGAGGGACACGGCTTCCTTCAATTGTCCCCCTGAGGAGCAGTGGGGCCAGGCTGGGCACAGAGCTGCGGTTAGCCCATGGCCTTGGCACCGAGGACACGAGGGCCAGCACCGTGCTAGGTGGGGCAGCACGATAAGGGACCCAGACGCAGATAACAGCAAAGCCAAGGCACCTTCCAGAGGGACGCCTTGTCCTTAACAGGGAGGTCATGGCTGGGGGACACCCCCACACTGTTTGGAGACACAAACAGGCCTTTCTGCAGTGTCTGGAGGGGGCAGTGGGCTGCAGACAGGGTCAGTGGGTGTCAGAGAAGCAAGGAAAGGCCATTGCTCTGCCTCCCAGCTGCAGCACGGAGGGCCTAGGCCATGGCCACCTCTCCCAGCTCCCTGTGGTAAGAGACATGGGTTTACTGAGGTTTGAGTGAGCTCTTTGGAGTGGGGCAGGAGTTGTCCTGTGATGACAGAGCTGCCTGGGGCTTGCAGAGGCGAGGTGAGGCTCCTGGCAGCAGCTCAGACCCCCCTGAGCACAGCACGGGCTGGCTGGCTCCACACCATCCCAGCAGAGCAATAGCCTTGGGGGTGAGGCTGCAGGGCAGCCCCCAGCGCCAAGCAGGGCTTGGAGGAGGGACAAGCACTGGGTGGGCTGAGTTCTCTCCAGCGATGGGAGCGCAGGAGCCATGAGGAAAATCCAGGTGCAGGGATCCCAGCCAGCATAGATCACATCTTCTCTAGGGCCGTGCCTGCTTAGGGGCACATCTCATAGTAAAGGTGACCTGAGAGGGTCCAGGCTTAGTTTCTCACCACACCTCTTGAGCCGTTTTTGAGGGTGCTTTGGGTTTTGATCAGCACTTGGGGAAAATGCCACTGAAAACTGCTTCGTTGAGAACTGCTTCTTTGCAGTGTCTGGGTCCTCAGACTCACTGTGTCTCTCTCCATCTGACAGCTGTTTGGTGGAAGTCACACCGAGACCTCTCTCTGGTTCTCCTGCTGGGATTTTCCACTCTCAAGGGTGACATTTGGAGGGCAGAATCACAGAGTCACAGAGTCACAGACTGCTGGGGGTTGGCAGGGTCCTTTGGAGATCATCCAGTCCAACCCCCCCAGAGCAGGGTCCCCTTGAGCAGGCTGCACAGTATCCAGCATCGTGGGGTTTGCCTGTCTCCAGAGATGGGAGTCTCCCCAACTTCTCTGGGCAGCCTGGCCCAGGGCTCTGCCACCCTCCCAGCAAAGAAGTTCCTCCTCAGGGTTAGGTGGAACTTCCTCTGCTCCAGTTTGTGCTCCTCACCTCTTGTCCTGTCCCTGGGCCCCCCTGAACACAGACTGACCCATCCTTCTGAGCCCACCCCTCAAGGATTTATCAGTATTGATAAGATCTCCCCTCAGTCTTCTCCAGGCTCAACAGCCCCAAGTCCCTCAGCCTCTCTTCGCAAGAGACGTTCTAGTCCCCTCAGCATCTTTGCAGCTTTAAGCTGGGAAGAAGAGAGGTTAGGACTGTGTATGATGTTCCTTGCCCCCAGGAAAGCCCACACCAGGCTGGCTTTGCCCCCACTTGCATCTGCAAGGGGACTGTCCTGGGTTCAGCCCCAGCTTTTCCTCTGAGGTTTAAACCACAACAAGGATGCAGGCCCAGGCAGTGCTGGCTGGACCCCTGTGCTGAAAGCAGCCTGGCAGCACTGCCACAGCACTGCAGCAAGCCTGGGGAGTGCTCTGGAGCGTTCTCAGGCCCCTGGAAGAAGCTGTTTGAAGGCATTTCCCATGCTGCCCAAGCATGGCTGTGCATTGCCCAGGTGCTTGGACCACCACCCCACCCCCCCCTCCATGCCTGGGGCACCCACCCCTGGTGGGCTTGCACGCTGCTGAGGGAGCCAAGGTGGGCAGCAGGTTGCATCCCAACACGGTGAGCAGCCAGGATGTGGTGGGGCCCGAGCAGAGGGGGAAGGTGGGATGCAGGCAGCCTGCCATGTTCTCCATCCCAGTTTGACCTGGCAAGGGGCCCAGGCGGGCAAGGGGGGAAGGCTGCAGGAACTTGATAAAGGGTTTGGAGGGTGGGGATGCTGGGCTGGCTGCCCAAGGAGAGCTGTGGCCGCAGCCAATGGCAGCTGAGGGATACTGAGGGGCGCGAGGTGGCTGGCCTGGGAGGGGGTCAAAGTACCAGGGGATGAGGGATGGGGAAGAGGCACAAGCAGGCTGGCAGGGGCCATGGTGCCCCCACCAAGCAAAGAAGGGGTCCATGCTGCCTGGGCTGTTTCAGATGCCCCCACCTTGCTCAAGGATGCTGGGCAGCACCAGCACCTGGGTCCCCTGAGCAGCCTGTGCACGAGAGCCATGAAGATACCAGAGCAGAGCAGTCATGTTCTGCTCAGGCACCACCCGCACAGCTGTTGTGTCCTCCCTCCCTGTCCACAGGACCCCTGTGTTTTGGAGCTGCAGAGGGGCTGGATCTCAGTGGTCCCCAGGCTGCCTAGGACACTGGAGTCCAAGGTTTCTCCCAGGCTCCTCTGGACATGCTCCCAGGATCATCCTTACCTTGGTGCCAACTAGTCCACCAATAGCTGGGTGTGCTCAGCCCCTCATTCCACAGGCAAGGGGATGGTCTGGCAGAGTGGTGCTGTGTGCCTCAGTTTCCCCCACCATCCTAGACACGGGCAGATGGGACACCAAGGCTTGAGTATGGCTTGTGTGGCACAAGCAGAGCAGGGCTGGGAGGAGGAGGGTGTTGATCTGAGATCCTCAGAGTACTGCAATGAGACTGCAGCCAAGGTGGGAACCTGCTGGCACTTGTCCCAGGGGCTTCCCAAAGCCACAGGTCAGGGAGCTCAGCGGAACAGTGCTGAGGGCAGTGCCATGCCCCTGGCAGCTGGGCTCCTGCCTCTCTGCTCTCCATCCACTGGCCCAACCACAAGCTGGTTTGCTCCTCCTGCCCTATCCAGCACCTTGTGTTTCCTTGTAGCACATCCCAGAGGGATGCCCTCCCCATGGCACCTTGGGGTCCCGCTCCCTGCTGCCAGACGGGGCTGCTCATGTCTCATCTTTCCTTCTGCAGCTGACACAGCCAGCACGCTCAGAGCCTGCCCAGCCCCAGCCCCTTGTGTGACCCAGACAGGCCCTGCTGCAAGGGAACAGGGGGTCAAGGGCCACGCAAACATCTGGAGGGAGGTGCAGCCTATCCTGCATGCATGAGGAGGGGCTCCCCACAGACAGGCAGCATGTGGGGGTCAGGGGAGTCCCCAGGGGCTGTGCCCATAGCCCCTGGCAGTGTCATCGGGGAGGGGAACACATGCTGGCAGCATCCCTGAGACTCAGCTGGTCTGAGGACTTGCTGCAGCAGTGCACAGCTGGCCTGCTCCTCCTGCACATCTGGAGCTGCTCAGGCAGGTCCAGGCAGCTGCCCAGGGACGGCAGCGAGGACATGGCCAGTGCTGCCACTGTGCCCTCTCATGGCAGGACAAGCTGCTGCCCTGTCCCCACAGGACCTCATCCCTCCTCCAGCACTGGAACAGCATGTGAGGATTGGGCTGCAGGGACTGAGCAGCAGAGCTGGGGCTCCTTAGGGCTGCTGTGCCAGTCACCTCACCCAGGATGGATGGGCTGCTCTGCCCAGGGTGTCTCCTGCAGGGATGGATGGGGTGGATGGGTAGGAGCAAGGGGTATGAACTGCAGAGAGAGGATGGCAGCCAGGCATGGGCAAGTCTGGTTGAGGAGGGTCAGACAGAGCAGCCCAGCTGACCCTTGACTTGTTGTACCTGGACCTTAGTGTCAGCTGGACCTTGGGGTCCTACTCCTGTGCAGCCTGACTCCTTTGCCTGGGATTCCTATGTGCTCCAAAACAAGGAGCCAGGGAGATCTCAAGAAGGCTTTTGAGCACCTCCTGGGCATGGTCACCCCATGGTCAGGGGACACATTGGTCAGTAGGGCCACGAGCACAAGAAAAACTTGTCCTAGACCCACTCCTGCCCACCAACTCCACCAGCAACTCAGTGGAGAGCCCCAGCACAGGGGCCCCCTCCTTCCTCATCACCCCCCTTTCAGGAAACCGCCTCTCCCTCACAGTCAGTCAGGGTCCTCTCATGCAGCCCCCAAGAGCAGAGGACACCTGGGTGCCCTCCCAGGGGCTGGAGGCTGGGTCTGTCAGCTCTTGTGGTTGGTGCCCAGCATCACTTCTGTATGAAATCCAACCTCTCTCCTGGCCTTGCTGCTGGGCAAGTCCAGATCAGCCTGCTCTGCTTCCTGACCCATGCCTTGGTGTGCCCCACACATTTCCCTGCCAGACACTCCCAAGTGCTGTCCTGGAGGACATCTGGGTACTGCCAGACCACCAGCATCATGCTGCTTACCACCAGCACTCGGCTCTGGAGAACACCACCAGGAAGGGATGTTTTCCCCACCTCTCCAAAACACATCTGCCTGCTCTACAGCAACTTTCACCATGCCAGTTTCTCCCATTTCTACCTGCCTAGCTCTCTGTCTGTACATGTGGTGGAGTCTGTACTGCCTGCTGCAGCAGCTGGACCAACTCCAGAGCATCTGATAAGCACCAACCCTTCTCCATCCAGGGAGGACCCTCCACTGCCCACCAACAACATGCTGGCAAGGACAGAGGGAGTGGTGTCCCAGGACTGAGTAGAAAACATCCTTAATGAAGGATGTAGAAAACATCCTTAACAAAGCATCAGTAGCTCATCACAGGAAAGCAAGGCTGTTCTCAATTAGATCAGATATAGATTAGGCAAGAGAGGTGAGTAACAGCATGGGCTGGACCTGTGTGAAGTTCTTGGCTCAAATAGATTTAAAAATAAACTAAAAAAAAAAGGGGGGGGGGGTTGGTGGTGGTGGGATGGGGGAAGAAGAAATACCACATTCAGGTCTGGTTTGTTTACTCAGAAATAGAGAAAATTAAAACATAAGTACTAGGACAAAATATGCCAGCTCTAAATTCTGCCTGAGCTGATGATTTTATTAGCAAAGAATCTGGATCTCGAGTTGTGTCTCAAAACAACACAAAACCAGATGCAAAGGTCAGTCCTCTCATGCCTCATAACAATGCTTTCAGTGACATCCTGCAGGAAGAGATGGGCTCATCGGTGCTGCTAGAGACTGTTCAAAAACACTTGGACAGCAAAGAGGACGGCGAGCTTTCTGTGTCATAATCTGCAGTGTAAGTTGAGGCAGAGCACAATGAAAGCTCTGTTCCAAACGCAATCCCATGACATCACCAAGGCTCAACAATTAACATCAGCTGCTTCCCAAGTAGGTTGAAAAAAAAAATGGAGATAAAGTCATAACTCATTAGCTAAACTCATCCCATAAGAAAAATCAGCGCTTTCCTGAAAAAAAGAAGAGAGCTTGAAGTCTCAACCTAAAGCCATTTCCAAAGGGAGTAACAGCAAAACTAGTAGGAACTAAAGAGTGTGTGAAAGTCATAGGGAATCACAGAGCTGTGGGGGTTGGAAAGGACCTCCAGAGCTCATCAGGCCCAAGCCCCCTGCCAAAGCAGGGTCCCTAGGACAGGGCACACAGGTCGGTGTCCAGACGGGGCTGGAATCAATTCAGAGAAGGAGACTCCACACCCCCTGGGCAGCCTGTCCCAGGGCTCCTTCACCCTCACTGGGAAGAAGTTCTTCCCCAGATTGGTGTGGAACTTCCTGTGCTCCAACTTGAGGCCATCGCCCCTTGTCCTGTCCCCACAGACACTGAAAAGGGGCTGGCCAATTCCCCCTGTGTCCCACACTTGAGATGTTTATAAACATTAATAAGATCCGCTCTTAACCTTCTTCTCTCCAGGCTGAACAGCCCCAGCTCACTCAGCCTTTCCTCATAGGGGAGATGCTCCAGTCCTGAAATGTCCACCATAGACCTTAGGCAAATGTAAAAAGCAATAAAACCCTCACAGCAGAACACAGTCCTGTGGACAAAACACTCCACTGCCAACCACAGAAAGGATCCCTTCAAGGTCAGCAGGAGCAGACCCTAACTCTCCAGGTTTGGAAGAGTCTACCTGGTTTCAGAGGGTGACGTGGGTATGACAACACTCTTGTCCACATTAAAAGATGACAGTCAAAACCCAAACCCTAAAGATTATCAGAGAAATGGTTAGGAGATCCTGCAGTAAAAATGTGCACTGGGGGCACTGGGACCAGATGGCATCTGTCACTTGTCTTAAAATCCTCTCTTCGTTGTGCTTGTTGGTGTGTGAAACTCAAGTGTTCACTGCAAAACTTCCCATGGGGGTCTGTAAGGGGGGGCTGCAAAGTGACACACAGGAGGGGAGAGTGAGTGATGGAGAAAGAAGGTTGTGACAGTGACCTGTCTGGCTAAGTAGGTGTCTCCCAACTTCTTGGAAAGTTAGGATGCATCAGGGGAGAGCTATGACCAGACACAGGTATCTTCCTTGGGGACAGAAATGGAGACAGAGGAATGAGACACTCCACAGATTGACTTCAGGTTGCTCATGGAGTGCAGGGGCTCTGTGTGCATGTGACACTACACATCCTCCAGCTCCACTCTGAGGGGTGTGAGAGGCAGCATGATGCTGCCAGTGGTCTCACAGCTTTCAACAAGGCAGAGCTCTAATCCAAAGCTGTGATGTAGGTATGGCTTATGTCTGGCAGAGACTCTCCCAAGAGGACTTGTTGGCTTTGCTTCTGTTATCTGTCCTGGAGAAAGTGATGAGGCTCACAGAATCACAGAACTGTAGGGGTTGGAAGGGCCCTGGAGAGCTCCTGGGGTCCAACCCCCTGCCAAAGCAGCTCCCCAGCTCATACTGCACAGGTCGGTGTCCAGATGGGGCTGGAATCTCTCCAGAGAAGGAGACTCCACACCCCCTGGGCAGCCTGTCCCAGGGCTCTGGCACCCTCACTGGGGAAAAGTTCCTCCCCATGTTGGTGTGGAACTTCCTGTGCTCCAACTTGCAGCCATTGCCCCTTGTCCTGTCCCCACAGACACTGAAAAGGGGCTGGCCAATTCCCCCTGCACCCCATGCTTAAGATATTGATAACCATTGATCAGGTCCCCCCTCAGTCTTCTTCTCTCCAGGCTGAACAGCCCCAGCTCTCTCAGCCTTTCCTCACAGGGGAGATGCTCCAGGCCCTTCAGCATCTCTGTAGCCCTTCTCTGGACTCTCTCCAGGAGATCCCTGTCCTTTTTATCCCAGGGAGCCCAGCACTGGACACAACACTCCAGGTGGGGCCTGAGCAGGGCAGAGCAGAGGGGGAGGATCCCCTCCTGTCACCTGCTGCCCACACTCCTCCTGATGCCCCCAGGATCCCATTGTCTCTCTCAGCCCCAGGGCACACTGCTGGCTCATGGCCACCCTGTCCCCCACCAGCACCCCCAAGTCCTTCTCCACAGAGCTCCTCTCCAGCAGGCTCAGATCTTAAATCATCCATGTGAGGCCAAAAAAAAACCCCAAAAGCACAGGGGACCTGAGATGTCCACTGATCTGGTTGCGTGACCACTGGCAGCAGGCTGAGCATCGCTGAGTGGGAGCCAGCAGCAGGATGGGGTTGCTGTGCTCACGGTCTTTCCTATACACCGAATTTCTGGCCATGAGCCCATAAATGTGAGTTGAAGATCAGAGGCCTGACAGCGTTGCCCTGTGACCACTGAGACCAGGAACTTTGGCTCAGGACCCTTTGCCAGAATGGCACCCATCACAGGACCCTCTGTACCCATCGGCAACGTTGAGGAGAACTCAACATCCACCCTCTGCAACTTGTCCCAGTCGTGGTCAGTGCTGGAATCTGGGTTATCCCACGTTTGAGCAGGCCTAGCTTTAACTCCCAGGCTTTGAGTCTTGTTATATTAATTTCTCTGCTAAATAAAAGAGCTCCTGAGTGCTCACTCCATGTTTTGGTTTTCCAGGGAAGCGAGCCTCATGTGACCGTGTCTGTCCCTCACATTTGCCTAAGGGGGTGAAGCAAATCCAGGAGAATTTGACAGTTGGTGGCCTTAGGAGGTACCTCTCAGGGATGTTTTAAAGTCAGGCAAACGTGGGAGAAGACAAGCTCTGCTGGTTTCTCTCCCTCCCCATAAAATCCCGCCCCCCCCCAGGGAAGGATGTGGGAAAAGCTTTTGTTGGTGGTGACAGCTGTACAGAGTCAGTGACCTGGGAAGGGGATTCGTTACTCCAGCTTCCAGTATCCCAGTTAAAACTCACCCACCTGGAGGCATCCCCTCAGATACCCTCTGCTAACGTCCTGCAGTCTCACACCCAGCCCACACTCTGGCTGCTGGCTCCTGCTCCTGGGGCTGTGGGATCATGGGAGGCGCTCGCACCCCGGGGTATCGGTGCCTGGGGATGGGCAGAGACCTCGGAGACAGTCTGTCTGTCTGTCTGCCCTGCACTGGGATGCTCCCCTCCAGACCTCGGCACGCATCACTGGGTTTTACAAAGGGGATTTTTCCAGGATAAACAGCTGAGATGAACTCATGGGAATGTGTGGCTTGTTAACCCTGCTTAGTGCCCACTGGCAGGAGCCTGGACACTCTTGAGTCCTCACAGGGGGCTGCCTGGGTCAGGATTTTAGGGAGAGCTGCCAGGCAGGAGGGGCTGTGCAGGTGAGGGTGGCTGTGGGGCTGTATGTCCCTGTTCTCCAGCCTCTCAGCCCAATTAACACCACCTCGGAGAATGAGGTCATCCCAACGGTCAGACAGTCTGGGAAAACACTTTCACAGCTCCAGGAGGATTTCCTTTTTCCTCTTTTCAATTGTTCCTCTGTGCTGCCTCACTCCCCCCACACCTCCCTCCTCCCCACCCATGCCCTCAGGCCCCCTTTGCAGGGCACAGCTAGCTTCTGGGCGATGGGATCACACTGTTCCTTGGGGGATGCAGGAGGGGCAGCTGCAGCTGGCAGAAGGGCTGCTTGGGAGCTGCTGGAGACCCCCGTGGGATGGAGGTGGCTGTATCTGCTCCTGGCTGCCTCTGGTCGGCCCCAACAAGCACATACCACCCCTGGAAGTGATGAGGAGTGAGAGGGCTGGCAGCTCTGTCCTTATCCTCATCTTGGTCACTTAGGATGGTGATGTCTGCACAGCATGACAGGCAGGAGGACCTCTCTACTTTGTCACCAGAAAATGAGAGTCCTCAAAGATAGAGACCTTCAGAGTAAATATTTATCCAAAACCATATTGTACCAGCATTTGCAGGATTGCAGCCAGGGTCCCTTTGCTTCCTCACTGCAGCTCTCAGATCTAGAGATGCAAAAGTCTGGAGGTGTTCCCCAAGGTCCATCTGTGGGTCCCTCTGAAGCTGTCCCTGTGGGACCTCTCCAGCAATCCTGTGACTGCAGCTGCTGTTGTCCTCCAGGACCACGCTCAGCCCCCCCAAGCTCTCCACAGCCACTGATGATCCCCCTCTCCCAATGTCCCTCCCAGCTGCAGCACATGTTTGTACAGCTTTGAGTCCTCCCTGGCTCACCAGAGACTACTTGGCAGGACCCAAGAGTCACTCTGGTGTTTAACAGTGACCACCACATCCTCCATCCACAGGGTGCTGAGGGTGCGTGTGCAGGATGGGGCCCTGGCCTGTGCAGGCAATGGGAGATGCAGGCAAGGGAAGTCCTTCCCAACCTGCTAAACTGAGCTGTGGGAAGGAAGGGGGGATGTGGGAAGTGGGGCGGGATGTGGGAAGGAGTGAGGAATGGGATGTGAGAGAACTACTGAGTCACACTGGTCAAGCTCTTGTGCAAGACAGCAAGGATGCCCCAGGAGTCCTGGGAAAGACTGGCTCAGCCCCAATAGTCCATGATAGGGCACTTGGAAAGGATCTGCCTGACCCCTGCAATGCCATTAGCATGGAAATCTGCTCCACACGCACAGATGTCAGGTCCCACCCATGGATCACTCAAGGCTGCTCCAAGGGAGGTGCCCCAGCCACAGAGGGTGCTGTGAGGCAGCTCCCAGGCAGGCAGAGCAGGCAGTGCCTGTGCCAAGAGGGACCCTGCTCCCCTCCCCAGACACCCTGCAGCTGACTTCAGTGGTTGGAGCCTGTCTGTGCCTGGGGGTGCAGAGCTCAGGGGCCACACTGGGTGCTGGTTTGGCTCTATTGCCCACAGTTCTAAAAAGTCTTTGAGCTCACTGTCTTGCCCCTTTGATAGCAACCCAGCACGACCTGAGCAGTTGCCTCCACATCACTTTGCTCCTCATTTCCTTGCCTACAAACTCATCCAACACGTGGGGCCATAAGCCCTCTGGAGAAGCAGACAGAGTTTTGGGGGCACTAACAACAGTTTGGCAGGGCACTGGCTCAGACAGTGCATTTAACCACACCAGAGCAGGGATCACCGATTCCCAGTGCTCCCCAGTATCCCCATTACCCCTGCCAGCTGCCCAGCTCACCACGTTGCCAACCTACATCAACTCCACTGCTCCTGGGCATCCTAAGGTCTTGTACTGAAGGCAATAGGAGAGGATGGGCAGCAGCTCCTGATGAATCACATCGTTCATTCAGCAGCATCCCCCCCTCCAGCTGCTGATGTCTTGTGCATCTTGCTCTGAACTCCTTGGCTTTGCACCCCAGGACCCTGGTCCCTGAGATGCTCGTGGTCACTGTGGTACTTGAGGACTCAAGGAAATGAAGAAGTGGGGCACAGCACAGGACCCATACTGCACTGGCTGTTTTGGGGGCATGAAGGGCAGTATGGGGAGAGCTTATGTGCCTGTTGGTCTCTGAGGGTGCTTTGGGACTCCTCTTCCTTCAGACATTGAAGGGGAACATCCAGTGTGCCCAAGACACCAAGAGGGACTCTCAGGACCTCAGGACCAGGGGTCCTGGCACTCACGTGTGGGCAGAGACTGTCCTGATGCTCCTGGGCCCGGTAGGCCTCAGAGCAGGGATGCGCCTGCAGAACAGACTGTGCCCCACAGCCCCTACCTGACATCCCACCAAGCATCCAGGGAAAGGATACCTGACACCCCACGAAGCATCCATGGAAAGGAGATCTGCCAGCTCACTTTTCCAGAGGAGCTGCCAGACATGTCTGTGGCTCCACTACGGCCCCGGGGCTGTTGTGCTTACAAGTCACTGCCATGTTTACTCCCAGCAGTGCCCACCATCTCTCCTGGCCTCCAAAAGTGCTCCCATCTGCAGCATCACTCTCCCTGAGAGCTCTCCACCTGCCCTCTGCTCTGGGAGAGCATTCCAGAGGGAGTTTGCCAGGCTGCCCTGAGACATGACCTCAGGCCAGTGTGCAACATGCTCCGACGGTGCCTGTTTCCCTCTGGGGAGAATCCACAGAGCAGCTCAGATACAGGGATACACAAACCCTCTGACATGTTCAAAGAATTCCTGAGCATCTGTGAGGAGAGGGAAAGAAAAACAAACAGGCGGATGAAAGGATTCCTGGAATATGACAAAGAGGAAAGAAAAGGAGACAGGGAGGAATAAGGCCACCCAGAGAGGTCCCAGGCTTTGCTGGGAGCCCACCATCCCCTTGATGAGGCACCTCACCTGCTCAGCAGCCAGCCTGTCACCACCTGCCTGTCCCCTCTGAAACATGCTCTCAGACCAGCTATTTGATGCTACTTCAGCAGCAAAGAGTCCTCTCTGCAAAGTGGGGACGTTGTAATTCAACTCCTCGACCTCTGCCCTGACCACTTGAGCCACTTACAGCTCTGAAGCTATTGAGTGTGCCTTATAGCTCATCCTGTCCCTCTGGAGTGTGCCTTATAGCTCATCCTGTCCCTTTGCATCCTCCCCCAGGAACTCTTCCTTGTTTTCTTCACATGAAACATGCAGCCCAGGACAGACTTTCCTTATTGTCTTTGCTCCAGGCATCCATCCCTCTTCCATTCTCCCAGGGCTCAGTCCATTGACATTTGGAAGTCTCCTAGATGTTGTTCCACAGTTTTTCCTGCCCCAGCATCAAGCACGTGGGTTTATCCATTACAAAGATAAAAGAAATTAGGGCAAGCTCTGCTCCTCTGGAATACCCAGAGAAGCCACTGTGCTGGCTGTACCCAAAGAGACCACTGGAGGAGGGTGCTGAGAGCTGTTCACATCTCTCAGGACTCATCTGCAACCCTCACACTGCAGTGCTGAGCTTCCCTCAGTGGTGCTGAGGTCCCAGGCAGGGGTGATCCTCCAGTTCCTGTGCTGTGGACCCCAGCAAAGTGCAGGGATGGGGCAGCAGATCTCTAGGAAAGCCACCTGAACTCCTCCCCGTGCTGGGGGACCTAGCATCTGCCCTTCTGCCTTTCTCCAGAGCCAGCCACTCACCATGGGGAACAGAATCAGGTCCACATGCCCAGAGCCAGTGCTGCCTTCGTGGAGAGCAGCAGGGCATGGGCACAGCACACCCCCCTGCGATGCACAGACCTCTTCCCCCTTACAGCACTGTCGTTGTCCTAAGGACTACCTGCACTGAGCTGTTCCCTGGAGCTGAACCATCAGGATGCTGGTTGCCACCACCACTGGCTTCACCCTCGGCATGCAACAGGGCAAGGGGCAGGTTGCTGGGAAGCAGTGGGTGAACAGAGCTCTGCGGATGGGGAGGGAGCCTGACTTCATTCGTGGCTGCAGCCTCTGGACCACAGACCTTGCTGGCTCGTAAAGCAAATCAGAATGGGCTGAAGAGAGCTTTTGGGGCATGACCAGAGCTACCTGAGAAATCCCATGAGAGGCTGGCTCATGGAATCACAGTGTTAACATGGTGGAGAAGGAAAGCTGGGAAGGGAGAAGCACCAATGGGACACTGTCTGCCCCCAGAAGTACATGGAGGGCTCAGGGGCTCATGGGCAGTTCTTCACTGCCCTGTGTGTAGTCCCAGGGATAACGCCAGGTCCAGGTCCAGTTCCAGGTCCAGGTCCTGCTGAATGCATGGCTGGCCACAGGTGCCACCTAAAAAAAGATTCACAAGGGAGAGCCTGCCCTCAGGGGCTGGCTATCACAGGGACAGGAAGAGGATCCTGGTAGGGAACCTGTCCCCATTATTTTGGGCACACATTCTCTGTACAGAAACCTCTCAGGCACTCCCATCCCTATCCCACAGCTCCCAGCCCCACCATGGCCATGTCCCCTGATGGTCAGCAGCAGTGAGCTGGTCTCCAGGTGATGCTGTGCAGTGGCACAGCCTTTCTGCAGCTGTTTTCATAGAATCATAGAATCCCAGGCTGGTCTGGGTTGGAAGGGACCCCAAGGATCACAGAGCTCCAACCCTCCTGCCACAGGCAGGGACACCAACCTCAGGCCTGGAGCTACACAAGGTTGCCCAGGGCCCCATCCAACCTGGCCTTGAACACCCCCAGGGTGTTTTGGTGGGTGCTGTGTGACCCCATGAAGGTAAGATGGGGTCCTGCCCTGGCAGGGATGGGGAGGAATCACGGGTGGCATGGTGTGAATGGCACAGGGCACCCTGAGCGTGCCAGCTGATGGTGGCAGCACTGGGCTATGCTGGGCACAGCCTGTGTGGGACACAGACAAAAGCTCAGCAGCTCTTTCTGCTCCACACAGAATCGTTTCTCCAAGGTCCCAGGCTGAGCTGTGGGGTCAGCCAGCGCCAGGACCATTAATAGTGTGGTGACAGTGTTTAAACTGGAGCTGCCACTGCCTCAGACCTCAGACACAATAACTCCTCGTGCTGGAGGGGACTGATTAGCAACAGCCCTGGGGCTGCATTTCCCATCCCCTCTGCAGAGCGAGTGAGGGATGGGGCTGGAGGGGAGGGAGAGGGCACAACGCAGACCTTTGGGGTGCCCCCTGCCCCTGCCAGGCCTTTCCCCATCACTGTGCCCCACAGTCTCCCCCAGAGCCCCTTCTGCAGAGCTCCAGGGCCGCGCTGCGACTTATTGTCGAGTGTTTACTGTCATTGCCGGGGAGACATTAGTTCAGATTATGTCAAAACAAAGTTATTCCAAGCTCAATCCTAGAGAAAAATATTATTGTAAGCAGGGATTGGCCAGGGGCAGCGTGTCCACCGCCAGCAATCCCAAAGCCCAGGGGGTAAGGGGAGGGGGGGAGGGGGGAGATAGTATCTTTGTTTTCAAGCCAGGCTCCCAGCCAAGAGCAGCCAAAGCTGAGGTAGAAGGGAGATTTTGTGAGGCAGCCAGCAATTCAGGTCAAAGCTTCGTCTTCTCCAGAAAAGAAAAGGGAAAAAAAACCCCAAAAACCCTCTGCTAAACTGTGAAGAGAAAGTCCTGTTCCAGCCCCAGCCTTGGCCAGAGGCCACATGTGCCATATTGTCCAGGAATTGAATGTAAGGAATCCAGATATGCCATGTTATCCAAGAACCACATGTAGGAAATCCAGGAGTGACTTGTTATCTAGGAATCACATGCTGGGAAGCCAGACACAGCATGTTAGACGGGGATTGTATGCAAGGAATCCAGATGTGGCACATCAGATGGGGGCTGGATGCAAGGAGTCCAGATGTGCTGCCTTACCCCGGAGCTGCAGGGAAGGATGAGAAGCAGGCACACACAGGCTGCACATAGCCTGACAGCGCAGGTACCCATCTGGCTCCAGCCTTAGCTCAGGAACAGATGCAGAGGGAAAAGCATCCTCAAGCCCAGGGGCTGGGAGCAGGGCTGGGCCAGGCATGTGCTGGTCGCGTGTTAGGGCCCAGTGGTCAGCTTGCAGCAGGGCAGAGAGGAACTGGCTGGGGATGGAGGCAGCTCTCTGCCTTTAGAGACCAGCCCTGGAGATGGGGGTCAGCAGGGAGAGGTGACAGTCCCTCTCACCAGTGCTGGACAATGGCCCCAGCACAATTAAAAGAGGTGCAGGAGCAAGAGGAGCCTCAAAGAGCAGCTGGCAGAGGGAAGGAGATGCACCAAGGAGGAGAGGAGACGTACAAGGGTATGAATGAGCCTAATGAGGTGCAAATAAGGACAGCAAAATGCAGGCAAAGTCTCAGGAGAAATTCCCAGACAGTGAGATCGAGCAGGCAGTGGACACCTCTCCCCAGGGCTGGAGGGGGACGGGGTGGGAGCTGTGGAGCTGGCTCCCTGAGGAGGTCAAGGAGATGGGGCTGAGAACAGCCTGGCTGGGCAGGGTGTCCCAGGGAGCCACACAGGGACATCTCAGCACAGCTGTCATTGAGACCACCCCAGGTCCCATCCCAAACCGAGCTCAGCCAGGGACATGGACACCATCGGAAGGCTGAGCCTGCACAGGTGAGCTGGTATGGATGCTACCACTACCCCAACACCCCAGGGACCCTTTCATGACCCTGGGCAGTGTTGAGGGAAAGGAGACCTTCCTCAACACCTCTCCCCTGGGACTGCCTCTAGTTCAGCTGGAGAAGACACCTCTGCAGAGTCACAATCTCACTCCCAGACCTTCCCATGCTGCCAGAACATCCTCCCAGGAGTTGGCCAGAGCTTCAAGGCAGCCAGTACCATACCCTGGCAGTCGAGGCTCACCTGGCTCCATCTCCAAGGGAGGCTGGGAATGGATCCCATCACCCCACTTCTGGGGTGACTGGGTGCCCGCCAGCAACCCAGTGCTGTGAACTTCCCATAGCAGTGCTCCACAGTGCCCTATACATCCCCCCCCTTCTTCCAGGGTGTCACTTCCCATCTGCTTCTTCTCTCAGCATCTATTTTTGTCGCTCCTTCCCGCCGTTGAACCAGTGCCACAGGAACAGAGCACTCTGGGGACTGGCCCAAGCACGAGCAGTGCAAATGGCATCGGGCAGGACGCCCGGTATTATTCTGGCACTGGAACAGGCTCTTTAGAGACTGGCCAGAGCCCTCCCCTTCCCCAGAGCTCCTGGAGAAAGGGGCACACACAAGGTGGAGGTAAATGGTGACAGAGGTGCAGGGACTCAGCAAATTCCTCCCCTGCTTAAGAGGTCAGGGTGTAGGATGGAGTGGAGAAGGATGGAGTGGGCAGGGGTGGGGCAGCAAGGATGCCCTGCAGCAGATGGGCAACAGACAGCGAGCATCCAAGCATATCAGCAGTGTCCTGGGGAAAGAGCAGCCCCCAGAGCATGATCCTGCCTGTGCCATCTTCTGATCTCACCCATGCTGTCTTCTGGGCAGCTCTGCAGGGGGATGACTGGTGGGTGGGGGGCTGCTTCTCAGAGGAAGACAGCTCCTCCTGCAGACACGGGGGTGGGCATGAGCACTGGCTGCACCTCTGCACCAGCACTGCTGCTGCTTCTCTGTGTTACCATGTTTCATGGGTCGTATCTCCATCCCATGGCACTCTCCATCCCTCCATGCTGGGCCTGTCTCCTATAGAATTTGCAATGCCCACCACCATCCTGGTTTCATGGTCCTCTGCAGGTGGCCTGTGGCCAGGGCAGCTCTTTGTTCCTGGGTCTAGACATGGACCAACTCCCCTGCAAACACTCTGACCCTCTGCTTAGCTCGATAGCCCCTTTTTCCCCCATTCAAACCACTCTGTCCCCCTGTCCAGCCTGTCCTCACCAGGAAGGAAGGGGACATGAGCAGGCACTTGCCTCCAGGAGTGTCCTTCACGCACGGTCTTTGCTGGTTCTGTTGGATGTCCTGGAGTGGCTCTTGGGAATGTGATGGTGCTGTGGCTTGTGAGCAGACAACATGCCTCCCTCTCCTCTGCAGCTGGTGGCCTTGCCACCGAGTCCTGCCCCAAGTTAATTTCCCAACCCATAGGACAAGGTGTCTGTGAGTGGACACCACCTCTGGTTTCACATCCCCCTCCCTGGGCCATCAATCCTGGCTCCTGGCAGGTCTCCAAGCCCTAGTAGTAGACTAGGTCAGTGTCAGCCCTTCAGGGACACTTCCAGCAGCTCACTCCTGACTCGAGGGTGTTCGTTAGCCAGGCCTGTTAGAGGCCAGTAGCGACAGAGCCTCCTCTGTTACAGATATGATTCCCAAACCCATCCCAGGGCTGCACATGGTTCCATGCTTGGACCCCAGCACAGGCTGGAGTCACCTTTTGAACACTTATGGGTTTGTGTGTCACAATGAGATTGCTTTTGGTTTGTGCAGGCCTGGGACTGGGGTTGGTGAACTGGGTTGTCCTAAATGTGTATTTTCAAAGGCTCCTCACTGCCTCTCATCAGCAACAGCTTGTTGGTTTCTTTGGCTTCCCCTTCAGTCACCAGTGCTGCAGCACTCCCTCATCCCCATCCTCCCTGGGGGCTCCACCTCCTCCAGCCTGTGGTTTGGACCTCTGGTTTTTGGCACATCCCAGGCTCTTCAGCCAGAAGCCTTCTCCATGTAAGAGGAGATGTCTCCTGCTTGCTCTGCACAAGAGATGGAGCATCCCATGGGCCAGATGACATCCTAACCACACCTACAACCTTCTCTGTGTCTGTCCACAGCCAACCTCCCAGAGCCCTTCCCTGGGGGGCCAGGAGGCCGGTTGCTCTGCTGGGTTGGGCAGACCCTTTCCTAAGTGTTCCCCAGCTTCCACCATCCCGTGGTCCCAGGAGATGCCACCAATGTCTGTTTTCTCATCTGATGGCCACTCTGCTCCACACCACCACCAGCCTCCCCATCACCAGACTCTGCCTGCTTAGCATGAGTCACCCCTCCAAAACACATGGATGACACAGAAGAAGGAGGATGAGGAAGAGGGGAAGGCACACTGCCCTCTCCAAGGCAGTGAAAGAAACACTTCAGCCTCTGCTCAACTTCCTTCCCCTTACCCCAGATGCCAGCCAGGCTCCCTCCTGGATCCACCTGCTGCATCCCTCAAATCAGAGTGGTCCTCCCCCTCCGGCCGCCGGCCACCACCCTTCATGCCCAAACAGTGACAGTTTCTTCTATTTTGGTCTCAGAAATCATGGCTCTTGTGGCACTGCTGGGATGTCCTTGAACAAGTCCCAGCTTTTCCTAACACCTCCCACTCCAAATTTACAGCCCCAGCCAGTCACGCCAGCAGCTGCTTCGCCTTTGAGCGAGCTGACCTTTGCTGTGGCCCAATAAACACTCTCTCCATTGATGGCCAAGGCGAGCGCAGCAGGGTGCCTACAGACCCCCCACGCCCAAGCCCAGCAATTAGCCTGTCATTAGGAGAGCAGACCCTGCTTGCTTCTGACCCTGACAGCGTCCAGAGCTCCCTGCAATGACCGCCTTTATCTCTGATGCTTTAGAAACTCCCCAGAAGTTGCGTCGCTGGCGGCGCAGCGCATCCGCTCAGCCTCTACCCGGAATCCCCAGGGAAAGGACTCTTCCCCTCCATGAGCCTTTCCTGTAAGCAGCAATCAGCTTTCCCCTAAACGACCCCGTCTCTAATTAAGGCAGCTCAGCTCTGTGCAGGGCTGCCGGTGAGGGTGACAGTCCCTCTCCACTCCCGGGTTGCGTTAGTGCCTCTCCCTGCAGCCGCTGCGTGCCGGGGTCACCGTGCTCATTCCAGGGTGTGGAACAGCCCCCCCTGGACACGCTGCTCCATTCATTCCTCACCCCAGTTTCCCTCCCTTGTGAGGCAACACCACGCTGTTACCTGTTGGGTTGTGGTTTTTTTTCTCATTATTTGCTGGGCAGCTCTGCAAACCCCCCAAATTCCCACCCCTCGCCGGCATTCCTGGGGAACGAGTCCGTCCCAGCTGCCATCGCTCCGAAGAGCTGGATGGTTTGCCATGACTCACACTACTTCTGGCAATAGTTTTGCTGGCTGCTGCCATGTTCACATCATTTGTTGGGCAATAACACGAGGAGTTTTCGTGTTTCTAGTGTAGCAATGCCATGGATCCAGCCACGGGCAGACACTGACCTCTGACACCCCTGTCCTGAGGCTGTGCCAAAGGGCTCATCAGCACAGGTCGCTGATGGTGGGGACCACGCAGCAGCAGCAGCCAGCTGGAGGTCCTGTGCCCATCAGCCTCTCCCCTCACACGTATGGTCCAGATCAAGCTCTCGGGGGTCTCCTTGATCACCCAGGTGGTGGTATCACTTGTAGGGGGGGGAGTAGGCAAGGTTTGGATGCCAGGTTTATTAGTTCTTCATGTGTGGTTGGGCATTGGGCATGCTTTTCTAGGCATTAGAAATGGTGTGGGTGGTGCTTGCTTGTTGGTCACGCCAAGAACTGCTACTGCAGGAGGTGCCCACCCATCACTGCCTGCTGCTTCCCACCCCCATGTAACCCAACGTGTGGGGTTACACGTCTGACTGATCCATCAGTGGTGGTGCCAACGTTGTGTGGACCATTCCTGCCCAATGTACCTCCTGTGGTGTCCGGATGCTTCTGTGGGGATCAGCCACAGCAGGGTCATGGTCAGCTCCTCCCTCATGGAGCATCTCCAGCATGAGGGCCTCCATCAGGCCAGGCTTCCTGCACCATGTGGGAGAGGGACAGATCCCACCACAGCACAACGGGCGCTCCTGACAGGTGTTCCCACAGGTAGAATGGCAGAGGCCATAGCATCCCTCGGATCTCCTTCTCACCCAGGCAGAGCAGGTGGTAAAGGCTGCGGACTCCTTCACAACGCCTGCCTCCTCCAGGACAGCCCCTGCCCCATGGGACAGCCCCTTCCCCTTGGACATCTGCAGCATCTCATGCGGTCAGATTTGGACGTCCCAGGTCCAGAGGACCAGATGGCAAGGGGTGTCCAGGCTGCTGCTGGGACACCAGTGCCCACCTGAGCTCCCTGAGGGTATGGAGCAGCTCTGCTCTGGGTGTCTAGGGTACATCCAACACAGAGCAGCCCCCAGGCCGCCGCGTGGGTTTCGGAGGTGCCGTCAGCGTCGGCGGCGCAGGCGTCGGTGACTCATGGAGTGAGAACAGGCAGTTCTGCAGGACAGGGGGAGCCCGGGGAGACAACAACAGTCTGAGATTTATTCCACAAAGCAGCCTGAAAACAAACCCCAGGAATGTTTATTATTTTTCCTCTGTGGCAGGGAAATAAAGGCCGATTGTCTCTCGCCTGGAAACGCTGGCATCCCCACACACGGCTCCTCCGCTGAGATAGCGTCCGCAGCTGGACACTCCCAGCCTTGAGTCAGGGCTGCCTCTCCATGGCCTGTACCGCTGAGGAAGGGAGATTTATGGAGTGACTGAATCCCTGGGATGGAGCCCACTGGGAAAGGTCATCCCAAGCCGCAGGAGCACCTGCCACAAACGCGACCGCGTAGGTTTTCTTACCCTCCAGCACAGCTCCTAGGCGGAGAGAGATGGAGATGCATCTGGGAGGAACAGTCACCCACTCCTAGGGAGCTCCTTCCCCCCTGACCAGGAGAATGTGTTGGTGGCACGAGAGGCCTGGGACCTGCCGTGGGGCTGCTGCATCAGGATGCTCACGTTGAGTCCACACCTTGTACATTGGCGACACCCTTCCTCAGCATCCTCCCAGCCCCTCTCTGCTTCTCTCCTGAGACCCCCACATCCCTCATGGCTCCAGGAGAGGCCAAACAAGGTAACACTTGGAACATAATCGGTCAACCAGCACCCACTCCAGCCCAGATCTTCCACAATGACTGGCCAGCAATGCTGGGGTCACCGGGCAGGATGTTAGAGACTATGAAGCCTACCCAGCACTAGCACCCAGACAGCTCTCAGACAGCACAGAGTCACCCTAAAACCCAGCTGGCCTCACCCTCTGCCACATCCCATCCCGATGCTCTTCAGATGGTAACACACTCTTTCCAAGGGATACAAGGCTTTGCATCCTCCCTGAGGTGCCAGTCCCTAGTGGTACCAGTGCTGCACCCTCCTGGGGTGCCCTTCCCCCAAGCTGCATCCTCCCTTTCCCAGGATCAGGACTAGCAGCGCTGAGACTGGTAATGAACAGAGGAGGGGGAAAGTGAGGATGGGACAGAACCACAGAGGAGGAACAGCCTGGAGTCATAACAGTCCCAGGTGAGGGGACAGAGGACCATCAGCCCACCAGCAGCACCGCTGTATAAAGGTTGCCAGAGGTGGGCAAAGATGGAGAGAGGAAAGACAGCTCGTGTTTTCCCCTCGAGAAGCCAGGCTGCCGCCAGCCCAGGGCCTTCTCTGCCATGTGCTCAAGTTTTTCCAGCTTTGACCTCAGTCCTCCTGCAGCCTCAGCAGGCTTGGGAGGGCTGGAGCCGGTCCCGCTCCCTGCCCTGTCTCACAGGGCCCTTTACAAATCAGGAATGTTTATTTCAAATAGCTTTAAACAAACAAAAAAAAAACCCCACCAAACAAACAAAAAACCCCAACGAAAAACCCCTCACATAAAGTTAGGGAAGCCCTGAGACAATAAATGAACATGAGTGTGATACTGAGCTTCAAAAGGGCAGGCAGAACCGGCCTGTGCCTCATAAAATAATGAGTGAGTATTAGGAAAAGATCCTTAAATACCACAGATATAAAAAGCAAAAGCATCTGGCAGCGGCCGTTTGCACAGAACATCTCTTGCCTGAGAAACTTAATTGTTTTGTCAGGAAGAATTACTGGAGGAGGCAAATTAGAGCTGGATCTTGTCTCAGTGCCTGGTCTGATGGCCCCGAAGATTAGCACCCACAGACATCTCAGTGTCCCCAGCACTGTCACCCCAGCTCTGGCACGGCGGATGGAGCAATGCCTGGGAACTGCCAGAAGGCCACAGGGACATGTCCTGGTTTACTTGGCAACCAGCCACCCTAGAAGGGGGTGCAGGACCCATTCCTGAGTCCCAGGGACATTGGGACCGGAGGAGCTGGGCTGCTGTTGCACAGAGAGATGTGAGAGCAGTGAAACAAAGCCCTTGAACCCAGAGATCCCAACCCTGGTCCATGGGGGACATTGTCTGAAGGGTCTAGGAGGCTGAACTGTGGGGAGTGGCCCTGGGAGCTGGAGAGAACAGTGAGGAAAGATGAGTTTGCACCATGATGGGGCAGCAGGAATGTCCCCAGGGTGCATGCTCATGTTCAGGGTCACCATGTCCAGGAGAAGCATGTCATGACCTGCTCTGGCACCTGGGAGAGGCCATGACACACAGCTCCATCAGCAGAACAATGCTGTCAGGTCAGGGCTGTCCTGGCGTCAGGTTGGATGCTGGAGCCAGGAGGAAGGTCACATCCCAAACGTGTGTGCTGGGAAATCAGCTTTAACCAGAGCCTGTGGGGAACAGACCAGGCCTCAGTAACAAAGGTCCCAGATCACACTCAAGAATGTCCCCCATCCTGCACCCTCTGCAAACACCTTCTATGGTGTGACCCTCAGCAGCCCCCAGGGATGCCATCAGCCCCCAGTGCCCTGTCCTGCTGCACCCAGATCATAGAATCATAGAATCACAGGCTGGTCTGGGTTGGAAGGGACCCCAAGGATCACAGAGCTCCAACCCCCCTGCCACAGGCAGGGACACCAACCTCCAGGCCTGGAGCTACACAAGGTTGCCCAGGGCCCCATCCAACCTGGCCTTGAACACCCTCAGACACGGGACACCCACCCCCTCTCTGGGCAGCCTGTTCCAGCCCCTCACCACTCTCTCTGGAAAGAACTTCCCCCTAATATTCAATCTAAACCTTCCTTCCTTTAGCTTTAATCCATTCCCACAGATCATGTGGGGCAGGGAACAGTGCAGCCCCCAGTGTGCCTTCACTGCTCCTCCCCTCCTCCTCCTCACCCCAGGGTCCTACCACATCCCTGGACAGTCTCCTGGCCAAAACAGCCCCGTGCCCTGCTGAGGGGAGAGGCCAAGCCCTAGGTTGCAGGTGCCATGTCCCCAGGAGCTCTGCCCTGCCTGTGGTGCAGGGGCTTCCTTTGGGATCAGTGCTCTGGGTCGTGCAGAGGTCTGCGAGGGCAGTGTGGGAAGTGGAAAAGGGCAGAGGCAGGGGAAGCTTTGGAACAGCCCTTGCTAACGGAGACATCCATTCACAGCAGACAGCCACCCGAAGCATGAGTGAAACCAGACGGTGGCAGAGAGATAACAGCGTAATTACAGTGAAACTGGAATTCCAGCCATGGCTTTGCCTGCCCTGAGCCCAGGGAAAGAGCAGACAGAATAACAAAAGACCCACCACACACACAAGCTGCTGCCTGCCCCAGAGAGCAAACCCTCAGCAAGGGCCAGGGCAGAGGGTCGTGCCCATGGATGGGGCTGGTGGCATGTGGGGATGCTGCCATGGGGCTCCCTATGGTACCCAGCTCCAGCAGAGCACTGCCAGCCTAGGGGCCAGGTGAGCATCCCACCCTGCCCTGGGCAGGGAAAAGAGGGGTCTGAAGTGCCAGGGGGCAGCACCAGTCTGCATCCGCCACTCTTTGGATGCACAGACTCAGGGGATGTGGGCAGAGCTGGGCAGGGTGCTGGCAGGAGCCTAGAGAAGATGCTTCCCTGGCATTGCCCCTCAGAAGGTGCCCAGGACCTTGCTCATTTAATTAATGGCTGCAGTCAAGTGTCTGAGCCCTGGCAAGACACATCCCTGGTGCTTCACAGCTCTGGCCATTGGAGGTGACCTGAGGCCATTCCCTCTTCCAGGTTGCACCTCATAACTGTAAAAATCACTGCTCCTCCTCCTGCCCAACTGGGATGAGAGAGCCAGGGCACTGAGACCCCATCAGCAGGGAGCAAGCAGGAGCAGGGGGTGAGCAGTCAGGGACTGGTGGGGTGCAAGCTGGAGGAGAGACCCAGTCCTTCACCCTGACCTCAGCCTCAATGTACCCAGAGACCTTGAGCTGGAGCCTCTCTTGCCATTCCTATTGCCTGAGGCTGGCACGGATGCCTGACAAGGCCATGGGCTGTTAAACAGCCTGCTCCTGACCAACACTCCCTCAGAGAGCTCAAAACAGCACCAAGCCCGGTGGCCATCAGGTCTCCAGGTCTTCCTCCTCACCACAGTCCTGCTCCTGTGTCCCATCACAAACCCCTTCCCCCCCCCCCCCCCCCCCCCCAGTATCCATCACCCTTGCAGAGGGCAATCAGGGACAGTAAATGGCTGTGCTCCAGGAGGAGCACACCATCAGCTGCAGATGCAGGGCCCTGGGCTGTAGGACATTGGCACTTTGAGGCTCTTACCAAGGACACGGCTCAGGGCCACCTGTCTGTGCCCCCCAGCCCCCCACCCCAGCACAGCACCCACATAGCAAAGGCCCTGGAGCAGTGCAGACCCTGGCACAGCTGTCACCTCATCCCAGTGGTGACAGACCCCTACAGAGAGCTGTACAGCTGCAGTGGGTTTCCCTGCCCGGGCTGGGAAGCACCCAAAGCACCAGCCTGGGGATTGGGGTTTACGGGGTGTAATCCTTGGATATCAGGCCCCTGGCACTCCCATCATGGGAAAACATAAACTAACCCCTATGATGATACAGTGAGGAGGGGGACAGGGGGGTCCCTCACCACCCCTGGCTCCCCAGAGCTGACAGGAGGCTGCTCCCCTCTGCCCATCAGCCCCTGCCAGGGGAGGGGGCAGCTCCATGAGGCACCCTCAGCCCCCAGCTCCCCTCTCCACTCTGTGCAGGAGCGCACCGACCCAGGATGTGCTTGTCAGGAGGAGGAAAGCAGGCTGTAAATCTCTCCAGCTGTGATGGAGCTGGGTCTGGGCCATGACCATGGCAGCTCCCCCCACCCCCCTCCACTGCTCCCCTTGCCAAAGGGAACAAGCAGGGCACGGGGGTGCTGGCTGTCAGGCTGCACCACGCAATCTGTCTGCAATGCTGCTTGTCCAGCCAGGGGGCTAGGCAGCTGCAGTCTGTATTTATATCAAACAAGGGGGAAGGGGTTGTATTATTTCATTTATAATTTTAATTCCTCCTTTTTTTTTTTCCTTTTTGCAGTACAGCAGGAAATAGCTGGGATAGTTACATACCTGGCGAGGTGGCTGAGGAACCAGGGGCCAAGAAACATAGGAGATCTGGCATCACCCAAAGCATCTGTGCTGCACACAGCTTGCAAGCATCCGGGCCTGCTTGTCTATCTGCAAACCTGGCAGTGGGGGGCAGCAGGTCACAGTGAGGACCCTGATGTATGGCCAACGCTTCGGGAACTGGCAGTGAGCAGGGGTGGCTGGAGGTGAGGCGCTGAGCTCCATCCACCCAAGGAGTGAAGCACAGCTCTCCAGCAACAAAGCACAAAGAACCCAAACCCTTCTCACTTCAGGGCTGGGTTCTCACACCCCCACACATCCCCAACACCTGGTTTATCTGCTGAGCCACAGCCCAGGAAGGGACCAGGCTCCTCTGCACCCTGAAAGAACCACAGGAGAGGTGCAGAGCAGGAGTCACAGAGCTCACACACATCCTCCTGCCCAGGCCAGGAGCTGGGACACTGACATGGAGAAGTTCCTGCTGCCCACAGCCCACTAAGCCCAGTGTTGGCAGTAGTGGAGGTTGGGCTGAGGACCTCCTGAGGTCTCTTCCACCCAGCTCTGCTGCTGTTTGTCTGAGAGACAAGGCACATGAAGCTCTGCCACCCATCCAAGACCAGACATCTTCCCCCAAAGCCCACCGTGCCGGCTTGCAGACCAGACCTGGTGAAGGTCACGGGGCTGTAGCACCAAGGGGTGACCTCCCTGCCTCAGGCTTGTGGCAGGGCAGCTCCAGTGGAGAGCAGACATGAGTATGGCTTGGTCTGGAAGAGGAAGGCTGTCTTTGGCTTAGCCAAACATGTGATGTCAAGTGGGCTGCAAGAGACAAACCTTCAAAAGCAGGGATGGGATGAGCCCAGAGAGAGACTTTGGGCACAGAAGTATCCTCCCTTGCTGGGAAGGATCAGACCAGGTCACTCCTTACCCTCCTCTCCAGCCCCCATGATGCTCCTCCAGCCCCTCTCCTTTCCAGCATGGTCAGCCTGACCACATCCTCTGGCCTGAGAGTTTCCTTTTAGAGCATCTCCCTTAACAAGGTGGGTTGTGTTTTGGTTTTTTTTTCCTGTAAAATCATTTCAAAACATCAGAATTATTCTGACCTCTGATTTGGTCCTTCAGGGCTTCTCACAGGGATGTGGAGAGTTCAGATGCATGGTCTCAGTGTTGAGGATTGGGAGCCACACCAGTCCCAGTGATTCTCACTTCATGGTGACACAGCATCCAACACCCTCCTGCAGACAAGGACCAGACACGTGTCCCTGCGCTTGCTGCAGAGGGAGGGTCACTGCCTTCCCTTGCACCAAAATCTGGGTGCAGTGCCCCAGGGCACCGGGCATCACCCCACATCACTGCTGGCATGGAGCTGAACTGCAGGGACACGGGACTGGCACAGGGTGTCACATCCTCAGGGACTTTCCCAGCTCACAGCAGTTTGTGGGTGGCTCAGGAGCCAGAATCACAGATTTCCATGTGATAATCCCCAGGGGGGTTTCCTTCCCTGAACTTGAGCTGAACCCACCTTGGGCACCCAGGTAAGCTCCTGGCTGACTTGTTCTCCAAGAGAACCCACAGGCAAGGTTTCTCCAGCCAGTGTTTGAAGCGACTTAAGACAGAAGCTCATCGTCAGGCTGTTGAGAACACAGGGTCTACCCAGACCTCCAGCCCACCCCTGCCAGGAGGGCATCAGCTGCACTTCCCACCCAACGCCAACCATCCATCCCAGAGCCAGCCGTGCTCACACCTGCCCAGGACCACTGGGATGGTCAGTGACCACCTTTGCCATCCCTGCAGACGCTGGGAAACGCATCAGCTGTCCCAGCAGGTTGGGCTGCATCCGCCCGTGCCTCATGCTACCCCATCTCCAGTGATTTAGTGTTGTTCCCGCTGTCTGGGCTGCTCCTCCTCCTTCCTGGGATAACAGCAGATCTCCGTTTTGCCAGACCCTTGGCCTCTCTCCGAACTTACTCCCTTAAATCTGTTTCTTGAAGGACCAGGCAGCTGTTCTGCTGTGTCCTCCCTCACATGAGCTTCCCAGGAGCTGTGACGTAGCGGTTCTCAGTCTGTAGCCTTCACTTTGCTGCTCTCCCTCCTTCCTTCTCCAAGACGTTCCTGGTACAGCCTCTTCCAGCTGCAACTGTGAGTTAGGATGGACCCACCACCAGACTTCCTAACCAGGTCATTTGGATCAACACGGGCTGGAGAGCATTCAGACATGCAGCTCATGCCAGGGAATCCAAAGATGCAATCCTCCAGTAAAAGCCAGTAAAAGCCTCCAGAGGTGAAATCCTCCAGCACAGGCAGGGCTAGACTCAACACTGGGACAGCTGGGTTGACATCATTTCAACCCCAAGAGAATATGTCATCCAGCTTTGCAACAGGCTAACTGTTCATGGTCACCACTACCCAAACCACTGTCACCTCAGCCCATTTCTCTCTGCTGGTCAAGCCAAACTTGACCTTCCACCCATGCCTTCCCTGAACGTGTTGCATATTGATTCAGTCCCAGTCAGAACTGGCAAAGCCCAGCTCAGGTTTAGCTCATTTCAAAGCAAAAACAATACCAGTTTGACCTATTTGGCTCCACTCCCCAAGGGAACCCACAATCCTCATCTGTAGGATGGGCAGGGGGTGAAGCAGCTGAGGGATCCCCCATCCCTCCTACCAAAAGCGAGCTGGTGGCTCTGAGCAGAGCTGAGATTCACAGATGCCCCTGAGAAAGGAAGGTCTGGGGTCCAGAAGGAGCCTGGGGATAAAATAAATAGGGGCAGTTTGGTACAACAGGCTGTCCTCCTTGTTGAATGTCTTTCGGGCTGGGTGCTGGTAGGGGGAATTCCAAATTGCTTTTTAAGGTTCAGGTCCCTGAATGCCACATGAGTCCCTGTGCAGACAGGGTTGAGAAGGCTTGGCCTCATCAAACCTCCAGAAGTGCTTTGGGATCATCGAGATGGACCCCAACTGATAAGGTCCAGACTACCTGAGGCTTTCTACAATACACCCAGCCCTACCAAAACCACCGTGTCATCTTTTGTGAGTCACAGGAAACCCTGTGCTTATTTATAGCCACTGATCCACTCACCAGCTCCTGCTCCAGTGAAAGTTTGCGCCTTGTTAATGACCTGAACTTAATTATTGATTCCAGCTTCCACCTCCTGGATCACACCCAGCCCATCCCTGCTGCTTCCCAGGAGGTGGCAATCACTTCCCCAGTCCCATGGGCAAACCAGGGGGTCTCTGGGATGAGACCATGGAGCTAGGCTGAGCCTTGAAGGGGCAAACTGGGCAGCCAGAGGAGGTGGCTGGGGAAATCCCACCCAGCCATGGGGATGTGAGCAGCCTTTCCCAGGCACCCAGCGACACACCAGGATTGACACGGAGCGTCTGGGATGTGATCAGCGAGTCACGCTGCGTCTCGGGGCAGGGCCAGGGCCAGGGAGCTCCTGGGGTGTGCCTGGGGACGGGCACCAAGTCACAAGGGTGCTGTCCCACGAGAGACAGGGACACTGAGTCACGGGGCTGAGGTCTGCAGGCTGTTCAGATGCCAAGGCACTGCCCGCGGGCGTGGGAGCTTGGGAGGTGCAGTGTGGGGTGCCGGGCCGTGGGAAGGGCTGCCAGGCTGGGGAAGGGGTAACAGGACATGACAGAGTGTGACCGAGCAGGCAGGGGTGAGTGGGTGTGGAAGTCCTGGATGGAGGGAAGAGAGGAGATAGCTTTGGGGACGAGGAGAGGGAGCAAGGGGAAAGGGGATAGTGCAGCTGAGGCAGACAGGGGAGCGAGGTTCATGGGCTGGGGGTGTGGAGATAGGCTGTGTGGGGCTGCCCATGCTGGAAGAGGCTGAGCAGGGCCCTGGGGTGAGAGCTCCAGAGGGAAGGCACACTGCAGCAGAGCTGCTCATGTTTGGGATGGGGACAGTGAGGAATGGGAATGGAGAGCACCGTGCCCAGTGATGTACTGACCTGGGACTGCTGTGCAAGGTGTAGGGGGGTGGGAGCACCACACACTGGGGGTACAAGGGGTTGGGGGCACCATACGTTTGGGATATGGGAGAGGATGGAGCCAGCGTTGCAGGAGATGGGGTCACCCTGCGCTGGGGGTGCAGGAGGGATGGGAGCACCATACATCGGGCACGCAGGAAGGGAGGGAGCACCATGCACTGGGCAAGCAGGGGGATGGGATGTGGGTGGCACATGTACAAGGGCTGGGGCTGACGTGGGAGCACTGTGGCCTGGGGATGCTCTCAGCACGGCAGGGACACCTT
This sequence comes from Laterallus jamaicensis coturniculus, assembly GCA_022605575.1. Taxonomy (NCBI): domain Eukaryota; kingdom Metazoa; phylum Chordata; class Aves; order Gruiformes; family Rallidae; genus Laterallus; species Laterallus jamaicensis. Next base: position 9,487,523 of record JAKCOX010000025.1, read on the forward strand.
GCTGCACCCTGACCCCAGGGGAGTGGCTGTGGTCAGAGGGGACACACACACACACCCCCTGTGGGGTGGCAGGTGGCAGTCAGGGAATATGCCAGGTCCCCAAGGCTGCGTGTGGCACAGGTTGTGCAGGTCACTGGCAGGAGGACAGCCTGTCCCAGCCATGGGAGCAGTCATGAATCAGCTGCTCCTCCCACCTGCCTGTTGCTCCTGTCTGATCTCCAGCCAGCTCCGTGCTGTGCCACGCTGGTTTGGATCTCAGCCTCTTCTTGCTACCAGGTCACAAGCCACATGGGTGTCAGGAGCTGATGGAGTGGCACCATCCCTGCCCACCATCAATCCCAGCAACACCTGGATTCACTGAGAAGCTGGGCAGGAGCCCAGCGATCCAGGGGGACTCGTGGTGCCAAGTGGGGTGTGTTAGGGATGAAATCCACTTGTCCCTGGATACCTGAGGGATGGGGTTTATGGGAAGGCTGGACAGTTTTGGGGCTGTGTCCTCTGAGCAGGCAAGCACAGAGCCAGCCCGTCTCACTGTGGCAGCGGGATGGATGGGGTGGATGGTGGGGGGCTGCACTGTGCAGCCCCCCACCATCCACCCCATCCATCCTGCTGCTGCCTCAGCCACAGTGAGATGCACTCTCTTGCCCCTGCCTGTACAGGACTCTACAATCCAACTGGCTGGTACACCATGGGATGCTCCTGCCCTGTTCCTAGCCCAACTCTGTGCCCTGCAGAGCACTCCCCTTGGCAGGGCAGGTCCTGCACTTTGTGGGGCTCAGGTAGGTGCCCCAAGGGAGGCATGGCTGCCCTTGCTGCCCCCGGGCTCAGGATGTGCACTGGGGCAGGAGGTGCAGGGCTGGGGAGGGGGACGACAGGATCGGGCCCGTGCAAGCAGCTGCGGAGGGGACAGAGTTCCTGTGTGCGGCGGCAGGAGCTGTCGCAGGGCCGCAACCCCCGGTGCAGGAGCCGTCCGTGTGTCCGTGGCGTCAGTCAGTCCTGCTCCAGTGGGTCCGACCCCTCTGCTGCCCTCCGGGGGATGCTCGCCGGGGGTACCGAGGGGCGCGGGGTCAGGCGGGGCCGAGCGCGGGCGGAGGGCTCCCTCTCGAGGCCCCTGACCCGCACTGCCCGGCCGAGGGGCACAGCCAGCCCCGACGTGTGACCGTGGGCAGACCCCGGGCCCCGGACGGCCGAGTGCAGGAGAAGCTGGATGGAGACGGGGCAGCGGAGGGGCATCCCCCCAGCCGCCAGCCCTGGCGCAGAGCGGGGCAGGGGGTGCTGAGACCCCTCCAGCGCCCTCGGGGCTCCCTCCTGTTTTCTCCGTCATGAATTAGCGGCTGGATTTGCCTGCTCCGCTCCTGGAAGAAGCCAGAAGGCGAGTGATGGATGGGTCACAGGCGTGGGGGTGGTCCCACGAGCCGGGGCTTGTCCCACGTCCTGCCCCACGAACTCGAGGGTGGGTCGGTCCGGCGGGGGACGACAGACCCAGTCCCGACAGAGCGCCGTGCGTGGGGCCTCCCGCGGGGAGCGCCTCGCGTGGGGTCCCGTCCATCCCACCCCTCAGCCCGGGCCGGGCTCCCGGGTGGAGGGAGAAGGGGTCTCACCCCCCCCTCACGCGGCGGCGGGTCCTGTCCCGCTCCCCGTGCCCAAACCCAAACCCCGTTGGGTCGAGGCGCTCGTTCCTCCTTCCCGTGCTTTGCCCCCCCCCCCCGAGCTCCGCGGGCGAGGGGCAGTGCGGGACCCCGGCCCCGCGGCGCGGTTGGGCAGCTGGAGGTGGGGGGGGGGGGGACCACACAGGTCAGGACCAGCCCCCGCGGCGGGTGTCCGCTCCGCTGGGGGGGGGGGGCGAGGGGATGCTCGGGGTGAGGGGTCACCCCGGCACGCGCGGGGCCGGGATGGGCTCGCGTGGCGGCGGAGCAGCCTGCCCGCCGCTCGCTGGTCCCGGCGCCGGTGCGGCCGAGCGGCGGGAGATGCAGGCGGCGCCGGGCCGGGCGGGAGGCGACCCGGCTGGGGAGCGGAGCGGCACCGGCGGCGAGAAGGCGGCTTGGGGTGGAACGGGACCCGCGGCCCGGCAGGCCCGCAGCGCAGGCGGCACCATCCCCGGGACGCCCGGTCACCCCGCGGGGCAGCGCGGCCCTCCCCCCCCCCCCGAGCACTGAGACACCCCCGGCCGCTTGGTGCTTCCCACTCACCCCCGCGTCCCCCGGAGCAGTTGGTCGCGCCCGGGTCGCCGTTTCCCATAACAGAGGCCGTGACGGGACAGGCTCGGCGGCCAATGGGGTTCTGAGGGCGTTTCGGGAGGGAGGGGGGCGGGTGTAGAGAGCCAATAGAGAGCCAATAGGGAGCGGGGGGCGTAGCCAGGGCGGGTGCAGAGAGCCAATAGAAAGCGGGGGGCGTACCCGAGGGGGCGGGCGCACGGAGCCAGCGGCGCGGCGGCGGCCGGAGGGATGCGGGTGCCGGCGGCGGTGCTGGAGCGGGTGGCGGCCGTGCACGGCGGCTCGGCGCTGGCCGAGCGGCTGCGGCTGTACGACGGCTGGGCTGCCCGCTACGAGCAGGTACCGGGGGGAGCCGCGGGGCCGCCCCGCCGCGCCCCCCGGCGCCGCTGACCGCCCGTGTCCCCGCAGGATGTGGCGGCTCTGGAGTACCGGGCACCGCACCTGGCCGCCGCTTCGCTCGCCTTCGCCTTCCCCGCGCCGCCCGCCGGGGCGCGGCTGCTGGACGTGGCCTGCGGCACCGGGCTGGTAGCGCGGGAGGTAGGGGTGGGGAGGGGGCTGGGCTGGCTCCGGGGGGAGGGGGGCGCGGAGCTAACGGTACCGGCCGTCCCCGCAGCTTCACCGCCGCGGCTTCCGCTGTCTGCACGGCGTGGATGGCAGCGCCGGGATGCTGGAGCGGGCGCGGAGCACCGGCCTCTACCGGCAGCTGCGGTGCTGTGTCCTGGGCCGGGAGCCGCTCCCCGCGCCCGCAGGTAACGGGTGGGCACCGGGGGTGGGGGCTGCCCCGCAGGGCCCCCCCCACACACACACACCCCCCCCGGTGATGCCAGGCGTATCCCCGCAGAGCACTACGACGCCGTGACGGTGGTGGGGGCTCTGGGTGAGGGGCAGGTGCCCAGCACGGCCGTGCCCGAGCTGCTCCGTGTCACCAAGCCAGGTGAGGAGGGGTCCCCCGGGGGGGTCCCCCCCGGCCCCCGCTGTGTGTCCTGTCCGTGTCCCCGGGTGGCAGGGTGAGGACACCGGTCCCAGCGGGTGTAGGTCTGTGGGTAGGTGCCATCCCGCTGTCACAGCCGGGATGTGGCCTTGTCCCTGCTGCCAGGTACCAGCAGGGATGTGCAGTGGCACCAGGCTCCCAGCCCTGCTGCCAGCGGGGTCGGGCAGGAGGGGGCAGTGGCATTCCTGAGGCGTGACAGCACGTGCTTGGGTGCAATGCTCATCCCCTGCCCATCCTGCCTCCTGGCTGCCCAGTCCATGCCCATCCCTGCCCATCCTGCCTCCTGGCTGCCCAGTCCATGCCCATCCCTGCCCATCCTGCCTCCTGGCTGCCCAGTCCATGCCCATCCCTGCCCATCCTGCCTCCTGGCTGCCCAGTCCATGCCCATCCCTGCCCATCCTGCCTCCTGGCTGCCCAGTCCATACCCATCCCTGCCCATCCTGCCTCCTGGCCTTCCTATCCCTGCCCATCCCTGCCCACGAGTGCTGGATGATGCCCTTTGGGGTGCCCCTGCCCCCCCAAGGGACACCGTCCCCATGGGGACACACCTGGTGTCAGTGTCACCCGTCCCCTCTCGCCACAGGAGGATTCCTCTGCCTGACCACAAGGAGCAACCCCTCCAACCTGCGGTACAAGGCGGAGCTGGAGGCCATGCTGCAGAGCCTGGAGCAGCAGGGAGCCTGGCAGAAGGTCCTGGTCCAGGAGGTGGAGCGCTGGGAGAGGGCCACCTCCGAGGAGGAGAGCACCCAGGGCACCGGCTACATCTCCGGGGTGGTCTACATCTATCAGAAATGCCCTGTGACCCCCCTCCAGGAGAGCTGAGAGACCACCTGGCTCTAGGGAGGGGAGGCTGAGCACTTAGCCTCTTGTAGAACCCAGCCCAGCCACCCCCTTCCAGAGCAGGGCAGCTCCAGGGGGGTGACGAGGTTTGTGGGGAGCAGTCAGAGCCAAAACATCCCCTTCCCTTCCCCAGCTCCTTCCCCACTCCCCAAGGTTTGGGCTGTGGGACACTGCCTGCTCAGCAGCATGGGGAGGGTCTCCTGGTTTCACTGGGGTCTCCTGGGCACCACCATTACCTGTGATAATCTGGGCTTGTCCCCAACACCTCAGTCCTCACCGTGACATCTCACAGGCCCACCTGGCTCTTCACAGCCAGGATGTGTCCCCCCCCCACCATGCCCACCTCAGTCAAAGATCCGGATCCTTCTTCACCTTCCCCACCCCACAGTCTTTACCTGGCCAACCATTGGAACTGGGTGCCCATCATGGTGTCCTGTGGTCCACCTCCTCCTCCTCCTCAGGAGCCCTCCCACATCCATGGTCAAAATCTAGATCCTGCTTCATCTTCCCCACCCCAGAGTCTCGTGGCCTTTACCTGGGATTGTGGGAGGTGGATCCCCATCACTGTGTTCCCCCCCACCCCAGGAGCTAACCCAATGCACTCTGGAATTCTTCCACATCCCATCAGGGACCAGCCATGCCTGGGTGACACCCAGTTGGGGCCGCTTTCGGAGCACCACCTCTGCCTTTCATCCCTCAGCACCTGCTTACATCCCATTTTCCTGCAGCTTCATGGCCTGGGTGGGAAAGGAGGGTGGCTGGACATGGGAGCCCATGGCTGCTCCCTGCATTGCTGGCTGAGCCTGTTCCTCCAGCCCCCTGCCCAGCTGCCTCCCCGCTTCCGCTGCTGCTCCCCTGGGAACTGGTTTACCCAAATCTTGTGGGGCTGTTTCCCCTTTTCCTTTCCTCTTCCTGCAGAGCTGGTCCTGCCTGTCCTGTTCCCACCGCCCTGGGGAACAGGGTCCTCCCTTTGCCTCCGGAGCTCTTCCCAGCTCCATGTCCCACTTCTCCCACACTCACCCTCCCCATGGCTCTTGTCACCCCTCCTCCACATTGCCTAGCCCTCCCACCTCCCCCCCAGGTTTGGGGCCTGTTGTGGGTAGCTGCCCTGCACCCCTCTCCCCCCATCTGAACCTGGTGCTGTCCCCTGTGTCACCAGGGGCTACAGCTGTCCCATTAGCTGTTGAATAAACCACCCACCTCTGCTGCCTGTCTTACGTTGTTCCTGGAGCAGTGGGGCTGCTGCAGACCCTTTTTGGGGGAGGGTGGCCAGGAGCCAGGGAGGGGGGATTTGGTTTTTCTCTGGGGTCCCCTCCCAGTCCCCGGGGGCTCAAAGTACCCAGCTCCAGGAACCTGGTGTCATCCTGTGCCCTTCCTGGCTCAGCACCCCCTCCCTGCCTCAGTTTCCCCACTGGCAGCCTCCTGGCTGGCTAAGACTGCACTCTCTTGGGGACACAGGGACATGCCAGGCACTGAGGGTCGCAGCCCCTGAGCTGTCAGGGCACGACACCCTTGGGACACATCCCCATCCTCCCCCCCCCCCCCCAAACCATTCACAAGGAGCCCAGGCAGCCTCAGTGGCACCAAGATGTTTATAGGCCATCACCAGTGCAGCCCCAGCACCCCGGGTAAGGACATGGGCAGGAGGGTGCTGGGGGTGCAGCCACCGCGGGGACGCGACGGGGGGGGGCAAGGGGGTGGCAGTGGAGAGGCAGAATGGGGACAGAGGTGCTGGCCCCCAGGCTCACACGTAGTCCTTCATGGGGTAGCCCATCGGGCCACAGGATTTCACCCCTCTGTACTTGTTGCGGTAGGGGTCCTGCTGGGATGGGGGTCCCGAGCAGCACAGGATGCCCCCACCAAAGAGCTGGAGAGCGCTGGAGGCCCACCCAATGTAGAGGGCAGCCCCCAGCTCTCTCTTGAGGGCCTGGGGCACCATGGGGTTGTAGAAGCTGCTGACGATGCTGTTGGCAGACCAGGAGACGGGGATGAGCAGCATGATGCTGGACAGGATGAAGATGGCGCCTGACACGACTGACATCCTGCCCTTGGTGCTTGTGTCATCCACGCAGCGGGTGCAATCCGCGCCCGAGAAGGCGGTGAGGCAGGCGAAGAAGGCCGCAAAGATGGAGGTGATCACCAAGGCACGAGCTGCTTGCATGTCGGAGGTGAGCTCCAGCAGGGAGTCGTAGGCCTTGCACTGCATCTGCCCCGTGCTTTCGTACACGCAGTTCATCCACAGCCCTTCCCAGAAGACCTGGGCCACCACGATGTTGGAGCCGATGAAGGCCGTCACCTTCCACATGGGCAGGGCGCAGGTGAGGATGGAGCCCAGCCAGCCCAGCATGGCCAGCGTCAGCCCGCCCAGCTGCATCGTCATCGTCGCCATCGACAGCACCTGCAGGGACAGGACACAGCGGCCGCGACACGGCCCTCAGCTGGGTGGGTTTCTGGGGAGCATGGCCCATGCAGGGCATGGGGCATTGCTGCAGGACATGGGGACATTCTGGGGACACATGTGGCACCCAGGCCCCAAGGCGCAGGAGCTCCTGCCTGTCACGTTTTCCCCTCAGACAGGACTGTCCTCTGCCATCGCCCCGTCCCAGCTGGGCCTCGCACACAGCCACTGCCAGGGAAAGGCTGGATTTTGGGGAGCAGGCTGAGGGACGTGCTGTGCCCATTCCAGCTCGCCCCACAGCACAGATCCCACACCCCCCCATGCTCCCCTCACGCCCCTGTCCTGCTGTGGCAGCCACCCCATGCCCTGCCCCATGGTTGATCCTTCAGCCTTCCCCTGGCTGCAGGGAAGTGCAGACAGCCCCTGCCCTCCCCACAGCCCCAGCTGCTCCCAGAGCAGGGACAGGCTTGGCTTTGCCTTTAGCAGCGCCCTTTGCACCCAGTTTCCGCTCTGGAGCACTGGGAATGGGTCAGAGCTCAGGTCTGCCTCTGACATGGCCGTGTTGGGCACTCACAGCCCTTTCCACTGTGCTGGGAGCGCAAACCCCAAGCCAGGAGCCATGGAGCCTGGGTTCACCCCCCTGTAACCCTAGGAGTGCAGGGTGGCCAGCCAGTACGGGGGGAAACGTACCAGTGGCTCCATACTGGGCACGTGTGTGAGTTTTTATGGGCCCCGAGCGGCAGCGCGGTTTCGGCTGTGCCGGCACACCCTGCGGCGCTGCCGGGAGGTTGTTTTGCTGGGGTTTCTCTGGTCCTGGTTTCAGTTCCTCTGGCCTTTCCTCCCGCCTGGCCTCCTGCTCCTTCCCCAGCACCTCAGCATCCCAGTGGAGACCCGGTGCCTCCCTGGTCTGTGAAAGCCCCTTTGAGCCAAAGCCAAAGTCCCCATCCCTCAGTGAAAGGGGAGGTCGGGCAGCCAGGATGGTGGGAAGCCACCCCAGCAGCCCTCCCTGGACCATGGGAGACACCCAAAACAGGGCCCACACCTGCCTGCAGTGGAGGTGAGCAGCGGGCCCATAGATCCTGTTGAGGATGCTCAGCAGAGCAGCCCACTCACATTCCCACCCAGCCACCGGCACCACGGGGCTCTGGGAGTGTTTTCCATCATCATGACTCCCAGTGTGGGGACAGGGGGGAGGTGGGAGCCCTCGAGCCCCTAGACCCACATGAAACACTCAGGGCTCGGCAGCTGCCATCACCCATTGTCCTCATGCACCATGCAAAGCACACGGGAAGGACCTTCCCAAGCCAGGGGAGCGCTGGCAGTGCCAGCGTGCTGGTCCGGAAGCACAGTAGGCAAAACAGGCAGCATTGCCCATGCCAGCCCCAGGGTGCTCCCAGCCAGGAATGCCCTGGGGCCAGCATGATCTGATCCGCCCTGACTGGCACCCATCACCTTCTTCCTGCTCAGGGGAGACTGCACCGGGACAGGCGTGGGGCTGTGTCCTGCACCCCCAAGGTGTTGTGCCATGGAGGCACCTACTGTCACCCCCTCTCCTGGGGAGGAGAGTGATGGGTGATGCTGGGCAGGGTTGGCTGGGATCCCAGGGAGCTCTGGTCTGGAGGATCCCACAGGGACTGGGGTCCAGCAGTACTGGGGTGTCCAATCCCCTGGGCCGGTGCTGGAGGGGGTGGGTAAAGAAAACAAAGCACGGCGGGGTCTGAGCAGCTGCCATTTAATGTGGGAAGGCTGCGGTGTGGAGACTGACGGCGGCACGGCCTGGGGGGAGCAGCGCGAGCCACCGCCTCCTGCCCCCAGCTCGGGCACCCCACTTGGGTGATTCTGAGGGGAGCCATAGGGCTGGGCACATCCCCACGGGACAGGGTCGGGTCCTGGGAGTCGCCCCCCCCTTCATGTGGGTGCACAGCCCCACTCCTCTCCTGCCTCCCCGACCGGTTCTCCCAGCCCAGCTGCTGCCTTCCCACTCCCAGGATAATGATGCCCCCGCCCTGGGGAGCTGCTGCAAGAAAATCTCCCATCTCTGCAGCTGCCCCGAGCCCAGAAAGTAGGTCAGAGTCAAAGTTTAGGGTACAGGCAGATGAGAGCCCCCCACTGCCCCTCAAGGCCCCGCTGGGGTTGGCAGAGCCACCCAGTCCCTGTGACCGCACGGGATAGGTTTGCCATCCCCACCGGCACTGCCATGTGCCCCGAGGGACACGTACTGGGGGGCTTCACCCCACGAGAGCCCTGTGCCGCCCGCGGGATGGGCTGCGGTGAGCTGTGTCACCGCACGGCACACCCCGATACCAGGAGCTGGAGGATGCTCCAGGGGGGGATGCTCCGGGGGGATGATCAGGTGGCGTCTGAAAAGATGCCATGGCTGGCTGGGCGCTCCAGGGGGAGCAGGACCCCCGGACCCTGGCAGCCGGGACAGGACCTTCCCTGTCCCCACTGAGATCAAAGCACCAGCTCCAATCCCCGGGTGAACAAAGGCATCTCTGTCTGCGCTCCCTCACACCGCCCCAGCATCCGCCCCCATCCCCCGTCCTGGCTCCCAGTCCAGCTGTGAGAGGCGGGGGGGTCCACAAGCCATGGGGACCCCAGGAGGTCCCGGCTCCCCAATGCAGCTGGGGGTAGGGGGGGTCCAGGCGGGTGCAGCGGCTCCTACACGTAGTTGCTGGCTGGCAGCGAGCGAGCGGCTGTGAACTTGGCAGAGTAGGGCTTCTCACCCCGGGGGGGGCAGGAGCAGCAGAGGATCACCCCCCCCAGCAGCAGGAGCGCAGAGGCCGCCCAGCCCACGTAGAGGGACGAGCCCAGGTCCCGCTTCTGGGAGTCGGTGACCAGCGGGTTGTAGAAGTCTCGGATGATGGCGTTGGCCGTCCAGGAGACGGGGATGAGGATGAGGATGCCAGCGATGATGAAGATGACGCCGGAGAGGATCACGACCTTGGCTTTGGCGGTGTCGTCCTCCACGCAGTTGGTGCACTTGCCACCAGCGACGGCGAGCAGGGTGCCCAGGATGGCCAAGATGATGGCCACCACCACCATGGCACGGGCGGCTTGCAGGTCCTGCGGCAGGGCCAGCATGGAGTCGTAGACCTTGCACTGCATCTGCCCCGTGCTCTGCACCACGCAGTCCATCCACAGCCCTTCCCAGATGATCTGGGCCACCACGATGTTGTTCCCCACGAAGGCCGTCTCCCTCCACATGGGCAGCGCGCAGCAGAGGATGGAGGCCAGCCAGCCGATGACGGAGAGGGCGATGCCCAGCACCTGCAGCCCCATGGAGGCCATCGCTCGCTGCCCGCACCCCTGTCTGCCTCCCGCAGCGCAGTGCCAGCCGCTGGGACCATGGCGAGCGTTATATGCCTTCGCCAAGGGAGGAGCACGCCACAGCCGCCGCCGTCCTGCCGCCAGCACAGGATGGAGGGGTAAAACCAGTTTCCCAGGATTCCTCTGCTTGCATTTCTCCCCGCAGCGATGACACTTAATATCCCGGCTGCTCCCACAGAGGATGGTGGAGGGGACTGGGATCAGGCCACCCAGGCGCAGGAGCACATCCAAACGTTGCCCCTGGGCAGGCTGGAGATGCCAAGGGCAGCTGCTGGGGCTCAGCCTGGCATCCTGAAGGGCAAGAGTTGGTGTCTGGGCATCAGGACGTCTGTGCCGTGGCTGCCAGTGCCTCCCGCTCCATCAACCAGACAGGGTCCCTCCATGCTTTTGTGTCTCAGTTTCCCCCCAGGTGGTGGGGTGGCTGCTCCAGCAGCAGTTCAGGCTCCAGGCCCCCCAGCCCTGTGCTGGAGAGCAGCACGCTGTCCCTGCCTGGTGCTGGGCTCTGTGCCCAGCGGGACACAAGCGGCTCTTGTTTGTTCCCTGGCATCCGCCCGTTCCAGCGCTTCCCAGCCCTCCATCAGCCCTGGGGCCAGAGGTGTCACCGCCCAGACCCACAAACCGGTTGGAGCAGCTCCCACAGAGGAGAGACAGCGCTGCCTGGGGCGAGGAGGGGGCAGACCCCAAAACCCACCCTACCTTGTGTGCCAAGCCCAGCCAGCGTTCACACGGCAGCCCTTGGTCCCACTGCCTGCACTGCCAGCCCAGCTTGGTGGGTCCGGGGTGCCAGGGGTCAGAGGAGCCCCAAGGTGCCCCATGGCAGGAGGCAGGCGCAGGCAGGGCAGTGTTTTGGCACAACCAGCTGTACCCAGGCTGTGCCTACACTGACGCTGATGCCAAAGCTGATGCCGATGCTTTGGGCGGTGCCTGCTCTCTCCTCCTTTAATCCACAAGCCCCCACACATCCATCCCCTCTCCACCACCTCCAGGTACAGCACGAGGCCAGACCAACCAGGACAGACAGATGGACATTGCACCGTTCCCTCACTCCGGCTTAACCCAGTGCCTTGGGAAGGATACCCGGCCCTGAGTGATGGTGGCTCTGCTGAGCACTGGGGTTACTGACAACACCTGGCCTCTTGCACCAGTCCCTGGGTGTGATGGGCTCTGGAGCTGCCACCACCCGTGCAGAGATGTCCCCAGGCAGAGGGATGAGCCGGGTGGTGGGCGCACCGTGGTGCTGTGAGGATGCCAACACCACCTGGGCTGGGCTCGTGGTGCCTGCTGCAGTGGCAGTGGGCAGGGCAGAGCCCAGGCATGGGACGGTGGGGGGTCCCACTGCAGACCCTGACCTGCAGGACCAGCCAGGGAGGTGCCGCCCAGCCTGGGACGTCATCCATCTGTCCGTCTGTCCTGCTGGAGCGCCCGCATTGCTCGCATACCAGCGTGCCCACCCCAGGCCGAGCCTTGCGGTCAAGGGCTCCCTTTAATCTGCGCTCTGGAGCATCCCCAGGCCAGACCCTGCCCGGGGCTGAGCGTGGCTTCCATGGCACCGGGGTGGGAGAGATGCACGCACATGTGTGGCCTCGCAGGGGCCGTGTCCCCACAAGCACGTGGGGATGTGCCACTGGCTGGGGACAGACGGCGAGGTGGGGACAGGGACTGTGCCAGGAGCATCGCACGCCCCAGCCACTCACATTCCCCTCAGAGCCAGCGCCGGCGCCGGCCAATTACTGTGATTAAAGCTGGAATGTGACATATATTCCAGCTGGCGGCTGCCACCCCAAAACAGCCCCCATGTCCCTCCCCACGTCCCCCAGCGACGCACTGCTGCCCTGCACAGCCAGCCCGGTGTCCCTGGCACTGCTGGCCAGTGGGACAGACAGATGCAGGCTCGGTGGGGAGCAGAGGAGCACCAGCCAACCCTCAGGGCAGCACCCTGTCCCTAGTGCCCACCGAGCCAGAGGGTGTTGGTGCAGCACAAAGGGACCCCAGCACCACCCAGCACCCCCGTGCACACCGTTGGGGCTGGCACCACACCAACACCAGCCCCAGTAGCCTGTGCCCAGTGCACCTTGCAGGACCTTGGCCCCCAGCTCCATCTCCCAGTGCCACCTGCAAGGAGACATGGTGCAGGCACAGGTCCTGATGGGACCACAGCCCATCTGCTCAGCAGGGCCTCCCCACCCCAGAAAGGCACGCTCACCCCCTTCTGAGCCTTTGCCACCCAGCATGGTGCAGGTGCTCAGCCCTGAATCCTGCCTGGGGGGCCCTTAGCTCCATCCCTGCTCCACTGCAGGCTGATGGAGCCGGTGACGGCAGAGCTCCCGTCCCAGCACGATGGCCCTTGGTGGCTCAGGAGATGCCATCGGCAGCTCAGCCCTGCTTCTGTGGGACGTGGACATGCTGCAGCCCCACAGCTGCCAGCGAGGTCATTCCCAGGGAGGGAGGGAGGATGAAACCTGGTGTCACCGCACACCACGGGGTACACGGTGTAGGCGGTGCCACCCTGACCTCGCTCAGGGCAGGGGACACCCCTCAGGGTGAGGGCTCAGGGCACAAATCCTCTGTCAAAGGGCTTGGGGACATCCCCAGCCAGGACACGGGTGACGCTGCCACCTCCTACATATGTGGCACTGTCTCAGCCCCGAGCTGAGAGCCCCTTGTCCCCCACGTACGACCCTGACACCCTGGCTACCTCGAGGTCCTGAGAAGGCAGGTGAGAGCGGGCAGTGAGCTGGGATCCGCCGAGATCTCCAGCTCCACATCCACAGAGCGAGGCACGGCCAGCACCAACCCTCAGCTCAGCACGGAGCTGGGCAGCCTCCCCCAGCCAGGGATTAGTTACCGGCAGCACGGAGACTGAATGTTCCCAAAAAAAAAAGTCCTTGCCCAACATAAACCCCCCCGACCGGCTCAAATATGCAGAGTCAGGTTCATTCCGGCTCTGGGGAAGCAAAGTTTAAGTGGCTGGGCAGGAGGGGAGCCCAGAGTGCTGGGAGCAGAGGGGTCCCTGGGGGAACGTGGCCACGGGGCAGTGACGGGTGCTGCAAGGAACAGGACCTTTGCCCTGAAGCTGCTCCAAAAATCAAAGTCCTGCCCCATTCTCTGAGCAAAAAGCGACCTGAAATGGGGAAATCACACCTGAGGGCTGCTGTCAGCTGTCAGAGGGATGGGGGAGACAATGGCCCTGGTTCGGGATGGGGGGTGCAAGCAGTGCGAGGGGGGGGTCCCCTCACAGGCAATGCTCGGGGGAAGGGGATGCAGGGCAAGCTCATCCAAAGCCGTCCCCTGTGGGAATGCCACAGGTACGCTGAGATTTTGGGCAGCCCAGCATCCCCTAGGGGCCAGCTGCCAGCCCCCTGCCAGGTCCTGCGGGCCTGTGGCCCCTGCTGCCCCCCAGCCCCCCGTGTGCCGGCAGCTCCATCCCCGCCCCGCCGGCAGACAGAGCTGCCATTGATGCTCGAAGCCGCCTCACCTGCTCTCCGTCGTCGCTGAAGGGGCTCCAACAATGGGCTGCCTGTGTGCCCTGGCCGGGGCAGAGCCAGCACCCCCGCGCCTGAAATATAAGCAGCGGCGGCAGCATTTACCGCCCCGGCCCAGCTCCCCCGGGGGGGAAACACGCCGTCACTCCCCAGACCGCAGGGGTGGGGGAACACCCCAAACTTTGGGCCGGCTGCCGGGTGCACGTGAGCGGGACGCGGCCCCGCGGCACCCGGGGCAGTTTCTGCTGTCACCTCCTGCTCAGCCCCCGGGGCGCTGGGGACATGGTGGGGGGAGGTAGGGGGATGTCTGTGTGGGGTGTCCTGGTGTGGGATGGGGGGGATGTCCGTGTGGAGTGTCCCAGGGTGGGATGGGGAGATGCCCATGGGGGGTGTCCCACTCCCTCCCACAGCATGGGTCACCAAAACGGCGATGCTCCCTCAACCTCTGAGTCTGACCTTTGTCCAGGACACCATATCACTGGGGGTTGGGGGGGTGTAGCTGTGCGGCCACCCCACCTTGTCCCCATCCCAGGGGCAAAGGTCTCCCTGTGCCTTCCCAACTGTGGGGGGAGGGGAGAGGGGTTTCACTGGGCTGGGGGATGCAGCAGTAGGAGGGATGGGGGTACTCCTAGGACCCCCACAATCCCACTCAACTTTGTTGGTAAACACCAGCAGACCAGTTTGCTGGCCACAAGAATGCATCCCAGAGCCTGCAGAGGCGGTCGGCACCCCGAAACCCCAGTGATTTGCCCCTTCCTCCCCCATGAGTCAGGCAGCTGCTGCCCCAGGCCGGCACGGCACCGCACACACAGCCTGTACTTTGGGCAATTTGGGGTGACAAAGTGGGGACGCGGCACGTGGGGCTCTGATTGCAGGGTCGGGGGCTGTGATGCTTCGCCTACTCCATCTCACCCCATCCCTGCCCCAGTTGCCCCTGCCCCAAGGTTGTGCAGAGGGCACCTGGGTATCCCCCCCCTTCCCCTGCCCCACATCCCTACCCAGGGGTATCCCCCCCACTCACAGCCCTGCAAGGAGTATCCCCCTTGTCCCACACACTGTGTTAGCTCCCCACCCCTACCACTGCCCCACAGTCCTGCCTGAGGTCCCCGCTGCCCCACAGCACTGCCTGGAGTCTCCCCTGCCCCACAGCCTTGCCTGAGGTCACCCCTGCCCCACAGCCCTGCCTGGGGCCTCCCCTGCCCCACAGCCCTGCCTGGGGTCTCCTCTGCCCCACAGCCCTGCCTGAGGTCTTCCCTGCCCCACAGCCCTGTCTGGGGTCCCACCTGCCCCACAGCCCTGCCTGAGGTCTTCCCTGCCCCACAGCCCTGTCTGGGGTCCCACCTGCCCCACAGCCCTGCCTGAGGTCTTCCCTGCCCCACAGCCCTGCCTGGGGTCCCCCCTGCCCCACAGCCCTGACTGAGGTCTCCCCTGCCCCACAGCCTCTGCAGCCATGTCCGCCTCTACACCCGTGGGTGCACGTGCAGGTGTATCCGCAGCCATGGGTGCACACCCGTACCGCTGTCGTGTGCCTGTTCGCCTCTGCCTGTGCACGTCCGTGTGTCTGTCTGCGTGTGTGGCTGCATGTCCGTGTGTCCCAGCCGGCAGAGGGGGTGTGAAGTCGCGTGTCCGTGTGCGCCTGTGCGCGGCTGCACCCCGGGGCGCCGGCACAGCCCTGTGCAAGGTGCGTGCTGCCAGCACCCTGCCTGCACACGCGGGGCTGCCAGCCCAACCCTGCTCTGTTTAGGGGTGCCAGCAGGACCCTGGCAGGTCTGATCTGCACCCACAGCCACCAGCCAGCAGCATTACAGGAACCCCGATGTGTCCCCGAGGGCTGGGACCCCCAGCAGCACCCCACAACCGAGGCACAAGGCCCTGGGGTGCTGTTTGCACCCCGACATAAACCCACAGCCACCCATCCTGGCAGGCTCTGAGGAACTTGGGGTGCCCTTGGCGGGGAGATCAGGGTACAGTGGAGTGGCAGAAGCCCAGCTAAGATACAGGAGGTTTTGGGGTGCCACAGGCCCCCCTGGCCAGATACAGGGGGCTTTGGGATGCCATGGGTTGGCAGAGGGTCACCTGGCTACATACAGGGTATTAGGGTGTCACAGCGTGGTGGAGGTCAGACACAGGGCTCTGCAAGGGGCCGAAGGCCAAGCCAGGTGGTATGCTGGGGTGACATGGGGTGACAAGAGCTGACCCAGCCAGATATGGGATGTCAGGGTGCTGCGGGGAGGCAGAGGCTGACCCCACGGCTGTGGGGGTTCAGGGTGCTGCGGGGAGGCAGAAGCTGATACAGCCAGATATGAGGCTTTGAGGTGCTGCGGGGCATCCAAAGCCAAGCACCCCCCTCCAGCTATGGGCTGTTGGGGTGCTGTGGGGGTACAGCCAGGTGGACACAGAGCTCCCCCCATCGCAGACCTTGAGTGCCCAAGCAGGGAGCGCTCCCTCCCCGGCACCAGCTGCCAGCATCCCGCCGTGCTCTCCAGCAAGTTAATAAGTTGTAGAGGAGATTTTGGTGCAGGCAGGGAACAGGCAGGAGCGAGCCTGGGGCCGTAGGGGCCAGATGCCACATTCCTGGGAAGCTGGGGGGTGGGGGGGGTGCAAGACTTGGGGGGGGTCAGTAGATGGGGAACGCACGTGCACCCCACGCTGCCGCACCTGAACAGGACTACAGGCAGCCTGCCTGCACCACCTGGCTGGGGTGTTTTCTTGGTTGCCTGTTGGGGTTGGCAGGGAGACACCTCCCAGGCGGTTGCGTGTGGCGTTTGCTTCCTTCAAGGCCAAATTATTTCAGCAGGATGACTAAAGGCATTTATCATCCGGCTGGGGGATTCCCGCTGGCACTGCCCAGCCTGGCAGGGTGGGAGCAAGGAGGAGTGACCCCTGGGAGTGATCACTGGACAGGTGACCCCTCACCCAGCCCCCTCCTGCTCCCACCCAGCCTGGCAGGGCAAGGAGCACCCATGAGTCCCTCCTGGGATGCCAATGCCAGAGCCATGAGCATCCCAGCACAGGGCTGCAAAGGTGCCTGGTGTTCACCAGACCCTGGTTGAACGTGAGGACTGATAAGACCCCCCTGAAATAAACTCAGCCCTGACCCACTGGTACCTCTGGGGAGCGGTGGAGCAGAGGGATTTCTATGTCCCTGAGGGGGTTCGGCGCGTCCGAATGAGCATCGTGGACGTGCTTCCTGGTACCTATCACCCCGAAACCAAGGGGATGGCGGTGGCAGGTGGCGTTTCTCCCCCTCCCGCCCTTCGCAGAAACCAGCGCCATCTCTGCAAACAAAGGGGAGGGTGTGGGAGCAGGTGACTGACGGTGGTGGTGACGGAGGAGCGGAGAGGAGAGGAGCGTCCAGCAGTGAAACCCCACCCCGGGCGGGCGCTCGGGCTGGCCACGCCAGCACCTTATAAGTACAGGTGCACCCAGGTGAAAGCTGATCCCCCGAGGGCTGCGAGCGGTGAAGGGCGACGGCGACGGTTTCGGTCCGTGGATTCTTCTCCGCCATCGCCGGGAGTGCAGCAGGGAACCAGCCGCCATGTCGATGGGCTTGGAGATCGGCGGGGTGTCCTTGTCGGTGCTGGGTTGGCTGTGCAGCATCATCTGCTGCGCGCTGCCCATGTGGAGGGTGACGGCCTTCATCGGCAACAACATCGTGACGGCCCAGATCATCTGGGAAGGGCTGTGGATGAACTGCGTGGTGCAGAGCACGGGGCAGATGCAGTGCAAGGTCTACGACTCCAT
Organism: Laterallus jamaicensis coturniculus; assembly: GCA_022605575.1. Lineage (NCBI taxonomy): Eukaryota > Metazoa > Chordata > Aves > Gruiformes > Rallidae > Laterallus > Laterallus jamaicensis. Next base: position 9,504,521 of record JAKCOX010000025.1, read on the forward strand.
GCTGGCCCTGCCGCAGGACCTGCAAGCCGCCCGCGCTCTCCTGGTCGTGGCCATCGTCTTGGCTGTCCTGGGTTTACTGGTGGCCATTATGGGTGCCCAGTGCACCAACTGCGTGGAGGACGAGAGCACCAAAGCCAAGATCACGATCGTCTCCGGCGTCATCTTCCTTCTCTCCGGCATCATGAACCTCATCCCCGTCTCCTGGTCGGCCAACACCATCATCCGTGATTTCTACAACCCGCTGGTGCTCGACGCGCAGAAGCGGGAGCTGGGCACCTCGCTCTACGTGGGCTGGGCGGCCTCTGCGCTCCTGCTGATCGGGGGGGCCCTGCTCTGCTGCTCCTGCCCCCCCAAAGACAACAGGTACCCCGCTGGCAAGGTGGCCTACTCCGCCCCACGCTCCGCCGTCACAAGCTACGACAAGAGGAACTATGTCTGAGCCGCCCTGGGACACCCCCCAACCCCCCCCGGCACCCCCCAGACATCCCACCCCACCCCACCCACCCCTCAACTCTGGGACCCTCATCATCGCCCTGGGTGGGGGACCGGGGATGGCAGCAGCGGGGCGGGCGGGGGCGCGAAGGAAGGGCCGGGATGGCCACGGGGTCAGGGCCGGGCTGTGTAAATAGAGACGGTTTCGGTTAAACAAGAGGCGGTTTCGGGTCGGCGGCAGAAGCGGCGCCCGGCGTGGCCCCTGCCCGCGCTGGTGGGACCGGGGCCGGGCCCCCGGGTCCCCCCCGCCGCCTGCCCCTGTTACGCGGGTCTGTACCGGTTACATGTGTCAATAAACGTGTCCTGTTTTGGTAGCCAGAGCGTCCTCGGAGCCTGCGTGCGGGACCGCGGCTGCACCGGCCCCGGGAGACGCCCCTGCCCCCTGCGGTACCGGGGCCGCGGGCAGGGCTCTGCGGGGCGCCCCCTCCTCCCCCCCCCGCACCCCGGCCTGGGGGTGTCTTTGCTCGGGGAGGAACGGTCGCTGTCCTCCCCCCCCCGCCCCCCGCCAGCCCCGAGCCCGGGCACTCCCTGCGCTCCCGTCCAAAGTCTGTCTGTGGAGGGGAGCGCGGGGCGCTCCCGCCCCCCTCACACACACCCCGCAGCGGCGGCCGGGGCGAGGCCGCGTTGCACAACCGCTCCCGCCGCCCGCCCCGCCACGCTCCAGCGGGCAGGGACAAAGGGGGAACGGGGCCGCGGCGGGTTCCCGAGCCGACGGGGTCCTGTCCTGTCCCCGGGGCTGCCCCCTCGCCCCCCCCCCAAACCGCGGCACCGAGCGGCCCCTCGGGAAACGCCGCCGACGGGAACGAGCCGCCGTCGGGCGCAGCTGCGGGCCGGAGCGTCCCGGGGGAGCCCCCGCAGCGCTGCCCGACGGCAGCTCAGCCGCCCGGCTCGAATTCCACTCGAATGCCGCTGACCGGCACGGCCGGCGGCTGCGATAGCGATCGGCATGGCGGCGCGGCACGGCCCGGGGCTCTGCCCGCCCGGGGCTCTGCCCGCACCGGGCTGTGACATGCCCGGGGCTCTGCCCGCAACAGGGCTCTGCCCGCAACAGGGCTCTGCCCGCACCGGGGCTCTGCCCGCACCGGGCTGTGACCTGCCCGGGGCTCTGCCCGCACCGGGGCTCTTCCCGCAGCGGGGCTCTCCCTGCACCGGGGCTCTGCCCGCACCGGGCTGTGACCTGCCCGGGGCTCCCCCTGCTCTGGGGCTCTGCCTGCCCGGGGCTCTGCCCGCCCGGGGCTCTGCCTGCACCGGGCTGTGACCTGCCCGGGGCTCTGCCCGCAACAGGGCTCTGCCCGCACCGGGGCTCTGCCCGCACCGGGCTGTGACCTGCCCGGGGCTCCCCCTGCTCTGGGGCTCTGCCTGCCCGGGGCTCTGCCCGCACCGGGGCTCTGCCTGCTCGGGGCTTTGCCCGCGCCGGGCTGTGACCTGCCCGGGACTCCCCCTGCTCCGGGGCTCTTCCCGCAGCGGGGCTCTCCCTGCACCGGGGCCCTGCCCGCACCGGGTCTCTGCTGCCCACTCTCCCCTGCCCGGTCTCTCTCCCCGCCCCTCCCGGTCCCCGCAGCTGGGGCCCGCAGCGCCCAGCACCCCGCGACCTTCCCGCTGCTCTCCGGCAGGGACCCGCCGCTCCGCGACCTCCCGCCGCCAGGAGGCGCCCGCCCGCCGGTAACGGGGCGGGGCGGGGCCTCCCGCGCTTGTCACGGCCCGCGCGCCCCCACCGTCGCCTCCGTGATGCTCCGCCGGCCGCCGCGCGCCCCCGCCCTGCCCCGCCGCCCGCCCGCCGCCCGCTCCGCGGTGACGTAAGGGCCCGGCTGGGGCTGGGGGGGGGTCGGGGCCGGGTTTGGGGTCCCGGGTGACCCCGGCCCTGTCCGCGCCGCTGTCCCCGCAGGGCGGTGCCGCTGTCCCACGCCGAGGTGGGGGGTCGCGGGGACCGGCCGCCCCTGGTGCTGCTCCACGGGCTCTTCGGCAGCCACGGCAACTTCCGAGCCGTGGCCAAGGCGCTGGTGCGGGGCGGCAGCGGCACGGTGAGGCCCCGGGGCGGGTTGGGACGGGGCGCGGGGACAGGGCCGGACCCGGGGTGACGCGGTACCGCCCCCCGCGCAGGTGCTGGCACTGGACGCCCGGAACCACGGCGGGAGCCCGCACAGCCCGCACATGACGTATGAAGCGATGAGCCTGGATGTGCAGCACCTCCTGGAGCGCCTGGGCATCGCCAAGTGCATCCTCCTGGGACACAGCATGGGGGGCAAGACGGCCATGACGCTGGCCTTGAGGCGGGTCGGTGGGCATGGGGGTCCTGGGGGGGTGGGGGTGGAGTGCGGGCGGGCGGGCATGGGGCTCCAGGGGATGGGGGGACAGGCACGGGGCTCCTGGGGCTGGTGGGGGGGCGAGGGGGCATGGGGCTCCCGGGGATGGGGGGACAGGCATGGGGCTCCCAGGGATGGGGGGACAGGCACGGGGCTCCCAGGGATGGGGGGACAGGCACGGAGTTCCTGGGGCTGGTGGGGGGGCGGGCGGGCATGGGGCTCCCGGGGATGGGGGGACAGGCACAGGGCTCCTGGGGCTGGTGGGGGGGCGGGCAGGCATGGGGCTCCCAGGAATGGGGGGACAGGCACGGGGCTCACAGGGAGGGGGGGACAGGCACGGGGCTCCCAGGGATGGGGGGACAGGCACGGGGCTCCCAGGGATGGGAGGACAGGCACGGGGCTCCTGGGGCTGGTGGGAGGGCAGGCATGGGGCTCCCAGGGATGGGGGGACAGGCACGGAGCTCCTGGAGCTGGTGGGGGGCACGGGGCTCCCGAGGATGGGGGGACAGGCACGGAGCTCCTGGGGCTGGTGGGGGGCCAGGTGGGCACCGGTGTCCCGGGGTGGGAGGGGGGTAGGAAGCAGGGTGATGCCTATGGGGCTGGTAGCACTGCCCACACTCCTCTAGGAAGGGAGGGGGCTTTCCTCGGTTGGGGTCCTGCTCAGAGCCGTGAGCAGGGTGGCCTGCCCCTCTGGCACCAGTTGCGAGCGAGCCAGGAGCTGCCCCATGCTCACACGCAGGGAAAGGGGAGCCTGGGGAAGAGCAGAAGGGAGCTAAAGGCAGCCAGGGAGTCTGGGTGGGAGCAGAGCTCTATGCTGGGCCCATCTCAGCTGGCATCTCTCTGCCCTGCTGTCCGTCCCCAGCCAGAGCTGGTGGAGCGCCTCATCTCCGTAGACATCAGTCCCGTCCCAACGGCACCTGTGTCGGAATTCGCTGCCTACATCTCGGCCATGAAGACAGTGAGGATCCCGGATGGTCTGTCCCGCTCTGCTGCCCGCCAGCTGGCAGATGATCAGCTGCGTCCCGTGGTCCAGGTAGGAAATCCTGCTCCTGGGATGGGCTTTCTGCTCCCAACCTCTGTCCCTGGGACTAGAGCACAGGTCCCAGTAGGACTCTTTGCCACCCTTGCTCACCTGCTGCTGGAGTATATCTCACCAGGGTTGCGGAGGTGATGGGGACTGTGACCCCATGGGAGATGGGTGGAAGGGGATGGAGGGTGCCAGGACATCTCGAGGGCTTGTTGCTCTCAGAAGAGCACACGATCCCCTTCTGTGACAGCTCCCGCAGCTGAGACAGTTCCTCCTCACCAACCTGGTGGAGGTGGAGGGCCGCTACACCTGGCGGGTGAACCTGGAGGCTATTTCCCACCACTTGGCAGATATCATGAACTTCCCCGTCTTCCATGAGCCGTATCCTGGCCCAGCCCTCTTCTTGGGAGGATCCAACTCACCATACATCAGGTGGGACTGGAGAGAAGCAGTTCAAAGTCTGGGGTTGGACCCCCTGTGCTCTTCTGTGGCTGCCCAGGGTGGGAGGAAACCCCAAGATGAGGAAGGTCCCAGAGGGAACTCTGTGCCTTCAGTGACACCAATGGGCTGGAGAGAGGGGGGAACCTGAGGGCAGCCCTGGGCTTTCCCAGCAGGGAAGCATACGTGGTCAGATCTGGGATCCTCCTCTGCTTGGGGGAGGGTGAGGGTGAGGGAAGGCACCTGGATGGACCCCTGACCACCCTTCCCATGGGGCATTCCCTTGTCCTGCAGCTCCAAAGACTACCCGGAGATCCAGCGCCTCTTCCCCAAGGCGAATGTCCAGTACATCGAAGGTGCAGGACACATCGTCCATCAGGATAAATTTGAAGAGTTCATCTCTGCTGTCCTCAATTTCCTGCCACCACCATAGTGCTGGGGACCAGGGTTCCTGCACGCACCACGTGGGTCCCGAGGAGCTCCAGGCAGTGACGTGGAGCTCTGCGAGAAGGGGCTCGGCTTGGACCGCCTGCCCACTTTGGGGTCCTATCCTGTCTGAAGACCTTCTCCCATCCGGGATCTCCTGGAGCAGTGAGGCACCTCCATCCTGCTGAGCTCTTCTGCCTCCACGCAGGGTGGCACGGGCCCTGGACACTGCCCTTCAGGCACAGCTGGGCCTGCCTGTGCTGGAGGGTCTCGGATGCTGCTGCCGGACCACCGGCTTCTGGATCTGTCTGTGACTTTGCAGAACGTGCAATAAAGCTGAATCCATGCCAAGGCAGAACACGGTTCGGATGTGGCTGTGGAGGGCAGTGGCAAGGGTGCTGGTGGGAGGTGACAGCCGGGCTGGGCCTGTCACAGGCCGAGCCAGGGGAGCAGTGCCCATGAGAAGCAGGTTTGAGGATGTTTCTTGGCTCCCAGGGGAAGTCATATCCTTCCTCCACCTCAGGGAAGCGTGAGGATCTGGGAGTGGGGAAGCTGCCTCCTGAGCAAGGGGCTGCTGCGAGCCTGCAAGGGGGAGGCATGGAAACCCCCCCCAGAGCACATCTGCCCAGCCTGCCCCAAAAGCAGGTGTCCCACCCCCCGCCCAAGCTCCCTCTGATCTCTCACCTCCCACCTATCCAGGCAACGTAGCAGCAGCTACAGCAGGCCGTAATGCCCCTCTGGCTGTAATGCCCCCCCCCCCCCCCAGCTATAACATCCCTCCACCCCACGCACTGCAGGCTGAAGACAGAGGGGCAGCGCTGTCTGCTGTGGGAGGCCGTTTATTGGGGGACAGGCAAAGCCAGAGATGGGGTGGAAGTGGCTCTGGAAGGATGGATCCTCTCTTGTCATAACTGGACATGGGTTCTGGGGACAGCAGAGAGTGACACTGACCAGCTTTGTGCCTGGTGCTCCAGAGGCAGGTGTCTGCTGCTCCCTGGGGAGGTGTTGCTCAGTTTGGGGTGTTTTGGAGGCCACAGGTGTCAGGAGACCAAGGACAGGGCTGTTTGCCAGGCAGTGACAGAGGGAGCATAAGCAGCTGGCTGAGAGATGTGTTTCTGCAGAGCTCTTCTGGGCTTTTCCTCTTGTCCTTTCCAACGTTAATCCCCAGAGAACAGGGCTGGTTTTGCCTCGAGCTTTCTGTTACCCCAGATTCAAACCCTTTTGCTGTCAGTGTGTAATTTTCTCACCTGTGAAGAACATCAGACCAAGAGGTTCCTGAGACACAGGCTACTGAGCCAGTTGGGTGATGGGGATGGAGTCGGGCCGCTACCAGCACACAAACTCTTTTGATGCCCTGTCTGACCCATGAGGTCTCAAGCCCCAGCGTGATGGGCAGTTTGTACCTAGGCCTCCCCCCGGAAGGGTACTGGGTTTGGGGCACAGAGAAAAGGCAGCTGCAGAGGTGTGAGGTGAAGAGACTCACCATGGGCAGGAGATCAGAGACCTGGGAAGAGGTAGAACTTCCTGAGCATCGTAGTCCGTTCCTGTGATGGCATCTGCTTGGGGAAATTTCCAAAGGAATATTGGATCTGGGGGGAGAGAGGCAGTGGGAAGGAATGAGAGCAGGTCCATCCCCAGCATGGGAAAGGTGCAGGGAGTCAGGAGGCATTGCCAGGCATGTGTCTGGTGGCACAAGGGATGCCACAGGCTCTGCCAACACGCTGGGCTGCTCCATGGTCACCACGCAGCATGGTGCTGATGCCTCCAGAGATCCAGCTGACTTCCCAGGCCAAACCAGTCCCCTTTTTGACACAGCCAGCTCCCAGGGGGCCTGCTGAGAAACAGCCTGCCCTGGCCCAAGCTCTGCTCTGAGCCTTCCTTCTCAGAGCAGAGAGAAATGGCACTCCTGAGCCTCACCTTGCGGAAGATCTCCTGCAAGTCGCTGCTGCAGGCATGGTCTCGAAACTGCTTTATCAGGCGCTGGATGAAAACGGAGCCTGTGACTGGGTTTCTCCAAGAGACAGTATCTGAGGAAATGGAAGATGCAAAGTGTGATTTCACTGGTGTCCCTCACTGCAGCAGTGATTAATGCTGCGTGCTGGAGCAGGAGACAGGGGCACCTTCTCGGAGATCGTTGTATCTGGACCCATCCAACCCACAGCATGGTAAAGGGACAGGGCATCCCAGTGAAGACAGAAGTGACATGAAGATTCTCTTCAAGCCCCTCTGCTCTCCCATGCGCCCAGCCATGACAGCTGCCAGGCTGGCAGGGCCTGGAGCCATCTGTCACCCAGCAGGAGAAGACAATTTTCCCTAGCCAGCCACTGCAATGAGGTAAATCAGTTGGGGAAGGAGTGCTGGCCAAGCTGGTAGAGAGGGCTGCAGGCAGAGCAGGGAAAGGCAGGAACACCACAAAGCTCTGGCTCTGGCACCACTAAGAAAGATCTGTGGGTGTCCCAAAGCAGCCTTTTATCCTGGCCTTGGGTGACACTACCTTCTCTAGAGGCTGCTGGAGCAATGCCCAAGCGGTCACCAGATGGAGGGGACCCACCCTGAGGAGGAGGAGGAGGTGTGGACATCAGGAATGGGAGTCCTGTTGCCTTTGCCTGCCCTTAGGCAGGGCAACTGTTTCCAGAAACTGCTTACCAGGGGTGGAGGAATGTAAAGCAGCAAAATCACTCTCCAGGTGGACTTCACAGACTGCATCATCTTCCAGCCCTGCAGTGGCTGCCTGAGCCAAGCTGGGAGCGGGCAAGGCAGGGCCCGCGGAGTCACCCACCATCACGGACCCTACAGTGCCTAGGAAGGCAGGACCAGCCATCAGCATCGATGGGGTGTCCCGTCCTCACCCTCTGCTTGGGGCTCACGTGCCCTGGGAGAGCCTGGCTGGCTCACCCACCTTGCAGACACCTCATAGCAGGGACTCACCTCCACGGCAGGACTGGATAATGATCACCTTGGGCTTGCCCCGCAGTCCCTGGCAGCACTTGTTGTTGAATCTCTCAAAGATGGTGTCAATGGAAAGGATGTCTGTGGTCCCACCTTTGCTCTTGGTCCCGCAGAGTCCAGCCCTGACCCCGTGGGACATGAAGACCAGGAAGGTGCTGTCAGAGGTCTGATGGTCTTTACAATCTGCAAAACCCTCCATGACTTTAGCCATCTCCTACAAACCAGCACAAAGAAGGAACATCAGCCTTGTGTGACCAGCTGTGCGGAGACCCAGCCACCAGCAGTGGGCAGGAGCCACTGGGGACAGAGGTGTCCCTGCAGTGCCCAAGCCTCCCATCACCCACAGGCACAAGGAGGGTCTCTGCACCACTCCTGGAGCCAGTGGCAGCTGCTTTGTGCAGTCCTTTACCTCAGAAGTTAAGTTGAGATGGATGTCCACCGTGTAGCCCAGCCCTTCCAGCAGCTCTCTCATCCCCTCCACGTCTGCTTTAGCCCCATCCCGCCAGCTCAAGTGCTCAAACTCAATGTTGCAGATGAGCAGGGCCCTACGGGTTCGTGTTTCCCGTGGCAGATGTATGGGGTAGACCTGTGAGGAGGGAGGGAGGCAGCACTCAGCGCTGGGTGAGGGGCAAGGGGGCTTTTTTTTGTGATGCTGCTAATAGCAGAGAAGGCCCATAGGTGCAGCAACTGCATTTCCCTGTCCCTGGGGCATCTCCCCACATCTCCTGCCATGCTCCTGGATCAGCCAGGACTGTGGGTCCCCTTGAGAAGGCCTTGGCAGGGCATCCAAGCCACACTCCAGCCCTCCTCTTGTCTCCTCTGCTCACAGCACCTGGTCTCTCTGTGTGTCCCTGATGTGCTGGTACTCGCTCAGGGAGCACTGTCGGATCCACTGCTCACCCTGGATGCCAGTAGGGGCCCCAGGGGGGGCCTTAGTGTTGGGGGAGGCCAGCTGCGCACTGGGGGACCCTGCAAGCAGAAAGCCCTACAGTTACACTGGGAAGCACTGGTTACACTGGAAACCTGCAGCAAGAGGGGGCTGGCACGGGGCAAGCAGAGCTGGGCTCTGCCCTTTGGGGGTCCCTCTTCAGCCCCACAGGGGACAGCCACGCCCAGAGCTGCATGGCAAGGGGGAGTCAATGCCACAGAGCAGTGACACCGGGGATGCCCAAGCACCTCTTGCCTTCCAGCCTCAGGCACCTGCCAGGGCCAGGCCACCCTCTAACACCCCACCAGAGGAGCTGGGACCCACAGCACAGCTGGAGCCAAGCCACAGCCCAGCAACTCTCACCTGACTCAGCAGCCAGACCCAGTTGCTCCCACAAGGTGCCATCGCGCTTCCGGAGGCTGTCGATGAAGATCTGGCTGGCCCTGGGGCCCTTCAGGCGCACGGTGTCGATCAGGCAGCGGGCTTTGTCGGCACGCACCGTGTATCTATCCTGTACCTCGTCCACCTCCTCCAGGCTGAGCACCCCTTGGGCCAGCAGCTCATCCAGCAGCCCAGAGATCAGCGCCTTGCTCACGCGTTCCACGAAGTCTGTCCGCACATTCAGGAGCTGCTTGTCTGCAGGGCAGCCCCGTCAGTGCCCAGAGTCCCCACACCACCGCTGTGCTACAGCTGCCCCACCATCCACAATGAGTACTTCCTCTTCTCCATTGCCTTCCCGGGGTGCTGGTCCCTTCCCCATCATTCCTCTAGTTGCTGCCTCTTCCTCACTGCCTCCCCAGGTGCTGTCCCCTTCCCTATTCCCCCCGCCCCGTCCCGTCCTGTTCCCACAGCTGCTGATCCCTTCTCCACACTTTGGGTGCTCCCCCTCCCCCACTGCCACCCCAGGGTGCTGCTCCTTCCCTCATTACCCGTCCTGGGAGCGGCTTACCCTGCCACCTCTCACCCTTTTCCCACATACCCAGTGGATGCATTTGCAAGGAGCAGGGCCCCAGCAACTCAGGGGTGCAGCGTGTGAGGCCCCAGCCACCGTGCTGCACCGTGTCCCCATGCATCGGGCGAGCGGGACTCAAGCAGGAATTGGGCAGGGCCCCGTCCCACCCCGGAGCCTCAGCGCTGCTGGCTGTACTCACCCGCCATTGTCCACGAGGTCTGCAGGGGGAAAGCAAAAGCGAAAGCAAGGGCACAGCTTCCTTCCCTGTGTCCACATTGAACAGGTACTGTTTCCTTGCTGCCATACCCCGCCCAAGCCCCAAGGTCACTGTTGGGTTGTTACTATACCCCGCCCAAGCCCCAAGGTCACTGCTGGATTGCTGCTATACCCTGCCCAAGCCCCACGGTTGCTGTAGCTCAACTTGGACCAGCGAACCCACCGGGTGCAGTGCCAGAGGACTGTGGCACTGTGGGCGTAGGGATCTACACCCCTTGCACCCATGCTTCTGTTTCCTCCCGGGGGTACTTCACATGTCCCAGTGACACTGCGGCATCATGAACACCAGTAACAAGCCTCAGTGCTGCAACACCCAGCACCCACGGGGCACAGAAGAGGTTTCCAGCCTCCCTGCACCCGTCAGAGCCAGGCACAGGGCAGTGCAGCCAGCCTGGCTGCCAGGGACAGAATCATAGAATAGCATGGGTTGGAAGGGACCCCAAGGATCATAGAACTCCAACCCCCCTGCCACAGGCAGGGACACCAACCTCAGGAGGCCTGGTGCTACACAAGGTTGCCCAGGGCCCCATCCAACCTGGCCTTGAACACCCCCAGGGACGGGGCACCCACCCCCTCTCTGGGCAGCCTGTTCCAGCCCCTCACCACTCTCTCTGGAAAAAACTTCCCCCTAATATCCAATCTAACCCTTCCCTCCTTCAGCTTCACTCCATCCCCCTTGTCCTGCCAGTGTCTGTCCTTTGAACAAGCTGATTCCCCTCCTGTTTCTTTGCTCCCTTCAGGTACTGGAAGGCTGCATTGAATTCCCCCTACAAGCTGGCTGAACTAGCCCAGCTCCCTCAGCCTCTCTTCATAGGGGAGATGCTCCAGCCCTCAGATCATCTTCATAGCCTCCTCTCAACCCTCTCCAACAGCTCTACATCTTTCTTGTGTTGGGGCCCCAGCTCTGGACACAGGATCCAGCTGGGGCCTCAGGAGGGCAGAGCAGAGAGGGACAATCCCCTCCCTGTCCCTGCTGCCACCCCTCTGCTGATGGAGCCCAGGATCCCATTGGCCTTGTGAGCTGCAAGAGCCACTGCTGCTCATGGGGAGTTTCTCATCCCCCAAAACCCCCAGGTCCTTCTCAGCAGGGCTACAAAGTTTTTAATTGGGGAAGGGAGCCCCGGTCTCCCCTGTGACAGGCGGGGACACTCACCACTACACTGACGAGGACCAACAGACCTGGCTGTCCTCTGCCAAGGCCCAACACCCTTCAGACCTGTGCGGGGCTGAGCTCTGCTGGCCGGGCCTGGCGCAGGCTGGGAGACACCGCCTGGGGCTGCAGCATCCTCACTCACCCGCCCCAGGACAAGCCGGGCCCGGCCCCACAGGCCCTGTCCGGAACCAGAGCTCGCCGCCCGAGCTGGGCCGCCTCACGGGTGGCACCGGCCGGGAACGACAGAAGCATCGCCAGCGGCGGGGCAGGGGCTCCCCGGCCCCGGGGGCCGAGGCCGCGCTGGGGGACGGGGCGGGGGGAGGCGCCGGAGACGGGCCAGGGCTCCCCGGTGCCGCCCGCACCGAGGGCCTCGGCGGAGGCCTGCTGCCTGCGCGGGGGGCCGGTGCCTCTGGCCCAGCCCCGGAGGGCCGCCGGCCGGTCACGTGACGGGGCGCACCCCCACGCGCGGTTACTTTCGCCCGCCCTTTTCTCAGGGGAAGGGTTGTCTCGCCGCGGATTGGCTGCGACGGGACGCGCTGTGATTTCTGATTGGACAGAAATCCGGCTGAGCGCCGGACCCCGCCCCCTACCGCGCATCGCGCCGGGTCACGGGATAGGCTTGCGGGAGAAGAGAAGGGCGTGCTCCGCTGGCCGGTGGCGCTGGGCGGGGACGCGTTCGCTGTGTTCATTGGTCAGCGGTGCCGGTGGCGCCGGGCTCTGATTGGCTGCGTCCTACGGGTCGGTGGTGGTGAGGGGGGGGCGGGAGCAGGGCGGGGAGCTGCACGCGGCAGAGGCGGGAGCGGCGCGGCCGGAGCCAGGTGAGACCCCCGAGCCCCTCCCGGCCCCCGCGGCGCTCCTCAGGCTTCCGCCCGTTCGGCTGAGCCCCGCTCCTCCCCGTCGTCATCGTCGCCGCCGCCCGGTGAGCGGCACCTCCCGGGGCCCGTTTGCGCGGGGCGGCTGCCGGCCCCATGGCGGCAGCTCTGAGGCGGCGGCCGCGCGGCCCGGTCGCGGTGGGCCGGGCCGTGGCGTTGGGCCCTGGCCGGGCCGTGGCGTTGGGCCCTGGCCCGGGCCGTGGCGAAGGGCCCTGGCCGGGCCCGAGGTGCCGCCCTGGGGCGCGGGGGGCGTGTGTGCGCGCAGCCCGGGCCGCGCTAAGGAGAAGGAACGAGGCGCTCGGCTTCCGCCGGGTCAGGGCCGAGGGGGAGGCGGCCAGGCCCCTGCCGGCCCTGCCGCTCGGTCCAGCGGCTCTCCGGAGCCTCCGCCCCGCCGTAGCGGGAGCGGCAGCCTTTCCCTGGCTCCGCGGGGCGAGTCGGGCCCACCGGCGGGAGGCCTCGCCTGCGGAGCGGAGGCTGCGGGCCCGGCTGGCGTTCCCCGACCCCGCGAGAGGAGCTGCCCGCCCGCCCGGCGGGAGCCGAGCAGGCCCTGGGAGTCCCACCTGGAAGCCCCTTACGGGTGGAGGGGGTTCCTGTGCCAGGCCGGCAGCGGCACGGAGCGGGTTATTCTGCCAGGCTCCTCTCGCCTGCATCCCGCAGGGTGGCTCCACGCACGTCCCTGGTTTTGGGGAAGGCTGTCCCCTCCCTGCCTCTCGGGTGGAAGCCAGTGTAGCATTTTGTGCTGGTTGGAAGCTGTCGGTGGCCAGAGTTGAGTGGCTTGGTGTGGAGACAGTAGTGTTGCAGGTTTGATGCTTATTGAATCACACCCACACCCCCCCCCAGCCCTCAAGCAGTTCTGTCATAAATGCCAGATTCCCTAAAACACTATGCATGTGGGGTTTCCTGCCTGAATTAATGGAAGGAGGGTGAGCTCAACATAACCTGTGTTCAATTGGTGGGTGCCAGAACGTTACTGGGAGGGGAGAACGTTTTGTTAATAGTGTGTCAAGGATCCTCCTGCTGACTTTTGTCAGTGACCTGAAGAAAGTTTTCAGCTGAAGGCTGATGGAGCACATGAGCAACTCAGAGTGCAGGGCAGAAAATAAGAGGTGAGAATGACCAGTTCAGCACCTTGCTTTTGGTGTGGCCACACATCTGCTGCCAGAGAATGCAGGCTGCTCATCACTAGAGTCTGTCACACTGACAGAGGAGCAAGGAAGGAGCAAGGCCTGTCCTCCAGAGTGGTACTTTTTGCATGGCTTTGTGACTGTGTTGAGGCAGGAGACAGGCAGGCAGAGGTGCTCTTAGATACCTTGCTGTGGAGAAGGAGGAGAGGTCGTGTTGGCTCAGCTCTCTCACTGGCACTTCCATGCTGCTGCATCCCGGTGTGATGCCTGTGTGTGGTGTGGAGGCTGGTGGAAAGCTTAGCAGAGACAATGTATGAGGGTGGGATTAAGGTGGAAAAGGCTGCCATGCAGCAATGAGGACTCTGGCTGCTTCATCCACCAAGAAGTTGAGAGCAGAGGAGGACCCCAGTTGGTCTGTGGAGTTGGGTATGGCTCTTGGGGGTGCATGTATGGAAAGTAAAGTGTATATTTTTAAGTGACAGAGATTCAAGCATGAGGACAAACTTCCCAGTCAGTGATGACTTTGCATTTGTTGTCAGTTTTTACATCAAGTCTCAATACTGTTTTTAATAAGTGCTGCAGCTCAGCTGACAGCCTGGGAAGTCCTGTGGTCTGCTCTGCTTGGGAGTTGGTGAGGTGGCTGTAATGTCTTTCTGGCTGTTTGCCAGAAGAGCTGAGTAAACTGAGATGAAGACTGGAAAAGAAATGTGAAAGTTTTCCTCATTAATTTCTAGGAACATCTGGCTTCCCCTTTGCTGCGTTCGCAGGAATCTGTTTACAGTGGCAGCAACAGTGATTTGATTTTTTTTCTGAGGGAGCCTGAGCAGGGAAGTTTCCTTGGATGCATCATTGCTGATAGTCCCACAGCAGCATCCTTCCAGCCCTTCTGCATTCCTGACAGTGTCACTTGAAACCAAAGCACCCCAAAATCGAGGAAAGCTTTAGTGCTGGACCCTGCCACAGTGCAGAGGCTTTGGAGAACGCTGCTGTGCCAGCTTTTATTGTTATTTCCATCTGCCAAAATATGTGCTGGCTTGCTTTTGGTTTTTGTTCGCTTGGGACTTTTCAAAGTCGCCCTTGTCCCAGCTCTGGTGGGAGCAGAGGGGATGATGTGTGCAGCCATTCCCCTCCTGGTTCTCTGCCACCTGAAGGGTGGCCCTTGTCTGCTCCGTTTGTGAGGGTTGATCAAGGAGCCAGGCCTTCTCCAGCAGATGTTGCTTTAATCTGTGCTGCTTCTGCTCCTGTTCTGCACACTTGTCTCACGTTTAGAAGCTGCTGTTACCCAAGTTGTTCTTAGTAATAGCTTGGTAAGTGAATTAAAAAGGCAGCTAGAGAGAAAATGAGGTTGTTTTGGGGGATGGGTGTGTGTATGTGATTGCACTGGAAACACTGAGTATTTTTTTTTACCAGAAAATCAAGTGGTATAATCTGACCTGTGTCCCTCTCTACTCTGCCCTCCTGAGGCCCCACCTAGAGTACTGTGTCCAGAGCTGGGGCCCCCAATACATGAAAGATGTAGAACTGTTGGAGAGGGGTCAGAGGAGCCACAGAGATGCTCAGAGGGCTGGAGCAGCTGCCCTACAAAGAGAGGCTGAGGGAGCTGGGCTGGGTCAGCCTGGAGAAGAGAAGGCTGTGGGGGGACCTCATTGCAGCCTGCCAGTCCCTGAAGGGAGCAGAGGAACAGGAGGGGAATCAGCTTGTTCAAAGGACAGACACTGGCAGGACAAGGGGGATGGATTAAAGCTGAAGGAGGGAAGGGTTAGATTGGATATTAGGGGGAAGTTCTTTGCAGAGAGAGTGGTGAGGGGCTGGAACAGGCTGCCCAGAGAGGGGGTGGGTGCCCCGTGTCTGGGGGTGTTCAAGGCCAGGTTGGCTGGGGCCCTGGGCAACCTTGTGTAGCTCCAGGCCTGAGGTTGGTGGCCCTGCCTGTGGCAGGGAGTTGGAGCTCTGTGACCCTTGGGGTCCCTTCCAACCCTTGCCATTCTATGATTCTATGATTTCTATCAGAGAGATGTGAGTGGGAGAAGGGAGAAAAAAACCAGTCAGTGCTGCATCCTTGCACATCATGCTCAGCTTCCCAGGATGGGAACGTTCCCCCAGGAATTAATAACTCTCAAGCAATTATGGAAGTTCATACTTTCCTCCTCTCTCCTTGCTTGCCCAAGGTAGCTCCAGCTGGCCACAGTTTCCTGCTTCTTGGCATGTTTCTGGATTTGGATGCAGCAGGCTCTTATCACGAAGCCCTCCTCTATCCCTGCTCGCAGGAAAACATCAACATTTGCAGGACTAGATCAGAGCCCTTTTTAGATAATGATGAATGGAGAAAAGAGCTATTTAAAAAATTACTTTGCTCTTAGCAAATTAGCGTAACACATTAATCCCTGCTCATAATCCCTGGCTCATTCTCCAGGAGGATTCCTGCACGGTTACAGAGCAGGGAGGAATTTTGTCTGGGCACTCTGAGTGCACTCCTCACTGATATATTTGCTTCCCTTCTGTTCCTCCTTAGCAGTCCTGTGGAGACTGTGCAGTTACATGCACTCTCCACAGCCCGAAAGGATAGGATTTCCCTTAGGAGGGATCAGATGATTAGCTTATAAATAGTAAATGCCTGTTCAGGCCTACTTTGCAGTGCCTGTTGTTTGGTCATGGTCTTGCTCTCTGCCTTTGCAACAAGTACAGCTGCATCTGCACCTCATGGCCCAGAACCCAACCCAAGGAAACCTGGCATACGCTCTGTTGGAGGTGATGAGTTTCACTGAGGAAGGAAACTGCCCCAGCGTGTGGTGCTTCAGCTTTGCAGCCAGAGTTTCAGACCTTGTGATGGACTCGAAAGGCTCTGGCAGGGGTAACGTGCTCTGCTGCTGTGTATGCTGGGGTGCTGCTGTGTATGCTGGGGTGCTGCTGTGTATGCTGGGGTGCTGCTGTGTATGCTGGGGTGCTGCTGTGTATGCTGGGGTGCTGCCTGAGCCTGGTTGAATCCCACTGGAATAGGCTGCCCATGGAGGTGATGGAGTCTCCTTCTCTGGAGAGATTCCAGCCCTGTCTGGACACCGACCTGTGCAGTATGAGCTGGGGAGCTGCTTTGGCAGGGGATTGGACCCCATGATCTCTTGAGGTCCCTTCCAACCCCTACAACTCTGTGATTCTGTGATTTGAAATGAGCCTGTTTTCCTGCCAGGGAGCGTGTGCCAGTACTGGGGAGCCTTGCTTGCTGGTACTGGGGAGCCCTTCTTGCAGAGCCTGAGCTCATGGAGTCCTTTTTGAGCTGTGCACACACATCCCCCTTACCTGCCAACTCTTTCCCTTCAGCTTTCCTTCCCTCATTTCTGGTATGGTCAGCCTTACAGCTGCTGAGAGGGTTTGGTGCCTGTGAAGGCCTAGAGTCTGTCCAGACTCCATCCAACACAGCTCCCTGACACCTCTCCTGCTGGGTTTAGGCTGAGCCTTCCTCACGCAGAGGCTCTGGCGTGGAGCCTCCGTTCGCTCTGTATGTGGGTTTGCTGCTGAGCTGGAGCCCATTCCTCTTCTCTGGGCTGCTGTGCTTCGCTGGGGACAGGGGTCGAATTGTGAGAATGATTTTGTGTGGGATTTGTTTCACAGACCTGAGTGATGTGTGCAGTGTCTTGGCTTTCTTGGGCGGGGACAGACAATGTTAAAGGGGCACAGCAACAGCACCGCTGAACAGATGCTTGTTCTTTGTGGGGGTAAGGACTTTGTTGTTACTGCTTATTTTGGCTTTGTTGCTCTTTCTCTGTTGAGAGATGTCCTCAATTTTCTTCTTCAAGAGGGAGAAGCCTGCCTAGGGCCTGTCCAGAGGAAGCAGAGTCGATGCCTGTATGTTCTGCTTCAACATGTACCACATTCCTGGCCCCAGAGCTTCCCTTCATGTGTGTGCATCTGTCAGTGCCCTATTCCTTTTAGCCTCCAACTGAGAGCAGTACCAGTCTTCCTTCCCACTTGGATCATGTTGCTTATCTTCTAGGTGGAGTGTTTGCTCAACAGCGTGTTGGATACAGCTGATCTCTTGCACTGTACACCCCGGGAAGGTCAGGTGTCCTGGGCACACACAGTAGAGTTTTGCTTTTCCCAATATTTATCTTCCTGGGGGAAAGGAATATTGTGGTATCTGTTGCAAGGGGGAGATCTGATGGCATGGTGGAGGATGGGCATGGGGTTTGTGACAAGGGTGGCGATGAGGACCTATACCTTGGGGGTGGCCTTAGCTAGGAAAGAAGTGGATGGGGCTGCTGTGATAGCAAAGTACAGCCTATGTGTTGGGTACCTCTGCCTGATACCTAGCAAGAAATCAAATCTGGTGACTCTTGCTGAGGCTGTTAATCACTGTCAGCTCCACCCCTCTCCAGAGGATCTCTCCTGGCAGGAGAAACATAGGTAGACTCCGCTTACAACTTATCTACTCGGGGGGCAAAGTCTTGTGTCTGAACTTAAGCCCACATTCAGGGCAGGGTATAACCTGGAGCTCAGCTTCCATCCATTTCATGGCTCAGGAGTGCTGACTGGAGAGCGGAGTTGTTCCTTTCCCAACCTGACCAGTTCTTCATTGCAAAATGAAGCTGTGGGATTGTTCACTCTGGCAGAACATGCTTGGACATGGTACTGCTTGTGAGTGACAGCTTTATGGTAAGGACCCTCGGAGCATTTCTACTTTACAGGCACTTCAGTCACTTGGACTCTGCCAGTTGTTCTGCGATGGCCTCAGCTGAAACTGCGGACTGCTCCGAGCAGGGGGCACAGTTCTCATTGTTCCTTCTGGAAGCTTCAGAGGGTTTTATTGGTTTGTTTTATTCTAGAAACTTGTTGAAGTAGCCAGCTTTCTGCGAATGGATGAGTACCCTGTGGCAATCCAGCATAAATCTGTTCAGTTGCCTCTGTAACATAGCGAATCCGGGCAGTACACTTGGAATATCTTTATTACTGTTTTTAAATGTCACAGCAATTGGCAGAAGAGCACTTCATTGCTGGAGCAGGGCTGGCACGTAGCATGCAGTGCCACCAGTGCACGGTGATGAAGCCAGGTAGAACTCTATGTCACTGTTTTAACATGAATGAGAGATGCAGTTGTCCTGTTCAGTATCTCATTTACAAGGCATCTACACCCCGTTTTGAGAACATCTCACCATGGCTTGTCTGCCTGTGCTGCCCGTGGGCTCCCTCTGACCCAGGATATTCAGGTGCAAGTTTAGGAGGATGTAAGGAGCCCTGAAGCCGTGGTCTCTCACCCCAGTCAGCATCATTTTGGTTTGTACTTGCTTCTGCTTTCTGACCAGGCTGCACAGCCCCTTTCCTGCATCCCAACAGGACAGGGCTGCAGTCGCCCCAGTGCCAGAGACACCTCTGCCTTCCTTCCCTAACAGTGGGCTGACTTTCCCAGAAGCTAAAATGTTCTGTTCTTGCTGAAAACTTTGGAGCAAGCCTGTGGCATCTGGGTGCAATCCAAAAGGCCTGTGCTGTCCTGAAGGTCAGGCTTGTGTAAGTGGAAGTGAGTCTTTCCAGGCATGAGGCTGGGGAAGCTGAAGTCGGATGTGAAACGCTGCAGCCTGCTTGTGGTGGGGCAGAAAGCTGGTGGGGGGGGAGCACAGCTGTGACATCCCTGTAGGGGCTGGTAGAGGATGCACAGCAGAGCTGGATTCAGTGAGCTCCTTTGGAAGCATTGGAGATATATTTTTTACTTTAAGATGCTTTACTTACCACTGAGGGTGCTGTCTCTGTGTGTTACCAGTGACCTGGGGTGTTGAATTTTCTCTCTGGCTGTGCTGAACACTTCATGGTTTGAGTTGTCAATTTTCCTTGGGTGGGTCTGGACTCTTGTCAGCCCCTTGCTCCCTTTCCAGTGCTCCTGTAGTGGGCTGGGTGATGTGAGTCCAGAGTTTGTCACAGCCCAAAGCTTTTATGTCGCCTATATCTGGGAGTTATTTCCTCTGATGCTGCATTTTTTTCCTATTTATTTATTTATTAAAGCTGAGGGCCTCATGACTTGGGGATCTGCTGCTGAGTTCTGTCATGGTGAGTTATCTGCCTGTGCCTACCATGCTCCTAGGCAGCCTTTTCCCTGCGGTCTGATGGCTGGGATCCCTGCAGGGGGATTAACTCTGGCTCTTCTTCCTGGGGTATCAGCTTTTCTTTCGATGTGTTTGACTCCTTTGTGCCTTTAGACAATGTGCCTGGTTCTTCTCAGGCCTCTGGGAACATCGATCTCACCTGCACAGGGCTGTCAGTCAGCTACTGTATGGAGGTGAGACTGTCTGCCTCTAGATAGTGCCAGCACTTGTCCCTCTTTCAGAGGGAGCCACTGGTTTGCGTTTTCCATACCCACAGCCTTGGCAAGAAACTGACAAGAGGTGACTATCCTAGGAAAGGAAAGCTCCCAATGTCCCCTCTTTCTGTTGAGGGGGTATCCTGTCACTGTGGATGTGTGTGCAAACCCAGCAAGTGCCTCTGGATGAAGAGAGGGGCAGTCTGGACATATGGAGATCTCTGGAAGGTGCTGGGGGCTCTGTGTTCTGCCCCTTTCCCCTTGGCAGGAAGAGGGAATACCACTGTGTCCAGGGAGAGGGGCAGAGCTCAGGTCAGCAGTGGCTCTTCACAAAGCCTAGCTGAGCCCATGGCCTGGTAACCCAGTGATCCTGCATTTTGGTACTGCTGCCAGCTCTGGTGCAGCTGGGCTCAGGTTGATGCTAGAGCCGGTGCTGTACAGTGCTTTTATAAAGTAATGTTATTACTGGATTTAGGGGGTTTTATCATCCCTGGGATAACCCAAGACTGTATATTCCTTCCAGTCCTGCTCCAGGTCCTATGCTGCTGCCCTGTCAGGGCCTTGTTGTCTCTCAGGCAGGTGAGGTCTTTCGGGCTCTGAATGTCTGCTGTTGACGTATGCTGGGCGTTCACATTTGGATTTATCTGCCTATGGGACAAGAAAGTACCTCTATTCCAAAGGAGAAGTGCTTGTTCAAGCTGTGAAGTCCCTGTTTCTAGGGGGTTTTGAACCTGCGATGTGTCATCCTTGTGGTGGTTGTAGCTGAAGTGCACAACACAAGAATATATAACCTGTTCCTTGGAAGCCCTGCTGTAAGGGAAAGAGCCATGGTGGGACATTCCCAGGTGTTGGAGGTATGCTCAGGAACCCCCAAGGGACCAGAGCCCAAGTCCCAGACTTCCCCTGCAGCTTTGCCACGTGAGCTTGTCCTGTAGAGCAGCCTCAGGCACTCTTCTGCATGGAGTAGAGGTGATGCCTTTGAGTTTTTGCCAGAATAACTTCGCTCTCATCCTTCTGCTGATGTTGGCCCAACAGCTGTGACAGCTTCAGTTCCTCAGCCCGCTGGTTGTGACGCTTCAGTGGGCATCCATAGAGCTGGTGAGAGCACTGGGTGGGAGCTTTAGGGAGGCAGTGTCTCTCGAAGAGAAGTGACCTGGGCAAAATTAGGCTTTGCCTTAAACATTGAGTGCTGATGTTGACTGTATAATGTCATGAAACTGTGAGATATCAGGGTGACAGCATCTCTTTTTTGTTGTTTCTTTGTTTGGCAGCACTGAGAACTGCGTTGGAGAGGAGCTTTTCTGCTTGCTGAAGGTGAGGGGTGAGCCTTGGCACAGGAAGCGGTAATTAATGGGGATGCCTCAGGCTCAGGCAGGGATGTGATGGCCTGAGAGGAAACCCTCACAGTCCTTTAAAGAGAATAAACCATCAGGAGAAGGGAACAGGCCTGCTTTTGTCTGAAGAATTGGCAGCACCCTCTCTTGTGCCTGTGGCTGACTCATGCCACTGACCGTTCCCGTTAGGAGAGCCGGTAGCTTCTAGTGTCCATGGTGCTGTGCTCATTATAGGGCTGCCTGGAGACATACTGCAGGCAGCTGCCTGGAGGGAATGCCTCGCTACCAGCAGGCAGCCAGTGCCAACTGGATGCAGATCCACAGGGGCAGAGGATGCCAGGGCTGGTATGTGCCAGCAAGCCACTCGTACCCCTCCCTCATGTCCTTTGCACTTCTTAGGCTGGCACAGGATCTCTTCTAACCTTTGTTCTTTGCTCTTTCCCCTTTCTGTAATTGTAAAGGTAATGTATTCAGCCTGCCAGTTCCACTCTGTGGGGAGTGTCACCCCTCCTGGCATGCAGATAGGCAGGTACCTTTCAGCTGCCTGTTCTCAGCAGTTCCATTGGATAAAAGGTAGCCAGGCACCTTTGGATGCTGGGTGAGCTGATGTTGGACACTGGCTGCTTTATTCAGCAAGAAGAGTAAACGCAGATTTATCCATTTTAGTAGCAGACTGTTGAACACAGAGGTTCTGTGTAGATCTTCAGACTGTCTTGTCAGACAACAGCTTGCAGAGTGTTTGTTGCTGTTGCTAACTGAGGCAAAAGAGGAAGCAAAAGTGTCAGTCCACTGAGATGTTTTCGTCCTGTATTGTTTGTTATGAAGCACAGGCTTGATGAAAAGGGAAACTCCCTCCCCTACTGCGTCCTTCCTTCTTTAGAAGGTGTTTCTGGTGGAGGAATTTCCAGAAGTAAGAGAAACTGTTCACTCTGTGGGCCTGCCTTCTTAAAGTACAAGAGGAAGTTGCTTAGACTTTCCAGAAAAGGTTTGGGTGGTCTGATCCTCGCAGCAGAGGAAGTTGTGTTTTCAGCCTGTTTTACTGATGGCAATGCAGCCGAAATTGCAGCCCAGAGGAGCAGCTGGTGATCTGTTGGAGTTCCCTGGGGGAACTCTCAGGGAGCCCAGTGGGCAGGATGCCACTGTGCTGGTGCTGCAGGTAGCTGTGCTCTTGCTTCCTCTCACCCCCCAAAAATCAGAGCAAAGAATAGTTGCTGGAGGAACAGAAGATGGGAAGGACACCTCCCTGAGTGCCGCTGCCTTCTTGGAAAGACATGGCTTTCAGCTCTGCCCCTTCTCCATTGCTGCTGGCACCTGGAGCTGTTCTGCAGCCCCAGGACCTGGCTGGTGTTGCAGAGTGTGTGCTGGGATGAATAAGCAGAGCTGAAATTGCTGAGAGATCTGCTGCTGGTTTTGTGGCCACAGGGGTTTGTCTGCACTGACGGGAGGAAGGTGACTAGCTCGTATTTGAGCAAAGCTGATAAAATCCACCTTGCCTTCTGAGACTGCTCCTTGTGGTGATACAGTGTGATGCCCTTCATTTGTGACCTTCCCCTTTGAGAGGTAGGAATTTGAGCCTTGATAAGTTTTATGCCTGTTTTAATTCTTAAGGTATAGGGAATCCCAGTCTCTTGTTTCCAGCACTACAAAACAAAAATGGGTGTGAATTGCAGTGGGTGAGTATAAATCCTCAGGTTCCTTTCTGTACTGAGCTCGTCGTGTGGGCTTTGTACGCTGTCCTGGAAGAAGCTGGCAGTGAGGAAGGGCTGGTGCATGTGCGTTTGTGCAGCCCTTACTGCTAGATAAGCAAGGGTTTTGCTATATATATCGAATTGCCTTCTCTCTCATTCTATTGATTGGCTGGGGATTTCCCTTTCTAAGCATGCCTCTCTAGCGGGCGTCACAGACAGTGCTGTTTTTAGAAGCAGTTAAGCCCATGGGTGAGAGCGGAGACCATAGCAGCTAAGCTCACCTGAACTTACTGTCCTGCCCAGGGCTTTGGAGGTGATTTTGTTAATGAGAGCAGGTCAGTGTGCAAGGCAGTCCCTTCACGTGATTTCTCCACTGCTCAAGTGCAAAACGCTTCTCAAGATACCAAAGTGTTAAAGACCAGAGGTTCCAGTTTAACCTTCTTGAACTAGAGGTTTGGGGGGGGGGGGGGGAAGGGGAATTTTTAAAGGCCAGGTTGGGTATTGCTCAGAATTACTTGGAAGGCAAGTTTCTGAATTCATAGAATCATAGACTGGCCTGGGTTGGAAGGGACCCCAAGGATCATAAAGCTCCAACCCCCCGCCACAGGCAGGGACACCAACCTCAGGCCTGGAGCTACACAAGGTTGCCCAGGGCCCCATCCAACCTGGCCTTGAACACCCCCAGACACGGGGCACCCACCCCCCTCTCTGGGCAGCCTGTTCCAGCCCCTCACCACTCTCTCTGGAAAAAACTTCCCCCTAATACCCAATCTAAACCTTCCCTCCTTCAGCTTTAATCCATCCCCCTTGTCCTGCCAGTGTCTGTCCTTTGAACAAGCTGATTCCCCTCCTGTGTCTCTGCTCCCTTCAGGGACTGGCAGGCTGCAATGAGGTCCCCCCACAGCCTTCTCTTCTCCAGGCTGACCCAGCCCAGCTCCCTCAGCCTCTCTTTGTAGAGCAGCTGCTCCAGCCCTCTGAGCATCTCTGTGGCTCCTCTGACCCCTCTCCAACAGCCCCACATCTTTCTTGTGTTGGGGCCCCAGCTCTGGACACAGGATCCAGCTGGGGCCTCAGGAGGGCAGAGCAGAGAGGGACAATCCCCTCCCTGTCCCTGCTGCCACCCCTCTGCTGATGGAGCCCAGGATCCCATTGGCCTTGTGAGCTGCCAGAGCCACTGCTGGTTCATGTTCAGTTTCTCATCCACTGTGACACCCAGGCCCTTCTCACAGGGCTGCTCTCAAGAAGCTCTTCTCCAAGGATGGATCTATGGCTGGGATTCTTCCGGCCCAAATTCGTTGCTGTGTGCTGGGAGGAGCAGTATTGCCAAAGCAAAGCCCTGAGAGGGTTCCTCTCTGCAGTGGCACAGGGAAGGAAAACGTCCTGGTTGTCATCATAACTGTCTGGAGAAGCTGCCTGCAAAGCTGGTGCTGCTGTGGAAGCTGGCAGGTTGGGCTGCTGGATGGATGGCCATGCTCAGTGAAAAGCAAGAGGTTTTGAGCTGAACATGTAATCGAAAGTGAGCTCTTGGCTCACTAATAACAACCCTCAAGGGTTTTCCTCGTGTCTCGTGATCACCTGTCTTCCTGTAGCTTGATGGTAAAAAGCCTGACCGGATGTTTGTTCCTCTGTGTCAGTCTGGTTTTCCTGTGGAAGGTTGTGTACTTTATTCAGTAATGCTGCAATTATTGCATGCTGTAGAGAGGAACTGGGTTTCCACCAGGCACAGGGAGGTGCATTCGGTGGGGAGTGTGTTCCCAGCCACGTTTCAAGCAGTTGGACATCGCTGTCAGCCCTGCAGACCCTGGCACAGGAGCCTTCTCTTCCCATCAGTGCAGCTGGTTGTGGGGAGGCTGCCAGGGAAACCAGGCTCGGTTTGGGTGACTTGGTTTGGGTGAGTCAGGAGAAGGTGCTGGCGTCACAGCCCTGCTCTTGTTTCGGTTGTAGCTTTTTCCTGTCCATGTTGATGTGGCAGATGCAAAAATGCTTGGTCTTATTTGGGTGGAAGAAAGCTACCCTTGGAGAAAATGGGCTGTCCTAGAAATGTTGTATTCGAATGATGATGGCAGGTGGGCTTGGGCTTGGGATCTGCCCCTGGCCAGCCAAACAGGCCCCGGTGTTCCAGCAGTCAGGAGACACAGACGGAGCTGGAAGCGTGGCTGTCTCGGGATGGTCAGACCCAGTAGTGCTGAGGGGCTGTTACAGTGCATGTGATCCCCTGCAATAACAGCAGTATCTTATTTTTTTTACTTCAGACGTTGTTTCTGTTGAATCCCAGGGGGGATTCAGGTGCTTGCAGGCAAGTAGCAGTTTAGTCAAGAAACAGTTTGGATGCCAAGAGTATCCTGCCTGGCCTCCAGCTGCTGTCACTGAGGAGTATCCTTCCCCCATCCCTCCACTTGCTGCAGGCAGATGCCTTGGAAACCTTAGGGCTTCTAAACTAATACCGGATGGGGATGTTTGTGCACCTGTAGAAAAGAATAATAGAAGTGAGGTTGTAATAGTTGTGGGGACAGGGCTGTGTTGCTGCCTTTGGGTTGAAGTTACTTTAAAATACTTAGATGTCAAGTGTGAGCTGGATGCTCTGAAGGGCTGTGGGCTCAGCTCAGGGTGGTGGGCTAGGGTGGAGAGGGACGGTGTCATGCTTTGGGACTTTCTCTTCTGGTCTGGGAGCCTTCTACTGTGCTTGGGTCACATGCTCCAGGCGGTGTTTTCCTGCAGTCACAAAGCCAGCCTTTCAAAGGAAACCCGGCTGCCAGGCTCCCTGAGCCATGAGCATTAAAAGGCAAATGAACGCTCCCGATGTGTAAGGAGAGATGAGTGTTTGCACAAAGACCAGTTCAGACAGTGCTTCTCCAGCCTGGAGACTTGCAATGTGACTTCAGCAGCACAAGCCCCGTTTCCTGGAAGCCATTGCTGCTTCCTTCCTGAGTCTGAGTTAATCTGCACATGGTGTGATGAGGGAACCAGCCCAGAGGAATCCCGGGAGCAGGCAGGAGCCTGGGTTACAGCTGGGATGGGTCCATCTGCGCTGCTTTGGGTAGGGACCAGGCAATTGTTTGTACTTGAATAAAGGCTTAATTGTGACTTGAAATGTCCCAACTGCTTTTTTAAAGAAAAGTAAACAAAACTGGAGAACAACGGGCTGGAATTACAGGGGGCTTTGGAAATGTTTGCCAGAGCTGTGCTTCCTGGCTCCATTAGGCCGCTGATTATGAAGTTCAGCTTGGAGCCCTGGCTTCAAGTCCCTTCTCTGCCTGCTCAGGGTGAAAAGCTGGGAGGGTGGGGATGGCACAGGGGCAGTGGGGGCCTCTGTAGGCCTGAGCTTCCTCCCTGCGCTGTTGAAATGAATGCGGGGTCAGGCTTATTCTCTGTTGATGCCCCAGCTTCTCGCTGGCTGTGATGGGAAGTGAATCAGTGTGGTGACAGCAGTGTGTGTGGCATTGCAGAGAGCCTTTCCAGACCCTGTTCCCTCTGTGTTCGGTAGGAAGATGAAGGAGGAGGCGGAGGCTGACCTGGCAGGGGAGCATCCCTGTCGAGCTACTGCCACCTGGTGCCACTGGCTGCCCCCAGCCCCCTTTGCCTGTGGAGCCAGGAATTTCGCTGCCTCAGCCTTGGTCAGAGACAGGACGTGGTCTGGAGGAACACACAGTAACAGTCCTCCCAGTGCAGTGTGTGGGGCTTCCTTTGCTGCTACTGGTTTCCCCCTTGAAACTCTGGTTTCACTGTCATTAATGCAAGAGTGGACTCAGCTGGCAGGCATGCTGCTCGAGTTAATTATGCTTAAAATCATTGCAGCAATGGATAGCAGTGCTCGTTAGGGGTCTGGCAAAGCACTGAGCTCTGTTCTCTTCCCTCGTAATCCTGCACACCTTGATGACATCTTGGTGGCACTGCCGGACCCTTCTTACTGTAGGTACCCTCTGAGCTGGCATCTGTCAGTCTGTCTGCCTATGCACGTGGTGTAAACTGTTTACTGGCTCCTCTATGTATCCATCTCTCCTGACTCCTGCCTGAACAAGACATCCCAGAGTGACCTTGGCCAAGGGAAGGATGGGATGGACAGGGTGGTGCTGGAGAAGTGGCCCTGCAGCTTTTATGTGCCATTAAGATCACTCCCTGCCCTTTTTCCTCCCTCTTCTGCAAAACAAGCTATTAGACCACTTTGATAGTGGCCCCAGACTAAGCTGGGCCTGACTCAGTGGTGGGTAGCAGGAGTGTGTGTACCTCCATCCCAGCCTGTAGAGTTCTGCACCCTTCAGGTTCTGGTGGTGGTTTCATCCCCTGAGCTCCAGTCTCTTCTATCCCATTTCCCCCCTCCAGCTCTCTCCACACCCTT
Source organism: Laterallus jamaicensis coturniculus (assembly GCA_022605575.1). Classification (NCBI taxonomy): domain Eukaryota; kingdom Metazoa; phylum Chordata; class Aves; order Gruiformes; family Rallidae; genus Laterallus; species Laterallus jamaicensis. The sequence continues at coordinate 9,531,096 of JAKCOX010000025.1, forward strand.
TTCTACATTCCCACATCCTTCCTTCACTGTTGCAGTTTCCTCCACCATCAGAAGCCCTTGCTTACACACCATTCACCAGCATATGAACCCCAAAACTGCCTGTGCCCTGGTGCTGCCCCCCTCACAGTGCCTTCACTCCAGCCCCGCTTGAGCAGAGACCACAGTTACCACCAGCATCCCTGCCCCTGGGGTCTGTGTTGCTCTTCTCACTCTCTGCTACCTCCTGCCCATCTCTACTCATGTATTTACTTCTCTGAAGCTTCTGGTCTGTTCTCACCCCTGGCAGGGGCCTGTTCCTGGCAGCACTCTGGGCTGGGCTCAAGGCTCCTGTCAGATCCCCTCCAGCCTTTGCTAAATAAGAACTTTGCTTTTGTCAGGTGTTTTAGCTCATGACTCCTCTGGGTGCACCTCTGAGTTCCCCAGTCTCCTTTCCCTGCAGACACCTTGTTTCTTTGGAGGGAAAAAGACAAAATACCATGACAGCGTCCCCTCTCCCCCTCTGCATTTCCCCACACACTCTTCTCCTTTCCCAGCAGTAGGTACAAGTTCTCCTCTGGTTTGTCCTCTTGTACCAACACACTCCTGTCCTGTCTCTTTCCTGACGTTACACCTTTCTTGCCCCTTATTCTCAACTTCTCAGCTGCCTCTGAATCTTTCTCCTTGCTCTGCAGTTTCTCTTAAAGGTAGAGCTCAACTCTGTTCCTGCTCAGTCCCATGGCTGATTTCCCAGCCCCATGCTCATGGTCAGTGCCCCGCAGGTGACCTGCTTAGGCAGAAGTTGTTTGCCTTCTCGACCTGCCTTACCTGCTGTGCTGGAACTGCTGCTGCAAAACCTTGAGCTTGGCAAAATCTCCGAGTGATTCTTACCCCCTTCACCAATTGGGAGGTTTGACTCCATGGTATGCTCCTGAAATCCCTTCCCCAAATTTGCTCTGCCTGTTTCCCCCCTCGCTCTGCCGCTCCTTTAGCACTTCCCTAGGGATTTGCTCTCCCAAGGTGGCTCTGGTGTCTGTCCTCCTGTAATCTTACCCCGGCGTGTGCACTCAGCTGCCCTCCTTTGCAGCTGGCACATGCACATACCCTGTCTCTCCCCCTCAATGCCTGTTAGGGGAGCAGGAGGGATAATCTGTCCCCATGTGAGTGTCCCTGTGACCCTGTGACCGATAAAGCGCTGGCTTGGAGGGTGGCCTGCAGTGTCTTTGCTGAACGGCCGCACAACCCTGGGCTGTGGCTGTGCGTGAAGACTAGCAAAGCACTGGCCAAGTCAGGATGTGTTTCTGAGAGCCAAAAGGGGGATCTGTTCCTGGGACTGTGCTGTGTGGTTGGGAGGGCTCCTGGCTGCAGCAACTTTCCTGGTGAAGAGCTGCTGTGTGCATCCCAGTGTGGCCTCTCAGGTGCGAGCCCATGTCTGAAACAAGATGTTGCTGCTTCAAATGCAAGTGGAGCCTGATTGCCCTTCAGAGATGTCTTGACTGTTTTTTAAATACAGAGGAGAGCACTTTTCAGGGCTTTTTAATTGTGAAATGACTCTGGGATTGGATGGCCAAGAAGGGTTTCCAAGCCATTGTTCTCCCCTGGCTGCTGTGGTGGCTGTGGGTGATCCAGGGTGGTTCAGCACCAGGGTGGTGCATGGTGCTGTGCTGCGGGCTGAGCGAGATGATGTCTGTGTCACTTTCCGTCTCCATCTTTAAGGGCTATGAAGATGATTGGGGGCCTAGAACATCTATCCTATGAGGAGAGGCTGGGAGAGCTGGGGCTGTTCAGCCTGGAGAGAAGACAACTGAGGGGGGACCTAATCAATGGTTATCAATATCTTAAGCATGGGGTGCAGGGGGAATTGGCCAGCCCCTTTTCAGTGTCTGTGGGGACAGGACAAGGGGCAATGGCTGCAAGCTGGAGCACAGGAAGTTCCCCACCAACCTGGGGAGGAACTTTTCCCCAGTGAGGGTGCCAGAGCCCTGGGACAGGCTGCCCAGGGGGTGTGGAGTCTCCTTCTCTGGAGATATTCAAGACTCGTCTGGACACCGCCCTGTGCAGTATGAGCTGGGGAGCTGCTTTGGCAGGGGGTTGGACCCCAGGAGCTCTCCAGGGCCCTTCCAACCCCTATGATTCTGTGATGCTGTGATCTGAGACCCTCCTTGCTCTGTTACTCAGGACAGGGGATGTGTGTGCAGTGTGGTAGTGCTATGTTAGGTACCCCCTCCCCGAGAGAACCTCTCTTACCTTCCCCACCTCTCACAGGTACGTTTACTTTGGATGGGAGAGTCAGCCTGTAACTGAGTCACCCATGTCCTTGGAAAGAGAGGCCAGGAGTGGGGTGACCCAAGGGCATTGCGTGCAGCTTGGCTGTGGAGATTCATGTGGTCAAACCTGGGAAAAACCCCTCAAAATCTGATCCATTTGAAGTGCTCAAGGCAGTGAGGACAGCTTTTCTCATAAGCTCCGTGGAATGTATCCAATTCTGAAATTTCATCTACCAGTAATAGGATTGAGCAGTATCCTTGTCAGCAGAGCTGCCCAGAGCTGACTACACTTTGCATAAATACTTAAACATCTTGAGCAAGTCTTCTCTTTTATTTTTATTTTTTTTCAAGCTGTGTGTGCAAGTTTGTTTTGCTTTGTGTCACCAGGTGGGTTTTGTGACAGTTTCAGGCTTCTTGTTGGAGCTCTGGCTGCCTGGAGCATTTGGGACTAGTGGCTCCAGCAGCCACGGGGGCAGAAATGGCATCATCAATTCACCCCCTTTGCCGTTCCATATGTGTGTGTGTGTATTATTGCAGGAGATGTTCTGCCTGCTTTCCCTGTCCAGGAGCTCATGCAGAAGTGACTCTGGGGTCCTCCAAGCTACATGACCCAGCAAAAAGCAGCCCTTCATCTTGAGGGTAATTCCGTCTCTGAATTCCTGCCTTGCTGCCCCTTCCACCAGGCAGTTAAACTCTGACCAGTTTGTGTTGCAGGGTGAGCTGAATACTCTGATACTTTGTCATAGTTGTGTGGTGTTACTGTGGCATCCCTGAGATCTGGTAGCCCCCTCTTTTCAATAGCTACTCCTCACTGAAAGGCTTCTCTCGCCGCAGACCGTAGCGATGCTCATTAGCAGCTGCCCTCGGAGCAGCGATACTGCTGGAAGCAACAAAAACCACCCTGTACAACCTGCTTTGCATGTAACTGTGGGCTGACAATTATATTTTTAGCCTTTAATTAGTTGAGAGGCTTGAGATGACTGTTCCATTTTGCTTCGGATCAAAATAAGGCCAATGGGGTGCCCGGCTGGTTCTTCTCACGTCTCCTGTTTGATACTGGGAGTTGGTTTTCTCCATCAGGCACATGAGAACTACCACTTCCATCCCTGGAAGTGTTCAAGGCCAGGTTGGATGGGACCCTGGGCAACTTTGTGTAGCTCCAGGCCTGAGGCTGGTGACCCTGCCTGTGGCAGGGGGGTTGGAGCTCTGTGACCCTTGGGGTCCCTTCCAACCCAGCCCATTCTATGAGTCTATGATTCTCCTGTTTAAGCTGAAATCCCACAGAATCCATGCCCGGGGCTGAGCGCAGGGAGCTGCCTTCCAACTGCAAACAATTGGGGAGGTTTTACAAGCAATTAAAACCGAGTCTTGTAGCGGGAAGCGTGGAGCTGCCAGAGGGGCCACCCACCTCGCCTGGGGTGCGCACCGAAAACTGCGCTGCAGCAGCGGCGACGAGATTGTGAGCCACTTGCTGCGTGTCCCACCTTCCCAGAGCTCCATGTGCATATCTGCAATACCCCCTGTGGACCCCGACAGGCATCCTCTCTCCCTCCCAAAGGAGCTCGGCTCCCCGCAGCGAGCCAGCGATGCCAGGGAGTGGTTGTGCTGTTCCCTGTTATCCAGCGTTCCCGAAAGCCTGGCTCGCTGGTGCTGTTCAAGCTGTGCTGCAGGCAGGGTTGTTCAGCTTTTAACAAGCTTTTTGGGGAGGCTGCTGTAAATTCGTGCTGGTGAAGGGGAGATCCACTTCCACAGCACCTCCGTAGGACATGGAGACTCATGGAGGTCTAAATGTTCCTTCTGTTTTTTTGACAGCCTCGTTGTCTGCTTGGTGTGTTGGGTTTTATGGCACCTTGACTTGGCTTGTTGGCTGGTCAGCAACCTAGGTGTTTGAGTCCCAAGCTGCTGCAGTTCAGAGAATAGACAACAGTCACTGATGCCCTATGAAATGTTTCGCTCCAGGAGGGCTGAGTGTCCTGGAGGAGGGTGAACAGCGGGTCCAGCGCTGCAGGCAGAGCCCAGCCCTGCTCTCCAGGCTCTGTTTTGCAGCCCCTGTAGCGTCTGCAGTAAACAAGGGCAGAGGTTTCAAGACGGACGCTGCTGGTCCCCATCTCTGTTTCTAGGAGAGACAGAGATCCCTGGAGGAAATAACAGGGTTGTGTAATGAAGTGTGCAGCAGTGCGCATGAGTCACACGAGCAGCAGGCTATGGGAAGAGCGAGTTAAGGTTTTTACAAGTGTTCTCAGTTCTGATGCTTCCTTATTATCTGAGGTTTGGCTCTGAGATTGAGTTCCGGAGTAGGATCCAGGCTATAAAAAATGTTCAGGTGAATTTTTCTGTATCCAGGTGTGTCAGGCAGCATCACCCCGCAGCCTGGTCAGCCAGCGTAGTCCTGCACCCCCCTGCAGCCAAGCAGTGGGGCAGGCAGTGGGCTGCTGGTTTTACTGGCCACCAGCCACAGCCTGTGATTATGCAGCAGCAGAGCAGCGTGAAGCTCTGGGCTGTGGTTCCCATCCGTGCGTGAAAGGTCACCATGCTCTTTTATCTCCTTTTCAGTTTCATCCTTTTTGCCTTGTCAGTCTCTTGTCCCCTCTTGGTTTCATTGGACAATGTCTGCCTCTGCCTGGGCTGGTCACAGCAGCTGGGCACCTCCAGCCCACCCCCTGGGACAGAGATTTTAGGGCAGCTTCTGACCCATGGTTTGGGGGAATCCAGCCTCCTGCATGGGAAGCAGCTGCAAAGCCACACACACACATGGCTTCTGATGAGCGGTGGGTGGTAGGTGCCAGCCCAGGGGTCTCAGGCCGTGGTGCTGGGTGTGTTGGGCACCTGCTGTCCTCCCAAGGGCTGTGTCTGGAAGCCACCACAGCAGAGCCAGGAGCCAGTCAAACCCCTGAAACAAGGGGATGTGTTTGAGATGGAGTGTGCAGAGGTGTGTGCAGAGCTGCAGGAGTGTGTGAGCGAAGTTCCCGGTGGATTGGTGGTTTGGGCCAGGTGTAACTTGGGTAGTTCTGGAGGTCCTAGGCTTTCTGTGGTGGTACGAGCAGCACTTGGATTTTTTGTGGTATCTCCTGGCTTCCATGGCTCCATAAATCTGCAGGAGGCTCATCAGCTTCATCCCTGCTCTAGCCAGGATGAGGAAGCCCTCAGGGGTGGAGGAGTGGTGGCATTCCTGCCTGCTGAGCTAATGTGGCTGTGGGAGTCTCCTCTGCACTGAACTGCTGCTGCTTCCTCTTGGGCAACTGGCTTTCAAGAATAGCTCTGGGGGACGGGAGCAAGGAGGAACATCCTCAAACATGACGTAGCCAAAGAGAATTGCAGTTTCTAGTGAGTGCTGGCTCCTGCAAGGGATGGAGGGAGAAACTGAAGTAGGCATTCACAGTGGGTTCGTAAACTGTGGTACAAAGCGTACAGCAGGAAAAGCACTCGTGTGTCATTTGGTGTTATAAATAATTCAGGTATCTTCAAATTACCAGGCATGCTGCTCCCCTGGCTAACTGTGCCTTTCACCCACCTCTGAAGTCACTGGTGCCTTGGTAGGCTGCTCCTGGGGTGTTATTTTCTGCCCTCTTTATGGTGGCTGATCTGCACTGTCACTTGGTTAGTTGGGGGAAAGGTTTTTACAGTTCAGAGAAGCCAGGCTGGAGCTGGCTGCACAGGGAGGGTTGTAGTGTTTGGCTCTTTGTTTCCCTGGTTTTTCCACGTTGATTCCTGTCATGGGTGTTATCATTTCCTGAAAGCTTCTGCCCTGCTTTTCAGTGTAAGTTGAGGAAGCCCATGACTTCTGACTCCTTCCTCCTCCTGCTGGAGCCGTCCAGGAGCTCCCTCCGGCGTCACACAGCCGTGCCACAGGACTTGCGTGCTGCTTCCTCACCATGGGGATTACATTTCAAAAATGACTCCATGGTGCTGGTATTCAGCTTGGACTTCTGATGTGTGGGTGTCAAACCTTGCTTAATTCTGGGCTGGGGCAGACATCCCTGAGTGGAAGAAAAGCCTTGAGTAGGTATTCAGAAACTCTTCTGCCACCAACCCTGTTCCACGATGGTAAGAGGAGTGATTCTCAGCTGGGGTATTGAGTGAGATGTTCAGGTGTCCTCCAGTTCCACATTTGTTGGGTGTTCCCCCTAAGAAGGAAAAAACTTTACCCCAAACATCAGCAAAACTTACCAAAGACACTGAGGGTCCCTGGAACTTTGGTGTGTCACAGGGTGCTGGGAACTGTCAGGGTTTGGGTTTGGTGGCTCTTTGGGCTAGGCTTCAGTACTGAGTGTTGTTTGAAAAGGCTGTTGGGATATGTGTGTGCAGGTTCCAGTGCTACCTGTGTTCAGGTGAGGGGACTGGGCAGCTGGGTGAGCAGCATGGGGCTCTCAACCCACTTCCAACCGCAGTGGTTGACTGTGTGGGTCTGGCAGAGCAGAATGGGAGGCAGGATTTGGACAGAGGAGAGAGATGCTGGTGATCAAATGATCCCACACCAGGGTTTTTTCCCCTGTGGAAATCTCAGGATCGCCTGTGCCATTGGAAGGGATCTTCTTGGAGCAGGACCTTGCTCAGGTTTTGCTTCTTGGCTTTTGGCCCTGCTATGAAACCCTCCTGTGACCTGTCCTGCTGCCCACAGGGAGACTGGCAGACAGGCTGCTGGGTTTTGTGGGGCACGTTGAGCTCTTGCATCCTGCCCTACTTCCAAGGCAGCCAAGACTGGATTTTGGAGGCAGTTTTCCCCCAAACCAATAGCAGTCTTCTCCAAACATCCAAGTTTTGCATGAAGAAGGTTCTTTCCCATGTCCTTGAATCATAATGGCCAAGTCTTCCTTAAGCTCCCTTCTGTGCTGCGCTGAGGTGTGTTTTGGGGTGCTGGTTAGTGGGTGCTGCTGGGTACCAAGCCATGCGCTCTGTGTAGTGGCCAACCCAAGGGATTTAGTGTCCCTCTGTGGTGCTGAGCCTGATTTCCTACAGCTCCTGAGAAGGACACCGAATAGAGGTTGTCAGTGCTCAGTACAGGGTGCTGGGCTCTTGGGCTCTGGGTGGTTCTTCTCTGTGTTCATACCAAAGTATGGGTTCTGTTGGTCTAAACTCCTGCTTTTGGTTATCTCTTTTGTTGCAGGTGAGACCAGTGGAAGAGCAAGAAGCTGAACTGATCGAACCAGGAGGCTTTGGGGGCTGTCTGAGGATGGTGAGTGCATCTTCCAGTCTGTCCTCTGTGGGTGGTTTTGTTCATTCTTTGTGCATACTAATCTGGTACTACTGCTGAGTGTGTGAGAATGATCCAAGAATGGGAAGGAAGAGTGTTGTAGGGTTGTGTATTGTACCCATTGTGTAGTACTGGGGGCTTTTATTACTGTGGCCAAGGTGCTGTTTACCCCTAAACTCATTATTACAATATACTGGGTGGGGGGAAAGTAAATAAGAGTGGAATCCCCTTCTGCCTCCTTGGACCACTGACACAGTCATCCACTTTTTGGGGTTACTGATTTATTTTTGCTTGGGTTTCTCACCCTGTTCCTCAGTCATGTCTCAATGTAGGTTTAACACTGTGTTAATAATGTGTTCTGCCACTAAAGGCACCGAAATTTCACCATCATTAGTCACAGAGAAACGTGGTATAAAAGAATCTGGAGATCCTGAACCACAGCCAACCCAGCCAGCCTGCCCCTGAACTGTGGGTATGCTGCCTCTGATGCCTCCAGCAAGGAATAACCCAGAACACACACTGTCTGAGAAGCAGAAAGCTGGAGACCAGGAATGTTAAAAGAGGCTGGAAGTGTCATTAGGGCAGCAGTTTGAATGAGGGGTTTGAAGGGGACGTGGTGATCTGCATCTTGGCTGGGCAGGCAGTTGCTGCAGTAACGTGGTGTTATCATCAGCTTCCTGCGCGCTGCTGCCAGAACCTTATCCTGAAGTTGGACTGAGCATGGAGAGGAACAGCAGGAACAGTCAGAGGGTTGGAAATTCCAATTGAGGGCAAGAGAATTTAGGTTAAGCATGTTAAAAATCTGGCTGACTGCTCAAGGAAATAGTGATGTCTCCTGTGGGATTGTCCCCTGTGTGATCTGTTAGCAGCTGGAATTAAAGAGGAAACGTGCTCTCTGCGGTAATTGAACCGTCGGCTCTTGTGGTCCTGCACGCAGTATTTCTGGTGTAGTCCCAACCCTCATGCTCTCCTCATGCTTTCTGTTGAAGAGCTGCTTGCCAGCTTCAGTGAAGGAGCTTGCTGTGGGTTGGAGGGATGGATGTGTGCTCTTCTTGTGACCTGGCAAGGTGTTGGAAGTACCTGGGTGTCCGATCGGAACTGTGAGAGACCAAACAGCTTCTCTGCATGGGATTGAGTTGAGACCAATGCAGACACATTCAGGTGTGAAGGAGGTGGGGGTGGAAAAAGTCAAATGCATGGAAAATGCCTCAAAAACCTCTCCAAGTAGTGTGGAAAAACCCAGGCTGGGTCCTCTAAAGGGGCTGGCTGGTTGGCTACCCCATTGACTGGGGGTAGCTATGCTTGGGAGGGTTCATCTCTCTGGTGTTGGCCCTCATCTGTCAGGATCTGCAGCTCAGCAACTTGGTAAACCAGAAATAATTTATCTTTTATGAGCCTTGATAGACCTTTTCCATGAATTCTTCTAGCTGCTTTTCAAGACCAAGGCTTGCAGTTGTGACACATTGTGGAGCAGAGCTGTACCACCCCCTGGTGTGGGCAGCTCCTCTTGCTTTGTTTTTGAACCCACCCTGTTTTGGGTGATGGTCCCAAGTTACTCTACTGGGAACGAGGGTGAACTGCCCCTGGGTGCTCTGTGTCCTTTGGGATGTTCTGTCTCTCTGTCATGTTCTCCTCAGACACCTGAAGAGCTGTAGTTTTGCAGCTCTTTTCTGTAGAGCAGCCATCATTGATCCTTGTCACCCTCCCTGGGCCCATATGCTTTTTGGGGTGTGTAGGGTGGAACTTTGGACCTACTAAAACACAGGCTTTTGCTTTTTAGTGTGCTCCCTTCCTGTGTCTTGGCTGATGCTTATCCTGACCCAGCCCTGGCCTGCCTTTAGTGGTAACCATGGATGGGTTGGTTTCTTCTAGATAAGAGGCTCTTCTGCTCTTTCTGGATGCTTGGAGAGAACTTTACAGTTTCAAAGGACCTTCTGAAAAAGATGTATGTGTTTCATATTTCATTAAAATGCTCTTTTGATTATTTTTTTAATTATTTTTTCCTTTTTGGAAAAAGAACAGAAATCCTCCAATGCTTTTACCCATCAGTTTGGGAAGAGAGTGTGGGCTTTGTCTCCCACAGCAAGGGAGAGAAAGCAACTTGCAGTTGGGAGGTGTAGAAATAAGCCCTTGCTCCACCTGCCCACCTGAGCCTCTGTCAGCAACTGAAGGTATAGAGCTGGCATAAACTCCTGACAGCCTTCTTAGAGCCATGTTGTGACCTCCCTGGAGGCTTGTGACTTCCAAGTTAAGCTCAGGTCTGTGGGGAGGGATGGAGGTCAGTTGCTGATTAATGGATGCTCCATGGGGTTGTCCACTAACTCAGGGTCACTTCTGGGCTGGACTTCTTCAGCCAGCTGCTGGCTGGAAACCCTGTTTCCTGAGGGCGTGCTGAGTGCTTAGTTAATTACCTGTGATCTCTGCAGCCAGAGGGCACAGCACCCATGTCCTCTGGTTAGCAAGGGCATGCCCAGAAGCCCTTCTACCCAGCACCCTGTGCATGGATCACCAGCTGCTCTCCCCTTTCTGCTGCTGGGAAGACATGGTCTCCTCTCAGTTACCAGCTTTGCTTTGATTGTGAGACTCTTGTTTCTTTCCCAAAGACCAGCTGCTGATGAAAATGACCTTGAAGACAGCAGTAGTGGTTTAATCCTTAACTCTGGCTAATGGAAATCCTAATGAGCATCCAGCACCTTAATGTATTACTGAGAGCTAACCTGGTGGGTAAGTTAGTGTGAGCTGCTGTGCCAGCAGCTCAGGGCTCAGCTCTCCCCATGGGCTGTACAGCTCCCAGGGCAGCATTCCCCCCTCTTGCTGCTGGGGATATCGAGACTGGGCACCTGGATCTCCTGGAGATCCATTCCTCTTGGAGGGGACTGTGGCTGTTTGTAGGTAGGATTTTGCAGGTTACCTGTCTCTCATCCCTCATTCCCAGCACATGGATTTGACATTTGACCTTTTGTTCCTCTTCTCAGAGCCTTCTTGCTTCATATTTCTGGTATGTGCTCACCTCTGGGCAGCTTTCTGAAGGAGAATTAGAAGCAGTGTTACAGATCTCTAAGCTCTTCTGTCATCCTGTAAAGATGAAAAGGTGACGCTCTCCATCCCAGTCCCAATGTGCAGGGTATGAAATAGTGAGTTCCCTTCACAGGAGTTCAGGGGTTTATTTCTGGGAAGCTGCCTGATTCGCTCAGCACCCTTTCAGCTCACCCAAGGACCTTCGTAGGCTTTGAGGAAACAGCCTATTTTTGTAAAGGGACCTGAAACAAAGATACTCATTGTGCAGCAAAAGTAGAGAAGGCAGAACAAGAAGTGCCTTTGGCCCCAGCTGGTCAGCTCTGCACCAGCATCTGGACATCCCCTGCCTAAGCAGTGGGGAGAAATGGAAATACCTGTCTGAGTGCAGCTCATCCCATCCTGATGTAGGTATCTGCTGAACAGGAAGAGGATAAAATTTAACTTTTAGGGTGAGATAAATGAGAGAAGTCTGCCCTGTCTCTTCCTAACCTATAAAAAGATCTGGATAACCAGTGCCTACCTTGATCTTCATCAAAAATATTCAGACCCAGACAGATGGAAACTAGAGTAACACCTCAGCTCGCAGCAGCCAGTGAAGGCTGGGTGACTGCTGGGGCCCTGGGCAGGCAGGGCTGCCCCAGCCCACATCAGATTGCTTCTGGTGGACCTGCCAGGACAGTCACCTCCAGCTGGAGGCAGATGAGGGCAGCCTGTGCAATGGATGTTCTACCAGGGAGGGGTGGTGGGTTCAGATCCCTGCCACCCACGGCTGCTGGCAGCCCCTTGCTTTCCCTTCTCTCTGCTTGCAGGGTGATGTGCCCTGGGGAGGAAAAGCCCACCCTTAATATTCCAAAGGGAATGCTGCCTTCTGCTGAATGAAAGAATATTTACAGTGGTTTTATTTGTGGTGCCCAAAGAAATGGCAGACAGAGTGACAGCTGGGTCAGGAAGGGTGGGTGTACCTGTGCTCAGGAGCCTGTGTCTTCGTGCTGGCAGCTGGCAGGACCGGTTTTCCTCTTCTCACCCTCTGCTCCCTGCTGCCTTTCTGTGAGTGATGGAGCTCTGCCAGCCCTGTATTTCAGGGGGGTGGGTACTAGCTGCTCTCTGAACCACCCTTTCTGTGTCTCAGGGAGAGCTGGACTAGCTGCTGACAAAAGGATGCAGGTCAGGCTGGGGGCTGGCTCCAGGCTATGAGAGAGATTTCAGCATCTCTGTGGCTGTCCTGTGCTCCCAGTACGGATTCCTGGGGCACGTGGGACTAGATCACAGTGAACCCCTGCACTGGGCTCCTGCTGTATGCCTGCACACCTCCATAGGGATATCACCTCCACAGGGAAAATCACCCCCATAGGGGAAGCTGCCTCCCTCTGAGCCTGTGGACAGCGCATTGAGCTCTGGTCCTAGCTTCGCTGAGCGCTGTGCTGGCTCAGAACCTCCACTCCCTTTTGGGACTGGCTAGAGAGGGGTTACAAGCTGTTTAACTGGGATGTGTGAGCAGAGACGTCCTGGGAGAGCAGACTAGGAGAGAGAGCCACTCACAGCGCAAGCAGCGTGCATGGGAGAAGAAGGGTTAATGACTGTCAGTGTTATCAGCTCCTCTCTTCCTCAGAGCCCTTGAAGCCTTTAGGGTGGTTGGGAGAAGATGAAGGGAGTTTCTCTCTCCCTCTGTGTGACTACATAGATGTGTGGCATGTGGAGGAGCTCAGCTCTGTGAGGATACCCTTGTCTCTTCCTTGTTCTGGTGGTGGTTAGCAGTAAGGGAGGGAGTGCCAGCTGTTGTGCCGTGGTGCTTTGGGAACCCCTTCAGCCAAACCTGGCTGCAGGCACTCCGTGTTCCTGCGCCTGGCTGCCCAGCACCAGGCACTCCTACTGCTGCTGCTCCTCCCATCCTCATCCCATCGATTGTGTGGAAAGGAGAGTGGGTATTTTGTGAACTGGTGGAGGAGGAGGTGAAAGCTCTGGGGATGGAATCCAGTTTGTCCTCAAACTCTGTAAGCCTCTGAGACACTGCTGAGCTCCAGAGCAAGGGGTGCTGCTCCATGCCAGGCTCACCTCCTGGGCAGAGGCTTCGAAGCCACATGTGAGGCTCTTTCTAATGCTGAAAGTGCAAAAATATTTCAGTCAAAGCAGGAGAAGGTCTATTTGTGGGTATTCAGGTCAGCTTAGGTTGGAAACTCAAAGTGGTGATCTGGTGAGGAACCTTTTAACTCTGCACAGCTGCAGGTTAGGGTTACAAAGGTCTTTCTGCAACCTGAGCTGGAAGTGACCCCATGCCAGGCCCTGGGTCAGGCCCTAGTGCTAAAAATGTCACTGTGGGTCAGAGCAGATCTTTCACCTGCCCTGTCCATGGGTTTGTATGTTACCAGCACTGGTGGTGTGTTGTGTGCCTTAACACGTTAAATAGCACTATGTGCTCTGATTCAGGGAGACCTCTGTGCTTCAGAGGTACTGATGGGTGTGCTGTGTTGCCTTTCTCCTGATACATGTTGGAAAGAAAACAATCCTGGTGTTATAGGGTTTACAGCCACGCTTTCTTCCCTGTATAAAGGGGGTTCCTTTCCCCTTTTGCTGCTCTGAATCTTAGCACACCTCTCTCTGGTCCTGACCCTAGAGGAGAGCCTGTGAGGAGCAGCACACCTCTCCTGCCACCACACAGACTGGACCAAAACAAATCTGTTTCCCTGTCTGTAACCCTCTGCTCTCCTTGTGTCTGTGATGTGAATGTGTTTCTCTCTGTGGGTGCCAGCTGGAGTTGGATGTCCCAAGGTTGGGCAATGCCTGGCATCTGCCTGCTGCACACAGCCTGAACGGGGGGGAGCAGGATGGAGCCCAGGGACAGTGGGATTTCATGGTTTGTCTCCAGGAGCACTTGTGTTTTCTTCCAGGGCTTTTCTCCCAGGTAGTGAGGCCAGTGTGACGATGGGCTGTGAAGTAACCTGAAGGTTTGGTTTATCAGGAAGGGCTTTTCTCCTGGGCACTGCTGCCCTGTGGGGACAAATGGCAACAGGTCCTGGTGCTGCAAAGCTATCCTTTGGTTGAAGCAGCTTGGAACCCTTAACAATTTTGTGGAGAAACACCCAGATCATTCATCTGGTTTGAGAAAACCCTTTTGAGATACTATTGGTATTGCTAGATGGAGCTGTCTGTGGTGGCTTTGGGGCAGCCACATCTAAGAGGAGCTCAGTGGCTGCAGGCTGTGCTCTGTTTTCATGGTCCAGGAGCAAAGAAGCTGGTATGATTTGGGCAGAATAGTCAGGCCTGGGCCTCAGTGGGTTAATGAAGGGCCAGGTCTAATTCTGTGCTTTAAGAAAGAGGTTCTTGCTCTGGGTAAGTGGTGGGAGGTGGAGGGCAGAGCAGAGCAGCAGTTGGTGATAGAAGTGGAGGTGGCATTGTCCAGGAGGCTGCTGTCCTGTGGCTTCTGGGATAGGCTGTGACCTGGGCAGTGTGACATTTGCTTGTGGACTTGTATAATGGGCAGTAAAAAATCGTCTCCGGGTGGGCTGGGGAGCTGGGAGTTCAACCACCTGTACCCAAGGCACTTCCCAGGGACCTGAGCATTCCCACACCAGAGATGGTGACACTCCCACCCACCCTCTGCATGGTCAGTGAGGGGAGCGGTGGCCCCCGGCACACAGAGACACCCAGCTACTCCCTGCACACACAGGAGCTCCTGGGAAAAGGGGGACTTGCAGGTTTGGGAGCGCTCAGCAGCAGGGCAGTCCCTTTGTCTTCCCCTCCCAAAGCAGGACCCCAGGCAGCTGCCGGGCTGGCAGGAGGACCACAGGCAGAGCTTTGCAGCAGCAGGCTGGTGGCTGGACATCCGGAGGCATCAGGCAGGCTGGAGGGCTCAGTGCCAGGGCACTAAGCCTCCTTGCTGCTATTGTTCCCAGCGCTCCCACGCACGCCATCGGTGCGGCACGAGGCAGGAGCACCGTGGGCTGGGCTGCATCTCCTGGCTGCATCTCTAGCGAGCTGCTCCGCTTGGCAACACGGCGGGGATGTGTCACCGGCATGTCTGCAGGGTGCCGGCTCTGCGTGTGGGGACGGGAGGGGGAGAGGAGGGGTGATTCCTCCCGTCGGTCTCTCCATTTTCTGTCTCGCCTGTCAGGGAGACACTTAGATGGCAGAGCCGTGCTCGGCGGCCTTCGGAGGTAGGTGGAGTCTGGCCGTCCTCCGCCCTCCCTCCCTCCATTGTCAGCGGCAGCGAGCGGCGGCGGGCACCTGCTCCGGCCGCCTGCAGCAGGGATGCTCCTGCTCTTCGCCGTGGAGCAGGGAGGCTGCGGCGATCCCGGCGTGAGGGTTTCGGAGCCGCTGTCGGCAGCAGCAGAGGGCTGGAGGAAGGAGATGCTGCTTGCGTGTGCCCGGCCCAGCTGCCGCCTCGGGAAATGAACATGAGTCTGCCAGGCCGCGTCTCCTGTTCCATGCTCAACTGCTTTGTAAGTGCTGCTTTTTTCCTCCCTCTTCTCCTCCATGTAAGTGGGGCTGTAACCAGCTTCACCATCCTGCTTTCGTTCGGAGTCGGCTGCCCCAGATCAGGCCTGTCCTTGAGGCCAGGCTGCTTGCACATCCTCCTGCTCAGATCTGCCTGGCCTGGTGTACCTTCCCCCAGCAAAGGGGGATCCCACTCTCCTCCCTCCCCTGTGCTGCCGGAGGATGCCGTGGTCCCCATTGCTGCTGTGCTGCTGCTGTGCCTGGGCCCAAGGGCACCGCAGCGCCTGGCACTGTGGGCTGTGCTCACACCGGTGAGTGTGCCGTGCCACGCAGGCTCCGGCCGGTCCTGGCCTGGAGCTGGAAAATTACCGAGTGAGAGCAGCCACCCTGGGGGAGCTCTGTGCTCCTGCCATGGCTACCGGCTCTAGGCAGGGGTGTGCAAGACCCCCTCCTGTGCTAATGCTGCAGGACGGTGGGGTAGTGGGAGGGGTCCTGAGCTCTCCATCTTTTGTACCTTTGGGGAAGGAGTTCTCTCACTCAGAGGAGGTCTGATCCCCTTTCCTGCAGACTCCCACCTAAAGGGGGGGGCTTGTGGTCAGATGGCTCTGAGGGCTTCAAAGACATGGCTGACTTGTGAAGGGTGTAGGGTCCTGACCCCCCAGCCTTGCTGATACCCTGTGAGGGGGCTCAGCCTCCTGCCTGTCCTGTGCTGCAGGCGAGGAGGGACTGAAGGACACCTGGGCCAGTGGAGAGCTCAGGCTGCCCTGTTCCAGTTCCTCCTCGTGCTGGGATTTCACTGGGAGCTGCCGAGTGGTGATGGGAGAGGATCTCAGCTGCTGCACCGGCAGGCAGGCACACACCGTTCCTTTGTGCTCTCCTGGGCTGGTGCCTCAGCATCAGGGTGTGCTGCTGGTGGGAGAGGCCCTCCAGCTCTCCTGCTCCCCCATAACCAGTGGCTGCTGGAGCAGGTGCTGCACCCTGTGTCCCTCACAGCCTCCCACAGGGCCCTGCAGAGCGGGTGAGGAGGGGCAGCACCTTTGCCTCTGGCTGGGGCTGATACTCAGTTTAATGCTGGCTGCAAGCAGCATGTGCCCGGGCACCTCTGGGCCCAGGGGTAGGGGGCAGGCTGTGGGGGGGTCTGCCTGCCCCAGTCTGAGCTCCAGGGAGTGCATCAGGCCAGGCAGTACCTGTGGGTGCCGAGGTTCAAGCAGCTGTTAGCAGCATGACAGTATCCAGCACAACTTAAACATAAGCTGAGCTAAAAGGGCTGGGTTCCTGTTTCTTCAGATTGGAGTTTGGAGTCCTGGCTGGGGTGACTTCCCAGAAAGACACTTTATTTTAAAATAATGTTTTAATACTTATAAACCAGAGTGTCCTAATAAATTCTGGACCCTGGAGGAGGTACAGCAAGAGCTGTTATGGAGAAAATGTTCCCACACAGAATACAGATGAAATTAACACCGTGCTGGTCTCCCAGCAGCGAGCATCCTCAGCTGGGTGTCTGGGTGCTGCTCTTCTGTACAGCACGCTGGTGGTTTGGCAGGGTGTGGGGAGTGAGGTTTTGTGAGTGACTGAGGATTCACTGAGATGCTGTGTCCACTTTTCCAAGGATGGCATGTCCAGGCTCAGTGTGTCTTCTCAGACCACCTCTTTGAGGTCTCGGTGGGCTTCCTAGGTCTGTGGACACATTCAGTTGCCTTGAGATGAATGCCCTCAGGGTGCTGTGAATTGGGTGTGCTCAGTGTGCTTGCTATGGGGTCACCTTTCACACTTGGTGTTCTCCTCAAAAAGCTTCAGGTTCTTCCCAGCTTTCTTTGGGCTAAGAGTGAAAGTGAAAACTGCCCAACTGAGCAGCGCTTGTGACAGCAAAGAGGAGGAGGGGTAGGTGGAAGCTGGACTGTAGATGGAAACCCTCTGCCCTACAGTGTTTCTGCTTGTGCCACAGTGAAGTAACTGGGTAACGTTTGAGGTAACAAATTACTGTCATGTCCTGTCCAAGGTCATCTGGGTGGTCAAGTTGTAGCTGCCTGACTTTCCAAATGCTGGATGGTTGGAAGTGATGGGACTTGTAGGTCTTTCACTGTGTTGCAGGTATTCTGCAGCAGCCAGAGGAACTGCTGGGGTCCTGCAATGCCAAGTGTGGTCCAGAGGCAGAACGGGCCGTGATATTGGGATGCCAAGAGTATCCACAGCTTTGATTTTTGGCCTTTCATGACAATGTGCTAGCTGGAGCCTGTCTCACTGTGTGTTTTGTTTGCAATGCAGGGTGAGGAAGGCCCTCCCAGTTTGGAGTATATCCAGGCCAAGGACTTGTTTCCCCCAAAAGAGCTTGTGAAGGAGGAAGAGTCACTGCAGGTAAGGAAGAAAACAAACCAAACCCGCTTTGGGATGTGGGAGGCTGGTCTCTGGTAGCATGAAACCTGAGAGCAGCTCTCCAGCCCAGGATGTGTTCTGGATGCCGCTGGCTGGCTGGTGCTGTAGGTCACATTCTGCGTGCGTGGAGGCTGCTGACAGGCAGCTCTGTCTGCCCTTCCCAGCCCTGCGAGCTGCACAGCACTGCATCTGCTGCTGGGAAACACAGCTGGAACATGATGCAATACAGAGCCAGCCTGGGTATTCCCTGACAGGGAGAAGTTGTGACGCTGCTGCTGCCTGCGTTGCGCTCTGCGTCAGGGAGATGCTCTCAGGGACAGGTCGGATGTCCAGGCTGGGCTGTGATCTGCGTGGCTGTAGCCTGCAGCTGCAGTGGCTGATCTGGCCCTAATGCACATTGCTCCTGGCGTTTTCCTGCTGCAGAGCTGTTGGATGGAGGAACCTCCCCATGGTGCCAGCCTCCTGCAGAAGGCTCTTGGAAGTGACCCGGGTACTGTTGCTGCTGTGCAGCAAGGGCAGCATGTTGAACAGCAGGAGCCAAAGCCTCCTGGTGCCCCCCCCTCCTCCAGTATAATCTCCTGCCACCATGTCCCAGTGCTCATCGTCCTCTTCCAGTGGTGGAGCCAGGCTCACATTCTGTGTTCTCGCTGCTGCAGTACTGGAGTTTACTCTGGGATCGGCACTGGGATTGGGAAACAATGCTGGGAAAGCAAGGAGGGAGATGTGATGATGGGAGGACTGGCTTGAAGGGGCAGACACGGGCTGCAGGGTTGCATAGGGTCATGGCTGCAGGTCTGTGGGAAGCAAAGCCCCTGAGATAACTCCGAGCTGAGACCACCTGGAGAAGAGCAGGATCTGCTTTGGTCTTCTGCATGGTGTACCATAAAGATCATCCCTCTCATGGGGTAATTAGCATTCAGAAGATTGTTATTCTCTTTAATATAAAGTGACAGAGAACGCTGCTAGCTTGATGACATGCCGTGCTCAGGCACCTGGCAGTTCATTCCAGGACTTTCCCCATCCATTCCTGCAGCTGTGCCCTCCTGTTTCTAACCTGCCTCCTGATGCTGGGGAAGGAGTCACCTAAGCAGGAGAAGCACATGCCAGCACCAAACAGCTCTGGCTAGTGTGCATACATAAACTGCAGCGATAAAGAGAGTATGTTCCCTGCATATCAAATAATGAGCACTTTTAATGAGTGTTCAAACAGGTGTCAGTCTGAGGTTATGTTTGTACAGGCAGCATAAGTGAAGGAGCTGTTAGTACGATTCTCACTCACACCTCAAGTCCGACATCCGGGAATCCAATTTCACGCCACAGAAACCAGTAAAGGATGAGGTGGTCTGACTCTACTGGTCACAGTGTAATGAATTGTTTCACCAGACACCCTGCCTGGCAAGTAGAGAGCTCCAGCTGGAGCAATAAATCTTTGGGATGTGGTTTGTGTAATTGGTTGGCAATGTAACCTGGTGTAGGAGGTGTCCAGGGAACAACATGGAGTCTGCTTAGCTAAGGAAAAGGGGGCTGGGGGCTTTTATGCTGGGTTTTGGTGGATTTGGGGTTTCTTTTAATAAAAGAGTCAAAGTAGGCCCTCTGCTAGGATCTCCTGTGTTAAAACCAGCTGTGGCATGTGCGGGCTGACAGGAGAAATGGAAAGATACTTTATTACCTGATAGCTTTGTGGGGTTTTTTTTTGTTAAATTCTAATGCAGAAAAGTTTAATGAAGTTTGCTGAGTTATGCAAATGGCTACACACAGAAATCCTCTCAGAGCCTCGTTAGTAGAAGCTGGGCAAAACCTTGATTAAGTTGCTTACCTGGATTGGGACCAGTCAGTCCCCTGGTGCTGCCGAGAGCCCCCTTCGCTTGCGTGATGCAGGAGGATGGGGTACAGGACACCCTGCTTTGGGGCAGAGGACTGATGAGCAGCTGTGCGGCGTGCTCCCCTGCTTGAGCTGGGCCTGATGTTGTGTCCTATGTCGTGCTGCTTGCACCAGAGCTGCACTTATCCTCTCTGAAAAGCAGGAACCCCAAATCCCTCTGTCCCCATGCAACACCCTTGCTGCCTGGTGCCCGCGGTTGGTGTACGCCGTGCTTGTGGCTGCACCTCTCCTTCACCAGTTCACTATCAGGAGGCACTCAGCAGCTCCTGAAGCATCCTTGGGAGAAGATGATCCATCTCATGGTGCTGGGCAGTGGGTACCAGTGCTGTGTCCTGCTGTTGTCTGCTCTCAATGCACAAAATCATGTCGCTGTGGATGATTTCCAGGAGGAGATGCACTGTGGAGGCAGTAGGAAGGGTGACTCTTGGCATTTACAGTGTGCAAACTACTCTGCATGTGTCTTGAATTGGTGATGTCTCCCTTCCAGGTCCCATTCACTGTGTTGCAGGGCGAGGGAGTGGAGTATCTTGGCCATGCCAATGATGCTGTGATCGCCATCTCCAACTACCGGCTTCATATCAAATTCAAGGACTCTGTAATCAATGTAAGTCGGGATCTGCCTGTTCCTGCTGCCTGAATCATTCTCTCTCACAGTGTTTTGGGGGGGGTGGGGGTGGCATAAGCCATTCCTGGGATCTGTGGCGTAGGAGCTCTGCCTTGTGAAGGCGCTGAGCCTGATGGCATCTCCAGTCACTGCTGGTCACACAGTTGTTGTTTTGCTGCTGCGTTTGGGGGCGTGGATGGGGTTTTCCTTTGGATGATAACTAGGTCTTTCCCTTGCTATTTTCTTTCACTCTGAGCATTAAACTTGGTGGTTTTAAGACCGTTAAAGTCTCTTGGGCCAGCTTTAAAGAAACCTCCTACCTGGAGACCAGCAACTAAGAGTCAGACAGTGGGAGCCCAAGGCTTTCTCTTGCTGCCCTGATCTGAGGTGTTTTATGGCAGCTTTTGCTTGTTACCTGTGCTTGTCAGGACGTGATTTGGTCAGTAACTGGCCCCAGGTGGGAGATAGTAATTGCTGAAAGAGGCTCTGCACTGGGTCGTGAGGCTTCACAAACCTCAGAGTGGGTTTGTAGTTTGAATTAGAAGCTTGTGGTTGTCAACAGAGCTGTGACTGTGTGTGGCAATGTCTGCTGTGGTATGTGTAAGTCTTGTCACGCCCTATGTCTGTCCCTCACAGGTGCCTTTGAGGATGATGGAGAGCGTAGAGTGTCGGGATATGTTCCAGCTTCACATTGTCTGCAAGGACTCCAAAGTGATCAGGTATCTGTTTACCACTGTCCTGTAACACCACTGCAGGCTGGGTGCTGTGCTCAGCGCCAGCGTCTCCCTCCGTGCTGCTGGTGGAACCCAGCTGCTTGTGGCCAAGGTCACCAGGGCTCAGCACTTTGTTCCTTCTCCCGTTAAGTGGAGCAGAGCTCCCTGTCTGTCTCAGCAGGATGAACGCACCCACTGAGGATGACTTCTGCTTGGGTTTGCAGGTGCCATTTTTCCACCTTTAAGCAGTGCCAGGAGTGGCTGAAGAGGCTGACTCGAGCCATCGCCCGCCCTGCTAAGCCTGAGGACCTCTTTGCGTTTGCCTACCATGCGTGGTGCTTAGGAGTCTGTGTTGATGAGGAGGATCAACACGCACACCTCTGCCGTCCAGGTGAGCTCTCCTGTCTCTATCCTGCTCTTCTGTCCAGAAGCACCGTGGTGCAGTGTGAGCTGGTTGTCTGATGTCTGGCTGTGTCTTAAGCTCTCCTGTAGCCACAGCCTCGGTTGGCCTTGCTGAGGGACGCCCTAGAGATCCAGTAGAGGCAGCTGGATAAGAAGCACAGTAAAAGGAGCAGTGACAATAAGCACGTGAAGGAGAGCTCTGAGTCAGCAACCAAAGTGGCTTTTCCCTTGCTCCTTGTGCACAAATAAGGCATCCCATACTTCAGTACTCTCATAATGACAGAGCACTTAGCCAGCCTTGTCCTTGGACAGGAAACATCGTGAGCTTTGAGGTGGCATAATCAGTATGAGTCCATCTGCATCTGTTCTCCAACACCTAGGAATAGTGTGACATTCCTGTGGCTAGGTCTGTGGAGATGTCTGGTTTACACAGGCATAGAATCACAGAATCATAGAATGGCATGGGTTGGAAGGGACCCCAAGGGTCACAGAGCTCCAACCCCCCCTGCCACAGGCAGGGACACCAATCTCAGGCCTGGAGCTACACAAGGTTGCCCAGGGCCCCATCCAACCTGACCTTGAACACTTCCAGGGATGGGGCACCCACCCCCTCTCTGGGCAGCCTGTTCCAGGGTGTTCCACAAATAAAACCTCAGAGTCCATAAAGAAAACACCAGAGCTCTGCTGGTGCCCTCATGTGGACTGGGAGCTTCCCTTCACTGGGACACAGAGTTCATTTGCAGTCACTTAGTCTTCAACCAGCCTTAGCATGAGTAGAAGGGGATTAAATTGAGTCAGAAACCTGGCTTTAGACTTCCAAAGGTTCCAGTCTTAGAGGAGAGCAGCAGCAGCCTGAATGAAATGCCCAAGCCCAGGGTGGGGCAGAGGGATGGGGTTGAGTAGTGTGCAAGGTGAACGATGTGTCTCTGCCTGGTCCCAAACACCAGCAATTTGCTGTCTCTCTTTTAAAGGAAGTCTCATTCTCCAGAATAAAGACACTCCCCTGTGGAAACTGTTGCTGCAGGACATGGATGAAGCACTGTGCAATATTTATTTATGATCAACATCTGATACTTGAGCCACAGAACATCCAGGATTTGTCAGGCAAGCCTAAAACCTGAGACAGCAAACCCTACGTCAGGCTCCGTGAGGGCAGCCTGGAAGGGGAAGCTGCCTGGGGCGGGTGCTCAGTGCCCCTCTGCCAGGGGCTGCCTGATATCCCCTTGGGAAGCCACCTCTGTCAGATGGGCAAGAGCAGGTTCACTTAACGCCCCCACCCCACATCGATGTGGGAAGGTTATTTCTGTGCCACTTGGTGCCCTGAGACCAAGAGGTGATCTGACCTGACAAATCAAGCAGAGGAACCTGGTGAGGGACAACTCTCTTTGGTTCTGAAGTGACCTGGTCAGGCCCCACCTGGAGTGTTGTGTCCAGTTCTGGGCTCCCTGGTATAAAAAAGACAGGGATCTCCTGGAGAGAGTCCAGAGAAGGGCTACAGAGATGATGAAGGGCCTGGAGCATCTATCCTATGAGGAAAGGCTGAGAGAGCTGGGGCTGTTCAGCCTGGAGAGAAGAAGACTCAGGGGGGACCTAATCAATGGTTATCAATATCTTAAGCATGGGGTGCAGGGGGAATTGGCCAGCCCCTTTTCAGTGTCTGTGGGGACAGGACAAGGGGCAATGGCTGCAAGTTGGAGCACAGGAAGTTCCACACCAACCTGGGGAGGAACTTTTCCCCAGTGAGGGTGCCAGAGCCCTGGGACAGGCTGCCCAGGGGGTGTGGAGTCTCCTTCTCTGGAGAGATTCCAGCCCCGTCTGGACACCGACCTGTGCAGTATGAGCTGGGGAGCTGCTTTGGCAGGGGGTTGGACTCCAGGAGCTCTGGAGGTCCCTTCCAACCCCTGTGATTCTGTGATTCTGTGATCTAGGCCATCCAGCTGTCCTGTTGTGTCTCTGCAGCCTGCAGTAGTTGCTATGAGATTTCATCAGTTCTGTTGCACCATCAGTAAATACACTGTGCTGTGCTCTGCTCTTCAGGAGACCATGTGAGGTACCGATTTGAGATGGAGCTGGTGAGGATGGGCTTTGACTTGCAGAACGTCTGGCGAGTCTCTGACATCAACAACAATTACAAGTGAGTGTTTCACCACCAGGCTCTCCCTACTCCTCTTTCCCTCTCCCCATTGCAGTCCCAGTGCAGTGGAGTCAGGCTCCAGCTCAATAACCCTCCTGCAGATTGGTGTAGGAGCCCCAGGTCCCCTTTCTTTCCTCCTGTCACACTGTGGAATTGAAGGAGTACAGCCCAAACATCAGAGCTCACAGTAACTGCTGACTCAGGTTGTTAATCATGTGGTGGCCATAGTTCACCCTTGAAGAAATTTGGGGGTATTAGAGGAGCTACCTGTCCTCCTAGGGTTGTGTTTCTGGTTGGTGGTTCTCTCTGGAAACCCTCACACTGTTTGAAATGAAAAATTGTCCATGGAGTTCTGCAGCTGCTCAGCATTGAACCAGGGCGAGCTGGCAGAGGGGTCTTGGGGGGCAATGTAGCCTTGATCAGTCTGGTGCTGAAGAAGCTAAAGGGTCATCTGCTTGCAGCCTGCAGCTCCTGGCAGGGCAGTCACAAAGCTGCTGACACCAGCAGATGACTGAACAAGAGGCAACAGCCACAAGGTGCAGCCTATGGGGGTCAGAGTGGACGTTGGAGGGGTGAAAACCAAATCATTCCCCAGGAGTGTGGTCTCCTGCTGGGGTAGATCCCCAGAAAGCTGGGGTCCTCCATCGTTAGAGCTTTCAAGTCTCAGATGATCCAGTGTTGGAGGTGATCCTAGTGAGCCACCTGCTCTGGTGGTTGGAGTCTGTAGGGTCTGTAGGACTTTTCCTGTGTGTTGGTGATTCCAGCCTGCCCTGGAGAAGAGCACAGGAGCTCTTGGAGAAGCACTGCTTGCATTCTCTGCAGTAGGTGGTAATAAGCCAACACAGTTTTATAAAGCTTGGGCAGACATACTCATTTCTGAATCCCCTGCAATCTCTTCCTTGAAACAGCAGAACCCCTCATTCTTCCCTCTGCCAGTTTTAACTGACATCCCTATCACCTCTGTGGCAGACAGTGCCAGGTCACTGGTGTCTTGTGGAGGAGCCTCGGGCACACCAGCCTGGGGAGATCCTGGTGGAGTTCCACAGTATGTTGCTCTTCTCCCTTAGGAAACCCCCTATTTTGGGGGAGTTCATTTCCAGTTCCAAATTGACCATACTGACCACATTGTTTTTGGGCTGTTGACGTGACTTTGATGGCATTTATGTGGGTTCTCCAAGGGTGTCAATTAAACATTGCTTCTCTGAACTGCTCAGAGCGTGCAGCATGTAGGTCCCTGCCCTAGGTAGAGTCTCCCTGCATGTCTCAGAGCAGTCAGGCTTCCTCTGCTGCTGGATCCTGGGATGCAGTTCCCTCTGACTATCTCAGACAGTTCAGCTTAGACTGCCCATCCGTGGTTTGCTTCCTGACCAGCAAAAATGCTGATACTCAGCAATTCCCCAGCTTCTCTAAAGGCAGATGTTCTATTTCCAACCAGACCAGGGCAGAAAGAAACCTTAGCAAGCTGGATGCAGGCCTGGCTTTGCTTTCCTGCATCTGCTGAGGTCCTGCCTGGGGATCCTAGCAGATCCCAGCTCCCTGCAGACATCCTGAGATCTCAAAGGTGCTGTCATTTGCTTGTGCAACTCAGAAACCAGTTCCCTCTTGCTGCTTTGGGGTGTGTGTCTTTAAATCCTGAGTGGCTTTTGATCCCTGCATTGCCACCTGCCTCTCCTAGTAGGAATCGGGTTACTCTTTAACTGTTTATAGTCCTTTTATCTTTTCTTTCCCAGCCTGGCTAAGCAGCCAGTCAGAGACTGGCTACTCGAGGCAGTGGCTTTGTTCCTTGTCTTTCAAGTCTGTTTGGAGATGTCCTTATCAGGAAACTATTGGCCCTCATAAAATCAGAGCAATACAAGCACCCAGCAACCGCTCCTCTGCTCTGGGTAGAAGTGTACCAGCAGCTCACAGGGACAGTACAGTCATGGCAGGATCTCTGCATGGTTCTCAGTCTCAGGGTGCCCAGAGGAGTAGCTGGGTACCCATGCTACCTGAGCTGGGACTGGTGCTGGCCTTGGAACATGTGTAGGCCCTGCAAAAAGGGGAACACCCAACCTTCACCTTGCCAGCAGAGGCGTGTTTCCAGCTCAGAGCAGTTCATAGCTGCAGTTTTATTTACTTTTGACTGTGAGGAAGGAGCTGTTGGAGTTGTGTGGTGCTGGTTTGGGCAGCTGGTGTTCCCTGCTCCTTCCTGGGTCTGCTCAGAATTCCTATCTCATTCCCTTATGAATCTCTACAGATTTTAATGCTATCCTCAGCATTAATTGGGAAAGTGTTAATTAGTGTTCTTCCCTGTATTTGCCATAGACAGCAAGTCTACCAAGACCATTAGCAATAGACCCTGTGTTTTGTGTCCCACAAGGGAGGATCTCTCCCTCCCTCCCCCCATCTCCCTCTCTCTCTCCCCCCTCCCTCTCTTCCTCCAGGCTGCTGCCTTTGAGGTAGGAAGATGCTTCATCAGCGCTCATCCAGGCGTGGCCTGTGCCCATGTCTTGTGTCGTTACAGCCACCTTCCTTCCTCTGGAATCCAGCCTCATGGTTTCAGAAACACCTCATCCCATGTTCTGGGTTAGCATGGGCCCAGGGGTGTTCCAGGCCACCCCTCTGTGACCCACATCTCTTTGCTGTCCACCTTTTGTCCACGTGGCACCTGAGAATATCGCACAACACAGGGACAGGGGTGGTTCCCCTTAGGGCTCCCTTTGCTGTGACAGATGAGCACTGAGGTTCTGTGCTGTTTCTTACCTTTCAAGAACTGCTGTTTCAGAAGAGGAGCTTCCTTCAAGTCTTTGGTGAGCAACCTGTGAGAAACCCAAACCAACCCACCAAACAATTAGACAAAACCCTTTCAGAACAGCCCCACGAGCTGTATCTGCCCATTCAGTGATGTTCCTAGCAAACTCCACCTACGTGAGGTGTGACCTCCCTCCCCAAAAGCCATGTTGACTCTTCTCAAGTGCCAGGTGTTTACCCTCGCCCCACAGTGACAGGCAGTTGCTTTGTGTTCTCTGGGGGTCTCCCATGTTTGCCCCAGAGACCTTTTTACAAAATTGATACTGTGTTTGCCACCTCTCATTCCTCTGGCAGCCAAGCCAAGGTAAGCACTAGCTTACACAGCTCGTTAATCATTCACCCCTGCACATTGGGGTTGCTGGAGAAATGCTGAGTGTTACCTGGTCTTGGCCATTAGTTACTCCTCATTCCTAGCAGGCTGCTCCAAACCTTCCCCTGCAGATGTTTCCATGCTTAATCTCCCCTTGTGCCCTTGTAGACCACGGGTAAGTCTGACAGCTTCTTTGTGGGCTCTGCTGCTGAACACCAACACAGATAGTTCTGATTTTCTGCTGCTGTCTCACTGATCCATCAGCCCTTGGGTTTCACAGCGGGCTGACACCTCCCAGGAGGCTGGAAAAGGGCTTCACAGTTTCAATCTCTTAACAGGTCACTTCTCAGAGCCTGCCTGACGCGTCTCCATTTGGCTGGTTTGGAATTCAAGTGCACGTTTGCCTGCTTGTGTCCTTCAGGAACATTTCCCCTCTTTGAAGGACATCCTTTTGTTTCCAAAACGTTTCTCTTGTTCACTGTTTAACTGCTGGTTCTTTCTGAAGTCCGTATGACCACTGAACAGCGTGTTTAACTGACCATCATCATCCACAAGCTGCTTTTGCCTTTTTTCCCCCTGAAATTTGCTGTTCCCAGCATGGGAGGCATGATGGGCCCCTCTAAAAATATTGCTGAGCCCTCCTGTGGGATGAATCCTATGACAAGGTGATTTTTGAGTAGTTCTGGTTTAGGCCCTGTTAGGACTGAGGGCAGAGCTCTGTACTCGGGTCTGGCTTGGCTGGTAGCACTACGCAGCAGCTGTTGCCGTGATGCTCCTGTGTGTTAGGTGGAAGCAACACACCTCTGCCACAGAGGGTTCTGCCCCTCTGAATCTCTTCCAGCCACTCTGGATGTCATTGCTGCCACTGTAGCCATAGGTAGCACGGCCTCAGTGCTCTCCTTGGGCTTGGGATTCGAGTCCCTGGCACATTTGGTGCTGCTCCTGGATGCTGGTAGCTCTGTCACTTGCTTTTACCTTCATGTTTTCCTGGAACATGTCACACTTTGTTCATGAGCTCAACCTATGTTTGGTCTTCCTGTGAACCTTGAACTCTGAAATTTCAGGTACCAGTAATAATGTTCCCTGTGTCAAGTTTAGAGGATGCTCTTAAGCCACTGTACTTGTTTACCCTGGCTTTGCAGTTCCACTACTTTATTTTGTGGAATTCTAGCCCAGAAGCACAGGTCCCTTTGTCTTGACCTCATTGCCTGTTTTTATGCATCCTGCTTAAATTTGGCTTCACTTCTTGGGGCTGTTCTGTTTCCTACATAAGTTTTATTGAATTCTTATTGTTTTCCCAAGGTTCCAGGGCTTTAGTGACTCACCTCTTGGCAGCTTGGCTCCCGAACCTCCTGTCTTGGCTCTCTCCAATTTTCAGTTCACCGTTCCTCCTGTTAATGCTTCATCTGAAGTGCTGGGGAGCTGGTGCTGTTTTCATTTGGATGAAGCCCATCCTTTTACAGGCTTAGCTATTCCATAAGTTCCTCCAGCCCTCAACAGTGCTAACCTCTTCCACATACCTTTATTCACAGTCACACTTCCACGCGTTTCTAATTCCCTCACTGACTTTACACATGGAACCTGAGGCATTTCAGAGATGCCCAAGCCCAGACATCCTACCACAGACATCCTGGTCTTCAGCTTCTTACCTGTCAGCTTTAATTTTACGTCCTAGATTCCTCTTCCTCACCCTGTTGTTTGCACCCCATGGACCAACCTCGCTTTCTGCCTGGGGCTTTAAGAAGCTGTCTGGACACTGTGTGAAGTGCCACCTTGTAAGGTGGCAGGCAGTTCCTCACTGGCATCACAGACTAAGTAATGCTAAGTGCTGTATCATGCCTGAGTGGGCCTAGCCTGGGCTCAGGGTGACACCAGGCCACCCTCAGGAGATCCACCCCTCTCTCTTTGCTTTTCATCCGCCCTGAGACATTCCTTCTGTGGATGTGGGCTACAGCTAAGACCTGCTCTGTGATGTTCCTTGCCATGTACCACTTTGCTTGAGCAGCTTGAGCTGCACAGGCCTGGCACTGGGGAGGGGCTTTGTCCCTATGCCCTGCCTGGCTGCAGCCATGTGCTGCGAGCAGTGGGGCTGGGGCAGCAACCACAGGGACCAGGAAGCCCCCCACCACACCCCAGGATCTTTACCTCTGCTTTGTTTCTTGCCAATTGCTCTCTTCCCTGTCCCCAGCACACTTTTTGGCTTTCCTGGTCATTCCTTTGGCTCCCCCCTTGCCCCACTGTTAGTCCACTTGCAGTTGGGTTTTTTCTTGGGACTTAAAGCCCTCACAGTCTTGTTGCCTCTTCCCATCTCACCCAGTGCCCACCAACTGAATTTCCCTTCCAGCCCAAGTGCTGGGTGCTTCAGCCCATTGGAATGTGGGGCTCCTTTGGGACTGCAGCTCTGTCCATCAAAGAGTTGGGTTCCCCTCCTATTACCTGAGCTCTCTCTGAGTTTTGGGGGTGGGGGGTGCATTGGCAGGGACCTGCCCCTCATGTTCCTCTCACTGCTGGTTTGTGTTCAGCTGGGTATCAGGAGTCTGGTTTCTGGCACCCCACCAAACAAGATGTCCTTTCAACGCTTGCTTGGGTCACTTCATAACAGCACACATGGATCACCAGGGCTGTCCTTCTGGACAGGACTGTGTCCTCCTGGCAGAGGGGTGTAGAGCTCACCAGCCTGTTTCCCACCAGGCAGAAAGGGGCAGATCATCGTTCACCAGAAGCTCTTGTGGTTTTTCTTGGTGTTGCAACTGCTGCAAGAAAACTAAAACCCTGTGTATATGGAGGGCTGTTCCCTAAGCCCTGCATTCTTAAATCCAAAGGATGTTCAGAGGCCCCCCTGGGAATATCAGGGTACTTACCATGGGCCTGGAGGTAGGCCTGGGGTGAAAGGAGGCTGTTTTCTCACAGCTCATTCCTGACTGTGGTTTCTTTGTCACTTCCCACGTTGAGACTGTGCTGAGAGAGATGTGAAGAGGAAGAGCCAAAGAGGAAGAGCATGCTGAGTGTGGGGAAACACGAGATGCTCCTGCCTCCTCTCTGCACAGCTTCTCTGGTGCAGGTTTCTGACTGCCAAGTCCTCACTTTGCCTTTGTGCTTTCTCTTCTCCAGGCTTTGTTCCAGTTATCCCCAGAAGCTGCTGGTCCCTGTCTGGATCACCGATAAGGAGCTAGAGAACGTGGCTTCCTTTAGATCGTGGAAAAGGATCCCTGTGGTGGTGTACAGGTAAGCACAAGACCCAAGCAGTGCTCTCCCCCAGGCCCACAGCAGCCATCCTCTCCCTCAGTCTGGCCCAGGGCACTGGGAGGTCAGGTTTGCAGAGCAGGAGTGTGAGGTGCTGGAGCGAGGTGACAGCGATGGCTTTATCCTGGTCCTTGTGTCTCCTGCCTCAAAATGTGCTGCTCAGCAGACTTCTCCTCCTCCTCCCAGCACACACAACAGCCTTGGTGGCGTTTGGCCTGTGATGATGCCACAGGGTATCCTCTGGCAGGGTGAGACAGCATTCTGGTTCCTGTGGCTTCTTCCCAGCTTCTGGTGAGGTCTGGAGGCGCAGGTGACTGTCACAGCGGGTGCAGCCAGGACATTGTGTTGAATTCAGGTTCTCAGTTCCCAAACTTTGTCACAGATTGGTACTTACCCACTTGCTGCTTTGTAAAGTCTTGGCCAAACCAAACCTGTCCCATGGCCCCACTCTCAGCTACGTGTTGGGGCCTGGATGCTCCCCATAGCACCCAGGTGCCAATTGCTTCTGTTTTGACCGAGTCTCTGAGAATGTTCTGGTAACACAGTGAAATGTTTGTGTGTAGCTGAACTTCTTTGACTCAGTGGCTGTTAAATCTTCAGAGTACCTGCTCCTGGGACAATTTGCTCGACCCAAGCTCTGCTGGGGCTGCAAGAGGCTGGGCAGCAAATCCAGCTGGGCTGCCCAGGGCACGGGGTGGGTTCTGATCAAAAATGATGTTTGGAACTAGCAGGAGCCTGGTGGAATAGGTGCACCCATCACGTGTGTGTGCTAACAGGCATCAGGGTTTCCAACCTGGGACTCTGTGTTAGGGGTCAGTAAAGATCTGAAAAGCTGTGGAAATACCAGAGCTGCACAGCAAAGGCCAGTGCAGGCAGTGCCACAGCTGGGAACCAAACCTTGTGGCTTCACACACCCCTTGATTCTGCCCCTTCATGTCATGGGGTTTGTGCTAGGTGATGGCAAAGCTCAGTGTGGTGCTGCTTCTTGGAAGGACTAAATCAGCGTAACAACAAGCACTGTGTGTCACACAGAGCTGCCCCCTCCTTGTGCCAAGGCAGCTAAGGAGTTAATTTGGATTAGTTTTGCTAAAACCAGCCTGGCACTGGAGCACTCCCAGTGTGCTCCCCCCCCCCCACTGAACCCAAAGCCCTGGCCTCTTGCTGCTCATAAGGGTTTTGTTTTGCTCTAATGGTGCCCAGTAATTCAGAAGCTGAGCTGGAGCCTTTCTCAGCCTGGGGTCAGGTTAGAAGGTGCTGACAGGTGATGTTACAGGATGGGACCAGTAGATGCATACAGCTTGCCTGTATGTGTCTCTTTGTCACACACTCGTTAGCCTTTGCCCTCCAGACTGAAGCCTTCTGCACAGGAGAGGCTGTGAGGGCCGTGGCTGTGTCCAGAGAGCCTTGTGCTGTATGGAAGGGGAAGGGAAGGAACTAAAAGCTTCACACTTGGCTCCTCCTCATCACTCATAGTTCAGGACAGCAGACAAGTGGGCTCAGGTGCCTGCATCTCAAGGACTTGGCAACCACAGGACTGTTTGGTAGGCTTCAGAGCTTTTGGAGGACATGGCTGAATTTATTAGGTCCCAAGCAGAGCTGCAGAACGTGCCACCAAGGGTAGGAGAACATCAGCTTTATCACAAAAAGTGTCATTTAGGCACTAGCAAAGCAGGAGTTCAGGTCTCCATCTCTGTGTCCTCAGAGGAGATGTGCAGGAGCCTCCAAGCACAGTTCCCTTCTAAAACAGCACGAAGGGGGCAATTAATTATTTAGCTGACTGCAGAGTCAGACGGGCACCGTGTGCCAGCCGCTGCTCGCTGTTCCTGTCTGCACAGCCACCTTCAGAAGACCTTGGGGCTGTGCAGACAGGAGCTCCTCACAGACACTCAGCATCTGCCGTGCTCCTGTGGCTGCCAGGGAGGCAGCGGGCAAACCATGGGCACCTCTGCAGCCCCGTGGCTGAGCAGCTTCACATCACACTGGGGCAAGCCAGGAGTTTAACCCAGAGACTCAGGAAACAAAAGCTCTTGGATACATGCATCACAGTTGGGAACCTTCAGGCAACAGTGCTGCAAACCCTCTCTCAGCTTTTCCTGGTGTTTTAAGCTAAGCTGCTTGACTTTGTGCTGGGGACAAGCACTTCTGTGGCCAAAAAATAACAGAGGGGACTTGGGAGCTGTTATTTGATGCCTTCTGGATGATTGCTACGGGTTAGATAGCACATGCCAGCAGTATCTGATGTGTCCCAGCCCTGTGCTGTAAATTAGCCTGGGAGGAAAAGCTCAGCTGATGGACCACAAAGGCACCTTGTTACTCCAGTGTGGGATTCCAAAAGGGTCTCTCAGTCATGCAAGCTAAACAGAAGATCCTTAAAGAAGAATTTTGTCCCCAGAACTTAAAACACTAGGGCACCTTCTACCATTCCAGCAGAAAGGAGCTTTTCTCCATGAGGAAAACTTCTGCTAAGCAAAGACCTGCAATGCTTTGTGCTGGGGAGACTGTCCAAAGAGCCCTGAGTCAGGCTGTGGGTGCTCCCTGCAGCTGGGAAGCTCACTGCCAGCTCAGCTCTGGTTTTGGGCCATCTGCTGGCACTTGTGGGACTTTCTGCTTGCTGATGACATCCTGCCTATCGATGCTGGCCTCATCACCTTGTGTTTACAGGTGCATCACTATGTCTCTTGAAACCTTGAGGTAGCCAGGCTGTTCTCCTGCTCTGAGAAGGGCCGGGCACCAGCAGCATTGTCTGGGGGATGTGTACAGACCAGTAATGCCAGTGTTCTGCCCTGCTGCATCTTGGGAGCAGCCAGTGTCTCAGATTCTCTACTGCAGCTATCCAGGAGAATGGGTGACTGTCTTGGATGCTCAGGCCCAGCTTCTGTGAGCACAGTGGGTGTTGGAGCCAGGTCACACTTCTGCCCTGTGTTGTGGCACTGGCTCTGCTTTCTGATGTCTGCTCTCTGAAGAATGGGCTTGTTTTCCTTCAGCTCATGGCCTGACTGTTGCAATACTCACTCAGGTGTCAGGGGAAAATGGTGGCTAATTTTCAAAACTCCCTTTTTTTAAAATACTATTCATGACTTTTTATGCCTCTTGCCCATCCTTGCCCTCCTCCCAGGGTAGGGAGCTGTTTCCTGTTCCAGTCATCCTCTAGCAAAGCTGCTCTGCACCACCAGTTGTCCCTGGCCCCTGCTCTGGAGGTGGGAGATCTGAGATGCACTGGTGAGAGGTCTGTGTTGGATTGGAGTTGCCATCCCATTTCCCCTCTTACTCCTTTCTGGATCCCTGTGAACACACTGAGAACCTTCTTGCTGCTCTTGAGTGTTGTGCTGAGTCTTGGAGAGCCCCACAGAGACTTCAAAGTCTTTGAGATTTGGCAGCCGATTTGTACCCAGCTGCTCCCTGGCAGTAGCTGGAGATACATTTTGATCATCTGTAACCACTTTTCACTTATTAATGCTACATTTCCTACTCTATTTTTACCACCCAGTATCACCAGATCTTCAGCAGGCTTTTCCAGGCAGCTGTGGGTGCTCCTGGATAACTCTGTCATCACCAGCAACTCTGTCACCCAATTGTCCCTTCCCTCTCCAGGCTGTTTGTGTGTGACTTGGCGAGTGTGTTCCTGTGAAAAATGAACACTTCTTCCTACCCCAGGCACTTGCAGGCAGCAGCCTGTGAAGGATTCAGGTTTTAGGAGTAGTTAGGGACCACCAGCTCAGGCCTCCTCCCAGAAACTCACCAGTCTGGTGTGGAGGGAGCTGATCTGTCCAACTTGCAGGGGGTAAATGGAGCAGTTTAACCACCTGTATGTCCTTGAGAGGAGAGAAAGTTAGAAAAAAAAGAGAATGGGAGAACAGAAGAGTATTAAAATAAGGATTATTGCTTTCCCAAAGTACTGCTGTAATGATTTAAAGATGTCCTCTCTGGTTTAACATGTAAGTATTTACATCTCTATATAGAAAAATATACATTTATAAATAATAATAGATAGATGTTACTGTAAATACAAATAGTTTAGTTGAGTGATGGCTAGAACTGGCTGCAGAAACACACTGTTCCTTTCTGGGTAGTTGGGTCCCAGAGCAGAGCTGGAGCTGTGGTGGGGCTGAGCCTCTGTGTGCTGTGGCTGAGCTTGGTGCTGGCACCGGCTCCTCCCAACAGCCACCCCAGCGACAGGCTCCTCTGCCACCTCACTTTGCCAGCTGTTCCAGCTCCATGAGCTGCTCCTATGCTGTTCACAGCCACTTCCTGCTGCTCACTGCTGTGCTGCCAGTGACAGCCCCCTCTCTCACTGCTCCAGCCCCCTCTCTCACTGCTCCAGCCCCCTCTCTCACTGCTCCAGCCCCCTCTCTCACTGCTCCAGCCCCCCCTCTCACTGCTCCAGCCCCCCCTCTCACTGCTCCAGCCCCCCCTCTCACTGCTCCAGCCCCCCCTCTCACTTCTCCGATGCAAGAGGCACTGTGGCAGAGAAAGCTGGGGTAGGGTGGTGCTGGAGCTGACAACAGGTGGAGTCTGGGGTTGTTCCTCACCTTTCCTGGGACCTTCATTAGGATCTGGCTTCCTTTGCAGACACGTGCGCAACGGGGCAGTGATCGCCCGCTGCAGCCAGCCCGAAATCAGCTGGTGGGGCTGGCGGAACGCTGACGACGAGTATCTGGTGACATCGATTGCCAAAGCCTGTGCCTTGAACCCCGGAGCGAAGGTACCTGGCGGGGTGCCGCACAACGGGAGCAGCGACGGCAGCGAGGCCTGCGACACCGACTTCGGTGAGACAGCTCACACCCTCCTGCTCTCAGCTCAGCCTGGGAATCCTTCAGCGCTTCCTGTCCCCAGTGGTGGCTGTTGTCACTGATGGGGCTGTCACAGTGTGAGGCTTAAAGCCTGTGTCCAGCTGGGCCCTGTCCTGCTATGGCTGTGGGGTGTGGGACAGGTCCTTGAGCTTGCTGGTGGCTGGCAGTGTCTGGTGGCACTGGGGACCAAGCATGGGAGGGAGGGACTGGGAACTTAGACCCTGCTGTCTCCACAGACTCATCCCTGACGGCGTGTTCGGGTGTGGAGAATGCAGGGACTCCTCAGAAGCTGCTGATCCTCGATGCCAGGTCTTACACTGCAGCTGTGGCCAACAGAGCAAAGGGAGGCGGCTGCGAATGTGAAGGTAAAGAGGGCTACGTGCTCTTGGAGCATCTTCCTCTTCGACCTGCCTCATGCAGTGGGTCCTGGAGTTCAGCTGGGGGTCAGGTCACTGTTTAGGTACTCAGACTGTGGAGCATGGTCCCATTCCAGCTCATGGAAAGGGTGTTATCCTGGGTGTTATCCCGGGTCTGCGGCTGCCTGCCCTCGAGGCTTTCGCAGGAAACCCACCTACCCAGAAGGCAGGAGCAGTGATGAGGGGACAGCTGAATGGTGAGGGGACAGCTGAACAGAGTGGCCACAGCTCTCTGAATGTTTCTGTCTCTGTGCAGAGTATTACCCTAACTGTGAAGTCGTGTTCATGGGCATGGCCAACATCCACTCCATCCGGAACAGCTTCCAGTATCTGCGTGCTGTCTGCAGTCAGGTGCCAGACCCCAGCAAGTAAGTGACTGTTCTCGTGCCAGGTTTGACCCCAAATCTGTCAGTGTCCTGGGTGGTTTTCCTCTCTTTTTTTCCTTTTTCCTATCCCAAGTTTCTACCTCAGAAAATGGAGGAATGGGAAAGCTCAAATGCTGCTGATTGTGATCCCTGGTCATGCAGAAGGGATCGCAGCGCTGCCTCAGTGTCACCTGGCTTTGTGTCCCCTGAGGCTTTCTGAGACGTGGCTGGGACAACACGTGCCTATGCAGCTCTGTATGCACTTACAGAACTACAACCATAGGCTGGTTCTGGCAGCCCATTTCCCACTTCGGTGAAGTCCATTCTCAAATTCTATTTAACTATTCTTAATTGATTAAAATTTTCAGGTAGCAAAACCTGGTTTTCCCCTAAAAAAACATGACCCAACAGTAAAATGGACATGAAAGTTCCTTTGAATATTGTAAATACATGTTTCAAAGCTGGAGGAGAACATGAAGTGGAGGTCACTGGTTAGGAAGCAACGGGGCAGGAACACCTTTTGTGCTGCATTTGCAGAATTATGTGTTAAAGTGAAACATGTCTGTGCTGTGACAGTGTCAAACACCAACAGTGCTGGTCCCAGCCTTGTTTCTGGGGCAGTGGAATTATCTGTTGTTCCTAAGAAACCTTCACTGAAATGTTTTCTGCATTAGAATTAATGCAGGAGCCGATTAGTCTGCTGTGGGAATGGTTTTCTGCTGTGAGGAGCCTTTAGCTAAGGTTTTACCTGTGCCTCTCTTCACTTCAATGCATTTAAGCTGGGAAAAATTGGAATCAGGAGTTGGATTCCCTGCACTTATTCCCAGGATGGCTGGCTCCTCCAAGCATGTCTTAGAAAAGACTGATTTTCATTGAGGATGCCGAAAAGGTTTAGTTTCCCTCCCCCCCTTTCCACTAGAGAGCTAAACAACCATTTCCTTGGTTTCTTTGCACCCCTTCTAGCTGGCTTTCTGCCCTGGAGAGCACCAAGTGGCTGCAGCACCTCTCTGTCATGCTGAAGGCAGCCGTGCTGGTCTCCGGAGCGGTCGACAGAGAAGGGCGTCCAGTGCTGGTTCACTGCTCAGATGGCTGGGACAGGACACCACAGATTGTGGCGCTGGCAAAGATTCTTCTGGACCCTTACTACAGGACCATGGAGGTATGAGTCGTGCCCTGCTGCCTGTTGGTGTCTGCTGAAAGGCAGCTCTTGTCCTGAGGGCTCTGGAGAAGGGAGCAGGATGGTGTTTGGCAGTAAGCTCGGCGCTGCTTGGAGCTGCTGGGGTGGGCACTGGGTTTTTCTGTGTTCCCCTGCTGTCGGTGAGCTCTGCCTTGCTCCTCACCCTGCCTGGCACAGCGCTGTGGTAAACAGCCTCTTGTGTCCAGCGTCCTGCTGCTTCCCTGCTCTTCCTGTGTGTGCTCTCCACGAACCGAAATAACAGCCGTTAGCTGTTGCTCAGACACCTCTGACACACCAGCAGTTTCGCTCCCAAACCAAGCACTGGAGCAGTATCTGGCCTCTCAGCTGTCCTGGCTGTGCCTGGTGCTGGCATTACCCAACCTGCAGAGAGGTTAGAGGACATTTCCCTTCTCTTCTCAGGGCTTCCAGGTGCTTGTTGAATCAGACTGGCTGGATTTCGGTCACAAGTTTGGTGATCGCTGCGGTCACCAGGAGAAGGTGGAAGATCAGAACGAGCAGTGCCCGGTTTTTCTCCAGTGGCTGGATGCTGTTCATCAGCTTCTGAAGCAATTCCCCTGCCTCTTTGAATTCAATGAAGCTTTTCTGGTAAGAAATATGCCTGCAAGCATCTCTTTGTCCTTTGCCAGGTGAATTCAGATGCCATCAGCAGCACTGCTTTGGTTACAGCCTGCTTTGCATACAGTGAAAAAAATTAAATGAATTGACAGCTGTTAATTAATCTCCCGTATCGACTGGCAGGGGCTGGGTCGCAGAGAGGTGGCCATGGTGTGATCTCCCCTCTATCTGACTGATACCTTTTGCTGTCCCCTCTGCCCTACCCTGTGTGGAAAGCAGGACAGCAGTAGGGTCACTGCCTGTGTGGGACGTGCGTGAGCCATCGCAGAGGAGCAGACAGATGTTTTCCCTGTGGGCAGGACACTCTGTTTCCCAACATCCCTGACCAGTGTTCCCCTCCTGATGCTGCAGGTGAAGCTGGTGCAGCACACATATTCCTGCCTCTATGGGACCTTCCTTGGGAACAGCCCCTGCGAACGAGAGATGCACAACATCTACAAGCGTACCTGCTCCGTGTGGTCCCTCCTGCGGGCTGGCAATAAGAACTTCCACAACCTTCTCTATATGCCAGGCTCTGAGCAGGTCAGTGCAGCTCCTGGCCCAGCCTTCTAGGCTTTTTTGCCTGCTGGACACAGGGACTGTATGGGGGGAGGTCAGAGAGGTTTCCTTCTGTGTCCACCTTTGATCACAAGTGCTTGTTGCAGGTGCTACATCCAGTGTGCCACGTGCGAGCACTACACCTCTGGACAGCCGTGTATCTCCCTGCTTCATCACCTCATCCTCTGGGGCAGGATGATATGGACATTTATCTTCCCCCTGGATCTCAGAGCCAGGAGTTCAGTGGCAGATGTTTGGACAGGTAAGAGCCCAGAGCCCCATGCCAGGTCACTGCCTGCCCACAGGCCTTCCTTCCCTCCTTGCTCATCATAGTTCCTCCCTCCTCCTGCTGCTCTCATCTTTCCTGTGGAAGCGAGAGCTCTGTAGCATCTCCAGCCACTCCAAGAGGAATGCACGCAGCTCCCTGCTGTGCCTCAGAAGGCACACTGCAGAGCCCTGCTGTCCTGCTGTGCTCTGCAGCTCACACTGCTGCACCACCCATCCCCACCCTCCCCAGGACCTGTAATTAGGGACATTTCCCTTCCCTCATCTGAGTTTCGACTGAATCGGGGAAAGTTTCGGGAGCTTTCTTTTGAGACTTGCTTGCTTTGGGCTTCTAGGTTACCAAAGACAAGGTCCATGGATGACCTGCCCTCAGCCTGTGATTCCAGCAGCCCACTGACCCGCACGTCCAGCGATCCAAACCTGAACAACCACTGTCAGGAAGTGCGGGTGGGCCTGGAAGCCCGTCACACCACTGCTGAGGGAGCAGAGCCACACTTGGGCGAAGGCAGTGTGGGCACTGTGGGAGAGGCTCGGCAAGCGGAGGAGCAAGGGCAGAACGCTCCCCTGCAAGCCAGCAGCGCCTGGAGCAGCCCTGCTGAGCCTGAAGGGCACAGCAAGCACACTGGCAGCCGGGCTTCTGTGCCAGGAAGCAGTGCCTCCTCGGAGGCAGGAAAGGGAAACAGAATGTATGTGGAGGAACTGGATGGTACATGTCCAGCTCCAAATCCTTCTGGACAGGAAAATGCTGACAGGATTTGCACCAATTCTGGAAAGCCGTTAGAAACCTGCTCCCGGGAACCGTTGGAGGCTGCTGTCAAGGTGTCCGATGGAGGAGACTGCCCCAAGAGAAACACCACCTGCCAAGATGCTCCCAACCAGGAGGGCCTGGCACCAGGCACCCCTTGCCAGGACAGCCCAGGCCCAGCTGCGAGCTTGCCCTGCCCAGACAAAGAGAAGGGCAAAGGCGACACTGGAAGGAGCGTGCCCTGTGAGGAGCCTGCACGTGTGGGGAGAGTCCCACTGGAGCAATGGCGCAAGCCCATTTCCCAGAGCCAAAGCAGCGAGTTCTCCTTCCTGGGGTCCAACTGGGACAGTTTCCAAGGAATGGCAACATCACTCCCCAATGGGGAGCCTGCACCCAGACACCTCCTCTCCTACGGCTGCTGTAGCAAGAGGCTGAGCAGCAAAGCTCTGCGAGGACCAGGCCTGTGCCTCAGTGGGCAGTGGGCTGCCAGAGAAGGTGCAAAGCCCTCAGTCTGCTCTGGCCATGTTGGCACACATTTTGCAGGCCCTGCAGGGAAGCCTGGCCATTCGTGGCTGCCCTGGCACCTGAAACAAGCATCTGGTCCCAAGCACGTGCCGCCAAAATGTCCTTCTCCTGTGCCTCCTCTCTACCTGGACGATGATGGGCTCCCCTTCCCCACCGATGTGATTCAGCACAGGCTGCGGCAGATCGAGGCCAGCTACAAGCAGGAGGTGGAGCAGCTGCGCAGGCAGGTGCGGGAGCTGCAGCTGCGCCTGGACATCCGCCACTTCTGTGCCCCTCCGGCTGAGCCGCCGATGGACTATGAGGATGACTTTGTAAGTACCCACCTCTGACAGCTCCTGGCCAGCAGTGCAGCTCCTGGCCAGCCACTGTCCCCATGCCCCCCTCACACCGCCCTCTCCAGCCCAAGGTACTCAGTCTCCTGCTTTTGGAGCAGCTCTTGGGATTGTTGCTGTTTTCCTCAGCCTTGTTCCCCTCCTGTCCATGTGCTGCATCCTCCTGCCGCCCAGAGGTGTCTCTGCTCCCTGAGGGCCAAGCAATGGCTCCTGTGCCGGGCAGGAATGCTTCACCCCCTTGGATGGGAGCCGTGGATCCACCCACATGCCCCCCATGCATGTGGCCAGAGCAGGGAATGCCCTTAGCCGTGCTCTGAGGGGGTCTGTGACTCTGTTTTTGCAGACGTGCCTGAAGGAGTCAGATGGCAGCGACACGGAGGATTTCTGTTCCAACCACAGCGAGGACTGTTTGTCAGAGGCAAGCTGGGAACCTGTGGATAAGAAGGAGACCGAGGTATGTGTCCTGCCAGAGCAGCAGGGAAGAGGCTTCTCTCCTGGCAGCTCACTTGGGTGGTTACAGCAGCAGTGAGGCAGGGAGCAGCCCCCCTTGTCCTTTAACGCATCCTCTGCCATGGCAGTGCCTGATGGAAGGGGACTGGTGGGGTGGACGCACTCTGGGCTGGCCTGTTGTGGTCGAAGCCTGCACTGGGGTCCTGAGCCCCAGCCTGTGTGGTGCTGCAAGCTGAAATCTGATGGGGACTGGTGTTTGCCCTAGGTCACACGGTGGGTTCCAGACCACATGGCCTCGCACTGTTTTAACTGCGATTGTGAATTCTGGCTGGCCAAGCGGAGGCATCACTGCCGGTAAGCACCACAGTGCTGGAGCTCTGCTCCTCTTCTCAGCCTGTGTTTCACAAACCTTGCAAAACCCTTGTCTGCCGTGTTCGTTCCCTCCAGCTCCTAGGAGAAAGCTTTAGCTCTTCCCTCTACCTGCCAGGCCTCCTGAATTCCCTGCAGCTTTCCATTCAACTCTGTTCTTTCTGTTTCCCAAGACCACGGATCCTTTGCCTGGGCAGTATTGCCCATCCATCACTTCACAGCATATGCTTTAAAGCTGACCAGTCCCCAGGAAGGCTGGTCCTTCGCCCCCAAACCAGACCCTTTGCACTTGCTCATGTTTTGCCATGGTGTTCCTGTTGTGTTCCCATTCTCACTGGTTTTCTTGCTCCTTGACAGGAATTGTGGGAATGTGTTTTGTGCTGGTTGCTGCCACCTGAAGCTGCCCATCCCTGACCAGCAGTTGTACGACCCCGTCCTCGTCTGTAACCCCTGTTATGACCACATCCAAGTGTCTCGTGCCAGGGAGCTCATGAGCCAACACCTGAAGAAACCCATCGCCACGGCTTCCAGCTGAATGCCAGACAAGGGACCTGTCTAAGCCCAGCCTTTTCTCTTGTGGGTTTGAAGGGTGACTCTGCCTCCCCTGTAACTGTGAAGGCTGCTGGTGCAACACTTGAACACCAAGCTCAAATGTGCTGTCTTCAGCAGTCTTAACCATCAGCCTGGAGCAGAGGAGCTCAGATTAGAGGGTACGGTGTGTGTCCCCACTCCGGTACCGGTGGGGCCCGTACGTTGTAGTCTGATGACCTAGGGATAGAGAAGGAATTGCAACCTCTGTCTTTCTTTTGTGGTCTGGAAAGCAACGTTTCCACAGACACTGCCTGTGCAGAGTACCCCAGGGCAATAGAACGGCATGTTTAGCACCACCTCCCCCTGCAAAGGCTGTAGGGAGGAGGGCAGGCTCCAGGGGGTACCACGTGCTTTGGGAGCACCTCAGCCTGGAGCAGTGCTGTAGATTCTCTTTCCATGAGTGTGACCTGCGATCAGCTTGGTGACCAAGACTCGTTAGCCCTCACTAATTGATTTTTCTCTTGAGTGTTGAAGAGAAATTCATCCTGGCAGAAGACAGGCTGAGCAGATTGTGCCTGTTCTCAGGCCGCTGGTAGGGTTGGTGAGCGCACTTGGCTCTGCCCATGGTGAGGGGGTGGGCAGTCAGCCCCCTCACCTCTGCTCTGCCCATCTGCTTTGTTTGCTGTAGCGTCCCAGCCCGGTGCTGCCACAGGAACAGCACCCTGGTCCCCTCCTGGCACGGAAACAGAACTTGTGTTCCTGTGTGGCTCCTCCTCCCCTTTTCTGCCCTCTGCTCTCCACTTCCTACTGCTCTTTATCCTGAAAACTTGATACCTTGAGGGTATAGGCCATAATGTGTTGTTTGACCTCCTGGAATGTGCTGTCTGGTGTCTGTGAGGGTTTCGGTCCAAATGCTGCTATATATTTCTGTGCACTTATTGTAACCCGAAGAAGGGAGAATGAAGCATCGATACCAAAACGGGGGTGGGGAAGGACACTAGCTGACGTACACACTACGCCCTGTGCTTTTCACTTGAGGATGTACCACCAAGCTACAGTGCTGAACACGACATGTGGCACCTCTCCAGCGGTGGAAACGATCTCTCCGACTTGCCCCAGTGCTACCTGAGATGCCTCTTGAATTTGACTTCTTTTTTTGATCCTGTGCAGTGGTCAAAGTTCAGAGTTGCCAACTTGTAATTGCCTCTCTGCTTCCTCTGGAAACTAGAGAGGGGGAATCCCAACTTATCCTAAGGAAAAGGAACTGGATTAGGAAAAAAAAGAAGGGGTGGAAAGAAAGAAGGCTTCAGGTGGGCTTTTAATCCCTAGGTCCCTCTGGGAGTATCCATCCTGCTCCTTCCTAAGGAGCCTGTGGGTATTAATGAGGAAGAGGAGTTTGAATGTGGGGCCTTTCTTGGTGGAAATGCAGGTTTTCTTTCTAGGTCAGTGAAAATGTCCCCTGTGCTCTGCACCTTGGGAGCTGGGACATGGTGTGGGGGCAGGACCTGTGGGGGCACTCGCTCTGTGGCACAGTACCGTGCGCTGCGGTGCTCGCCCAGGTTCGTCATCTCGGCTGGAGGGAACGGAGTAACGACCCTTTCCTGCACTTTGCTGTGTCAGCCTCTGATTTTGTCAATCCCAGTAGTGCAAGCAAAGCTAGCATCATCTGAAGACCCTGTACCTACTTGGACTCTGCTTCTTTTCCATATGGGGAACAACCAGTGTGGCTTTGGGAAGAGAAGGCACCTTGCTTCAGATTCTCCCCTGCCTTGTACCTTGCAGTCATTGCCAGGCATGAACGAGCGACCATTGGGCTGGCAGAAGAAGTGGGATTTGCCCCTGTTTTGCACATGTCTGAGTGACTGCAAGCAATAAGGAAGCCAGAAACTAGGTACTCCTGGCCCTTCCGTTACGGCCGTTAGTCCAAACTGCTTTTAGCTCTTGTGAGTTTCAGCGTCACAACGTGCTGGCCAAAAACTCTAAAATCAGTTCGATAGCATCGTGACAAACAAAATGTGCTGTACAACTCAATACAGTCAGAATAAAATCTCTATATTAGTGCTGCTGTGTTGGGACCCTTCTTCAGGTCATGGTGGATTCTTCCTGCACTGTGTTTCCCAGGCTGCTCCTCCTCGCCACCTTTTCCCTTGATTTGAGGCACAGTTGGGATTGATCCTGTGCAAGATGAGGTATGGGAACTGTTGGGCTCAGTCAGCCCAGGGTGCCTGGAGTTACAGCTCTGGTGCAGCTGGTGAGCAGCTTTCTGAAAGCCTGTCTTCACCAGCAGCTCAGGGAACTGAGCTCTGGGGCAGGGCACATGTTAGGCAGGGAGCACCCAAAGGCTTTCTTCTCTTAGAAATCTCCGGAGCGAGAGCACTTGTTGGATTTAATTTAGCTGCACAAAAGGGGCAACCTGACCTTAGGGGAGGTGACCCTGACTGGGGCAGGAGGTGGAACTAAATGGTCTTTAAGATCCCTTCCACCCCGCAGCATCCTGTGACTCATCTGTGGGGGCAACGTGGCTGAACAACCCTCACAACCATGTTTTCACAGGAACT
The DNA here is from genome assembly GCA_022605575.1 of Laterallus jamaicensis coturniculus. Classification (NCBI taxonomy): domain Eukaryota; kingdom Metazoa; phylum Chordata; class Aves; order Gruiformes; family Rallidae; genus Laterallus; species Laterallus jamaicensis. Next base: position 9,574,146 of record JAKCOX010000025.1, read on the forward strand.
GAGGAGCTGATAATTAACAGCCAGGCTCTGGCCTCCCCAGCTCCTGTGATGTCTCACTAGGCAGGGAAGGCTGGCTGCAGGGACTGGTGCTGTGCCTGCTCCTCTCCACCTGGGGTTGCTGTGCCTGCTCCTCTCCACCTGGGGTTGCTGTGCCTGCTCCTCTCCACCTGGGGTTGCTGTGCCTGCTCCTCTCCAGCAGCAGTTTCCCTGTGGGTATCGCTGGAGCCACTCCTGACTGGTGTAGTGCCAAGCTGGACACACTAGCAAAGGGTGCTTAACGCTGGCGACTGAGCACAAAGCGTTATCAATGAATGAAGATAAGAGCCGTGATTTGCAACACCTTCACCCTGAGGTGATCTGTCTGAGCCTCACAGGAACAGGGAGATCAAAGCCTTCCCCTATCGGTGTGCCAACTGCCACGAGTTCTTAGCCAATTAACAGCCCCAACTGCTTGTGATGGGCTGTAGTATCAGCCACACACAGAACAGAGGAGGTGTGGTGAGGAGCCTGGTCAGGCTTGTGCTGGTTGGTGCTACTCGGCTGCTCAGGCTGGGATACAGCTCAGTCTGGAGGGGAGAGACAGCGTTAAGCCTTGGTTATGAGAGGAGAAGAAGGGAAGGTGATGTGTGGCGGTAGGAGCCCTGTGTGTGCTGAGCTGGGACAAGGATGTGGGCTGCAAGGGGTGTTTGTTCACTCAGGTTTTGGTGTGAGAAGAGCACGTTTCTCCCCCAGAACATAAGGTGCTGGTGGAAGTGGTCTTTGGGCATGGCCATTTATTTAGGGTACCTTGGGTATCGCAGTCTCTCTCCTCAGATGAGGCTGTTCTGTTGAGCTGTGCTGGAAGATGCTGCGTCAAGTCATCAGCACCTTTAAATTGAAACTGAACAAGTTGCCCCAAGCAGTGCATCCCTTCAGCCCCACAGAGCTGAGGCCGGTCACACAACGGCGCTGTCCCACGGGAGCGTGGTTCTTACTGCTGCGCTGGGACGAGATTCTTGCTCACCCAACACCCAGTCACTTCCCAGTCCCTGTGTCAGCATCTGTCTGGAAAACCCTGGAGCAGCTGACTGCTGGACTGGCCCATGCTGGGGGGCGAGCACCAGGAAAATGACAGTGGCCTAAGCCTTGGCTGGGGGTTATTTACCAGCTTCCTGTGTCCCCACAGCTGCCACTGCTCTGTCGTGGTTGATGGCTGTAAAATGCTGCCTGTCACCTTCTAGCAAAGGAGTCCAAAATCCAGCTAGAAAAAATTGCAAAGTGGGATTTTCGTTTGTCATCTAAAAACCCACAAATTTTGCTCAATTTAAATCTGCAGGAAGACAAAGCCAGTGTGTTTTGCATTGGCTGAAGGGCAGCTGCCAAAGGAAAGAGAATGAACCCCAGTAAACTACGGGTGAGACGTCAGTGGTATTGAAAGGAGGGGAGGGTACAGCATCACAGGCTTGTGAGGGGTCTAAAGAGGAACAGACTTAAGAGTCAGCGCAAACAGAATTCCTGTACCCACCTGCAGCTCCCACTCAGTGCCCGGAGTGTGGAGGCAGCTGTAGCACAACCAGCCCCGTGGCTGCGTGTAAAGGAAATGGCAGGGTGAGTCCCGCAGGGCTGGAGGGGTGACAGGGCGGGTGTGGAGGGAAGGCTGGGGGGGACAGAACTGTCTGGAGAGGAAGCAGTGGTAAGGCTCTCAGGTTTGCTCCATCTCTGGCTAAAAAGCATCTGGTCATTCAGCTGTTCCAAGGGAAAGTTGTGGTGCTCCCCAAGTAAGTTGTTCTGGGGACCCCCTGTGCTAAGCCTAAGGCACCAACGCTTTGGAAGTGGACGTAGGGAGAGCGCTGGAGGGACCAGCACCTCTCCTCAGCATCAGGCTTGCTTGGCCAGTCAGGGGCACTCGCTGCTGGAGCGCTGGGAAGCTGTTCCCTTCCCGCTGTACCTCCTGCCGCAGCTGCTGTAAGAGCCTGGACAGGGCAGGACGTGGCTCTGCCCGGCGCGTGCGGCACTCGGGGGGCTGATGGAAAACATCCTTCTGGTCTTGAAAAAGTCATCTGCTCAGCCACTCCTTCCAAAGGACATGTCAGAGGGACCTTTGTCTCTGGGCTTCAGTTTCAGGGACTCCTGAAGGAGGAGAAATGGTTCCTGGGAGTTTTTACTACATTTTCCCCTTTACTTAAGGTTTGGCTGGTTATGCCAAGGAATCATTGCAGAATTCTTAAGAGAATAAATGATTCCTGAGGAAATAAAACTACAGAGCCCCTGGGAAGGTGGCTGCACGGGTTCACTAGAATCACAACCACGAATTCCTTGGGTAAATGAAAACTGTGTAGGACTTCAGCTTTGATGACGATGCTGACAGAGTTTCTGCTCCTTCCTGTGTCTGCTGCTGACTGGGAACAATGATCAGTGTGCCAAATCTGCCAAGGATGGGCAGAGAAATAATGGGCTAATCTGCTAAAAGAGGTAAACTTATTACAGTCCTTTCTCTCCTTATCATCATTTCCCTTTGTCCTGTTTCCTGCTCTACCTGTCTGTTTAATTTAAAGAGAGGAGCTCTGTTAGCAACCCCACCAAAATACTTCAGCTAGTCGCTCTAACATCCTGTTCCTCACTTCAGACATGTGGAAGAGCAGCGTGATTTTGCTTTCACTTTGCAAACAGGAACAGTTTCCCACCAATTTATGCAATTTTGTCCCCTTTCCAAGCTTCTTCCTGTGTGTGTCCATGAAAACGCCTGCTTTCCTTCCCCACAGAGCTCAGGAGCAGAACTGGTCTGTTTGGGAAGTTACAGTTCATATTGAAGCATGCATTTCATAGGTGAGGGGAATGAAGAACCTATGTTCAGTGTTAGATCTGTCTGCATTTTATTTTAGCAGGGGCCTTGGGCCGAGGGGGACAGGCTCTGCTCCTCTGCCGCCTCCCTAAGCTGCTTCCATGGGCCAGGCCACTGCCGGGGCCCCCACGCAGGTTCAGGGGCCTGCAGCCTCCCCTGGGGACGCCCCTGGGCTGGTGGGGGGGCTGTGCCGAGCAGCAGGCTTCAGGCTGAGGGGGGCACTGTGGGCAGCTGAGGGGAGCGACAGGGTCTGGGAGAGCTGAGGAAGACTGGGGGTGTCTGAGATGGCTGGAAAGGCTGAGGAGATGGTGGGGCTGAGGTGGGTGGTGGGAACTGAGGGCATGGCAGGGCCAGGGCTGAGGGGAAAGGGGATGCTAAGGGGCCAGCAGCACTGTGGGGCCGGTGAGCTGAAGGGAATGGCAGGGCTGAGGGGCCTGGCCGGGCTGAGAGGACTGGAAAGGCTCAGGGCAACGGCAGAGCGGAGGGGACGGAGGTGCTGGGGTTTAGACCTGCTGCGGGGCTGGGGAGCAGAGGGGAAAGGCGACGCTGCTGAGGGGACGGGGCGCTGAAGGGGATGGGGGGCTGCAGGGGGATGGCGGCGCTGAGGGGACAGGGAGCTGAAGGGGACGGGGCGCTGAGAAGCAATGGCAGCGCTGACGGGACCGGGCCGCGCGCCGTTTTGGACAGCTCCTCGACAGCCGGGCAGGTGCTGGGCGATGGGGAGGGGGGGGCATCGCGCACGTGGAGCGACCGTTCACTGGCCGTTGCCTTGGCGACGGCTCCGCGTCCCACTCGGTGTCCCGGTCAGTGTCAGGCCCAGTGGCACACTCGGTGCTGCGGACACTCACCTGACCACACTTGCCCTCCAGACCTCTCCCAGACATGCTGCTCCTGCTGCTCCTCATCCTCTACTTCACCCTGCTCCCTGCCCTGCTCCGAGTCCTGCTTCCCGCCCTCCTCCATATCCTCTGCCGTGCCCTTCTCCATCTCCTGCACCATGTCCTGCACCATGTTCTGCTTCCCGCCCTGTTCCGTATCCTGCTCTGTATCCTGTTCCGTCTCCTGCTTCCAGTCCTGCTCCTCATCCTGCTCCCTACCCTGATCCGTGTCCTGTTCCGTGTCCTGCTTCCCACCCTGCTCCATCTCCTGATCCGCGTCCTGATCCCTGCCCTGATCCATGTCCTACTCCGCATCCTATTCCCTGCCCTGCTCCATGTCCTACTCCGCATCCTGATCCCTGGCCTGCTTCAAATCCTTCTCCGTGTTCTGATCCCTTCCCTACTCCGCCACCTCCTCAATTTATTTGTCCGCGCTGTCCTGCTCCTCTTGAAAATCGCCCGCCGGAGCAACAGGGCAGCAGAAGCCGCAAAAGCCTCTGTGACCGAGAACTTCTCGAGCTTCTGCAAGGTACCGGGGCTGGGGAGCAGCGCAGCAGGGGCTGTGCCAGGGGCTGTTCCCTCTGCCCCAAAGCAGGAGGGAGGCTGTCCTGGCTGCTGGGCACTCAGTGCACCTGGGGTAGGAACACGGTTGTTCCTGATCTCTCGCAGCGCGAGATGCCTTCAATGTCCCGGGACAATTCCTTTGGGAAGACTGTATGTCTTCCCAAATCACCTTGCAGAGCCTTGGCTCCTTGTGTCGCCTTTTGTTGCCTGGGAAAATCCCTTTCCCTAACAGTTCTCTCACTTTGTTTTGTCCCCACTGCAGGACTGGCCACTGCAGGAGAGCTCCATCAGCCCTGCCAAAGGGGGTTCCCTGAGTGCTCCCTGTCCCAGCCTCAGGCCAGAACGCTGGAACGAAAACCAAAGCCAGTTTAGGTTGGTCCCAAGTCTCTGTGCTTCTTCCAGGGAAGGCGGCTTCCGCAGGCTTCCCAGATAAGCCCTTTGTCTTTCTGCCTTTCCAGGTAACCGGAGCGCTGGTCGCAAATGCAGCTCGTCCTGCCGCTCTGTACAGGTCCCTGAAGGAGCTCAAAAGGCCATCACCACACTTCATTGTTTGTTTCCATCTATGTTCATTGTTATACTTGTTCTCCTGTTTATTCCCAGATTTTACACTTGTCTCTTTTCATTTTTGATGTTCCATTAAATCAATTCAAATCAGAACTTTGTCAAAGGATTTCTTTTTATGGATGTTGCGACGTGTTTGTTAAGTGCAGTGAGCAAATGATTCCCTGGTTTTGCACTGGGATTCCTAGGGAAAGGGCAGGAAGCTGCAAGAGGACCGTTTGGCTCTTTTTTCCTGCCAGCATTAGGCCGTAATTGTCTTTAGGCTTTAGTTCTGTTGCTTTCAGCTCCCTGTGCTAGTACGAGGACCCAAACCATGGCAAAGCTGCCATGTCTGAGGGCATCCTAACCAGGACAGACCAGTCCCGGAGCTCATGGGAGATGTTAGCCAGCAGTGTCATCGGCATCGCAGGTCCAGTCGTGCCTTTCACATACACGCGTGGCTGTCGGGTTCACTTCTAGCTGGTAAGGGGAGTGGGAGCTTAGGAGTGGGCTTGTTATTCTGAATGCCACACTCTCTGTTGAGGTAAGTAAGGTTCTTTGTATAGCCAGCTTAAATTACCCCTATATGTTGGTGCAAAAGGGAATCTTAAATCAGCAGCTCTTTTCACAGGGCATAAACAGCCGTGGCTCTTTGGTTTCCACGCTCACAACTGCATGGCTTAAAATTGGCCACGGCATTGCAAGGGTGGGTTCACCAGTGAGGGGTGTGTGAAATTCCCCAGTTTGCTGTCCACACACGTCCCTGTGCAGCCCACGCTGTCGTGTGCCTTACAGGGCACTGCAGCATCCCCAGCTCCTCTGGAGAAGAGCTGGTCAGGGTTTCCAGACTTGGCTCAGTCAGGAATCATTCCTTAAGAATCGCTGCCCCAACATGCAGTTGGATTTTGTTTATTCCACAGTGCATTTCTTCACCCCCCTGCCTGACTCTGCTCCTCACTTCCCAATGACATCTATTTTTCTCAGGCGCAGGAGGCGTGTTGGGAGGGAATAGCTCTCCCTGGAGTATTCAGTTCCTGCACTCACACCCGCCTTCCCTTCTGGATATCTCAGTCCAGCTTTGGCAGAGACTGTGTGCGTGGTTCTGTTAGTGGGCATGCACAGAGCTTGAACAGTGAGCAACGAGAGACTCAGGGTGGAGAGTGTGATGTTTGAAGTGACACATATCTCACTATCAGGCGTGAGGCCTTTTGTCTCCTGCAAACTCACACACAGCACGTTGCAAAAGCTTTTCCCCCCCCGAATCGAAAGGAACGTTGCAGGCTCTAAACAATCCCTCACCTCTAAGGATATCGATCAATAGGGTATCTGCAGAAAAGAGGAATATTCTAGAACAGGTGATAGCAATAGTACCTTTCTGGCTAAAGGCAGAGCCCGAGTGCTTCACTTTAGGCCTTTCCTTCCTCCCTGCAACAGAAACATCACTCGATAGTTGGCTTTTGGACCCGTTGGGTAGACTGTTGCCTGCAAAACACACAGAGCAGCAGCAGAGGGCTCCAAAAAGCAAGCAACACATGAGCATTTAATGGCTTAACAATTGGGAGGGGTGAGATTTCCAGCCAGAGCTGTGTGGCTTGCATGTGTAGCTTTGCATCACGCAGCTCTGTCAAGTTCTTTGAGCTAGAGCTGTCATTGCTGATACACGTGTTGGGAACAAGGAGCGCGCCTGGATCTCTCCTGGAATAGTTCTCCTAGCTAGTTGGAGCACTCAGGGCAAAGCTCAGACTGTGCGGACGTGTAACCCCGACTTTGTGTTTTCTGATTTCATGGTTTGCCTAGATGATATTTTCTAGAGGTTGCACTTTACTTTGGCAGCCTTAATTCTCAGTTAAATCTTTTCTTTTTTTTTTTAGGGGAATGTTACTGTTAAACATGAAATCATCTCAGCCACAGAAGAGAAATTCAGCTCAGGAATTGAGCCTGTAGAACCTGTGCGTCAAAGGAGAGATGGATCCCTTGGTAAAACCTGGATGCTGGAAAAGACACGTTTCACAGGATGATGGTGTCCTTGGTAAGAGATGACATTTTGTTTTCTTAGAGATTCCTGAGACAGCTACTGGGAAACTATTGCAGAAAGGGGAGATGCGGAGAGTTCCTGTGTGCAGTGTACGTACTTCATTGTGCCTTCAGTGAAACCACTGCACTTCTACAAGCTCTCAGATTACTCCCCAACACACTCCTGTAGGTGTGCTTATGGGAACTGCTCTTATGTGGAGAAGGGATATGTATCTCACCTGTAAATAAAGCCTGAGGTTCTGGGAGTCAGGAGTCTGGATGTCACACTGTTGAGATGAAGCCCACAGATGTGTTTGCTGGAGAGCCACAGTGCGGGGAGGTGACTGTTGAAGGAACAGGGAAAAGACCCACCAGACTGATGCAGTGAGTGTAGAAGGCCAAGCTTTGTGCCTCAGATCACTGAATACATTTTGCAGCGGTCTGCGGATGCTCCAGGACCTGGGTACACTTGGTGGGGGATGCAAAAGGATGGGGAAATCCAGTGTGTACCCCAAGGGGATTTAATTCTAGGTGAGGATAGCCACTAAATTCTTGGTGTATAAAATCAGTCCCTGGCAGATGATTCTCCATAATAGATAAACGATGGTATGAAACTCCCCAATGCTCTGAAATGTGAGCTCTGGGCATGATGTGGGAAAAGGGGTGGATAATGTCCTGGCCAGGCCAGGCCAGGCTTGACCTCCCCAGTGAGCCAACACAGGTGAGCTGAGTTATTTGGAGCTGTTTTCCACACCACCTGACACCACTTGCCCATAAAAGCAGCTGGTTAGGGAAGGCTGGGGGTGGTTTTTTGCTTCTGGGACAGTTGGAGTGTGGCTGGTATGTTGGGTTGGTTGGTTCTTACTGTCAGGCAGCCCTCTGTAATCATTGGGTCAGTAATGTACTCTGTGTTAGCACTGGGTGTTTGTGTAACTAGCCATTGCTGTTCTGTATTCACATTGATATTTGGCAGTAAACTGTCCTTATCCCAACCCACGGTGGCTCTGCCTGTTACTCCTTCGGGAGAGAGCGAGGGGCTTGGTGGGCATGTGGCCTCCAGCCAGGGCCAAACCACCCCAGGCAGTTAGGAATAGTCCTGCTTTGGAAATGGCTTTATTAAAGGATGGGGGAGAAGTGAAAGTGCATCATCTGCTGCATGGTATCTTTATGGTAGTACATAGCTGTCTGACAGAAGAGAAGCCCTTGTTGTCTGGCTGTCCAGTTCAAAGCATCACTGCTAAAAGAGGTGAACATATTACAGTCCTTTCTCTCCTTATCATCATTTCCCTTTTCCTGTTTCCTGCTCTACCTGTCTGCTTTAATTTTAAGTGGGGAGCTCTGTTAGCAACCCCACCAAAATATTTCAGCTAGTCGCTCTAACATCCTTTCCCTCACTTCAGACATGTGGAAGAGCAGCATGATTTTGCTTTCACTTTGCAAACAGGAACAGTTTCCCACCAATTTATGCAATTTTGTCCCCTTTCCAAGCTTTACTGTGCTTCCTCCTGCCTCGGAGGTTTGGGGCTGTGCCATAAACCAAAGCAGGAAGGATTATCTCAGGTAAAGAAGGGATTTGGTTTGTACCTTCTCGCTATGAAATCTGATGATGGCTCTCAGGAAACGAGCAGGTGCTCCATCTTCTCCCTGCTTTCTTGCTCTGAGGACAGCAAAAACAGAGGAATAGAGGTTTTTTCCTTCTGTCACTGCTGGTGACTCAGGGGTAGGACGCAAATGAAGAGGTACCCACGCCCTTCTTTTCCCAGCTCCTTGCTCTTTTGGTTCTCAAATGGTAGGCCTGGTGGTGGGGAAAAAAGGTCCCTGTAGCCAGAGCTCCAGGTCAGAGGTAACAGCAGCACCCTGCAAAGCGCTGAGGAACAGACATGTGTTTGTACCTCCGGGTCCAAACCCTGAGCTTCCAGCAGTGCCACCCTTAAGACCTCTATTCTTTGTGAATCTAGCTCATCTGCCCACACTACGACCCCTGCCCCCTCCCCGCCCCGGCCAAGTAACATTTTGGTATCTACAACATCCCATGGCAGTTGGTTCCCCAGTTTCCCTGCCATTAGGTACCCGATTTGATTAATTTTCATGTCCTCCATTAGTCGTGCTACTGTCCAAGTTGCAGAAGGGTCTCAACAGGCCACCACCACGCTGCCCTTTCTTCTGTGTACTCCGGCATGCAGACTGCTGAAAGCTTCTTCCTGTGTGTGTCCATGAAAACGCCTGCTTTCCTTCCCCGCAGAGCTCAGGAGCAGAACTGGTCTGTTTGGGAAGTTACAGTTCATATTGAAGCATGCATTTCATAGGTGAGGGGAATGAAGAACCTATGTTCAGTGTTAGATCTGTCTGCATTTTATTTTAGCAGGGGCCTTGGGCCGAGGGGGACAGGCTCTGCTCCTCTGCCGCCTCCCTAAGCTGCTTCCATGGGCCAGGCCACTGCTGGGGCCCCCACGCTGGTTCAGGGGCCTGCAGCCTCCCCTGGGGACGCCCCTGGGCTGGTGGGGGGGCTGTGCCGAGCAGCAGGCTTCAGGCTGAGGGGGGCACTGTGGGCAGCTGAGGGGAGCGACAGGGTCTGGGAGAGCTGAGGAAGACTGGGGGTGCCTGAGATGGCTGGAAAGGCTGAGGAGATGGTGGGGCTGTGGTGGGTGGTGGGAACTGAGGACATGGCAGGGCCAGGGCTGAGGGGAAAGGGGATGCTAAGGGGCCAGCAGCACTGTGGGGCCGGTGAGCTGAAGGGAATGGCGGGGCTGAGGGGCCTGGCCGGGCTGAGAGGACTGGAAAGGCTCAGGGCAACGGCAGAGCGGAGGGGACGGAGGTGCTGGGGTTTAGACGTGCTGCGGGGCTGGGGAGCAGAGGGGGATGGCGACGCTGTTGAGGGGACGGGGCGCTGAAGGGGATGGGGGGCTGCAGGGGGATGGCGGTGCTGAGGGGACAGGGAGCTGAAGGGGACGGGGCGCTGAAGGGGATGGGGGCTATAAGGGGATGGCGGCGCTGAGGGGACAGGGAGCTGAAGGGGACGGGGCGCTGAGAAGCAATGGCAGCGCTGACGGGACCGGGCCGCGCGCCGTTTTGGACAGCTCCTCGACAGCCGGGCAGGTGCTGGGCGATGGGGATGGGGGGGCATCGCGCACGTGGAGCGACCGTTCACTGGCCGTTGCCTTGGCGACGGCTCCGCGTCCCACTCGGTGTCCCGGTCAGTGTCAGGCCCAGTGGCACACTCGGTGCTGCGGACACTCACCTGACCACACTTGCCCTCCAGACCTCTCCCAGACATGCTGCTCCTGCTGCTCCTCATCCTCTACTTCACCCTGCTCCCTGCCCTGCTCCGAGTCCTGCTTCCCGCCCTCCTCCATATCCTCTGCCGTGCCCTTCTCCATCTCCTGCACCATGTTCTGCTTCCTGCCCTGTTCCGTCTCCTGCTCTGTATCCTGTTCCGTCTCCTGCTTCCAGTCCTGCTCCTCATCCTGCTCCCTACCCTGATCCGTGTCCTGTTGCGTGTCCTGCTTCCCACCCTGCTCCATCTCCTGATCCGCGTCCTGATCCCTGCCCTGCTCCATGTCCTACTCCGCATCCTATTCCCTGCCCTGCTCCATGTCCTACTCCGCGTCCTGATCCCTGGCCTGCTTCAAATCCTTCTCCGTGTTCTGATCCCTTCCCTACTCCGCCACCTCCTCAATTTATTTGTCCGTGCTGTCCTGCTCCCGTTGAAAATCGCCCGCCGGAGCAACAGGGCAGCAGAAGCCGCAAAAGCCTTTGTGACCGAGAACTTCTCGAGCTTCTGCAAGGTACCGGGGCCGGGGAGCAGCGCGGCAGGGGCTGTGCCAGGGGCTGTTCCCTCTGCCCCAAAGCAGGAGGGAGGCCGTCCTGGCTGCTGGGCACTCAGTGCACCTGGGGTAGGAACACGGCTGTTCCTGATCTCTCGCAGCGCGAGATGCCTTCAATGTCCCGGGACAATTCCTTTGGGAAGACTGTATGTCTTCCCAAATCACCTTGCAGAGCCTTGGCTCCTTGTGTCGCCTTTTGTTGCCTGGGAAAATCCCTTTCCCTAACAGTTCTCTCACTTTGTTTTGTCCCCACTGCAGGACTGGCCACTGCAGGAGAGCTCCATCAGCCCTGCCAAAGGGGGTTCCCTGAGTGCTCCCTGTCCCAGCCTCAGGCCAGAACGCTGGAACGTAAACCAAAGCCAGTTTAGGTTGGTCCCAAGTCTCTGTACTTCTTCCAGGGAAGGCGGCTTCCGCAGGCTTCCCAGATAAGCCCTTTGTCTTTCTGCCTTTCCAGGTAACTGGAGTGCTGGTCGCACATGCAGCTCTGCCTGCCGCTCTGTACACGTCCCTGAAGGAGCTCAAAAGGCCACCACCACACTTCGTTGTTTGTTTCCATCTATGTTCATTGTTATACTTGTTCTCCTGTTTATTCCCAGATTTTACACTTGTCTCTTTTCATTTTTGATGTTCCATTAAATCAATCCAAATCAGAACTTTGTCAAAGGATTTCTTTTTATGGATGTTGCGACGTGTTTGTTAAGTGCAGTGAGCAAATGATTCCCTGGTTTTGCACTGGGATTCCTAGGGAAAGGGCAGGAAGCTGCAAGAGGACCGTTTGGCTCTTTTTTCCTGCCAGCATTAGGTCGTAATTGTCTTTAGGCTTTAGTTCTGTTGCTTTCAGCTCCCTGTGCTAGTACGAGGACCCAAACCATGGCAAAGCTGCCATGTCCGAGGGCATCCTAACCAGGACAGACCAGTCCCGGAGCTCATGGGAGATGTTAGCCAGCAGTGTCATCGGCATCGCAGGTCCAGTCGTGCCTTTCACATACACGCATGGCTGTCGGGTTCACTTCTAGCTGGTAAGGGGAGTGGGAGCTTAGGAGTGGGCTTGTTATTCTGAATGCCACACTCTCTGTTGAGGTAAGTAAGGTTCTTTGTATAGCCAGCTTAAATTCCCCCTATATGTTGGTGCAAAAAGGAATCTTAAATCAGCAGCTCTTTTCACAGGGCATAAACAGCCGTGGCTCTTTGGTTTCCACGCTCACAACTGCATGGCTTAAAATTGGCCACGGCATTGCAAGGGTGGGTTCACCAGAGAGGGGGGCGTGAAATTCCCCAGTTTGCTGTCCACACACGTCCCTGTGCAGCCCACGCTGTCGTGTGCCTTACAGGGCACTGCAGCATCCCCAGCTCCTCTGGAGAAGAGCTGGTCAGGGTTTCCAGACTTGGCTCAGCCAGGAATCATTCCTTAAGAATCGCTGCCCCAACATGCAGTTGGATTTCATTTATCACACAGTGCATTTCTTCATCCCCCTGCCTGACTCTGCTCCTCACTTCCCAATGACATCTATTTTTCTCAGGCGCAGGAGGCGTGTTGGGAGGGAATAGCTCTCCCTGGAGTATTCAGTTCCTGCACTCACACCCGCCTTCCCTTCTGGATATCTCAGTCCAGCTTTGGCACAGACTGTGTGCATGGTTCTGTTAGTGGACATGCACAGAGCTTGAACAGTGAGCAACGAGAGACTCAAGGTGGAGAGTGTGATGTTTGAAGTGACACATATCTCACTATCAGGCGTGAGGCCTTTTGTCTCCTGCAAACTCACACACAGCACGTTGCAAAAGCTTTTTCCCCCCCTTAATCAAAAGGAACGTTGCAGGCTCTAAAGAATCCCTCACCTTTAAGGATATCGATCAATAGGGTATCTGCAGAAAAGAGGAATATTCTAGAACAGGTGATAGCAATAGTACCTTTCTGGCTAAAGGCAGAGCCCGAGTGCTTCACTTTAGGCCTTTCCTTCCTCCCTGCAACAGAAACATCACTCGATATTTGGCTTTTGGACCCGTTGGGTAGACTGTTGCCTGCAAAATACACAGAGCAGCAGCAGAGGGCTCCAAAAAGCAAGCAACACATGAGCATTTAATGGCTTAACAATTGGGAGGGGTGAGATTTCCAGCCAGAGCTGTGTGGCTTGCATGTGTAGCTTTGCATCACGCAGCTCTGTCAAGTTCTTTGAGCTAGAGCTGTCATTGCTGATACACGTGTTGGGAACAAGGAGCGCGCCTGATTTCATGGTTTGGCTAGATGATATTTTCTAGAGGTTGCACTTTACTTTGGCAGCCTTAATTCTCAGTTAAATCTTTTCTTTTTTTTTTTTTTAAGGGGAATGTTACTGTTAAACATGAAATCATCTCAGCCACAGAAGAGAAATTCAGCTCAGGAATTGAGCCTGTGAACCTGTGCGTCAAAGGAGAGATGGATCCCTTGGTAAAACCTGGATGCTGGAAAAGACACGTTTCACAGGATGATGGTGTCCTTGGTAAGAGATGACATTTTGTTTTCTTAGAGATTCCTGAGACAGCTACTGGGAAACTATTGCAGAAAGGGGAGATGAGGAGAGTTCCTGTGTGCAGTGGACGTACTTCATTGTGCCTTCAGTGAAACCACTGCACTTCTACAAGCTCTCAGTGTACTCCCCAACACACTCCTGTAGGTGTGCTTATGGGAACTGCTCTTATGTGGAGAAGGGATATGTATCTCACCTGTAAATAAAGCCTGAGGTTCTGGGAGTCAGGAGTCAGGAATCCGGATGTCACACTGTTGAGATGAAGCCCACAGATGTGTCTGCTGGAGAGTCACAGTGCGGGGAGGTGACTGTTGAAGGAACAGGGAAAGGACCCACCAGACTGATGCAGTGAGTGTAGAAGGCCAAGCTTTGTGCCTCAGATCACTGAATACATTTTGCAGCAGTCTGCGGATGCTCCAGGAGCTGGGTGCTTGGTGGGGGATGCAAATGATGGGGAAATCCAGTGTGTACCCCAAGGGGATTTAATTCTAGGTGAGGATAGCCACTAAATTCTTGGTGTATAAAATCAGTCCCTGGCAGATGATTCTCCATAATAGATAAACGATGGTATGAAACTCCCCAGTGCTCTGAAATGTGAGCTCTGGGCATGATGTGGATGGTGTGGGAAAAGGGGTGGATAATGTCCTGGTTCTGGCCAGGCCAGGCTTGACCTCCCCAGTGAGCCAACACAGGTGAGCTGAGTTATTTGGAGCTGTTTTCCACACCACCTGACACCACTTGCCCATAAAAGCAGCTGCTTAGGGAAGGCTGGGGGTGGTTTTTTGCTTCTGGGACAGTTGGAGTGTGGCTGGGACGTCGGGTTGGTTGGTTCTTACTGTCAGGCAGCCCTCTGTAATCATTGGGTCAGTAAGGTACTCTGTCTTAGCACTGGGTGTTTGTGTAACTAGCCATTGTTGTTCTGTATTCACTTTGCTATTTGGCAGTAAACTGTCCTTATCCCAACCCACGGTGGCTCTGCCTGTTACTCCTCTGGGAGCGAGTGAGGGGCTTGGTGGGCATTTGGCCTCCAGCCAGGGCCAAACCACCCCAGGCAGTTAGGAATAGTCCTGCTTTGGAAATGGCTTTATTAAAGGATGGGGGAGAAGTGAAAGTGCATCATCTGCTGCATGGTATCTTTATGGTAGTACATAGCTGTCTGACAGAAGAGAAGCCCTTGTTGTCTGGCCGTCCAGTTCAAAGCATCACTGCTAAAAGAGGTGAACATATTACAGTCCTTTCTCTCCTTATCATCATTTCCTTTGCCCTTTTTCCTGCTCTACTTAGCTGCTTTAATTTAAAGTGGGGAGCTCTGTTAGCAACCCCACCCAAAATACTTCAGCTAGTCGCTCTAACATCCTTTCCCTCACTTCAGACATGTGGAAGAGCAGCATGATTTTGCTTTCACTTTGCAAACAGGAACAGTTTCCCACCAATTTATGCAATTTTGTCCCCTTTCCAAGCTTTACTGTGCTTCCTCCTGCCTCAGAGGTTTGGGGCTGTGCCATAAACCAAAGCAGGAAGGATTATCTCAGGTAAAGAAGGGGTTTGGTTTGTACTTTCTCGCTATGAAATCTGATGATGGCTCTCAGGAAACGAGCAGGTGCTCCATCTTCTCCCTGCTTTCTTGCTCTGAGGACCACAAAAACAGAGGAATAGAGTTTTTTTCCTTCTGTCACTGCTGGTGAGTCAGGGGTAGGACGCAAATGAAGAGGTACCCACCCCCTTCTTTTCCCAGCTCCTTGCTCTTTTGGTTCTCAAATGGTCTGCCTGGTGATTGGGAAAAAGGTCCCTGTAGCCAGAGCTCCAGGTCAGAGGTAACAGCAGCACCCTGCAAAGCGCTGAGGAACAGACATGTGTTTGTACCTCCGGGTACAAACCCTGAGCTTCCAGCAGTGCCACCCTTAAGACCTCTATTCTTTGTGAATCTAGCTCATCTGCCCACACTACGACCCCTGCCCCCTCCCCGCCCCGGCCAAGTAACATTTTGGTATCTACAACATCCCATGGCAGTTGGTTCCCCAGTTTCCCTGCCATTAGGTACCCGATTTGATTAATTTTCATGACCTCCATTAGTCGTGCTACTGTCCAAGTTGCAGAAGGGTCTCAACAGGCCACCACCACGCTGCCCTTTCTTCTGTGTACTCCGGCATGCAGACTGCTGAAAGCTTCTTCCTGTGTGTGTCCATGAAAACGCCTGCTTTCCTTCCCCGCAGAGCTCAGGAGCAGAACTGGTCTGTTTGGGAAGTTACAGTTCATATTGAAGCATGCATTTCATAGGTGAGGGGAATGAAGAACCTATGTTCAGTGTTAGATCTGTCTGCATTTTATTTTAGCAGGGGCCTTGGGCCGAGGGGGACAGGCTCTGCTCCTCTGCCGCCTCCCTAAGCTGCTTCCATGGGCCAGGCCACTGCTGGGGACCCCACGCTGGTTCAGGGGCCTGCAGCCTCCCCTGGGGACGCCCCTGGGCTGGTGGGGGGGCTGTGCCGAGCAGCAGGCTTCAGGCTGAGGGGGGCACTGTGGGCAGCTGAGGGGAGCGACAGGGTCTGGGAGAGCTGAGGAAGACTGGGGGTGCCTGAGATGGCTGGAAAGGCTGAGGAGATGGTGGGGCTGAGGTGGGTGGTGGGAACTGAGGACATGGCAGGGCCAGGGCTGAGGGGAAAGGGGATGCTAAGGGGCCAGCAGCACTGTGGGGCCGGTGAGCTGAAGGGAATGGCAGGGCTGAGGGGCCTGGCCGGGCTGAGAGGACTGGAAAGGCTCAGGGCAACGGCAGAGCGGAGGGGACGGAGGTGCTGGGGTTTAGACGTGCTGCGGGGCTGGGGAGCAGAGGGGGATGGCTGCTGAGGGGACGGGGCGCTGAAGGGGATGGGGGCTGTAGGGGGATGGGGGGCTGAAGGGGGATGGCGGTGCTGAGGGGACAGGGAGCTGAAGGGGACGGGGCGCTGAAGGGGATGGGGGCTGTAAGGGGATGGCGGCGCTGAGGGTTCCGGGGGCCTGAGGGGACAGGGAGCTGAAGGGGACGGGGCGCTGAGAAGCAATGGCAGCGCTGACGGGACCGGGCCGCGCGCCGTTTTGGACAGCTCCTCGACAGCCGGGCAGGTGCTGGGCGATGGGGAGGGGGGGGCATCGCGCACGTGGAGCGACCGTTCACTAGCCGTTGCCTTGGCGACGGCTCCGCGTCCCACTCGGTGTCCCGGTCAGTGTCAGGCCCAGTGGCACACTCGGTGCTGCGGACACTCACCTGACCACACTTGCCCTCCAGACCTCTCCCAGACATGCTGCTCCTGCTGCTCCTCATCCTCTACTTCACCCTGCTCCCTGCCCTGCTCCGAGTCCTGCTTCCCGCCCTCCTCCATATCCTCTGCCGTGCCCTTCTCCATCTCCTGCACCATGTTCTGCTTCCTGCCCTGTTCCGTATCCTGCTCTGTATCCTGTTCCGTCTCCTGCTTCCAGTCCTGCTCCTCATCCTGCTCCCTACCCTGATCCGTGTCCTGTTCTGTGTCCTGCTTCCCACCCTGCTCCATCTCCTGATCCGCGTCCTGATCCCTGCCCTGCTCCATGTCCTACTCCGCATCCTATTCCCTGCCCTGCTCCATGTCCTACTCCGCGTCCTGATCCCTGGCCTGCTTCAAATCCTTCTCCGTGTTCTGATCCCTTCCCTACTCCGCCACCTCCTCAATTTATTTGTCCGCGCTGTCCTGCTCCTCTTGAAAATCGCCCGCCGGAGCAACAGGGCAGCAGAAGCCGCAAAAGCCTTTGTGACCGAGAACTTCTCGAGCTTCTGCAAGGTACCGGGGCCGGGGAGCAGCGCGGCAGGGGCTGTGCCAGGGGCTGTTCCCTCTGCCCCAAAGCAGGAGGGAGGCTGTCCTGGCTGCTGGGCACTCAGTGCACCTGGGGTAGGAACACGGTTGTTCCTGATCTCTCGCAGCGCGAGATGCCTTCAATGTCCCGGGACAATTCCTTTGGGAAGACTGTATGTCTTCCCAAATCACCTTGCAGAGCCTTGGCTCCTTGTGTCGCCTTTTGTTGCCTGGGAAAATCCCTTTCCCTAATAGTTCTCTCACTTTGTTTTGTCCCCACTGCAGGACTGGCCACTGCAGGAGAGCTCCATCAGCCCTGCCAAAGGGGGTTCCCTGAGTGCTCCCTGTCCCAGCCTCAGGCCAGAACGCTGGAACGTAAACCAAAGCCAGTTTAGGTTGGTCCCAAGTCTCTGTACTTCTTCCAGGGAAGGCGGCTTCCGCAGGCTTCCCAGATAAGCCCTTTGTCTTTCTGCCTTTCCAGGTAACCGGAGTGCTGGTCGCACATGCAGCTCGTCCTGCCGCTCTGTACACGTCCCTGAAGGAGCTCAAAAGGCCATCACCACACTTCATTGTTTGTTTCCATCTATGTTCATTGTTATACTTGTTCTCCTGTTTATTCCCAGATTTTACACTTGTCTCTTTTCATTTCATTTTTGATGTTCCATTAAATCAATTCAAATCAGAACTTTGTCAAAGGATTTCTTTTTATGGATGTTGCGACATGTTTGTTAAGTGCAGTGAGCAAATGATTCCCTGGTTTTGCATTGGGATTCCTAGGGAAAGGGCAGGAAGCTGCAAGAGGACCATTTGGCTCTTTTTTCCTGCCAGCATTAGGCCGTAATTGTCTTTAGGCTTTAGTTCTGTTGCTTTCAGCTCCCTGTGCTAGTACGAGGACCCAAACCATGGCAAAGCTGCCATGTCCAAGGGCATCCTAACCAGGACAGACCAGTCCCGGAGCTCATGGGAGATGTTAGCCAGCAGTGTCATCGGCATCGCAGGTCCAGTCGTGCCTTTCACATACACGCGTGGCTGTCGGGTTCACTTCTAGCTGGTAAGGGGAGTGGGAGCTTAGGAGTGGGCTTGTTATTCTGAATGCCACACTCTCTGTTGAGGTATGTAAGGTTCTTTGTATAGCCAGCTTAAATTACCCCTATATGTTGGTGCAAAAGGGAATCTTAAATCAGCAGCTCTTTTCACAGGGCATAAACAGCCGTGGCTCTTTGGTTTCCACGCTCACAACTGCATGGCTTAAAATTGGCCATGGCATTGCAAGGGTGGGTTCACCAGAGAGTGGGGCGTGAAATTCCCCAGTTTGCTGTCCACACACATCCCTGTGCAGCCCACGCTGTCGTGTGCCTTACAGGGCACTGCAGCATCCCCAGCTCCTCTGGAGAAGAGCTGGTCAGGGTTTCCAGACTTGGCTCAGCCAGGAATCATTCCTTAAGAATCGCTGCCCCAACATGCAGTTGGATTTTGTTTATCACACAATGCATTTCTTCACCCCCCTGCCTGACTCTGCTCCTCACTTCCCAATGACATCTATTTTTCTCAGGCGCAGGAGGCGTGTTGGGAGGGAATAGCTCTCCCTGGAGTATTCAGTTCCTGCACTCGCACCCGCCTTCCCTTCTGGATATTTCTGTTGATCTTTGGCAGAGACTGTGTGCGTGGTTCTGTTAGTGGACATGCACGGAGCTTGAACAGTGAGCAACGAGAGACTCAAGGTGGAGAGTGTGATGTTTGAAGTGACACATATCTCACTATCAGGCGTGAGGCCTTTTGTCTCCTGCAAACTCACACACAGCACTTTGCAAAAGCTTTTTCCCCCCCTTAATCAAAAGGAACGTTGCAGGCTCTAAACAATCCCTCACCTCTAAGGATATCGATCAATAGGGTATCTGCAGAAAAGAGGAATATTCTAGAACAGGTGATAGCAATAGTACCTTTCTGGCTAAAGGCAGAGCCCGAGTGCTTCACTTTAGGCCTTTCCTTCCTCCCTGCAACAGAAACATCTCTCGGGTATTTGGCTTTTGGACCCGTTGGGTAGACTGTTGCCTGCAAAATACACAGAGCAGCAGCAGAGGGCTCCAAAAAGCAAGCAACACATGAGCATTTAATGCCTTAACAATTGGGAGGGGTGAGATTTCCAGCCAGAGCTGCGTGGCTTGCATGTGTAGCTTTGCATCACGCAGCTCTGTCAAGTTCTTTGAGCCAAGGAGCGCGCCTGGATCTCTCCTGGAATAGTTCTCCTAGCTAGTTGGAGCACTCGGGGCAAAGCTCAGACTGTGTGGACGTGTAACCCCGACTTTGTGTTTTCTGATTTCATGTTTTGCCTCGATGATATTTTCTAGATGTTGTATTTCAGTTTGGCAGCCTTAATTCTGAGTTAAAACTTTTCTTTTTTTTAGGGGAATGTTACTGTTAAACATGAAATCATCTCAGCCACAGAAGAGAAATTCAGCTCAGGAACTGAGCCTGTGAACCTGTGCATCAATGGAGAGATGGATCCCTTGGTAAAACCTGGATGCTGGAAAAGACACGTTTCACAGGATGATGGTGTCCTTGGTAAGAGATGACATTTTGTTTTCTTAGAGATTCCTGAGACAGCTACTGGGAAACTATTGCAGAAAGGGGAGATGAGGAGAGTTCCTGTGTGCAGTGGACGTACTTCATTGTGCCTTCAGTGAAACCAATGCACTTCTACAAGCTCTCAGTGTACTCCCCAACACACTCCTGTAGGTGTGCTTATGGGAACTGCTCTTATGTGGAGAAGGGATATGTATCTCACCTGTAAATAAAGCCTGAGGTTCTGGGAGTCAGGAGTCTGGATGTCACACTGTTGAGATGAAGCCCACAGATGTGTTTGCTGGAGAGCCACAGTGCGGGGAGGTGACTGTTGAAGGAACAGGGAAAAGACCCACCAGACTGATGCAGTGAGTGTAGAAGGCCAAGCTTTGTGCCTCAGATCACTGAATACATTTTGCAGCAGTCTGCGGATGCTCCAGGAGCTGGGTGCTTGGTGGGGGATGCAAAAGGATGGGGAAATCCAGTGTGTACCCCAAGGGGATTTAATTCTAGGTGAGGATAGCCACTAAATTCTTGGTGTATAAAATCAGTCCCTGGCAGATGATTCTCCATAATAGATAAACGATGGTATGAAACTCCCCAATGCTCTGAAATGTGAGCTCTTGGCATGATGTGGATGGTGTGGGAAAAGGGGTGGATAATGTCCTGGGTCTTGCCAGGCCAGGCCAGGCCAGGCTTGACCTCCCCAGTGAGCCAACACAGGTGAGCTGAGTTATTTGGAGCTGTTTTCCACACCACCTGACACCATTGCCCATAAAAGCAGCTGCTTAGGGAAGGGTGGGGGTGGTTTTTTGCTTCTGGGACAGTTGGAGTGTGGCTGGGATGTTGGGTTGGTTGGTTGGTTCTTACTGTCAGGCAGCCCTCTGTAATCATTGGGTCAGTAAGGTACTCTGTGTTAGCACTGGGTGTTTGTGTAACTAGCCATTGCTGTTCTGTATTCACATTGATATTTGGCAGTAAACTGTCCTTATCCCAACCCATGGTGGCTCTGCCTGTTACTCCTCTGGGAGCGAGTGAGGGGCTTGGTGGGCATGTGGCCTCCAGCCAGGGCCAAACCACCCCAGGCAGTTAGGAATAGTCCTGCTTTGGAAATGGCTTTATTAAAGGATGGGGGAGAAGTGAAAGTGCATCATCTGCTGCATGGTATCTTTATGGTAGTACATAGCTGTCTGACAGAAGAGAAGCCCTTGTTGTCTGGCCGTCCAGTTCAAAGCATCACTGCTAAAAGAGGTGAACATATTACAGTCCTTTCTCTCCTTATCATCATTTCCCTTTGTCCTGTTTCCTGCTCTACCTGTCTGCTTTAATTTTAAGTGGGGAGCTCTGTTAGCAACCCCACCAAAATACTTCAGCTAGTCGCTCTAACATCCTTTCCCTCACTTCAGACATGTGGAAGAGCAGCATGATTTTGCTTTCACTTTGCAAACAGGAACAGTTTCCCACCAATTTATGCAATTTTGTCCCCTTTCCAAGCTTTACTGTGCTTCCTCCTGCCTCGGAGGTTTGGGGCTGTGCCATAAACCAAAGCAGGAAGGATTATCTCAGGTAAAGAAGGGGTTTGGTTTGTACTTTCTCGCTATGAAATCTGATGATGGCTCTTAGGAAACGAGCAGGTGCTCCATCTTCTCCCTGCTTTCTTGCTCTGAGGACCACAAAAACAGAGGAATAGAGGTTTTTTCCTTCTGTCACTGCTGGTGACCCAGGGGTAGGACGCAAATGAAGAGGTACCCACCCCCTTCTTTTCCCAGCTCCTTGCTCTTTTGGTTCTCAAATGGTCGGCCTGGTGATGGGGAAAATGGGTCCCTGTAGCCAGAGCTCCAGGTCAGAGGTAACAGCAGCACCCTGCAAAGCGCTGAGGAACAGACGTGTGTTTGTACCTCCGGGTCCAAACCCTGAGCTTCCAGCAGTGCCACCCTTAAGACCTCTATTCTTTGTGAATCTAGCTCATCTGCCCACACTACGACCCCTGCCCCCTCCTCGCCCCGGCCAAGTAACATTTTGGTATCTACAACATCCCATGGCAGTTGGTTCCCCAGTTTCCCTGCCATTAGGTATCCGATTTGATTAATTTTCATGACCTCCATTAGTCGTGCTACTGTCCAAGTTGCAGAAGGGTCTCAACAGGCCACCACCACGCTGCCCTTTCTTCTGTGTACTCCGGCATGCAGACTGCTGAAAGCTTCTTCCTGTGTGTGTCCATGAAAACGCCTGCTTTCCTTCCCCGCAGAGCTCAGGAGCAGAACTGGTCTGTTTGGGAAGTTACAGTTCATATTGAAGCATGCATTTCATAGGTGAGGGGAATGAAGAACCTATGTTCAGTGTTAGATCTGTCTGCATTTTATTTTAGCAGGGGCCTTGGGCCGAGGGGGACAGGCTCTGCTCCTCTGCCGCCTCCCTAAGCTGCTTCCATGGGCCAGGCCACTGCCGGGGCCCCCACGCAGGTTCAGGGGCCTGCAGCCTCCCTGGGGACGCCCCTGGGCTGGTGGGGGGGCTGTGCCGAGCAGCAGGCTTCAGGCTGAGGGGGGCACTGTGGGCAGCTGAGGGGAGCGACAGGGTCTGGGAGAGCTGAGGAAGACTGGGGGTGTCTGAGATGGCTGGAAAGGCTGAGGAGATGGTGGGGCTGAGGTGGGTGGTGGGAACTGAGGGCATGGCAGGGCCAGGGCTGAGGGGACAGGGGATGCTAAGGGGCCAGCAGCACTGTGGGGCCGGTGAGCTGAAGGGAATGGCGGGGCTGAGGGGCCTGGCCGGGCTGAGAGGACTGGAAAGGCTCAGGGCAACGGCAGAGCGGAGGGGACGGAGGTGCTGGGGTTTAGACGTGCTGCGGGGCTGGGGAGAAGAGGGGAAAGGCGACGCTGCTGAGGGGACGGGGCGCTGAAGGGGATGGGGGCTGCAGGGGGATGGCGGCGCTGAGGGGACAGGGAGCTGAAGGGGACGGGGCGCTGAGAAGCAATGGCAGCGCTGACGGGACCGGGCCGCGCGCCGTTTTGGACAGCTCCTCGACAGCCGGGCAGGTGCTGGGCGATGGGAAGGGGGGGGCATCGCGCACGTGGAGCGACCGTTCACTGGCCGTTGCCTTGGCGACGGCTCCGCGTCCCACTCGGTGTCCCGGTCAGTGTCAGGCCCAGTGGCACACTCGGTGCTGCGGACACTGACCTGACCACACTTGCCCTCCAGACCTCTCCCAGACATGCTGCTCCTGCTGCTCCTCATCCTCTACTTCACCCTGCTCCCTGCCCTGCTCCGAGTCCTGCTTCCCGCCCTCCTCCATATCCTCTGCCGTGCCCTTCTCCATCTCCTGCACCATGTCCTGCACCATGTTCTGCTTCCCGCCCTGTTCCGTATCCTGCTCTGTATCCTGTTCCGTCTCCTGCTTCCAGTCCTGCTCCTCATCCTGCTCCCTACCCTGATCCGTGTCCTGTTCCGTGTCCTGCTTCCCACCCTGCTCCATCTCCTGATCCGCGTCCTGATCCCTGCCCTGCTCCATGTCCTACTCCGCGTCCTGATCCCTGGCCTGCTTCAAATCCTTCTCCGTGTTCTGATCCCTTCCCTACTCCGCCACCTCCTCAATTTATTTGTCCGCGCTGTCCTGCTCCCGTTGAAAATCGCCCGCCGGAGCAACAGGGCAGCAGAAGCCGCAAAAGCCTTTGTGACCGAGAACTTCTCGAGCTTCTGCAAGGTACCGGGGCCGGGGAGCAGCGCGGCAGGGGCTGTGCCAGGGGCTGTTCCCTCTGCCCCAAAGCAGGAGGGAGGCTGTCCTGGCTGCTGGGCACTCAGTGCACCTGGGGTAGGAACACGGTTGTTCCTGATCTCTCGCAGCGCGAGATGCCTTCAATGTCCCGGGACAATTCCTTTGGGAAGACTGTATGTCTTCCCAAATCACCTTGCAGAGCCTTGGCTCCTTGTGTCGCCTTTTGTTGCCTGGGAAAAGCCCTTTCCCTAATAGTTCTCTCACTTTGTTTTGTCCCCACTGCAGGACTGGCCACTGCAGGAGAGCTCCATCAGCCCTGCCAAAGGGGGTTCCCTGAGTGCTCCCTGTCCCAGCCTCAGGCCAGAACGCTGGAACGTAAACCAAAGCCAGTTTAGGTTGGTCCCCAGTCTCTGTGCTTCTTCCAGGGAAGGCGGCTTCCGCAGGCTTCCCAGATAAGCCCTTTGTCTTTCTGCCTTTCCAGGTAACCGGAGTGCTGGTCGCACATGCAGCTCTGCCTGCCGCTCTGTACACGTCCCTGAAGGAGCTCAAAAGGCCATCACCACACTTCATTGTTTGTTTCCATCTATGTTCATTGTTATACTTGTTCTCCTGTTTATTTCCAGATTTTACACTTGTCTCTTTTCATTTTTGATGTTCCATTAAATCAATTCAAATCAGAACTTTGTCAAAGGATTTCTTTTTATGGATGTTGCGACGTGTTAAGTGCAGTGAGCAAATGATTCCCTGGTTTTGCACTGGGATTCCTAGGGAAAGGGCAGGAAGCTGCAAGAGGATCATTTGGCTCTTTTTTCCTGCCAGCATTAGGCCGTAATTGTCTTTAGGCTTTAGTTCTGTTGCTTTCAGCTCCCTGTGCTAGTACGAGGACCCAAACCATGGCAAAGCTGCCATGTCTGAGGGCATCCTAACCAGGACAGACCAGTCCCGGAGCTCATGGGAGATGTTAGCCAGCAGTGTCGTCGGCATCGCAGGTCCAGTCGTGCCTTTCACATACACGCGTGGCTGTCGGGTTCACTTCTAGCTGGTAAGGGGAGTGGGAGCTTAGGAGTGGGCTTGTTATTCTGAATGCCACACTCTCTGTTGAGGTATGTAAGGTTCTTTGTATAGCCAGCTTAAATTACCCCTATATGTTGGTGCAAAAGGGAATCTTAAATCAGCAGCTCTTTTCACAGGGCATAAACAGCTGTGGCTCTTTGGTTTCCACGCTCACAACTGCATGGCTTAAAATTGGCCATGGCATTGCAAGGGTGGGTTCACCAGAGAGGGGGGCGCGAAATTCCCCAGTTTGCTGTCCACACACGTCCCTGTGCAGCCCACGCTGTCGTGTGCCTTACAGGGCACTGCAGCATCCCCAGCTCCTCTGGAGAAGAGCTGGTCAGGGTTTCCAGACTTGGCTCAGCCAGGAATCATTCCTTAAGAATCGCTGCCCCAACATGCAGTTGGATTTCGTTTATCACACAATGCATTTCTTCACCCCCCTGCCTGACTCTGCTCCTCACTTCCCAATGACATCTATTTTTCTCAGGCGCAGGAGGCGTGTTGGGAGGGAATAGCTCTCCCTGGAGTATTCAGTTCCTGCACTCACACCCGCCTTCCCTTCTGGATATCTCAGTCCAGCTTTGGCAGAGACTGTGTGCGTGGTTCTGTTAGTGGTCATGCACAGAGCTTGAACAGTGAGCAACGAGAGACTCAAGGTGGAGAGTGTGATGTTTGAAGTGACACATATCTCACTATCAGGCGTGAGGCCTTTTGTCTCCTGCAAACTCACACACAGCACTTTGCAAAAGCTTTTCCCCCCCTTAATCAAAAGGAACGTTGCAGGCTCTAAAGAATCCCTCACCTCTAAGGATATCGATCAATAGGGTATCTGCAGAAAAGAGGAATATTCTAGAACAGGTGATAGCAATAGTACCTTTCTGGCTAAAGGCAGAGCCCGAGTGCTTCACTTTAGGCCTTTCCTTCCTCCCTGCAACAGAAACATCTCTCGATATTTGGCTTTTGGACCCGTTGGGTAGACTGTTGCCTGCAAAACACACAGAGCAGCAGCAGAGGGCTCTAAAAAGCAAGCAACACATGAGCATTTAACGGCTTAACAATTGGGAGAAGGTGAGCTTTCCAGCCAGAGCTGTGTGGCTTGCATGTGTAGCTTTGCATCACGCAGCTCTGTCAAGTTCTTTGAGCTAGAGCTGTCATTGCTGATACACGTGTTGGGAACAAGGAGCGCGCCTGGATCTCTCCTGGAATAGTTCTCCTAGCTAGTTGGAGCACTCAGGGCAAAGCTCAGACTGTGCGGACGTGTAACCCCGACTTCGTGTTTTCTGATTTCATGGTTTGCGTAGATGATATTTTCTAGAGGTTGCACTTTACTTTGGCAGCCTTAATTCTCAGTTAAATCTTTTCTTTTTTTTTTTTTTTAGAGGAATGTTACTGTTAAACATGAAATCATCTCAGCCACAGAAGAGAAATTCAGCTCAGGAATTGAGCCTGTGAACCTGTGCGTCAAAGGAGAGATGGATCCCTTGGTAAAACCTGGATGCTGGAAAAGACACGTTTCACAGGATGATGGTGTCCTTGGTAAGAGATGACATTTTGTTTTCTTAGAGATTCCTGAGACAGCTACTGGGAAACTATTGCAGAAAGGGGAGATGAGGAGAGTTCCTGTGTGCAGTGGACGTACTTCATTGTGCCTTCAGTGAAACCACTGCACTTCTACAAGCTCTCAGTGTACTCCCCAACACACTCCTGTAGGTGTGCTTATGGGAACTGCTCTTATGTGGAGAAGGGATATGTATCTCACCTGTAAATAAAGCCTGAGGTTCTGGGAGTCAGGAGTCTGGATGTCACACTGTTGAGATGAAGCCCACAGATGTGTTTGCTGGAGAGTCACAGTGCGGGGAGGTGACTGTTGAAGGAACAGGGAAAAGACCCACCAGACTGATGCAGTGAGTGTAGAAGGCCAAGCTTTGTGCCTCAGATCACTGAATACATTTTGCAGCGGTCTGCGGATGCTCCAGAAGCTGGGTGCTTGGTGGGGGATGCAAATGATGGGGAAATCCAGTGTGTACCCCAAGGGGATTTAATTCTAGGTGAGGATAGCCACTAAATTCTTGGTGTATAAAATCAGTCCCTGGCAGATGATTCTCCATAATAGATAAACGATGGTATGAAACTCCCCAATGCTCTGAAATGGGAGCTCTGGGCATGATGTGGATGGTGTGGGAAAAGGGGTGGATAATGTCCTGGTTCTGGCCAGGCCAGGCTTGACCTCCCCAGTGAGCCAACACAGGTGAGCTGAGTTATTTGGAGCTGTTTTCCACACCACCTGACATCACTTGCCCATAAAAGCAGCTGCTTAGGGAAGGCTGGGGGTGGTTTTTTGCTTCTGGGACAGTTGGAGTGTGGCTGGGATGTCGGGTTGGTTGGTTCTTACTGTCAGGCAGCCCTCTGTAATTGTTGGGTCAGTAAGGTACTCTGTGTTAACACTGGGTGTTTGTGTAACTAGCCATTGCTGTTCTGTATTCACTTTGCTATTTGGCAGTAAACTGTCCTTATCCCAACCCACGGTGGCTCTGCCTGTTACTCCTCTGGGAGCGAGCGAGGGGCTTGGTGGGCATGTGGCCTCCAGCCAGGGCCAAACCACCCCAGGCAGTTAGGAATAGCCCTGCTTTGGAAATGGCTTTATTAAAGGATGGGGGAGAAGTGAAAGTGCATCATCTGCTGCATGGTATCTTTATGGTAGTACATAGCTGTCTGACAGAAGAGAAGCCCTTGTTGTCTGGCCGTCCAGTTCAAAGCATCACTGCTAAAAGAGGTGAACATATTACAGTCCTTTCTCTCCTTATCATCATTTCCTTTGTCCTGTTTCCTGCTCTACCTGTCTGCTTTAATTTAAAGTGGGGAGCTCTGTTAGCAACCCCACCAAAATACTTCAGCTAGTCGCTCTAACATCCTTTCCCTCACTTCAGACATGTGGAAGAGCAGCATGATTTTGCTTTCACTTTGCAAACAGGAACAGTTTCCCACCAATTTATGCAATTTTGTCCCCTTTCCAAGCTTTACTGTGCTTCCTCCTGCCTCGGAGGTTTGGGGCTGTGCCATAAACCAAAGCAGGAAGGATTATCTCAGGTAAAGAAGGGGTTTGGTTTGTACCTTCTCGCTATGAAATCTGATGATGGCTCTCAGGAAACGAGCAGGTGCTCCATCTTCTCCCTGCTTTCTTGCTCTGAGGACCACAAAAACAGAGGAATAGAGGTTTTTTCCTTCTGTCACTGCTGGTGACCCAGGGGTAGGACGCAAATGAAGAGGTACCCACGCCCTTCTTTTCCCAGCTCCTTGCTCTTTTGGTTCTCAAATGGTAGGCCTGGTGGTGGGGAAAAAAGGTCCCTGTAGCCAGAGCTCCAGGTCAGAGGTAACAGCAGCACCCTGCAAAGCGCTGAGGAACAGACATGTGTTTGTACCTCCGGGTCCAAACCCTGAGCTTCCAGCAGTGCCACCCTTAAGACCTCTATTCTTTGTGAATCTAGCTCATCTGCCCACACTACAACCCCTGCCCCCTCCCCGCCCCGGCCAAGTAACATTTTGGTATCTACAACATCCCATGGCAGTTGGTTCCCCAGTTTCCCTGCCATTAGGTACCCGATTTGATTAATTTTCATGTCCTCCATTAGTCGTGCTACTGTCCAAGTTGCAGAAGGGTCTCAACAGGCCACCACCACGCTGCCCTTTCTTCTGTGTACTCCGGCATGCAGACTGCTGAAAGCTTCTTCCTGTGTGTGTCCATGAAAACGCCTGCTTTCCTTCCCCGCAGAGCTCAGGAGCAGAACTGGTCTGTTTGGGAAGTTACAGTTCATATTGAAGCATGCATTTCATAGGTGAGGGGAATGAAGAACCTATGTTCAGTGTTAGATCTGTCTGCATTTTATTTTAGCAGGGGCCTTGGGCCGAGGGGGACAGGCTCTGCTCCTCTGCCGCCTCCCTAAGCTGCTTCCATGGGCCAGGCCACTGCCGGGGCCCCCACGCTGGTTCAGGGGCCTGCAGCCTCCCCTGGGGACGCCCCTGGGCTGGTGGGGGGGCTGTGCCGAGCAGCAGGCTTAGGGCTGAGGGGGGCACTGTGGGCAGCTGAGGGGAGCGACAGGGTCTGGGAGAGCTGAGGAAGACTGGGGGTGTCTGAGATGGCTGGAAAGGCTGAGGAGATGGTGGGGCTGACGTGGGTGGTGGGAACTGAGGGCATGGCAGGGCCAGGGCTGAGGGGACAGGGGATGCTAAGGGGCCTGCAGCACTGTGGGGCCGGTGAGCTGAAGGGAATGGCGAGGCTGAGGGGCCTGGCCGGGCTGAGAGGACTGGAAAGGCTCAGGGCAACGGCAGAGCGGAGGGGAAGGAGGTGCTGGGGTTTAGACCTGCTGCGGGGCTGGGGAGCAGAGGGGAATGGCGACGCTGTGGGGCTGGGGAGCAGAGGGGGATGGCGACGCTGCTGAGGGGACGGGGCGCTGAAGGGAATGGGGGGCTGTAGGGGGATGGCGGCGCTGAGGGGACAGGGAGCTGAAGGGGACGGGGCGCTGAGAAGCAATGGCAGCGCTGACGGGACCGGGCCGCGCGCCGTTTTGGACAGCTCCTCGACAGCCGGGCAGGTGCTGGGCGATGGGGAGGGGGGGGCATCGCGCACGTGGAGCGACCGTTCACTGGCCGTTGCCTTGGCGACGGCTCCGCGTCCCACTCGGTGTCCCGGTCAGTGTCAGGCCCAGTGGCACACTCGGTGCTGCGGACACTGACCTCATCACACTCGCCCTCCAGACCTCTCCCAGACATGCTGCTCCTGCTGCTCCTCATCCTCTACTTCACCCTGCTCCCTGCCCTGCTCCGAGTCCTGCTTCCCGCCCTCCTCCATATCCTCTGCCGTGCCCTTCTCCATCTCCTGCACCATGTCCTGCACCATGTTCTGCTTCCCGCCCTGTTCCGTATCCTGCTCTGTATCCTGTTCCATCTCCTGCTTCCAGTCCTGCTCCTCATCCTGCTCCCTACCCTGATCCGTGTCCTGTTGCGTGTCCTGCTTCCCACCCTGCTCCATCTCCTGATCCGCGTCCTGATCCCTGCCCTGCTCCATGTCCTACTCCACATCCTATTCCCTGCCCTGCTCCATGTCCTACTCCGCATCCTATTCCCTGCCCTGCCCCATGTCCTACTCCGCGTCCTGATCCCTGGCCTGCTTCAAATCCTTCTCCGTGTTCTGATCCCTTCCCTACTCCGCCACCTCCTCAATTTATTTGTCTGTGCTGTCCTGCTCCTCTTGAAAATCGCCCGCCGGAGCAACAGGGCAGCAGAAGCCGCAAAAGCCTCTGTGACCGAGAACTTCTCGAGCTTCTGCAAGGTACCGGGGCCAGGGAGCAGCGCAGCAGGGGCTGTGCCAGGGGCTGTTCCCTCTGCCCCAAAGCAGGAGGGAGGCTGTCCTGGCTGCTGGGCACTCAGTGCACCTGGGGTAGGAACACGGTTGTTCCTGATCTCTCGCAGCGCGAGATGCCTTCAATGTCCCGGGACAATTCCTTACATACAGTCTTCCCAAATCACCTTGCAGAGCCTTGGCTCCTTGTGTCGCCTTTTGTTGCCTGGGAAAATCCCTTTCCCTAACAGTTCTCTCACTTTGTTTTGTCCCCACTGCAGGACTGGCCACTGCAGGAGAGCTCCATCAGCCCTGCCAAAGGGGGTTCCCTGAGTGCTCCCTGTCCCAGCCTCAGGCCAGAACGCTGGAACGAAAACCAAAGACAGTTTAGGTTGGTCCCAAGTCTCTGTGCTTCTTCCAGGGAAGGCGGCTTCCGCAGGCTTCCCAGATAAGCCCTTTGTCTTTCTGCCTTTCCAGGTAACCGGAGTGCTGGTCGCACATGCAGCTCTGCCTGCCGCTGCTGTACACGTCCCTGAAGGAGCTCAAAAGGCAATCACCACACTTCGTTGTTTATTTCCATCTATGTTCATTGTTATACTTGTTCTCCTGTTTATTCCCATTTTTTACACTTGTGTCTTTTAATTTCATTTTTGATGTTCCATTAAATCAATTCAAATCAGAACTTTGTCAAAGGATTTCTTTTTATGGATGTTGCGACGTGTTAAGTGCAGTGAGCAAATGATTCCCTGGTTTTGCATTGGGATTCCTAGGGAAAGGGCAGGAAGCTGCAAGAGGATCATTTGGCTCTTTTTTCCTGCCAGCATTAGGCCGTAATTGTCTTTAGGCTTTAGTTCTGTTGCTTTCAGCTCCCTGTGCTAGTACGAGGACCCAAACCATGGCAAAGCTGCCATGTCTGAGGGCATCCTAACCAGGACAGACCAGTCCCGGAGCTCATGGGAGATGTTAGCCAGCAGTGTCATCGGCATCGCAGGTCCAGTCGTGCCTTTCACATACACGTGTGGCTGTCGGGTTCACTTCTAGCTGGTAAGGGGAGTGGGAGCTTAGGAGTGGGCTTGTTATTCTGAATGCCACACTCTCTGTTGAGGTATGTAAGGTTCTTTGTATAGCCAGCTTAAATTACCCCTATATGTTGGTGCAAAAGGGAATCTTAAATCAGCAGCTCTTTTCACAGGGCATAAACAGCCGTGGCTCTTTGGTTTCCACGCTCACAACTGCATGGCTTAAAATTGGCCATGGCATTGCAAGGGTGGGTTCACCAGAGAGGGGGGCGCGAAATTCCCCAGTTTGCTGTCCACACACGTCCCTGTGCAGCCCACGCTGTCGTGTGCCTTACAGGGCACTGCAGCATCCCCAGCTCCTCTGGAGAAGAGCTGGTCAGGGTTTCCAGACTAGGCTCAGCCAGGAATCATTCCTTAAGAATCGCTGCCCCAACATGCAGTTGGATTTTGTTTATCACACAATGCATTTCTTCACCCCCCTGCCTGACTCTGCTCCTCACTTCCCAATGACATCTATTTTTCTCAGGCGCAGGAGGCGTGTTGGGAGGGAATAGCTCTCCCTGGAGTATTCAGTTCCTGCACTCACACCCGCCTTCCCTTCTGGATATCTCAGTCCAGCTTTGGCAGAGACTGTGTGCGTGGTTCTGTTAGTGGTCATGCACAGAGCTTGAACAGTGAGCAACGAGAGACTCAGGGTGGAGAGTGTGATGTTTGAAGTGACACATATCTCACTATCAGGCGTGAGGCCTTTTGTCTCCTGCAAACTCACACACAGCACTTTGCAAAAGCTTTTCCCCCCCTTAATCAAAAGGAACGTTGCAGGCTCTAAACAATCCCTCACCTCTAAGGATATCGATCAATAGGGTATCTGCAGAAAAGAGGAATATTCTAGAACAGGTGATAGCAATAGTACCTTTCTGGCTAAAGGCAGAGCCCGAGTGCTTCACTTTAGGCCTTTCCTTCCTCCCTGCAACAGAAACATCTCTCGATATTTGGCTTTTGGACCCGTTGGGTAGACTGTTGCCTGCAAAACACACAGAGCAGCAGCAGAGGGCTCTAAAAAGCAAGCAACACATGAGCATTTAACGGCTTAACAATTGGGAGAAGGTGAGCTTTCCAGCCAGAGCTGTGTGGCTTGCATGTGTAGCTTTGCATCACGCAGCTCTGTCAAGTTCTTTGAGCTAGAGCTGTCATTGCTGATACACGTGTTGGGAACAAGGAGCGCGCCTGGATCTCTCCTGGAATAGTTCTCCTAGCTAGTTGGAGCACTCAGGGCAAAGCTCAGACTGTGCGGACGTGTAACCCCGACTTCGTGTTTTCTGATTTCATGGTTTGCGTAGATGATATTTTCTAGAGGTTGCACTTTACTTTGGCAGCCTTAATTCTCAGTTAAATCTTTTCTTTTTTTTTTTTTTTAGAGGAATGTTACTGTTAAACATGAAATCATCTCAGCCACAGAAGAGAAATTCAGCTCAGGAATTGAGCCTGTGAACCTGTGCGTCAAAGGAGAGATGGATCCCTTGGTAAAACCTGGATGCTGGAAAAGACACGTTTCACAGGATGATGGTGTCCTTGGTAAGAGATGACATTTTGTTTTCTTAGAGATTCCTGAGACAGCTACTGGGAAACTATTGCAGAAAGGGGAGATGAGGAGAGTTCCTGTGTGCAGTGGACGTACTTCATTGTGCCTTCAGTGAAACCACTGCACTTCTACAAGCTCTCAGTGTACTCCCCAACACACTCCTGTAGGTGTGCTTATGGGAACTGCTCTTATGTGGAGAAGGGATATGTATCTCACCTGTAAATAAAGCCTGAGGTTCTGGGAGTCAGGAGTCTGGATGTCACACTGTTGAGATGAAGCCCACAGATGTGTTTGCTGGAGAGTCACAGTGCGGGGAGGTGACTGTTGAAGGAACAGGGAAAAGACCCACCAGACTGATGCAGTGAGTGTAGAAGGCCAAGCTTTGTGCCTCAGATCACTGAATACATTTTGCAGCGGTCTGCGGATGCTCCAGAAGCTGGGTGCTTGGTGGGGGATGCAAATGATGGGGAAATCCAGTGTGTACCCCAAGGGGATTTAATTCTAGGTGAGGATAGCCACTAAATTCTTGGTGTATAAAATCAGTCCCTGGCAGATGATTCTCCATAATAGATAAACGATGGTATGAAACTCCCCAATGCTCTGAAATGGGAGCTCTGGGCATGATGTGGATGGTGTGGGAAAAGGGGTGGATAATGTCCTGGTTCTGGCCAGGCCAGGCTTGACCTCCCCAGTGAGCCAACACAGGTGAGCTGAGTTATTTGGAGCTGTTTTCCACACCACCTGACATCACTTGCCCATAAAAGCAGCTGCTTAGGGAAGGCTGGGGGTGGTTTTTTGCTTCTGGGACAGTTGGAGTGTGGCTGGGATGTCGGGTTGGTTGGTTCTTACTGTCAGGCAGCCCTCTGTAATTGTTGGGTCAGTAAGGTACTCTGTGTTAACACTGGGTGTTTGTGTAACTAGCCATTGCTGTTCTGTATTCACTTTGCTATTTGGCAGTAAACTGTCCTTATCCCAACCCACGGTGGCTCTGCCTGTTACTCCTCTGGGAGCGAGCGAGGGGCTTGGTGGGCATGTGGCCTCCAGCCAGGGCCAAACCACCCCAGGCAGTTAGGAATAGCCCTGCTTTGGAAATGGCTTTATTAAAGGATGGGGGAGAAGTGAAAGTGCATCATCTGCTGCATGGTATCTTTATGGTAGTACATAGCTGTCTGACAGAAGAGAAGCCCTTGTTGTCTGGCCGTCCAGTTCAAAGCATCACTGCTAAAAGAGGTGAACATATTACAGTCCTTTCTCTCCTTATCATCATTTCCTTTGTCCTGTTTCCTGCTCTACCTGTCTGCTTTAATTTAAAGTGGGGAGCTCTGTTAGCAACCCCACCAAAATACTTCAGCTAGTCGCTCTAACATCCTTTCCCTCACTTCAGACATGTGGAAGAGCAGCATGATTTTGCTTTCACTTTGCAAACAGGAACAGTTTCCCACCAATTTATGCAATTTTGTCCCCTTTCCAAGCTTTACTGTGCTTCCTCCTGCCTCGGAGGTTTGGGGCTGTGCCATAAACCAAAGCAGGAAGGATTATCTCAGGTAAAGAAGGGGTTTGGTTTGTACCTTCTCGCTATGAAATCTGATGATGGCTCTCAGGAAACGAGCAGGTGCTCCATCTTCTCCCTGCTTTCTTGCTCTGAGGACCACAAAAACAGAGGAATAGAGGTTTTTTCCTTCTGTCACTGCTGGTGACCCAGGGGTAGGACGCAAATGAAGAGGTACCCACGCCCTTCTTTTCCCAGCTCCTTGCTCTTTTGGTTCTCAAATGGTAGGCCTGGTGGTGGGGAAAAAAGGTCCCTGTAGCCAGAGCTCCAGGTCAGAGGTAACAGCAGCACCCTGCAAAGCGCTGAGGAACAGACATGTGTTTGTACCTCCGGGTCCAAACCCTGAGCTTCCAGCAGTGCCACCCTTAAGACCTCTATTCTTTGTGAATCTAGCTCATCTGCCCACACTACGACCCCTGCCCCCTCCCCGCCCCGGCCAAGTAACATTTTGGTATCTACAACATCCCATGGCAGTTGGTTCCCCAGTTTCCCTGCCATTAGGTACCCGATTTGATTAATTTTCATGTCCTCCATTAGTTGTGCTACTGTCCAAGTTGCAGAAGGGTCTCAACAGGCCACCACCACGCTGCCCTTTCTTCTGTGTACTCCGGCATGCAGACTGCTGAAAGCTTCTTCCTGTGTGTGTCCATGAAAACGCCTGCTTTCCTTCCCCGCAGAGCTCAGGAGCAGAACTGGTCTGTTTGGGAAGTTACAGTTCATATTGAAGCATGCATTTCATAGGTGAGGGGAATGAAGAACCTATGTTCAGTGTTAGATCTGTCTGCATTTTATTTTAGCAGGGGCCTTGGGCCGAGGGGGACAGGCTCTGCTCCTCTGCCGCCTCCCTAAGCTGCTTCCATGGGCCAGGCCACTGCCGGGGCCCCCACGCTGGTTCAGGGGCCTGCAGCCTCCCCTGGGGACGCCCCTGGGCTGGTGGGGGGGCTGTGCCGAGCAGCAGGCTTAGGGCTGAGGGGGGCACTGTGGGCAGCTGAGGGGAGCGACAGGGTCTGGGAGAGCTGAGGAAGACTGGGGGTGTCTGAGATGGCTGGAAAGGCTGAGGAGATGGTGGGGCTGACGTGGGTGGTGGGAACTGAGGGCATGGCAGGGCCAGGGCTGAGGGGACAGGGGATGCTAAGGGGCCTGCAGCACTGTGGGGCCGGTGAGCTGAAGGGAATGGCGGGGCTGAGGGGCCTGGCCGGGCTGAGAGGACTGGAAAGGCCCAGGGCAACGGCAGAGCGGAGGGGACGGAGGTGCTGGGGTTTAGACCTGCTGCGGGGCTGGGGAGCAGAGGGGAATGGCGACGCTGCTGAGGGGACGGGACGCTGAAGGGGATGGGGGGCTGCAGGGGGATGGCGGCGCTGAGGGGACAGGGAGCTGAAGGGGACGGGGCGCTGAGAAGCAATGGCAGCGCTGACGGGACCGGGCCGCGCGCCGTTTTGGACAGCTCCTCGACAGCCGGGCAGGTGCTGGGCGATGGGAAGGGGGGGGCATCGCGCACGTGGAGCGACCGTTCACTGGCCGTTGCCTTGGCGACGGCTCCGCGTCCCACTCGGTGTCCCGGTCAGTGTCAGGCCCAGTGGCACACTCGGTGCTGCGGACACTGACCTCATCACACTCGCCCTCCAGACCTCTCCCAGACATGCTGCTCCTGCTGCTCCTCATCCTCTACTTCACCCTGCTCCCTGCCCTGCTCCGAGTCCTGCTTCCCGCCCTCCTCCATATCCTCTGCCGTGCCCTTCTCCATCTCCTGCACCATGTCCTGCACCATGTTCTGCTTCCTGCCCTGTTCCGTATCCTGCTCTGTATCCTGTTCCGTCTCCTGCTTCCAGTCCTGCTCCTCATCCTGCTCCCTACCCTGATCCGTTTACTGATCCGTGTCCTGCTTCCCACCCTGCTCCATCTCCTGATCCGCGTCCTGATCCCTGCCCTGCTCCATGTCCTACTCCACATCCTATTCCCTGCCCTGCTCCATGTCCTACTCCGCATCCTATTCCCTGCCCTGCTCCATGTCCTACTCCGCATCCTGATCCCTGGCCTGCTTCAAATCCTTCTCCGTGTTCTGATCCCTTCCCTACTCCGCCACCTCCTCAATTTATTTGTCTGCGCTGTCCTGCTCCTCTTGAAAATCGCCCGCCGGAGCAACAGGGCAGCAGAAGCCGCAAAAGCCTTTGTGACCGAGAACTTCTCGAGCTTCTGCAAGGTACCGGGGCTGGGGAGCAGCGCAGCAGGGGCTGTGCCAGGGGCTGTTCCCTCTGCCCCAAAGCACTAGGGAGGCCGTCCTGGCTGCTGGGCACTCAGTGCACCTGGGGTAGGAACACGGTTTTTCCTGATCTCTCGCAGCGCGAGATGCCTTCAATGTCCCGGGACAATTCCTTTGGGAAGACTGTATGTCTTCCCAAATCACCTTGCAGAGCCTTGGCTCCTTGTGTCGCCTTTTGTTGCCTGGGAAAATCCCTTTCCCTAACAGTTCTCTCACTTTGTTTTGTCCCCACTGCAGGACTGGCCCATGCAGGAGAGCTCCATCAGCCCTGCCAAAGGGGGTTCCCTGAGTGCTCCCTGTCCCAGCCTCAGGCCAGAACGCTGGAACGAAAACCAAAGACAGTTTAGGTTGGTCCCAAGTCTCTGTGCTTCTTCCAGGGAAGGCGGCTTCCGCAGGCTTCCCAGATAAGCCCTTTGTCTTTCTGCCTTTCCAGGTAACCGGAGCGCTGCTCGCAAATGCAGCTCGTCCTGCCGCTCTGTACAGGTCCCTGAAGGAGCTCAAAAGGCCATCACCACACTTCGTTGTTTGTTTCCATCTATGTTCATTGTTATACTTGTTCTCCTGTTCCCAGATTTTACACTTGTCTCTTTTCATTTTTGATGTTCCATTAAATCAATCCAAATCAGAACTTTGTCAAAGGATTTCTTTTTATGGATGTTGCGACGTGTTTGTTAAGTGCAGTGAGCAAATGATTCCCTGGTTTTGCACTGGGATTCCTAGGGAAAGGGCAGGAAGCTGCAAGAGGATCATTTGGCTCTTTTTTCCTGCCAGCATTAGGCCGTAATTGTCTTTAGGCTTTAGTTCTGTTGCTTTCAGCTCCCTGTGCTAGTACGAGGACCCAAACCATGGCAAAGCTGCCATGTCCGAGGGCATCCTAACCAGGACAGACCAGTCCCGGAGCTCATGGGAGATGTTAGCCAGCAGTGTCATCGGCATCGCAGGTCCAGTCGTGCCTTTCACATACACGCGTGGCTGTCGGGTTCACTTCTAGCTGGTAAGGGGAGTGGGAGCTTAGGAGCGGGCTTGTTATTCTGAATGCCACACTCTCTGTTAAGGTAGGTAAGGTTCTTTGTATAGCCAGCTTAAATTACCCCTATATGTTGGTGCAAAAGGGAATCTTAAATCAGCAGCTCTTTTCACAGGGCATAAACAGCTGTGGCTCTTTGGTTTCCACGCTCACAACTGCATGGCTTAAAATTGGCCACGGCATTGCAAGGGTGGGTTCACCAGAGAGGGGGGCATGAAATTCCCCAGTTTGCAGTCCACACACGTCCCTGTGCAGCCCACGCTGTCGTGTGC
Source organism: Laterallus jamaicensis coturniculus (assembly GCA_022605575.1). NCBI lineage: Eukaryota > Metazoa > Chordata > Aves > Gruiformes > Rallidae > Laterallus > Laterallus jamaicensis. The sequence continues at coordinate 9,611,458 of JAKCOX010000025.1, forward strand.
CTTACAGGGCACTGCAGCATCCCCAGCTCCTCTGGAGAAGAGCTGGTCAGGATTTCCAGACTAGGCTCAGCCAGGAATCATTCCTTAAGAATCGCTGCCCCAACATGCAGTTGGATTTCGTTTATCACACAGTGCATTTCTTCACCCCCCTGCCTGACTCTGCTCCTCACTTCCCAATGACATCTATTTTTCTCAGGCGCAGGAGGCGTGTTGGGAGGGAATAGCTCTCCCTGGAGTATTCAGTTCCTGCACTCACACCCGCCTTCCCTTCTGGATATCTCAGTCCAGCTTTGGCAGAGACTGTGTGCGTGGTTCTGTTAGTGGACATGCACGGAGCTTGAACAGTGAGCAACGAGAGACTCAGGGTGGAGAGTGTGATGTTTGAAGTGACACATATCTCACTATCAGGCGTGAGGCCTTTTGTCTCCTGCAAACTCACACACAGCACGTTGCAAAAGCTTTTTCCCCCCCTGAATCAAAAGGAACATTGCAGGCTCTAAAGAATCCCTCACCTCTAAGGATATCGATCAATAGGGTATCTGCAGAAAAGAGGAATATTCTAGAACAGGTGATAGCAATAGTACCTTTCTGGCTAAAGGCAGAGCCCGAGTGCTTCACTTTAGGCCTTTCCTTCCTCCCTGCAACAGAAACATCTCTCGGGTATTTGGCTTTTGGACCCGTTGGGTAGACTGTTGCCTGCAAAATACACAGAGCAGCAGCAGAGGGCTCCAAAAAGCAAGCAACACATGAGCATTTAATGGCTTAACAATTGGGAGGGGTGAGATTTCCAGCCAGAGCTGCGTGGCTTGCATGTGTAGCTTTGCATCACGCAGCTCTGTCAAGTTCTTTGAGCCAAGGAGCGCGCCTGGATCTCTCCTGGAATAGTTCTCCTAGCTAGTTGGAGCACTCGGGGCAAAGCTCAGACTCTGTGGACGTGTAACCCCGACTTTGTGTTTTCTGATTTCATGTTTTGCCTAGATGATATTTTCTAGATGTTGTATTTCAGTTTGGCAGCCTTAATTCTGAGTTAAAACTTTTCTTTTTTTTAGGGGAATGTTACTGTTAAACATGAAATCATCTCAGCCACAGAAGAGAAATTCAGCTCAGGAATTGAGCCTGTAGAACCTGTGCGTCAAAGGAGAGATGGATCCCTTGGTAAAACCTGGATGCTGGAAAAGACACGTTTCACAGGATGATGGTGTCCTTGGTAAGAGATGACATTTTGTTTTCTTAGAGATTCCTGAGACAGCTACTGGGAAACTATTGCAGAAAGGGGAGATGAGGAGAGTTCCTGTGTGCAGTGGACGTACTTCATTGTGCCTTCAGTGAAACCACTGCACTTCTACAAGCTCTCAGTGTACTCCCCAACACACTCCTGTAGGTGTGCTTATGGGAACTGCTCTTATGTGGAGAAGGGATATGTATCTCACCTGTAAATAAAGCCTGAGGTTCTGGGAGTCAGGAGTCTGGATGTCACACTATTGAGATGAAGCCCACAGATGTGTCTGCTGGAGAGCCACAGTGCGGGGAGGTGACTGTTGAAGGAACAGGGAAAAGACCCACCAGACTGATGCAGTGAGTGTAGAAGGCCAAGCTTTGTGCCTCAGATCACTGAATACATTTTGCCCCAGTCTGCAGATGTGCATGGCAATCTAGGTGAGACAGAACATCTGAGCAGCAGAACATCTGAGGCCCAACAACTCACAAAGGAAATAACTAATGGAACTAAAGGAAAACCCCGAATGTCTGCAGGTTAGGGAGATGTAAGAGGATGCCAGGAGTACTTTGGAGCCACCCTAGAGGAAAAGTTGGTGCAGCCTGCAAGTCTTGTATGAAGCTATTTCCCTCACAGCTGTTCATCAAAGAGCTCTTGTAGAGTTTGAAGAGCTGTTGTTCACTTCAAAGGGTACTTTCTAGATTCCAGATAATGATGCTAGTTAATAATTCAGCTCGTAACACCCATCAGTTTCAAACATTTCAGCAAGGAAGAAAGTCTTCTTGTCAGGAGGCTGAGAAAAAAGGTTGGGTGCCATCTTGAAAGAAGGCAGGCTTTTGTTTCATACACAGAAGTTCTTGTTCAGTTACTTCCTTGTATCAGGGATAATTAGCAATCTTTCCCTATCTGAAGCAAAACATTTGCTTAATATGCTAGGTGTGAAGTTATGTACAGGAACTTTTTGGAAAGCCTTTCCATAGGATTGTTCCACCAATGTTAAATAGCAACAATTAGCATAGAGTCTGCTCTCTGGGAAATGTGACAGTCACCCAGGTCTGAGTTTCTGCTCTGATACCATCTTGACCTGGTGTACATGGACAGGGCAGAGACAGGCTGCCTACCTGGGCCAAACAGCATCAGCCTCAGGTTGGCCCAAAATAAACCAGGCGCCTGATACAGGCCTGGAGGCCGCACAGCCCATCTCCTGCATGTCAGTATGAGCCTGAAGCAGACAGGTTTAAACAATTGTTGCTCTGATTGCGTGGTTTCCTGACAGCACCTTCTTCCTCCTTAACCTTTCTCCACTAAAAGATTCCATCACCTGAACATTTCCAGGTTTTTCTTCACAAGTGATTGAGTCCTGTCCAGCTTCCCCTTTTCCTTGGGGCACCACAACCAAGGTGGAAGGAAAAGTCACTTCTGGGACTCAGAGCAGCTCTGGGCCTAAACCAAGGTGAAACTCTGCAGAAATGGGCCAAGAATCAAACCTTTGCTCCTGGAGAAGATGTTCTGTTCCTTTGAGGAACCAGACCAGATTTCTTTGCCTTTTGGCAGCTATCCTGTAGCAAGGAAGGCAGCTCTTTACTGGAGAAGATGCAGTCCCTAGGATTTCCCTCCACAGCTGCCAGCCCACCACTGCAGCACCCTACATCCCTGGAACAGGGTTTCTGTTTGCTTCAGATGCAAAGCAGTGTACTTCACAGAATCACAGAACTGTAGGGGTTGGAAGGGACCTCGAGACACCATTGGGTCCAACCCCCCAAAACTTAACCACCTTTCTGAGCTAAATTCTAGTTTTAAGAGCATCCTGCCAACCAGCTGGTCAAGATGAAAGGTCTCTGTAGTCCATTGTCCTGTCTCCAACAGGATCTTTGGGGTTTTTGTACTCTGTGGTAGACAAAGCCTCAGTAAACATTTCTTCAATTACTTTTTCTCATCGCTTTTGAAGCTGTGCATACTTGTAGCATCCACTGTGTTCCTTGCAAGTTGTTATTAATACACCCTCCGCTTCGTTTGTTTTGCATGCAAGTATTTACTTTAACCAGACCTTTGCTCCCCATTGTCCTTGTACCTAACGGTTTGGCAGAAGGACCCCGTTTTCTTTGGTAGCAGCAGTGGGATTATTTGTGAGTCCTCCCAGGAGTCAGAGGTTCAGTGGAGGCTGTGGAACTGAGGCCAGTGCTAAGGGACATCCCTGCAAATGAGTATAGGCTGTGTTATCCTCCTGAGAGACAGTGGGTATGGCTGTCTAATTCTTGGTGTTTCTCACACTAGGGTGTGAGGGATTGTTCATCCCTCTGGGACTGCCTTGTTCAGCCCCAGGCTTGCTCTTGGGGCGCAGCTGTGAAGGTGCATCTTCTTTCCCCACCGCTTTCCAGTTTAGCTCATCGACAAAACAGGATTTTGGGAATAAACCTGTCTGCATATGTTGGCAGCATCCCCACTTGGGACAGGAGTCCTTCAGGACTTCACAGATGATTGATAGGGACTCTAAATTCGTCACGCATCCCTCCCCATCTCCTCTGCCCTGTACTCCACAGCCGCACCAGACGGAACTCCTGTGGTTTGCACTTCCTCCTCTAAAGGAGTATGTAAGGAAGTCCCCATTCTGATTGGAGATGGTTCTGTCTGCAGCCCTTCTTTCTGGCAATCAGGATCTCAGAGTGGGGCAGGTGGAGTTTATTGCTTCTGGATTCAAGCATTTAAGCTGAGACTGGTGCTTGTTTTCTCAGTGGCTGGCCACCTCTTTTTTGGGAGTCATTTAAATAATCATTGTTCCAATACTCTGGCAACTACCATCTACTTTTTTTCTGTGAGAACACACACATAATACCGAGATGCTACTGACTCAGGTGAATCCATCCCTGTTTCACTGCAAGGTGCCCTAGACATTTACCACTCACCCACTACAGTCGTGTCACCTGCTACTGTTGTCCTTCTCCTCTGCAAGATGCTGGTGCTAAGGGCACATCTTCATTCAGGAAAGGTCTCCCATGCTCTCATATGTTCACTTGAGCTGTTCCCTACATCTTTCAGAAAAAAATAATTGCATTAGTTTGTTAGTGTTCCCAACAGGTCCTCTCTCTGTGGGGGAGAGGAGACAGGCCTGGTCCCGAGGTGTTTGGCATCCCCTGCCTGAACCCCAAAGGGAAGATGCTCTCGGGAGTTTGAAGTGCAGCTTCTTGCTCCAGCTCAGTTCCCCTGCCTTCACTCCATTATACATCCAGTGAAGGACTTTCAGCTTGCTCGAATGGGCAGTCTGCTGTTTGGGCTGAGTGGATGTTTCCTGCTGCCTCCTCACTTCACATGACTCCGAGTCGCACTGTTACCAGTCCCCTCACTTCTCCATCCCTGTGCATTTTCCCAACAGAGTCTGCCTCGGCTGGAGGTGGGTGTCAGGGAGCGTGGAACTGCCTGTTGGGCAGGACCTTTGTGGTATATATGAGGAACCAGGGCCAGAGGAGTTTTCCTGAGCTGTGCATGTGTTTCTTCAGGGATTAAAGTTCACATGGGCAACATTTGCAGTGGGAGTGCTGATGGGCTGTGTCAGGGAGTGACCCGCAAGGTCTGGTCGTACAGTGGAAGGATTCCCAATGTGCCAAGGAGTCTTGTGTTTGTCCCATCTGTGATGCCCCAGGTTTCTTCTAGGATCTTGGCGCCAGCTGTTACATCCTTTGAGGAAATGTGCCTTTTATGGATGGGGGAAGGTGCCAGGCCCAGGGGTTTCTGTAGGTCCTGCAGGGTTTTGGAGTCACTAACATTTGGTGGTTGGTGTCCAGGAAGGGTAATAGAGCTGGAAGGACAGGAGAGTTTTGCTTAGACTTTGCTCTGTTGTCGGTGTGTATTTACAGTTTTAGCAGGCCTCAAATTCTCCAGGGACAGTCCACCTTTCAGGCCACATTTCATCAATCTCAATAGAACTACAGTTGCTGTGCAGCTGCCCAGTGAAACACAGACAACTGACAGTTCCTGAGCATACCCTTCTCTTCCCAGATGATCTGCCAGCCGATGTCCCATGCAAACAGGAGTGCAGTCCCACCAAAGACATCAGAGAGCGCCTGGAATGTGACAGCGTGCAGCAGATGCCAGCTGGGATCCAGTCCCCAGCGCCACTGCTCTGCACCAACCACCTGGGGATTGTTCCAGCTCTAGGTCTGCCTTTAAAAAAATGTTTCTTTGCTTTGGTTTTAACTCTTCTTCTTGCACTTTCTGTTCTCCAGGTACACAACCACCACAGTTTGGATCGTTTCAACTGCAGGGGAAAATAAATATTAAAAAAGAAGTTTCTTTGCTTTCATTTTGACTTTGTTCTTTGTTGGCAGCTCTGGTTTAAACCTTTCTGTACATTTTCCGTCTGGTGAGGTACAAAGTATCTGGTGTGGAGAACGCTGAAGGAGAAGTGATCCCTTGGATTGGTTTAGATACAGAAAACCTGAACTATCTTTAAATCAGAAACCCTTAAAAACATCCCCAAAACTTCCTCACTGGGGAGCCAGTTGGCTTTAATCCCGAGACTCTTGGGTGTTAGCACTGCTGGATGCTACAGTACCCTCAGCAGAGACAGTGTTTGTTGCTGCCACTGTCTGTGCTTGAAGTCACACTGTGGCCCTTCACTGGGAACTCTGCAAGAAACAAAAGCCCAGGGAAGTCACAAGATCCCGGGGCAGAATGGGTCACAGATTTCAGGAGAGCAGCCACAGGAGAGATGAGCTAATTTTCTAAATGATTAGTCAGGAAACGCTCTTCCAAAACTTGGTGTCACCAGCAAGCGTGTCTTTCCTGGTGGATATCCATGGCATGGGACAGCTGTGCATCCTTTCCATGGATGGGGAATTTACCACTGCGACAGCTCTCTGATGCTGTCTGCCATGAGAAGTTATTTGCAGCTTTAGCACATGGCTTTAAGGAAGCCCATACATCAAGTTTTTATCTTTAAAAATATTTCTGTTGATGGGAGATGTTCTGTTTCTGTGCATTTGTGCTTGTGTAAGGGTAAAGGGGGCATATTCGGTACTTGTGCTGCCCAGAAGATACACGTGGAATAGCAGCTGAAATAGATTTAACTATTTAACTATAAAATATATTTAACTGTTTAAGTGGATTTAACTAGATCCTTCTTTTCTGATTAATTAGAGCCTGTCCTAAGCTAAGTGCCTGAGAGAGAAGAGGGGATTTCTCAGCACTGCTCAGTGATGACCTCCGGAGCCCTGTGCTGCTCCCAGCCACCTTCAGGATGTCCAAGGCGGTCACTGAGCAGCAGGATGGACCAAGGTGAACGCTCCCTGGTATAAAAAAGCCAGGGATCTCCTGGAGAGAGTCCAGAGGAGGGCTGCGAAGATGATGAAGGGCCTGGAGCATCTATCCTGTGAGGAAAGGCTGAGAGAGCTGGGGCTGTTCAGCCTGGAGAGAAGACTGAGGGGGGACCTAATCAATGGTTATCAATATCTGAAGGATGGGGTGCAGGGGGAATTGGCCAGCCCCTTTTCAGTGTCTGTGGGGACAGGACAAGGGGCAGTGGCTGCAAGTTGGAGCACAGGAAGTTCCACACCAACATGAGGAGGAACTTTTCCCCAGTGAGGGTGCCAGAGCCCTGGGACAGGCTGCCCAGGGGGTGTGGAGTCTCCTTCTCTGGAGAGATTCCAGCCCCGTCTGGACACCGACCTGTGCAGTATGAGCTGGGGAGCTGCTTTGGCAGGGGGTTGGACCCCAGGAGCTCTCCAGGGCCCTGCCAACCCCTGGGATTCTGTGTTTCTGTTTTCTTGTCCGTGGGAATCGAGGGGTTTTGTTTCCTTTGATGTTCTCAGTTGGCGTAATTTATGGATGTGTGAGGAGTGACTCCGGGATCGGTGTGTGGCAGAACGCCCCTCGTTAATCCGCCCTCGTTCCCCAGCACGCTTTCCCACGAGTGCCAGGAGCGATGGCAGGCGACTCGAGGCCCCACTGACGGGCCATACGCGTTGTCCCTTCATTCCCCAGAGCTGCTGCTCCATCGCCCCATGGCTCCATCGCCCCATGGCTCCATCGCCCCATGGCTCCATCGCCCCATGGCTCCACCGCCCCATGGCTCCAGCGCTCCCCGGTGCGGAGCTCCAGTCCCAGCCGCGCTCTGCGGTCACAGGTCCGACCGGCAGAGTCGCGCACCTCTCGGTGACGTCAGAGGAGAGCAGCAGTGGATTCCAGAGCTCTGACATCAGCCCCAGCCGAAGCCTCCCCGCAGCCGCGGCTCCGAGAGGGACACCGGCTCCGCCACGTCCCGCTCCCTGCCCGGGACACCCGCGGCTGCCGGCAGCTCCCCGCCGCGGGGGGCGGCTCCGGCCCTTCCCTCCGCCCCGCCGGGCCCCGGGAGCCGCCGCCGGGCCGCGCTGCGGGCGCGGGAGGGGCGGGAGGGGGAGCCCGCGGTGCCGGCCCCGCGGGGAGGCGGTGGCTCGGGCTGCTCCACCCTCACTTTGTGTCAGCAGGTAGAGGAGCGCCGGCCGCCCCGTCCCGTCCCGACCCGTCCCGTCCCGGGGGAGCAGGCGGCCAGCCGCAGGCTGCCTTGGCGGGGGTCGGGCTGGAGCGGCCCGCTCGGCTTTGCCCTTCGGGCTGTTCCCCGGCCCCGGCGCTCGGCGCTGCCCGCGGCCGCTGGCCCAGCCGGTGCGGTGCGGTCGGGCGGCCGAGCTCCGCTGCCGGGGCGCTGCTCATGCCCCGGGTCCTGGCTCCCTCCGCGCTGCCCGCGCCGAGAGCCAAGCGGCGCCTTCGCTGCGGAGAGCGGGGACCCCGCGGGGTCGGTGAGGGGCTTTTTCGGGGGCTTTTCGCTCGGGGCTGCGGGTTCCGTGCGGGCACCTCGCGTCCAGCCCTGCCTGCCCCGGGAGCTTCCTGGCTCCAGTAATTTTTCTCCCTTTGATCTTGCTGGATTCTCTTTGGGGCTGCAGAGCTCCGCTCGCACCTACCTGCCTGCTGCATGCCTGTGGCAGAGCTCGCCTCCCCCTTTGTCAATAGCTTTTTTTTCTTTTCCCCTTATAAACACCCATTTTTTTGTTGTTGTTTTAAGACCGAGCCCAAACACCGTCAGAGCCCCACGGCTTGCTCCAGCTCCTGGAAATCACTTTTCCCTGGGATTTACAGGAACGCTCCCACCCACCCCGGGCCGCTGCGGACCCAGCGGCAGCCACACACCGCCTCACAGGTTTGCAGATCTTTTTTTTTTTTTCCCCTCCTTCTTTCTTTCCTTAAACCCCCTTCTTCGATTCCCTTCGACTCGGGTTTTAATCGCAAGTTACCCTCTTTGTCTGAATTCTCCCAGTTATGAAGACTCCTCGCTACGCCTCGTGCGACCTTCGGGCAGAGCCGGGAACTTTGTATTTGATTTTGTGGGGCCTTCAGTCTCCTTAACGCGTGCTGGAAGCGGTCATACCGGAACTGCACGGAAAGCAGTGCGAGAGAAACCAGATATGCTGTAACTTTTTTTGCCTGATACCTGTTTGGCTTGGTATCTAAACTCTGGAAGTGTTTGGGGGGCCTTTTCACTCCCTGGCAACGATGAAGAGAAGCTTCGTGCTTTATTAATTATCCTTGAGAACTGCACCCGGACTCAGTCTCTGGACGTGGATTATTAGGCAAAAAAAAGAAAGGGGTCGAGCTGATCTCCGAGCGTGAATGAAGTGTTTCTGGCATGAGAAGGATGGAGGGGACCAACTCCATTTGGAAGGCAGCTGTACAGAACCAAACTTCTTTTTCCCCGTAAATTTGACCTTTACGGTTCGGTGTGGGAAATGCCGGCGAGAAGGTGAGGTGTCGCCCAAGGGTACTTGAGATGGATGTTTTGAACCCGTGGATCTTCCTCACTCTTGGGCAGGAGGCAGGAGGACACCAGCTCTGTGGGGAGATCTCCAGGCGGCTCATCTCCGTGGGGCTGATGAGCTGCTCCCTCCTGTGCCCGCGTATCTGAACTGATTTCTCGCTTGCAGCCTCTTTCACTGACCTTCCTGGATTTATCTGCTGGAGGAGGGACTCCTAATCTAGGATTTTTTCTTTTTTTTTTTTTTTTTTTTAAGTTTGTTTGTTTAAAGTATGCCTTTGAGCTCCCAGCGGCCTTTGAGCACGTGGCACCAAGGAAGAGAAACGTTGATGGCGAGAACCGGAGAAGTTGTCCGGTGAGCAGCGCTGGCAGCGACCGAGCCCCTCTCTCCTCTATCTCTCCCGCCTCCCCATCGCTGGGACCGCACGCTTGGAAACCTGACGAGCTTTGCCGACGGTTGGAGCTCGCCGCAGGGTGAGGACGCGTTCCTGAGCGGTATGTGTGGCCACAGCCCGCTGCTGCAGCTGGTAGCATGAGTGCTGGCCCCCAGCTGCAGCTGGCTGTCCTCTGGCCCTGGCTGCTCATGGCGACCCTGCGCGCAGGACTCGGCCATTCAGGGCTGGTGTTGGGAGCAGCAGTGGAGTCGGAGAGGTCGGCGGCGCAGAAAGCTATCATTCGGGTGATGCCCCCGCAAGTGCAGCCCATCACACTGGAAGGGGAGTTTGCAAACGTTGCTGAGGTGACTCCAGCCGAAGGAAAACTGCTCCAGGTAAGGGCCGCTGCGTCTTCCCCATCTCCACCCACCTTTCCTTCCCTCTCCTGCCCTGTCCCTCTTTCCTCTCCTTGCTGCTTCCCTCCCAGTGCGGCGCATTTGGTTCCGTTCCCCCACTGCAGTTTCAGACCCGAAGCAAGGAGGTATTTTTTTAGGTGAGCTGTCCACATAAAAGCTGGTTTTCCCCGTTGTGCTGCCCCAGCCCTGTTCACTGCTCGCAGCCGGAAAGGGTCCTGCAGACAGTCGATTCTCCATCCGGTCGCGATCCGTAGCTGTGTTTGTGGCAAGGCTGAACGTTGGATGCGGTCGGCTGATGCCATGAAAATTACTGCCTATCTTAATTGAGGGTATAAAGCTGAGTGTGTCGAGTCACACATCGGGACGCCAAACATGATTGGAAAACATGATTGGTATTTTTTTTTGTGAAATCCAGAAGGTTTCCTGCACCCTTCTACTCAGAGCTGAGGTTCTAGTACAGCCAAATCACCCAGCCAGCCTCTGCTTGCTGGAATGACCAGCCCTCCTAGTTACCATGCTCCATATCCTGCCCCTGAACGCTGAATTTCACCTGCTCAATGGTTCCTGGCTGTCACTACTGTGTGTTTTACCAGTGAAATTAGTGCTGGTTTCTGAGCTTTACCAAGGCGAGAACATCTGAACTTCTCGCCGGGAGGTGTAGATGCTGCTGGTCTGCCAACAGACCCATCTCTTGCATGTGCTAAGTTGTGAGCTCAGGTTCGTGAGGCCTGGTGTGCAGTGTCTCATGGCTGTTGGTAACTTGCTTGGTGGTTATGTGCTTTATTTGTGAAAACAAGCAAGCAAGAAAGACAAAATTGCCTGCATTCATTTTAAATCTTCTTTTTGCACAGCTTTTCCCCGTCTTGACTTTCCAAATGTGGTTATTTTGTAATCTTAATTACATTTGTAGCTTGGAAATTTAAATTAAGATACAAAGGAATAAATTCTGTACTGTCAGAAAAGGAATAGGGTTGCACCAGCTGTAGAGCATGGTTACCTGTGTGAAAATGAACGCGGGCAGTCAGCAACATTTCTGGAGCCTGGTTTTGCACACCTTTTGAACGACACAGAATGAAACCTGTGCTATAAAATTATATTGCCAGGCTAAAAAAAAAAAAATAATCGTACCCAAATGTACTCAAGGTCCTGTTCTGTCATGAGGCAATATCCAGGAAAGTCAATATTTAGTCAAAAACTACAGTGGTGTTGCAACCGGGCACAAAGTGTAGAGTGTGGCCCTTTCTGAAATGAGGAGGTGATAACCTCTCCTGTGCGATGTCTGGATGTTTTTAACTGAGTACAGGGATCTGAAGTGGGAATTTTGTGTCACCCGCCGTCAGGGCAGCACAAAGGAGAATGCTGAGGTGTGGCTAGTGTCGGGTTTACAAACAAGCTCAATTCTCCAAAAATCCTCCTCGAAATGGAGAGGGTTGGGGAAATGCTAATCTAATCTGTTGAGTTTGTGTACACAGATACTGACCGGCGCTGTGTATGTTTTTAGGCCTTGATTCCGCCACTACGTGTGTGCAGGTGATCGTTCCTACCCCGTATCCCACTGAATCCAGTGTGGAAAATGATCCGGGTCTGGTTTCAGGCAGCAAGGCAAGGATCGGGGGGTCAGGCTGTGCCTTCTGCAGCAGGATGTTTGCCCCGTGCTAGTAAAGCTTAGTCAAGTGTTCCTGTGACCTCTCGTGTGTGTCTTACAGTGCAGTTTGTAATTCCGCCGCCACATATCAAACCTCGGGATACAAAACGGTGTTTCAAGGTGTTTGGGTCCTGATCCTGCACTGGGATCCTGCCTCTGGAAAGGTACAACTGTAAATGGGGCCCTGGCTGTGAAGGCCCAAAAGAAGTAAGAAATTAGGAGGAAGGGCTGATCTTAGCTTGTAGGCAGCCAGACACCCAAGAGACCTGCAGTGTGCTCCATGGGGACCTCTCCTCTCCTGTGTGGTTGTCAATATCCCAGTCTCCCGAAAACGTTAGGTCACGTGCTGAACTTTGATGTCATTGGACCTCTTGCTTAAATAAACCAGGGCCTGTTCATGCATCCCATCACAACGTGTTCTGTGCATGCTGCTTAAGTATACGGCCTGCTTGTCTTTACAGTGAATGAGTTAAGGAAGCCTAGTTCTGACATCATTTTTGGATGGGCCTTCTTGGCAATGTCAGAGCCCATAGACGCGGTCGACCCCCATGTCCATTGCAGGAGAGCTCCAACTACACAGCTTAGCTTGGAGCAGAAGGGTGGATTGCCCAGTCCTGTTTTCAAAGCAGCGCTCGCTTGGTTCAGTGCTATAAAGAGGATTGCTTCAGGATAGGTGGTGCAGAATTAGGCCTATATTCTGGTAAAGTTCTCTTTACCTTATCATTATCTTCAGAGTGTTTTGGCCAGTGTACTTCCAGAAGCACGCTCTGTGTAATATAGAAAATCCAGCATGTAAGTGATGGAGCCTGACCAAACATGCTGCTACCAGAGTGTTTTCGAGGTTTCATTTCTCCCCGCCGTACTCACTAGGAGCACCTACAGAAACAGACTTTGATCACAGCATGTTGCTTTCTCAGAAGCTAACTTCAACAATACTTTACCTAAAATGAAATAACCCCTGTGTCTTATTGTCCCTCATTCCCCTCTCCCCTGCAACTGGTTCATCTGGGCAGTCTCTGGGTTTCCAGTTTTGCAGGTCACTGTGCAGGGGTGGGTGAGTGGGTCGGTGCCAGGCAGCTGCCTGGGACCTGCCTGCTGCCTGTCCCTTTCCGTTTATCCAGGCGGCATTACCTCTGGCACTCTGCACGATGCGGGATGATGCAAAGGGAGAGGAATTTCTCAAGTAGGCAGAGCCACTCAGGACTTTATAGGTCAAAAAACCAACACCTTAGACTTCTGTCAGAAATCATCTTCAAGCTTGTTCAGGGAGCACATGCTCTGAACATTAACGATTGCCTAACGCAGGAGAAGCGGCGTTGGGAACCAGTTTGCAGCTTGCACGTGGCTGCTGGTTTGGGTCTCTGCAGAGCTTATTGCAGGAGCCTGGCTGCTGCTGAAACAGGCCCAGGGAAGGGAAAAGCTAAAGAAAAGTATTAAAGGTGGAAGAACCAAACCGTCCAGACACATAGGTTGGAAAGAATAGTGGGATCTTTCTGGTTACTGGCGATCCGTGAGCAGCCAAGGGTGCACCAGGCCCTCCAAACTGCAATTCCTATGGCTGTTTGCCTTTTTCTCCCCGTTTTCCCATCACCAGTGTAATGTTACAGCCCTCAGTTTCAGTATTTTTGCTGTTCTGTTAACTGATTTTGAGGGATAAATCTTGGCTTCCTTCTCACCTGCACCTCAGTCTCCACTGGAGACTGGAGAGAGTTCACACCATTTCAAGATAGGTAGGGAAATAAGGAAAGTCTTGGAAAGAAAAGGAGAGAGATGCTGGAGTAACTTGAGAGAAGGGGATATAAGATTTCTCCAAAAGGAATTAAAGCAGAATTCACAGGCAAATCTACTACTGTGGAAGAAAAAAGATTATTTGTGAAATGGTTCAGCACTGTAAGTTGTTTTTTGTTGGTTTGGGGTTTTTTTGAGCATAGTGTATATACAAACAAACATAATTAAGACTGACCTTTGGTATCTGGTTTTTATTTTTATTTGTGTATAGCACCAATCTTGTATAGAAGGGAAAGGGTGACACCATTGGTGTGGCCTGGATTGTTAGAGTCTCTAGGCTGGGGCTAGTATTTTGGAAATATCTTTGAAAGTTTGGCAAAAGTCCTCAAAAATGACATTTAGGAAAAGATAAATAAACCCAAACTGCTCTATTAACTACAGAGAAGGCAAAGCAATCATCAACTGCCAACCACTTTAAATGCTTACATGTAGAAAAAGTGTGTAGATATGTAGACCAGTGGAACAGTCGACTTATTTAGCAAACAAAAGTCTCTACTCAGTTTTCCCAACACGCTTTATTTTATCTCAGGCCTCACAATACCTCGTTTCATTTCCATATAATCTTAGCAGTTACATAGTTAGCTGATTGCAGGAGAAAGTCAACTCTGATTTACCCACTGAACACATTGTTTTAGCTTATTACTGAAGTAAAAAACCCCTTGAGAACACAGAACAAGCCCCTTAGAGATTCTGAACGCCCAAAGCAAGGATTAGCTGCTTTCTTCTCCTCTAAAGTAATAAGTTACTTAAAACCCATGATTTTTGGAAGTCAGTCTTCTAGTTATGGTGCAATAAGCGAGACTCAGAGGAGTATCTTGAATCACTATTTTTAGGTGTTGTGTCCAACTCAGAAGCTGGAAGTCAAACATAGATACGTTCAGAAAAGAAGCGTGTTGCAATGATAATTAACCCTTGAAATTGGTGCCATGGATCCAATGTGATTATCCTGGAAATGGAGAGCATTTCCAATGTTGCAATGCATAGCGCTGTTGGAGAATTGTAATCACCTACTTAACCACTTAGATTTACACTCCCAACCCATAAGAAAGTAAATATATTAGTAGTCTTCTATACTACTAGCTCCTGGATCAACAAAAGGATGTTGAGTGCATAATGTTGACAGAGATCAAAGAAGTGGGAAAGTCTAACCAAATGATAATGGGGACTTAAATTACCTGTGAATAAACTGGTTAGATAGCACAGTAAGAGTAAGTTCAAAGCAGCACTTTCTGCCTCTTGGAACAGCTAGTACTAGAGTACACAGAGAGATATTCTTGATGTGGTGCTAAGTAATGTGCGAAAACTGATTCAAGAGCTAGTGAGAGCTGAGCCACTGGCATTGGTTGCTGTGTAATAAACTTTGTGGCCTCAGCACCAAAAAGTGGAACTCTGACACTAACCTTTAGAACGGGAAATTGCACTGAAGTGAGAGAGCGAGGTGAATGACTTATGGCTTTAAAAAATATCTTTAGATGTGACCTAGATACTACTCCGGAAAGTAAAAGCAATCTTGGGAAACATGCAGAGCACTGAATCAAAAAGGCAGGAGGAACCCCATATGGACACGTGGCACTGTATGGGAAACCATTTGGGCCAACCAGATGTATTAAAAATTGGACATAAAGTATTAGTGGAGGATTGGCACAATATGTAGTATAACCTGCGGTGCCTGGTATAGTGTTACTGTAGGATCTTAGACTCACAGACTGGGTTAGGTGGGAAGGGACCTTCCAAGGCCATCTAGTCCCACCCTGCAGTGAGCAGGGACATCTTCACTAGAGCGGGTTGCTCAGGGTCCCATCCACCCTGTCCCTGAATGTCTCCAGGGATGGGGCCTCCACCACCTCTCTGGGCACCCTGTGCCAGTGTCTCACCCCCCTCAGAGGGAAGAACTTCTTCCTCAAGTCTCACCTAACCCTGCCCTGGTCTAGTTTAACCCATCGCCTCTCATCCCATCCCTCCCTGCCCTTACAAACAGTCCTTGCCAGCTTTCCTGTAGGTCCCTTCAGGGACTGGAAGGGGCTCAGAGGTCTCCCTGCAGCCTTCTCTTCTCCATGCTGACCCAGCCCAGCTCTCAGCCTCTCTCCATAGGAGAGCTGCTCCAGCCCTTGGGTCATTCTTGTGGCCTCCTCTGAACCCACTCCAAGAGGTCCATGTCCTTCTGGTGCTGAGGGCTCCAGAGCTGCATGCAGAACTGTGAGGGGCAGGGAGAGGGGATGCGGGTTGTGTCTCACCAGGATTTAAGTGTCTCTGAAAAGTGAGATGTTAAAATCCTGATGCAGAGTAAGGAATGCCAACTAGAGTAAGCTGAACTTAGAGGCTGCTTCAGAACTTCCGTCCCTCTCTTGAGCATTGGCAGAGGCTGAGCTGGAGCTTTGCATGGTGTGTCTTCTCCTTTCATGATCCCAATAATGTGTGGTGGGAGGAGGCTATTCTTTATTTAAGAAGTAGTTTGAAGGACTTTAAACCTGTATTTTGCAGCTCCCCAGCTCACCATCTGGTGCTGGTTGTTGTCCCAGTAGAATTATTTATGACACGTATGCATAGACCCATCTTGAAGATTTTCAGTGCTAAAATGTTCACAGGTCTGAGGCCCAGTTACTTACACAGGGCAGGCACAAAACAGAGAAAGAAACCCAAATGCAGTGGAGCAAAGATACATGGACAGACAGCAAAATCTGCAGGTCTGGAGCGAGTGACAGTCAGCAGAGGGCTTCTGGCCACGCACACCCGTCTTGGAATATATCCAAGGAGCAAGTGGACGTTTCCCAAAGATAAGCTGGCAGAGAGGTGAGGTTACAGAAGGGAAACGGGTCTCAGCTGGCTACAGCCAGGCCTGGTTTGTAGGCCCTGAAGGGTCCTGAGCCATTGGAGAAATGTCTGTCTGCTCTGTGCCTCTGTACAGCTGAAGGCCTGGTAGGCATTTCCCACAGATTACGGAAGGCTCTTCTGAATGGTGTGTACATTCATTACTGTTAAAGGAAAACTTTGGGAACCATCAGAGCAAGGCAAATGTCTCAGACTTTGTATGGTCAGGGAGCTCTGTTGTATTGGACTTGGTTTTGGACAAAGACTGACACAACGTTTTTCTGTATTATATCTCCATATTTTTCCATGCATGGAGCTCTCAAACATGGCCAGAAGCTTTCTGTGGACTTTCCACCAAAGTCTTGGTCTGAAAACAAGCAAATTTTAACCTAAAAGGAAAAAAAAAGAAAGTAACAAATATGTGCAATGGAGAACGTGCAGCGTAGTTTGGCCTTCAGGTCTGTCTGTCTTCGGTAGCATAAAAATCAGTGTGTCAGGGGTTGCCAGGAATCAAATACAGGAGATTTTGGTTTACAAACAAAGCAGAGCTGTAAGCCAAACCTCAGTACAGGGGCACATACCATACCTGAGCAATGCATGCTCATATTTTATCACCCTTTTGGGCTTCCCTCCCTTCTAAGGCCTTGGGATTTGATATAGACAGGAGGACAGGGAATAGAGCAGGCGTCAGTGGTGTGAAGGCTTATGTTGATCTCTTCTGTCTTTGCATTCCTGATTTTTTTTTCTTTCTCTTTTTTTTCAAAACCTGTTTATTTTCCCCTTCTTTCGCTGGCTGTAAGGAACAGGAAGCGCCGTACTGCCTTTCATTTGCCCATAACACTTTCAGTCTGCATTAAGGAATCATAATCACATCTCATGCTTCAGAGCTTCGGGCTGACTGCCAGCATGGGTCAGGCAGGAGTTGGCCAAGAGTTGTCTTGGGACCTTTTCACCATTTTTTTTAAGGACCATCGGAGACTGGCTGTATCTCAGAACAAGGTGCTAAAACATACAGGTCAGTGTTCAGAGGTAGTAAAGAGAATATTGTATCAAATATGCTTGGGTTGTATGGGTTACTCCTGTGAACAAGATGGAACAGATCGCCAGCTTTAAGTGGAAGACTCTCTTCCCCCCTGCAGCCACCCCGTTCACATTATCTGAAATTTTGGGTGTGTATCTTCTTCCTCTGCAGCTTCAGACATGAATCATCTGCCTAGATCAACGGATGTATTCTCACCTCATCACTTCCCTAACCCTGAAGGGGCTAGTCAAGGGCATTAGTGGCCCTTTGATCTCTCTTTTGTTCTCCATCTCAGTAATTCGGTCTCCAGTGAACAAATGGGTTTATCCAGCACGTATTGCCACGCTCAGTATCACGATAGTGGCAGAAATGTGATGGACTGTCATGTACAGAAATTCTGACTAGGTAGCTGAATTAATTGCTTTTGCCATACACTCTATGAAAGGAGTTGTAAGGTTTTTACCAAGTTCAGATCTGACATCTTAGTTTCAAATGTAAGTAAAGCAGTTTGGGGATTAAATTTCCCATTGTTTTGGCAAAAGGTGTGTGAATTCCAGATCAGAATGACATGAATGAATAGAACTCAGACTTGCTGCTTCTAAAGCACTTCAGCAACTGTTCTTCTGTGGGGTCTCTGGTGGATTTGGTGGCTATGAAAGTTAAATAACAGAGTGCATTGCGTTAATTCCTAGACGTCAGTGTGAATCAGAAGTTAATACTTAGCAAGGTAGTCTCTTCAGACCACCACCCAGCATAGAAATACAACTTCAGAAACCCAATGTCGTCTAGGCTTTAAAGCCCTAAGAAAGCTGACATGTGTATCTGCCATTGCTTTGGCCTTGACTCACATTACTTGCAAAATTATCTTAATAACTTATTTACCAAGACAGTTTAATTCCAAAATAAGAGGAACCTTGCAAAGATCCCAACGAGCCCCCCCCTCCTCCTCCACCTGTCAGTCAAGTGTCTCATTGGAACAGTAGTCCTCATTTTCAGCCATTATTTGGGTGTACTTATGTCCGTGAATGTGAGTGCCAAAGACTTCTGTCTGAATGTTTCCCTAAGGCCACAAAACTCTCCCTGTCCCTTCCCATTACCCTCTGTTTCATCTGGTCACATTCATAGAAGCTTAAAGACACCCCAGGTCATAGAGTTCCACTCAGCTATTTTTTCTAATGGTATTCTCTCTAAAGTTTCTGTCTTTTGGCTTTGCCCTTTGCATTTTCATCTTACTTTTTGTTCAGAACGTTTATTCTTGCTATTTTTCTGTATGTGATCTTCTTGAACACTACTGGTAGACAAAATCATTGAGGTTGTCACCTCCAATGCTTTGCTCTCCTCCATTCTTCTCCCTGATCCTCTGGTCTTCCTGTGGTCTCCTTCAGAGTACCTCTGACCTCCGTTTTGTGTCTCAGGAGGAAGATGGTGGTACCAAAAGCTGTTGTCTGTAAACTCTGTACAAAGAACACACCTCCACAAGAGATGCAGATATCTGGTATGAGTTTTGGACGAGCCCTGTGTACTTGTAAAACAAGCAGCTCCTACAAGCCCTGTGTTAGAAAGAATGATCCAAGTAATTCGTGTAGATTCTTGGTTAAAGAATCACTGTCTTTCTGAGAGGTGTGGCCTGAGTCAGTGCTAGCCCATGCTTTCATGCCCCATCACTGCCTCTTTTATGGCTGCTTTCTCCATAAACAAAAGACTGGGGAATGCTGGTGGGACAAGAAAACCTGGAGTAGCTTTCTCCTGCTGAAGACACCTTTGGTCCACATGACACTGTAGATCCTTCGACTGACTAGTAACTTCTGTGGGCTGAGGCAGATCAGGGGGCAGGAAATGAAGCAGTTCTGGGGAGCCCCGACTGCACCCATTATAATTCAGGGAGCAGCCAAGCAAGGAACCCAGAAGGAGAGAAGCAATGCTGACTTGGGCCTCTTCCAGCACCTCAAAGGCTTGCTTCTGAAAAGCAGCTCTTTAACAGTGACTGGAATGGATTTTGTTCCTGCAAAAGGATAGAGAGGCCCAAAAGCCACCCACAGTTGTGTTTTAATTCAGAAAGGGGAGTTATGTAAACTGGAAAGAGATTGTTAAAAAAGAAGCTGCAAGAGCAACAGAGTTACATCCTTGCAGTTGGCATAAAGATACTTAAGGATGCTACAGTGGGCACACAGATCAAATGTACCTCTCAAGAAATACTTGAAAAATTATGAAAGGGGTATTGGCATGCCTAAACATAAGGCTAAGAAAGTGTCTGAAAGCATCCTGAAAAAACCACAAATGTTGGTACAATGAGGAAAAGAGGAACGAGGCAAAAAAACACAGTGAAGAGAGGAAACCAGAAATAACTTGGAAATTATAAAATAACTAGTAATAGATGCTTTTCAGTCACATCAGAAGCTGAAAGCTTGCCTAACAATCTCCAGGACGTGTCCAAAACTGAGGTACAGAAGATGCACTCAGGGCAGCTAAAGCCATAGCAGAAACATGAAAGCAATTCTTCCTGTGCTTCTGCCTGTCTCAAGCTGAAATGTCTGGAGGTGTGATGGTGATGTAGATAGGCAAGGTTAACATCATCAGTTGCTGGAATCAGTTGGTATTCACCCAAGAGCTGTGGAGGATGAAATCACTGAACTATTAGCTATATGTACGAACTTTTCCCTAGAATTACTGGAAGGTGGCTGATGTTATTCCCATTTTTATGGGCTCCAAGTCATCCATGAAAGCCCAGAGCAGTATGGTGTGAAATCCACGTGGAGTAAGTTGGTAGAAACTAATGCAAAGTGTAAACAGTGGATGTGAGATTGTCAACAAACTGGTCATTTGGGTGGGTGCAGAAGAGCCTCTGAAATGCTCAGGTCCCTCAGCAAAGGCACTAAGACAAAGAATAAAAAGGAGACTACTGGATAATTAATTATTGGAAGATAAGAAACAGATGGTTGAAACAGCTTGGCAGATTTTCACAGGGGAAGGAGCTGGTGGCGGCGGTTCTGCAGGCTGGTGGCCACCATGTCCCTTGTGTGTAATAAGCACGTGGAAACAGAGTGCTTGGGAATGTATAGAGCTTTCCAATCCATTTCCAGTGGATACAGGGAGCCTTGTGAGGCTAAATACTGCAACAAGATGCATGTGGGAAATCAGTTGTTTCTTACATGAAGGTGAGGGCCTCCGATTTGTCCATTGCCACTTGGGAACTGTATCGTGTAAGCGTCAGCTTAGCCCTTGGTGGTTGCCATGAAAACAAAGAGGACATCAGGAAGGAAGAAAAGAGAAAATAAGCATGAGGATGTCTGTAAGATCCTGTAGAAATCCAGGATGCATTAACGTGTTGATGCCTGTCTGAATTTCCATTTCCCATACCTCTGAAAATGATGTAGTGGCACTGGGGGAGGTCTGGAGAACATGAGGATAGGAAGAAATTCTATAAGGTGTGTGTCATACAAGGAGCAACTAATATTCTTCTGGCTGGGAAGAGGCAGCCAAAGAGTGATAATAAAAAAGAGCAACAGAATCAGGAGCAGGGATTGACTATTAGTCTCTTTCAATATGGATATAATGGGGTCATCACATGAAGGTACCAGGGCCAGGTTCATATGGAATTGCTCTTCATACACTGGACAATTAACCTGCCCAATCCTTTGCTGCAGGAAGTATAGGGGATGCTAAAAGTTTGTAGAGGTTTGAAAGACATGGGCAGTAATGAATGGGACAAGACTCCATCAATAGCTATGAAATAACTGGTCCCAGTTTTGCCTCAGGAAGTCAGCTGGAGGCTTGGAGAGGGTCCTGGGGAGAAGCCCAACATGCTTGTCCTACTCCTATCTCCCTTTCAGAAATCCAGAGCTGGCAACAGTCACAGCCAGGATCACAGGTTACATGGACCTTTGGTCCAAATCCACACTGATGTTCTAATATTCTCATATTCTACAGAACGTCTTTCAGCCATTAGGCCCACCACCTTCAGCACCAAACCTCCATTACTAATTCTCATCTGCAACAGATTCACAGCAACCTTTGGCCTCTTTGTGATGGTCACCCCTGCCCCCCCAGATTTGTTGTGCCTCTTGGAATAAAGCCTCTCTTCCTGTCTAGCAGGCATATCAAGATGCCATTAAAATTTCTCTTTTCAAAAAATTAAACAACCTGTTATTTTTTTGGGTGAGTATTCTGCACTTCACAATGCAGAGTGGACAACCATTATCCTCCTGAATTATGCTTCCCCTGCTTGGCTATTCCACTTTTGGCAAAGTTCACAGTTTGTGCAACCACCTTCTAGCAGGGTGGAAAAACAGTATTTATTGAATTATTTTATTTACTTGCTACATACTCTCCATCTGTGATTAGATTAAGTGCTCAATTGAGTGTATTTCTCCTAATATCAGGGTGACTTTGTCCCAACTCTGAACAGCCTTCAGGAATAGCAAGTATAATCCTGTAGAAAGCACTGGATGACTCCTATGTACAAGTACTCCTGAGTGAGTACTCCTGTGACTCCTGAGTACAAGTACATCCAGTGTCCCTTTAGAAGTGCCTGTATTTGCCTTTCCTGGAGAGGTAAATGTCATTGTGGAGGACTTTCTTCAGTGGTGTAGACTTTGAGGGTGTAGTTGGGTAGGATACACCGTGTCTTTAACTTATTGAGGAGCTCACGTGCTGCTGATGTTCTTTAGGAATCCTCTCTATGGTATCTTTTGCTTCAAACCCTTACCAACCATACCATTTGCATTTTAAGGTCTTTAAGATATTCTGAGGTCTTGATCCTCTCCACGCTGTGGAGCTGGGGAATCCAGTGTGCCTGCTGGGAACCCAGTGTTGGGAATGCTGAATGCAGTGGTAGGCAGCTGGTTTAGCTGATAGACTGCAAAGGAGAAATTATAACCTCTGGACAGACAGTTTGCAGAAGCTGGGGGTTTGCAAAATTGACTTCTTTTGCTCAGATGCCAACAAGTAGTGGCTCTGTTCCTGATAGGTCAGACTGATTCCAGGATTCCTGATAAGCACATTCTTGGTTCTGTAGTCTGAAGGATTAATGGATATCTGCCTTGTCCTCCTTCCCCTGAAAGCCAACTGCAAGGTAAGGCAAGATGCAGTAGCAGTGGTCCTGCAGACTTCAGTCTGTCTGGGATGGCCTGAGGAGCCCCTGAAGCCAGTTATCAGAGAAGTTTGTTCATCTGCCCTTAGACTGATTCACACAAAAGTCAAGACATCTCCAGTCTGTCCTCTGAACTCCCACCTCTAGATTTTGCTGCTAGATAATGGTTGTTAGTAGAAGCCTGTCTCATCTTAGATATCTTGTCCCCACAAAGACCTGTGTTTCAGCAATTCTGGATTGTTCACTGGGACTAATGAGCAATAATGTATAGATTACATCAGTGCAGATACCTGAGCAACTATTTCTGTCCATCTAAGGGATTTACTATTTCCTTTGACCCCATGGTCCTTAAAATTATGTATGGAGCTTTATAGGAAAGTGTTGACCTCTATCCCAGCATGACATCTTCAGCAGGGTCTCTCCACCCAGACAGCACCATAATATGATATTTCAAGGCCAGGTTGGATGGGGCCCTGGGCAACCTTGTGTAGCTCCAGGCCTGAGGTTGGTGGCCCTGCCTGTGGCAGGGGGGTTGGAGCTCTGTGACCCTTGGGGTCCCTTCCAACCCTTGCCATTCTATGGTTCTATGATTCTTTCTATGATGAGGCTGTGGTGACTTGTTTATTATTCTCACCAGTTTCTTAAATGCAGCTTTCCTGGTAGCAAGAGGTTCTGCCAGAGGGCAAGAAAGACCCACTATCTAACATCCAGAGTTAGATATTCCCCCTTTCCAGATAAGGTTTCTTATATGCTTTCCTGAGGTCATATATTTCACTGGAGCCAGAAAATCACTGTTCTTATCCCCGCTCAAAGAGCCCCAGACCTTCAGGACAAAGTGATATGTCTCCTCAGATACTTGATGTCAAGCAGACCATCTCCTTCCTGTCTGCACAGAACCAGACCTGTCAGGTGGCCTCTGTTTGTTTGTATCACCGACTGTGAGATAAAGAGGTGCAGTGATACTGGTAATTGCATAACATATTGTATCAGGAGATGTTATGATACTGCCTAAGTGCTCGTGCCTCCGGCCATCAGCAAATTCCACCAAAGGTCAAGTTGTACAATAGCCTCTCCAGAGGATGGCTCTGTTCTTGACTTCTGCAGAGCTGGCGTGTGAAGTTCCATTAAACTCCATGCCCCACTGCAACTGCTGCCAGGAATGATGCCAACTGAGGCAGGCTGTGGTTTGCAGACTACTCTAAAATGCTTGAGACACCCCTCCCCACTTAACTTGTGGGGAGAGACAGAGAGGGAATTACTGCTTGGAGTAATCACCTTCTGAATATGCATGTGGATTGTCATTTGGAGAAGAAAAGAAGATAGCATGATAGTAATTGTGTGTGTTTGAGATGTATAGTGTGAATCCAGGTGATAAGCTCTCTCTGCTTCTGCTGAAATCCTGTGGTTGGGATGAGTTGTAGCCCACAGTGAAGAGTTTATCCATACTCACCATGCTGAATACGTACGTACTGACTACAGGCATCTCAGAGAAGATTGCTTAATGATGGTGAACTTCTTCCACAGCAGTAATCTGACCCTTGTGCCATGATTTATGAAGTGAGGGGGAAAAAAAGGTGAAAATGGTGATGGAATTTATGGGTGGACATACTGCTGTGAGTAACCAAGATGAATGCTGCTATTGAGAGGCCTGGTGTTCCCGTGAAGGCAAACTTCCTTATGTTTATTTAATTCTGTTGACCGTGTTAAGAACTTTGAGAGATTTTTAATGGCTTATAAACTCTGGTTAAGCATCTGTAGGAACATGGGTTTAAGTAGGTGTGGCCAGCAGGTCAAAGGAGGTGATCCTCCCCCTCTACTCTGCCCTGGTCAGGCCCCACCTGGAGTGTTGTGTCCAGTGCTGGGCTCCCTGGGATAAAAAAGACAGGGATCTCCTGGAGAGAGTCTAGAGAAGGGCTACAAAGATGATGAAGGGCCTGGAGCATCTCCCCTGTGAGGAAAGGCTGAGAGAGCTGGGGCTGTTCAGCCTGGAGAGAAGAAGACTCAAGGGGGACCTTATGAATGTTTATAAATATTTTAAGTATGGGGTGCCAGGGGAAATGGCCAGCCCCTTTTCAGTGTCTGTGGGGACAGGACAAGGGGCAATGGCTGCAAGTTGGAGCACAGGAAGTTCCCCACCAACCTGGGGAGGAACTTTTCCCCATTGAGGGTGCCAGAGCCCTGGGACAGGCTGCCCAGGGGGGTGTGGAGTCTCCATCCCTGGAGATATTCAAGACCCGTCTGGGCACCTCCCTGTGCTCCTGGGGAGCTGCTTTGGCAGGGGACCCGATGAGCTCTCCAGGGCCCTTCCAACCCCTACAACTCTGTGATTCTAGGTGAGCTGAAGAACTGCAGATATTTTGTGAAGATTCCTAAACTTCTCTAAAGTTTATGTAGGACCTGAAAAGCCCTGTTGACTCCAGGTGAAAGCTGCTGATGCTTAAGACCTTTGGGTGTTTTTTGGGGATGTGTTTATGTTAGCACAGATTTGAAGGAGCTTTGGGAAGATATTATGATGAATTGCAGCTCGCCTGTGTCTTGGCAGGGAGATTGCATTGTCTGGAGAGGCTAGTGACAGTCTGGCTGCTGCTTGGCCACTCAAAGCAGTCTGTAGTTTGGGTGTGTGTTAAGGATTTCCTTTGATCCAGTGTGGTGATTGCTGTGATCTTCAGTGGCTTCAGTCTCAGTCATACTCAGGTTATCTCTTGTTTGACATTATTTATGATTTTGCAGGTCTTTGTGTTACCTACAGCAAGATTCCCAGAAAGAAACAATCTAAGTTTCTCCATTTGACCAACCTTTTGGTTAAATAGGTAGTTATTAAATGATGTAATTTCAGTTCTATTTACATGATTAAGTCACTAGAACACAGCAAAGAAAACACAATGATGTATATGAGTATATTGAATGCTATTCTGATTTATTCTTCACTTAATGCCTCACCTATGGATACTTAAGTTTGTAGAGTCTGGTCTGTAGAAAAGTTTGGGGACTGGCTGTTATGCATCACTGAATCATTCATTAACAAAACGCATCTCTACTGAACTTCATTGTCTCTCTTCACCTGAGAAGTTAAAAATTAAAGAATTAACTGAAATATCAGGTTTACCAAAAGTTTTTGTAGGAGTTACTCTTTTTGTTACGCTCAGCTCATGCAAAGCCCAGCTGAGTTTTCACCCAGCTTTGAAGGAACCGGTGTCATTTTGTCTGTCACTCCTATAGCAATGAAGACTCACAAGGCAGCAGTTTGGTTGTAAGCCAAAATTGTCATCTAGTAGGAAAAGGATGGCTGGTTTGAATTGGAGGAGTCCAGTGCTGATTTCTGCACAGCAGACGTATATGAACCCCGGTGAAGAACTTTGTGTTTCAAAGTAATTTCTCTTTCATCCTTAAATTTTTATGTTCCATGGTGTTTTGCCAGAGTTCAGAGTAACTTCAGGAACTCAGCTGTCTTTCAGATGTATTTACAGGGAAAATATACCTGTCATTTCCACTCAGGCTGCACCTGTAAGCTGATACCCTTGGGTTTCTCTGTGTTTCACTGTTTTGTTTTGCTTTGTTTTCCATCATGTTTTAACAAGATAAGCATCTCTCCGTGTATTTCCCCTTCATTTCAGTAATTGCCTCTCCAGTGACCGATTTCCTGTGCTCCTCTGTTCAGGTATTATAAGATCTGGGTGTACAGCCCACATACACCAGTGCACAGAGCCCTCACTTAACCACGTTATCAGCTCAGGTAATTCATTGTAAGCTCTTCAGAGCATCAAATGGGAAATAGAGCACTTGTTTCTCTGAACTCACTCCCCAAAGACACAACCTGTGTAAACAGAGATGCTTACCAGATGCCTGGAAGTCTGACATCATCAAACACCAGGGTGGGAATTGAGTTTCTTTCAGGTTTTCAAAGTTCTTCCACTGAAATCATTTAGCCCTCTGAAAATTCAATCCAGGTATTTATAATACCAGTGTTTGACACTGTTCTGACTTGCTGCACAGCAACACAGAAAAAGAAATAGGTTTGAGTATCTGTAAGATCCAAACCATAAAGGGATTTATGACTAAAACACAATAAATGAAGTTCTACATTAAATAAACTAGGAAACAATGTTGTCTCTTGTGCCAGCTGGGATATGCTTTCTTAAAACAAGCTTAGCAAGTATTCAGCTACATTCTGCATCCTTGGAACTCACTGCGTGGGTCTTGCCTGGCAAAAAAACCCACCTATCACAATGTGATCTCATTGAGAAACAAGGAGATGTGACTACCTTATAGTAATGTAAGAATGCCATGTACTTTTACCCATTATTGACTGGAAGTTCAGGATCAAATGAGAAACCAAGGTTGTAAATTCGGATAACTGAACAAAAGTCAGGTTGATAATGCCTTTTCATTCCCCTCTTATTGCTCAGCGATGCCGTTTCGGTGTTGCTTGGGCAGTGTTTGATCAGTGTTTGTATCGGCATGCTGCTGTCTGGAGCCAGGCGAATATGGGTTATCATAGCATCATAGAATGGCCTGGGTTGGAAGGGACCCCAAGGGTCACAGAGCTCCAACCTCCCTGCCACAGGCAGGGACACCAACCTCAGGCCTGGAGCCATCCAACCTGGCCTTGAACACCCCCAGACACGGGGCACCCACCCCCTCTCTGGGCAGCCTGTTCCAGCCCCTCACCACTCTCTCTGCAAAAAACTTCCCCCTAATATCCATTCTAACCCTTCCCTCCTTTAGCTTTAATCCATCCCCCTTGTCCTGCCATTGTCTGTCCTTTGAACAAGCTGATTCCCCTCCTGTGTCTCTGCTCCCTTCAGGGACTGGCAGGCTGCAATGAGGTCCCCCCACAGCCTTCTCTTCTCCAGGCTGACCCAGCCCAGCTCCCTCAGCCTCTCTTTGTAGGGCAGCTGCCCCAGCCCCCTGAGCATCTTTGTGGCCCTCCTCTGAACCCTCTCTGGCTGTTGTTGTATTGCATCTTGGCTCTTCCAAGGTGTCGAGCGACTTTGCAGACGTGGTGGAACAGGAGGTTAGAGGAGTGAGCTCGAGCAGGCTGCGTACGGCACGGGAACGACCGTGCTGCACCTCTTCTGGGGCCTCCCACAGAGATACCAACGATAACCCCGGCCTTGCTAAACTGCGTGACTGGCTTAATTATTTGACATCAAAGCCTGGATACAGACTTAAAGGAAGTATGAAAGCCTGAGTCAAGAGTTTGATTCTGTGGAGGTTCCTCTGCGTGGTTTATGAGTGTATTAGACAGTGTTGAACCTCTTCTATCAGTGTACTGAGCAGCATGGGTGCCTACGGTCATAAATCGCTTGTTCTGTCGTCACCTCCTGCGGGTCAGGAGTTTTATGTAGAGGAGTGACTTGCTTTGCTGACTTTAAAAGAACAGTTTCCCTACATTTCATGGAGAATATGAAGTCAAAGGTGTCTTTACGCAGAAGAGAAAAATGAGATCTGAGATGATGCTCGTTTCTTCAGGGAATCCAGCCCATACTATTAGACTTGGTCTTCTGTGCGGATCAGCTTTACCCCTTTTGTGGAAAGTCACTGGTAAGGACTGGGGCTTCTTGGGGTCAACTTGTCTAATACAGGGCAGGCATCTGCCCCTGGGCAGATGAACTGTGTAGTATATGGGCACAGGCTTCTTTAGGCTTGCTTCTGAAGGAGGGAAAAGCTCAGCAGTGTGTGGGCTACGTACACGTAGAGTAGGATGACGGTATAGGTGGTTGCTGCTTCAAGTTAGGAAAAGAGATCAAGGTGTGTGTGTCCTCCCCAGTCCTGACAGTCATTAGCATTTCAGGCACCCAAAGACAGGACAATTGGACTGTGAGCCAGGAACCCACGTGGCTTTTGGGATCTGTTACACTTCCACAGCATCTTTGATCAGCGAACGTAACTCTGGGCTTGTGAGAAGAGCTTTTCCTGCTTCATTTAAACCTTTAATTTGGCAGTGGCTTGAGCTGCCCCCTTCATCCTTGTATTGTGAAGAACAGTGAATAATTAATCTATATTTTTATTGTTTACAATGTCTGCAATTTTACAAGACTGTTCTCTGCTGAGCGCCACATCTGAGGCTCTTTTTCCACACCAGCTACCCTGTGCCTCATTGCTACCTGTCTACTTCTGCTACCTGTGAATATTTTTATATTTTTCCATTCTGGGATTCTCCACTACTGAACAGACAGTTCAGCTCTAAGTGTACCACAGGCAGTGTTTCTTGGTCCTCTTCTCCCATATGGTTCTAACTTTACTTGGTTTTTTGGATAGCACAGAAGTATATATGTATATGTATATATACATATATATATATACACATACACACACTGTGTATTTTATATATTTATATTATATATAATATAAAAAGATA
The DNA here is from genome assembly GCA_022605575.1 of Laterallus jamaicensis coturniculus. Classification (NCBI taxonomy): domain Eukaryota; kingdom Metazoa; phylum Chordata; class Aves; order Gruiformes; family Rallidae; genus Laterallus; species Laterallus jamaicensis. Next base: position 9,639,953 of record JAKCOX010000025.1, read on the forward strand.
CAATGTGTGTATATATTTTATATTGTATATTATATAATATATTAGATATTATATTATATATTGCATATTATGTATTTATATAATATATAAAATACACAGTGGGCACAAATACTTCAGAAAATATTCTGGAATGCAGAATCTTCCCTGAGGATAATTAGCTGTTTTAAAGCCTGTCATTTTGTCCTTGCCATTGGGATGATGGTTTCCCAGAGACATCCCTTTGCACTCACTGATACTGAATTTCACCTGGCATCTTCTCGCATAGCTATTCAGGCGATCCCAACTGGTGGGTCCTTGCTGTTGAAAGGAAGATTATTTGCCTTTCTCTCTTTTTTTTTTTTCCCTAAATGCTGCTTTCCCCCACCCCTACATTCCATGCCATAACTCATTCCTCTCTTGGTGTGGCCCCAGTTCTTGTGAGACCCTTTCCCAAACCCATTTAACTCATTAAAACTGTGGAAAATACTCAACTATTTATTTTCTAGGCACATCTTCTGCTGTTTCCATAAGCTAAATGAGCTCATGGAGAAGTCAAGGACAAGGGGGAAGCCCTAGGGAATGTTTGGCCAGAAGCATGGGAGGAGGTGGGAGCTACTGGTATTCTGTTGCTCATTAAACCACACACTGAGTAGCCTGAGACCCTCATGCAAATCTTCCCAATCAGCTTGAGGTTGGAGAATTCCAAACAATATTGTTTCATCTGCAAACTTTGCCACCTCGTTAATTTGCCTTTTCCTGAGTCATTTCCAAACCCGCTGAAATACCCCACATGGGAACGTCCCAACTTCCTCTGTGCTGAACCAGAATGCAAACAATCCATTTCGCTTTTTTGGCAAATATTTGTCAGCTGCATCTTTCATTCCCCACGTTATTTGTTAGCCACAGAAACTCACTAATAGGCTTCCTGCCTCTGATGTGTTGAAAAAGGCTTTATTGTTCCTATGTAAGCCCCTAGCATGGTTTTCTCTTTGGGCCAGTCCCCTTAACTTGCCAGGATTATAGGCTTTTCTACTCTCATCATTTGGATGCAAGTTCCAGTTCTCAGAAGTTGCCTTTTCCTTCTCCTTTCCTTTCTTGCTCAGTGCTGGGCTTTTGGAGTCCAGCTTGGGTCCTTTGCTCCATTGGCATAGGTTTACTCTGACCCTCTAGCAGGAGGTATTTCTGTATCACCAGGAAACACTTTACCTTCTGATTCTCTTTCTACAATGTGGGTTTATATATTTATATGTATATATTAATTTCTATTTCTATTTATATTTATATTTATATTTATAAAGCGCCTATCACCGTATTGATAACCATTCTTTGGAACCACTCTGACTACTTCTACAACTTCACAGGTGGAGTGGGTTTTTTTTACTTATTTATTTTTATTTTCCTTTCCTACAAATAGGGGGTTTAAGTGTATAATGGTCACTATTGCATAAAGAACCCAAACCCCTGTGCACTGTGCAGGATTGCATCTGCTTGGATTTGTTCCTCCAAATAGCTCTGTAAAGAAGTCAATAAGGATACCTAAAGCTTTCTTCTGGTGAGACCTCAATAGCACATTTGCCGTGCCTGGATGGCAAGGACTGAAGTCACCCATTAACACTCTGCTTTTCCACTTCCATAACCTTCCTGACTCCCCTTTATCTCCCCCTGGTCTGTGGCATCACCACAGACAGGCAGTTACTTGGTAGCTTTAATACTTTTTAAATTTCTCCTCCCCATGCAGGCATGGAATTTCAGCCTGGAGATCTCTGGATCTCTTTCATACTGTTAAATATGAGTTAGCACTGTCTAGTGCACTATTCCTGTATCCTCTGGATTAATCTCTTTACCTTGAACTTCCCAGTTGTTTATCTAATTAATATTCTAATTTAAACACAGACATTTTGTTTTACCCATCTTAACTCCAGGCTTGGTTTTTGTGTTTGCAAGGTAGACCACAGAATCATAGGGGTTGGAAAGGACCTCCAGAGATCATTGAGTCCAACCCCCTGCCAAAGCAGGGTCCCTAGGACAGGTCACACAGGTCAGTGTCCAGACGGGGCTGGAATCTCTCCAGAGAAGGAGACTCCACACCCCCTGGGCTGCCTGTCTCAGGGCTCTGGCACCCTCACTGGGGAAAAGTTCTTCCCCAGATAGGTGTGGAACTCCCTGTGCTCCAACTTGCAGCCATTGCCCCTTGTCCTGTCCCCACAGACACTGAGAAGAGGCTGGCCATATCCTCCTGTGTCCCACCCTTCAGATATTGATAACCATTGATCAGATCCCCTCTCAGTCTCTTTTCTCCAGGCTGAACAGCCCCAGCGCTCTCAGCCTTTCCTCACAGGGGAGATGCTCCAGGACCTTAATCATCTTTGTAGCCCTTCTCTGGACTCTCTCCAGGAGATCCCTGTCCTTTTTATCCCAGGGAGCCCAGAACTGGATACAACACTCCAGGTGGGGCCTGACCAGGGCAGGACAGAGCAGAGGGGGAGGATCCCCTCCTTTGACCTGCTGGATATAAATAAGATTCACAGGCAGACATATATAGAATCATAGAATCATAGACTGGGCTGGGTTGGAAGGGACCCCAAGGGTCACAGAGCTCCAACCCCCTGCCACAGGCAGGGACACCAACCTCAGGCCTGGAGCTACACAAGGTTGCCCAGGGCCCCATCCAACCTGGCCTTGAACACCCCCAGGGATGGGGCACCCACCCCCTCTCTGGGCAGTCCCTTCCAGCCCCTCACCACTCTCTCTGGAAAAAACTTCCCCCTAATATCTAATCTAACCCTTCCTTCCTTCCTTTAGCTTTAATCCATCCCCCTTCTCCTGCCATTGTCATATCTGTATGCATGTGGATATAGATACTCACATGCCCATGTTCATACACACACATACAGATACACGTCTGTCCATACACACAGCATTCTTGTGTGGCAGGTATCAGCACAATATCCCATCTTTTTAGGTGCAGGAATTAAAAGACAGGTTTTGTATGGGGATTCCAGCTAAGAATACCTAAAGCCTGACACACACAGTTACTCTCAGAGCCGGAGCTGCTGCTGGAGAGGGGAGCACCCAGTGCTCTGTGCTGCTCCTGAGAGCGCAACCAGTTGGAAAATGCTCCCTGAAGTCGCTAGCCCAGAGCAAGGCAGAGCTTGAGTCGGGTACAGACAGAGGCACCGATCGAACGTCTGCAGTACTTAATCTCTGCAAATGTTAATAAAAGTATTAGGCAGGCAACATGTTTCCTCTTGTTTTGTTATGGTTGAATTTCATATGCAGACAGCATGCCACGAACCTCGTTTTCCCTTGCCATCCCTTCACACCAGCAGCAGCTTTCCCGAGCCTCAGGCACCGCAAGCTCTGACTCATTTACTTAATATTCCTCTAATGAAACTGCCCAGAGCTCTGGACCTATTCTCCTCCAAAACAATCTTCCTCCTCCCTATTTTTCCACACCCTACACTTTCTTCTCTGCTCTCCTCACATTCCTAATCAGACTTGAGCCGAGCTTTCCTTGAGCAGACCTTCCCTCACTGCCAGCCCCCGCTTCTCTGCCCAGTGCCCTTGCCCCAGTCAGCCCAATGGCAGCAGGCGGGCTGCAAGGATCAGCCCGTGGGTCCAGGCTTGTGGTATGAGATGGCACTGGAGGTACCAGAGGTACCAGGCAGCCTTTGTAGTGAAGAAACAAGCAAGAGTGTTTCCTCAGCCACAGTGTGATGGGGAGAGGGGTCTCCTCCCCATTGCAGTTATTGAGCAGGACCCAGGGTGGCTTGAAGATGTGCTGATTTACAGGGCATCCTTTGCCAGGGGACTGCAAGGGCTGCGGCAGCAGAACTGGAACAAGCACAGAGAGCTCCTTGCATAAAGGAAAGGAATGGCAGAAGAGGCTGTAACTGGCTTCTGGGAAAATCCCATCCTGGGACTGGGGGTTACTGGGATGAGCAAAGTCCCAGCCCAGGGGGCTGCCACCAGAAATAAACCAGAGAGCAGCTGCCCAGCATCACTGAGGACCACATTACCACCTGACACCCCGAGGTGGTGAGGGGTTAAAGGGAACTGCAGACACTTGTGTTCAGTTGCAATGCTGGGGTCCAGAAATAGGGAGCTCCAGAGCTTTTGCCCTCTCCCAGGTCCACTGGCTTTGCTTTCTCCATGCTTGGAGGCTGGTACTGAACACTGTGAGCAGCAGAACAGCAGGGATGCAGCCATTAGTGTATATGTTTTATGTGTATATGTATTTTTATATATATATATAAAAGCTGTATTATATAGTCTCTCTGCATGAGACTGCAGAACCCAGTAGAGAAGCTGTGTGGTTGGAGTTGAGGAAGAAAACACACTTAGGGGCAGCCAACACTCCTGTGGGTTTTTCTGGATGTGGAACATGAATGGTGCTGGATGGGTCTGACCCTTGTTGGGCTGCTCATGACAGCCCCAAGAGACACTGGTGAGCTGGTGGTACTTCTGTTACTCGTGATGTAGGGATCTTCACCAGGAATTTCAATCTCATTCTTAAAGATTTCTGCATCATTGATTTGTGTGCGTGTGTGTGTGTGTGTGTGTTGTTTTACAGAGATGTCCAGTCCCCCTTGGAAGGACTTTGGTCCTGTGGGGAAGAAGTTGGGGCTGATCCAGGGCAGGGCTGGATGCCCAAGTCTGCTACGGAAAACACAGGAGCCATGCTTCTGACCAACATGGGACCTGTGGAGCTTGGCTTCTCCAGCTCAGCCCTGGTTAAGAAACTGCTTCTTCGTAAGGAGCCTTTTCTGCCCAGTGTGCAAAACAGTGGTGCTTTGTGATCCTCAGGAGTTCTTTTTGCAAGCGTGGATTGAGACAGTCGTGGATTGTTGGGTGGCATCTGCAGAATCCCTGCCTGCAGTGCCTCCTGTGAGCAGCAGAGCAGTTCAGTGGGGTAAGGATCACAGAATCACAAGGTTGGAAAAGACCTTTAAGATCATCAAGTCCAACCATTCCCATCCTAAGCTAAACCATATCCCTGAGCACCTCATCTTCCCTTGTTTTGAACACATCCAGGGAAGGTGACTCAGCCCCTCCCTGGGCAGCCTGTTCCAGACTCTGACAACTCTTTCAGTGAATTTTTTTTTTCTAAAATCTAATCTGAACCTGATACCTCACAGGTGGGAGGAAGGTCTCTGGATGGGTTTTGTGGTCAGTGAATGGAGGGTTTCTTCCTCCTGAGCAGCTCCATCAGGATGCACCGTTTTTTACAGAGAGAGTGGTGAGGGTCTGGAACAGGCTGCCCAGAGAGGGGGTGGGTGCCCCGTCCCTGGGGGTGTTCAAGGCCAGGTTGGATGGGGCCCTGGGCAACCTTGTGTAGCTCCAGGCCTGAGGTTGGTGTCCCTGCCTGTGGCAGGGGGGATTGGAGCTTTATGATCCTTGGGGTCCCTTCCAACCCAGCCCATTCTATGAAAATAGAAGGATTTATTTCGGGCTGGATGATCTGACTGGTGAAGGACACTTGGGGGGCAGGGAGGGAGGCTGTGTGGGGCTGTGGGTTAGGAGGTGCTGGAGTTGGTCTGCCCCTATGGCAGGGGGTTGAGAGGGGGGTGAGAAGGACCAGGCCTGGTCAGGGGTGGGAGCGAGAGGAGCGAAGCCATTTTACACAGGGGAACCACAGGCTGCGATCGAACCTCGCGCGCTGCGCTGGCGAGGAGAGGGCTGGTGTGTGTAATTGTCAGCCTTGCACACACAAAGCTCTCCTGGGCCGGCTGCTCCTGCAGCCTGTACAGACAGGCCTGCGCTCCTCAAAGACGAGGGATCGGATTCTTGCCCTCCGGGGGTTTCCAGCCAGCTCGCAGTTCAGAGGAGTCCTTTCTTTCTCCTGCTGTTCACGCCCTGCAAAGAATTTTCTATCAACAAAAGAAATTGTTTTATAATCAACTTGATGTTCATCCCCAGTCCTGGGGTATGAAAGGCGTTTTGGAGGACCAGGGAAATGGAGAGTGGAAGTCATGGAAGTGGGGGATGGCAGCCAATGGCCCAGCCCTGCCCAGATGGGGCTGATGAATTTGATGGGAGGGGGTGGGGGGGTGGTGTCTAGGGGAAGCTCTGGGAGTGGCAGTAATCAGACAAAATGCCAGGAAAGGAACAGTCCCTAGGAAGAAGGGGGAGGGGAGGATCCCCGGTACATGCTTTAGTAGGTTGAGGAGACTGTAACTCCCACAGCTGGACTCCGGTGTCTCTGTTGGGTGCTCCCTTCATGTGAAGATCCTTGAAATGTTGACTGTATCTCAGGCTGTATCACAGAGTTAATAGGACAGTGTCAAACGCAGAGGGGTTTAGGAAAAACCACTCTAGTTGAACCCTACTTGAAGGCAGCCTTCTCATGAGTCTTCTGCACAGAGATGCAGCAGTAGGATGTCATGAAATCTTGGGGAGGTCTCATCAACAAGTTCAGGAGCCCTGGGACAGCCTAGGGAAAGAGGAAAATGTTGTCCTTGAAGAAGACACATGTGGTGGAGTTTGCAGTCACTTTTGAGACCCACAGCATAGAGACCTGTGTGACCAGCTGTCCTGGTTCCAGCCAGGACAGAGTGACCCTCCCCAGGCAGCCAGCACAGGTGAGCTGAGCTGGCCCAGGGTCTTTTCCACACCACAGGGCATCCCCCTTGTAAAAGGGGTTGGTGGGGGAGCAGTGGGTCCATGCCGCTCCGGGACAGCCTGAGTGCAGTCAGGCACCAGGTCGGTCTGTGTTACCATCCTGTCAGGTCAGAAGGTGCTCCATGTCATCACCTGTGTGTCTCCTGTCACAGGCTCTGTTGTTGTTCCCCTTCCATGGTCTTTACTCCAACCCGTGGGGGCTCCAGCCATGTCTCTTCCTGGGGAGGGGTGAGCGAGGGGCGCCTGGTGCTCAGCTGCTGCCACGACACCAACAGCCTGTAGTTTATCCCTGCCCATGGAGGTGCTGGAGTGTGCTCGTGGCACACAGCTGGGAAGCACAGACATCCCATCCTCACGAGTGTGGAACACACGCAGTGGTCATGCAGGCTTCAACAAAACACAGCTACCCCCGGCATCTTCTGGAGCAGCCACCCATCTTCCACACCATTGCTTATGATGGGAGATATAGAACTTGCATTTTTTATCCCAGGGGATGCCCTGCAGTCACCTCCTCAGGAGTGGAAATATGAAACTCTTCCAAATCCTATTTCCACTATTCCTGCACATTTGTAGCCCAGGGCTCATTTTCCTGCCCTGAAGCAGTTGTCCATCTCTTTCTCTTTTCAGGCTGCAGTTTTCTGTATGTTTTCAGCCTCTCATAGCCAAAATTTCATGAGGAAAAAAACCCTGGGGCTCCAACAGCCCAACTGCAGCTCCAGGATGGTGACAGGACAAGGCAGTGGGCAGGTTGCTGTGGAACATCATTGGGAGGAAGAACCTCCTGGGGAGGCCCAGCCTCTGCTCTTGGGACATGTGGCAACCTCAGGCTGGGCAGAAAATCTGTTTTAAGTTATATGACCATATTTCAGGGTCTTCTGAAGGAGCTGTCACTTGCCTTTGAGGTACAAATGCCTCTGCCTGGCTCTGTGGTGGTGGAGTCAGTATTTTTTAGAGGAAGATGGAAGCGTGGGCTCGGGACCTGGACTTTGTTACCTGACTGATTTTCTTGGCTTCCCTGAATGTGTCCAGAAGCTGGTGAGTTTGGAAGGGAAATTCTTATTTTTTATGTGCTTACAAAAGGCGTTTTGTAAATGTCAAAGTTGAAAGCACTTTTCCTTAGCAAAAAGCACCTTTAATAAGAAAAAAGTACTTTTCCTTAGCAAAAAAGTACCTCTAATTAGAAAAAAGAACTTTTCCTTAGCAAAAAGAACCTTTAATTAGAAAAAGTACTTACACCTAGCAAAAAAGTACCTTTAATTAGAAAAAAGTACTTTTCCTTAGCAAAAAGTACCTTTAATTAGAAAAAAGTAATTCTCCTTAGCAAAAAAGTACTTTTCCTTAGTAAAAAGTACCTTTACTTAGAAAAAAGTACTTTTCCTTAGCAAAAAAGTACTTTTCCTTAGCAAAAAGTACTTTTAAATAGAAAAAAGTACTTTTCCTTAGTAAAAAGTACCTTTAATTAGAAAAAAGTACTTTTCCTTAGTAAAAAGTACCTTTACTTAGAAAAAAGTACTTTTCCTTAGCAAAAAAGTACTTTTCCTTAGCAAAAAGTACTTTTCATTAGAAAAAAGTACTTTTCCTTAGTAAAAAGTATCTTTAATTAGAAAAAAGTACTTTTCCTTAGCAAAATGTACTTTTAATTAGAAAAAAGTACTTTTCCTTAGGAAAAAGCTCGCCACCCATCCATCCAAACCTGGCTGGGCAGCTGGGCTGACTCCACAGCCTTTTGTAGAAGGTTTTTAGGGCTTTGAAGGCAACCCCATCTCACGTTGTATCTCCTAGCCAGGGACACATACTGAACACCACCCAGCAGCCTTTGAGCTGTTTGTGTCAGGATTGTTTGCTTACTTAATTTTAAAACAACCGCCTCCCTCTAAGCGGAGTGATTGCCACATCATGATGCTCTGGAAGTGTCCTTTGGCTCTCACTTTACAACAGCAACGGGGTCGGTGGCCAGCTGGCCACCAGAGCAGGAAACCAAACGACAAGGAGAATAAATAGTGCTTCATGGAGCTGGAGTGTCTGGCAGTGTGAGGATGGACCAGCCTCTGGAATATTCACCAAGGAGGGAGCTCTCAACGGCTGCCCAGCTGTCTGCTAGCAGCGATGGGCCCAATAAGCAAATGATGTATGGACCTCTGCCCGCTCCCCACACACAGAGGCATGAGCATTGTCTTGCCCACTAAGATGATGGATTTTGCTGGGGACAGAAGGAATGGTTGATATAGTTGGCAGAAGTGTCGTCTCTGCGGGTTTCCAAAGAGCAAGAAGCAGCCGTCCTTGGAATCATAGAATCCTAGAATGGCCTGGGTTGGAAGGGATCTCACGGATCACAGAGCTCCAACCCCCCTGCCACAGGCAGGGACACCAACCTCAGGCCTGGAGCTACACAAGGTTGCCCAGGGCCCCATCCAACCTGGCCTTGAACACCCCCAGACACGGGGCACCCACCCCCTCTCTGGGCAGCCTGTTCCAGCCCCTCACCACTCTCTCTGGAAAAAACTTCCCCCTAATATCCAATCTAACCCTTCCCTCCTTCAGCTTTAATCCATCCCCCTTGTCCTGCCAGTGTCTGTCCTTTGAACAAGCTGATTCCCCTCCTGTTCCTCTGCTCCCTTCAGGGACTGGCAGGCTGCAATGAGGTCCCCCCACAGCCTTCTCTTCTCCAGGCTGACCCAGCCCAGCTCCCTCAGCCTCTCTTTGTAGAGCAGCTGCTCCAGGCCTCTGAGCATCTCTGTGGCTCCTCTGACCCCTCTCCAACAGCCCCACATCTTTCTTGTATTGGGGGCTCCAGCTCTGGACACAGGATCCAGCTGGGGCCTCAGGAGGGCAGAGCAGAGAGGGACAATCCCCTCCCTGTCCTTGGGCAGATCTGTGGGAGAAGCAGCAGCCTGTGGGGATTCCCCAGCCCCTGATTGATGGTGAGCCCTGAGATTGTAGGGTGGGTAAATGAGAAGTACAGTTTGGGCTCTCAGCCAGGGGGGCTTGTGGTTAACGTCATCTCGTGTGTGACAGGACGGCAGGCGTTTTGCAGGTATAAGGGCTTGATCACAGAGGTGAGAAGACAGCTCAGGCCAAGAAGAGCAGGAAGAAAGGGTTGTGGCACTCCTGGTGTCAATGAGATTCATCACGGAAGGTCGCTTTCAGATTGGTTTTTGGCATTAGAAGAGGATTTGAATACCTCTCTGGGAAAAGTGCCACCCCCACTACCCCACAGCAGCGTGTCCAAGTTGACCTCAGTGGTTTCCTGCCAAAAATACCTGTGAACAATAATGACTTGTTAATGATTTATCCCAGTGTTCTCAAGTGCTGCACTGATTCCTAGTACAACAGAAACCACCGGAGCAGTGCTCCACAGGCTTTAAGGTTTTGGTTACAATGGATTTTTGTCCTCACAGAGTGCCAGCAGTGTGGGTTGCATGAGGAAACCAAGGGCTTGGCAGGCTGGGCAGCGTAGGTGCACATTGTTCAGGGTAACACCGGGGGGGTCTTGGTGGGGAAATCAACTGACCTGTGGCAGGGAAGAAACCCACCGAGCTGTAACAAAGGGTTGTCCCTTCCAGAGCTGGCAGGCAGCAGTGGGCAGACATTGCAGCAGCTTCTGCGTGGTGATGTCGATGCCAGCAAGGCAGAGCTGTGCAGAGAGCTGCTGCAGATCCATTCTGCCTGCAGCAGGCACGGCTCTGGCAGTGGGAGCTGGGAGAAGGAGCTGGGAGATGGGCACCCACCGTTTTCACAGCCTGTTAGGGCAGGAGTGTGGAGCTTCATAGCGCCGGGGGGGTGGTGAGATACAACATTAAAGAACTATTCTCTGTGCTTCCAGCACTGCTGTGTGATGAACCCTGGATCAGAGAACCTGTCTTGGTGAGGGGGAGCACAGCAAGATGAAAAGCACCAGGTACAGAGGGAGATCTATGAGTGCACCAACGCCTCCACCCTTGGGAATCAGGAGAAAAGGAACTGCCTAGGGACCAGGGTCTGCATGAGTCAACTCAAGGTGCAGATGGCAGGTTTTCCACAATGCAGTTTCTCTGCTGAGCAGCCACATCAGCTTTCCCAGTCTTTCTCTGGCAAGGACCAGCATCATTGTTAGGTAGAAAGCAGAATAAGGCCAAATTGGCAGGTGTTGGGCTGGCAGCCCCCCCCATCACATCTCTGACCTGCAGTAACCAGAGACGAGAGACAGACTCGTGGGAGGGCTGTGCTCCTTTCTGAACTTCTAGTCCCAACCTCTGTGACTCCAGATATCCTTGTTATCCCAGCATTCACCCTCCTTTTGGATCTCTGATCCCCTCTCGAGGAGACACGGGTTGATGAGAGCTGGATCCTCCAGTGGAGATGATGTCGCAACTAACCTACTTTCACTGCCTCGAACACATGGGCTGAGCCTGGCTCCCTTCCCACCCTGCAGTGAAGGAAGCTCCTAGAGCTCACTCCATCCAGACCATTTGAGAGCCATGTTTGGTCAGATGGTTGGGTGGCCTCCAGTTAAAGCAGTGGGTGGGTAATCTACCGGATCGCATTCTGCTGAGCAGGGAAGGGATTTCACTCTCCTCCCCATCAGTCCTTGATCCTGCCTGTTTGCAGCTCCGTGCTGCGCCCAACGCTGCCGCAGAGGTGGCTGAAAATGGAAATTTCTTCACCTTTTTGGCCTCAGCCTCTTGAGTGCTGGGCCAAGAGCTGTGTCATCCTCATCCCTAAGAGCCTCCGCGTGGAGACATGCCCTTTGGTGATGAATGCTGGAGTCTTCAGAGGCTCCCAACAGGCTGAAACTAAGGGGAAGAGTTTCATGCTTACCTGCTTCAAGCTCTGTTCAGCATGGCAGCCCAGCTCTTGGAATGTCTGTGATGCCTTCAGTTGCTGGACCGCCCAGGATGCAAGCTTGCTTATGTGCTGCAAGGATGGTAGTAGCCAGGGGTGTGTGTCAGAGCTGACAGAGGTTGGGCTTGGAGGTGTCATGTAAGAACATCATCAAAAAAATACTTATTGGCTCAGCTGAAATCCTTTGCAGGGGTCATTTCTGGAGGGTGTTGTGGAAGAAGGTATGAAGGGGTGAAGAGGCAGCGAGGTGTGCTTGTGAAACCCTCTGGGCTTTCAACCTTGAGCTCTGGACACATCCTCCAGATGAATAACTTCAGCAGGACACTGGAAAGGTACAGAAAGCTGGGATTGCTCTGGCCTGTGAGGTGGCAGCAGTTCTGGATCAGCCCCTGTGTGCCTATGCTGACATTCTTATTCCTGCTCAGCATCACCCATTAAATGAATGCTCAAACAGTCCTAACTTTGCTGTTCAGACTGGTGCAACCCGGTGTGACCGTGGGTTGTGTGGCCTTAAAAAAGAGGATCTGTGCCTGTACATTGGAAGGTGGCAAATGACCCAACACTGGGACTCAGGCACCCCATCTTTCGTGCCTCCTGTAGCAGCTGATGAGCTCAGCATCCCCAGGAGCCCGGAGCTGCATTCTCGGCATTCCTGCAGCTCCTTAGATGTCAGTGATGTCATCGATAGCAGCCAGGGAAATGCGGATCCCAGAGGGCCTGAACTCATGTCTTAGCAAGCAAGCGTAGGAGGAATCGGTTTTTGTAGCGTGCTGCACTGTGCTAGCAAGTTTTATTGACTCAAATCACAGCAAACACATCTGCATCCAGGGTTCTGTCTCCTGGTGATACTGCAACACCCAGCCAGGGAGATCCTCCTGTCCTCCACCAGCCACTCTCTCGCCCCTGTTTGAAACCCCTACATCTGAGCAGTAAAACAATGGGAAGCCGGTGTGGTATGCGGTTGAAAAGCAAGTAATTTATTCCTTTAGCTATTCAATCTTCACCCTGGTGCCTGGGACCTGCTGACATACATCGTATTTCAAGCACCACACTTGGCACCGTGTTGAAGGCGTCAGCCTCCCTTGGAAGCTCCGTCTCTTGTTAGCTGGGGAAGGAGGTGTTGTGCAGCTTCTGTGCAGGACAAAACGTCTCATTTTGGGAGAAGAGGAGCAAAATTTTAACAGGAACTGTCCTGCTTGTATTATCTGGCCTCTTCTGCAAAGAGCCTTCGGAGGATGACATGCCAGCACTGCCACAGCCTCCCGGGAGGCATGGGATGCATTGCTTGATGCTGCTGGTGTAGCCGGGAGCTTTCAACCCCAGGCTGGGTTCCAGCAGGGTTTTTCTAACAACGGTCTGTGGATAACGTGAAGCCATGCAGATGGTGTCAGCTGCAGATGGTCTGCCAAACTGTGTTCAGTAGCATTTTAAAGCATAAAACTCGGTAGTTAGGGGAGCTGATGGTCCATGAGATGTGTTTCTCTCTGAAATGGAAATCAGTTCTTTCCTTTCTAGCTGTATTTAACGAGCTGCCTGTGGCTGAAGCTTCCAGGGGCAATGCATGGAGCAGAGATGAGCTTCTGCTCTCGCTGAACTTCCCCAGGTTTCTGTGGGTGCAGGATTGTCAGCAGGACAGAGGCATCCTCCGCAGCCACGGTATTTCCTGCCTCGGAAGCAGTTCACTCCGTAGCCTCAGTGCTGCCTGAATGTGGCTCTGTGTTACTCAGCAGTAATTAGAGCAGCTTGCCAGCTCTTGATTTCATCCCTTCATTTCAACGGGATTTCCAGACTCGGTGCAGTTGGCCCCAGAGAGCTGGTGCTTGTTTTCTAGCTCAGATCTCACCAGGCCTTATACCTCCACCTGCATTTTCCCAGCTACAAATAACAATGGAAGTGATTTTATCTAATCTTCCACCACCTGGTTTGTTCTTGTCCACACTCTGAGGCATGAGGGTGTTGAAAACGCTTTTGGCAGGAGTCACTTTAAGCTGTGTAACCACCAGCACTAACACAACCACCCAGGCTACGTGTGAGGAGCGAGGGATGGATGGATGGTGGTGAGAAACTTAACATGAGCCAGCAGTGGCTCTTGCAACTCACAAAGCCAATGGTATCCTGGGCTCCATCAGAAGAGGGGTGGCAGCAGGGACAGGGAGGGGATTGTCCCGCTCTACTCTGCCCTCCTGAGGCCCCAGCTGGATCCTGTGTCCAGAGCTGGGGCCCCCAGTACAAGAAAGATGTGGGGCTGTTGGAGAGGGGTCAGAGGAGCCACAGAGATGCTCAGAGGGCTGGAGCAGTTGCCCTACAAAGAGAGGCTGAGGGAGCTGGGCTGGGTCAGCCTGGGGAAGAGAAGGCTGTGGGGGGACCTCATTGCAGCCTGCCAGTCCCTGAAGGGAGCAGAGGAACAGGAGGGGAATCAGCTTGTTCAAAGGACAGACACTGGCAGGACAAGGGGGATGGATTAAAGCTGAAGGAGGGAAGGGTGAGATTGGATATTGGGGGGAAGTTTTTTCCAGAGAGAGTGGTGAGGGGCTGGAACAGGCTGCCCAGAGAGGGGGTGGGTGCCCCGTGTCTGGGGGTGTTCAAGGCCAGGTTGGATGGGGCCCTGGGCAACCTTGTGTAGCTCCAGGCCTGAGGTTGGTGTCCCTGCCTGTGGCAGGGGTGTTGGAGCTCTGTGATCTTTGGGGTCTCTTCCAACCCTTGCCATTCTATGATTCTATGATTCTTTGACCTCGTGCGGGGAGGGAAACCTTGACGGCTGGATCTCGTGGGCTCTGTGGTGTCCTCTGACCAAGCGTGGAAGCCAGCACAGGCAAAGTCCTAAGCGATGTCCTGGCAGGGAAGCCCCCACCCCGCATGGCCCCGTGGGGCACAAGGGCTGGAGGAACCTCTCACTGTTCCCATCTCTCTACGTGACTTGGCTGCCGGTGCCCAGGACACCTCGCCAGAGCAGCTCTGTGACTTTCTAGCCCGGGCTCCACGATGGAGTGCCGAAGGCCCCTCCTCTACGCCAAGCATTTCGGCGCTGTGCTTTGGAAGGACTCCAGGCCAGCAGTGAAGGGCTCTTTGATAATATCTGACGGGCGGGTAAGAATTTTGGGCCGCAGCCAAGGTACACATTGCCTGTAATCGTTAACTCGGTCTGTAAACAGTTCAAACGGCACTGAAGAGGCCGTCAGTTATTACATTAGAGAACAGCCTTTCATCTGCCCGCTCAGAAGCCGGCGGTACAGTGCCGGCCCCTGCTGAGCTGCGGCAGCGCAGGGCTGCAGGCAGGGCGGGCAGTGCTTGGTCATACAATGAGCGCGGCACTGAATGGCTGACCTTCAAACCCTCCGCGCTGAGGCAATAACTAAATCATTAGTTTCCTTTTGTTCTGCACCTGGCTGAGGCTGCGGAGCCCAGGGATATTTAGGGGGGGTGGGGAGGGGAGAAGGCAACGTTCCCCTCGGGGCACAGCGCCAACTGGGAAGGCTTGGCGGGGGTGACACCTCCACCCCATGCCCATGTCTGGCCTGCAGCTCTCCCCTGGTGAGCACAGGCTCCTGTGCACTCGTGACAAATGCCATCTTTCACCCATCACCAGGTAAAGCTTCCCTGGACCAGTGCTGGTTTCTCCAGAAGAGGCCGTGATGGTGGTTCAGGTGTACGTGGGGATCCTGCAATCTCCAGGTGGTGGTGGTGGTGGTGGCAATGCTGCTGCTGAGCTTCATCTTCAGGAGAGTCCTAGAGTATTCTCACGTCAACCTCAGGAGAGGTCTATGGTCTCTTTCCTGGAGCCATTCAGCCCTCCTGGAGATATGTGATGCTTCAGAACTTAGGGCATGATCTGCCCCAAGGAGAACCTCCTTGTCAGTCTTTGCTTTTCTAGATCTCTTACCTCCTTTCTAGAAGAGCAAAAGTGCTCTTTCTGTCATTAACTTTCAAGGCTTTGACTTTGAAGCGTACTGTAGGAACTGGCTGGTTAAGGAAAGGACACATCCATCTCTGCAATGAAGTGAGGTTTGGGTGAGTCTTTGCCCCATCACTACAGAGCTGCTTTTAGGGTCAGAACTGTCTCGCTTGTGGAAGACATCATGGGACTGTGCCATCCCAAAGCTGGTCCCAAGAGACAATACAGCTTTGTCTTTTGAGTGGTAGGAAGGATGCAGCTGGCTGCTGTGCTGCCTGCACAGCCTGGGCTTTGCCATGCTTTGAGCTGATGGACAAGACATGCCTGAGTTTTGTGGAAGAGTTTTAAGAACCCCTCTCAGGATGGTGCAGGAGGTCACTGTGTAAGAGGGACTCGAGGTATGGTGGTTGCCAGTGGCGCCGTGCCCCAGTGTGAGGACAAGTTGAGCCATCTGAGGTGTGTAAGGTCAGCACGGGTTGGGTGCTGTTCATTGGGGTTTGAATCCAGGCTGCTTGCAGTATACTTGGAGGCAGCAGGAGTGTGAGCTGTTCTCCTGTGACTTGGGCCAGCTTGTCTGTACTTTCATTTCGTGGTGTGAGTCAGGGCTGACCAGAGAACCTGCCTTTGCCTTTGATATTCCAAAATGGATGTGCGGTCCAGAGAGAGGGGAGTGTATCAGAGAATCCTAGACTGGCCTGGGTTGGAAGGGACCCCAAGAATCACAGAGCTCCAACCCCCTGCCACAGGCAGGGCCACCAACCTCAGGCCTGGAGCTACACAAGGTTGCCCAGGGCCCCATCCAACCTGGCCTTGAATGTAACCAGATGTCACGATGAAACTTGGCCAAAATTCCCCCGTTGGCCCATACTGCCATCACGGTGGCTGTGCTGGAAGTGACATCTGCTTCCCCTGTGTGGGACCTCTCTGTAGGACAACAAACTCCAGAGCTGTCAGTAGGACAGCCAGGTGTGTAGCAAGAGTCTTCTCCAACATCATGGCCATGCTTGTGCAATGAGACGGAAAAGATCCAGACCTGGTGACTCACCTAAACCACCTAATCCTGCACATGTGGTAATCAAATAAACGTCCCTCTTGGGGTTCAGCACCTCTCTTTGTTGCTCACCTGCTTTGTAATGAAAAGGAGAAGGAGATGCAGTGATTGATTAGGCCCTGATTTGTGGTATCAAACCCCTGGGCACTGGTGACCTTTGAGATGGGCCAAAGATAATGAAGCTTGTGAGCATGCAGAGTGTTCCCAGGAGTGCTGGGATGGATTAAAAAACACACCAGGAGTGCTGCTCTGGCAGCCTGAGGGTCTCCTCTCCCACCCCTTGCCACTCCTTTGGGGGGACTGGGACGGTTGTCTGAGCTATTCACACGTTGAGGTAGGACTGAGCCTCTCTAAGAATAATGTGTTTGTTATCGGTGAGCATGTTTGGCTGTGACTCACACGTGGGGAAGGTGTGTTTGCTGTTAGAACAGCTCGGGAAGCTTTCTGCAGGTAAATGAAAAAGCCTCATATCCTGATGGCTGAGCTTCATACCCAGGAATCATGGAAGCTGTGGTTTTTTCCTTGGGTTCCCTGAAATACTCTGCCATTCTTTTCCAAACAGCCGCTTCCATCCTCCTCATGGTTATCATCCACTTTATCTCCCTGTGTCCTTCCTATGTCCTTCCAGCAGCACCCCACAACGCTTTTCAGCTCTACCATAGCTGTGTGCTGGGCACCCAGCACCATGTCCTGCACCTTTGGTGGCATCCTCTCCTGCCCCTTCATCCCTGAGCATAGTGACAGCTACATAGTGGAGTGATCTTAGTGTGAGAGGAACTTCTGGTAGAGCCCAAGGGTTAAGGTGAACTGGGAAGAGCCTCTCTCATACTGGAGTAAAGTTGTTCACACAGGGTGAGTGCTGGGGGAGACCAGAGGAGGGGGACCTGTGGTGTCTCAGCTTGTCACCTGTCCCACCCCAGCCATGCAGGGGTCCCAGAGGCTTCCTGCTGCTGAGAGCTGTGGCAGTGTCTGTGGGAAATGCACCACACAGGTGCACATCTGGCCATCAGAGCTGGTGCATCTGCCCTGCTCCTGCCTGCCACAACCCATTCACAGGTTGCCCATCTCTGTGACAGACCCCAGCAGAGGAGCTTGCCTAATAATTCTCACAGCCAGGTCAGTGTTAGCAGCAGGAGGGTAGTACAGCACTTCCACTTGCACTTTTCAAGCCTCTGAAATGTTACACACCTATGAAGGGATATAATTTATTTAACTGAGAGCCTCACTGACAGAATTCCAGCAAGGAAGAGGGGCATTGAGCCAGGCATCCATATCCACCAATACAGAAATGTCCCTATCCCACCCTCAGGAGCACTACTCTGTGACAGCCACACAGCACAGCGGGGTGAAGCAGCAGGTCAGTGGGGACCGAGCATCTCTGGGTGACAAGCAGCATCTCTGGGTGACAAGCAGCCTGGCACAGCAATGCTGAGATACTTTGTGCCCTCAAAAGGCAGCCATTCACGGTGCCTGAGGCTGCTTGCTTATCTCCTGGCTACTGCCAGGCTCCTTTCTGTTTTGTTGTGCAGCTTATCTATGAAGGAGCTTTGCACAGAGTCACAGACTGGTGGGGGTTTTCAGGGACCTCTGAAGATCATCCAGTCCAACCCCCCCAGAGCAGTGTCCCTCAAGCAGGCTGCACAGGACAGTATCCAGGATAATGGGGTTGGGATGTCCCCAGAGATGGAGACTCCCCAACCTCTCTGGGCAGTGTGGCCCAGGGCTCTGCCACCCTCCCAGCAAAGAAGTTCCTCCTCAGGGTTAGGTGGAACTTCCTCTGCTCCAGTTTGTGCCCATCACCTCTTCTTCTGTCCCTGGGCCCCTCTGAACACAGACTGACCCATCCTTGGGCTGGAGGAATCCCAGACACAGATACAGCCTGGGAGAAGAGCTGCTGGAGAGCAGCCCTGGGAGAAGGACCTGGGTGTCACAGTGGATGAGAAACTGAACATGAGCAGCAGTGGCTCTGGCAGCTCACAAGGCCAATGGGATCCTGGGCTCCATCAGCAGAGGGGTGGCAGCAGGGACAGGGAGGGGATTGTCCCTCTCTGCTCTGCCCTCATGAGGCCCCAGCTGGATCCTGTGTCCAGAGCTGGGCCCCAACACAAGAAAGATGTGGGGCTGTTGGAGAGGGGTCAGAGGAGCCACAAAGATGCTCAGAGGACTGGAGCAGCTGCCCTACAAAGAGAGGCTGAGGGAGCTGGGCTGGGTCAGCCTGGAGAAGAGAAGGCTGTGGGGGGACCTCATTGCAGCCTGCCAGTGCCTGAAGGGAGCAGAGGAACAGGAGGGGAATCAGCTTGTTCAAAGGACAGACACTGGCAGGACAAGGGGGATGGATTAAAGCTGAAGGAGAGAAGGGTTAGATTGGATATTAGGGGGAAGTTTTTTGCAGAGAGAGTGGTGAGGGGCTGGAACAGGCTGCCCGGAGAGGGGGTGGGTGCCCCGTGTCTGGGGGTGTTCAAGGCCAGGTTGGATGGGGCCCTGGACAACCTTGTGTAGCTCCAGGCCTGAGGTTGGTGTCCCTGCCTGTGGCAGGGGGGTTGGAGCTCTGGGATCCTTGGGCTCCCTCCCAACCCTTGCCATTCTATGATTCTATGATCCTTCTGAGCCCACCCCTCAAGGATTTATCAGCATTGAGAAGATCCCCTCAGCCTCCAGGCTCAACAGCCCCAAGTCCCTCAGCCTCTCTTCACAAGAGAGATGTTCTCATCCCCTCATCCTCTCCATAGCCCTTTGTTGTCCCCTCTCCAGTAGCTCCCAGTCCTTCCTGCCCCAAGGGAGCCCAGCACCACACGCAATATTCCGGGTGAGGCCTCCCCAGGGCAGAGCAGAGGGGCAGGACACCCTCCCTGACCTGCTGGCCAGACTTTTCTTGATACCCCCCATGTCTTCAGTTCCTTCCTACACCCCAAAACACTCCGTTTCTCTTGCAGCCCCCCCAGTGATGCTCCTCACAGCTCCCCAGTGCTCAGAGGGCCCGAGCTGGGGCTGCTGCCTGCAGCTTTGCAGTGAACAGCCCCTGTGGCCTCCTGCTCCACAGATTCTCTGTATGTTTAATGAGTTTATGCAGCTCTAACAAACCCTCTGCACACAGATCTGTAGAATTCTGGTTCCTCCATCTCTTCCAGCACAGAGACAGCTGCTCAAGGTGGAGCAGGCAGGATTTCTTGTCCTGTTCCAAATGTTGATGCCCTGCAGATCTATCTAGTAGATTCTAGAGGCTTTAGGGTCTTTTTACAGTGATGCCCAGTTGTCTCTTTGCCTGTTGACTGCTACAGGTGGTTTGACAATGGTTTCCAAAAAAACCCCTGTAATGACTCCAAGAACTTTCCTGCTTATTAAACTAATCTAGGGCTCATCCCTCCCTAAAATAGCTGGGTCTGGGTTGGTTTTTTTTTTATATTTGCATTTTTTTAACTTCTTTTGTCAATCCATCACTCAGTCCCATGAGATCCCTTTGCAGCCAGTTTTAATAGTTACCAACCTGAATATTTATGCAGTACTGAGACACTCAGCCTCTTCTCCACTCCCTTCTTCTTCCAAGCCCTTTCTGAATATTTGGACAATGCAGTTTACTTCTGGGACCGTCCTGCCAAGTTCACTCCGTTGTAGAGGCCATTCTGCTCTGTCCTCTTCTTAGCTCTGGGCAGTGCTGCATGGTTTTCTGTCACAGGTTCACAGAGCTGTAGGGGTTGGAAGGGACCTCCAGAGATCATCAACTCCAACCCCCTGCCCAAGCAGGGTCCCTGGGACAGGGCACACAGGTCGGTGTCCAGACGGGGCTGGAATCTCTCCAGAGAAGGAGACTCCACACCCCCTGGGCAGCCTGTCCCAGGGCTCTGGCACCCTCACTGGGGAAAAGTTCCTCCCCATGTTGGTGTGGAACTTTCTGTGCTCCAACATAAGGCCATTGCCCCTTGTCCTGTCCCCTGACACTGAGAAGAGGCTGGTCATGTCCCCCTGTGTCCCACCCTTCAGCTATTGATAACCATTGATCAGATCCCCTCTCAGTCTCTTCTCTCCAGGCTGAACAGCCCCAGCTCACTCAGCCTTTCCTCACAGGGGAGATGCTCCAGGCCTTTCATCATCTTCTCTGGACTCTCTCCAGGAGATCCCTGTCTTTTTTATCCCAGGGAGCCCAGCACTGGACACAACACTCCAGGTGGGGCCTGAGCAGGGCAGAGCAGAGGGGGAGGATCCCCTCCTGGGACCTGCTGGCCAGGCCCCTTTTGATACACATGGATCACCTCCCATAGCATGCAGCATTAACTGATCTACCTCAGGTCCCACCCATGCTGATGCTCTGAGGAATGCCACAGGTCTGGGAAGCATCCCTCTCCTTTTCCAAAGCTCTTCCCTTCTCTTCATTATGTTGTTGGGATTGCCTTCTTTATTTTTTTTGGCAGGGAAGTGGGGATTCTTGATCTGCCATTCCCTGCATCTCTTCTTCACACTCAGCTTGGTCTTTGCTACCCACAGTTCCTCCAGTGTCATAGTCAGTTCAGTGATGAGCTTGTGATAACAGTTCACCAGTTTATTCCATGATTTTGGTGAAGGAGCACTCTCCTGTCCTGTTCTCCTCCTCTCCTTTCCATGCCAAACTTACTGGTTGCTTATTAAAATTTTTTACTGCTATTTCAAATCAAATCAATCCTCTTGACTCATCCCCCATGAAGGAAAGGTGTGAGGCACCCTGAGCTCCCTTGGAGAGAAAACTGAGGCTCTCAGAGACTTTGCTTCTCTGGCTCCTTCATCAACCCTTGGCCCCAAAGACTCTTGTGACCAGAAAGGGAAAGGAAAGCTGTAAGTCCTTCTTCAAAACACCAAAGCAGTGAACAATCTCCTTTCTGTGGGGATAGAGGATTCTGTGCCATGAATTGGTTGAGTCTGCAGCAAGACAGGTTCAGATGAGGCAGTGGGACATACTTTTGGGTGCCTGAGGAGAAGGCAGCCCTGGTGAGGAATCTCCCTTTCTGGAGGTCTTGAAAACAGGTTGAGCAAGTGTCTGTGAGGAATGTCTTAGGGCTGGCTGATCCTGCCTTCAGGCAGTGACAGGGGCTAGATGACCTCTCAGGTCACCCTTTTTTTTCCCCCCCTACTGTTTTATAAATGAAGCCCCCTGAGTGAGAACAGAGCACCTCTCCTTGTCTGCCCTTCCTGGGACCTTTCCATGTCCCGTCCCCCCCATTTCTGGGGGAGGGCTCCTGGCTGCTCTGCACAAGCTGTGAGCAGTGGGAGCAACGGGTGGGTGAGAAGATAGTGGATCTGGTGAGAATAAAGTGGGAAAGATGGCAAGGATAAGCTAGGAAAGAGAAATGCAGTAGTTTAGGAGAAGTGGGTGGAAAAGGTAGAAAAGGAGATCATAGAATCATAGAATCATAGAATCACAGACTGGCATGGGTTGGAAGGGACCCCAAGGATCATAAAGCTCCAACCCCCCTGCCACAGGCAGGGACACCAACCTCAGGCCTGGAGCTACACAAGGTTGCCCAGGGCCCCATCCAACCTGGCCTTGAACACCCCCAGGGACGGGGCACCCACCCCCTCTCTGGGCAGCCTGTTCCAGCCCCTCACCACTCTCTCTGGAAAAAACTTCCCCCTAATATCCAATCTAACCCTTCCTTCCTTCAGCTTTAATCCATCCCCCTTGTCCTGCCAGTGTCTGTCCTTGGAACAAGCTGATTCCCCTCCTGTGTCTCTGCTCCCTTCAGGGACTGGCAGGCTGCAATGAGGTCCCCCCACAGCCTTCTCTTCTCCAGGCTGAACCAGCCCAGCTCCCTCAGCCTCTCTTTGTAGGGCAGCTGCTCCAGCCCTCTGAGCATCTTTGTGGCTCCTCTGACCCCTCTCCAACAGCTCCCCATCTTTCTTGTCCTGGGGCCCCAGCTCTGGACACAGGATCCAGCTGGGGCCTCAGGAGGGCAGAGCAGAGAGGGACAATCCCCTCCCTGTCCCTGCTGCCACCCCTCTGCTGATGGAGCCCAGGATCCCATTGGCCTTGTGAGCTGCAAGAGATGCCACAGGGTAAAGAAAGAGGGGCAAAATAGAAGTGGAGCAAGCATGTAGGGATGTGGAGGAGCTCTGCATCCTGTTGAGGGGGTGACAGGAGGGGTATGGTGACAAGGAGAGATGGAGTGACAAAGCTGGGGGTTCATGGGTCTGTCTGACAGTGTGTTAGAAGCAGGTCTGGGCCAGGGTTTGGGCAGAGGTGGCAGGGCTGAATCACCCAAAACCAGGTCCAGAGACTGTCAGGGATCCAGCTAACCCCAACCCCACCCCTGGGATCCCAGCAACACAGAGCCAGGCAGGCATTGTCCTGGGAGAAAGGTCTGGAAGAGCATCCCCAGCTCCTGCCATCAGTGAGCTGGTCTGCAGCCCCCTGTGCATGGGTCTGCTTTCAGAGGCATCCTAACTGCAGCCAGGCTGGATAGCCTGGGACATGGATACCCCAGCTGCAGCTGACCTGGGACGTGAGCCCTCCCCACTGAGGCATCCCATAGCGCTTGGTTTCCTTCATCACTCTTATTTCTCGCTCCACCTCTGGTCTGGCGTCCTGGTTGTGGCAGCTAAGCCATGGCACCCTGCCAGCCTGTCGTGGGGCGCTCAGGGGCAGTGGGAGCGCTCCTGGTTTTGGGTTAAACCCTCAGCTGCTGCTCCCGGCTGCCGCCAGCCCCCTGCGTGTCCTGCAGCCCCCAGACCGCAAAACGCAGCGCGAAGACTCCTCGGTGCCGCTGCTGCTGCAGCGCCTGAGCCCCCCGAGTGCAGCCCCCCGGTAAAGCCAGCCTTCTGCCCCCCTACCCGTGCCCAGAGGGGGGGTCTCCGAGTACCACCCCCCACACACACCCCGCCTCCAACCCCCTGCGGGGTCGGGGTAGGCGCAGGCAGGCGGCCAGCCCGGGGGATGCTGAGGGATAACGGAGCTGCGGGGCTGCGGCTGGACCCTCCGCCGGCGGGGCGGCCCCGCAGCCCCCGGCCGGGCTGAGCCCGGGCAGGATCCGGCCGAGGGCCCCACCAAGCGGTGGCAGCTCCTGCTGCAGCCCCGGGGGCTTTGCCCGGGCTGTGGGGGCGAGGGGCGGCAGCCCTCGGCGCCGGGGCGGGGGGCTCCGAGCTGGCGAGGGGATGCGGGGCAGGATGCTCCAACAAAACGGGGCATTTAAAGGGGATATTGGGAAAAAATTCCTCAATATGAGGGGGGTGAGACACTGGTCCAGGATGCCCAGAGAGGTGGTGGAGGCCCCATCCCTGGAGACACTCAGGGTCAGGGTGGATGGGTCCCTGGGCACCCTGTTCTAGTGAAGCTGTACCTGCTCACTGCAGGGTGGGACTGGGTGGCCTGGGAAGGTCCCTTCCCACCTGGGTCAGTCTGTGAGTCTACATTTTTTTGTTCTCCATTCTCATTCCTGGTACTTCTCTACCTGCTTCCAATATCTATCTTCCTTCCTCCCTCCCTCCCTCCCTCCCTCCCTCCCTCCCTCCCTCCCTCCCTCCCTCCCTCCCTCCCTTCCTCCCTTCCTCCCTTCCTCCCTTCCTCCCTTCCTCCCTTCCTTCCTTCCTTCCTTCCTCCCTTCCTTCCTTCCTTCCTTCCTTCCTTCCTTCCTTCCTTCCTTCCTTCCTTCCTTCCTTCCTTCCTTCCTTCCTTCCTTCCTTCCTTCCTTCCCTCCCTCCCTCCTTCCCTCCCTCCTTCCCTCCCTCCCTCCCCTGGCAGTGCTGAGCCCCAGGTGTGACCCTCCCTTCTCCTCTCTCCCGCAGTCCCACCCGCTGTCCCTGTGCAACACCAGTGAGGATGAACACACCGAACCAGGGTTCATCACCATTGTCAAGCTTGAACAGCCGGATCGGGACCCCAACCCCTGCCTGTCCCTGGCTAACAAGGTACGTGCAGAACCACCCTGAACAGCTCCAGCTGGGGAGGTGAGAGACCGAGAGGGGGAGGAGGCAGCAGGGCAGGAAGGAGCTGTTGGACGAAGGACAAAAGGACAAGGACAGAGCAGGATCCATGGCAGAAGGAGTCCTTTGGGAGAGACACTGTGCCAGGCATACCCAGCACCCATCCCCCCCCTCACCCATCCCTGCCTGGCTTTGTAAACAGAGTTTTCCCTAACCTGGCTGCTCTGGGATGCTCAGCCCTCCCCCCTGCATCCCATAGGCTTTACTGCCCAGCATCCTTCTGCCCCTCTTGTTTTGCAGCCTCCTCTTGCCTGCTGGACTCTTAGGAGGATTCATGTGTCTCTGTGTCCTCTGTCCTGAGGGCAAACATGGACACAGGGAACATTGCCTGTGGTCCTGCCTTTAAAATAATGCTGAGGTGCTTCAGTGGGGTGTGAGGGGTGTGAAGAATCAGCACTGAGCAGTTCAGACAAACCCAGACCAGATGAACTGCTGGTGGGATGTGTCTCACGAAGAGCACAGGCTACCACCCATCCTGCAAAGGGATGGGAGATCTCAGGGGTCTTCAGCTCAGGTCTCCTGTGAAGGAGGCACCTCAGTGGAACAGCAGTTACTCTGTCAAAAGCTGGGTCACTGGTGCAATCCTCCAGTAATAAGGAAGTCAGGTAGGAATGAGGGTCATCTTCAACCCTAGAAGCTTTGTGTCCCTGGTAAAGCTGCAAGGATAAGGCTAGCATTAGCTTCTCCTCCAGTGCTCTCTGCCTCTGCTTTTATCCACAAGCTCAGGAAGAGCCCTTGTTTCACTCCCCTTGGCTTTACCCAGGTTGTGTTGGGGTGTTGCCAACTGTTATCTGCTTTCTGCTGGTGGTGACACGCTGGAGGCAGGGTCCTTCTCTGCCCTCCCTGCAGCTCAGCTGAAAGAGGCAGGCAAAACTTGCACCACACAGATGTTTCTGCACAGGAGGTTGGGGCTTTTGGGCAGAGGCTGTGGCAGCAAGAGCAAGGAGAGGGATGTGATGGCTGTGCCACCTCAGGGCTGCTTCCTCCCCACTATGGGGGGGGGGGGTCCATTTCTGGACCAGGGTGCTGCTGAGTTTGGTTTGCTGCTGCTCTGGAGCTGATGCCAGCTGTTAGCATCTGGAGATGTCACATCTGGAGAGCTCCACATCTGGAGAACAGCCAGGTTCCACCCGTGGGTGCAGATGGTGCATGAGGATGGCAGGAGAAGGAGCAGAGCCAGAGCAGCTTGTGGCAGACCAGAGCAAGGGCTCTGCAGGTGCCATAGGGTGCACAGCAGGGTGCTGGTTTAAAAACTGGTTTGCTGGTTTTGTCCCAGATATGTGAGTCTGTGCTGGCAGTCCTGGAGTTGTGTGACTGAGGCCAGTGACTGAGTCATCCTCACTAGCCCTGTCCCTTCTCCAGGACCACTAACCCCAGAGAAAACACCCACCTCATGACCTGACAGAGTGACAGGTCACTGGCCACGATGGATAAAGCATCATGGCTTTGTGACCAGAGCATCACTGATCCAGCTGAGCATGGTGTCCATTGCCATCCTGCTCCAAGACCTCATGTGGGGAGGGTCACAGCTCTCCTCTCCCCAGGAGGGACTGGTTTAGCTATGAAGTACAGGGAGATGCTCCTCCAGCTGGCCACATCCTGGGGTACCCCTCTTGCCTTGTACCCTAGTTCTTTCACACACATACACACAATTATGTCCTGTGTCAGGGTCCATCTGCTTCTCCATCCTCCTGCAGCTCTGCCAAGCTCCTTCCCTCCAAGACTGTACTGATCTCTTCCTCAGAAGCCAGGGCTGTGGCTGTGGGATGTGGCTGGTGCTCAGGGAGTTGTGTTCCCTGCGGTGGAGCTTTGCAGGCTGAGCTGTGGTGCTGTATCAGCGATGATAACAACAGGCCCGTGCAGAGTGTTCTCCTAACCTCTATTTTAGCTGTCACCCAGCCAAGCAGTGCACACAACCTCTCCAGCCCAGCGTGAGGACACCTCCACCAGGCACCTGATCCACTTTCCTGCTTAAATTCCAACACTGCTTCAGCATCCCAAGCTAAAACCAGTAGGGAAGGTGCCTGCTCTGCAAAGGGAAGGCACAGAAAATGCCTCAGGAATCAATTCAAAGCCATTTAT
Source organism: Laterallus jamaicensis coturniculus (assembly GCA_022605575.1). Lineage (NCBI taxonomy): Eukaryota > Metazoa > Chordata > Aves > Gruiformes > Rallidae > Laterallus > Laterallus jamaicensis. The sequence goes on from JAKCOX010000025.1 coordinate 9,666,343, forward strand.
ATATATATTTTTTTCTACAGCATCTTTTGTAATTTTTGGCATTATTTTTAGCCCTGATGACAAGTCTGGTTGACAGACTGCTGAAAGCTCCTGAATCATCCCATGCAGACATGTTTGCACCAAGAGTCTTCCAGCCCTCCAAGCTGTGCTGTGTGGCTGCAGAGATCACTGTTCAGGCAGTGATTGTGAATGGCTTGAACAGACCTCGTGTCATTTGCAGTCAGGAAGGTGCAGGGAAGAGTCACTTGGCCAGTCCTGATTGTTCCTTCCCCCCTGCTTGGTGCCTTCAGCAGGGTAAAATCTTTGTAGATCTTGTTTATTGTTCATTGACTGGCTCCAAGGGGTGGGAGTCACTACCCAAAAGTCCTGTTTCTTCAGTGCTGGCAAATGTGGAGGCTCCTCTGATGCCAAGCAGGACCCCAGCCTCTGATCCCCAACCCCTCTGATCCCACTTTTCCAGCTTCCCCATCCCACACACTGAACCCAAGAGCATCAAATCTTTCCAGCAACATGGAGCCTTTTCCACTCTGCCCAAGCACCTGCACCCCCCCTCACACCAGGTCCCCTTCCCCCAAATCCAGCCACACACCTCTGGCACCCAGCTCCTTCCCACAGCTGACTGGCACCTGCAATGGAGGGAGGAGGGACAGAGCTGAACCTGCTCCGGGCTGCTCTGCGCTGGGAATGCCCCTTCCCTTCCCTTCCCTTCCCTTCCCTTCCCTTCCCTTCCCTTCCCTTCCCTTCCCTTCCCTTCCCTTCCCTTCCCTTCCCTTCCCTTCCCTTCCCTTCCCTTCCCTTCCCTTCCCTTCCCTTCCCTTCCCTTCCCTTCCCTTCCCTTCCCTTCCCTTCCCTTCCCTTCCCTTCCCTTCCCTTCCCTTCCCTTCCCTTCCCTTCCCTTCCCTTCCCTTCCCTTCCCTTCCCTTCCCTTCCCTTCCCTTCCCTTCCCTTCCCTTCCCTTCCCTTCCCTTCCCCAGCGCCCTGCTCCTCACACCGCAGCTGGGAAGCAGCGGCACTGACCTCCGGCCCGGAGCTGGGTTTGGCAGCGCTGGGGCTGCGCTGCCGCCCCGGGTGCCGCAGCTCCCTGTTTGCACAGCGAGACGCGCTGATCAAAGGGCTCCGCATGAGTAACAGCGGCCCAGCCCTGCGCTTTGTTCACCTTCCTCTTCCCTTTCTCAAGAGGCTGCCTCTGCCTGGGGGGGTCCAGGGGCTCGGTGGGAGGATGGCAGACACTGGCAGGACAAGGGGGATGGATTAAAGCTGAAGGAGGGAAGGGTTAGATTGGATATTAGGGGGAAGTTTTTTCCAGAGAGAGTGGTGAGGGGCTGGAACAGGCTGCCCAGAGAGGGGGTGGGTGCCCCGTGTCTGGGGGTGTTCAAGGCCAGGTTGGATGGGGCCCTGGGCAACCTTGTGTAGCTCCAGGCCTGAGGTTGGTGTCCCTGCCTGTGGCAGGGGGGTTGGAGCTCTGTGATCCTTGGGGTCCCTCCCAACCCAGACCAGTCTATGATTCTATGGTGGGTGACCCAGCAAGGTCCTCCAAGCAGCGTGCTTTGCCCTCACTGGGGTGCCACAGGTGTTCTTTGGGGTGGGTCTCCAAGCTGTCCTCCCCAGTCTGCAGCAAACTAGGGGCTGTGAAAAGCCATCCCACTCCTAATGCCAGACCTGACCTGCAGCCCAGGCATCGCCCCAGCTTCTCCCTGGTGAATGGACAGGGACCAGTGGGAGTCTGGCCCACCAACAGCCCACAGCCGTGGGGAGAAGCAGGGACCTGCAGAGGTTTCTGCTGCCCTGGGGTGGGAGGGGTGTGTGGTGGCCAGCGGGGTGAGTGGGGCTGCAGACCCCTCCCCAGCAAAGCTGGCTCTGCAGCAAGGGAGCACATGGCACAGGCATGGGGAGATGTGGCATCCAGGTCTGGGGGTGCACAAGCCTAATTTGCCTCCACCAGCAGGGTGAACCCATCCATGGACTGCAGAGCTCTAGCAAGAGCAGGCACTGCAGCTCAGCGCAGCACGGAAAGCAGGGCGCAGGCTGGCTTCTCAGGCTGAGCAGCTGGTGCCTCTTCCAACAGAGGCAGGGTGCAGAGGCAGGGTGCAGAGGCAGGGGTGCAGAGGTAGGGTGCAGAGGCAGGGGTGCAGAGGTAGGGTGGAGAGGCAGTGGTGCAGAGGCAGGGGTGCAGAGGCAGGGGTGCAGAGGCAGGGTGCAGAGGCAGGGGTGCAGAGGCAGGGTGCAGAGGCAGGGTGCAGAGGCAGGGGTGCAGAGGTAGGGTGGAGAGGCAGGGTGCAGAGGCAGGGGTGCAGAGGTAGGGTGGAGAGGCAGGGTGCAGAGGCAGGGGTGCAGGGGCAGGGGTGCAGACACGCATCCCAGCAGGGGGGGGGGGAACATGGATGTACCATACGAAATGTCCAGTGAAGCTTCTGTTCTTTTGGGCAGGCAAAGCTGGCGGGGGAGCGCGGAGCCCGTGCCATCCTCTTTGACATCACCGATGACGAAAGTGCTGCTGATCAGGTACAAACCCCAGCGACACCATCAGCTGAACCACAGCGCCCCTGTCCCGAAATGTGCACAGGTCACACACCAGCCAACGGCAGTAGGGCCCAGGAGGACACTGCAGGCTGCCTCTGACCGTCAGAGCCTGCCCAGCAGGTCCATGCACACACAGTGCTGCTCTCCTGCTCACATCCAGCCCTCTGGGCAGCGTGAGCAGCACCCTGTGAGCAGCACCTTGTGAACCGCATCTTGCTGCTCTTAAAGAAGCAATTGGCCAGCAGGTCACAGGAGGGGATCCTCCCCCTCTGCTCTGCCCTGCTCAGGCCCCACCTGGAGTGTTGTGTCCAGTGCTGGGCTCCCTGGGATAAAAAGGACAGGGATCTCCTGGAGAGAGTCCAGAGAAGGGCTACAGAGATGCTGAAGGGCCTGGAGCATCTCCCCTGTGAGGAAAGGCTGAGAGAGCTGGGGCTGTTCAGCCTGGAGAAGAGAAGACTGAGGGGGGACCTAATCAGTGGTTATCAATATCTGAAGCATGGGGTGCAGGGGGAATTGGCCAGCCCCTTTTCAGTGTCTGTGGGGACAGGACAAGGGGCAATGGCTGCAAGTTGGAGCACAGGAAGCTCCACACCAACATGGGGAGGAACTTTTCCCCAGTGAGGGTGCCAGAGCCCTGGGACAGGCTGCCCAGGGGGTGTGGAGTCTCCTTCTCTGGAGAGATTCCAGCCCCGTCTGGACACCGACCTGTGCAGTATGAGCTGGGGAGCTGCTTTGGCAGGGGGTTGGACCCCAGGAGCTCTCCAGGGCCCTTCCAACCCCTACAGCTCTGTGATTCTGTGAAAGGACGATGTCTGTTCACTGACCAGACAAGGATGCAAGGATGCTTCTGCAAGGAGCTGGATGCTTCCTCTTGGAAAGTCAGAGATTGCCTGGTCCCATCTGGTCTGGGCAGCCCTTAGGGGAAAGATGATTTCTTGAGTTTTCAAGCCAAAGTCATGGCCACCCTGATGCACTGTTGACGATACTCCTGCTGCAAGCTGAGTGTTGGTTTTGAGACCTCCAGAGGTCCCTTGAGAAACAGTGCTGTGAGCTCTGTTGTCCTGGGTTCAGCCCAGCAGCAGGCTGTGTTAGCCCTGAGAGTATTCCATACCAATTGCATCATGATCAGACAGGCTGCCCCCCGCCTTGCAGGGGCGACTCCGGACCCAGGCACGGGAGGTTCCGGTCTGGGCAGGCGCAGTGCCAGTTCCGGGGGAGACTCCGGACCCATCAGAAACTGCTCTGGGCACGGGAAGTGCCGGTCTGAGCAGGCGTGTGGGAGTTCCGGCTTCTCTCTCTCTCTCTCTGGGATCGGCGTGGCAGGCGGTGGTGAGGGGGGTGCTCGGGGGTGCTGGGCTCGGGGAGTGCTGCGTTCGGGGCTCTGAATCTGGATCGGTTTGGGCACGGCTCAAATGACATAGTGTGGGGAGAGGTTTGCACTGTATATAATAGCACTGTAGTTAGTTGTTTTCATACCTTTCCCTGTTGTTTAGTAAACTATCCTTATCCCAACCCTGCAAGCCTTGGGTTTTTTTTCCCTCTGGCTCTGCAGCTCCTTGGTTAGCTCCGTTCGCCCATCCTCCACCTCTTAAAGTGGTAGGGGGCTTCTTTTTCTGACCTTCGTGGCCCCAGCTTTCCGCTGAGGTCTAAACCACAACATCTGTAAAGGACTAGGTTCCCCACTGAAATAGTCGAGCCTTAATAAAAAGCAGCCACTATTAAATGAATAAGAGGAGAGACAGAGGGTCTGGTGCTGAGCTTATCAAAAGTCTGGGCTGACTCCTGCTTGCTGGATCCTTCCCTTGCAGTACTTGGATCCTTCCCTTGCAGTACTTGGATCCTTTCCTTGCAGTACTTTCATGGGTTTCTGACCTGAGTCATGATGCAGCAGCAAGTGCAGGCCCATGAGGTGATGCTGAGGTGGCTCAGTAAGGGTATGGGAAGTGGCTAGCAGGTCTGGTAGCCACTCATCAGGAGTTTGGTCAGGAGGAGATGGGCAGACTCGAGCCCTTGCTGAGCCAGCCCATGCTGGGCTGTGGTAGAAAACTGCCAGTGTGATGGGAAACAAACAGAATGTCTGTTGGGTTACAGAGGGAGGAGGGGGAGCACCAAAGGGTCTCACAGCAAGGGGAGGGGAAGCATCTGCGTGGCCAAGACAGCGCTTGGAGGTGGTGATGGCAGCTACTAGGTAGGAGAGGAGAGACCAGGACCTTTTGCACTGGAGCTCGAAAGAGGAGCACAGGAGACACTGAGCTGTGTCCAGTTGTGCATCAGGAGGCACCATCAGAGGAAGTGAAGAAAGACCTGCTGATGTGTTGGGAAAAGAGGAGGAGCTTCCATCTGATTTCATCATAGAGGGATAGCACAAGTTTGGGGGAGCAGTCAGCCCCTAAAGTCTGTACAAGAAGAATTGGGAGGATCCAGATGTGCCTGGGGGGATGTGGGATAGTCCCTGTTTCATGCTGGTTTGGACCACCTCTCGCAGTGTTTGTTTCTTTACAGCTGAGAAAGCCCAGAGGTCTGAGTCAACCTGTGGTTCTCATCAGGGGCCATGATGCTGAGCTTCTCATGGGTGTTGTGAACAAGAACAGAGAGGCCCACGTGAAGATAGAGGTCAAGGAGCCACCAGCTTGGGTGAGATACACCATGCCTTCTGCCTTCTGTACCCTCCCTCCCAAGCTGCTGTGCCACAGAGTAGGGCTTTCCCAAAGACACCGAGCTCTCCTCCCCAGGGATGGAGGAGGCAGTGCTGCTGTCTGCAGCGTTCAGAAATGCTGCATATAAAGGCTCAGGAGTGCTTTCAGCTTATTTAGCTTCTCTTGCATAAACATCCTGAGCGAGGTGAGGAGATTCCCTGTCTCTTCAGGTGAGACCAAGCCTTGATTTCCTCACCTTGTGCTACCCTAGTCCATGGCCTTTAGGGACCTGAGACACTGCAAGAGAGAAATTCCATTCCTGATGGAATGTGCAGAAGAGACTGAACCCTTTTCCTTTCCCCCATGAAGAGCAAGGAGGTAGACCTTGGCCAAGGATCATGTGTACAGAAGCTGATGCTCAGGAGGAGGTTGGGATTTCCCTGCCTGGCCTCTTAAGTCCCACCCCCACCACACAAGAGTAATTTCTTCCCTGCTTTGTCCAACAGCCAGACTACGACGTGTGGATTCTTCTCACAGTGGTCAGCACTGTCGTTGTCATCATTTTGATCTTTGTTGTCCGCACAAAGTGCCAGCTGAACAGGACTCAGGTGGGAATCATGCAGAGCAAACAGAAGCACATCAAGGGAGGAAAGATGACAGTTTTGGGGGGAGGAATGAGCTTCTGTGGGAACTGAAGACGTGGCCACAAAACCAGAGCATCTCAGGGATTTGTGGAGTCATCCTGAGATGGGCTGGTGGCTCCCCTCATGTTGCTGTCCTCCTGCTGCCCACTGGCACTGCAGCCTGCAGTCCCAGCATCGTTCAGAGCTTGGCCCAGCACCCAGATCTGCAGAGCTGGCCCACAGGCTCTTGAACAGCAGCATTTGATTTGGTAGAAGATTCAGTATTTTTCATAGAAACTAGCAATTGAAATAATCATCTTTCCAGAGTGAGATGTATTTCCAGATCTGGGAATCTCCCCTCTGTCCCACAGAAAGACAAACCCCAGAGGCTCAAAAATTCAGCCCTGCTGAATTCTGAATGTCCAGTGGCACATGGCTCCTGCTGGTGACAAAGCCCACTCTGGCCCAGGTTGGGCAAAAAGTCACCTCTACAAATGAGAATCACCCTCAACTCCTGATAAACCCCTTCTGAGAATGGAGGGGGGCGTTAGGAAGTGTGGTAACACAAGGCTGAGCCTCTCCTTACAGCCTCCTTCCTCCTTGCAGGACTCCTTGCAGCAGCAGACCATGCAGGCCATCGGGCAGCTGGCCACACGCAGGTACCAGGGACGGTGCCGGCAGGCGTCGCGCTGGGACTCAGCCAGCAGCTGCAGCTCAGCCCCAGTCTGTGCCATTTGCCTGGAGGAGTTCAGTGAGGGCCAGGTAGGCTGCAGGCACGGCTCCTGGGCAGCCACGGCTTGGAGCTTCCTGGCTGTGGTCAGGCAGGAGCTGTGGGGGGAGCTGAGCAGCCTGGCAGGGTGGGAGGCTCTTGGGATGTTTTCTGCTCTGGAGCACTGGGAAAGGATCGGTGTCAGTGAAGGTCCCTTGGCCAAAAAAGCCCTGACCCTGATGAAGCCACTTGCCTGCAGACTCAGATTCCCTGGCAACAGATCTCTGGCTGTCACTGGAGGGTAAAGTGTCCCTAATACCTCCATGCTGAAATAACAGGGCAAAAGTGGGGTTTGCTTCTCCCTGCTCAGCCTGAGCCCTCCCTCCATTCCTGAGGGCCAGCACCTCTCTAGATGTTCACATCCCAGAACTGGAGGCAGCGAGCAGAACCAGAGCTGCCAGGCTGGAGGACCTGTCCATCCTACAAGGCTCACTTCCATCAAGAAGGACCCATCCAGGTCCTGGGACATGGTTCCCCTTGCTCACACTCCTCCTCTTCTCTCCACCTCTCTCTAGGAACTGCGGATCATCTCGTGCTCCCATGAGTTTCACCGGGACTGTGTTGACCCCTGGCTGCAGCAACATCACACGTGTCCACTGTGCATGTTCAATATTCTTGGTAGGGCTCAGATGCAGCATCTCCTGGCCAGGGGTGGGGTGGGGTGCAGAGGTTGTGCCAAGGGGGTCCATGTACCCTTGGGTGATGCATATGGTAGGCACCATCAGCAGGAGCATGTGTCTCTGCACGTGGTGGGGTGTGTGTGTGTGAGCCCCCGCAGCTCACAGCGAGGTGCTAGGCTTGGCTGGGACCTGCACCGAGGGGTTTCCTGTCCTGGAACCTGCTGGGAAGGGAGGTGGGATCTGAGGGCTGGGGAGCAGGGAGGGACCATCAGGTTGTTTTGTTGGTGGCAGTGAGGAGTGGCAGGGCACAGGGAGGACACAGGACCACAGTGGGGGCACAGCCAAGGCTCTCCAGTGTTGGGGCTACCACAGCTGGGCTGTGGGATGTGTGCTGAGTGCTCCCTGCTCTCTCCACAGCCAGAGATTCGGTGGATCAGGCCGTGGGTGCAGGCTCCAGGCTGGCCCCTCGGGACATGGAGCCCGGACGACGACTCCACCTTTTCCGCCAGCACCCGGGACATGCCCTGTACCACCTCCCACATGCCTATCCTCAGAGGAACCTCAGGAGCTTTCCCCCAGAGCCAGCCCACGGCAACCACCCCTTCTTCCACTCTCCAGAGCTCTCCCAGCTGGATTTTGGCACCATCCACTACATGCCTTACAGGCCAGCCACCTCCCTGCCCACCTGTGGCCACCCACCGCCCCTGGCCCCAGGTCTGCTGGGCCAGCAGCACCCCAGCCCCTCAGCGTGCAGGCAGGCACTGCCACCCCACAGGACGTGTTCTCTCCAGCCCCCCTGCCTGGGGCTCAAGGCAGCCCTGGCGCAGAAGCAGCACCGTGCACCCGCCCTGCGCCGGGGGGTGGGCCATGGGCACCAGCACAACAGCAGCGGCTCTGGGGAGAGCTATCTCACAGAGCACAGCGGGTACCTGGCAGATGGGCCGGGCAGTGACTCCAGCTCTGGGCCCTGCCATGGTTCCTCCAGTGACTCCATGCTGAACTGCACAGATGTCAGTCTGCAGGGCATCCACGGCAGCTGCTCCACGTTCCGCAGCTCCCTCAGCAGCGACTACGACCCCTTCGTGTACTGCAGCTCAGAGGGGCCCACCACAGACAATGGCCAGGAGCAGCCACGGCCGCTGAGGGAGATGCGCCCCAGGTCCTTGGACTTGATGGTGCCTGGGGGTGCTGCTCCAGCCAAGCCCCGGGTGCTCAGCCACGTCCACTATCACCACCACCAGCACCATCACTACAGAAGAGACACTGACTGCCCGCCTGGGCGGGCTGGGCAGCGCAAATCCAGATACTCTGGGGCCAAGGTTGGCTTCCAGGGTGCTCGGACACAAAAGAGGACTGAGAAAAGCCACCACTGTCAGCAGGCTCTGGAAAGCAGCGCTGTGCTGCAGGAGGTGGCTCCGTTTGGGCAGCCAGTCTGTCCCCAGAAGGGCCGGGAGCCCCCTCATGCCACCTCTGCTTCTCTGAGCAGGCTGGACTTCAGTGTAGATGCCAGCAGACAATTGGGAGCAGCTGGCACATCCCCTGTCCCGCTGCTCCCAAGACACAGCTTACAGAGCCGTCACCACCGAAGGAAAAGAAAGTGTCCCCTGGAGCCTGACCCTGCTCTTCTGCCCGAGGACTCAGCCCTGCCCAAAGCCTGCAATGCTCACGTTCCTCACGGCCATCCTGCTGGCTACCGCTGCTTGCCCGAAGTCCAGCCCCTGATCCCAAGCGCTCCCCTACCCTGCACCTCAGGCTCTCGGCCACTCTGGAAGTGCTTAGTGCCACAGTCTGGCTCGGAGCTGAAGAAGCAGGAGGAGGGGTGGTCAGGACGGGAGGCAAACCACACGGTTCCTGGTTTGTCAGGGACGGTCACCCCCAGACACGGTCTGAGTCTTCACCTCCCCTGCCCGTCGCAGCAGGGTGGTCAGGGTAAGTCCAGTGTTTGCCTCTACTTGCCGTGAGCAGGTGAAGGAGGGTGGTTTGCTGAAGGTACACTGGGTGCTAGCAGACCTGGTGCCTTCATGGGGGGGCTTTCCTGAAGCACCACTAACAACAGAAGCATTTCAGAGCTCCCGGGTCTGCAGATGAGGCAGGCCTGGACCACGAGCAGGTCTGCTGGCAAGCACCCTGAACCCCTTAGTCTCTTCCTAAAACAATACAAATGCAAAATAAGGTGGCTGGTTTTAACTAAACATCTCTTGCAGCTGGAACACCTCCCAAAGGAGGGGGTGCAACCATGTTTCTCAGTGTCCTCACGCAGGACTGGCTGTCAGCAGAGGCATTATCGTTAAGGCTCATTGGGCTCTAGCTGTTTCAACCAACTGCAGCTCACTGGAATCAATAAGGAAGGAAGCATGGGGCCGGTGGCAGCAGTAAAACAGACTGAATGAGTTTATGGGTTTGCACATCCCCCATTCCTCACCTGCCTCTGCTGCTTTTTAGTGTCTGTTGGAAATGGGTTGCGATTAAACTTTGGCCCTTTGCCTAACTGGGCATCTCCCCCCACGAGAGGGAAATGGTGTTTGGGATGAGGCTGCTCCAAGGACCCTAACTGAGTTTAGCTCCCAGGTCTTGCTCTCTCAGGCTCTGAAAGCAGCAACCTGCCTGTCAGCACGGGCAGGTGCTGGCTCTGAGCAGAGCCTGGCTCACTTCCTCGCCCTGCCACTGACTCACTGCAGGTCCTCGGGCAAATCATTTTGATTCAGGTACCAAGTACAGATCTAGCTGCCTAATTTCTGTTAAAATGCAGGCCTGACACTCGTGACTCACCGTGCCCATTGTGCTGAGGAGATAATAACTTCCTCCCCATGCTTGTCTATCCAGCCCTGCGCCTCACCCGGCTCCTGGTAGTGAGGCACCTGCCGAGGAGGCAGCAGGGAAGGATGGGCTGGATGGGGGCACAGTGCTGGCTGCCTGCGGCGCTCTGGGCTCCCAGACTCCCAGGAACAGATTTCTTTTCCTTTTCCCAGGCACAGACATGCCCAACGCTGCAGGTACCAGGGTTGTTTGCAGGGCCTGGAGGGCTGATGAGGAGACAGCAGGGCAGCAGGGGCTGGTTTGCCAGGAGCTCCGAGTTCCGATGTGCCCAAGCTGGAGGCAGTGGGCAGAGGCATGGCTGGGACACACAGCCCTTCCAGCATGGCAGCAGGGGACCCCTGCACACAGAGAGTGCTCCTGGTGTAGGCAGGCTGCTCAGGAGCTGCTGTGAGCTCTCGTTTCAAAATGAAACAGAGAGGATCCCCCCGAATCCCCAGAGCAGGAGGCTGTGCAGGTAATGTGGGGCGCTGGGTGCTGCAGAGCTGGAGGCATTGCAAGGATCCGTGCTGTGATGCTGCTGATGCTGCTGTGTCTTTGTGGACAGTCCCAGCAGCCCAGACCTATGCCCACTTCGGAGGGCAGGGTGGGGGAAGGCTGACACTCACCCAGAGCCAGTGCCAGCCTGCTGTGCCAAGCACACACAGCCTTCATCCCCTCTTACCACCCTAGAAGGACCAGGGAGGTTGAGAGCAGTGTGCCTGTGTGTCTGTTTGACTGCAGTAGCTTCTGCAGAAGCTTTCAGAGCCAGCCAGAGAGTCAGAATCTCCTTGTAAGATGGACAAAATACACAGAAAGGGAGGATTTAACTTTGTTAGGAACTGAGGGCAGCTTAAGAGAGCAGGAGGTCATGCAGAGCTCATGCAGAAAAGCCATCAAGCTGAAAACATCAAGGTTGGCACAACCTCTGAGTTACAATCACATCAGTTCTTTATCTTAGAAAGGGACTGGACATAAATCAATAGAGAACAAATAAAAAGAGCAAAGAACATTCTCAATAGACAGTCCCCTGCAAGCAGGACACAAAAAATAGACCAGGAGACCAAGGAGAAATGCACATAAGCCTCTAGATAAATGTTGTAAGGCTAAAAATGTAAGTGGGTGAATCAGAAAGCCTGGTTTGAAATTAAAGTTCTGACATCAGCTTTTCCCTAAACCAGTTTAAAAACCAAACAGACAGAGGGACCCTGTAATTCCTGGGTGAAATTACAGAGAGGAAAAAAGTGTGTCTCTCCTGGTGGCATGGGAGGGACGCCACGCGTTAAGGGGAGCGTGAAGTCCCATGACAAGCCACACACTAATCCCTGAGGAGGAGCAGTGTGGTACCAGGGTTAGAACACACTGCATTCCCTGCGAAGGAAGAGACCACATGCACATGAGAATCTTCTTCACTGAATTGCAAAAGAAGGGGTCGAAAGAAGAAGATGCTTTTGGGCAGAGGGATTGTTGAAAGCCCCAGAAAGGGGCTGGCCAAGCAGCAGAGCAGGGGAGGGTTGCTAGAAGCAAGAAGCCGTTCTTCCAAAGGGCCTAGCTGTGGCTAGGCAGTCAGTAGAGAGTTGGAGGCAAAGCTGAGGGCAGAGCCCCACTGAGGCAGGCCAGGAAGGATTTCTGTGAGCAACCCATGGAAACAAGAGACTGTTAATGCAAACGTTGTCAGTCCCATCAGAAGGAATCACAGAATCACAGAATTGTAGGGGTTGGCAGGGCCCTGGAGAGCTCCTGGGGTCCAACCCCCTGCCAAAGCAGCTCCCCAGCTCATACTGCACAGGTCGGTGTCCAGACGGGGCTGGAATCTCTCCAGAGAAGGAGACTCCACATCCCCTGGGCAGCCTGTCCCAGGGCTCTGGCACCCTCACTGGGGAAAAGTTCCTCCCCATGTTGGTGTGGAACTTCCTGTGCTCCAATTTGCAGCCATTGCCCCTTGTCCTGTCCCCACAGACACTGAAAAGGGGCTGTCCAATTCCCCTGCACCCCATGCTTAAGATATTGATGAACATTGATTAGGTCCCCCCTCAGTCTTCTTCTCTCCAGGCTGAACAGCCCCAGCTCTCTCAGCCTTTCCTCACAGGGGAGATGCTCCAGGCCCTTAGAAGGGAAGGAAGAAGGCTGCTGGAGGCTCTGCAGGCACAGGGAGCAGCGCAGGTCTCAGGGATGTTGAAGGGCTGTATCAGCATTGCAGAAGAGCCAGCTGAATTCACTGTGCTAGTGATCAGCAGGAAGGGCTCGAGGGGGTCACATCTCCATCCAGGGCATGTGGTAGAGGATCTCTCATAAACCAACCCATCAGCATGAGTAGTATTTCTGAAGCACATCACTGAAGTGGCAAGTAACAAGTTGCCAGGGCTACAGGTCAGTCCCCTGGGCTTTGTGCACAGAACTCTAAGCCCTGGACGTGGGCTGCCATCCGTGCCCAGAGCCAGGAGGAAGAGCTGGGGGCGATATCGGCTGGAAATAGCCGAAGCCACAGAACGATGAGCCTGACTTTCCTGCCAAGCACATCATTAAAAATTCAAATACAGGGTCTGACTTGTAGGCACATGGCTAAACGTGAACCCCAGAGGAGGAGGCAGCACAGCTTTTGTAGCGAGAGCCAACGCCTCGCTGGTCTTTTGGGGAATGAGGCTCTCAAAGGACAAAAGGGAAGGTGCTCTTACAGGGAAATAACTGGCTAAAATATACAAGACCAAGTCCACATCAGTCTTAGTGAAGGAAAGGTACTTGGAGGAGGAGGAAAGTGGAGCTCTCTAACTGTCTGCACCTCTCAGCAAGCTCATAAATAACCTGGGCAAGGAGTAGAGAGACAGCCAAGTTTATAAAATCCTTCAGCTTTAAAACTCATTGCAAAGTGTTGCAGCAGGAGCTCCCAGAACTGAGTTAGCAGGGGAGAGTGCTGGGTGATGTCCCATCCAAGTAACACAAGATGCCACAAGTGAGCAAAGCCACTTCTAAATAAAAATCCAATTATTATTATTATTATTATGAGCTAGCTGGGGACAAGCAGAAGGTGCCAAGTGCATCAGGCTGTATAGCATGGGGTAGCATCCACTGCTGCTCAGAAAAGGACACAGCAGGCTGAGGAGCAGAGTGGAAGGGTATTGAGTACAATCACCACCGTGGGGTTTTGCTGAGAAAACAAAGAATATGGAGACTTTTGTGTGGGAAAAAGATGTTTAGCAGAGGATATGAAAGGGGATGAAATCAGGAGAGGAAGGGAGAAGGCAGATGAGGCAGGCTCACTGCTGCTCATAGCACAGTAAATCACAGGGCAGTGAGAAGCTTTAAGGCACCCAGTGGGGTAACAGCGTGGTGAAGCTGCTGCTCCTGGCCCACAGGATGTAGGTGCCAGAAGTAAAATGGGTTTGAGAGCCTAGATCAAGAGCTATCAAATGCAGAGATGCAAATACAATCTCTGGCTCAGGAAGTCCCTAAACCAGGGTTTCCAGAAGCTGAGGGTGCTCCCGTGGGATGCAGCACCCTGCGGGTGTGTGCTCACCTCACCCTGCTGCAAGGTGAGGCAGGATCCTGGTCCACAGCCCCTGGAGAGACTCCCCTGCACTGGCATCACAGGGAATAACGCTGCCCACAGCCATTGCCTGTGCAACAGGGGTGATCCCAGAGACACTTGCATGACCGTGGAGTTTCTGCTGCTTCCTCAAGCACCCTCCCCAGCTTTTTTTGGTGGGGTTTGCATAAAGACACATCCCTGCCTCTCTTGCTTGGGAGACAGTATCTGGGAGTCCTCTCCCTGGCAATCAATCCTCAAGCAATGCTGAATGGATCCTTCTAAGAGAAGCCAGGCAAGTAGCAGTGGGTTACAGCTAGATGGCTTCCTCAGCCACCCCAGGACACAGACCTTGTCCCAGCACAAGCAGATTACCCCCAGCACAGGCTGATGAAATCACTTGATTTCTCTCTCTGGGAAATCTCACCTCCTGCAGCATGCTGGCAGCATCCTCCTCCTCCCCTCCATCTCCTGCCTCTCCTCTCAGCCATTCCCTTTCATGTCACCACTTTGATCTTTACTAGAGAGGGGGAAAGGGATTAGAGGGTGGAAAAAAGATCACCATGAAAACCTGATACCTGAAGAACAAGACTTCTGGTGTATGGCCAAGGTGAGCTCCTCCAGGTTACTGCCCTCTGTGGGTCTCCATGGCCAGCCCAGCAGCCAAGAAAATTCCAGACCTTTCTTTAACCTTCCTTTGTGTTTGTACAGCAGAGGACACCCACAAAGGCATGATTTTCAGAAAACATTTTAATAATGCTATTGGAGACTCAGGGCACCCAGCTGACCACAGAGTGACTGTACACAAGGAGCAGTTGGCAATGGCTCATTCAGTGTGCTGGTGGCACAAAGCACAAGCACCAGATAACCTCAAACTCTCCCTTTGGGCACTCTGACCATACCTGCACACACATAGATACATAACTCTGTGCTGGAACTTTTTTTTTTTCCCATATGGATTAACTCCAGTTCCTAAGCAGAATCCCACTTGGTTTCTTCCTACACACTGGACTGTCAGAGGTCCTGTTCTGGTGGGTGTTCAATAGCAAATAAGGATTTGCTGTGACTTCCCAACAGTGGTTTTGAATTGCTCTCTCTGGATAACTATAAATATGGGGATTTGTTTTGGGTTTGATCTCAGGAACATTCAGGGAAATGGAAATGTGAGAAATAACTCATGTCTGCTACGAAGATGATGAAGGGCCTGGAGCATCTCCCCTGTGAGGAGAGGCTGAGAGAGCTGGGGCTGTTCAGCCTGGAGAGAAGAAGACTGAGGGGGGACCTAATCAATGGTTATCAATATCTTAAGCATGGGGTGCAGGGGGAATTGGCCAGCCCCTTTTCAGTGTCTGTGGGGACAGGACAAGGGGCAATGGCTGCAAGTTGGAGCACAGGAAGTTCCACACCAACATGGGGAGGAACTTTTCCCCAGTGAGGGTGCCAGAGCCCTGGGACAGGCTGCCCAGGGGGTGTGGAGTCTCTTTCTCTGGAGAGATTCCAGCCCCGTCTGGACACCGACCTGTGCAGTATGAGCTGGGGAGCTGCTTTGGCAGGGGGTTGGACCCCAGGAGCTCTCCAGGGACCTTCCAACCCCTAGGATTCTGTGATTCTGTGAGCTGCAGAGTCCAGGAGCATCCAGCCAGCCATAGCTGACGCTTCTCTTCCTTTCCTTTGAATGCAGGATCTGAAGAGGAGGTCCAGGATGTCCATGAACACTCAGTTTAATAAACCACTGGACTGTTTACTTACTGGAGAGCTGGAACAGACAAAGATGTTCAGGTTACCAGCTGTGGAGGAGCTCCCATCTTGCTCTCTGCCCAGGCAACGTGTAGGAACCAGCCCTGACCTGCACAGCCCACGCCAAGACGCAGACTGCACATAAGCCACGTGACACTTGTGGTGTCCTCACGTGTTCCCACACTGCAGTGGTCACACAAACACAAAAGAGCTGTGTTCTCCAGGCCCCCTTCTCCTTTGAAGGCACCAGCAGCCCATCTTCATCCTGTGGCATTGGTCTGTGTGGGCTGGCTCACTCAGAGACCCGTCTTGGGAGTCACCAGCTGGAGAGCTCGTGGAGTGAGTGCAAGCTGCTATTTTGGCATGTTCATGCCACAGAAGGTTTTGCTAAACACTTCAAAAATAAACCAGCCTTCAAGACCAAAAGCTGCAGAAGTTACTTTCTGTGGCCTGGTAGCTCCTGACTTCATTTCCTCACTTAGGTCAAAAGCCAGACTTCTTCATTTTAACTTTCCCACTCTTATTTCAGACACAGGAACAAGCTCTTCTCCATCTCAGCACTCGCAGGTCTGCCCTGCTTCTTCTGACTTCATTGCAAGCCAACAGATCTCACCACTTCTGATCACCTCACTGTCCCTCAGCTGATGCCATCTCAGCCCTTTGCTGTGTTTTGCCAGCAGCAGGAGAGGCAAAGACATAGGGACAATGTCAGCATTTCAGGGAAGGAGCTGGGCCAGGCTCTTTCCATTGCAAAGAATCCACCCTCTCATCTGGCAGTGTGAACAAGCCTTTCACTCATCCTCTAACTCCTCCTCAAAGGAGGGGTGATGGGCAGCCCTGTTTGAAGCAACTCATTTGTCAAGCGTATTTCAAGCCTGAGGTGCCCATTGCAGGGAAATTCTTGATTTCACCTGGCTCCTGCTTCTCTCCTTCCTCCCTTGTGGCCCCAAGACATGGCAAAATGTCCCAGCAGAAGCATCCATAATAAATGCAGAGCAGAACCCTGTCCACACCCAGCCTTACCTTCGTGTTTCTGAGACAAGTGAAATGATCCTGCAAAGGAGGTTTTCAAAATACCCTTCTGCCTTCTTTAACATTGTGATGATGGAGAGAGAAACCTGGAGAAATTGCTAGGCTCTTGGTTTATTATTCCCTCCCATCCCACTTGTGGGTTGGGAGGTTTTTTTTGGTTTTGTTTGGGGTTTTTTTTAATGTTCTATAATGTCACTAGTTCTAATTTCCTACCTCTCATAATTGGGGAACATTCAAGTAAAATAAAACCTGACAAATTCAAAGCACAGAGAGCCCAAAGGGTTTTCATACAGCAGGGAATTAGACTGATGAGTTCATTGCCCTAAGTAACCATTCAAGCCAAAGAAGCAGCCAGGTTCCCACATGAAGTGCAGGTTTGTACAGTACCAAGTGTTTCCAGAGGTAGTGCTAAGGAAGCATCAGCAAGGATACAGCACTGGACCTGATGGTATCTCCTGTCAATCTGAAACCCAGTGTAGGGACAGACTTCCCTCATCTGCTCTGTGCTCCCTAAGCTTTTTCTGTGCCTTGCTTCACAGCAGCAGCTTCTCCAGCTTGAGAGAGCTCACTGGTTAGGGAGTCTCAGTTCTTATCCTGCCTCTGCCTTCCTTCCCTGGTGAGGAAAGCTTTTTAGGGGGTCTGCTGCCCTTCATCTTTGGAAAAGGCATGTTTGTCCCAGCTGCTAATCAGTCACTGACATTCAAGTGATGGTGTTGAAAGTCAGCACTGTGTTAAACAGACCATTATTCCCTTGCTAGCCTTCATTCCTTGTTTCTTGTGAGGGAGTCACTGCAGGACCTCTCAATCTAAAGAAGAGCTGAACTTCTTTCATCAGAGAACCCAGCAGAATCATATTTTACCTTTTCAGGCTCTTGTCCAGAGCAAGCAGAAGACAGGAGCTCAGATGTTTTCTTCCCTGCAGGAAAGTCAGTCTTAAACTAGAGGAAAAAAAACAACCCAGGAGTGAGTCTAGTTCAACTTCTTGTGCATGTAGTCCATGCCTTATCTCCACCAGCTTATCTCCACCAGCTCCCTACATCCTTTTCCATCCTGAGGGCTCAGATGACATTACAGAGGGGAGGGTCATGAAGTCTGGGTGCTCTCACTGGTTTCTTTAGGAGTCAAGAGAGCCAAGAGCCTCCAGGGATGCATTTCACTGCCTCAAAGGAACAAACATCTAGTTTGCAGTCCAAAGGTCCTCTTCTCTGGAGGGTTCTGAATCTGCAGCAAGCCCCAAGCTTCTTGAAAGTGGTCAGTACTAACATACCCTTCCCACTCCCTACTGCAGTATTACCAGGCTGTGCTGGGTGGTGCCTGCTTTAAAGTGTTTTCCTTTCCTGATGTTACGCTGCTGCTCCTTTTCATCTAGAAAACAGCCATCCTAGATGCTGGGCCGCCCTCCTGAGCTGAATGAGAGCGTGCAGGTCTGTGTCAGTGGCTTCTCAGGTGGGAGGAGAGGGAGGAACTCTCTGGGATGGTGGGTTTTAAGATCCCTTCAGTAGATGGGCTCCCATCCTTGGCCACCTTGGAGGGACGAAGCGATAGCTGAGCAAATGGGGAACGGGTCCTCTCAGTTCCTGCACCGCCTGCTCCCAGGTGATGCTTCTGAGTGCTCAGTACCCTTGGGCTGTGTTACTGAATTTCTTCAGCATCCCTGCAACAGAGTGGAGCTCATTTTCCTCCGATGCACCCAGAGTCCCAGCTGAAAACTGATGGCAGCCACAGCACCCCAAACTCACTCTATCCAGAACCGAAGCCCCAGCCCTTCCCCAGGGACTGCAGTCTTCCCAGGACCTCCCACCCAACCAAGATGGGTAGCAGGGCTGGCTGGACATCCTCCATTCCTCCACAGAGCCTGTCCTGTGCCTTTTAGAACTTTCAGATCCTTTTGAAATGTGAATATTAGGGGGGTGGGGGTTTTTTTTGGTTGTTGGGGTATTTTTGTTTGGTTTGTTTTGGTTTTTTTTCTCTGAGTCTGTCCTGGCTCTTGGGGCTTGGGAGTAAATTATGACACAGAAAAAAAAGGAAAAAAAAAAAAAAAAAAAAAGGAAGAATACGTTTTATATATATATGCAAACCCTGTATATTTATGTCCCATAGAAACAAAGATGTGTGAATATGCTGATGTGCGCAGAAATATATTTATTTACTAATATATTTATCCATGTACCCGTTCTGCTCGCCTGGTTTTGTTCTCGGTACCGACCCATCAGGCCTGCGCTGCCCAAGGCGCCTGGGGACACCGCCACGGGGGGGGAGGGGAACGGCTCAGGCTGGCCTCGGCCTCGGCCCCGGCCCCGGCCCCGGCCCTCGGCCCCCGGCCCTGGCCCTCGGTCCCGGCCCTCGGCCCACGGCCCACCCGGCCCCCCGGCCCTCGGCTCCCGGCCCCCCCGGCCCCCGGCCCCCGGCCCTCGGCCCCCCGGCCCCCGGCCCTCGGTCCCGGCCATCGGCCCCCGGCCCCCGGACCTCGGTCCCGGCCCACGGCCCCCGGCTCCCGGCCCTCGGCCCACGGCCCCCCCGGCCCCAGGGCCTCGGCCCCCCCGGCCCTCAGCCCGGTCAGCGCGGCTGCGGCCTGGCGGTGGGACCCGGCCTGCTCCACCCTGACTCCGAACGGGCCCATGGGCTGGCTCTGCCCACGACCGTACCGCCGGGGCCCGCCCGCCCCTCCTCCCTCCCTCCCTCCGCTCCGCCCGGCGCTCTCTGCCGCCCTCCCCCGTCCCAGCGGCCTGCACCGCCGCTGCCAGGCCCGGCTCGGCCCCGCTCTGCGCCTGCGCGGCGGAAGCAGCGGCGGCGGCGGGATGGCGCTGGAGACCGTCCCCAAGGACCTGCGGCACCTCCGCGCCTGCCTGCTCTGCTCGCTCGTCAAGGTGCGGCCGGGCCCGGGGCCGCTCCCCGCCCGGGACTCTCCCCTGCGCCCCGGCCTGGGCCATCCCCCGCCCGGCCCGGGCCTCCCTGCCCCGGCCCGGGCCCCTCTGCCCCGCTGCCGCCCGGCTCGGGCCTTCCCCGGCCTCTGCGCGCTTCCCCGCCCCGACGGGCCTAGCCTCCCTTCCCGGGGCCCCCTCCCTTCCCCCAGCGAAGCTCGCGTCCGTCCCCGTCCCCCCTCCGGCTTCCACGGGCTGTCCCCTCGCTCCCCTCTCCTCTGCGGCCGCCCCAGTCCCGGCAGCGCCCCGTCCCCCCTCCCCCGGCCCCGCGTTGATGCCTCTGCCCCCCCACCCCCCCTCAGACCATCGAGCAGTTCGAGTACGACGGCTGCGACAACTGCGATGCCTACCTGCAGATGAAGGGCAACCGGGACATGGTGTACGACTGCACCAGCTCCTCCTTCGATGGGTGAGTGGGGTCCCCAGGGTGCCTGGGGATGCTGTGATGGCACCGGGCCGGGAAACAGCCCTCACTGCCATCCCTCCCGCAGGATCATCGCCATGATGAGCCCTGAGGACAGCTGGGTCTCCAAGTGGCAGCGAATCAGTGAGTGGTTTTTCCTTGTTGTTTTGGGAGCCAGCGGTTGCTTTTCTCCAGCAAACCCTTGTCTGGGGCAGTGGGAGATGCTGGGGGGGGGGGGGGATTTCTGTGCCTGATGAGGGGGGAATCTGTGTAGACTGGCTGGCAGCAATGCTTGCCCACCCAGCTGCTGCCAACTTGGTGCTTTCTTTCCCCCAGGTAACTTCAAGCCAGGTGTCTACGCAGTGTCTGTGACCGGCCGCCTGCCCCAAGGTAACCCAGGCTCCTGCACAGAGGGCAGCTGAGGGATTATCCTGTGTGTGGTGGGGCTGTAGCCATCGCCCAGGTGACAAACTGGGCCGTGCATTGTGCTGTACCTGTGTGATGCATTCCAGGTTTGGGTGATCAGTGAGCACCGTGTGTTGTGAACAGAGCACATGCCTCGTGGGTGAAGGCATTAGCCCCATGGCTGCGAGGAGGAGATGCTGGGTGGGAGAGGAGGGTGGTGTCAGGGCTCTGCTGGCAGGTTTTCTGCTTGCAGTCATTCAGCACTGTGGCTGCCAGGAGTTGCTGCTGAAGATGCTGTGGTAGCAGGCAGGCCCTCGGAGGGAGAAGCTGTGATTAAAGGGTGACTCCAGACCATGAGCACTTCTCAAACCATTCAGCTACAGGGAAACACAAAGGTTTGTCCAAAGAAATGGTGCTGTTAGGGCGGCCTTGGAAGCAGATGCCATCATGTCTCCATCATTGTTGCCATCATGTCTCCATGCCAAGGGCTTACCTCAAGGTGGGTTCTGTGTTCTTATAGATGGAGTGGAGGGTGCAGAGGTTGGCCTTATCTCTGTAATGCAGAGACTGCACTGTCTGTCTAGCTGAGAGCCCCTGCCCTATGCATGGGCCTGGAGCAGACTCCTGTGCCCCTTCCCAGGAGCGCTACAATCCCATAACCCCAGGGTGAAAGCTCTGCTTGTGTCTAGAATCCCAAACTCCTCCTTTCTGACCACCATCTGCCTTGGGAAAGAGCTGGAACATCATGAGGCTTGAAGCCAGGGCCTGCTGGCACGGCTTTGGGTGCTATCCGAGATAACCAGAGTGCAGCAGATGATGATCTGAGCTCAGTGCAGCCATGGGCAGGGAACAGAGGGCAGCAGGCAGGGGGAGTGCAGGGGGAATTAACCAGCCCCTTTTCAGTGGTCTGTGGGGACAGGACAAGGGGCAATGGCTGCAAGTTGGAGCACAGGAAGTTCCACACCAACATGTGGAAGAACACGCTGCCTTTGGGCTTCCACAGCCCTTCCTTGTGTCACAGGGAGGAGCAAGGGGATGGGGGAGCATGTAGCAAGCAGGCTGCACTCAAGCTTGGTGTGGGGTGCTGTTGAGAGCTGTGCTGGACCCCTTGGTGCTCTCCTGCTAGTGCTGTTCCCAAGGAGTTACTGAGAAGCTGGGGTGTGCAGGCAGGTCACAGAAGTTCAGAAGTACTCATGAAAGCTTGACCTGTTCAGTACAGTGATACTATTTGAATATTTTCAGGTAGGATATAATGTAAGTAAAATCTTTACCTGGTTCTTTTCCAAGGCAGAAGAAGAGTTGGTGTGTGGGATCTCTGTCTAGAGATGCTCTTCTAGAGATGCTCTTCTAGAGATGCTCTTCTAGAGATGCTCTTCTAGAGATGCTCTTCTAGAGATGCTCTTCTAGAGATGCTCAGCTCTTCTAGAGATGCTCTTCTAGAGATGCTCAGCTCTTCTAGAGATGCTCTTCTAGCATTTAACCTAGAAGAGGGAACAAGAATGAAGAAGATGACTGTCCAGTTCTTGCTCCCTGCAATGAAGGCTACATGACAGAGCAACCCCACTATTTCAGGGCTCCCCATCCCTAGAGAATACTGACATGTGCTTGTCTCCTTGCTGCAGGTATCGTCCGAGAGCTGAAGAGCCGTGGGGTGGCTTACAAGTCCCGAGACACAGCTATAAAAACCTAAGGGGCTCTTGTGCAGCCCAGAGGATTCCCCAGGGCTGTGTTCACAGAGGGTATGTGGGGCACAGCACCGAAACCTTTTAGCTTTAGCATGTGGGAATGTGAGCCTGGACTCGTTGGCTCAGCTCCTCTTGCTCAGAACCTCTGGACTCTGCTGTACCACTGTCTGCTCACGCAGCCCATGGAGATTTATTTGAGCCTTGATTGAGGGGGAGGGTGTGAGTAGGGCTGGGAAAGCAGCCTGTAATGGTGATGCACAAGGTTTTTACAGTTGGTACAGAAAAGAGCTGGGGCATAGCTGTGTATATACATCAATAAAACATGCTTCCTGGTCAGAGCCAAGTCCATCTGTACACCTGGGCTCTGGTATCACCTGCCACAGAACATGGAGGGTGTGGTGAGAGGTTTCACACTCCACCCCGTCCCTGCAACTGGTCCCTACACCTGCTGTCACTGCTCTATGACAGTGTGTATGCCATGGGACAAACTCCAGGCCCTAAAGGGGGTTCCTGCCCTGCCAGAATTGGAGGGGTAGGAACAAGAAGGCTGGGGATTTGTGCCTTACAGCTCATGCTGGGCTAGCTGCTCGGTTTGCATCGTGTGCAGGTGGCTACCTGGGGGTCACAATACCTGGGTCTGCAGGGCCCTGTACAGGCTGCTGGGCTGTGGGGCAGGCAGAGCCAGAGCAGTGCCCTGCTGCTGTGGTTGGAAATGTCACTGCTTGGGCAAGCAGGGGTTGGGAGCCCCATCCAGGCTCTTGTTTGGAGAGGTCTGGCTGTTGTGTCAGCTGGGGCAGCGTCTGCACTGCACAGGCTCCTGAGGGATTTGGTCTCCTTAGCTGATGAGTCTTGCTTAATTTCTTTTGTAGTTCAGCAGCAGCCACTGCTCAAAGGAGCCTTGTCTAAGGGCAGAGTCCTGGATCAGTAGCTCTGTGAAATAAGTATCTTCTTGTGGGTTTGGTCTTTTCCCCCTGAGATTACCCTGTCACTGGAAAGCCCAATTAGTATTTTCTGCAGAAAACAGTGGGAAAGCAATACAGCCCAAAATACAGCTGTTTGACCTGGGGTGGAAGTGGCTGCAGTGAAAGTGTCACTGTTGGGGAGTGATGTTCTCAGGAGGCAATGTGCTCCTGTCTTTGCTGGGCTATAGACCTGGCCTGAAAAAGTGTCACAGGCACCACAGGTCAGCTGGAGCTGGGCTGGCTGCAGGGCTCCAGAGCAGCTGGAGCTGCTGGAGGAGGCTGCCCTGGGCAGGGGGCTGCGTGGAGGCCACAGAGTCATTAGAGGTGGCACACTGCAGATGAAGATGTCTTAAGCCACATTTCTCTTGGGGACTTGGGGACATGAGGCTGGAGTATTTGCCTGGTGCAGGCCAGGTCCAGGGTGTGTCATTGTTGGGCTTTGGGCCCCAACAAACACCTCCAGGGCTTTTCATGAGGAGCTGAGGGTGCCACAGCCCCTGGTCTGGGGGTTGGAGCTGGCTCTTGGGCAGCCAGAGCAGGAGGTTCATGTCCTCAGACAGAGGAGGGAGTTTGCTGTGGCTTTCATGCATCCTTGGTGAATATCTAGAGCGCTTCAGTTCCCTGGGGGCTGCCCTCCAGGCTTGCTTGGCTGCAGACCGCGCTGGAGATGCCCCTCAGAGAGGTCTGGTGGGTCGGGTCTGTGTGAGAGCTGCGGCTGGCCCGGCAGCCTGGGGGCCACTCTGCAGGGTGCTCAGGTTCAGAGGCGGCAGCCGTGGACCCTCCAGGCCGTGGGGGGTGGGTTTGGGCCGGCTGTGCTGTGGGGGGCGAGCTGGGATCCCCCTGCTGCGGGGGGTGGTGGGAGCTGGCAGGGTTCGGGCAGACAGCGGTCGGGGGGCTAAGCTGAGCAGCTCCTGCTCCAGCCGGAGGGAGGAGAGTTTGGCTTCAGCCAGGTCGGGGGATGTCGGGGACGCTGAGGTCAGCCCCCCCACACACACCCCGGCTGTGCCCAGCCCTCGGAGCATCACCCCTCGGGTACCGCCGGGTGGCAGCACGGGGTCGTGGAGCGGGGCCGTGTGCTGGGGGGAAGCTGCTGGAGACAGACCCGAGTGAGACAGCCTGGGGCACATGCTCGTTCCCCCCCGATTTCACAGCGGGTTTTGCTCCCCGTCAGCTCCCCAGCGGCTGCGCTGAGGTCGCGTCCTCCACGCCTGGCTGCAGGGCTGGGAAGGACCCTGCCGATGGAACTCCAGGGGTGCATCAGGGCCCCTTCCCCAGCCCAGCCCACCTTGTTCCCTGGCTCTGCGGCACAGAGATGACACGAGGGCTCTGGGCAGGGCCCTGGGCAGGGTGGGCTTCTTCAGCCAGCTCCTGATGTGGGGGTTCAGGTCTCCCTTCCTGGGAAGCCCAAGAACACAGATACTGCCCAGGACTGGGTGCTTTGCTTAGGAAAGTGTCCCCAAGGAGCACCATACATGTCACTCTGCCTCCCAGGGAAAGGCAGGGGGGCTTCTAACCCCCACAGAGACCTCCCCCTTGCAGAGGAAGCACAACTGATCCTGGCTATGAGGACCTAAGAGTGGCAAGGGCTGTGGTGCAAGTGCAATAGAGCCAGAGGCACGCTGGCTGAACAGCAGTGTTCTTTCACAGAGCGCTGCACCTCCTCTTGCCTTGCAACTTGCAGAGCTTCCCCAAAACCAGTACCTCTAATCAGGCTGGCGTAGTGGGCCTCTTCACCCACGCCTGTGCTGCATCTCCCAACCCACGCCAGCCGAGTGATGAGTCATTGCTCCCAGGCTGTTAAGAGCTGAGGGCTGGATCTCTGCGAACACCTGAAATGACTATTTCAACTGAGACCCAAAGCCTGAAGCTTCTGGGATTTTTCTTGCAGCAAAAAAAGCAAACGGGTGCAGAGCTTTTATCTGCTGAGAAAAGTAGGGCAGGGAGCACTCACGTTGAAGAAATGGGTGGAAAAATGTGCGGCGGCAGCCGGGGCTGTGATCAGGAGAGACAGCGTCAAGCGGGCAGGGAGCTGTACATCTCAAGGCAGTTTAAGAAGCTCCTCCCCTGCACCAAATGACGCTCAAATATTTCAGCCAGGCCTGAAATTCCTGCAGGTTTGGCATCCTGAGCAGCCTGGCAGCTCTGAGGCAGCGGGGCAGGGGTGTGTGTGTGTGTGTGTGTGTGTGTGGAGGGAGGGAGGGTAGGGGGTGCTGGGGTAGCCAGGAAGCATGAGCCAGTGGATTTCTTCAGGCAGGTTTTGAGAACTGATACCCCAGCTCTCCCTCCGGGCCAGAAAAGTGAGTTTCCAAAACCGCAGAACCAAGTAGCTCTGTGTGAAGCAGCTGCTGGGAAAGGCCCAGCCGAGCTGCCCCCACCTATTGTGGAGCCTCTCTGTGTACTCCCCCCACCCCAGGAACTGGGACCTGCTCAGGCACGCTGCTCCCCACTGCCCAGGGGGAAAGCAGCTCACTTTGGACTTTGTGGTGAAGTGTGGGCAAGCTGGGCTTCACATCCCCTCCCCCCCCACCCCCCAAAATGTGTGTTGGAGCAGGGCTGCCAAGGGGAGCACCCCCAGCTCTGCTCCCAGGGATGCTCTGCCCACGCTGTGGCCTCCTCACCCCCTGTCACCTCCGTGGGGCCGGCTGCAGCCGCGTCAGGCCTGATTCACCCTAAATCCACTTTCACTTGCTGCCTCACTGCCCTCCCACACATGGACCTGGGGCTGCCCCACAGCCACCCCTGTGCTCCTGGGTGGGGGGGCTGGTTCCTGCAGGGCTGCGGAGACCCTTGGTGATAGGTGCCAGGAGGGGGAGAATCCCAGTTTAAACCTGTTTTCCTTGTGAACTGGCCAAGGAAACTCTGGAGGGAGGTGGGGGTGGCTGTGCAGGGGAAGATGACCGTGGGTGTCCTGCCAGTACCCAGGCTCCCTGCCAGGGCTGGGGGAAGCACTGCTGCAGCCAGGATGGTGAAGCCACAGTGCATGCCGTTAACGGGGGACCCATCCTGCCCATCGCCTGTGTGTCAGGGCCCGTGGGCAGCAGCCGTGGAGGTGTGTGTGATGTGGTGGGGAGAGGAGGGGTCCTGCAGCTGGCTTTCGGCAGCAGCTGTTCAGGCAGGCTGCAGAGGGGATGGGTGCAGGGTTTGGAGGTGCCAGCAGCTCAGAAAGCTTTCACAGCGTGGAAGAAACGGGGTGTGGCTGCCACACGTGCTGTCCCTGGGGGTTCCTGGTGATGGGGGCGGGGGGGGGTAAGGAACAGGGGACATGGTCCCTGCTGGAGGGGATCTGCAGGGGAAAACGGGAGCTCTGATGTGTGATGGGTCCTCTGGGTGTTTGCCCTTCAGGAATCACAGTGGAAGGAGGAGGCTCTGCTTTGCAAAGGAGACACAGACCGGTGGGATGTGGGTACCTGAAGAAAGCCTGCACAGGCCATGAGCAGATGGTATGGGCAGCCCATGTAAGCTCTTCTGCAGCCAGGCCCTGTGCTGCTTCGTGGTGGACACCTCTAAACCCACTGGTCTGCTGACACTTGGGGTTTTGGTGGATGGGGGACACGAGAAGCAGGTGGAGGGTCACAAACCTCCCCTTGGCTGAGACCCCTCACCTGCCTCTTCTGCTCCTGCAGCTCTGTGCCATGGGAAGGGGAGATGCCCAGGGTTGGTGGGGCAGAGTCAGGTCTCACCCTGACAGTGAAGGTGGCTGGGTGTTCTGAGGGCGCATTTCCCTAGGGAAAATGGAAAAATGAGACCACAGGGGAACCCACAGGGGTGACTTAAGAACCTGATGCTATCTACCCTCTTCTCAGCTTTCCCAGACCTCCTGCTGCATCCTGGGTGGCGCTTGTCTTCCGTCCTTCTGGCCCGGTCCTGGGCTGGAGGTGGCTTTCCCCATGCCAAGGGAATGCTCCTCCTGCACGGGCAGTTGCAGAAAAGCTGTTTAGTGCCGAAAAAGAGCCCTGGGACACATGCTGGGTGAGGGTGTTGCACCTCCCCAGCAGGTCCCCCATCAGCCCAGGCACATGGTATGGGGCAGGATCTCAGCACACCCCAGTGCCCACAGCATTGGGCCCCTTGACCAGTCTGGGGGCTCTGACACCACGCTCCCAGCACAGCCTGGCTTGTCTGGAAAGGCACCATCAGTCTCAGGTCTGGGGATAGTATATCCTGGAAGCCCTGTCCTTGGCACCTATGGACCCTGGAGATGCTCAGCTCTTCCTGCCCTCTTGTCCTGGAGCCCTGGGGAAAGAAGGACTGGCACCACAAGAGCTCCACCCAGCATCTCTGGGGCCCACCTTGCCCCAGGAGCTCCCTAGCACTACAGGGCAGCTCTCATTCCTCCTCCTCTGTATCTGTACTGGGCTCCGTTTCAAGCATCCTCTTTCCCAAACAGACCCGTCTTGGCACCGAGCACCCCAGGAGATTGTGCAACCCTCAGACTAAGGCAGGGAAGAAGGAAACAAGAGTCACCCCTCTGTGCAGTATACTGGGGGCTCTCGGGGGGGGTGCTGAGGCCCCTTGACCTGTGACCTCCCCTTCCCCCCACCTGCGAGGCCGGTTGCAGCAGGTGACATGGAAAATGCTGGGGCACTTTGTGCCCCGCTGGCGCCAGCCCAACGGTCCCGCGCCTGCCATTGGCGCAGCCGGGCCGCGATTTGTCTATATATGGGCAAAGCGAGGCGGCTGCCTCAGCCCCTCTGTGTCCCCGCGCCCGCCAGCGTCACTTCGGCTTTTTGAGGTTTCTCTTGGCCCGCTCTCATTTGCCTCCCGCTCGCCGCCTCTTGCACCCAGCAGTTTCTAGTTGACTCAGTTTTAACGGCCCCGCTTCAAGCCCGGCCCCGCCGGCAGCGGGTGCTTCTCAGGGCCTGCAAGCACGGTGTGGGCAGAGCGTCAGGCTAGGAGCACACAGGGAGCACCTCCCCCCTTCACCCCCCACCCCCCCCCAACTAGCGTCACAGCCTAGTGCCTGGCAGGGAGCAGTGGGGGGGCTCAGCCCGCACCCAGCTGGCAGCCCCTCTCTTTAGGGTGCAGAGGTGAGCACTTGGCTGTGCCACCAGGTTCTTCCTCATGTCCCTTTGTGCCTGGCAAGGTGCTACAATGCCAGTCCAAAAAGCTCCCAGGATCTGGTCTAGCCTGAGGGTGCAACAGCAGCCCTCCCTGTGCAGTCTGGGAGCATTGCCTGGCCTGAGCCCATGGAAACCCCTGGTCCTGATGGGCTTTTGTGAGGCTGAGCCTCATGCTGCACAGCAGAGCAAGCTGCACCTGTCTCTTGGGCCTCGACCCCTGCTCTGAGAGGCGAGCTGGTGGCTTGTGTTGGGAGCACAGGCTTCAGTGTTAACAGTGACATGACTGAAGAGCCCAGTGGGGGTCTGGCTGAGAGATGTTGGTCTGGGCAGGTTCTGGACATGGGCTGGCAGCACCACCCCCCCACACACACCTCCCCACTTTCCCAGTGGCCCCCAGTCACTGGAGGGGGCTCAGGGAGCCTTTGAGTGAAACCATCCCCTTCCTCCTCCTCCTCCACCTCCTCCTCATGTCTCTCAGACCCAGGCGGTGCTGGCTGGATGGGAGCCACGTGGGCATGGTGGGGCAGCACGGGGGCATGGTGGGGCAGCATGGGGCTGGGCCCACAGGCCAGGGCCCGGCAGGAGTTTGTCTCCTCTAAAGAGGGTGAATGAAGGTAGCTGGAGTGGCGGCTGCTTCCCCTGCGTGCAGCGAGCGCCACGACCACAGCCGAGGAGGGGAAGTTGCTGCAAGGCACGATAAGAACTATCAGCGCTTTCACAGTGCCTGGGCTGTGCTGCCTGACAAGGGCCCTTCCCCCTGCCCGCGGCCCGGCGCTGGCCACGCTGCTGCCCCCCAAGCCCCCAGCTCCCGCTCCCCTGCGCTGGCCGATACTGGGAGAGTTACTGGAAAAGCAACAGCCCCGTGTCCCACGAGGCTGCGGGGAGCCCGGCTCCAGGGGGGTGGCAGCAGGTATGCACCCTCGGTGTGCAAGGCAGAGCAAGAATTGGGGGGCTCCCTCCGGCACTTGGGGATGCTGTGGGTGTCTGACTGGCAGAGCTGAGGGACAAGGGCAGAGCTGAGGGAGTGGTACCACTGTGGGAGGGGGTTTAGGGCAGGGAGCTGCACCCCAGGGAGCCGCAGCACCCCACTGGGCCCTCGGTAAGTCCCTGGGTGATGCTGAGCAGGTGGGCAGGGTGCAGAGAGGGGCCCTGGGAGCGCCGGGGAGCAGAAGCTCTCATGAGGCCCCTGTGGGAGGAAGCGCAGGCACGTTGGCCTCCCCCAGCTCTAAGCAGCCTCCGTGCTTTCCGCCCTACGGGAGCTGTTTTGGCCCTGTGAGCCGAGCAGAGCAGGACCAGTGATCTGGGGCCACAGGCTGGGGGAGAAATTCCTGCAGCCAGTGGGTAAAACTAACCAATGGCTGGGGATGTGGTAAGTTCATCATCAGTTGGAGACTCTCAGACCTCCTCATCTGAGGCCAAGAAACCAGATCTGCTGATTTCCTCCTTGCTGCAAGGCAGCACAGGCAGAAGGAAACCATCTCAGGATGGTTCCTGACACAGAATGTCATGTCCTCCTGTCCATGCTCGGCTGGGGAAAGGGGAAGTGTCACCTCCCCCACTTCCCTGATGGGAAGGCGACCACAGCTCTCCAGCACCTCTCCTCAGCACCCGGCAGCTGGCTGGGTGCAGGCAGCAGGTCAGGCAGGCAGCTGGCAGTGCTCTGCCCCATTTTGTGAGGGCTCAGCTCCTTCCCCGCTGTGAGGACTCCTCCAGCAACATTCTCCAGCACCAGCCACGTGCTTTGCCCTCCCCCTAACATCTTTGCCCTCCAGCATGGTGTCTCCCAGCTGCCTCCATTCAGAAACATTTTCATCTCGCCTTTGCCTTAAATAGACCAGCGAGAGCCTGGCTTCCTGCCTCCCCTGTGCCCCGGCTTCCCAGTAAATAGCAGGGACCAGCCTGTCATCGGAGCAAGGCACACTGCAAGGAACATGGCCTCAACCCCAGACCACAGGGAAAGTCCCTGAGCAGCACCTCGGGGACCAAAGATGCCTCTTCCTGCCCCAAAATAAGCTCCTCAGCTCTGCTCTAAGGGCATGGTTGCCTGTACTCCGTGTGTCACCCCCCAGGGTGGGTGCTGTCTGGTGTTTGCTGGGTGCTGTCTCCAAGGAGGGGGGTCTCTGGGTTGGGAACAAGCTGCTCATACACCCAAGATGATGTTCACCTAGCCCAGCACCACATCCGTGGGACCAGCCTTGCACGTGGTGGCCTCTGCCGCTGGCAGGGAGCTGCTTGCTGTGTGCCTCTGGTGAGGCAGAGGGATGCTCAAGGCTGGAGCTGCGCTGGCTGCCAAGCAGACCCTGGGGACACATCACCGATGGCTGCTGCTGAGCTTCTTGCTGGCCTGGGGAGCAGAGGGGCCAGTGACCAGCAGGGATGGAGATGGGCAGAGGGGCCAGCAAAGGGTGGAAGACTGGGCAGGGACAGGAGGTGCGGGGACAAGCTCACTCCAGCCATTTCTGGGCAGGTTTTGCCAGTGAAATCCTTTGGGGAGTTCACAGGTTCACAGAGCTGTAGGGGTTGGAAGGGACCTCCAGAGCTCATCAATTCCAACCCCTTGCCAAAGCAGGGTCCCTAGGACAGGTCAGACAGGTCGGTGTCCAGCCAGGTCTGGAATATCTCCAGAGAGGGAGACTCCATACCCCCTGGGCAGCCTGTACACCTCAGTTTGGAGTTCCCTGACTAATTCCCCCTCCACCAAAGCCCTGCTGCCCTCAGTGCACGTACGGCTTGGCCACATCACTTCTCACTGTGCTGCTGCTCTGGTTTTTTTGGCTTTGCTCTTCCCCTGCCTCCTGCAAGCCTCCCCAGCGGGTTGGTTCTTTAACTCTGCTGCTGGATTATCGGGGGGGGGGGGAAGGGGGGGGGATCATGTCAGCCTAAAAAATGTGCCTCATGCAGAGCCGCGTGGAACCACCGCGCGGATGGACACAGCCCAGATGCAGTCCCACTTGCAAACACTTCTGGGGATTTAGCTTGTAGTTTTTAACCCAGTTTTACAGCGACCTGGGCCTGCAAACCCCCCAAACCTAGCTTTGTGTTTTCCTCCCTGGGGGCCTCTGGTCCCCGTTGGCCGTTACAGCTTCCCAGGGAAGTCGTCGGCTGTTGCAGAGCTCAGAGCGGGTGATGGGCTCTTGGGCAACACGTTTCCTAAAGAGCAGGTCAAGGGCTCACACCCCGCTGGCACCCATGTCCTCACTGGCTTCGCCTCCATCACCAGGCAGCACCCTGAGGCCTGCAGACCCCTACCACGGGCTGCCAGCTCCTCCATAGGCCTCCTCAGAGGTCAGGAACATTCCACTCCCCCACAGGTCCCACCATGAGGATGGAGCAAAGGGCACATGGCGGAGGAGCCAGGCAGCGTCCTGGCCCCCGCGCCGCCATCCTGGCCCCCGCGCCGCCGTGGGGGGATGTTTGGGGATGGTGGCCCTGTGCAAACAGCCTTTTTTTTTTTTCTCTTTTTTTTTTTTTTTTGGCACAAACATGTTTGTCACTCTCAGCAGCACAGCTCAGGAGAGCGTAACCGGCTGCTCTGCAACAGCCCCCGGTGCTTCCGGTGCTCGGCAGCAGCCACCCCTCGCCTCACCGCTGAGCTGACTGCGGTCAGGCGGTGGGGCGGCGCTGGGTGGGACCCGCGCACCGTTATCTCTTGTGCAGCTACGGTCTTCCTGTGGTCATGAACACGTGGGCAGGATGGGGTTAAAAGCGGCCCCTCTCCCCACAGCGGCCCATTGCTCTCTGGCCATCACCATCGCCCCATGCAGCACCCTGCCACACCGGGACCCAGCATGAGTCACCAGCACCTGGCGTGGGCCACCGGCATCCAGCAAGCACCACCGGCACCCAGCGCGGGCCACCAACACCTGGCACAGGCCATCGGTACCTTGCATGGGCCATCGGCACCCGGTGTGGGCCCTCAGCACCCAGCGCGGGCCATCGGCACCCGGCATGGGCTATCCACGCCCTGATCTGGTAATGGAGGGACCCGTCCGAGGTGCCTACGTGGCACTTGAGAAGGAGCGTGGGGTCTCCTGGGATGCCGGCGGCCATGGCCCTGATCCCAATCCCGATCCCACTCTGAGGGGGACAGTGGGTGCTGGGGGCTGATGGCAGGTAAGGGGTTGCGCCCCCTACCCCCCCATCTTGGGGAGCGGGGCGCAACGGGGCGGTGCAAGGGAGGAGGTACTACGTTGAGCATGGGCGGAGGCTGAGAACGCCCAAAGCAGAAGTAGGGCTCGGGGGCTTTTCGGCGGCAGCGGGAACGGGACCGGGTGGACGTGGAGGCTGTGGGGAAGTCAAGGTGAGGCTCTTGGGGCTGGAATCTGCACAGCCTTGGGTGTGGGGATCTCCCCCACCCCAAAGAGCAGTGGAGACAGCGAAAGGGTCTTCGTGGGGCTGGCAGATGGGGTGAGGTGGGGTCCTACGGGGAGCCCCAGGCTGCAAAGCTCCTGTGGCCTCAGGGGCTGTGGGTTGGGGCAAGGGGGTCTTTGGTAAAGGGTGGAGGGATGCGGTGGGGTCCCCATGGGGAAAGTTCAGAGGTAACGGGGCTAGGGTTTGCCATAGGATCCACCCCGCCAGAGACGAGGCAGAAGAGTCGTCTGACCAGAGTGGGATTTGGGTGAGGTCCCTGCCATGCAGACAAGGCAATGCAGGGTCCCTGCCACGTAGATGGAGTTCACCATGGGGTTCCCGCCACGGGGCGATGACAAGAGGGCCCTCTGTGACGCAGATGGATTTTGAGGGACAAGGATGGAGTTCGAGGTGGAACCTCACCCTTGGGATCCAGGTGGGGGGGGTCCTCTGAGACCAGGACAGGGTTTGAAGGGCAACGATAGAGTTCAAGGTGGGTTCTCCACCGTGCAGACAAGATAAGGGGGTCCTCTGTGAATGGGATAGGGTATGAAGAGGAGGTCTCCCCATGGAGGCAAAGAAAATGCGTCCTCCATGTCCAGGATGAGGTCTGAGAGGGAATGATGGGGTTTGAGGTGGGGTCTCCACCTGTAGGAACAAGGCAATTGAGTTCTGTATGACCAGGTGGGGTCTGAGGTGGGGTCCTCTGCTCTGGGAGCACGTCAAAGTGGGCTCCTATGACAAGGATGGAGTATTAGGTGGAGTCCTTTGGGGACAAGTCGAGACTGTCCCTCATGATAAGGATGAGGTGAGGTGGCTTCTCTGCTTTGGGGACAAAGTGAGAATGTCCCCTGTGCCCAGGGTGGGGTTTTGGGGGGGGGGGGGTTGAGGGAGCACAAGGCAGCACCTCCCCTGTGAGGACAGAGATGTCCCCATGCTTGGCATGGCTCCCTGAGGCGTGAAGTGACGCTGGCTGAGGGTCTCTGTCCCCAGGGCAAGGCCAGCCCTGCAGTTTGCCACGCTGACACCAAAGGGGGGCCCCATGGCCGCGCCACGTGGGGTGCGGGAGGTGCCCCCGCGCGGGCGGAAGCCAGCCAGCCCTGCGCCGGAGGAGAGCGACCGCCGGACGCCGACTGAGAGACAGTGCAGTCACCCATAAAGTAGAAAGCACTACTAAACAGCACTGCAGGGTGTAGTGTTTCCTACTTTATGGATGAGTGTACTGTGGGCTACGGAGAAGAGAGCAACGCCGCGACCCGTGGGCTCCTCACGACCTGCGTCCAGCTCACAGGAGGGTGCCTGTGCCTGGCCACCCACCCCATGGGCACCACCACCCTCCCCCAGGCTGGGGATGCTCTGCTCATCCCCGTGGGGACCAGCCTCGTGCACAAGAGGGGCCGCATGGCCTGGTGCCCCATGTGTGTGTGGCAGAAGGGCCCGTGGGGTTGGAGTGAGCACTGCGCTGGGAGGCCAGGTAGGTCCCAAAGCCTCCAATCCCCATTTTTTTTAATCCCTTCCCGTATCTTCATTTTTCCACATGGCAAATCCCTGGGAAGAGCTGGGCGGGAAGAGGAGTGGGAGGAGGGGGGGGGGCCGATGGGGGCTTTGGGTGGCTCGGTGCCACCGAATGGCTGCTAAATAAAACTCTTTGCTCATCCACGTGTGGAGCCGTTTCATTCTGTCCCTGGGAAGTGAAAAACGAGGGACAAGACACCAGCAGCCACCACGGGCAGCGGGGTTCCCCTGCAGCCAGCACCCCTGAGCTCGCACGCTGCCTGAGCCCGTGTTCAGAGCCTGGGGGGAGCCGTGGTGGGACCAGGGGTGGGGGTGGTGGGAATGGCTCGAGAAGAGACGACAAATCTCAGCCCAGCAACGCGGGGCTCTGGCCTTTGGCCCCCCCCAGGGATCCCTGGCAAAGCCGCCGTGTCCTGCGGCAGCCTGGGCCACGGGCACAAGGCCGCGCGGCACAGGGGGACCCTCCTTGGTCCTTGTCTCCTACACCCTGGGGGTCTCCCACTTCCTGGGGTAGTGGGGGGTGTGGTGTAAAAACTGAGCCAGCTCCCAGGGGCACAGGAAGAGGGTCTCTGCTCCCCAAACACCAGCTCCCAAAGCCCCTCCCTGACCCCAGGCATCTTCACCCTGGGCTTTGACTCCCTGTCTCCTGCCAGTGGGAAAGGGCAGCTAAAAATAGCAGTTACAATCTATTAAACCCACTTTTTTTTCTCCTTTTATGAGCCCAGTTATTAATGGAAAGGTTCCACATTTTGCAGAACCCTTTGTGCTGGTGCCAGGAGGGTATTTGGGTGGTTTTGTTGAGTTTGGGGTTATTTTTCTCTCACTTTGGCCCCTCCCCAGGCTGGCTGGGAAGGACCAGGACGTTGTGCTTCAGTTCCCTGTCCTGGCTTCCCCACGTTCCCTGGCTTTGCAACTGTCTGAAGGGGATGTGGGAAGGGGAAAAATCTCAGATCAGAACTGTCAGCACGGTCACAAGGAGGCAAGGGTTTAAACAGCAACCCCAAAAAAGCACTAGCCCCCCCTCTCCCCCCCACCCCACCCCTGAGCAGCCTGACGGGATGGAGCAGCTCTCCTTTTCCTTTCTTCTGGGAAAAGAAAACAAGCTGGAGCTCTTCCCATGTCCAAATTTTGAAAGCCTACATCCAAATAGGGAATATCCAAATGTAAGGATGGAAAAGTACTGCCTGGCAGGGACTGAGGGCCGTGGTCAGGGATGGTAGAGCTGCCCGGCGTTCGCTGCTGGGAGGGATGTTTGGGAACGTGGTTCTTGCTGAGAGCAGCAAAACAGAAACTACCACTTCTTATAAAAACCAAAGCCCAAGCAAGACCCACACTGTGGTTTGTAGGGCCCTCCCTCCCTCTCTCTCTCTCTCAATCTATCTCTCCCTCCCTCTCTTCTTCCATCTCTCCCTCCCTCTCTCCCTTCCTCCCTCCATACTGGCTGTGCCTCAGCAGGAAACGTGTCCTCTCCCTATTGAGGTGAGCTCCTGCTCTCTGAAGGACCTCAGATCATTTATCCTTGCCCTTGTTTGATGCTGGAGATGGACAGGCTGCCCCAGCCCTGGTCCCCGCTGCTTGGCAGACCCAGAAACGCCCTGAGCAGGGCAGGGGCTGGGGCCAAGCCTGCCTCAGGGTGCTGCAGAGTGTGTGGGTGCCCATCCCCATGCTGTCAGGGCAGCTCTAGGGAGGGCTGCAGGCACTACCACGCCAGCCCCAGTGCAGGTAATGGTGTTTCCATGCGACCCTGTGCCAGGACACCGTGTCAGGGGCTGGGACAGCTCAGACATGGCCTTTTCTGCCAGGTTGCTTTTACCAGGGGTTCAGTCCCTGCATGCTTCACACCACAGTCCCACCAGCTGCCCTGTGCTGCTGGGGATGACAGGATCTGGAGGAAGAAGAAGCATGGGCAACGTGGCCACTGCCATCTCCTCTTTGGAGCTGCACTGGGATATCCCAGAGCAACACCATGGATGCAGGGAGCAGGAGCTGTGGGGCTCAGCAGGGAAACCAGGTGCCCACTCGTGTCACTTCTTGTTCCTGCAGTCACCAGCCTGAGCTCCTGCCAGAGGAACTGTCTCTCCAGGAGCATCCCCAGGGATCTGCTGGAAAGAAGGTGGAAGTGGGTCAGCACCCAGTGGTCACATCAGTCTAGAGGTGCTGATGTCATCGTCCCCACACCCATCTGCAGGTCCCCAAGGGCTGGAGTGGCCCTGGGTGCGCATCCTCATGCTTCCTTCCTTGGCTGAGACCACAGCAGAGCTCTCACAGCCCCCACCAGTCCCTCCAAGTGCCATCCCCAGAGCCAGAGGAGCTTCATGGGCCGCAGGAGGCAGTAACTGGTCTCAATCTCCCCATGGGCCTCGGTGGGGACACCCCAGTGGACCTGCAGCCCTTGGGCCAGGAGCATTATTTAAGGCCAGCTCTGGGTCTCCAGTCCTCAACTGAGCTCTGCTGTGGGCAAATTTCTGATCTTGCCTCCTCTTGCCCCTGGAGGGTGGGGGAGGGGCTGGAGGGTAACAGGGACCTGATGGGGGAGGGGTGGAGATGGGGGAGGGGTGACCCAAACTTGGGGACCCCCTTGACCCTCCTGCCCCCCCCTGTCCGTCCCCCCCAGAGGCTGTTGGGGCGGGTGGTGACCTCAGGGTGGCAGTTCCTGGGCTGGGTGCTGGAGGGTGGGGGAGGGGCAGGGTGGTGGGGGATGGGTGTGGGAGGGGTTCTTGTAGCTTGTCTCTTGCCCTGTCTTCTGGATGGACCCCAGGGAGCAGGGAACTGGAGACAAGGAGGTGGCTTGTCTCTGGTCCTGCACCCTGGAAGGACCCCCACATCTCCACAGGAGCCTTGCCTGCAGCCCTGGCTCTGTCTCCTCTTGCTCCTGACTGGGGTCCCCTTGTCCTGCTTTGTTTTACCTTTTCTGGGGCTGCTGAGGGATCAGTGTCCTGCTCAAAAGCTGTGGGGTGTCTCCCTGGTTTTTGAGGACCCTGAGTGTGATGGGGTCATGCTTGGCTTCCCGTGTGTTGCCTGCTGTGGATCAGTCCAGGCTGTGCTGCTCCCTGGCAGAAGAGGGCAGGAGGCCCTGGGGGGGTGGGGGAGTGATGTACTGTACCCCTGTTCCTGTACCACCAGGCACAGTCTCCTTGGAGGCCTTTGGAGAGCAGCAGGTGCTGCTGGAGGGGTCTGCTGGGATCCTTTGTCATCTCCCCAGACTTGAGCTGTTGATCTTGAGCTCTCTGGTATCACCAGGTTCTCATCAGTCGCTGTGTATCATCACCTCGTTTCCCTGAGCCTGGGGTCTCCTCTCTCCTGGCAGAGCTTCCAGGATCTTTCTAGGAAGTGCTTTGGCCCATCTCCTCTGCAAGGAGCACAGCCCCACCACAGCTCCCTGGGTGACTCAGAGGGCCAGGGGTGCCTGTATTACCCCATAGGTCTGATGAAGACTTCACTGACTGGCAGCTCAGGGACCTCCCGAGCCACTGAGTCTTTGTTTGATAGCCCAGATGAATTTATCCTCTTCTTTCTGAGGATGGTTTGTAGCCAGGACTTAGCCAGCTGTCTAAATAGTATGGAATAGTATGGAAGACCACCTCCAGCTCAGGGCCCCAGGAGATGCTCTCTCCCCAGGCAGGGGTGTGTGGCTGTACCCCTCAGTGAAGGCTGGGGGAACATCCAAAACTGAGCCTGGGTTAGCCCAGGGGGTTGTCCCTGGCCCTGCTTTCTCCAGGGTGGCATGTCCTGGGGATGCCACAGAGCCACACAGGTCTGGGAGAAGCAGAAGGCTGCTGTGGGGGCAGCTCGTCCCAGATGCCATGAGCAGAGGCCGTGAGCAGCACGTGGCAGTGGAAGGCTCAGGCTGAGCAGCCTGTGTGCTGCTTGCAACCTTACCAGCCTGCCTTTCCCTCCCCTCTGCTGGCTCTCTCCTCCTGTAATTAAACCTGCCTGTTCTGTCCTGCCAGAGAGGAGCACAGCACCCAGAGATCCTGCCCGGTGTCTCTGCGGGGCCGGGGGACACGGTGATGGGCAGGAATGGGGCCGGCATCCCAGCAAGTGGGAGGTGATGGTGGGACTCGTCCTGACCTGTTTCTGGAGGCGAAAGGGTTGCTTAAGCTGGTGCTTTGAAGGCACAAAAGGACCAGAAAATGCAGGAAGGTGGGATCAGATCTTCTGTCTGGTCTGTGGGCTGCACGTGCCACCCATCACCTGCTTGGTGCTTCCCCCGACCATGCACGTGAACGGGTCCAGGTGGGATCCAGGTGGGATGGGGGGGTCCTGCCTGCTGCAGGATGCAAGGCTGCCAGGCCCCACGGTGTGGGACCCCCTCTGAGAGGGTCTCCTGCTCCCTTTGCAGTCAGCAGAAACTGTCTTAGCGGTGATTTCCCAGGGCTGTCTCTGCTTGGAGATGACACAGAGCCAATGGCACCTGCTTCCAGAGCTGACACATCTGCACAGTGCACATCTGGATGTGCCAGTGAAGGACTCAAAGAGGGTGCTGGCAGGGTGGTGTCTGGAAGGGGCCCTGCAGACCCCCCCATACCTCACCTGGAGCAGGAGGCCTGGAGCTGGTTCTCCTGTTGCAGGAGCTGTGGCACGCTGTCCCCTGTCCCCACCCCGCCGTGGGGAAGCACCAGCAGTGGGACTGGGAGTTGTCACCACACACCAGGACGTGGGGTCGCAGGACCCATCCTGCCCTGGCTGCCCAGCAGCTGGGTGAGGTCTGTGCCACCCCTCCCGGGGCTGGGATCATGGAGCTTTGCCCTGCGGTGGCTCCAGCGTGGAGCAGGACTGGGGAGCGAGGACACACGGGTGGGCCCGGGGGTGGCCCGGTGGCTCCCCGCCCCCCAGCATGGCTGTGCAGCCCGTGAGTGAGGGCACATCGAAGGCACAGCAGGGCAGGGAGCAGAGATGGAGCTGAGGTCTGCCCGCCCCAGGGGTGCGCAGGCGGCAGTGCCTCACCCTGCTCCCTGCCTGGGCATCACCCCGCCTCGCTGCCCCCCTGCCCCCCACCCTCTGCCCGCTGCAGCCCCTGCCCCCCGCACAGCACACAGGGTCCAGCCCTTCCAGCAGCGACGGGCGATGCTGCAGGGGGGGGCTGAGGCTTTGCTCCCCCCCAGCACCCCCGGGGCAGGGTCGGTGGTCCTTCCGAGCGGGAGGGAAGGGGACCCGCCGGCCGTCTCGCCGGGACCCGATCTGCTCACCCTGCGCGGGGGGCCGCGGGCCGGTGCCGCCCCCAAACCCCCAGCCCGGCGGGATGCGGGGCTCTGCGGGACCCCGGCGTGCGGAGGGCCGATGTGATGCGGAGGGCACGGCCACCCAACATGCACTGTCTCCCCCCCCCCACCCACCGCCTCCCCCGCTGCAGCATCACCCCCGCTGCCTCATCAATAGGCAGCAAACCCCGTTCCCGCACCGTTGCCATGGAAACAGGTGGACCCGCCGCTATTGGCGGCCCGGGGCGCGGCGCGGCCCCCCCGGGGTGCCCGGCCCGGCTTAATATTGATGACTCGGCAGCGTCTGCGCCGGGGGCTGCCCGAAGCCACGGTGAGGGGCTGGCAGCTCCCCCGGCCCCTCCGCTACGTCATCCCGGTCCGGGCGGGCGGCGGGCATGGGGCCGGGGGCGGCGGGGGACTGAGGACAGCGGGCAGCAGCCTTTGTACGGTGCGTCGTGGGGAGCCGGCGGATCCAGGCGGGGATGGAGCCTCCCCCGGCGCAGGGATGCTGCTGCTGCTGCCGCCGCCTCCGTCCCCGCCGGGAGGGAGCGCGGCCCGGGCTGCTCCCGCCGCCGCGGCTCTGATGCCTTCGGGTTTTCCGTGCCGGGTCCCGGAGCCGCGGGGAGCCCTCGCCGCCAGCGGGTGAGCCCAGCGCCCTGCCCCAGCCATGCAGCAGCCGGAGCTGGGGGTGTCCGGCGCGGACCCGCCGCAGTCAGCAGCGGGGCAGAGCGGTGCCCCGGCAGCGGGCGATGCCGAACCCGCGGCCTCCGCTTGCCCAGACCTGGACACGCGTAAAGGCGGGGGGGGTGACGGGGACAGAGTGAGCTGCCAGCCACCCCCGCGGCGGGAGGGGGCCGAAGCCCCCCAGCCGCGGGCAGAGACTCCGGGGACCCCCTGCGCCCCCCCGCCGGACCCCCAGCGGGTTCACTCAGCACCGGAGCTCGTTAGGCCGCTGCGAGCGATGGACACGTTCGGACGCGACCGGACAGACAGACCCCCCCAGGTAAGGCGGCTGCCGGGGTGCGCTGGCTGGCAGGTGGGGTGCGGCGGTGGGCGGCGGGGGCGGGGGGGAGCGAGGCGGCGGGGCACCGGGGGGATGATACCTCGGTACTGGGGGGATGATACCTCAGTACCGGGGGGGAATGATACCTTGGTACTGGGGGGGGATGATACCTCGGTACCGGGCAGTATGATACCTTGGTACCGCGGGGGGGATGATACCTTGGTACCAGGGGGGATGATACCTCGGTACTGGGGGGATGATACCTCAGTACCGGGGGGATGATACCTTGGTACCGGGGGGGATGATACCTCGGTACTGGGGGGGATGATACCTCGGTACTGGGGGGATGATACCTCGGTACCGCGGGGGATGATACCTTGATACCGGGGGGGTATGATACCTTGGTACTGGGGGGGATGATACCTTGGTACCGGGGGGGGATGATACCTCGGTACCGGGGGGGGATGATACCTCGGTACCAGGGGGGTATGATACCTTGGTACTGGGGGGGATGATACCTTGGTACCGGGGGGGGATGATACCTCGGTACCGGGGGGTATGATACCTCGGTACCGGGGGGTATGATACCTCGGTACCGGAGGGATGATACCTCGGTACCGAGGGGATGATACCTTGGTACCGGGGGGGATGACACCTTGGTACCGGGGGGGATGATACCTTGGTACCAGGGGGGATGATACCTCGGTACCGGGCACAGGAGATAACAGCCGGGCTGCGGCTGAGCCACCCGCAAAACCTCCCCCGTGGGGCTGGGAGCTGCTGGAGCTGCTGCCATGCACCAGCAAGGGAGAGATGGAGCTGGCACCTTTCACAGGGGTATCCACTGCCTCCTCCCTCCCTCCCCCCATCCTCCTGATGGTGCTGGAGCTGGTGCGGGGTCTCACTGGAGCCCTGACAGGGCCAGTGCCGGGCAGAGCCCACCTGGTGCAGCCACAGCCCCCATGCCAGCAAGGGTTAAGCGGTTCCTGCAGCGGCTCCTTGCTCTGACAGCATCAGTGTCTCTGCAGGTTGTGATGGGGATGGGGTTCATTGCCACCCCTCCTTCCAGAGCATCATGGCACAGGAGGGTTTGGGGCACCTGCACTGCAGGGGGAACCCATCCCTGCAGACAGCACCGGGGCACCTCGAGGCAAAGCAATGGCTGCAGCATCCCAAAAAGCAGCCTGAAAGGCTCCTTGGAGTCTCACCTTCGTGATCCAGGCCACAAAAGTTAATCAGCTTGTCCTGCTTAGGACAGCTTGCC
The DNA here is from genome assembly GCA_022605575.1 of Laterallus jamaicensis coturniculus. Lineage (NCBI taxonomy): Eukaryota > Metazoa > Chordata > Aves > Gruiformes > Rallidae > Laterallus > Laterallus jamaicensis. The sequence goes on from JAKCOX010000025.1 coordinate 9,707,365, forward strand.
CTCCTTTCCCTTGGGTAAAACCAGCCATCTTTCTGGGATCCCCTGGGGCAGCTCCAAGGGGGAGAAATCAGCACATGAGATGTTCTTCTTGAGCAAAGGGAAGAAGAGCTGAGCAGAGCTGATAGGGTTTAGCAGGAGGTTTTTAAGTCAAGCCTGTGCTGTGCTGCTGAACCTGGCTGGAGAGCAGGCTGGACCAGCCCGTGGGAGAAATGTCACTGCTGGAAAGAGAGAAGATGGTTTCACTCCAGCACAGTTGTTATGGGGCTTTTTTGAAGGGCTCTTTAGTGTGTCACTTGGGGAAAGGCCACAGGGAACCATGTGGTCCTTGGTCTGCCTCTGACCACTGCCCCTGGCCTTGCCAGAACCACCCTGGCCAAATAACAGGGCAGCAGAAGGGAAGCATTTCTGTTCCCACTGCTCTTTTCTATCCATCCTGAGAGTCGCTGTGCCAAACTTACCATGTGCCCTTCATCCTGGCTGGCAGGGGAGGGGATAAGCACTGTGTCTCGGGGGAAGCCTGGGTGGGATGGCTGGGAGCAGCAGGGTGGCTGGTTCAAAGGGGTGTTTGTGGGTGCCCCAGAGGCCAAACAGCACCCTGTGGGTTGAGGGACACACACCCCGCTCTTGCCGATCCCTGCAGTGTGTCCTCCAAACACCAGCTGCACACTGAAGTGGTGGCGGAGGGCACGAGGACCCCGCGTGGTTTCTATGGCAGTGACTGCTGGCCACCAGCCGCCCAGGTTCCCTGGCCCTTGGGCACATTCCCCTGGGATCCTGGAGGCACCTGGCTTGGTGGGTGACTAATATTTCCCATCCTGCTTCCATGGGATTGTGGCAGCACCATGGCAGTGTCACCACAGCACCAGGGAGCCAGGGCAGTACTGTGGTGGTACCCAACGTTGCCATGATGCTATCAGAGCTCTGGTGCTGTGGTGTTACAGTGGTGTTAGAGGTGGTATCATGGCAGTGCCATCCTTAACATTGATGTTTATCTCCAGACAGGTTACCTTGTCTTCTTGGGGAACAAAAACTACAAATCCAGCTTTTCCTCCTGAAGTCAGGTGTGAAATGCCTCCAGTTCAGACCTGGGGGGAGCTCAGTGCTGCTGGTGCTCCTGGTGCTGCTGGTGCTGCTGGGCTGTGGCAGCCACATCCTCAAACCCACTTCCTTGGGAGCAAGGCACTGTGTTACAGCTGGGGATGAGGGGATGCTCAGATGCCCCCCCAAGGCCCAGCTCTGCCCAGCCAGGCTGGGCCCAGCACTATGGACACCGTGTGTCCTCCTGTCAGAGCTGGGCTTCCCTTTGGGCATTTGTCCTTGGGATGTCAGAGCTGTATTATGCAAACAGGACAGCTGCCTCCAGGGAGTAATCTCCTGGTGTGGGAAGAGCCTCCTGAGGGCTCATCACTGACAGAGTTGATTAAAGATGTTGATTTTATGATGAAGCTCTTGCCGTGTGTCCCAGCCGCCGCCACTATTGCTCTGTCCCTCAGGGACAGTCTACGGGCAGATGACTATCCATAGGTCAAGTTCATCTCAGCTTTCTTGCTTAGGTCCCTCCTGAGTGCTGAGGGTAGAGAGCTGCTGCCCTTCTCCCATGTGGGAATAAGGGGAAGGCCCACTGGAGTGAGGGAGGTGGGTTGGGGGATGCATCTGGAGCCCCCTGTCCAGCCCCTGCCCTGAGCAGGGCTGGCTCCACAACTGGAGGAGGTTGCTTGGCACCTCTCCACGCAGATGCTGAACATCTCCAAGGGCTGGCATCCCACCACCAACCATCCCACCACCCCTCTAACGCTGTCCCGAAGCTTCAGCACTCTCATGGAGTAGAATGTTCTCCATAGGTCTGATGGGAACTACCTGGGGGTCTTGCTCTCACTAATGTGCTCTTGGTGCTGGGCCTCTAAAATCACTCCCTGGTCCTGGTTTCCATGATTCCTGTGTGGACACAGCAGGTAAGGAATTCCTTTCCTACTGAGATCTCCGGGTGCAGCAGGTGTAGGGTTCCAGTCAGAGCAAAGAACAGCAGAGAAGGAGAAGACCTTTGTCTGCGTAGGGAAATGGGGTGAAGGTGGCACAGACACAGCCTGGCTGGGAGCTGGGAAGCTCCCACAATGCCATCAGGTGGATTTTAGGGCATTTCCCACAAGAGCCCCATTGTCTGTTACAGGATGCTGGTCCAGTGGGCCTTGGGAACTTGGGGTGCTGCAGGAGTGGGTTGCCAAAATGAAGGCTTTCTCCTGGTGCCCTCAATTAGAGGAGAGGAGAGGCACAAGGTCATTCCCTTTCTGTGTGTACCCTGCACCCTTCCCTGCCAGGACTCCTCATCCCCCCAACCTCCTCTGCAGCACTGACAGAAGGGATGAGCTCAATGTCTGACTGCATCCCTGGGCTGGCATCCCATGAACCATCCCAGCAAGGAGCACAGCTAGGATGCTCCAAGTTGGCTGTCATCACTGCTTCTCAGTCTCAAGAGGCTGCTTTGGATCTGAGACTCTCAAAAGCCAAGCCTGGGCTCCCCCTGAGGTCACGTGGAGCTGTGAATATTCTGTAAAACCCAACTGAAAAGGCTTAAACCAACCCCCTCCCCAGTCACTAGGAATTTAAATATCCACAAAGCCCCAGTTGCTCCCAGTGGGGCTTAATAACACAAAGCAGAGAGAGAGATACAAGAAGAACTGTAAAATTCTGGTACAGATCCTCCATGTCAAGTACTTGAACAATGAGCTCAGTGCCTTCTGCAGGAATTCCTGGTGTTCCAAGAGCTTCAAATCTTCCCCTGGCAAAGATGGGAAGCTGTTAATTTAATGTCTGAGGGTGCGTAGCGCTGTACCCTTGTCTTGAAAGGGTAGGTCAGCAGAGTGAAGGATGGCAGGAGGGTGAGAAGGTCTTCCTGGGCAATGAAGCCAGTTCTTATTGCTCCAGACACCATTTCCTGCAGCCCCAATTAAGAAAATATCGTGCTCCATCTCACTCAAAACCTGAGAGAATTAATTTTCCTTGTCTTGGCAGTGCTCAGCCTCATGCAAATGCCTTAGTGCTGTTTTGGGCAAGCACTGTGGATGCGTGGCCAGCCTCAGAATGGGTGGAAGCAAAGGCAAAGTGAGACTGTAGGGAGGTGTGTGTGTGTGTGTGAGTGATTTCTAGTTTATCTTTCTCAGTAACCTCCAAATCTCTGTCCAAATAGCTTGGCCAGGTCACCTGTGTGGGACATGGAGGGTGAGGGTCACCAAGCGTTGCTGCCTTCTCACTGTGTCCTTGGCTTATCTGGGCTGGTGGTGGCAAAGTGCTCTCAGGACAGGGTGTCACACCACGTTGGTGTTGGCCATGAGTTTTCGCTGCATCATCTTTTGCCTCAGCACCTTTCTCATTTCACCCTCTGTAAAGTTCTGGTGAGAGGGCTGGGCTGATGTCTTTCCTTCTGGTTTTGGGTGTCCCGTGGCTGTGGTCTTCCTTCCTGCTGGGAAGAAATGGCATGTGCAGTGCTGGCAGCATCACTGCCCTCCTCCTGCTCTGAGCCCAGGCCTTCTGCATCCCAGTCACCTGCTCAGCAGTCATGGGAAAATACCCTTTTGGGTACCAGTTTGTACATCTGCTGCTGCTCTCACCACTGGCATCTCCACACTGACCAAGGAGCAGCACCTCTCATTCCTGTGGGAGGTACAAGGGGATGATTTGTGTCCTCCATCCTTCCATCTCTCAGCTGTTAGAAATCTGGGGCTTCTCAGCCCAGGATAAACTCCTAAAACTGCCCCAAATGACTTTCTGCTTTACTGAGAGGGGCAAGGAACACTGTTCCCATGTACTGGAGCCTGGACAATTAGAACAGGTTTTAAGCCCACATGAACAAGCAGAAAAGATGGTCTGGGAAACTGCAGGTAATTTGGGAAAGGGTACAAGCAGTGGGAGAACTGTAGAGCAGACACCTGGCCCAAAACTGAGCTGTGCATACAGAATCTACCTCTGTGGTGGATCTTCTGAGGTGAAGGAGCACATCTGCCTCTTTGGAGCTGAACATGGAGGCCATTCAGACTCTCCACTCAATAAATGCCAACTAGTGAGTCCACTAATTGTGTTGCTGAGGCTCTGAGGGAGAAAGGAGACCTGGTGTTAACTCTTCAGGCTGGGATCCCGACGCTGGTGCATGGGTGGGGGACGTGCTGAGCTGCAGCCCTGCGGCTGTGGGGCCACGTGCTGTGAGCAGGAGCTCTGTTCCCAAGGGCATTCACTGGCACCAGTCTCACACCTTTCCACAGAGTGTGGAACCTTTGGGTTACAGCTTCTGGTACAAGAGCAATGAGGTATCAGAGAGCAATTGCTCCAGCTGTGAAAATACCCAACCTGGGGAGAGCTGTGCTCTAGCACTCCTCCCCAGGGGGTTCTATTTTTCATTGCACACTGACAGAATAGAATTATCTGGCACATGGCATCCAAAATGAGTCTGGATGCTCCACAAAGGCCTTGGGTTTTCTGGGCCTGAGCTGGGAGCTGCAGCCTGGAATTCCCTAAACAACAAAAGGCCCCCAAAAAGTTCTGTAGGAAGCCAATCCCCATGCTTTAGCTCTAATGTTGGTAACACTCATGAGCATGCAAGGAGCAGGGGTGATGAGGTCTTTCTGTATGTGCACTGAAGATCTTCACACTCTTACTTCCCATTTCTACGTTTTGCTTTCTGTTCTGGAGGAGACACCCCTGCTTGAGCTGCTTCTCCACAGATCCAATGCCCTGCTCAGCCACACACAGGAACATCCATGATGGGGGGAGCTTGGCTGGCCTGGCTCCCAGCTGAGCACCTGAATGTTGCAACCAAGCTATGTTCTATGGTGTTCACACATTGCCCAGCTGTGCAGCGCAACAGGGATGCTGTTAGTGCTCGTGGGGATGGAGCACTGTGCTACCTCACCAGAGCAGGGCCAAAATCTTTCTGGAAGCTGATAAGAGACAGAGGAGAAGCTTGAACATCAGTGTTGGAATGGTGGTTGGGAGACCGAGCTTGGTGTGTGTCCCATGAGATGGGATGCAGGTGCCCAGGGGTTGCAGGGTGTCCTGAGGGTGGGAGGGTGATGTGGCTTGCTTGCAGAAAGGTGATGCAGGAAGGTGATGCAGGAAGGTGATGCGGGAGGGTGATGCAGGAAGGTGATGCAGGAAAGTGATCCAGGAGGGTGATGTGGGAAGGTGATGTGGGAAGGTGATGTGGGAAGGTGATGTGGGAAGGTGATGTGGGAAGGTGATGCAGGAAGGTGATGCGGGAAGGTGATGCGGGAAGGTGATGCGGGAAGGTGATCCGGGAGGGTGATGCAGCTGTTGTCGTCGAGCATCTTGCTTTGCACAGCGCCATGCTGCAGGCTGTCCAGGGCCTTGGCAAAGTCAGCTGCAGCTTCTGGCTGCACACACCCTGGGTGTGCAAAGGGATTCATGTTTCACATTGAGGGAGGTCGACTCACAGATGTGGAAAGCCCGTCCTGGGCCACGTGCGCCTTGTCATGCTCCTGCTGTAGGAGCTGGAAGGACAACAGGACACCAGTGTGTACCACACAGGCGAGCAGGGTGAGGAGCAAAGGGAGGACTGACAGCGCTGGCAGCTGTTCAGCCAGATGTGTGCTGGCACCCCAAGCCCTTTCCCCTGGGCCCACTCCTGGAGGGCTACTTGCTGTCACTGTGCTGAGCTCTGCAGCATGGGGACAGGCTGGCTGTGGGCAAAAGGGACAGTTTCCTCCACATCCTCTGTCCCTCTCGACTGCCCTGGTTTCTGTCTGGCGCTGAGCAATTAGGGAACGTGTCAGGAGCGGCTCAGAGCCACCTTCCCAGCAGCCATGCAGGTATTGCCCTGCCCTTTGCTCTCATCTGCTTGCAAAACCTCTCACCTTTTGGATAAGAAACTGCTGCATTGCACGCTGGGCCTGGCTGAGCCTTGGATTTTTGGAGTGCTGATGCTCTGCCCCTGCCCTGAGAGTTGGTTTTCTGCTCACATCCCTCCTCGTCGCAGTTTTGCAGGAACATTAATCTCTCCCTGGTCAGGGAGGCCGGAAGAGCTGAGCTCATCGAAGGACAGGCACGCCAGGGCTACCGAGCTGATTTTTCCCCTCCCGTGGTAGCTGGGTTTGTTTTCCTAGGATGGGTCACAGTGCTTTTGCAAGAGCTTTTAAAGATAGACAGGACCCAAATCTGTGAGACTCCAATTTTAGCTGCCTGTCTCGTTTTAAAGACGCTGGGAAGAGCACACAAAGAGCTGCAGCAGCCAGGGGCTGTGCAGGAGAGGATGCCTAGGGAGGCATGAGGAGGAGGGACACAGCCCATGTCCCCTTGAATATTGTCTCCACACCACACAGGCTGTGGCTCCAGCACCGCCCAGGCTAGAGGGACTGTCTTTGAGGTTAATAGCCTTGGATGGGTTTTTTCTTCCGTGAATTTGTTACACGGGGTGATAACAATCGTATAAATGAGGAAATCACCTAAATAAGGGCAAGGAGTAGGCTGGGAGAGGGATGGGTGTCAGGAGAAAATGCTGATTCACGGCAATGGGCATTGGCGAGGCGCGGGGCGAGGAGCTGGTGGGGAAGTGCCATGAAGCCAATGAAAGAACAGAGGTGTCTGTGTCTGAAACCAGGAACCTGGGGCTAAATGAAGGAAGCAGAACAAGTGCTGTGGGACACAGGCTGCCCATCAAAGGAGCAGCCGAATAACCACGACTGCATCCCAGGCATGTCTCTCACTTCTCCCATACCTTTAATGAAAATCTCCCTTCTGCCTTGCTCAGGGATGCTCACCATGGTGTGAGGGGTGCCTGCTGTGCCCTCAGCAGATGGGCTTTGCTCTCACTTGCTGACCCAATGGGAGGTGATGCTGGTTTTGTCTTGCTTTTGACATGCAGCGAGGGCAGCCCAGAAGAGCAGCCTGTGGAAAAGAACTGTTCCATGAGGGACACGATTCCCTTGACACTGATGGAAGAGGAGAAGACGGATTGGCAGTGACAGGCTTCCTTTCCAAGTGGCAAGGATTGAGAAGTTAAGGAAACTAATTACCAAAGTCAGCTGGGACTAACAGCTAAAGGGCTTTGACATGGTGAAGGCTGGGTGACGATGATTTCAAATGAAGAAGTGGTGGGTTTGATGTATCCAAGAGAGCAGGAGAGCTGGTAGAGTTTTGCCTCGGAAATGGGTCTGGAGAGTGTACGTGGTGGTGGTGGGGGTGGTTTCCAGAGGTGGCTTCTGTGAAGCAAACCTGGCAGCTGGACCCATATCTGCCAGCGATGGGGAAGTTACCTCAGGGACAACTCACAATAGTCAATGCTTTAAGCTCAGCCCTGAGACTGCCTGTTTCCAAAGCCGCGCGAGACCTCCCGCCTGGGGGACCACCTGGTAAATCCCTCTTCCCTTCACTCTCCACAAGGATTTAAGCTCAAGGCTGGGCTTAGCCTCTGTCAGGCTCTGCAGGGCTGGTGCAGGGAAGGCCTCCCAGCCGGGCCGTGCCAGGCCACGCTGCGAGGCACCGGCAGCCCGAGCCGCATTGCAGAGCAGCCGCCACAGGCAGCATCTGCCGTCCTCACCGCCGCTTGATTTACTGTCCCCCAAATGGCTTCCTGCAAGTTTTGCACAGGACTTTAAGGACTGTGCTGCACGCTGGGTGCTCCAGGGGGGTTTGGCTGCGTGACCCATTTAGCAGCCTGGCTGGGCACCTCTCCTCACTCAGGCTGCTGCAGCGCTCTGCTGGGTTTTGAAGCTTTCAGGTGAAAAAGCAGGAGCTTTCTTGGCGCTGCCATGCTGAGGCTTCTCTTTGCCTACTCCTGAGCCATTCTGAAGGAACTGTATTTTGGGCTCTACCTGCCAAAAGAGGCGACAGATGATGATGACTTGCCGGTGGCGGCGGCTCCACAGCCGTGTGCCTGCGGCACTGGGGAGCCGCAGTCCGCTCCCCACCCTCAGCATCCCTGCTGCTCCTCTCCTGCCTTGCTCCAGGCTTAGAAAAATTCCCCCACGGCCAAAAAATACATCACTTGGCTCAGCCTTCTAGAGGTTGTGGATGCTCCTGATGTGGGGGCTTCACAGAGACCTTCCCCACCGCCCCAACGGCCCCAGCTCTGCTCCAGCTCACTGAAAACCTCCCTGACTGAGGGATGCTTTTGGATTTTGACTCCTTCTGACACTTGTCCTTGTCCTTACCAAGAGGAGCTGCTTTGGGGGCAGGCTCTGTGCCCCCTCTCAGCTCCCTGCTGTGGGGCCAGGAGCGTGGCCTGCAGCAAGGCCGCGCAGCGCAGCGCAGGAGCCTTGAGGAACAGCGGAGCAGTTAATAAATGAAAAGCTATTTCATTAGAGGGAATGAATGTTTAATGAGCATGGGATGACGTCTAGACAGCCCTTCAGTTCCAGGCTCTACGCGCGCTTGGAGGAGGGATCAGCCAACACAGACAGCACTGGCTCAGTGCCGGGGGAAAGGTTTGGCAACGCTCTCCTGGGCGGTGAGGTCCCTGCATGGGACAGATGTCCTGGCATGGCGAGGATCTCCTGCCTCCACGTCTTCTGGCCCTTTGGGCCTCTCTGGGCAAGGCCCCAAGGTGCTGCGCCTGCAATGGGATGGACTGGCAGGCTGAGGCTTGGCCACATGCCTGGCTCCAGCCTGGAGCACATGGCCTTGCTCTCCTGCTCCCACACCATGCCTCAGGGTCCTGCAGCACCCAGGAACTCTGTGTGTGTGTGTGTGTGTGTGTGTGTGTCTCTACATGTCTAGGACATCCTAGCCTTGGCCATGCTGTGGGCTCTGGAGTTGCTGCAGGAAAGCCAGGCTGAGCTGGGGGTGAGTGCCTGTGAGCCTCAGCATCCTGCCCCAGCGTAGAAAGGGGGGTCAGGTACAGAAATTTGGATGTAACTCCCCCAAAATATGCCCCTACCATGCTGCAAGTGCTAACTGTCCCCTGCAGAACCATGGGGCTGGTGATGTCACCAGTCCTGGTCACTGGCTGGGGAGAGGTGGGAACACATCTGCTCCCCAGCTCCTATCCCAAGCGCAGGGCTCACCTGCGCTGGGTTTGTTTTGCCCCTTGGCACGAGGAAGCACAGGCAAGAAGCTTGAGGCCTCTCAGCAGCAGCAGGAAGCTGGAAGTAATGTGTTTTGACTTCATCCCAAGGGCTGCCTTCCCAGCTCTGGGGATGGCAGCAGTGAACCAGCCCAAGGCATGGGCATGCAGAGCACAGGAGATGCTAACTCCCCCTGCCCTGTGCCCACCCTGCTCTGCCCCCCCCACCCCCAGTGCCTGCAGCATCCCCTGTATGATGTCCAACCCAAGGAATTGCTTTGGTGTTTCTGGGGCTGGTGGTAGGGGAACACTCCTGGGGCACCAAGAAGCAGCAGGGATGGGACGGATGCCACAGGGTGTGGTACTGGGATCTCTCACTGGCTGCTTGGCTGCCTGGGGAGCTTCTTGGTACCCCAGGCTGCTGAGTCTTGGGTCTGCTTGGTTCCTGGGTCCATGGAGAAAATAAATAGATTTTTGTTTCCCCACATGTGAAAAGCAGGACAATCTGTCCCCATGGGGCATTTCACTCCAGCTTTCCCTGGGATTTCTGCAGAGTGGACACCTGCAAGCCACTGCCAATGCATCACATGTACTGTCCTCTCCTGGGGCTCAGAGCTGGTGGGACCCAGGGACACTGCATGAGGCTGACAACAAGGGCTGGGTGTTACCTTTGGAGTGTGGTGCATTTACTTCAACCTCTTTCCATTGCGTTTTCCCTCTCTGCTCTGCCAAGGTTTTTCCATATGGGCACAAGAGGTTGGGACAACCATGGCATGGGCAGGGCAGCCATCCTGGGGGCATTTGATGGGGTAGACTTTGTGGCAGTAGTCTCCTGCCCTGTTTTTTCAATGACTGATTGAGAAGCTAAAATACAGCATTGATGAGAAGTGTAGCGAGTTTTAGCCAGTCTCAGACCTTCTCAAGCTTAGCACCACCCGACTGCTGCGAGCTGGCGGACTACCAGAAGAGCTCAGTCAGTGTCTCTTTGGTAGCTGCAGGGTGTCTTGGCTTGCAAACCACAGAGCCCTGCATGGGGAAGGCCGCAGCCGTTCGGTGGCACCAGCAAAGCCTTGTCAGGCACTGGAACCAGGTCCTGTAAGACCAGCCTGGGAAACATCTGGCCAGGACTTGGTGGGGTTTGCTGCTGCCATATGGCTGTGGTGAAGCAACAGCTCAGATATGAGCCCTGCTAAGGCTCAGCAGGACTTGCTGGGAGCCTGCGACAGGCGAGCTGCTCGCAACAGGAAGCAGCAACCACAGCGCTATATATACACAGCTCCCGGCAGAGCTGCTCTGCTTCTGATGCGACAAAATTAAGGTGGTATTTTGCAAAGAAATGCCAGTGTGTCGCCTTCTTCCTGAGTAGAGGGTGACACAGAGGGGGCAGAGCCCGGAGCTGGCTCCTGTGTGGGCTCCTGGGCCAAACTGCTGGCATGGGAAGGTGGGGAGGGGGAAGCTGTTGTGGCCTCTGAAAGCCGCATGGTGCTCAGGGGAGCTGGGGAGCAGCCTATGTTGTGTGTGGGGTGTCACGACTTGTGCTCTGCCTGCCTGGCTCTTGCCAGCTCTTGAGCTGGTTTAGGTGGTACCGTGGCAAAATGGGGATAGCATGAGGGGCTGGCTGAGTTGGAAGTGTCCCTAAAGCAATGGAGAGGGCAGCTGTCATCCATGGGTGATGCAGCCTGGCCCTGGAGGCCCATCGTTCCTCAGAGGATGCGTAGCCCCCACCTCCTCCTGGAACCAGCCTCTGCATTTCTCTCAGCCCCTCTGCCACCTGCACCCAGATCCTGCCAGCCTCCCCACCGGGCTTGCTGTGGGGCTGGGGTGGGTGTGTGGCTGCGGTCCCTGTCGCCCTCGCCCCCCAGGCACAGCCCTGCCTTGCCTCTCCCACCCTGTTTTGCAGAGTGGGGCTGACTACGGCTTCCTTGTGAGCCAGAACACGAAGCTCCTGACCGCACTGGAGGACCTGCAGCACCGCTGCTCCAGCTTGGCTGAGGAGAACAGCTTGCTGGTGAGCAGAGGATACCACCCTGGCAGGGTGCTGGGCTGATGCCAGTGTGGGATGCTGCGTGGGGAGGGAGTCCCAGCTGGGATGAGATGCTCTCTGCTGGCACACAGGATCGGCTGGGCAGGGCCAGGGGGAGAAGGGGACCTGGGTGCTTTGGGTCCCCAATGCCTTCACTGCACCCACTGTTGGCTTGAGCAGGACCCCTGCGTGGCGATGAGCCAGGCTCCTCCACTGTGCTCTTTGTCCTCTCTGTCTGGTGCTCCTTGTCTGCTGGAAACTGCAAGAAGCCTCACTGCAGCCACTGCTCCAGAGCAGGAAGGGAGCAAGGGGGCTGAGGGCAGGGAGGGGGAAGTTGCTCTTATTTCCTCTTTAACTGGAAAAGCAGAAACACTGATTCACTCGGCTTTGGCTTAGGGCGACAGCGCAGCACTGCCCTCTGCTCGCACTGGAGCTCAGCACCCTGCCCCTCTCCAGCTGCACCCCCAGCACCCAGCGCCACGCCAGGCTGCCACATTCTGCCCCACTTCCTCCCAACAGCTCCCCGTGCCCGTGGTGGGCAATACAAAGAGGGGATGTTTCCCTCCTGTGTCCTCCCTGGAGAGCATCAGCCCCATGGTGTAGGTGGTGCAGCCACCCCGGGGGCCCCAAGCATCGGATCACTCAGCACTTCAGATTTAGATCACTGAATTGAAAACAGGACTTTTAGAGAAATTGCATGGTTTAACCTCAGCAGCACCCCACAGCTGCTCGGTCACCCCTCTCCTCCCAGTGGGATGGGGAGGAGAATGGGAAAAAATCCTTATGGTTCAAAATAAAGACAGTTTAGTAAGGTAAGAAGGAGGGTGATGCTGGGTAAAAAGAAAAGCTAATGATGATGATGATAAAAATAATGAACAACAACAAAAAGTGATGCCCTAATGCATCACCACTCACAGAAAGGCCCCTCATGCCCAGCCTGTTTCCAAGCAGTAATCCCACCCCCCAGCTCTCTTTCCCCATTATACCAAGGGGATATATCCAGAACATGTTGTGTTCTGGCAGAGAATATCCCTCCAGCCAGCCTGGCTGTGCTCTTCCCAGAAGGGTCTGGGAAGCTCAGAAGTCCTTGACTTGGTGTAGACACCACAAGTACCCAGCAGCAAGTAAAAACATCTGTGTGTTATCAATATGATTCTTATTGTAACTCCAAACACAGAATTAACTCTATCCCTGGACATCCCAGTAAAGCACAAACCCAGCATGACCGGCACGCTGTGGGGTTACCCCTGATCAGGCATCTGGATTTTGGTAAAGCACTACCACATGAGCTCTCATCACACCTCACTCTCAAGAGGTCCTTCCAGCTGAGAAAAAGCTGAGAAAGCAGGAAGAGCCTGTGGTGAGGTCTCACTGGGGTAGGGAGGAAGATAATTGGAAGGATCAGTTGACCTGACATTTTTGCTGATGTGAAACGACAGCACAACACATCTGGGTCCGACCTTGAGAGAACAAGCCACTGGCAAGCAGCAGCTTATCAAAACGGACAGATAACAAATAAAAGGGGATTAAGAGTGAGCAGAATCAATAGGAAGAAAAAGGAAATTTGCTTGGCAAACATCATAAAGTCCTTTGCTGCTTTCTCCCCATTCTCCCCCAGCTCATGCTTCGGTGTCACAAGGACAAGGACATCAGTGGAGCTTGCAGTGGTTGTGCAGCATAAATCTGCAGTGATGTGTTGTGTCCTGTAGCCCCTGGGTAACAAACTGGGAAGACTTTGGCAGAGAAAGCCCAAAGGGTGGGCAGCTGGGCTAGGCTGACACTGGAGTCCCAGCTAGCAAAGGCAGAGCGTGTTGGGGATGGAGAGGGATAATGTGGGATGGCCTGGGGTGGGGCGAGGGACATCCCATGGGTGCCACCATGTCACAGGAACAAATGTACCAGGGAAAACACAGGTTTCAGTGACTGGAGAGGCAACAGAGCAGAGCTTGGTGTTTAATGGTTGGGATAGTTGTAGGAGAACAGGCCAAGGCGTGGTTGGGAAAAGCCCAGGCAGGGCTGGGGACCTTCAAGAGGGGGCTTCACCTTGAACCTCTCCTTCTGTTATCTAGCGCAGGAGCTGCTTTCCCCAGACAGAGGAGAAGGTGAAGCACCTGAAGAGGAAGAACGCAGAGCTGGCAGTGATCGCCAAGCGCCTGGAGGAGAGAGCCCGGAAACTCCAGGAGGCAAACCTCAAAGTCGTGAGTGTGGGCCTGGCTGCTGCTGGGCATGGCTGGGGTGGGCAGCTGGGCTAGGAGAGTACTGCATCACCAGGACTTCTGCTATTGAGTTTGAAAGGCCTTTTCTTTCCCCTTTTCCTGAACCTACAGCAAATGTGCTTTGCACCTCAGCAGCGGGGCAGGAACCAGGAAAGGCAGCCATGGCCAGCGGCCTCTGCTCCTGTGCCCTGAGCTGGCTTTGAGTAACTTCCTCCTGCTTGCTGTAAATGTGCTCACTTACCTTCAAGCGTTAAGTTTACTGTAATTAGCGCAGCTTTCCCTGGACAAGTCATGAAAATAGTTTATCTGACCTCACCAAGAAGAAACAGGAAGCATTTGAGTAAGGGGACCAGCAAGGCAAAACAGGAAGGGGTGAGAGGCCGCTCCGCCCCCATCAGCACCTCGCCAGCATCTCTGTGCAAGCTGCATGGTTTTTGCTTTCTCCAGCCCAGCGTCAGCTTGGGGCAAAGCCTGTAGTATCTGGCAGGGAGCAGGAGTGTGTGTGTGTGGGGGGGAGATGGCTGTGTGGGCACAAGCTCTTGGATGAGCTCCCTAATTGTAGCAGAGGAAGGGAAAAACTTTTTTCTGTTGGAAGGAAAGCAGGGCTGGTGGGGAGGAATTGGAGCCCTTTAGGATAGAAAGGAGGAAGTGAAAGATTTGCTGAAAAGAAGGTAGGGGGTTTTCCTGGAACTGCCTCTGTCCCCAGGGCCCAGCTGCCCTGCTGTCTGTCAGGAGGTTTGGGTACTGGCAGGGCAACAGTTGCTGCCAGAGGGATGTCACACAGGGTGTTAGGAGAAATCATTGGATACATGTCCAACAGTTATGCAGCAACTGTATCAGGACTGATGTAGTTTTTCCTCTGAGTGAAACTGTGGGGTGGTGGCATTTAAGGCCTGCGTGAGGACTGACTTACTAGGCTCCTGGCCTGGACCAGGTCTCCAAAGAGCAGAAAGCTGGCTGAGGCTGCTGGAGGGTGGGCTGGAGGGTGGACTGGGCAGCTGTAAGCCCAAGAAGGGGCACTGAGAATCTGGGGTGTCTGGCAGCAGTTGGCTTCAGTGCCTGGTATGCAGGTCCTGTGGAGCCAGAACGTGGCACGCAGCTTTAGCAGGGAGACCACAGCTAGGCAGCCTCAGGTCCTGCCTGGGGCAGGAGCCTGTGCCCAGGCAGCTGTCTGTCACTGTCCCCCTGTTCCCTCAGAAGCACACTGCCACCCCCCTCCCTGGCAGGGAACACATGGAGCAGTTCAGCTTCTCCTGAACAGGTCCCTGTGTGTCCACCCCCTGGCTGTGCTGGCCCATACTTGGCTCTCTCTTGCCTCTCCCTTTGCCTGTATCTTCCACCCATCTCTGCTGAAGCCCTCTTTTCCTCTCTACCTAGAAATCCCCAGAAGCTCTGTTTCTCCTGGTTTGGCCACCTCTATCCTTCCTCCCATGCTCATCTTTCTTGCCATCCTCCCCTCTTCCGCTGCCTTCTCCTGCCTTTCTGCCTTCACCCTGCTTTCTCTCCTCCTCCCCCCGTCCTGACTGTACCCATTGCCCTCATCTGCTGAGCACCTCCTCCTTCACCCCTCTTCTCTGACCCACTTCTCCCTCCAGCCCTTCCTCTTTCCTCTCACTTTTTCCATAGCTCTGTCCTGCTCCATCTGAGTGTCTGTCCCTTGGGGTTAGGCTGTGTTCCTTGACAGCGCTCCCTGCTCAGTGGCTCTTGGGATGATGGGGTGGTGGTTAACACACACCAACCCAGGTGCTTTTCTCCCTTGCTGCTCTCTCCTGTGCAGGTCACTGCTCCAGTGCCTCTGAAAGGTTCCAGCCTCGAGCTCTGCAAGAAGGCGTTTGCCCGCCAGCGTGCCAAGGACCTGACAGAGCAAGCCAGCGCTCTCCTGGCAAAGGACAAGCAGATTGAAGCTCTGCAGCAGGAGTGCAGGGAGCTGCAAGCTAAACTCTTCGCAGGGAAGGTGAGATGGTTTCTGGGCCATCACTCAGGGGCCAGGGGTGAGCAGAGCTATGCTGACAGGAACCAGCTCCAGGAAGTGGTGTGACAGCAATTAGGCCCAAGGGCAGATTGCAAACAGCAGGCATTTGTTGTCTGAGTTGCATGGGGGGCATTGGGTGAGCATGTGGCAGAGGGGGTGTCTGGACCTTTCCAGAACAGTGTTCATCCCTCTGTGAAGCTGAGCTGCCGTTTGCAGCAGCGACTGAAGGTCCCCCTCTGGAAACCCCCGAGAAGCCACAAGTACAGGGTGACTTTTCACAGTGTTGAGCTTCAAGTGAGATGTAGAAGCAGGACCTCCTTTTACAGGGCTGATTTGAGAAGAAAACCAGCTGAGCACATTCCCAAGACCCAGTCCAAACCCTGAGCAGCCTGAGCTCCACTCTCTGGGTGCTCTCAGCCTCCAGAGATGGGTGGTAACTGGGTGCATCCTCATATGACTAAGGGCACAAATCGTTAGACAAGGTTCATGAAACCATCCACAATGCTGATGCCTGCACCTGGGCTGGAGACCTCTGCTCCCCCATGCACAGGGCTTGCTGATAGAAATGGTGGGATAAAAGGAATAATTCAGCTCATCTCAAGACAGATAGCTAAAACTGGCCAGACGTGTTGCTCCCTCAGAGCACTTCTTCTCTGCAGTGACTGAGAGGAGCCTCTGCAGATGTCTGAAGCTGGGTGGAATCTCCACTCAAGGGGTCTAAAGCAGCCTGCTCTGCTGTCATTTGTTCACATGAGGGATGTTTTCAGTTTAGGTCAGTTAAACTCTCAGGAGAAGCTCAGTAGCACGAGGGCTCACACAGGAATCCCTGTTTCACTAAGGGAGATGTGGTCAATCCAACCCTACAGTCCAGCTCCCAAATCCTTACATTTCTCCCTACCCTACTTCCATGAGATGTAGGTGACAAACACTTCCTTGCTGAAAGCAGCTTCATTTTCACCCCTGAGCCCCCCCCCATACGTTCATTTTAGCTACAGATTCAAAGGGAGACTCCCAGTCTGTGCCTACTGTAGATCTAGTCAGGATAAGACCGATTGGGTGGTGTTTGCTGTTTGTACAGAGCTGTACTGATCCCTTCTGCATTGAACCATGGGAGAAGGTTACCCAGGTCTGACTGCTCTCTAGCAAGAAGAAACTTCCTTCCCATCACCCCTATTGCTCACCACAGACCCTCACAGAAGGGGGAAGAGACCCTTTCCAAGGCACTCTGATTGTCACAGCAGAGCAGGCTGGGTGACCTCAATCTGCCAGGTACAGGGCAGTGACAAATTGTAGAGGAATGTGACAAAAGCAGGTGAGCAAGATTCGTTACTGGCCAAGGGGGTGCACTCCTCAGGGTTGAGAGATTCAGTCACTGCCTTCCCAGGGCAGGGTAACCACCCTGGCTTGGGAGGTGACAGCAACTGTCTGGGTAAAGGCTGAGGCACCAGTGGCTGGGGACATCGATTTGTGAGCAGGGAATCTGTGGAGAAGAGAGCAGGAAAGGAGATTATTCTGTGTGATCTTGGTTTTTCCCATTTCTCTTCCAAGCAAGCTGCTCATTAAATTTTAATTTCCAGCTAGTTAAAATTCAAAAATCACCTAATCTGTGTGCAGCATGCAAAATGCATTATGCCAATGAAGGGGTTTATATGCAGAGATATGACGTGCATGCTCAGAGTTTGTAACCAAATCAATTTTAATCTAGGGCATTTAAATCAGCACAAATTTTTCAGGAGCTATGAAATGGATCTACTCAGTTCCACTCCAGAGGCAGGATGGGTGCTGGGCTGCAAAGGCACTGGCCTTGTTTTACAAAGTCAGGGCTCTTAACATAGGGTAAAATGATTTCCTGAGACCATGCTCTGGTGATGGGCTTCCCAGCCAAGCTCAAACCAGGCTGCAGTTCCTTGCAGCACGGATTCTTGGAAACAGGATTGCAGGGAACAGCAAGGCAGCTGCAGGGGACGTGTCTAATAGAAACTGTGAGTGGAGGACTGAGCTTTTCTTCTCCTCCCTTGGTCCCTCAGGCTCCAGAGGCTGGCTGTGGGGAATAGCTGCCTTTTTTTCTTTTTTGGTGGGGGAAGGGAGATGTTATACAGAGACACAGCCAGTTTTATTTAAAGGACTACTGCCCTGATAGCCTGAACATGGGTCTGGCACAGAGGAGGCCCAGCTGCTCACTTCTTGAATCTGTAATCAGTTCCTACAAATGCTGCCTTAGTTTCCCTCTAGTAGTGTGAGAGTCACCATGGGGCTTGTTTGTTTTTTTTTTACACAAACTGTATTTATTAAGCACACACTATTTTTAGGGTGAATAAGAAGTGAGCAGGGAAGCAGATTAAATTTGTCCTGGTTACCAATTGCACATCGAATTCACAGGCTTAGGAGCTTTCCAGGAGAATGAGCAATGTCTCCCCCAGCAGCGTATCTCTAAGGGGAGGTTTTCATAACCAGCTGTTGTACGTGTGTATGGACACATAGGGCTGTGTTGCATCACTCTCCTGAGGTCTGAAAACCTCTGAAGAATTCAACAAGCCCGTGACATTCTCACCACTTTTGAGAGAGTGAGGTCAAACTGGTTTCCTTCAAAAGCTGCTGGTGTTGGGGTCTGAGTGGGTGGGAGGTGTTAGTCCCTGTGCTAAAGACCCAGTCCTATCCATCCACACTGTCTCTGAAAGAGATCAGAACTCAAAAGGGATTGGAAATTAAACATCATCCCGAGCGAGAACTCAACAGATCCCAGATGTTCTTCTCTCCAGCACGCAAAGCCCCAACCCCCGTTAAGGGCTGCAGAGAATGGCAGCACTCATGTCAAGGAGGTAAAGGAGCTGAGGCTCTCCTTTGGCTGGGACAGGACATGGTTATCCTGACACGCTCTCTGCTGGCAGGGCCTGGGAGAGCACACACCCAGAAGAGCTCTCTTGCATGGCAGCAGCAGCGTTACAGCGCTGCCACACGCTTAGGGCCACAGATACCAACGCCAAATACCAGCCTCAAAGGTTCCCTGCCACCAAAAGAGGCCAGCTTGGGAGAGCCAGTGCTTGGAAAGGGAGCACACAGGGAGGTGAGGCAAGCAGGTCAGAGATCTGAAAGTCTGGCTGGTTAATTAGTTAATTACAGTTCTTAGGAAACTTCTGAGGAGGGCTTTTTTGGTGGCAGGACGAACGTATTCCCATGAAGATGCAAACAGGCTGGTTTTGAGGCGTTGTGGAGACCCAGGGAACAGAAAGCCCATCACCTGGTTTCACCTTCGCCTCCTCAGTAAGGCGCTGGGAGTTTGTGTGTTAAATCACTGCGCTGTGACCTGTTGCACCTTTCAGAGGGTGTCAGCGACATGGTGTGTGTGTGTGTGTGTGTTTCCCACAGGATGACCCTCGCTGCCTGAACGTCATCGAGTTTGACCGCCTGTTGCGGGAATCCCAGCGGGAAGTGTTACGGCTGCAGAGGCAGATCGCGCTGAAGAATTTCAAGGAGGCTCAACGTTCCTCTAAAATCAGCCCTGG
Organism: Laterallus jamaicensis coturniculus; assembly: GCA_022605575.1. NCBI lineage: Eukaryota > Metazoa > Chordata > Aves > Gruiformes > Rallidae > Laterallus > Laterallus jamaicensis. Next base: position 9,726,086 of record JAKCOX010000025.1, read on the forward strand.
TGGTGCTTTGCTGAGCGCTGCCACACGCTTAGGGCCACAGATACCAACGCTCAATACCAGCCTCAAAGGTTCCCTGCCACCAAAGGAGGCCAGCTTGGGAGAGCCAGTGCTTGGAAAGGGAGCACACAGGGAGGTGAGGCAAGCGGGTCAGAGATCTGAAAGTCTGGCTGGTTAATTAATTAATTACAGTTCTTAGGAGGGTGTGAGGGCTGTGGTTCACACCTGCTGCCAACAGGTGCTGTGCTGGTTTATAGAAGGAGCGAGCTGAGGACCAGCCCTCTCTCTGGCTGAGGGGGCAGGGATGCTGCTGCAGCCCCCCCAGCACCAGGCACTGAGCCCCACCCTGGCACAGGTCTCCTGCGCTGTGTTTCCCTGCCTGGGAGCCCCCACGACTGCCCTTTTTGCCCTCATTTGCGGGAAACATGCATTTCTGGTGTTTGTGGAGGTTTGGGCATCGGTTCCCAGTGGGTCAGCGCCGGGCGCACCCAGGGCCGTGGTGGCAGCGGCAGCTGGGCCCTGCTGCTGTGTGAGCCCCAGCCAGGGCCGGGCCCGGGCCCCGCTCGGGACACAGCGCCGTCCGCACCCGGCGCAACAGCCCCGGCCGCGGTGATCCCCGGCGGCGGGCCGGGCCTCAGGCCTAGGCCGCGCTGAGGAGCCGGACCGCCGCCTCGCCGCCCCCCAGGGGTCGGCCCCGCGGTCTCGCCCCGGCCGCCCCTGCGCGGGCCGCAGTGGTACGGCCCGGCAAATCCCGGCCGCCTCAGGGCGCCGCCTCTTCGCTGGCGGGCCGCGCAGCCGGCAGGTAAGGCCGGGCCCTCCCGCGGTGCCCCTCGCCAGGCTGGGCCGCGCTGGGGGCGGCCTCGGCGCTGCTTCCGCTGGGGGTCGGGGCGGCCGGGCGGGCCTGAGGTACCGGCGGGGCGCGCCTCTGCCGCCGCGGGGCCGGGCCGCCGGGGCAGGCCTGCCGGGGCCTCTGCTGCCCGCGGGGTAGAGCAGCGGGGCTTTGCCTCGGCGCTGGGGGGAGAAATCCTCCGCAAAGGAGGTGGGCGGCGCGGTGAGAGGGCTGAGGGGCTCAGCCCGCCTTGGGGACCGCGCTCTGAGCGGCTGGCGCTGGCTGCCCGCCGCAAGGGCGCAGCGTCCGCGGGAGCCGGGGTCGAGGGGGCCGGGAGAGGCCTCCGGGGTTGCCCGCGGGAGGCCGGGCCTCGGGCGCCGGCTGCGCCTCGCTGCCCCCCAGCTCCAGCCCTTGGTGGGTCTCCCCAGCCAGGCCGGCGCCCGGGGGTCGGTCACGGCAGGGGTGGCCCGGTTTCTCTCCCAGGTTTTCAGTGCCTGCGGTGTCTGGCCGAGCTGGGCAGCTGTGGGCAGATAGGGCTGTGCCTCTGCCCTCCGAACCCCCCAGCTGAGCTCCTGCATGGCTCCCCAGCCCTTACAGAGGGTGTCTTGAATAGTCATTCCTTATTCAGCTTTTCCAAGTGAGTTTATAGGTCCCTCCAGCCGTGTTGGGGGGGGGGGTTTGGCTTCCATCATTCAGCATTATTCATCTTTGTCTCCTCCCTTTGTACGTTTCCTACAGCTTATAAACAGGAGGGGATTCAACTTTCTAAAAGGATAAACACTGGCAGGACAAGGGGGATGGATTAAAGCTGAAGGAGGGAAGGGTTAGATTGGATATTAGGGGGAAGTTTTTTCCAGAGAGGGTGGTGAGGGGCTGGAACAGGCTGCCCAGAGAGGGGGTGGGTGCCCCGTGTCTGGGGGTGTTCAAGGCCAGGTTGGATGGGGCCCTGGGCAACCTTGTGTAGCTCCAGGCCTGAGGTTGGTGTCCCTGCCTGTGGCAGGGGGGTTGGAGCTCTGTGACCCTTGGGGTCCCTCCCAACCCAGCCCATTTTATGATTCCTCTGTTATCTCTGTGTTGGGAGAGGCAGCTCTGAACACAGTATTCTACATGCTGTGTCATTGATTTATATGGTGGCATAATGAAGTTTTCTCTCCCTTTCCCAATAGATCTCTTTGCCTTTTTGTCTGAGCACTGGGTTCTATTAAAACATCATTTGTCTGACAGCCCTCTGTAAGCTTGCTGTGTCATGAGGCCCTCTTCACTGTTTGTCTCTTTGCTGCATCAGTACTTGGAGAGCATGGTTCCTGCTGCCTCTTAGTTCTCAACTTTGCCTGATACTTACCTGAGAGAAAGCTTTCCCCCTCCTGCTGTAGCAGAAGGTGTTCAGGGCACCCAAGCAGATTGTACCTACTGGATCTCCCTCACCCACCTGCTTGCTGACACCTTACAAAAAAGCTTTTTATAGGTTGGTGGTGGTGGTGGTGGGGGTTTCTTCCCCCCACCAATATACATTTATTTGGGGGGTTGTTAAAATGCCTTTTTACCCTTTGTTACAGTTTCTATCAGTTTGCCCAGAACAGGTGTGAAACATGCTGGGGCCTGGAGCATCTCCCCTGTGAGGAAAGGCTGAGTAAGTTGGGACTCTTCAGCCTTGAGAAGACTGAGGGGGGACCTAATTAAAGTCTATAATTATCTGAAGCAGGGGATGCAGGGGGAATCAGCCAGCCCCTTTTCAGTGTCTGTGGGGACAGGACAAGGGGCAATGGCTGCAAGTTAGAGCAGAGGAAGGACTTTTCCCCAGTGAGGGTGCCAGAGCCCTGGGACAGGCTGCCCAGGGGGTGTGGAGTCTCCTTCTCTGGAGAGATTCCAGCCCCGTCTGGACACCGACCTGTGCAGTATGAGCTGGGGAGCTGCTTTGGCAGGGGGTTGGACCCCAGGAGCTCTCCAGGGCCCTGCCAACCCCTACAACTCTGTGATTCTATGACTTAGTTTCCTGAGATCTCCACTTGAATAGACTCAAACCTTGGCATTTGCCTCCTTCCAAGGTGTGTCAGAGAAGTGACACAGTACATGTCTTGTTTCAGTTACTGCTGAAGTGAGGTGTTCCATTCATGCTGAAGGGTGACTGTTATCTAATCATGGGGGATGTGTTCCTGGTTATTCTGTTGGCTTCTGTGGTTCTTATTGACAGTTCAGTTTGAGAGACACACTCAGCTGTGTTCTGCATAGTTGGAGATGCCTGCCCTGGTGCCCTCTCACCCCCAGATCCCTCCATGATGAAGAGGGGTGCACAGACTTCTATTTTTTTTCCTTCTCTGCTTTGCCCTTGTCTTCCTTGAACAGCCCTTCTGTGCTGGGTTCTCAACTGACCCTGCATGTTCTGTCAGACAAATACAGATATTACGGTCTTTCTCATGGATGCTCTTTATTTCTGTGATTAAAGAGAGTCTGTCCTCACTGTCAAAAGGTTTTCTGGCTGATAAATAGCAACAAGACTAAGCCTGACAGCAGTAGTAAAGGGGGAGTAAGGAGGCTGTTGCTGCTTCCTTAGCTGAATCCTGTAGCACAGAACACCCTGGGCTCAGCAGTCTGGTTTGATGTGGCACTGTGGTGCCTTGCAGCAGGTGAAGTCAGCTCTTGGGGCAGTTAACACAGCTATTATAATGAATAGAAATTAGTTTGCTATTCTGTCCTGCTCCCCAGAGTGTCAGGGCAGCTCTCCCCAGCTTTCAAAGAACAACCTCAGAGCATGAAGAGCAAGCTGCTTCTCTGAGGGTCCTTGGAAAATCCCACTTCCCTGTCCTCATCCTGATTACTTCTCCATTGGGGGAGATGCTTCCCTCTGCAGTGACAAATCAGGATGTAGCTGGGGTTTCTGCCAGTGGCTGGTGCTGGCTTGTTCCCTTTCAGTTGTGTTGGTGCAGCTCCTGGTGAGCAGTAGGGTGCAGCAGCTGGGAGGTAAAATCATAGAATCACAGACTGGGCTGGGTTGGGAGGGACCCCAAGGGTCACAGAGCTCCAACCCCCTGCCACAGGCAGGGACACCAGCCACAGGCCTGGAGCTACACAAGGTTGCCCAGGGCCCCATCCAACCTGGCCCTGAACACTTTCAGGGATGGGGCATCCACCCCCTCTCTGGGCAGCCTGTTCCAGCCCCTCACCACTCTCTCTGGAAAAAACTTCCCCCTAATATCCAATCTAACCCTTCCCTCCTTCAGCTTTAATCCATCCCCCTTGTCCTGCCAGTGTCTGTCCTTTGAACAAGCTGATTCCCCTTCTGTGTCTCTGCTCCCTTCAGGGACTGGCAGGCTGCAATGAGGTCCCCCCACAGCCTTCTCTTCTCCAGGCTGACCCAGCCCAGCTCCCTCAGCCTCTCTTTGTAGGGCAGCTGCTCCAGCCCTCTGAGCATCTCTGTGGCTCCTCTGAACCAGCAACCAAGCAAACCCAGCCACCTTCCCCCCGACCTTGTCCTGAAACCCACAGCAGTTTTCTGGCCCAGCTCTGCCTGGGGCTGCTGAGGGAATGGGCCATGATGGGGTGGGAAATGCTGTGGTCAGGGTTATGATGGTGCTTCCTGCATGCTGAGGGCAGAACTTCAAGGAAAATCTGCAGCATTTTTAATTTACTCTGCTGCATCCTTGAAACTTTGGGCTCATTTGCCCCAGTACAAGGACTTGTGTGCCTGGTGGATGTTTGGCTTTAGCTGGGGATGCTGATCAGTTGTACAGCCCCATCCTCCTCCCTGACAGGGACCCTGCCAGCATCAGGGTCTATAGCAAGCAGCTGTTCTGTGGGGATTTCCAACTGCCTGGTTGAGGAGATTCCCTACACCTGGCTTGTTCATTGAGCATCTTCCAGTCCCTGCAGTGCATGAGGTGGCACAGCTCCAGGTCACAGTTCCCTTCACAACCTGTGCCAACCTCCTTGTTCAGTTGTTTCATCTGCTGAGGCCTCTTGATTCTGCAGCAGAATGACAGTGCCTGAGGCTGTGGCTGGGGCAGAGCTTTGTTCCTGAGGGGAAATGAGGCCCATGTGGGCAAATGGAATTTTTCTGAGTTGTCTGTGGTCAGGGATGTCATTATTTTGTTGAGCTCTTTCCCAGGAAATGATCACAGAGGTGGTCACCTCCATCAGGTGTCCGATGGCATCTACCTGGACTTGTGCAAGGCCTTTGACACAGTCCCCCACCACATCCTTATCTCTAAACTGGAGAGATGTGGATTTGATGGGTGGACCATCCAGTGGATAAGAAACTGGTTAACAGACCGTAGCCAAAGGGTGGTGTCAATGGGTCTGTGTCCAGGTGGAGGCTGGTGACAAGCAGGTTCCCCCAGGGGTCTGTCTGGGGACCGGTTCTCTTTAACATCTTTATCAATGACATGGGTGATGGGATTGAGGGCACCCTCAGCAAGTTTGGGGATGACCCCAAGATGAGTGGTGTGGTGGACACCCCAGAAGGAAAGGATCCATCCAGAGGGATCCTGACAGGCTGGAAAGATGGGCCTGGGGGAACCTAATGAGGTTCAACACTGCCAAGGGTCAGGGGTGGCACTTGGGCTGGAGGAATCCCAGACACAGATCCAGCCTGGGAGAAGAGCTGCTGGAGAGCAGCCCTGGGAGAAGGACCTGGGGATTCTGGGGGATGAGAAACTGAACATGAGCAGCAGTGGCTCTGGCAGCTCACAAGGCCAATGGGATCCTGGGCTCCATCAGCAGAGGGGTGGCAGCAGGGACAGGGAGGGGATTGTCCCTCTCTGCTCTGCCCTCCTGAGGCCCCAGCTGGATCCTGTGTCCAGAGCTGGGGCCCCAATACAAGAAAGATGTGGGGCTGTTGGAGAGGGGTCAGAGGAGCCACAAAGGGGTGTTGGAGCTCTGTGATCCTTGGGGTCCCTTCCAACCCATGGACCTGTGCACTTTTGGGTTCCTTAGATATTCTCAAACTTGGTCTTCTCCTACAGTGGGTGGTTCTTCATTCTCCCAGTCCCTGCCTTTGCCTGCTGTGTCCTGGGCAGTGTCACCAGAGCCTTTGCTGGTGAAGACTGAGGCAAAAAAGTGCTTGAGTACCTCAACCTCCTCCATATCCTGGGTCACCTATTTTGTTCTGGAAGGGGCCCATGTTTTTCCTTGTCTTGGTCATCACTGATACACCTATAGAAACTCTTCTTGCCCTGGATGTCCCCTGCTAGATTAAATTCTGTGCAAGCTTTAGCTTTCCTAACCCAGTCCCTGGCTGCACAGACAGTTCCTCTGTATTCCTCCCAGCCTGCCTGTTCTGTCAAGTCAAATACCAGTTGGGAGTGAAAATGGAGAGGATTAAAGGCATTTTGCAAGAAGTTTCTGTGCAAACTTGTACAGAAAAGTGTTTCCCTTCATCTGGCTTTGAGGTGGTATGTAAGCCACAGCACATCTGCTGCCATTTCAGTTCTCCTCAGCTCCCAGCTGAGGTGGGATGCTCCACTGCTTGCTGCTTTTGTGTCTGTTCTTTCCTGCCATTTAGATTTTGGGGGGTGACCTGCTGGAGAGGAGCTCTGTGGAGAAGGACCTGGGGGTGCTGGTGGGTGACAGGGTGGCCATGAGCCAGCAGTGTGCCCTGGGGCTGAGAGAGACAATGGGATCCTGGGGGCATCAGGAGGAGTGTGGGCAGCAAGTCACAGGAGGGGATCCTCCCCCTCTGCTCTGCCCTGCTCAGGCCCCACCTGGAGTGTTGTGTCCAGTGCTGGGCTCCCTGGGATCAAAAGGACAGGGATCTCCTGGAGAGAGTCCAGAGAAGGGCTCCAGAGATGCTGAAGGGCCTGGAGCATCTCCCCTGTGAGGAAAGGCTGAGAGAGCTGGGGCTGTTCAGCCTGGAGAGAAGAAGACTGAGGGGGGACCTGATCAATGGTTATCAATATCTTAAGCATGGGGTGCAGGGGGAATTGGCCAGCCCCTTTTCAGTGTCTGTGGGGACAGGACAAGGGGCAATGGCTGCAAGTTGGAGCACAGGAAGAACTTTTCCCCAGTGAGGGTGCCAGAGCCCTGGGACAGGCTGCCCAGGGGGTGTGGAGTCTCCTTCTCTGGAGAGATTCCAGCCCCGTCTGGACACCGACCTGTGCAGTATGAGCTGGGGAGCTGCTTTGGCAGGGGGTTGGACCCCAGGAGCTCTCCAGGGCCCTTCCCACCCCTGTGATTCTGTGATCTTCACTGATTTCTCCTTTCTGCCATTTCAGGGTTGTGTTCTCCCTTCTGTCCATCTTCCATCTCCTTTTTATTGGTTTGGAGTGGACCACAAATAGTGTTGCTGGTCCCTCTCATTGAAACCTTAGATGAAGCACAAGTGGGAACTCAGACTGGAGAGCTTTCTGGAACCTGCTAAGCCACATGGGTGGCTAGATTGATTTGGGTTGGGATCTAGAAGGCTCCCAGCACAGATCTCTGGCATGGCATTCACCTTTCTCCATGTCTAGCTCAGAATTTAGGGGTTCCATGCAGAGTGTTGCTCTGCCAAGTGGTGCTGCCAGGAGAGCCTCTCCTCCCTCTGTGCACACAGTGTGCTCTGTGACCTTGGCTCTCCCTGAGCTCTCTGGCATCTCACTTGCTTTCCAGGTGGAACCAGGTGTGCAACCACTGGGACCTGTCTCTGAAGGACATGAAAATTCCCCTCCCAAAAATGCAATAACAGGCCAAGAGAGCAGCCAACAGATCCAGCAGCTGGTGAGTTGTGGGTTTGGGTGGAGGAATGCTGTGCTGTTTCTTGGGACTTTCATCTGTGAAATCCAGGCAGAGGTTTTAGGCCCTGAAGTCTTTCTATGTGTGGCTGCTCTATCAAAGTGGGAAGCTTGGGGAAACACTGTCTGTATGGAGAGCACTGCTGGGTGTAGAGAGCTCCAGGTATAGGGCTGGCAGTGTCCTGTCCAAGGCCAGGCCAGAGCTCCCCTCCCCAGGCAGCCAGCACAGGGGGGCTGAGTCAGCCCAGGCTGTTTCTTCACCCCTTGACATCAGTTCCCCATAAAAGGGACTGTTTAAGGAGGGGTGCTCCTGGGTGCTTCCAGGACAGTCCCAGTGCATCCAGGACAGTCCCAGTGCAGCCTGGGCATTGCATCCGTACTCTGTTGGGCAGCACTTTGTCTGGTTGGGTACTCTGTGTTATCACCAGGTGTGAGTGTAACTTACCATGGGCTGTTACTGTTCCCTTTCACAGTGATGTTGTCAGCAAACTGTCCTTATCCCAGCCCACAGGGGCTCTGCCTGCTTCTCCTCTGGGAGTGAGCAGTTTCAGTGAGTGTTTCTCCTCTGGGAGTGAGTGTGTGTGGTGCTCAGCCACTGCTTGGGGCTGATCCACCACACAGGGGAATGGGTCACACTAAAATGAGAGCCCAAATATGCTAGGAGGGTCTGTGCTGTGTTTGGTGTAGTCTGCTTTGAACTGGGAACAGGTATGACAGGTGTCACATGAGGAGTATGTCCCTTGTGAAGTGTTCTAGCAAAGCAGGACACATCACAGGGAGGTTTGGCAGCTCTTACCTGGCTGAGGAACCAAGCATGGCAGTGAGTGATCACAGGTCAAGGCATGCCAGAGGATGTCTCCTCTCTGTTACATGTCATTTCTGGGCTCCATCAGCAGAGGGGTGGCAGCAGGGACAGGGAGGGGATTGTCCCTCTCTGCTCTGCCCTCATGAGGCCCCAGCTGGATCCTGTGTCCAGAGCTGGGGCCTCCAACACAAGAAAGATGTGGGGCTGTTGGAGAGGGCTCAGAGGAGCCATGAAGATGCTCAGAGGGCTGGAGCAGCTGCCCTACAAAGAGAGGCTGAGGGAGCTGGGCTGGGTCAGCCTGGAGAAGAGAAGGCTGTGGGGGGACCTCATTGCAGCCTGCCAGTGCCTGAAGGGAGCAGAGACACAGGAGGGGAATCAGCTTGTTCAAAGGACAGACACTGGCAGGACAAGGGGGATGGATTAAAGCTGAAGGAGGGAAGGGTTAGATTGGATATTAGGGGGAAGTTCTTTGCAGAGAGAGTGGTGAGGGGCTGGAACAGGCTGCCCAGAGAGGGGGTGGGTGCCCCATGTCTGGGGGTGTTCAAGGCCAGGTTGGCTGGGGCCCTGGGCAACCTTGTGTAGCTCCAGGCCTGAGGTTGGTGTCCCTGCCTGTGGCAGGGGGTTGGAGCTCTGTGACCCTTGGGGTCCCTTCCAACCCATGCCAGTCTGTGATTCTATGATTTGGATTAGAATAGGAGATAAGAGAGCACAGAGCATGTGTCAAGCTGAATACTTTCCACATCTCTGTCTTCTTGTCTCCTGTGTCTTGTCCTCAATCCTCTGCTATACAAATAGGAACTGCCTGTGCAAATGGGAAGCAGAGAATTGTTTCCAGAAGATGAGAGGCTTGGGGAAGAGAGTGATTAGCAAGTGTAAAGTCTTGCACCTGGGGAGGAATAACTGCATGTATCAGGACAGGCTGGGGGTGAGCTGCTGGAGAAGAGCTCTGTGGAGAAGGATCTGGGGGTGCTGGTGGGTGACAGGGTGGCCATGAGCCAGCAGTGTGCCCTGGGGCTGAGAGAGACAATGGGATCCTGGGGGGGAAGACTGAGGGGGGACCTAATCAAAGTTTATCAATATCTTAAGCATGGGGTGCAGGGGGAATTGGCCAGCCCCTTTTCAGTGTCTGTGGGGACAGGACAAGGGGCAATGGCTGCAAGTTGGAGCACAGGAAGTTCCACACCAACATGGGGAAGAACTTTTCCCCAGTGAGGGTGCCAGAGCCCTGGGACAGGCTGCCCAGGGGGTGTGGAGTCTCCTTCTCTGGAGAGATTCCAGCCCCGTCTGGACACCGACCTGTGCAGTATGAGCTGGGGAGCTGCTTTGGCAGGGGGTTGGATCCCAGGAGCTCTCCAGGGCCCTGCCAACCCCTGGGATTCTGTGGTAACTTCCTCACCTGAACAAGTTTGATTTGTTTTACTGCCTTTGAAACAAAATTTTTTTGGTTTCTGTATTGGCACAAAGAGATTTTCTCAATAAAAGTCCAGCCCTGGGCCTGAGGCTGGGCTCTGCTTCCTTACACCCTGTGGCAGTGGGGATGTGCTGATCTCCTTGTGCTTCTTTTGTGCAGGAGTTTGAACTCAAGAAAAAACGCAAAAAATGTGAAAACCTTGAGCATGAAGTGAGGAAAAAGCATAAAAGATGCAAAGAACTGGTAAGTGCTCCTGTCACCCACTCTTGTGAGCATCATGGTAGAAGAGGAGCTCTGTTGTTGTGTGCCTCACCTGGATTCTCATCAGCTTAACTTAACAAATCACTAGTCTTTCTCTCCATTCATACAGTGTCAGAAAGCTGGAGCTCTAGACCTTGTGGCTGGGATTGGTTTAGTCTTTCAGCTAGCTCTGGGTTGAATATAGCTCCATAAATCATTGGGTGAAACTCTTTGCTAGTTTGAGGGGATATTTACCTTTTTCACATGGACTCCAGAGAAATACCACAAGCTTTCTTCATCTTGAGATGGAAATTGCACAAACACATGGTCATTTTCTCATGGTTCTTATTTGTTGGATGAAATCTTGTCTTTGTTTAATTCCATGGAGGTTTGGGAGGTTTTGCAGGTTAGATCACAGCATCTGGATTTCTCCCTTCTGTTCCTGCTTTGCTGAGCAGCACTGTGGCATCAGTGACAATGACAGTGTCATGGGCAGGTGGTTAACCTTCTCAAGAGGTGTTTTAGGTCTTGCTCAAATCTCAGTTCAAGGTCAGCTCTAACAGAGGGCTCAGACACACAGGCAGTTCATAGCTGGTAGGTCAGCCTCATTCCCTGGGTTAGAATGAGATGTTAGAGGGACAAGTTGATCATTGCTTGATGTTGGACAGCAGCTTCTCAAGGTCAAGAAGGGACTAACTCACCTTCATGTACCAAGTGAGGCTCTGCATGCACAGGGAATTAGTTCTTGGGATAGCCAGAAAGTATTTGATGATCCATAAAACAATGGGATGGGGAAATGTCTGTGTGGAGTTGTGTGGTTGTGGAACTGTTAAATTCTTCTAATGCTGCAGCTGGACTGTGCCAGGCAAATTCAGTCAGTGTCCCTCCATGTGTCCATGGTCTTCTGCCTGCTAGAGCCTGTGTTCTCCAAGGCAGAGTGCCAGCTGGCTCCCATTGCTCTCTTAACTCCAGACTGAATCCTGGTTTCACAGCAGAGTCACTTCCAGACCTCTGTCTAAGTAACATGACCCTGGAGCTGTGAAGGAGACAGGAAAACGTCTTTCTCCCTCTGGGCTTTGAGGCTGTGTAAATGGGAAAAGGAGCTGAAGAGATTGCTTGGCACAGGGCTGCTATCTGCTTGAGCAGTGCTGCCCCCTGTTGCCTTCCCCCCTCAAGCCAGTATCCCATCAGCGTCCTGCACAGTCAACAGGAGAGGTGGAGGTGCTCTGCAGAATATTTGGGGGGGTAGTCTGAGGGCCTTGGTGCAGTAACACACACTATCTCTGCACAGGAGATCCAGCTGCAGGAGGTCCAGAGTGAAAATGCACGACTGGCTGAAGAGAACCTGCAGTTGAATGAGAAGGCTGGATGGGCAGGACAGGTAAAAAGCTGTGTCTGTCACATGGAGCATTAGCTCCTGTAAAGTTTTGCTGTGAAGAACTGCTGGGTTTCCAGCTGGCCAGCTGAGGAATGGCTGTGTGCCCATCTGTGTCCCTTTGTCCTGTGTACCCCATGGTAACTGCAAGCAGAGCAGTTAACTGCCCTGGTGTTATTAGAGTTTCCCAAGACTTGAGTGAGATGCTTTGTCCTCACTTACAGCCATCCTGGGATGATGTGGGGTAACCTGTTGATGAGTTCATAACCAAAGCTGGAGGGTGGTTGGTGGGAGCAGTGGGTGCTGTTCAGAGAGGTGGTAGGGCAGAGCCTGTCACTGCAAGTGGTGCAAGCCAGGGGTGTGTTTGAAAGTCCTCAGTCACCTCTGATCATAGAATCATAGAATGGCCTGGGTTGGAAGGGACCCCAAGGGTCACAGAGCTCCAGCCCCCCTGCCACAGGCAGGGACACAAACCTCAGGCCTGGAGCTACACAAGGGCTGGAGCTGCACCCTAGAAGGAAAGGATCCATCCAGAGGGATCTTGACAGGCTGGAAAGATGGGCCTGGGGGAACCTAATGAGGTTCAACACTGCCAAGGGTCAGGGGTGGCACTTGGGCTGGAGGAATCCCAGACACAGATACAGACTGGGAGAAGAGCTGCTGGAGAGCAGCCCTGGGAGAAGGACCTGGGGATTCTGGGGATGAGAAACTCCCCATGAGCAGCAGTGGCTCTGGCAGCTCACAAGGCCAATGGGATCCTGGGCTCCATCAGCAGAGGGGTGGCAGCAGGGACAGGGAGGGGATTGTCCCTCTCTGCTCTGCCCTCCTGAGGCCCCAGCTGGATCCTGTGTCCAGAGCTGGGCCCCAACACAAGAAAGATGTAGAACTGTTGGAGAGGGGTCAGAGGAGCCACAAAGATGCTCAGAGGGCTGGAGCAGCTGCCCTACAAAGAGAGGCTGAGGGAGCTGGGCTGGGTCAGCCTGGAGAAGAGAAGGCTGTGGGGGGACCTCATTGCAGCCTGCCAGTGCCTGAAGGGAGCAGAAGAACAGGAGGGGAATCAGCTTGTTCAAAGGACAGACACTGGCAGGACAAGGGGGATGGATTAAAGCTGAAGGAGGGAAGGGTTAGATTGGATATTAGGGGGAAGTTTTTTGCAGAGAGAGTGGTGAGGGGCTGGAACAGGCTGCCCAGAGAGGGGGTGGGTGCCCCGTGTCTGGGGGTGTTGAAGGCCAGGTTGGATGGGGCCCTGGGCAACCTTGTGTAGCTCCAGGCCTGAGGTTGGTGTCCCTGCCTGTGGCAGGGGTGTTGGAGCTCTGTGACCCTTGGGGTCCCTCCCAACCCAGGCTGTTCTATGGGTCTAGTGGGAGAAGTGACACAAGTGCTTATGCATTGGTTGTGAGTGGAAGCCAGAGGGAGAGGAGGTTCATGGTTTTGCTATTGTTACAAGCAGAAAGCAAGCCTGCAAAACAACCCACTGAGGTACAGAAAGAAACTGTCCTCTGTTGTTTACACAATGAGTACTTCTGGCTGCTTGTGCTAATTGAAGTTCCTTCCTCCTCAGGTTGAGTCTGAGAATGCTGACCTGAAGCTGCAGGTGGTTTTGGTTACTAAGGAAAGGGATTCAGTGATTCAGACGAATCAAGGACTCCAAACCAAGCTGGAGAATCTAGAGCAGGTGCTGAAGGTTAGTAAGATCCATGGGACTGGCTGGATGTTCCAGACCCTCAGTGCTGCTTTTGCATGGCACATGTTGTCTCTTTGCTTTTTCTGTCTGTTCTTTTGTCTCTTTGCTTCTGCTGGAAAGTCTGTGGGATTCCAGAGCATGGCCTTCCAGAGTGGGCAGGGGGGGCTTTAGAAAGGCTGCCTCAGGGGGTTTGGGTGGGAGGGGAAGTAAGGTGGCCATTGCTGACTTGAGGATTGTCTTTGGTTGCATTCCTTTGGCTTGTAGTAAGAGGTTCTTTATCCTCTATTTAACAATGACATGACATACAGGCTGTGGTTGGATTTCATGGCCCATGAGAGGATGTGGGACAGTATGTCAGTGGTGTCACCCTTCAAATTGTCTCTGAATTGTCCCACAGCACATGAGAAATGTGGCTGAACGAAGGCAGCAGCTGGAAGTTGAGCACAAGGAAGCACTGCTAGTCCTGCAGGAGAAGCAAGAGGAGGTCAGACGCCTGCAGCAGGTACACAGCACCTGAGAGAACAGGCACTTCACTCTCTGGCTCCCTGGAGGGTGGTGGTACTCTTTCACTGTGTCAAGTACAGTGTGTGGAGAACAGCTATGTGAGCTTACAGGATAAAGGAAACCAGGGCAGAGTGGTGACATCTGGGAGGTGTCTGGTACCTGAGCAAAGTGAAGGGCTTGTCTCATGACTGGCAGTTCAGATCTCTCACTGCTCATTGTCCAAAGGCTTCAGCTGCTTTCAGTCTGTACAGTGGTTTAAAGCTACAATGGCCCATCAAGGTGGTGAGGATAGAGAAGTCCACTTAGGTAGGCTGCTTTCTTATTTACTCCTTATTTGCTTTCTTCTTTTTTCTTAGGCACAGGCAGAGGCAAAAAGGGAACATGAAGGAGCAGTACAGCTTCTAGAGGTAAGGTGGAACAGAACAAGGTGGATTACTGGCTGTGTCTTTGATACCTTTTGCTCTTAATGTCAGCTTTCTTGATGCCCTGGGGTTTGTTGGTTGTTGGACAAAAGGCTTTAATGTCTTGTTTGGATGCAAGTGTGAAGAAGTACCAGTTGTGCTGGCAGAGTAGTCTCTGAGGTCAGAATTTTCAGGGATTAAATCCTGGCCTGCTCAGTCCTCAGATCAGTTACTTCATCCACATTGTGCACAGCAGCTCTTCAGGGGTGTGTTAGGTGTCCTGCTCTGTTCTCCAGCCTCAGCTGCAGGGAGGAGGAATACTTGTGTCACTGTCATTCCTTGGTGTGTATGTGCCCCCTCCATGCAGGGGGAAGGAGGAGGAACATGGCCTTTGAGCACAAGAAGTGATGATGTGTGGGGCAGCTCCCTGTCCTGGTTTGCTGGGCTGGGGGGCTCTGACATCACACAAGCCAGGCTTTACATGCTGGCAGGGAGCTGAACAGTGCAGCCAGGGAGATGTAACCACCACTGTTTGTTTGATGTGCATTATCTCAGTGGCTGAGACCTTGGCTGTGGGTTCCTGCAGCTGCAGAGGCACAGCACCAAGCCCTGTGACCCCCTTCACTGGGCGCCAGAGCTGGGCGAGGTGCAACAACCAATGGAGCAACCTCTGCTCTCATGGTCCACCGAGGTTTTCTGAGTACTAATACCTGAGAGACCAGGTGGAACACCTTGCTGTACAGCACCTGGGCAGTGAGGTGTCCTGGTAGTGAGGCCATGGCCCTGCCTGTAGTGATGTACAGTCAGAGGTGTCAGGCTGAGCTGGCTGTGCTGCTGCGCGGTGGCTCTGTGGCTGCTCCGAGCCCAGGGGAGCTGAGTGATGGGGAGAGGAGGACACTGCTCTGTGGCTGCAAACAGCTGCTCCTTTGAAGGGGGCCTGAGCTGCATGTGAAGTGCAGAGCCTGAGAGCACTGGGCTCCTGCTGAATGGGGCTGAAATTCTCCCAGGCTTGGTGGGTGTGGTGGGTATAAGTGACATCACCTCTTGCCCCATTCCTGTGTCCTTCCTGGGACATCTGCTTTCAGCTCCAGGGGCAGGATCAGAGCTGATGCAGGTGCTGCTCTTGTGTCAGTGGGGTGTAGCTGGTTTCCTTGCAGCCTTTCAGGGAAGGGCAGTTTGATATTTGCCAGGCACTTTCTCACTCAATTCATTGGAGCACTGGAGAAGCTACTGATGTTAAACTAGGTGTCTGCCTGTGCAGAGGAACACAGGGACAGGCATTCTGTGCTGTGCTTGAGAGGCTGGCAGTGGTCGTTGGCAAGGGCCTCATCAGTGCCAAAGAAATTGTCATTAAAAGCTGGTGTGATGTGCAGCAACAGTCATTAAACAACTATAATCATGATCATTCCAGAACATCAGTGCAGGGCAGGCTTGGGGGGTTGGGTGCCTGCCCTGCACGCTTCACTTTGGCTTGTGTTTGAATTGCTTTTTGGTGTAATCATGATGAAGAGTGAGTGTGGTCTGCAACAGCCTGACTTCAGGAAGCCAGAGTAGAATTTTACTGGGAAATACAGCAAACAGAGCTTAACTTTGCTTGTGCTCCCTGACCAAGGAGCAGGGTGTGTGACTGAGCAGGCTGCAGAGCCAGGCTCTGAGCTGTGCCATGATTCCCAGCATTCCTTGATCTCAGAGCTGGGGAAAGGCCTGGACACACTATATCTGTTCTGTTCTGGGAAAAGAAGGCTTGAAATCCAGCTCAGACACTCAGAGCATACTGGGATTTGGAGTCCCTGAAAACAGCACAGACCTTTATACCTGCATTTAGTATGTAGGATTTGGCTTTGAGCAGGCAGATGCTTGTGGGAATGAGGTGGGAATTGGTATGGAAAAGGTTGGGGAGGAGAGAGTTTGATTGAAACTGAGGGCTGGGTTATCTTTGGCAGAAATGTTGATTTGTGGTTAGTGTAACTGCTGATGTGGTTTCATATCTCTCTCTGCTTTTCTTCTTGCTCCCAGAGTACTTTGGATTGCATGCAGGTACTGCTATAATCCTGGTAAATGGGACATTGTTCTCCTCTGTCCTGACTTTGACAGTCACTTGATTATTCTTGTTTTAATTGCACTCTGGAAAAGATTGCAAGAGTCTTACCTCCAAGAAATAAATGGAATTAAAGGAGCTACCACTGACAGTTGGATGGAGCAGCTGCTTTTCTCTTCCCTTGCTTTCTCACCCAGTTAGAATTAGGAGCTGCTTTTGGTTTTGGCATTTCCAGGCTTTGAGCCTTTCCTGCTTGTGCCCCTTTTCCTCATGCTGCAGGTTTAAAGGTCTTTGGGGAGCTACATGCAGCCCAAAAGTGAAGAGTCTCCTTCAGACCCCAAAGCAATGGCAATAGCATTGTAAATGGAAGTGGCAGGGGAGAAAAGATGGGCCCTGCTGGCTTTGGGGTTGTTTGGAGGGCAGAACTCTGCCAAGTGTAGGGTCTTGCACTTGGGCCAGAGAAATCCCAGCCATAGATCCAGCCTGGGAGAAGAGCTGCTGGAGAGCAGCCCTGGGAGAAGGACCTGGGTGTCATGGGGGGGTGAGAAGCTTCCCATGAGCAGCAGTTGCTCTGGCAGCTCACAAGGCCAATGGGATCCTGGGCTCCATCAGCAGAGGGGTGGCAGCAGGGACAGGGAGGGGATTGTCCCTCTCTGCTCTGCCCTCCTGAGGCCCCAGCTGGATCCTGTGTCCAGAGCTGGGGCCCCCAATACAAGAAAGATGTGGGGCTGTTGGAGAGGGGTCAGAGGAGCCACAGAGATGCTCAGAGGGCTGGAGCAGCTGCCCTACAAGGAGAGGCTGAGGGAGCTGGGCTGGGTCAGCCTGGAGAAGAGAAGGCTGTGGGGGGACCTCATTGCAGCCTGCCAGTCCCTGAAGGGAGCAGAGACACAGGAGGGGAATCAGCTTGTTCAAAGGACAGACACTGGCAGGACAAGGGGGATGGATTAAAGCTGAAGGAGGGAAGGGTTAGATTGGATATTAGGGGGAAGTTCTTTGCAGAGAGAGTGGTGAGGGGCTGGAACAGGCTGCCCAGAGAGGGGGTGGGTGCCCCGTGTCTGGGGGTGTTGAAGGCCAGGTTGGATGGGGCCCTGGGCAACCTTGTGTAGCTCCAGGCCTGAGGTTGGTGTCCCTGCCTGTGGCAGGGGGGTTGGAGCTCTGTGATCCTTGGGGTCCCTCCCAACCCATGCCAATCTATGATTCTATGAAAACCTGAGTGTGTGGCTGGTTGGAAGGGACACAAGTGCTAAACCAGATGTGTCACAGTAAAATCAACCTGCCCACATCCTTCTGAGCTGGTGGGGTGTGGACTGAAAGAGTCTGTGGTGCTCTGAGACCAGAAGGAACCCTATTTTTCCCTCAGGTCAGCTGTGTTATTTCCAGAGCTGCCTACAACCCAGGCTTTGTCTTGCACAATATTTTGGGGCTGGATTTCTTTTGTGAGTTGGAAGGAGAAAGGCATTTCAGCCACATTCTGCAGATGGAGAACATGATGCAGTCACCTGTGCTGGTGCTTCTCCCCTATGGAAAGTGCTGAGATGAGGGACTGGTGTGACCTCAGCCCAAGGGAGGGGGGGAAGGGAACAAATCTCCTGCAAGGCAGAGCCTGCACCTCAGCCTGATGCAGTAACCCCACATTAAGTCTTGTCTGCATTAACTCTGTGGGATAACTGCTGATGAGATGATCTAGTCCTATCCAGCACTAATTGGGGGGGGTTCACTTATTACCTGAAGTGCCTGAGCAGGGTCTACACAGTTATCTGTGTGGGAAGCCAGAGGAAGCTGTTGCATGGTGGAGGAGTGAGAAGAGGGTGAGGAGCAGTTGCATTCTCCTAGGAGGTGATACAGTGGGGGGGGATGTGTGAGGGCAGCCAGGACTCAGCAGTGGTTTGGAAGGGGAAGGTCTAGAGGTGGTAGGAACAGAATACTAGAAAATGCAAACAGGTCTGCTGTAGGAACATGTCCTTCTCTCCCCATAGTATTTTCCCAAGGCTCCTCTGCATCTCCTCTTGCTGAGATGGAGCTTGTTTGTACTCAGCCTGCATTTCCCTGGAGCACATCACCCCTGTAGGACCTGGTGACAAAACCCTAAGTGCTGCCCACACCAAAGAAATGTTCTGTGCCACAGGGTGCTGGTGCTCTCTGCCCTTCCTAGAGCCTGGAGGAGCCAGAATCTGCAGGGACAATCAGAACTCCTGCTCAGAATGGTGTGGGGGCCAGGGTAAGATTGTGGGAGCTTACTGGAGCCCTTGGAGTGATGGGGAAGATGGAAGTGCTCTCCCAGTGCTCTTTCTGGAGGTGTGATTAGTGCTCCAATGAACATGTAAAAGCCTGAAAAGGCTTTGCTTTTCAAGTGTTATGTGTCTTTTGACTTACCCAAGTCCTGCACAGGACCAGATGAGACAGGATACCCAGGTTCAAACCCAGCATTTCAGGGATCACTCCTGCCTGAGCTCCCAGTCAGTCTCTTCCTAGACTTTCAAAGACACTGTAGGTGTGGAGCTGCCCATTCCTGAGCAGGACACACCTTTATGTTCTGGGAGTCAGAGACCCAATGAGAAGGTGCAACAAAGGCTTTTGATCCTGTCTCCCATGGCATCCTGACAGCAAAGCTGAGAGATTATGGGATGGATGAGTGGACAGTGAGGTGGGGTGAGAACTGGCTGTGGGACCGAGCTCAGAGGGTGTGATCAGTGGAGCAGAGTCTGACTGGAGCCTGTGACCAGCGGTGTCCCCAGGGCTGGGTGTTGGGTCCAGTCCTGTTCAATATCTTCATTGACACCTGGCTGAGGGAACAGCACCCACCCTCAGCAAGTGCTGAGCATGAGCCAGCAGTGTGCCCTGGGGCTGAGAGAGACAATGGGATCCTGGGGGCATCAGGAGGAGTGTGTGCAGCAGGTCACAGGAGGGGATCCTCCCCCTCTGCTCTGCCCTGCTCAGGCCCCACCTGGAGTGTTGTGTCCAGGGCTGGGCTCCCTGGGATAAAAAGGACAGGGATCTCCTGGAGAGAGTCCAGAGAAGGGCTCCAGAGATGATGAAGGGCCTGGAGCATCTCCCCTGTGAGGAAAGGCTGAGAGAGCTGGGGCTGTTCAGCCTGGAGAGAAGAAGACTGAGGGGGGACCTAATCAATGGTTATCAATATCTTAAGCATGGGGTGCAGGGGGAATTGGCCAGCCCCTTTTCAGTGTCTGTGGGGACAGGACAAGGGGCAATGGCTGCAAGTTGGAGCACAGGGAGTTCCACACCAACATGGGGAGGAACTTTTCCCCAGTGAGGGTGCCAGAGCCCTGGGACAGGCTGCCCAGGGGGTGTGGAGTCTCCTTCTCTGGAGAGATTCCAGCCCCGTCTGGACACCGACCTGTGCAGTATGAGCTGGGGAGCTGCTTTGGCAGGGGGTTGCACCCCAGGAGCTCTCCAGGGCCCTTCCAACCCCTACAGCTCTGTGATTCTTTGAAAGGCAAATACTGTGTGGAACCTGGCTGGCTGGGGGCTTTGAGATGGGCTTGTGTCTCATTTTGTGTCTCTCCTGTCAGGCCAGGGTGAGAGATCTAGAAGAGCAGTGTCGCAGCCAGACTGAGCAGTTCAGCCTCCTGTCTCAAGAACTCAAACAATTCCGGCTTCAGACAGGAAAAATCGACCTACTCACCTCTACACTGGTGACTTCAGAGCTTCCTCTTGCCCTGTGCAGCTCTACCCCACAGCCCCACTGGGAGAAGGGTAATTACTGGAGATGTCTGTGAGTGTTTGGATAAACTAGTTGTTATTTGTGTCAGTGGAAAGGAAATCATGAAAATAGTTAGTTATCTTTGGGATCTCTCTCTCTGTCCTAAATCCCTTTGGGTCATTCAGTCATACAGAGAACTTGATTTTTCCACCCTCAGCAAGTGCTGATGATCCAGACCTGGGAGGGGTGGCTGACAGGCAGGGCACTGCGCTGCCATCCAGAGACCTGGCCAGGCTGGAGAGCTGGGCAGGGAGAGACCAGATGAGATTCAACAACAGCAAGTGGAGAGTCTGGCACCTGGGGAGGAACAACTGCTGGAATCAGGACAGGCTGGGGGTGAGCTGCTGGAGAGGAGCTCTGTGGAGAAGGACCTGGGGGTGCTGGTGGGTGACAGGGTGGCCATGAGCCAGCAGTGTGCCCTGGGGCTGAGAGAGACAATGGGATCCGGGGGGCATCAGGAGGAGTGTGGGCAGCAGGTCACAGGAGGGGATCCTCCCCCTCTGCTCTGCCCTGCTCAGGCCCCACCTGGAGTGTTGTGTCCAGTGCTGGGCTCCCTGGGATAAAAAGGACAGGGATCTCCTGGAGAGAGTCCAGAGAAGGGCTACAGAGATGCTGAAGGGCCTGGAGCATCTCCCCTGTGAGGAAAGGCTGAGAGAGCTAGGGCTGTTCAGCCTGGAGAGAAGAAGACTGAGGGGGGACCTGATCACTGGTTATCAATATCTTAAGCATGGGGTGCAGGGGGAATTGGCCAGCCCCTTTTCAGTGTCTGTGGGGACAGGACAAGGGGCAATGGCTGCAAGTTGGAGCACAGGAAGTTCCACACCAACCTGGGGAGGAACTTTTCCCCAGTGAGGGTGCCAGAGCCCTGGGACAGGCTGCCCAGGGGGTGTGGAGTCTCCATCTCTGGAGAGATTCCAGCCCCGTCTGGACACCGACCTGTGCAGTATGAGCTGGGGAGCTGCTTTGGCAGGGGGTTGGACCCCAGGAGCTCTCCAGGGCCCTTCCAACCCCTGTGAGTCTGTGATTTCTCTGGCCCTGGGTGTCCTGGCTGTTGCACTGTTAAGTAAGTAGATTTTAATGACTGGAGTAGAGTGTTTGCTGTCTGAGCTTGTGTTTTGCCTGTGGCTAAAAGTAACAGATCATTTTACTGCAGAACCAACTGGTCCTGGGTTGCTCACTCACCAGAGCACAAAGAAGCTTCACCATGAAGAGCCTGAGGAGTTGGAGTCAGCACAGCAGGTGCCTGATGCCCCTGTTTGCTCCCTGGTTGCTGCTTCCAGTTCTCAGAAACAAGCCAAGAAAATGGAATCTCAATCAAACTCTTCAAAATCTGAATCCATGCAGAACAGTCCTAAATCCTGCCCAACTCCAGAGGTCAGTGTGGGTGTCCTCCCTGCAGCCTGTGCTTCCTAGCCATGGGGGGAATAGCTGCATTGCTCAGTGTGCTGGTAACTTTGTGGTGATTCTCTCCTGGCTGCCTGAAGACAAGAGGGGAAAAACAAGGTGTAGTGTAGGAAGATATTGAAGAGGCCTTGGATGTTCATGTCTGTAATGCTCATTTGAACATGCTCCTGTGCTCCAAGGAGGAGACAACTGGCCAGACAGAGTGCTGGGAGCTTGGAGTGGGGTAGGAATGTTGATTGGTGGGAAGTGTGGGAAAACTCTTGCTAAGCTTCCTGGTGACAGCTCAGCTACCATTATAACACACAAACCCAGTTATTTTTAGCATACTGAGGAATTGTGTCCAGACTTGGGGAAGTTTTTTCCAGAGAGAGTGGTGAGGGGCTGGAACAGGCTGCCCAGAGAGGGGGTGGGTGCCCCGTGTCTGGGGGTGTTCAGGGCCAGGTTGGATGGGGCCCTGGGCAACCTTGTGTAGCTCCAGGCCTGAGGTTGGTGGCCCTGCTGTGGCAGGGGGGTTGGAGCTCTCTGATCCTTGGGGTCCCTTCCAACCCTTGCCATTCTATGATCCAAGCCTGAGGTTGGTGTCCCTGCCTGTGGCAGGGGGTTGGATCTCTGTGACCCTTGGGGTTCTTTCCAACCCAGTCCATTCTATGATTCTATGACTTTTTGGCTTTCAGCTGTGCATGAGGGGCTCAATCTTTGTTGGTGTTTTCAGGTATTACAGTTTTACTTGGCATGAAAGAATCCCTGAATAGATGCTGAGTTTGTGCTAGCAGAGGGATGGGATCAACAGGCTTTGTCCCCAGGATCTCCCCAATGTGTTTTCCTTCTACTGCCCAGCATGTAGTGTTGTAGGCTTCCCTTGAGGAATTGAAGCTTTCACACTCTCTGGAGTTCCAACCCCTACAGCTCTGTGATTCTGTGGTGTTTCATCCTTCATCTTTAATGTTTTTAGGTGGACACTGCAAGTGAGATGGAAGAACTGGATGCTGACAGTGTCTCTCTGATGCCAGAGCCGGGCAGCCAGGGCCCTGCCAAGCTCCAGGTGTTCTTAGCTCGATACAGGTACTGAGTCACTTCTTGTGGTCTGGGAGCTCAGCCAGGGGGTCTCATGGTTGCCAACTTCACACCCTTGTTTAGAGTTCATCACTCTTGGGGTGGGGATTAGGTTAGACCATGTATCTTAGTCTTCCACAGGGATTTTTGAGACCAGTTATTTCCTGCACAAGCAAACCCAGTGTGTGTCGTTGAACAAGAAGATGGTGAGCTCATTGGTAGCTCAGTGGAGAGCAGCATGGGACACTCTTTGTAAACAATATGACATTGGAGGGGCAATTCTGTGTGAATTGAGAAGCTCCTTGAAGTGTCTTCACTTCTCCAGAACAGTCCAAGAAACTTTCTCCAAAAAATATTCCAGCAATTAAGAAAATTTTGACCCAGAATTCCTGGAAGTTTTTTCAAAAAAACTTTCTGGCTTTAATTTTAAAAGGACAGAAAAGACCCCAACCCAAACCAACATGCACAGAGAACTGGGATGGCTCTGTGCATGTGAGGAGCAGATTGAGTGTGATCTCGTGTCTGCAGGTCAGTCTTGGGCCTATAAGCTGTCCCTCAGCCCACAGAGAGGGTGACATTGCTTTGGCACATTGAAATCCCTTTTAAAGGCTAAAGAGCAGGAATTGGCAGCAGGTTCTGGGGCAGAGAAAGGTTTTTCATGAAGCATTTTCCTGTGACATACCCTGTGATTAGCTTGAGGATTAGAAGAGGGGTGGCAGCAGGGACAGGGAGGGGATTGTCCCTCTCTGCTCTGCCCTCCTGAGGCCCCAGCTGGATCCTGTGTCCAGAGCTGGGCCCCCAACACAAGAAAGATGTGGGGCTGTTGGAGAGGGGTCAGAGGAGCCACAGAGATGCTCAGAGGGCTGGAGCAGCTGCCCTACAAAGAGAGGCTGAGGGAGCTGGGCTGGTTCAGCCTGGAGAAGAGAAGGCTGTGGGGGGACCTCATTGCAGCCTGCCAGTCCCTGAAGGGAGCAGAGACACAGGAGGGGAATCAGCTTGTTCAAAGGACAGACAATGGCAGGACAAGGGGGATGGATTAAAGCTAAAGGAGGGAAGGGTTAGATTGGATATTAGGGGGAAGATTTTTCCAGAGAGAGTGGTGAGGGGCTGGAACAGGCTGCCCAGAGAGGGGGTGGGTGCCCCATGTCTGGGGGTGTTCAAGGCCAGGTTGGATGGGGCCCTGGGCAACCTTGTGTAGCTCCAGGCCTGAGGTTGGTGTCCCTGCCTGTGGCAGGGGGGTTGGAGCTCTGTGACCCTTGGGGTCCCTTCCAACCCAGCCCATTCTATGATTCTGTGTCACAAGACATCTGTTCTGATACTTAAATAATTATCCCTAGCTGCTAATTGAATGTGGAGCAACATGTTATTAGTTCTATATAAAATCATAAACCAGGTTCTTGCCTGTGTGGGATTAGCTCCTTGCAGAAAGTGGATGTGGTCCCAGTGAATTGTAAGCTGATCAAACATCACAGCTTGAATGTGTTGCTGTGAAAGCTCTTACACAAGCTCAGTCTTCATATTGTAAATATTTCAGCTACAATCCTTTTGATGGACCCAATGAAAATCCAGAGGCAGAGCTTCCACTGACAGCTGGAGAATATATTTACATCTATGGAGACATGGATGAAGATGGCTTCTTTGAAGGTATGATTTCATGGAATGAAATGGGACCAAACTACTGTAGAGAGTTGATCTCCTTTTAAAGAAAAAAAAGGAGGGGGAGAGGAATTCAGTGAATCTTGAAACCTGAAGCTTTTCTCCCCAAAGTTAGTTAGAGGGAGGACCCCATTCTATTGGAAAAGGGGGTTTATTCATGTCATGATTAAATTGAGTCTAAAATGTGAAATCCTGGTCTAGTGATTTCAGTGGGAATTCTCACACTGCTTCCAGCAGAGCTCCAGGTTTCATCCCTGTATGGTTCCTCCCTAGCCATGGAGCACCTTCTGCAGGTGGGCTGTTTCCCTCTTTGCAGTGGCTGCAGTGAGCAGTGTGGGCAAGTGATGATCTCAATTGCCTCTTGCTCATTTGGCAACGGTGCATCAGGAGGAGTGTGGGCAGCAGGTCACAGGAGGGGATCCTCCCCCTCTGCTCTGCCCTGGTCAGGCCCCACCTGGAGTGTTGTGTCCAGTGCTGGGCTCCCTGGGATAAAAAAGACAGGGATCTCCTGGAGAGAGTCCAGAGGAGGCTGAGGAGATGCTGAAGGGCCTGGAGCATCTCCCCTGTGAGGAAAGGCTGAGAGAGCTGGGGCTGTTCAGCCTGGAGAGAAGAAGACTGAGGGGGGACCTAATCAATGGTTATCAATATCTTAAGCATGGGGTGCAGGGGGAATTGGCCAGCCCCTTTTCAGTGTCTGTGGGGACAGGACAAGGGGCAATGGCTGCAAGTTGGAGCACAGGAAGTTCCACACCAACCTGGGGAGGAACTTTTCCCCAGTGAGGGTGCCAGAGCCCTGGGACAGGCTGCCCAGGGGGTGTGGAGTCTCCTTCTCTGGAGAGATTCCAGCCCCGTCTGGACACCGACCTGTGCAGTATGAGCTGGGGAGCTGCTTTGGCAGGGGGTTGGACCCCAGGAGCTCTCCAGGGCCCTGCCAACCCCTACAGCTCTGTGATTGTGAGACAAGCAGCCCAAACTACAGCTGTTACCCTATTCGTTCTCCTGCCATGCCTTTCTCCTTTGGCACCTTTGAAAACCTGATCCTGGTTGACTCTCAGATTGGATTGAAACTGAGCACTGTGCTCTGTAAACCTGTAGTGAGGTTTCCCTCTGGAGCTGGCTCAGTGGGAGGAAGGATCCTCATTTCCCCAGGTGCTTTGCAAGAGCTGAGGCAATGCATGCCGTGTTGCACCGCTTGCTCTCTGACTGTTCTGGCTCTTTCTTTCTTTCTATTTCCAAGCTTCTCATGTATTTGTTTGTTTGTTTTATTGTTTAAAGAATAAACTGGTTATTCTTTACTAATGTTTTCTGCTTTCCCTGCTTTCAGTTGGTTTGCTGTAGGTAGAGTTTGAAAGGGGAAAGTAAGTGCAAACCCTACGCGCTGCTCGTTTAACTGTGGTTTGATGGTTCTTGCACGTAGCAAGAGTGCTGTAGTGTCAGTCATCCCTGTGGGACATCATTACTACAGAAGCTAGCATGCCAAGGAGGGAACTAAAAAGAAGGCAAGAGCTGAATACAGACATGGAAAGATCACCTTTCTTGAGGAAATACTACAAACCCCAGTCTGTGTGGTTGGGAGAAGACGTAAAATCATCTCTCTGCATAGCTTGGGAAGGCTAGAAAAAGGCTTCAGTTAGAGCTGTGATGAGACACAATAGGATAATGAAGAAGGAAAGACCCTTAAGCTAATTACACAATCAACTATCTGGTTAGTTGGCTTTGGAATGTGAGGAGCAGTGAGTCTTCTCACTGTGGCCACTAGGATCTAACTAAAGAAGCCTTAGGAAATGCAGGAAACTTTGCTGAGAGCCACCTCCCACAGGGTTTATCTTTCCATTCCTGACTGCAGTGCAGTTAGGACCTCCCCTAGGTGTTGTCCCATTATCTTCAGAGCTGGGTTGGAAGGCTGAACAAGCAGGGTGCAGTGGTAACAGGTTTCCTGTTTTCTGTTTAGGGGAGCTGATGGATGGCCGGCGAGGGCTGGTCCCCTCCAATTTTGTTGAGCGAGTTTCAGATGATGACCTCATGACGGTTCTGCCTTCGGAGCTGAACGATCTCACCCATAGCTCCTACCAGGAGAAAAGTTATGTCAGTGCAACCACCAGCAGTGGAGATAAGAGTGATTTCTCCATGGAAGAGAGTAGCATCAGTCCATTGACCAGTAGAGCAGAAGGAAACCGGGAGGAACCCGTTAGTCATACAGCAGTGCCTTACCCAAGAAAATTGACTTTGATCAAACAGCTTGCCAGAAGCATAGTTGTAGGCTGGGAACCCCCCCTTCTGCCAGCTGGCTGCCCAGACATCCAGAGCTACAACATCTACGTGGATGAAGAGCTGCGCCAGAACGTGAAGAGCGGCTTTCAGACCAAAGCAGTGATTGAAAAGCTGGATTTAAAGACAAGAGCTTCCCGTGTGTCTGTGCAGACTGTGACAGAGCAGGGAGGCTCTGATAAACTGCGCTGCACTCTCTTGGTGGGGCAAGACTTTTGGGTGGCACCAACCATGCTGCAAGTCAGGAGTGTCACTGCCACCTCAGCAGAGGTCACGTGGCTGCCCTGCAACAGCAGTTTCCACCACGCCGTGTATCTCAATGGGGAGGAGTGTGATGTAGCTAAACCTGGGGTCTACTGGTACACCTTCCACAACCTGCAGCCCAGCACTCCCTATGTTGCCAAGCTGGAGGCACGACCCATGAAAACACCTTGGGAAGAGGTCCCAGAGGGGCAGGAGCAGAACTCAGCTGTGATACACTTCACTACCCCACTAGCAGGTATCAGAGCAGTCATGCCTGTTGCCACTGTGCACAGAGTGCTTGGAGCAGCGTGCTCTCTGGCTACATTGCTGCAAAGCCCTGGGGCAAAAGGAAGCAAAGTCTATTAGGTCCCAAAGCCTGAGATGCTGTACTGTTTTGTCTCAATGTTTTTTTTTCTTCCTTTATTTTACAAATTAATTCTCTCTTCTGTTTTCATTTGCTCTGGAAAGACATCCCCTTTGCTGATTGGAGCAGCATGCCTCTCTCAGGGCATGGAAGGTCTGACTTGCCACGACCTTGCTCTAAGGGTTGCTGCATCTTGGCCTCAGCTACTTTTGCAAAGTTCTGTTTTCTGTGCATTAAAGCTTCCACAGAACAAGAGGCACCCTGTTTCCTCTGGTTCTGTCCTTTCCCAAGACTAGCCTGGCTGTTCTAGTGTGGGTCTGCACCGGTGGGTTTTTTGTGGGAGTTTTCCCTTGGATTCTAACCAGGGTTTAGTTCAGCTTTGTGCTGTAGCCAGGTAAGCAAGGGGACAATCTGTTTGGTTTCTCACAGGCACGCCTGATGCTCCTTTGGATGTCCAAGTAGAAGCTGGTCCCTCACCAGGTATCCTTGTTATCAGCTGGTTACCTGTCACCATTGATGCTGAAGGATCTTCCAATGGAGTCCGAGTCACCGGCTACGCCGTGTACGCGGACGGACAGAAGGTATAGTGCTGCCATTGGTGCAGGCAGGGTGGCTGGAGCCTGCTGCAGGGACAGCTGGCAGGTCCAGAGCCTCCAGAGCTGGAAAGCTGCTCATCACAAGGCTGTGCTCTGAAAAGTGAGAGCTTTTCTGCTTTTTCTTTTACTGCAAGAGGACTTTGCTAATGAGTAAGTCATTAGCGTGGTGTGCAGGGGGGATGGCGCAGCTGCAGGCTGGTGGGGTGTAGCTGAGCCAGGGTACAAGACCCAGTAACAGCAGAATGCAGCCACAGTGGTGGAGCAGTGGTTCCTGCTGGGGTCAGCTTGGAGATTCTTTGTTCCTTTTGGGAGCCCCCCCCCCCCTTTTGGGAGCCGCCCCCCCCCCCCCCTTTTGGGAGCCAGCCCCCCCCCCCCTTTTGGGAGCCAGCCCCCCCCCCCCCTTTTGGGAGCCAGCCCCCCCCCCCCCCTTTTGGGAGCCAGCCCCCCCCCCCCCCTTTTGGGAGCCAGCCCCCCCCCCCCCTTTTGGGAGCCAGCCCCCCCCCCCCCCTTTTGGGAGCCAGCCCCCCCCCCCCCCTTTTGGGAGCCAGCCCCCCCCCCCCTTTTGGGAGCCAGCCCCCCCCCCCCCCTTTTGGGAGCCAGCCCCCCCCCCCCCCTTTTGGGAGCCAGCCCCCCCCCCCCCTTTTGGGAGCCAGCCCCCCCCCCCCCCTTTTGGGAGCCAGCCCCCCCCCCCCTTTTGGGAGCCAGCCCCCCCCCCCCTTTTGGGAGCCAGCCCCCCCCCCTTTTGGGAGCCAGCCCCCCCCCCTTTTGGGAGCCAGCCCCCCCCCCTTTTGGGAGCGCCCCCCCCCCTTTTGGGGGAGCCCCCCCCCTTTTGGGGGAGCCCCCCCCTTTTGGGGGCCCCCCCTTTTGGGAGCCCTTTTTTATTCTCTTAAAGCAGTAGCTCCTGCCTGTTGTTGCTGTGTTTTTAGTGCTGCTATGACAGTGTCTCCCTTCTGCTGTTCCCCTGGTGTGTCCCCATGAAACATGGGTGGGGAAGAAGATGTGTAAAGACACTTCCCCACCACAGTGATGCCACTGAGCCTTGGGAGAGCTACTCACTAAGCTCCTTGCAAGCAGTGGAGTGACACCCACAAGTTGTGGGTTGCTTAAGATAAGGAGCAATAAAAAAAATGCCACTTTTCAGAAAGAAATCTTCCTGTGCTCTCTGTGTAGGAAAGGAATAGTGACCAGAAATGGTGAAGGGAGGAAAAAAAAGAAGAAAAATATGTGATAAAATAGGGAGAAATGGGAAAGGCTTCAAAAAGCTGGATCCTGTAGGCACCCCCTGAGGAGGCAGTGACAGTCCTGGGCTGGGAAGGAATGAAATCTGAGATGAGGCAATGCTTCAGACACTTGTTTTGACTGCTGCACGCTGAGGGGGAGACATTGGTCTGGATTTTTGATGTGTTTGAGGTACAACCAAGCTAGGACAGTTCCCAGGCAGGACCCTTCACTGGTAAAATGGGACAGTTAATGTCAGCTTCTTGGCTCACCCTGGGCACCAGCTTGGTCCTTGGGGAGAGCAGAGAGTGCACAACCCTGCTGCCACCCAGAGCTCTCCTCTGGACTGTGAAGAACAAGCTGCTTTAAGGAACAGCCCTTAAATTAGGAACAGGCAAAGGGAGAGGTGTAAAACCACCCCAGGGCCCAATATGAATCCTGATACAGAACCTCCAAGGATATTCTGTATTAAAAGCGGCCTGGGGTCTTCTGCACACTAAAGTTGTGCCTTTGAAAGGAGCACAGAGCAAAACAGAAGGGGTGCTGTGTGGGGTGATTGCTCTTTTATCATGGAAATGGCAAAAAGGAAGCCAAAAAATGGGCCAGGCTTTAAAGTGTAGGGAAGGAGAGGGAGAGCCTGGGGGTAGGAGGGTATTTACAGAGTACCTACTTTCTCATATGGCTGTGGTAATGATTCCTCTTTGCTCATTCATCCCTGGCCCTGGGCAGTTGGGTAAGAATTCCCCACACTTGCTCTCCTGAGCTTTGGGGTCTGTCAAGAATTTTGGGTTCAGGGCTTGTTCTCTGAAGGGCTCAGCACTGCACAGTCAACACCCCCTGTTTTTGCTTGCAGGCAATAGAAGTTACTTCTCCCACAGCTGGGAGTGTCCTGGTGGATTTGTCCCAGCTCCAGATGTTCCAGGTGTGCCGGGAGGTGTCTGTGAGAACCATGTCTGTGTATGGGGAGTCAGTGGATTCCGTTCCAGCCCAGATTTCCTCGGTTCTGCGGGCCTCTCACCGCTCTTCACCTTCAGATTCTGCTCTGTCTACCACTCTTACCTCTCGACTGCCCCCTGCAGAGCCCAGGGGCTCTCTGCCTGCACGCAGCCCCCCCACACACCAGCAGGCTGCACTCCTGCTTCCACAGAAGGTCCCTGCTGACAGCTCAGATGCCAAATTGACTGATCCCTCCTCCAGCCACCACGACTCAGTGCGACCTCTGCCAGAGAAAGCCTCTTCGCTGCCGCACCTCTCCTCTCCCAGTGCTTCCTTGGTGCAGGCTTTAGGCACTTCCACACAGGGATCAGATGCTGCACGAGTCAAGAAATGCCTGACTGTGCCTCCTCAGCAAGCTGGCAGCACTGTGCTGCTTGGAGAGGGCACAGAGCCTGTCCCTTCAAGGGACACAGAACCACGAGGCCTGGGTGAAGGGGCAGCATTGCAGGTAAGAGCTTAACATCTGCTGCCCAGTGCCATGTGTGCTGGGAAGGAGAATGGGTCATGAATGAAATGCCTCTGAGCATCTTTCCATGGTGCACTGTTGCTTTTGGGCCATCATCTGGTGGTTGGCAAACTGGCAGGGAGCACTGGCTGCTGTTGTGGAGCTCATCACCTCCCTGTGTGTGCTGACAGATCAGGAACAGTCAGGAAGGCAAGAGCTGGTCGGAGGGAGATGGTGAGAGGATGTTCCTGCTGCTCAGGGTGCCAGTGCTGGCCTGCCATCACTGTGCTCTCTGATCTGAGGGGCTCTTCTCCCCTGCAGTGTGAGGCAGACCCAGTGCTGCAGCACAGTGTGGCTCCTTGGTGGACAGCACAGCAACACAGCCATAGAATGGGTTGGAAGGGACCCCAAGGGTCACAGAGCTCCAACCCCCCTGCCACAGGCAGGGACACCAACCTCAGGCCTGGAGCTACACAAGGTTGCCCAGGGCCCCATCCAACCTGGCCTTGAACACCCCCAGACACGGGGCACCCACCCCCTCTCTGGGCAGCCTGTTCCAGCCCCTCACCACTCTCTCTGGAAAAAACTTCCCCCTAATATCCAATCTAACCCTTCCCTCCTTCAGCTTTAATCCATCCCCCTTGTCCTGCCAGTGTCTGTCCTTTGAACAAGCTGATTCCCCTCCTGTGTCTCTGCTCCCTTCAGGGACTGGCAGGCTGCAATGAGGTCCCCCCACAGCCTTCTCTTCTCCAGGCTGACCCAGCCCAGCTCCCTCAGCCTCTCTTTGCAGGGCAGCTGCTCCAGCCCTCTGAGCATCTCTGTGGCTCCTCTGACCCCTCTCCAACAGCCCCACATCTTTCTTGTGTTGAGCCCCAGCTCTGGACACAGGATCCAGCTGAGGCCTCAGGAGGGCAGAGCAGAGAGGGACAATCCCCTCCCTGTCCCTGCTGCCACCCCTCTGCTGATGGAGCCCAGGATCCCATTGGCCTTGTGAGCTGCCAGAGCCACTGCTGCTCATGGGGAGTTTCTCATCCCCCAGAATCCCCAGGTCCTTCTCCCAGGGCTGCTCTCCAGCAGCTCTTCTCCCAGGCTGGATCTGTGTCTGGGATTCCTCCAGCAGCCATGTCTGGAGAAGACCCAGCAAGCAGTCTTGACATGGGTATTTAGACTCCTGTGTGGTGAGTTTGTGCTCTCAGGGCTTTTTTGGGCCAGCAGTGGGGATGTCAGAGCCCCATAAGACAACAGGTCAGTGGTGTGTGAGGTGCTCTGTGACTAGAGGGAGGTGGATCCTGTTGGTGTGCAATGTATCATGTTGGGGAGAAGGAGCTCTTCCCTCTTCTGGCCTTTGACACTGATTTGTGAGTGCTTCAGGCCTGACTTAATTAATCATGGCAAGGATGACTAGAGAAGCCAGGGGCTTCCTTAACTACCAGACTGAACTGGAAAACAGACAAAAACTTGTGTCATCAGACCAGGTGACCCAACCACAAGGCTGTGCAGCTGTACCCTCTGTCTGAATTCTTCATTCATTCCCCTTCTCTTCTCAGCCCTTGGGGCTCTGAGGAGTGCTGGGGTAGTGTCCTCATCTCCAGCTCAAGCCAACCTTCAGGCTGGTGTGTAGGACCTTTCCTCTGGCAGAGGAGAGTGGGAAATGAGCTTGTGGCACAGCTTGGGCTCTTCTCTGTCATGCTGCTCTGTAACTGCTTGTGGTCAGTACACTTCTGTGGCTCACATGAGCCACTTGTGGTGGCCAGAGCTGTGGCAGTGGAGAGCTCCTGGCTCTGCTTGCAGCTGATGGCAGGGAGGGGGTTTGTTCCAGGGCTGGCCACACTCCCCAGCTGCAAATCACCTGCCCAAATCTTCCCATGCCAACAGCATGGAATGTGTGGTGTCTGTCTGGGAGTGTTTGGGGTGGTAAACACCCTCCCTTTGATGCCCCAGCCTGTGTGGTACCTCCCTGAGGTGTCATTGTTTGTGATGAGGGTTTTTTGAGGAGTTTTTTTTTCCCTTTGTATCCCAGATGGAGCAGTCTGGAGCCAAAGTGCCAGAGCTGGAAAGCCCAGCTGACAGCAGTCAGAAGACATGTGTGGAGACCTGCCATGCCTGCTCCAGGGAAGAGTCACCAAGGAGTCCCAGTGCTGAGACAGAGGAGGAGGCAGAGGAGAAGCACTTGAACCCAGAGCCTCAGTCCTCCCCCAGCCAGGCTGAGGGGACAGACAGCACCTTCCAAGATGCCAGCACAGGTGGGAACAGCTGCCAGGAGCTCCTGCAGCTGCCCCCAGGCAAGGAGGCGATGCGAGAGGTGTCCAGAGTGAAGAGAGAGGTTGGTTTCACCTTGCCTGAGTTCCTCTGGCCATGGAGGGGGGTGGGTTGCATGGGACACCTCTGGGTGTTCCAGTCACAAACTCAGAGCTGTAGGGGTTGGAAGGGACCTCCAGAGCCCATGGGGTCCAACCCCTTGCCCAAACAGGATCCCTGGGACAGGGCACACAGGTCGGTGTCCAGACGGGGCTGGAATCTCTCCAGAGAAGGAGACTCCACACCCCCTGGGCAGCCTGTCCCAGGGCTCTGGCACCCTCACTGGGGAAAAGTTCCTCCCCAGGTTGGTGTGGAATTTCCTGTGCTCCAATTTGAGTCCATTGCCCCTTGTCCTGTCCCCACAGACACTGAAAAGGGGCTGGCCAATTCCCCCTGTGTCCCACCCTTCAGCTATTGATAACCATTGATCCCCCTCAGCCTTCTTCTCTCCAGGCTGAACAGCCCCAGCTCTCTCAGCCTTTCCTCCCAGGGGAGATGCTCCAGGCCTTTCATCATCTTTGTAGCCCTTCTCTGGGCTCTCTCTAGGAGATCCCTGTCCCTTTCATACCAGTCTCATCAGAGCTGGTTCTTTGCAGGCTGTAAACACATCTGCCAGCTCCATGTGTTGCTGTGTGTTTACACACATCCCAGTTGCTGCACTGGGTGCTGTGCAGTTTATTTCCTGCCACATTGATGCTGTGTGTGTACTAAAGTAAAGCAAAATACTACTTTCTGGCTGGGATAGAGAGCCTGAGAGGACTGAAAAAAACCCTCTTTTGCTTTTCAACAGCAAGAAGAAAAGATGTCTGAGGTGGGAAGGCGCCAGCTGACCCTTTTTGCTGAGCACAACCGTAGCTCTGACCTTTCAGATATTATGGAAGAGGAAGAAGAAGATGAAGTGTCCTCAGAAGCTCTGGAAGAGAAGCAGTGGGACCAGAATGAGCCCTGTTACCATGAGAATGGGGAGAAGGTAACTTGGAGTCAGCTTGTGGGGAGTGCCTGTGCAGCCATCCCATGACATCAGCTTGCAGGAGGAGGTGCTGGCCTGAGCCCAGCTCTCTCTGCAGTGCTTGGCTCAGTTCCTGCCTGCTCAGCTTCTGTGGGAAAGGGTGTTTGTATGGAATGATTGTACCCAGGGTTTAATTAGATGGAAAAACACACAAGGTAATGTGAGCTTTAGAGCCCAGTGTTAAAAATCCATCCTGGGGATCAAGTTCTCAATACAGAATTAAGCAGTGAACACAGGATGCTGTGGCATCCAGCCCTCCATGGGGCCTGTGCCAGCCACCTTCCCTCTGCAGGGAGAACAGGAGCCCTGCAAGCACTCTGGAATGTAACTCTGCACATTGTTTCACTGGTGCTCCCAGTAGGAGGGGCTGGTTTGTAGAACTGGAGCCCTGGCTTTGCTATTCAGACTTTGCAAGTGGAAATACTGCTGGAGCCAGAGTGTGAGTGAGCAAACTCGTGTTCCAAGGGCAGTGGCAGGAAAGGTGCTTCAGATGGGAGCAAAGTGTCAAGGACAGGTTACATCAGCTGAGGGGAATGTGCACAAGGGGAAGAGTCCTGGGGCTGGATGACTGAGAAATGTTACAGCTTTGGGGAGGAATAACTGCATGTTATACCTGCATGGTTATGCATGGTCTCTGGGAGAGACCAGATGGGGTTCAACCAAAGCAAGTGGAGAGTCTGGCACCTGGGGAGGAACAACTGCTGGAATCAGGACAGGCTGGGGGTGAGCTGCTGGAGAGGAGCTCTGTGGAGAAGGACCTGGGGGTGCTGGTGGGTGACAGGGTGGCCATGAGCCAGCAGTGTGCCCTGGGGCTGAGAGAGACAATGGGATCCTGGGGGCATCAGGAGGAGTGTGGGCAGCAGGTCACAGGAGGGGATCCTCCCCCTCTGCTCTGCCCTGCTCAGGCCCCACCTGGAGTGTTGTGTCCAGTGCTGGGCTCCCTGGGATAAAAAGGACAGGGATCTCCTGGAGAGAGTCCAGAGAAGGGCTACAGAGATGATGAAGGGCCTGGAGCATCTCCCCTGTGAGGAAAGGCTGAGAGAGCTGGGGCTGTTCAGCCTGGAGAGAAGAAGACTGAGGGGGGGACCGAATCAATGGTTATCAATATCTTAAGCATGGGGTGCAGGGGGAATTGGCCAGCCCCTTTTCAGTGTCTGTGAGGACAGGACAAGGGGCAATGGCTGCAAGTTGGAGCACAGGAAGTTCCACACCAACCTGGGGAGGAACTTTTCCCCAGTGAGGGTGCCAGAGCCCTGGGACAGGCTGCCCAGGGGGTGTGGAGTCTCCTTCTCTGGAGAGATTCCAGCCCCGTCTGGACACCGACCTGTGCAGTATGAGCTGGGGAGCTGCTTTGGCAGGGGGTTGGACCCCAGGAGCTCTCCAGGGCCCTGCCAACCCCTACAGCTCTGTGACTCTGTGATTTCCAGGCAACATGCAGAGCAAGGATGCTCCTTCTCTTTTCATGTGAACAAAATCCATCCATAGCTTGATGTGCCTGGGAGGGGGCTGGTAGCCTGTGGCACAGTGGGGTGACTCTGCTGAGCTTTGAAAGATCAGTGGCAGGCAGTGTGCTGGTTCCAGAGGAATCCTTTTCCTCTTCTGAAGGGGCTTGTGCTGCCTGGGGGGTGGGAGGGGGGACACGGTTGGACCTGCAGTGTAGGGATTGCCCTGCAACTGCCTCCAAAGGAGCTCTGGAAAATGCTTCCAGTTGGGATTGCACTGGGGAGAACTGGAGGCAAAACACTTTCCCCAGAAGAAGCAAAGGGTAAATAAGTACAGTCAGGAGGGCTGTTCCTTATCTCTGTGTCCTGGCTGCTTTATTGGCCTAAATGTTTGGGGGTTTTGGGGTTTTTTTTTTCTGTAAAAGAAACTCTGAAACTCCCCACATCCCATTGAGTTGAGCAAACTGGTGCTTCTTGACCTGAGAAGGTGATTTCCATGCTGGGAGTGGCAGGGTTGAGGGTGTGAGCATGGTGAGATGCTGCATGGGGACAGAGCATCAGGAGGAGGAAACTTGAGGGCACAGAGCTGCCACACTGCCCTCTGGAGGGACTGAAGGTGGTGAGTGGAGCAGGCCAGGTCCCAGCTGGGCTGTCCTCTAGGATTCTGCATATTCAGTACCAT
The DNA here is from genome assembly GCA_022605575.1 of Laterallus jamaicensis coturniculus. Lineage (NCBI taxonomy): Eukaryota > Metazoa > Chordata > Aves > Gruiformes > Rallidae > Laterallus > Laterallus jamaicensis. Next base: position 9,761,469 of record JAKCOX010000025.1, read on the forward strand.
TTTGGGTTATGGCAAGACTCCTCAGCCAACCCTTCCAGGGTCTGGGGGATGGAAGAGTGGAGGGGTGCTGCTGTGGATATCTTTAACCTGGGTTAATGATATTAAAAGGCAAAAGCCAAAACCTTGTAACAGCTAAAATAAGATTCACTGGCCTTAGTTTCTGATGGTATTTACAAAGCCTGCATCTTCCTAACTGGTGCTAACAAGAACCAGAGTGGGATGTCCTGTAAAGAGAGTTTGAGGAAGCTTGGGCTTGTTTGGTCTGGGAAAGAGGATGTGTAGCTGCCTACAACTATTTGAAGCACAGTTGAGGGATGAGAGAGCCAAAGTTGTCTTGTTCAGACAAGATAAAAAGAGGCACCAGCCTTATGCTCTTCTTTGGGAGGCTCTTCTTGGAGATGAGGACAAACTTCTCTCCCAGGAGGGTAGTGTGGCCTTGGGACAGGTCTCCAGAGAGGTGCAAGATCTCTGTCCTTTGGTGTTTTCAAGCCTCAGCAAAGCAAAGACACTGATTTCCTCTTGGCAGGAGTCTGCTGATATTAAGAGATTGAACTGGAGACCTCTGGAGGCCCCTTCAGATGCTTCTAAGGATAATTCAACACCAGCTTTTGCCTGGAAAAATTGACAGAGGTTGGAATAATCAACAGGCAGCTTAAAACTGCATTTTCTTTTCAACACTGCTCCAGTTTTTAATTATCTTCTAGGGTGGTGGACACCCCAGAAGGAGAGGAGCTATCCAGAGGGATCTTGCCAGGCTGGAAAGATGGGCCTGGGGGAACCTAATGAGGTTCAACACTGCCAAGGGTCAGGGGTGGCACTTGGGCTGGAGGAATCCCAGACACAGATCCAGCCTGGGAGAAGAGCTGCTGGAGAGCAGCCCTGGGAGAAGGACCTGGGGATTCTGGGGATGAGAAACTCCCCATGAGCAGCAGTGGCTCTGGCAGCTCACAAGGCCAATGGGATCCTGGGCTCCATCAGCAGAGGGGTGGCAGCAGGGACAGGGAGGGGATTGTCCCTCTCTGCTCTGCCCTCCTGAGGCCCCAGCTGGATCCTGTGTCCAGAGCTGGGCCCCAACACAGGAAAGATGTGGGGCTGTTGGAGAGGGGTCAGAGGAGCCACAGAGATGCTCAGAGGGCTGGAGCAGCTGCCCTACAAAGAGAGGCTGAGGGAGCTGGGCTGGCTCAGCCTGGAGAAGAGAAGGCTGTGGGGGGACCTCATTGCAGCCTGCCAGTCCCTGAAGGGAGCAGAGGAACAGGAGGGGAATCAGCTTGTTCAAAGGACAGACACTGGCAGGACAAGGGGGATGGATTAAAGCTGAAGGAAGGAAGGGTGAGATTGGATATTAGGGGGAAGTTCTTTGCAGAGAGAGTGGTGAGGGGCTGGAACAGGCTGCCCAGAGAGGGGGTGGGTGCCCCGTGTCTGGGGGTGTTCAAGGCCAGGTTGGATGGGGCCCTGGGCAACCTTGTGTAGCTCCAGGCCTGAGGTTGGTGTCCCTGCCTGTGGCGGGGGGGTTGGAGCTCTGTGACCCTTGGGGTCCCTTCTAACCCAGCCCATTCTATGATCTCTGACCAGGCCTGCCCATGCCTGTAGCATAAAGCATCAGTAGCTGTGTGCTCTGTAAGCTGTGTGTAATACTTTGGGAATGTGTCATGATATAAACTGTCAGGAAGTTGAGCAAGTGGCCTCCAGAGGCTACTTGCAGCTCATGCTCTGCATCTGGGGCTCTGCCTTCTTATGTCAGTAGATTTAGGCTAGATCTAAGGAAGCAGCTTTTCACTCTTAAGGGAGTGGGGACCCTGGCACAGGGTGCCCAGAGAAGCTGGGGCTGCCCCTGGATCCCTGGCAGGGTTCAAGGCTGGGTTGGATGGGGCTTGGGGCACCCTGGGCTGGGGGGTTGGAACAAGGTGATAGCTCAAGTCCCTTCCAGACCATTCTGTGATGTTCTGAGTGTAGTAAGAGACAAACCATACATTCTACAGTTGGTCCAAGATGAATTTGAAGCTTCAGCTGTTTCCCCAGAGGTTCTGTGTGCCCTGACAGGCTCTTCCCCAGCCACACAGGAAGCACAGGCCTGCTGGACCCCTCTGAGGGAAGGGGATTTGTGGGTGTGCTGGCAGCTCTGCTCACCTGGATCTGCAGCCAACACGCTGCTGCAGGGCTGGGCAGGTGATGGGAGGGCCCTCAGGAAGGTTCTCCCCTAGCAGCACCATCTCCCAAGGGTGTCTTGCTGCACAAGGGCCTTTCTGTGCTGGGGGGAGGCTGGGTCAGGGAGGAGTGAGGGTCCCTGTGTGAGCACAGCTTGCCAGCCCCAGCCCTGCCGAGGGAGCAGCGCAGCCAGCTCCCAGGGGCTCCTGGAGGAGCTGAGCTGTGGGACACCAGGCAGGCAGGATGAGAAGTGCTGTAGAGAGTTGTGTGCATAGAGGCAGAGGCTGGGGATGCTCTTCCATGCATTGGCCTTTCTTGCTTTGTGCTGCATTGCTGCTTCATCTGACTGTCTTCTCCAGAAGCCCCATTGCTCTCTCTTGCTTCCTGCCTTCGCTTCGCTGCTGGCCACAGTCTCCTCTCCATTCTGCTGTGCTGGGAGGGGATCAGCTCTAACTTTGCCTTTCTTTTTAATGTTTATTTCCTCTCTTTTTTTCCCCCTTTCCTTGTCCTGGCTGTGGCTTTTCTCTGGGGCTGGGTACAGCTGGATCTTTGTGATACTGACAGCGATGAGGAGATTCTGGAGAGGATACTAGAGCTCCCGCTGCAGAAGAACCACAGCAAGAAGTTGTTTAGCATCCCTGAAGTTACTGAGGATGAGGAGGAAGATGAGGATGAGAAGTGTGGTATGGAGGAAAAAGCAGACCCCCAAGACTCTTCAGAAACACTTACCTACTGTTCCAGGAGGACAGAGAAGCCCCTCAACATCAAGGAGCCATTTCTAAAGGCAGATGGGAGTAATGCCTCTGTGGATCTATCCCCTCGGGCTCCACGGGAGGAGCGTGGTGGGAAGGAGAGCAAAGGGGATGCTGACCAGGCAAATCCTGCTTTTGTCCAGCTGGCCTGGAGTCAGAAAAAGGCAAACTGGAACTGGGGTTACCAGGAGAATGAGCCAAAATCTGGGACTGGGGCAAATCCTGCTTGGAGCAAGAAGAAGGGATATAATTCCCGGGAGAAGGTTCGGAGTCGCCCTGAGATGAGCAGGAAGAGACAGAATGATCTCCCAGAGCACTGCAGCCGTCTGCTGGGCAACTGCAGCCAGCTGGGAGGTGGGTTATACAGAGCTCCTAGCCTCAGGGAAGAGCTGAACATTGTGAGCAGTGCTGGTGGTAAGGAAGGGTATGATCTGTTCAGTCGTGCCAGACAAGGCTCTCTCCGAAAAACTCTCGTGAAAGCAGCAGTTTCAGGGTCTGCAGAACCTCCTGGGATGGCAACACACTGCTCCAGCCCCAGGAACCTGGAGATAGACATTGAATATGACTCAGAAGATGATCAAGATTCAACCTGTGCATCCCCTCCTGAGAGCAGGCTGTGGCCAGAAAGGACCCAGAGCTGTCAGGGGGACTGGAGTGATTGCTCCAGTCAATCTGAAGTTGCCCACACAGAGGGCAGAAGAGACCTGAGCAGGCTGGAGATGGTAGAAGAACAGCCTATGGAGTGGGCTGGGTCTCCAAGCCAACACCTGCAATTCTTCAGCCAGGAGAAGGAAACACAGAGATGTGAGAGCAGTTCTGAGGAGCAGGGCTGGGAGCTGGACTGTAAGTCACCTGGCTGGAGAAGGAGGCTCCAACATCCTTGGAAGGGGATACGTAGCACCTCCTTGCACAAAAGGGTTGGGTGACTTTTCCTATTGTGGCTTTGAAGCAGCTTGCAGTGCCTCTTGCTTCCCTCTGCCTCCCTGGCCTGCCTTGTATCTTGCTTTGTTCAGTGTTGTCCAAAGAAAGGACCTTCCTCTAGGATTGTCTGGAAGAATTATCTGAGAGATTCTGTAGTTCTGTGCTGCTCCCTGGCTTTTTCTTGTATTAGATGCTTCTGCTTGTCCTGCTAACTGACTGGTGGCACCCATGCAGTATTCCTTTTCACCCTGGGTTTCCTCCCTGCAGCAGGAAGCTGTGGGCCCCAAATGACAATGCCTAGTGAAACGCACTGATTTGTGAAAGGTTTGTGTAGTGATGACTGGAAGGTCATTGCCTCCCCCTTGAAACACCCTTCCCCATGCTCTCACACACCCCAAAGAGGGTCACTGGTGCTTGGCAGGGTGCCTGCCTGGACTCAGTGCTCCTTCCCAGCTCCCTGGGTGTTTGCAGCTCTCTGTGGCCCTGAAGAGGAATGTTGCATTTGGATGCACTGCTCTTTGTGGAGTGTGTTTGGGCTGAGCACTGTGGGTTGGGAGGCCCAGGCTGCTCCTGACTCTGCTGCTTCCTCCTGCAGGCACCTGGGAACAGACACCAGAGGGCCCCGGAGCTGCCAGGAACGGCCTGGCAGGCTCCCAGCAGGAGAGGGAGCAGGAGCCCAGGGAGCAGCCAGCTGCACAGACCTTTGCTCCCCAGTGCAGGTGAGTGGGCAAAGGGGAGGGAGCTGGGCAGTGGGAGGGGAAGGAGTTGGGCAGTGGGAGCTGGGGGAACTGGGAGAGGAGGGAGCTGGGCAGTGGGAGCTGGGGGAACTGGGAGAGGAGGGAGCTGGGCAGTGGGAGGTGGGGGAACTGGGAGGGGAGGGAGCTGGGCAGTGGGAGGTGGGGGAACTGGGAGGGGAGGGAGCTGGGCAGTGGGAGGTGGGGGAACTGGGAGGGGAGGGAGCTGGGCAGTGGGAGGTGGGGGAACTGGGAGGGGAGGGAGCTGGGCAGTGGGAGGTGGGGGAACTGGGAGGGGAGGGAGCTGGGCAGTGGGAGGTGGGGGAACTGGGAGAGGAGGGAGCTGGGCAGTGGGAGGTGGGGGAACTGGGAGGGGAGGGAGCTGGGCAGTGGGAGGTGGGGGAACTGGGAGGGGAGGGAGCTGGGCAGTGGGAGGTGGGGGAACTGGGAGGGGAGGGAGCTGGGCAGTGGGAGGTGGGGGAACTGGGAGGGGAGGGAGCTGGGCAGTGGGAGGTGGGGGAACTGGGAGGGGAGGGAGCTGGGCAGTGGGAGGTGGGGGAACTGGGAGGGGAGGGAGCTGGGCAGTGGGAAGTGGGGGAACTGGGAGGGGAGGGAGCTGGGCAGTGGGAAGTGGGGGAACTGGGAGGGGAGGGAGCTGGGCAGTGGGAAATGGGGGAACTGGGAGGGGAGAGGCTGGCAGGGGGTATTTGAGCCAGGTGCAGAGACCTTTGCTCTCCAGTCCAGTTGAATGGGCACAGGGGAGGGAGCTGGGCAGGGGGAGATGGGGAAACTGGGAGGGGAGAGGCTGGCAGGGGGCATCTGAGCCAGCTGCAGAGACCTTTGCTCTGCAGTGCAGGTGAGTGGGTACAGGGGAGGGAGCTGGGGGAACTGGGAGGGGAGGGAGTTGGGCAGTGGGAAATGGGGGACCTGGGAGGGGAGAGGCTGTCATGTGGTGTTTGAGCCATGGCAGGGGATGGTCCTGATGTCCTCTCTGCTGTGTCCCTGTCTGTGCACAGGCCCTCCAAGGAGCACAGCTACAGAAGCCTCTGTTAAGGCCGATGGCATTAGGATATTTGTGGCTCTCTTTGACTACGATCCTGTGTCCATGTCTCCTAATCCTGATGCAGCAGAGGAGGAGCTCCCATTTAAGGAGGGGCAGATCCTGAAAGTAAGAGCACCCCTTAGTGCATGTCCTACACTGTATGGATCCATCTGATGCTCCATAAACCTTGGGATGCAGACCCCCCATCACCCTGGGGGTTCCCTTAGCTTCCCTTTCTCCACACAGCTCAGTCCCTGTAGCATAAACATTTTCCAGCCCATCTTCTCCCTTGCAGGTATTTGGAGACAAGGATGCTGATGGCTTTTACAGGGGTGAATGTACAGGAAGGGAGGGCTACATCCCCTGCAACATGGTGTCAGAAGTCCAGGTGGAGAATAATGAGATCAAGAAGCAGCTCCTCAGGCAAGGGTTCCTGCCTGCTGACACGCCGGTGGAGAGCGTGGGTACTGTATCTCTCCTTGGGGGGCGCTGTGCAGCCTGTCTCTGCTGGAGTGTGGAAACTGCAGTCATGTTGTCCAGCTGTGTGGCCAGTGCAGCCCCCAAAAACTGACTCCAAGGCTGGTCCCTGGGACCTGAAGGCTTCTTTTAGTGGCTCTTGGAGCAGGGAGGGCTCGCTGGATGCTGGAGGCTGGTGTTCTGAGGTGTCAGGCAGCCCAAGGCAGTGTTTGCAGCTTCTGTGCTTGAGGTGTTGTGTCTGTGAGCTCAGCACAGAGTGTGAGTGGGGCTGATCATAGAATCCTAGAATGGCCTGGGTTGGAAGGCATCACAGAGCTCCAACCCCCCTGCCACAGGCAGGGACACCAACCTCAGGCCTGGAGCTACACAAGGTTGCCCAGGGCCCCATCCAACCTGGCCTTGAACACCCCCAGACACGGGGCACCCACCCCCTCTCTGGGCAGCCTGTTCCAGCCCCTCACCACTCTCTCTGCAAAGAACTTCCCACTAATATCCAATCTAACCCTTCCCTCCTTCAGCTTTAATCCATCCCCCTTGTCCTGCCAGTGTCTGTCCTTTGAACAAGCTGATTCCCCTCCTGTTCCTCTGCTCCCTTCAGGGACTGGCAGGCTGCAATGAGGTCCCCCCACAGCCTTCTCTTCTCCAGGCTGACCCAGCCCAGCTCCCTCAGCCTCTCTTTGTAGGGCAGCTGCTCCAGCCCTCTGAGCATCTCTGTGGCTCCTCTGACCCCTCTCCAACAGCCCCACATCTTTCTTGTGTTGGGGCCCCAGCTCTGGACACAGGATCCAGCTGGGGCCTCAGGAGGGCAGAGCAGAGAGGGACAATCCCCTCCCTGTCCCTGCTGCCACCCCTCTGCTGATGGAGCCCAGGATCCCATTGGCCTTGTGAGCTGCCAGAGCCACTGCTGCTCACGGGGTGTTTCTCATCCCCCAGAATCCCCAGGTCCTTCTCCCAGGGCTGCTGTTTGCTAGATGATGCTTGCTAGAGAAGGGGAACAGAGTTTAAAGAGCAGCTGGAGGGTGTGATGAGAGTTTTCACTTCTGTGTTCTCTGCTCTGTTTTGTGAGTCTGTAACTGCACCTGTGTGGGCAGCCCTGCTCTGGGGGAGGGAGTCTCTGAATGGAGGAACAGGGGAAGGATTCTGAGGCAGCAAGGTAGGCAGTCATGAGAGTCCAAGGGGCAGGCCTGCCCCTGGAGTTCCTCCTCGCTCCCTGAAGTACACTTAGCCTGGAGAACAGGAGGCCAAGATCTTAATACAGCTGTACAGCACTGCAGCTACCTGAAAGGAAGCTGTACCCAGGGGGTGTTGGTCTCTTCTCCCGAGTAACAACTGACAGGACTGTCAACTCGGCCTGTGACCAGCGGTGTCCCCAGGGCTGGGTGTTGGGTCCAGTCCTGTTCAATATCTTCATTGACACCTTGATGAGGGAACAGCACCCACCCTCAGCAAGTGCTGATGATCCAGAGCTGGGAGGGGTGGCTGACAGGCAGGACACTGCGCTGCCATCCAGAGACCTGGCCAGGCTGGAGAGCTGGGCAGGGAGAGACCAGATGGGATTCAACAACAGCAAGTGGAGAGTCTGGCACCTGGGGAGGAACAACTGCTGGAATCAGGACAGGCTGGGGGGAGCTGCTGGAGAGGAGCTCTGTGGAGAAGGACCTGGGGGTGCTGGTGGGTGACAGGGTGGCCATGAGCCAGCAGTGTGCCCTGGGGCTGAGAGAGACAATGGGATCCTGGGGGCATCAGGAGGAGTGTGGGCAGCAGGTGACAGGAGGGGATCCTCCCCCTCTGCTCTGCCCTGCTCAGGCCCCACCTGGAGTGTTGTGTCCAGTGCTGGGCTCCCTGGGATAAAAAGGACAGGGATCTCCTGGAGAGAGTCCAGAGAAGGGCTCCAGAGATGCTGAAGGGCCTGGAGCATCTCCCCTGTGAGGAAAGGCTGAGAGAGCTGGGGCTGTTCAGCCTGGAGAGAAGAAGACTGAGGGGGGACCTGATCAATGGTTATCAATATCTTAAGCATGGGGTGCAGGGGGAATTGGCCAGCCCCTTTTCAGTGTCTGTGGGGACAGGACAAGGGGCAATGGCTGCAAGTTGGAGCACAGGAAGTTCCACACCAACATGGGGAGGAACTTTTCCCCAGTGAGGGTGCCAGAGCCCTGGGACAGGCTGCCCAGGGGGTGTGGAGTCTCCTTCTCTGGAGAGATTCCAGCCCCGTCTGGACACCGACCTGTGCAGTATGAGCTGGGGAGCTGCTTTGGCAGGGGGTTGGACCCCAGGAGCTCTCCAGGGCCCTGCCAACCCCTGGGATTCTGTGATTCTCTCTGAAGATGGGAAGCTGGATCCCCCTAATGATGGCTGGTCTGTGGCTCAGTGAACCCATGACAGCATCTTGTGAGCTTAGAGCATCCTCTAGTGCTCAGACAGGGTTTAGCAGCTGGGAGAGGAGGCAGCAGTTGCTGCTTTAGCAACCGGTCTTAAAGACTTTGAATTTACTTCTGATGCTTGAGGGGGGCATGTCTGGGAGCATGGCCTTCCTGTTAACTACCTGTGTGGGTCTTTGCTCAAGCACAAAGACTTGGTTCCAGTTTGATGGACCAGTCCTCTCTTCCAGCAACCCCTACATACAATCCAAACCACATTTTTGTGGGTAAGTCTGGTTTGGGTGGAAAGATCATAGAATGGCATGGGTGGGGAGGGACCCCAAGGGTCCCAGAGCTCCAACCCCCCTGCCACAGGCAGGGACACCAACCTCAGGCCTGGAGCTACACAAGGTTGCCCAGGGCCCCATCCAACCTGGCCTTGAACACCCCCAGGGATGGGGCACCCACCCCCTCTCTGGGCAGCCCCTTCCAGCCCCTCACCACTCCCTCTGGACAAACCCTCTTGCCATGCTATTCTATTGCCTGCTCACTCTTCACGATGCTTTTTTCCTTTCCATTCACTGTTTCTCTTGTCTGTTTATCTGCTTCTCTGGGCTCTGGTTCAGGAAATGGCTCCCACTCTCCACCTCCACGCCGCCAAACCGCCCCTCCTCCAAAACCTAGGCGCTCCAAGAAAGGTCTGTGTCCCCCTCTGCTTCCCTCTTTCAGCTTTGCTCTAGGATTACAGGCTGCATTGAAGTCTTTACTACTTGCTTACAGGACCCTTTCAGATCTTTGTCTCTTCTAGAAAGTGGAAAAGAGAGCCCACCCCCTGTGCTGGTGTTGTTCTTAACAACAGGGATGTCATTGATAGCTCTGGAGGTTGGCCTCTGCTTCCTGTTCCATGCTGGGTGCTGGTGTAGCCTTTGAGTTGCATGGACAGCTTGCTTCTGTTGTTTGCTGCTTTGGGTTTGGGTCTTTATAGTGTTGTTTGTCAGTTGTGTGGTGTGGTGGGTTCTGGAAGTTGAAACCCAACTGATGAGGTGTTTTCTTCCCTCCTCCTCCCCCAGCAGGGCTGGATAACCAGGAGCTGTACCAGCCTCATCCAGGTGAGTGTTGGTGTGGCTGTGAGAAGAGGGTTGGAAGCTCTGCATGGTCATAGCACAGGGCTCACAGGTGTTGGTGTGGCTGTGAGAACAGGGCTCACAGGAGCCAGCAGAGCTCCCTCAGGGGGCTGTCAGGAAGCTGGGTTGTGCTTGGGTTTGGTGGTGGGTGCAGGAGTTTGACTCAGCAGGGGGGTGTGAAGGTGGGGAGCGGGCAGGGTGGGACCTGGAGGGGGGGGAGCGGGCAGGGTGGGACCTGGAGGGGGGGGGAGCGGGCAGGGTGGGACCTGGAGGGGGGGGGAGCGGGCAGGGTGGGACCTGGAGGGGGGGGGAGCGGGCAGGGTGGGACCTGGAGGGGGGGGGAGCATGTTGGGATCTGGAGGGGGGAGCAGGCAGGGTGGGATGTGGATGAGCAGGCAGGTTGGATGCAGGGTGGGATCTGGAGGGGAGGAGGCAGGGTGGAGACAGGGTGGGATCGGCGGGGGCTGTGAGGAGGCAGAGGGGGGCTGTGGGCAGGCAGGGTGCTGTGAGCAGGCACTGTGTTCCCTGGGGGACAGGCCTGCTGTGGCTGGGCTGCCCCTCAGTGCTGCCCAGGGCTCTCACTCCTCCCCTGCCTCTTGGGAGGATAAATTTTGGGGCTCTGGAGCAGAGCATTGTGTGGAGGAAGGAGAAATGTCCTTTGGAGATGCTGTGAAGGGACTGCTGCCCTCTGTGCATCTACATATGTGTGTGAATAGATAGAAAACACAATTAAACTTGATCTATATATATCTGGACAGGACCCCAGGATGCTGGAATGCAGCCATGCCCCATTGCTGTGCTTGGGAGTGATGCAGGAGATGAGAAAGATCCTGCTTTACCTGGGGCATCAAAGCTCTCTGCCCCACTCAGTTTCCCCCCCTCACATTTCTTTTCCCCACTCCAGGACCAGTGGAGGAGTCTCTGTGGATGGGGTGGTTATTATTGGGGTTCCTCTTCCTGCCAGCTCACAATATCTTGCTTCACTGTTCCCCTTCAGGCCAGAAGCATCAGGACTTTGAAGCTGAAGTGCCAGCTCCTCGAAGCATGGTGGCTGTCTTTGACTACAACCCTAAGGAGAGCTCTCCAAATGCAGATGTAGAGGTAACAGCCACCTGCTCACTCCTCTTCCAAGCTGCTTTTTCTTCCCTTTGTTCATCTGTCCCAAGACATTTGGCTCTCTGGCCAAAGCCAAGATGCTCATAGGTTGGCAGTGTAACTGCCAGAGGGGTGCTGAAGTCACAAAATGGGGTGTTGGTGTTGCCTCTTTGATAGATGTTCTGTTCTCTCTGAAGATGGGAAGCTGCATCCCCCTAATGATGGCTGGTCTGGGGCTCAGTCTTCACTGACACCATGCTGAGGGAACAGCACCCACCCTCAGCAAGTGCTGATGATCCAGAGCTGGGAGGGGTGGCCGACAGGCAGGACACTGCGCTGCCATCCAGAGCCCTGGCCAGGCTGGAGAGCTGGGCAGGGAGAGACCAGATGAGATTCAACAACAGCAAGTGGAGAGTCTGGCACCTGGGGAGGAATAACTGCTGGAATCAGGACAGGCTGGGGGTGAGCTGCTGGAGAGGAGCTCTGTGGAGAAGGACCTGGGGGTGCTGGTGGGTGACAGGGTGGCCATGAGCCAGCAGTGTGCCCTGGGGCTGAGAGAGACAATGGGATCCTGGGGGGCATCAGGAGGAGTGTGGGCAGCAGGTGACAGGAGGGGATCCTCCCCCTCTGCTCTGCCCTGCTCAGGCCCCACCTGGAGTGTTGTGTCCAGTGCTGGGCTCCCTGGGATCAAAAGGACAGGGATCTCCTGGAGAGAGTCCAGAGAAGGGCTACAGAGATGCTGAAGGGCCTGGAGCATCTCCCCTGTGAGGAAAGGCTGAGAGAGCTGGGGCTGTTCAGCCTGGAGAGAAGAAGACTGAGGGGGAACCTAATCAATGGTTATCAATATCTTAAGCATGGGGTGCAGGGGGAATTGGCCAGCCCCTTTTCAGTGTCTGTGGGGACAGGACAAGGGGCAATGGCTGCAAGTTGGAGCACAGGAAGTTCCCCACCAACCTGGGGAAGAACTTTTCCCCAGTGAGGGTGCCAGAGCCCTGGGACAGGCTGCCCAGGGGGTGTGGAGTCTCCTTCTCTGGAGAGATTCCAGCCCCGTCTGGACACCGACCTGTGCAGTATGAGCTGGGGAGCTGCTTTGGCAGGGGGTTGGACCCCAGGAGCTCTCCAGGGCCCTTCCCACCCCTGGGATTCTGTGATTCTCTCTGAAGATGGGAAGCTGGATCCCCCTAATGATGGCTGGTCTGTGGCTCAGTGAACCCATGACAGCATCTCATGAGCTTAGAGCATCCTCTAGTGCTCAGACAGGGTTTAGGAGCTGGGAGAGGAGGCAGCAGTTGCTGCTTTAGCAACCGGTCTTAAAGAGTTTGAATGGACTTCTGATGCTTGAGGGGGGCATGTCTGGGAGCATGGCCTTCCTGTTAACTACCTGTGTGGGTCTTTGCTCAAGCACAAAGACTTGGTTCCAGTTTGATGGACCAGTCCTCTCTTCCAGCAGCCCCTACATACAATCCAAACCACATTTTTGTGGGTAAGTCTGGTTTGGGTGGAAAGATCATAGAATGGCATGGGTGGGGAGGGACCCCAAGGGTCCCAGAGCTCCAACCCCCTGCCACAGGCAGGGACACCAACCTCAGGCCTGGAGCTACACAAGGTTGCCCAGGGCCCCATCCAACCTGGCCTTGAACACCCCCAGACACGGGGCACCCACCCCCTCTCTGGGCAGCCTGTTCCAGCCCCTCACCACTCTCTCTGGAAAAAACTTCCCCCTAATATCCAATCTAACCCTTCCCTCCTTCAGCTTTAATCCATTCCAAGCCCTTCCTGATTAGATTCTTCTCTGTTTCCTGCTCCTCCATGGCAGCATTAGCCTCCTCTGAGCACACAAACATGAGGTTTAGCTTCAGACTCTATCCCTGCATCCAGAAAGGAGGGTATGGCCAAGAGCTGGCATGGTTCAGGTAATGTTTTCCTCCCAGACTGAGTGTCCCATGAGCAGGAAGGCATCAGTCTGAGGACAGAGGGCTTGGGGATGCTGGATTATCTTGGGAGACATTCAGTGAGAGCACTTACCAACCAGCATCCATACAGGTATCCATACATTCAGGTAAAGAATGCTTCTGAGCACTTGTCACCAAGAAGCTTGTACTTTTTGTTGCAGTGATTTGATCTTCCCAATACCTTTCCTGGGAACAGAGCTCAGATTATTGCAACAGGCAGTTCTGATGCATTGCTGGGGATCCTCTCTGTTCATGCACCCCAAAACTTTGCATAGAACCCCAGTGTGTCTTGAGTGGGACACAGCCTCTGCAGAGAGTCCACTTCTGCCTCAGAACAGCTTTTTTACTGTCACAGGGCAGTTTCTCCCATGAGAAGTGACTGCTTACACCCCATGCCTTCAGTCCTGTGCTCCATGGAGCATGTGCTGGGGTGGCTGACAGGACAGACACATCTGACAGGGAAGGACCACGTGGATTTTGCTGTAATGTTCTGTTTCCAGGTCAAATCCTCCTGGTTGTGTGCATTCCTGCTTGGGACTAATCCCTGAGCATCACCTGCAGAACCTGCTCACCCAAGGGAGTGGGGTTTAGTGCTGAATGGAGGGCATTGCTGGTACTTGCAGAGCTGGTTTTCAACACCCCTTTCCAGAACAGGTGGCAGGTGCTATTTTGAAGCTTTATTAAAATTGGTTTAAGAAACAGGCTCTGCTCTGGTATGAAATGCCTCCTTAGCTCTGAGTCCCACAGTTGGGCCCCCTGGCTGCCCTGAGTCCCACAGTTGGGCCCCCTGGCTGCCCTGAGTCCCACAGTTGGGCCCCCTGGCTGCCCTGAGTCCCACAGTTGGGCCCCCTGGCTGCCCTGAGTCCCACAGTTGGGCCCCCTGGCTGCCCTGAGTCCCACAGTTGGGCCCCCTGGCTGCCCTGAGTCCCACAGTTGGGCCCCCTGGCTGCCCTGAGTCCCACAGTTGGGCCCCCTGGCTGCCCTGAGTCCCACAGTTGGGCCCCCTGGCTGCCCTGAGTCCCACAGTTGGGCCCCCTGGCTGCCCTGAGTCCCACAGTTGGGCCCCCTGGCTGCCCTGAGTCCCACAGTTGGGCCCCCTGGCTGCCCTGAGTCCCACAGTTGGGCCCCCTGGCTGCCCTGAGTCCCACAGTTGGGCCCCCTGGCTGCCCTGAGTCCCACAGTTGGGCCCCCTGGCTGCCCTGAGTCCCACAGTTGGGCCCCCTGGCTGCCCTGAGTCCCACAGTTGGGCCCCCTGGCTGCCCTGAGTCCCACAGTTGGGCCCCCTGGCTGCCCTGAGTCCCACAGTTGGGCCCCCTGGCTGCCCTGAGTCCCACAGTTGGGCCCCCTGGCTGCCCTGAGTCCCACAGTTGGGCCCCCTGGCTGCCCTGAGTCCCACAGTTGGGCCCCCTGGCTGCCCTGAGTCCCACAGTTGGGCCCCCTGGCTGCCCTGAGTCCCACAGTTGGGCCCCCTGGCTGCCCTGAGTCCCACAGTTGGGCCCCCTGGCTGCCCTGAGTCCCACAGTTGGGCCCCCTGGCTGCCCTGAGTCCCACAGTTGGGCCCCCTGGCTGCCCTGAGTCCCACAGTTGGGCCCCCTGGCTGCCCTGAGTCCCACAGTTGGGCCCCCTGGCTGCCCTGAGTCCCACAGTTGGGCCCCCTGGCTGCCCTGAGTCCCACAGCTGGGCCCTCTGGCTGTCCTGTACCCTGATCCTACAGGTCTTCACCCTGTGGGCTCCCTCCCCCATGGTAAGATCTTGCTAGAAGCTCAGGATGATCTTGTGTTGCTGGTGAGAAGCTCCAGGCAGCACCACCCCTGTGACTGCTCTCTTGCTCTTTGCAGGCTGAACTGGCTTTCAGTGCTGGGGACATTATCACTGTGTTTGGGTCCATGGATGATGATGGATTCTATTATGTAAGTACCAGGGTTGGGAAGGTTCTGTGTCTGCATCTGCATCCCTCAGCATCAGAAGGACACTGAGGTCCTGGAGCCAGTGCAGAGAAGGGCAACCAGGCTGGGGAAGGGGCTGGAGGGCAAATCCTCTGAGGAGCAGCTGAGGGAGCTGGGGGTGTTGAGCCTGGAGAAGAGGAGGCTGAGGGGAGACCTTCTCCCCACCTCCCCTGCCCTGCCAGGAGGGTGCAGAGAGGTGGGGGATGGTCTCTTCAGCCAGGGGACAGGAGATGGGACAAGGGGCAATGGGCTCAAGCTGCCCCAGGGCAGGGGCAGAGCAGATGGGAGGGAAAAGTTCTTCCTTGAAAGAGTTGTTGGGACCTGGCACAGGCTGCCCAGGGAGGGGCTGAGTCCCCACCCCTGGGGGTGTTTAAAAAAGGGGAGATGAGGTGCTCAGGGATCTGCTTTAGCTCAGCAGTGAGTCTGTCCAGAGCAGGAGGGTGGAAGTCAGAGAACACAATGTTCTGCTTTGGGAGGGGGAAAAGTAACCCCCCATCTGCTTAGTGTGGGGCAGGCTGCTCCTGCCAGTCCATGTTCCTCCTGGAAACCCAAGATCCAAATGGATCCAAATGGTTCTGAGTTTCTTTCTTGGCATGATGTGCCTGCAGGTTTCCCAGAGCCTGGGACATGGGGTCTTTTCCCATGTATCTGCTGAGTCAGCATCTACTGTAGCCTGAATCACCCCCAGACACTCAGGCACCTGCCTCATCCAGGGCAGGAGGCTAAAACAGTAACATAAGAGGGAGAGGGAAAGGATGATGAGCCCCTTCCCCTCCAGTGACTCAACCTCAGCAAGCACTGCTGTCTGATCATAGAATCACAGACTGGGCTGGGTTGGAAGGGACCCCAAGGGTCACAGAGCTCCAACCTCCTGCCACAGGCAGGGACACCAACCTCAGGCCTGGAGCTACACAAGGTTGCCCAGGGCCCCAGCCAACCTGGCCTTGAACACCCCCAGACATGGGGCACCCACCCCCTCTCTGGGCAGCCTGTTCCAGCCCCTCACCACTCTCTCTGGAAAGAACTTTCCCCTAATATCCAATCTAACCCTTCCCTCCTTCAGCTTTAATCCATCCCCCTTGTCCTGCCAGTGTCTGTCCTTGAACAAGCTGATTCCCCTCCTGTTCCTCTGCTCCCTTCAGGGACTGGCAGGCTGCAATGAGGTCCCCCCACAGCCTTCTCTTCTCCAGGCTGACCCAGCCCAGCTCCCTCAGCCTCTCTTTGTAGGGCAGCTGCTCCAGCCCTCTGAGCATCTTTGTGGCTCCTCTGACCCCTCTCCAACAGCCCCACATCTTTCTTGTGTTGGGCCCCAGCTCTGGACACAGGATCCAGCTGGGGCCTCAGGAGGGCAGAGCAGAGAGGGACAATCCCCTCATGAAGCACTTTCATTAACTGATAAAGCTCCAATTAATATTTTAAGATGGAAGGAGAGCTCAGGGAAACAACTCAGCTTGGCCTTGCTGCAGTCACCTGGGAGGGATTTGAGCTGCAGCCACCATCAGCCACTTTCATTCCCACCTCCCAAGCCCCACAGAGCACCAAGGGCCAAGTCCCACATCTCCCTCCTCTGCCTTCCTCCCAGCAAAGCAAGGTCCCTACCTGTGACATTGAAGTCCCCCCTCACAAAGGGTCTCATCTCCTCCTTCAGGAGGCTCAGGCTGGTTTCCCAGCTCAGGACACAGGATCCAGCTGGGGCCTCTTGATGCTCTGGGTGGCTGGTGTGAGCCAGGGCCATGGCACCACCCACCCTCTCTGCACAGAGCCCCACTTGGCTTCACACACCAGAGGTCAGGTGCTGCTCCAGCTGGAGTCTGGAGGGGATCACTGTCAGGGTTTGACTTTGTGTTGGCCAGGCAGCATTACTGGGGCTGGCTTTGTCTCACCCAGCTGCATGCTGTTCAACTGGAGACAGGCTTGGGGCAGTACAGCCAAGCTTGGCTCACAGCTCTGGGCCCCAGTGAGCACAGGAACACCCACAGGACATGCTGCAGGTACTACCTCATTCTCTAGGCTGGCTCAGCCTGGAGAAGAGAAGGCTGTGGGGGGACCTCATTGCAGCCTGCCAGTCCCTGAAGGGAGCAGAGGAACAGGAGGGGAATCAGCTTGTTCAAAGGACAGACACTGGCAGGACAAGGGGGATGGATTAAAGCTGAAGGAGGGAAGGGTTAGATTGGATATTAGGGGGAAGTTTTTTCCAGAGAGAGTGGTGAGGGGCTGGAACAGGCTGCCCAGAGAGGGGGTGGGTGCCCCGTGTGTGGGGGTGTTCAAGGCCAGGTTGGATGGGGCCCTGGGCAACCTTGTGTAGCTCCAGGCCTGAGGTTGGTGTCCCTGCCTGTGGCAGGGGGGTTGGAGCTCTGTGACCCTTGGGGTCCCTCCCAACCCATGCCAGTCTAGGATTCTTTGCAAAAAATAGATCCCAGAGCAAATCAAACACCTGTGGAAAGGCTGTGGCAGAGTCACCTTCCAGTTGCTTCTGGGGGTACCGGTGGAAGTGGTTTCATTTTGCAGAAGTGACCCTGTTGCTGGAACACACTTGTCCTGCTGCCACCTTTTCTTCTCTTACTCTCCTCTTTCTTTTTGTACTTTGAATTGTGCTGCAACCAAGCAAGAATGTGAGTGATGGAATTTGCTGGATCCTCCTGACACAGGCGTGGTCCTGGTTTTGTCCCAGACCATATCCTAGTAGTACTGCTGCTCTTTTATTTCTCCATCAGCCAGGAAACTTGATGTAAGAACTGAATGTTGTTGGCCTTGCAGGGAGAACTGAACCAGCAGAGAGGGCTTGTCCCATCCAACTTCTTGGAAGCTGTAACCTCAGAGGGAAGCAAGGTTGAGGAGCTTCATTCAAAAGATAAAGAAGCTTCTCCATTGAGTGCTGAGAGCCAGGTAAGGTTGTGTGACTGTATAGTGCTGAGAGCCAGACTGTGATGTGGCTGGAGACTGGTACTGCACAGCATGCAGCAGCTGGTGGGATCATTGAAATGGCTGCATGCAGCTCAGATCATTCCATGGGACATGCTCAGGAGTTTGGAACAGGAATCCTAGACTGGCCTGGGTTGGGAGGGACCCCAAGGGTCACAGAGCTCCAACCCCCTGCCACAGGCAGGGACACCAACCTCAGGCCTGGAGCTACACAAGGTTGCCCAGGGCCCCATCCAACCTGGCCTTGAACACCCCCAGACATGGGGCACCCACCCCCTCTCTGGGCAGCCTGTTCCAGCCCCTCACCACTCTCTCTGGAAAAAACTTCCCCCTAATATCCAATCTAACCCTTCCCTCCTTCAGCTTTAATCCATCCCCCTTGTCCTGCCAGTGTCTGTCCTTTGAACAAGCTGATTCCCCTCCTGTGTCTCTGCTCCCTTCAGGGACTGGCAGGCTGCAATGAGGTCCCCCCACAGCCTTCTCTTCTCCAGGCTGACCCAGCCTAGAGAATGAGGTAGTACCTGCAGCATGTCCTGTGGGTGTTCCTGTGCTCACTGGGGCCCAGAGCTGTGAGCCAAGCTTGGCTGTACTGCCCCGAAACTGTCTCCACTTCAACAGCAGGCAGTTGGGTGAGACAAAGCCAGCCCCAGTAATGCTTCTCTTCTCCAGGCTGAATCCCACAGAGCTTCCCCTTGCCTTGGCAGAGCAGGACCCTGTGTCTTTTGGTGAGGGTCAGTTTGGTAGTTCTGGCACTTGGCTCATCCATGAGCTCCTGCTCTTTAGTCTGGGGACTTGGAAACATCAGCTGATGATCACTGAATCCCAGGGGTTAGAAGGGCCCTGGGAGAGCTCCTGAGGTCCAACCCCCTGTCAAAACAGCTCCCCAGCTCATACTCCACAGATAGACATCCAGACAGGGCTGGAATCTCTCCAGGGAAGGAGACTCTGATGATGCAGCCCATTCCAGTGGGAACCCATGGCAGCTCTCCAGGCTGTGCAGTGACTGACTGTGACCTGTCCCACCACCTCACCCTGTCCTGGGTCCATCCTGCCTTTATCTCTGTGCACTCCTGCTTGTGCTTTGCAACACCAGCTCAATCTAAAGAGCTTCCAGATAGGAGGGCATGTTTGTCCCTCTTGGAAGCAGTGCATTTCCCCTGCTCATAACCACACTCATACCAGTTACCACACAGTATGGTTTGTGAGCACCAGAACCCAACTCCACCCTGGTTTTGGCTCTGTCACAGAAACCACAGCACCCAGGGAAGGCAGAAGGAAACCTTCTCCTGTCAAACATCTGTGGTCCACGGGCCATTCCTGAGTGGGAATGAGCACTGAGAGTGACACAGTCATGCCTGGGGCTGTCCAGACTCCAGGATCACATTCACTCCATGGCTGTGAGGACCTCACTTGTGAAAGCATGTTGGTGACACCCCTGCTGCTGCTGTTTGGGACAGGGGCTGGGGGATGCGCAAACAAATTGCTGAAGGTAGAAGGTGCCTGGGAGCTTCTTGAAGTATTCACAGAATCCCAGAGCTGTAGGGGTTGGCAGGGCCCTGGAGAGCTCCTGGGGTCCAACCCCCTGCCAAAGCAGCTCCCCAGCTCATACTGCACAGGTCGGTGTCCAGACGGGGCTGGAATCTCTCCAGAGAAGGAGACTCCACACCCCCTGGGCAGCCTGTCCCAGGGCTCTGGCACCCTCACTGGGGAAAAGTTCCTCCCCAGGTTGGTGTGGAACTTCCTGTGCTCCAACTTGCAGCCATTGCCCCTTGTCCTGTCCCCACAGACACTGAAAAGGGGCTGGCCAATTCCCCCTGCACCCCATGCTTAAGATATTGATAACCATTGATTAGGTCCCCCCTCAGTCTTCTTCTCTCCAGGCTCAACAGCCCCAGCTCTCTCAGCCTTTCCTCACAGGGGAGATGCTCCAGGCCCTTCATCATCTCTGGAGCCCTTCTCTGGACTCTCTCCAGGAGATCCCTGTCCTTTTTATCCCAGGGAGCCCAGCACTGGACACAACACTCCAGGTGGGGCCTGAGCAGGGCAGAGCAGAGGGGGAGGATCCCCTCCTGTGACCTGCTGCCCACACTCCTCCTGATGCCCCCAGGATCCCATTGTCTCTCTCAGCCCCAGGGCACACTGCTGGCTCATGGCCACCCTGTCACCCCCCAGCACCCCCAGGTCCTTCTCCACAGAGCTCCTCTCCAGCAGGTCACCCCCAGCCTGTCCTGATTCCAACAGTTGTTCCTCCCCAGGTGCCAGACTCTCCACTTGCTTTTGTTGACAATACTGTTTGAATCTCCTGAAGGTCAACATGGCCAAACAGGAGCCCATCAAATTTACCAGTCCCAGCTCAAGCTGTAGCCCCTCAAGGAGTGTGTGCACCCTGGCATTGCAGCAGAACTTTAGGCTTGTATTAGAGCTAGTTCCACTTGCAACAGAAGCTTCTCCAGCATGAGTGAGTGATTTTTAAATCACTGGTAACTTCTTGGATTCAATGTTTTCACCCTATCTGTTCCTCACCCATCCCTTCTCCCTGCTGCTCTGCCAAAGCCCTGAGGATGGGGACGATTCCCTTTCCAAACTGAGCTGGGGAAGGTGGGAGATTTGGAATGATCTCTGAGTAAATCTTAAAAAACAAACAAATGCTGGCCACCTAATCAAGGTGTGAAGCAGTTGAACTTTCAATCTGCCAACCTAGGGGGGAACAGACTGAACCCTTAAAGACCACAGCACAAAGAGGAACAGCCAAGAAGCTACGATGCTGAGCGAGGGTCCCAGCACGCTCATGCTCCCCAGCTCACAGCTCTTGCTTGAATGCTGCACTTGTTGAATGAGTCTTTCTGTGTCAGTAACATGTGGGTGCTGTCAGCCTGTGAGGCACCTTCAGTGAGTGTTGGATTCTAACTGGTTTCCTGTATTTATTTCTGCCTGTACCACGCTCCGGGATGGTTCTTTTCTTCAGAGAATGAGGAAGAGAAGAGTCCAGTGATAGATATGAATGGTACATAGAGAGAGAGCAACCATGTAAGTCTGTGTGAGAAGACCTCTTCAATCTCCCACCCAGCCTAGCTTTACTCCTTTTCTTGCTTGTAATTGGGCTGGCTGCTTGAGGCTTTGCCAGCAAGTCCACTCCAGATCCTGTGGTGGTTTCCCTGCCAGACTGGGTGTGTGTTAAGGATCAGTTGGGATCTCTTCAGTGTAGAAAGTGCAGTTGTTTGGAACAATTATCTGGGGATTTTGGGGATGGGGCTGTGCTGGATATTCATGCTTAGAAAAGCTTCTCTTTGTGATTCAGCCTGACACTTCCACCATGGCTCAAGCACAGCAACAGCCAGAGCTTCATTTGGCCCTTGCAGGATCTGGCTCCTCAGGCTGAGTACACCCCATGCTCAGCCTCTGGGTTCTCCTCTTAATTTTACACCTTCCTGAACACAGTCCCAAAAACCCCTGCACACCATCACCTTACAGCAGTAACACTCAGTCCCTAAACCCAACCAACCTGGTGTGGATAATCGTTCTATCTGAGACTGCTTACAGGAAGGATTTTGGGGCTGGGAGGGAGCCCCCTGGTTTTGGGGGGCAGTGGGAGCAGATCTGTGTTTTTCCTCATTTTAAATGTAGTTTCCCTGAAATTGTGTGAATCAGTAATACCTGAGAGCACTGAAACCTCCCCCCCAGCCCCCCCAAAAAGTAACAACCCTTCTGTTACCAGCACTAACAGCTTTTAGCAGGATCTTGGTGGAGTGATCCTTCCTTCAGGTTTCTTTTGGAGAAGAAACCTTAATTTTAGGATCATTTGCCTCCTACCAGATGAATCTATGAACTGGTTCTGTTGCTTTTCTGCTCTACAGAGGCTTCTGGGAATACCTGGTGTGTGAGAGTGCCCCTGTGTGTGCAAACCTGCTCCCCCTGCTGCAGCAGGGAGCTGCTGGTCATTCCCCTTGGCCTGTTGGATAACGAGGTGGCTGCTGCAGCACCCTTATTTCAGTAAATACTGACACTTCACAGAATCCCAGACTCACAGGGGCTGGAAGGGCCCTGGAGAGCTCCTGGGGTCCAACCCCCTGCCAAAGCAGCTCCCCAGCTCATACTGCACAGGTCGGTGTCCAGACGGGGCTGGAATCTCTCCAGAGAAGGAGACTCCACACCCCCTGGGCAGCCTGTCCCAGGGCTCTGGCACCCTCACTGGGGAAAAGTTCCTCCCCATGGTGCTGGGGAACTTCCTGTGCTCCAACTTGCAGCCATTGCCCCTTGTCCTGTCCCCACAGACACTGAAAAGGGGCTGGCCAATTCCCCCTGCACCCCATGCTTAAGATATTGATAACCATTGATTAGGTTCCCCCTCAGTCTTCTTCTCTCCAGGCTGAACAGCCCCAGCTCTCTCAGCCTTTCCTCACAGGGGAGATGCTCCAGGCCCTTCAGCATCTCTGTAGCCCTTCTCTGGACTCTCTCCAGGAGATCCCTGTCCTTTTGATCCCAGGGAGCCCAGCACTGGACACAACACTCCAGGTGGGGCCTGAGCAGGGCAGAGCAGAGGGGGAGGATCCCCTCCTGTGACCTGCTGCCCACACTCCTCCTGATGCCCCCAGGATCCCATTGTCTCTCTCAGCCCCAGGGCACACTGCTGGCTCATGGCCACCCTGTCACCCACCAGCACCCCCAGGTCCTTCTCCACAGAGCTCCTCTCCAGCAGGTCACCCCCAGCCTGTCCTGATTCCAGCAGTTGTTCCTCCCCAGGTGCCAGACTCTCCACTTGCTGTTGTTGAATCCCATCTGGTCTCTCCCTGCCCAGCTCTCCAGCCTGGCCAGGTCTCTGGATGGCAGCGCAGTGTCCTGCCTGTCAGCCACCCCTCCCAGCTCTGGATCATCAGCACTTGCTGAGGGTGGGTGCTGTTCCCTCATCAAGGTGTCAGTGAAGATATTGAACAGGACTGAACCCAACACCCAGCCCTGGGGACACCACTGGTCACAGGCTCCAGTCAGACTCTGCTCCACTGATCACAACCCTCTGAGCTCAGTCTGACAGTCAGTTCTCCCCCCACCTCACTGTCCACTCATCCATCCCATGCTCTCTCAGCTTTGCTGTCAGGATGTCATGGGAGACAGGATCAGAGCCTTGCTGCAGTCAAGGTAGATGACACCCACTGCTCTCCCTCCATCCACCCAGCCAGTGGTGAGACCATAGAAGGCTGTGACATTGGTTGAGCAGGACCTCCCCTCACGTATCTCCTGTGCAAGGCTGCTGTCTTTGCACTCTGGTAGGGCTTCCACCCCAGGCACAGCATCCTGCTGCCACTAGTTTGTCTTCCCCCTTGGAGCTGGTGCTGCTTACAGACCCTTGAGGTAAATGCACTCAGCTCTCCCTGGCTTAGTGTGACCCAGCAGAGTGATGATGAGGATGTGATACCTCAGTGTGCCATGGAAGAAGGCTCCTGGCACAGCTCCAGCTGCTCTTGTGTTGTTTTGCATGGTGCCCAGGTAGGATTTACAGCTGGGACCTTGGAAGATGCTGGTTTGTGGAAGAGAATGTGGTGGGATGGGCACTCCTGGGCCCCAGACACTGAGGGCCTCTTCCCTGCTGAACTTGGCAGCTTCTTGGGAAAGCTGCTCCTGATGGATCAGAAGTGGTCCCTGCTGGACACCTAAACCTGGTGAGAGGAGATCCTGAGAAGGCTGGGAACTGCCAGTGGTGTTTTGGGAAGAGGAAGCTGAGCCCAGGACTAGGGCTCATTCTGACCTCTACGAGCCCTTTCCCCAGGGAGCAGCACACAGTGCATCACCTGGGGCTGTGGGGCCCAGTGACCATTCCCAGTTGCTCAGGCAGCTGCTCAGCAGCACAGTCACCAGGCTGGAAAAGACCTTTGAGTCTGCTAAACCCTGAGCAATCCACTTGATCCAAGGCTCCTCCCCATCCTGTCCCACCATGAGCTTTTCCTCCATTACTGGGGCACTGCAGCCCACCAGCCTGGGCCTTCTGCTGCTCCTGCAGCTGGATCTGCTGGTCACAGAGCTGATGGCAAGACTCTGAGTTTCTCCTCTTGCCATCACAGGGTGCAGCCACTGTTACAGAAACCTCTCCCAGCCCCACCAGCCTCCTTGACCTTCTGAAGGTCTTGCACAGCCCTTGTCCTCCTTGGTGGGTTGTTCTTTCCTTGCTGTCCTCCTTGGTGGGTTGTTCTTTCCTGCCTGTCCTCCTTGGTGGGTTGTTCTTTCCTGCCTGTCCTCCTTGGTGGGTTGTTCTTTCCTTGCTGTCCTGCCTCCTGTCCCAGCCCAGGCAGCCAGGGGGCATGTGTGATGTGTGAGCATCCATCCATGCTCTCAAGAGGTGCTTCACTCGCAGGGTCTTCAGCTGGGAGGCAGCATCTTTCACCAGGTCCTCAGCAGGGCTTTTCTGCTGTGCTTAGCCCAAAGTGAAGGGGCTGCAGAGTGTGTGAGCTCAGGTGGGGGCTGGGGAGGGGGTCTGAGCAGGTTTAAACCCACTGGCACCTTCCCAACAGGCTCTGCAGCTGCCCAGAGGAGCTGAACCCTGCGGAGGGAGGGAATGGGGTCCTCTAGCTGAGGTGTGTGTTGTTCTGATGTCCTAAATCCCCCCTAAATTCTGCTTTTTTTTCTTTGTTTTTCTCTTTTTCTCCCTCTCAGTTAAATCCAGATGGGTCTGTTGATCAGAGCAACTCCTCCCAGGCTCCTCCACTTCTCCCACCTTCCTGCCTTGTCACGGGTGAGCAGTGCCCAGACCCAGCATCACCACCTGTTCTCCCATGTGCTGAGGAACCTGCTCAGAGCAGAAAGAAGAGAGGCTTCTTCTTCAAAAGCAAAAAGCTCTTCAAAAAACTTGGGTCCAGTAAGAAAAACTAACAAGGGATTTACTGTTCTGGGAAGCTGCCTGGGCAATCCCCATGCAGGGACTGACATTGAGGAGAAGCCTCTGCAATAAGCTGCTGAGGGCATTTTCATAGAGGGAGGGGGGGAAAAAGTGTCTGGTGAATAGAGAAGACTCTTTGGTGGGGTCTATGAGCTGTGGTCTCTGTGCAGAGCCCACCCATGGAAGCCCACCCAGTATGGGCAGTGAGCCTGGACACTGTCATAGCACTGGGGTGCATGAAGCCTCAGCTCCAGGATACAGCTGCCTCTGCAGTAGCTGCTCCATGCAGCCCTTGATGCACCACTTCCCTGTAAATATGTTGATTTAAAAGCTATATTCTGGCTGTAAGTTAGCTCCATGGCTTTTCCCAGCAAAGCCCCAGCCCCTTATAGAAGAAATCCCTTGCACTCCACACCCTGGTTATTTCTCTGGTCTGAAGGAGGTCGTGTCACCTCCTCCACTCCCTGCAAAGAAGATTTGCACTTCTCTGTCCCTGTGAGTCCCCCTGTGTGCTGTCTCTGGGCTGATGAGTGAGTTCTCTGTACTGTAAACACGTGGCTGTGCCTCAGAGCTTCCCCACTGCCTCAGCCACAGCTCCACACCAGGAGGAAGGGACAAGAACCCTGGAGGGATCAATACCTCTGGAGTGGGCTGCTTTAAGCTGCTCTTGGCTGGTTCACCTGGACCACAAGCTGGCTGGGGACTCTGCCTTATTTATTGACATCTCTATTTATCTATTTATTTCTTTATTTATTTCCTCACTCTTCTGCAGTTTCTTTGGCTGTTTCAAGGGGAGCTGCTCCTGAACTGGAGGGGGTTTGTGGTTTGGTTTTTTTTTTTGGGGGGGAGGGGGGAAGAGCAGAGCTGAAGAACAGAGAGTTTGCAGATATTTTCATATGAGATGATGTGTTCCCTGAGTTCAGACACATCCCTTTCTAAGCCAAGGAGGGTTTTTTGTACTTCACATGGTTTCTATCCCCTTCCAGTGTTCCTCTCATTGCATGTTTCAGTGGGGTATTTGGTTTGGAGAAGGACAGTTGTGTGAGGTGTGGGAGTGATGCCAGCACGGTGTCCCCAGGTGTTGGTGAGAAGGTGAATTGTTTTTATTTAATATCAAATTTTATTATAATAAAGTCTATTTTCACAAAAAGACATTTTTTTTTCCTTATAAAAGCAAGGGATTTGGGGATGCTTCTTCTGTGGCTGGAGGGGGTGGAGGGGGAAGATGCTACTGGGGACATGCACCCTGCAGCTGTCCTGCTGCACCCCAAGCAGGAGCCCCCTTCCCTGGGCCTGGGGTGCAGGGTGTCTTCTCTGGGAGTGAGCAGTCTTTGCTGCTCCTTTTTCTCCACCAGCAGAGGGGTGGCAGCAGGGACAGGGAGGGGATTGTCCCTCTCTGCTCTGCCCTCCTGAGGCCCCAGCTGGATCCTGTGTCCAGAGCTGGGGCCCCAATACAAGAAAGATGTGGGGCTGTTGGAGAGGGGTCAGAGGAGCCACAAAGATGCTCAGAGGGCTGGAGCAGCTGCCCTACAAAGAGAGGCTGAGGGAGCTGGGCTGGGTCAGCCTGGAGAAGAGAAGGCTGTGGGGGGACCTCATTGCAGCCTGCCAGTCCCTGAGGAAGGGGTTGGCTGGAAGCTGCTGCACCTTCCAGGGGAATGTTCCAGGAGGATCTGGGTACCACAGTGAACTGCAGGTGGGTAGGAATCAGGGTCAGGACGGCCTGAAACTTGGGAAGCTGCAGCTGTGGATACTGGAGGGTGTTTGTGACTCCTGAGGTGGACCTAAGCTATGAAAGTCGTCAGCACCCAGCAAGTTCTCCCTGCTGGCCCTGCCCAGGGGAAGTGGGTTCCTGTCCTAACTGAATTTACCAGCCAGGGTTTCCTAAGCAAGTTCTTTAATGTCTTTTGAAAGAAGCTGCAGGTCGTTGCTTTTATCAGCTCACAAGGGCTGAAGAACAGAACTCTCCAGAAGAAACACAGGGCCTGTAACGTTTTGGGGTCTGCCCAGAGCTGGAGGTCGTGGCTGCAGCTGTGGGTGCAGCTCCTCCTGGTGCTCCCAGGCTCTGGCTGCAGCTGTGGGTGTCCCTGGCTGCTTCCTGGTGCGTTTTGCTGGGATAGAGACTCATCACTGGGCAAAGTCACCCTAATTCAGCCTGGAGAAGAGAAGGCTGTGGGGGGACCTCATTGCAGCCTGCCAGTCCCTGAAGGGAGCAGAGGAACAGGAGGGGAATCAGCTTGTTCAAAGGACAGACACTGGCAGGACAAGGGGGATGGATTAAAGCTGAAGGAGGGAAGGGTTAGATTGGATATTAGGGGGAAGTTTTTTCCAGGGAGAGTGGTGAGGGGCTGGAACAGGCTGCCCAGAGAGGGGGTGGGTGCCCCGTGTCTGGGGGTGTTGCAGGCCAGGTTGGATGGGGCCCTGGGCAACTTTGTGTAGCTCCAGGCCTGAGGTTGGTGTCCCTGCCTGTGGCAGGAGGGTTGGAGCTCTGTGACCCTTGGGGTCCCTCCCAACCCAGCCCAGTCTGTGATTCCATGGTTCTAATTCAGTTCACTCCCCAGCACCAGGCTGCACTCTATGGCAAAGCTGGGAAGTAGTTGAGAACGATTTAAGACCTTGAGGCTTTGGTAGCTACATGCCAAAGGCTGCAAGAGCCAAACAAATAAGGTAACACACAGCTGTAACTGGGGTGTGCAGCTTTGCACCCTCAGCCTTCCATCACTGTGCAGCCCCTGGGTGCTGGCAGCACGTCTCTGCTCCCAGGCACATTGCTTGCACCAGCCTGTCCTTGTTACCTCACTTGGGAACCTCTCCTTGGCTGCTGTGGGTGGTGAGCGCAGGGCCTGGCACTGGAGAGCATGTTCAGCAGAATGGTCACCCCAGTATGCAGCCTCTCCTTGTGTACTGGGAGAGACAGGTCCCAGTCTCTGGGGAAAGTGAACGTTTCAGAGCCAGAGGGTTACTCAAAACCTCCCACTTGGATGGTTTCTGAAGCAGTTTGATGGGCAATTAAGTAAGTTCCTAATTGTGAAATGCAATTATCAGCAGAGATATGCTCTAACTGTCTCTCTAGCCTTGAAAAATCCTTCTCCCCTCTAACTGGTGAGCTGCACAACACAGCAGAGGAAGCACGGAGATAACAGCCTGAGAGCCTCCAGCTCTGCCCCTTGCCCCCGAGCAGCTCCACACTCTCCTCAGGCTGAGCAGGGTCCCAGGGAGGGGTGGGGTAGGGGTACCCAAGGCTCTGCTCCCCCCTTGCCCATGGCAGGGCTGCCTCACAGGCTCAGGGTCTCACAGAATCACAGAGCTGTAGGGGTTGGCAGGGCCTGGAGAGCTCCTGGGGTCCAACCCCCTGCCAAAGCAGCTCCCCAGCTCATACTGCACAGGTCGGTGTCCAGACGGGGCTGGAATCTCTCCAGAGAAGGAGACTCCACACCCCCTGGGCAGCCTGTCCCAGGGCTCTGGCACCCTCACTGGGGAAAAGTTCCTCCCCAGGTTGGTGTGGAACTTCCTGTGCTCCAACTTGCAGCCATTGCCCCTTGTCCTGTCCCCACAGACACTGAAAAGGGGCTGGCCAATTCCCCCTGCACCCCATACTTAAGATATTGATAACCATTGATTAGGTCCTCCCTAAGTCTTCTTCTCTCCAGGCTGAACAGCCCCAGCTCTCTCATTCAAGGGGGTGTAATCCCCTGGTGTGCAGACCCTGTCCCTTCCCTGGGGGTCCCTTTCCCAGCACCTCATCGTTCTCACCCCTGGTTTTCTCACACCTCATGGGAATTACCCCTGCAGCACCACACCCCCATTGCCTGTCACCCTGGCTCTGCTCCCTGGCCCTCCTGGGAGGCAGTTGAAGCTTCCCCTGAGCCTTGTCCCCGCCTCCATCCTGACCAAGCCCAGCTTTCTCATGTCCTGGGCTTCATGTAGATTCTCTCTGGTTTGGCAAAACCTGTCTTGGGCCAGGGGTCAGCAAACAGCCCCCACAGCCCAGCCTCACCTGTGGCTCACTGTGAGGTTTGCCATGTGCTCTGCAGATTAAAGCACTGAAGGACCAAGGCAAAAGGGACAGCTCCTCCTCCAGCACCCCAAGTTTTGGGATGGGACACCTGCCAGAGGCACAGTACAGCCTCTGTGGCTCCTGGAGTGCCCCGTGCAGGGGGGGCTTCAGCTAAGGGACCTTGGTGTGACCTACCCTGGGAACACCAGCAGAGCCCCTGTGCTGCCAAACCAGGGAGTTAGAGAGGAAAGGCACGATGTGCAATTAGGAGTGAGCTGAGGAGCAGCTCCTTTGCTTCTCTGTGCACCAGCTTGTTGAAGCACATCATCTGCCTGCATCAGCATCCCACCCCCTGCCTCCTCAGGACAGGAGGAACACAGCAAGGATGTGCCCCTCAGACTGGAGAGGGGCAGAGGCTGTGCCTTGCCCAGCAAGCTCCCAGTGCAAGGGTGGTTAGGGCAAGGGCAGGACCCTGCCTGAACTGTCCTGTGCTCCATCAGCACAGCTGGAGGTTGGTGAAGCCTCTTCAGACCATCATCCAGGTGCCTCCTCTGCTGCTCCTGCCTGTGCACAAGGAGCAGCATTCACGGACCCTTCCAGGCCACAGTGGGGACACAGGGCCTGGGTTGGGGGGTGAGGTGGAAGTGCTGAGCAGAGCAGATGCCCTTAGAGCTGGTGCCTCTGGAGTTGGGTATGAAGACATCTTTTTCAGCCTTTAAGACCAGCAGAGGATGAAGAGCACCGTGGAGGAAGGAACCCTGTCCCTGGAAGTCATCCCCAGGAGGAGTCAAGACTCTCAAGCCATGGCAAAGTGCTGCCTCACGTCTTCACCCTGGGGAAGCTGCCTGGGCACCAGGCTGTGTGTCCAGGGAGGTGCACAGGAGCCCCTCTCCCAGGGAGCCAGGCTGGGGGTAGGTGCTGTGCTGCCTTGGCCTCCCCAGGGGAGTTCCCAAGTCCTGTGGGTCAGCCCGGCTGCAGATAACGCCCTGCTGCAGATAAAAGCCCAGGCACAGAGGGGCTGTGGTGAGGACAGCAGGAGATCAGAGGTGAGGACCTGGCCTGGGGCACTTCTTTCTGGGGGCTGGGGCTGTGTTTGAGCATCCTGCTGAGGTCAGTGCTTCTCTGCCTGGCACCAGGCATGGCTGGAGCACAGCGAGGATGTGGCTGGAACACGCTGTTGCTGGGGGCTCCTCCGTGGGTAATGGGGTTAGCTCAGTGTTTTGGGGTGACTGTGGGCTGCCTTTGCCAGCAGCTCCATGGTGGGTGCTGAGCAAGGCACAGTAGGCACAGCACACAGCTCTGAGAGAGCTTTGGAGCAGCCTTGGGAGGTGAGAGGGGCAGCTTTGGGCAAAAACCATCCCAAATGTCCATGCCTAGAGGGCTCCTCATGCTGCCCTGGCTGATCCCTCTTCCCTTCCAGCTCATCCAGCAGGCAGGCACCAGCTCTCCCTGCATGCTCAGTGCTGCTGGCTGGGCTCCTGCCTGTGGCTCCAGCAGCATGTTCTTCCCCCTGCTCCCTTTTGTGCTGCCCCAGCACCCCAAAGCCATGTGTTCCCTGGGACAGGAGGCAGCTCTTGTTCCCTGTGCCACTGTAGGGACCAGCATACTCACCCTTGGGGATGTTGTGCTGGGCAGAGGACACCTCCCAAGCTCCCTCAGCACATCCCATCAGCAGGGCAGGCACTGACCTTTCCCCTGCACAGAGAGACCCACAGGCTCTTCATTTCCTTCACTTGGTGCATTTCTTCACAGGGATGGAGGCAGAAACCTTCCTGGGGCTGCTGGTGATCCTCAGCCTGTTCCAGGCACCTGTATCTTCTTCCTATGGTATTGTCCTTTGCTTGGGCTTTGCAGATGGGGGCTTTTCTGAGCAGGAGAGCTAACAAAGTCAAGTCTGTAAGGAGAACAAAGTGAGGTCTGAATTATTTGCTTGCAAGCAGTGGAGTGCTGAGATGTGTGAAGGAGCACAGTGCTTTGCATCTCCTGTGGCAGCTGTCCCACGTTTTTATCAGTTAACATCCTATCTCAGTTCCTGAGAGCAGGGTAAAGGTCAGTTCTGGAACTGCTCCATCCCCTGGGGACCAGTCTCCCCCCCACCCTGCACTGAGAGGGGCTCAGCCCTGGGGCTGTGGTGCTGATGGTGGGCAGCTCCTCACTACATCCCTGCCATGTTAGATGGAGCATGAAAAGTGCCCCCCACCCCCCACCCCGCCCCAGTGAGGGATGAATTATTGTCCCTTTCTGAGCTGAATTTGCTTGTTCATTGGATTGGAGCTACTGGGGCTGCAGTGTTTGGGGATGGGGCAGTCTCTTGGCACTCCTCCAGCCCTGAATCGCTGCCCCAGAGCACACAGGGCTCTGTCTGCTCATTTTACCATGGAAAATCCTTACAGACAGCACATCCCTAACCTTGCATTCGCCTCAAACAGGGGTGCAGGCAGTGACTCACCAAGAGTGGCCAAGGGGTGAACTCTGGGTTGATCAGGGAAGAGATGTTAAAGAATCTGGGGACAGTTTGGAGTTATTCATCCCCTTCATGCTGATTTCTGGCTTTCTCCTTCCCTAGAAGCTGTAGGAAATCACTGTCACCCAGGGAAGCCCACCTGTCCCCTCCTGCTGTGACCCACAGCCAGCAGATGATGGGACACAGGAGCTGCCCTGAGTGGGTTGGGAGGGGGGGCAGTGAGGGGGGGCAGGAGGTGGCAAGGGGAACAAGCAGTGGGGAAATCAGGCTGTGCATCCTCCTGCCTTGGGGTGCAGGGGACATACAGGAGCTTTGGCCAGTCGGTGCCCAACTCGCTGCAGGGGTGTTGGGTCTGGGGCTGTAACCTGCCTGGGGTAAAGACTGGGGGTGTAAAGATAGCAATGAGGAGAAGCCAGCAGCAGATAAGAGCTCTTCATGCTTGCCATGGCAGCCAGTGGTACCTGTGCAGCCTCTTGGAAGGCAGGTCTGGCTGGAGGTGTAGAAACAAGACAAATCACCTGAGTTGGGGCTGCAGAGTACCATGAGGAAACAGCAACTGTTCTCCTGTGAAAAGTCAGGAGGGAAGATGCCCACCCCTCTTGCTGTGGCTGTTGGAAGCCTCAGCTGATGGAGGTGCCCTTCCATGCCCAGCAGTGACTCTCCCAGGCTCCCCTAAGTCATGTGTGTGTCCAGGCACATCTCTCTAGAGAGCGCTGCTGGAACAGCCTCCAGCTGCAGGAGGGCGGGTGGACAGGATGCCCAAGTGTGGGGGGCATGAGGAGACCCCCCCTGCAGCACAGGGATGCTCTGGCATGGGAGACAGCGCTCTCACCTCTTCTCTTTCCTTTCCCTTACCCAGACCTGCTGGAGGAGCTGTCAGATGTGTCTCTCCTGAGCAGCGTGGAGGAGGCCAAGCAGCTGGTGGATGCGGCCTACAAGCGCACACGCGACCGGTGAGAGTCAGGGCTGGGGTGCTGCCACGCACTGTGTGCTCTGCAGCACCACCAGCTTCTCCTCCTGGCTCTGGCAGAGTGGACAAGGTCCTCTGGGCACACAGAGGGCTGTAATCCAGCCTTTTGCCTGCCCTCACCCAGTTTTTACCCCATGTCTCCTGTCTGTGGGGTGGCCAAGAGCCATAGCTCAGTCCCCTCCCACTCATGCCTTTCCTCCCAGCCCAGTCCTGCTGTTCATCCCTGCCTGAGGAGGACAGGACCCAGCACAGGCTCCTGCTGACTTCTAGTGGTTCCCTCCTATGGCACCTCCGCTGTAGGCTGCGGGGAGGACATTGTGTGGGGGCTGACAGGAGATCCCAGCTTTTCCCACCATGGTCTGGGAATGTAGAGCTCCCTGCTAGCCTCCCCACATCCCCTCTTTTCAGGAGCTGTCCTCTGAAACCCCTCGCTGCCTTAGAGACCCCTCCATGTGAGAGGAGGCCACAGCGTTAAGACAGAGTGACTGGGAGATGTTTGGGAGCGCTGGATGGAGACTGGCCTCTGCAGACACTGATGAGATGGGTAACAGTCAAGTGAGGATTGCTGCCTCAGGGATGTAGAGGCCTCAGAGATGTAGAGGCCTCAGGGATGTAGTGGCCTCAGGGATGTGGAGGCCTCAGGGATGTAGAGGCCTCAGGGATGTGGAGGTCTCAGGGATGTAGTGGCCTCAGGGATGTGGAGGTCTCAGGGATGTGGAGGCCTCAGGGATGTAGAGGCCTCAGGGATGTGGAGGTCTCAGGGATGTGGAGGCCTCAGGGATGTGGAGCTGGGCAGTTTAAGGGGTTCACTTGCTGCAGCTCGCTCTGCTCCCCTGCCAAGGGCTGTCTGAGCAGCTCTGGTCTCTTCCAGCCTCTGTGCAGGGAGATGGATGTTTGCAATTCAGACCAGCAATGTGCCAGGAGAGCTCAGGTGTGGGACCTGCAGGACTCTTTGCTTTGCCCCACTTCAGTCCTGCAGATTTTCATTGAATCCCAGACTGGTTTGGGTGGGCAGGGCCCTCAGCTTCCCCAGTGGCCCTCTGCCATGGGCAGGGACACTCCCAACCAGCACAGGGTGCCCCAAACCCCATCCAACCCAGCCTTGAGCCCTGCCAGGGATCCAGGGGCAGCCCCAGCTTCTCTGGGCACCCTGTGCCAGGGCCTCCCCCCTCCCCAGGAAGGATTTCTGCCTCCCAGCCCCTCTCCATCCCCCTCCTGCAGCTGAAGGCCGTTCCCCTGGGCCTGGCCCTCCCTGCCCTGGGCACCAGCCCCTCTCCAGCTCTCCTGGAGCCCTCAAGGGATGGGAAGGGGCTTGGAGCTCTCCCCAGAAGCAGCCTTCTCCACTCCAGGCTGAGCCAGCCCAGCTCTCCCAGCCTGGCTCCAGAGCAGAGGGGCTCCAGCCCTCCCATCACCTCCAGGGCTCCTCAGGACTCACTCCCACAGCTCCATGTCCCCCTTGCCCTGGGAACCCCTGAGCTGGAGGCAGTGCTGCAGGGGACTCTCCCCAGAGTGGAGCCAAGGGGCAGAATTCCCCTTTCCAGACCTGCTGGTCCAGCTGCTGGGGATGCAGCTCAGGACACAGGGGGCTTTTTGAGCTACCAGTGCACAGTGATGGGTCATGTTGAGCTTCTCACCCCTCAACACCCTCAAGTCCTTTTCCACAGAGCTGTTCTCCATCCATTCTCCACCCAGCCTATATTTGTGCTGGGGAGTGCCCTGACCCATGTGCAGGACCTTGCCCTTGGCCCTGTTTTACTCAGTTTTATTCTCCCTCACAGCATCCAGGAGCACCTGCAGCACGGTGACTTGACCCCAGTAGAACTTCTGAGGTACTTCAAGCAGCCAGTGGCAGGGACTCGGGCTGCTGTTCGTGCTGCTGACTACATGGAAACCAGCCTGAGCCTCCTGAAGGAGAAGATGAGACCCTTTGTGAGGGGGGACTTCAATGTCACAGGTAGGGACCTTGCTTTGCTGGGAGGAAGGCAGAGGAGGGAGATGTGGGGCTTGGCCCTTGGTGCTCTGTGGGGCTTGGGAGGTGGGAATGAAAGTGGCTGATGGTGGCTGCAGCTCAAATCCCTCCCAGGTGACTGCAGCAAGGCCAAGCTGAGTTGTTTCCCTGAGCTCTCTTTCCATCTTAAAATATTAATTGGAGCTTTATCAGTTAATGAAAGTGCTTCATGAGGGGATTGTCCCTCTCTGCTCTGCCCTCCTGAGGCCCCAGCTGGATCCTGTGTCCAGAGCTGGGCCCCAACACAAGAAAGATGTGGGACTGTTGGAGAGGGGTCAGAGGAGCCACAGAGATGCTCAGAGGGCTGGAGCAGCTGCCCTACAAAGAGAGGCTGAGGGAGCTGGGCTGGGTCAGCCTGGAGAAGAGAAGGCTGTGGGGGGACCTCATTGCAGCCTGCCAGTCCCTGAAGGGAGCAGAGGAACAGGAGGGGAATCAGCTTGTTCAAAGGACAGACACTGGCAGGACAAGGGGGATGGATTAAAGCTGAAGGAGGGAAGGGTTAGATTGGATATTAGGGGGAAGTTCTTTGCAGAGAGAGTGGTGAGGGGCTGGAACAGGCTGCCCAGAGAGGGGGTGGGTGCCCCGTCCCTGGGGGTGTTGAAGGCCAGGTTGGATGGGGCCCTGGGCAATCTTGTGTAGCTCCAGGCCTGAGGTTGGTGTCCCTGCCTGTGGCAGGGGGTTGGAGCTCTATGACCCTTGGGGTCCCTCCCAACCCAGGCCATTCTGTGATTCTATGATTCTATGAGCCCCTCAAGGGATGGGAAGGGGCACAGAGATCTCCCCAGAAGGGGGACAGGACTGGGCTCAGTGATATTCTTTTCCTTGAGCAGGGAGTGGGCAAGCACAGAGGACGTGACTCGCAGTAGTTCAGCCACGGGGTGAGCGCTGCTTCTGCCAGGCTTCAGCTCGGAATAGTCAGTGTGGCTGCCAGGCTGTTCTGTGATGGGAGGAGAGAGTGGTGAGAAAGGCACCAAGAGGGATCAGGGTGACGTGGAAGGACATCTCAGCATGTGTCCCAAGGACTGATGTCCTTGAGGAGGCAGCCCTGGCAAGGCCAGCTGGCCCAGAGCAGGAGGTGTCGGGGAAGGCAGCAGGCCTGCTGGCGGCCTAGCTCTCTTCTCCCAAGATTCAGGCCCTGACAATATCCTCCTGTTCCCATGAGACAGGAAAAGTTCCTCATGCTGAGAGGATCCCAATAATCAAAATCTCAAACACAGCAGCCTTGCTGATAGGGGTACAGGCTGCCCTAACCCAAGAAGCAGTTATGGGAAGGGATTTGGGAGTAACAGAACATGTCAGGAACCAACCATAACAAGAGGGTCAAACAGCAGGTGTGTGGATGCTTTTAGGCATTAAAGGTAAACTAAGGATGTTTAGCTATAAGATAGGTTTATCAGAACTCGTTATAGTTACTAACCAATAGATATGGTGTGAACAGTGTGTGTAACCAATGAGCAGTTTTTTAGCTTGCCATGTTTGCAGCAAGAAAGGTCTAGAATCTGGGTGATTTCACCCAATAAATGGCTTCACCTCAAATTCATATCGAACTGCCTGTTGCTCTCTGCCAGGCACCACAAGGAGGTAAATCAGGTGCAGTAGGAGAAACAGTTGGGAGAGGCACAGGGAGGGCTCCTGCTCCATGAAGCTCAGTGGGGATCCCCAGCAAAGCCCCAGGACACACGCCATGGGGATTCTCCAGCACTGCTGCAGAGGGAAGAGGGAGGCAGGGATGGGTGTGCTGGGCTCCAGCCCCTCGCCAGCACTGCTCCAGGCCACCATCCGCCTGCCCAGGAGACAGCAGTGACTCCAGTCATGCTGTCACCCAGACTGCTGGTGGCAGCAGTGGCTAGGAAACCTCCCGGGGGGCTCCCAGCGGCACCCGAGAGGGTTCGGCTGGTGGGACTCAGCCACCCATCTCCCGCACGCAGGGAAATCCGAGGGGCAAACACAGAGCCCAGAGCCCCTCACTGCCCAGGGCACCCGATGGCTCCTCCGGCAGCGGTGACACCCGGGGGAAAGGCTGGTCACACACCGCCTGGCTGAGTGACACGGGGGGGGGGGGGGGAGGGGTCAGGAAGGGAGGGGAGAGGCAGGAAAGGGTCATTCCACTGCTGCACAGGCCCCTCAGGTGAGATGATAAATAAGGTTTGGCCACATCCTCGCTGAGTTTAGTGCTTTCCAAACCAGAACAAGCAATCTGGGCCTGCAGGGAGCACCCTCAGCATATCTTTGGGCAGGAAGAGGGTGGATGGTGGCTCCATGTGCTCTTCTGCATGTCCCTGCATGTCTGTCCTCTGTCCCTACCCACAGACCTGCTGACACCGGCCCAGCTGGGTGTGATTTTCAGGGCGAGTGGATGTGCCCAGCAGGAAAAGAGGATAAACTGTGACACTTATCACCGCTACCGAACCATCACCGGCGAGTGCAACAACCGGTGAGGGGCTGTACCAACATGGGGAGGGAGGGAGGGATGGGGGGATGGATGGATGGATGGATGGATGGATGGATGGATGGATGGATGGATGGATGGGGGGAGGCGGGGTGGAGAGAGGGATGGATGGGTGGAGGGAGGGAGGGAAGGATGAGGGGAAGGAGGGATGGGTGGATGGGTGGGTGGATGGATGGATGGATGGATGGATGGATGGATGGATGGATGGATGGATGGATGGATGGATGGATGATGGAGGGATGGAGGGATGGATGGAGGGATGGGGGAGTGGATGGATGGATGGATGGATGGATGGATGGATGGATGGATGGATGGATGGATGGATGCATGGATCCCACACTGTGCATGGGAGGAAGACTGGGCACAGGGACCGGGAGAGAGCACCTTCTGCATGTCCCATAGCTGGACAAATGGAGGAGCATGACTGTAATGTGAGAGACAAGGGAAGCTGTGCTAAGCACTGGGGTGTTTTAGAAGTATGGGGACATTCTCCATTCTCCCCCTGTTACCAAGACCCTGGTAGTCACAGCATCTCCCAGGAGCACCTCTGGCAGAGGAAGGAGCTCAGACAGCTCTGCCTGCCAAGGGGATGCTTTAGCCTTTATAAGAAGTATGGAGAGAGCTACCTGCCTCCTTACATTTTTGGATGGTGACCTCTTCATTCTGGAGGAGGAGCTGGGCCTTGGGGTAAGGAAAGGTCCAGTCTACCTGAACCAGACCCTGGATCCCTGGAGCAGGTGGGCTTAGCTGTGCCCTGTGCTCTGTGTCCCTCCATGCTTGGTCCTGGGTGATTTTACACCCACAGTATGACAGGCACCCAGAGAACATCTTACACATGCATTCCAAATTAAATACCTGCCTAGCCTAATTAAGGCTTTAACAGGCTATGCAAACTATGAGAACCACTTAGTCCAATTACAGCACAGTAGTAGCCCAATCCCAATCATTGCATTAAAGATCACTGGCAATGCTATTAACAAACAGTGTAAGTCACTGCCCCTTTGCTCTGAAATTAAGCTTTCACCTTGGTTTTCCACCCATGGTCTGTGGTCAAAGGGCTGTCTTCAGGCTGAGTCACAGAATCACAGGGCTGGAAAAGACCTTTGAAGATCATCAAGTCCAACCAATCCCATCCTAAGCTAAACCATATCCCTGAGCACCTCATCTACGATGCAAGGAGTCACCAGCAACCTGAGCCCTTGCCTGGGAGACACTCGGTCTTGATGTATATTATTATTAATTTATTATTTCTAAACCTGAGGCTTATTGGTAGCACTAAACCCTTTGGGCTGCATCAGCTCCCCAAGCATTGCACATCCCAGTATGGCCCCATTCCTGGGTTCCTGTCTCCCTCCACATCCCTGAGCTCTTGACCCTGCTTTGGTTCTTGTGACACAAAGAGTTTGCTGTCCTCTTCACCCTGCCAGGAGAAACCCATTGCTGGGAGCATCAAACAGAGCCCTGGGCAGGTGGTTGCCAGCAGAATATGAGGACGGCGTGTCGGTCCCCCATGGGTGGACAGAAGGAAAACGTTTCTCTGGATTCCCCTTTCCACTGGTAATGTTTGTGGCAGTCATCCAAAAATGCAGTGTCAGGGCTTGTGCACTGTCTTGGATAGATCTCACATGTCAGTGTGTACATCCACCAGCTGGAGGGGTGGAGATCAGAAGGAAGAAGCCAAATTCACCATCTTCAGAATGTCCAGAGTGATCTAACAGAGATGCTTTCTAACTCCAGTGGAGATTTTCAGGAAAAACAAAGGAAAATTAATATGATTACTGCAAAAGTGTGGGATAAAGGCAGAATTTCTGGGATAAAGACAGAATTTGTGGGATAAAGGCAGAATTTGTGGGATAAAGGCAGAATTTGTGGGATAAAGGCAGAACTATGCACTGTGTTCTTTTAAATTAAGTGCATGTAAGCCAAAGTAATTTACTCACCTTTTTAAATTTCTGTCCTGGAAGCTGGTTGTCTCCTGAAAAGCCATGTGCTGGAGGATAAAATGAACAAGGGAATCCCCTGAATAAATGTATATCCAGCTAGAAATTCCATGTGTGGGTCTGTGGGTGGGTGT
Organism: Laterallus jamaicensis coturniculus; assembly: GCA_022605575.1. Classification (NCBI taxonomy): domain Eukaryota; kingdom Metazoa; phylum Chordata; class Aves; order Gruiformes; family Rallidae; genus Laterallus; species Laterallus jamaicensis. The sequence continues at coordinate 9,799,760 of JAKCOX010000025.1, forward strand.
GTGTGGCTCTCGTGGTGCAGGGGCAGCAGCAGCAGGGATGCTGTGATGTGGTTTCTGGTGACTTGGGCTCAGTGTGACAGCAGCACTGGTGGGAGTTCTGTGGTTTTCTGGGTTGTGTGGCTCCTGTTTCTGCTTTCATTGTACTTCCTAACTCTGCTCTGCAGAACGGCATCAGGGCTGGAGCAGAGTTTTGACCACATTTTCTGTAGTAATACCCAAGGGAAGAACTGGTGGGGGAAGTGTGATGGATGGGGAAGGGATGAGAAGGGAAGAGGGCTTTGGGGGAGTGTCCTGCTAGAAAGAGTTTACTGAGATAACTTTCAGAAGCTCCCAAAGACTATTTTTTTTTCCACATTTCTAATTCAAAGCAGTCTTTAAATATCTTTTGCCTCCTTTCCCCATGCTATTCAGTATTGTCCTGGTTCTGGCCAGGCCAGAGTTCACCTCCCCACACAGCCAGCACAGGTGAGCTGAGTCAGCACAGGTGAGCTGAGTCAGCACAGGTGAGCTGAGTCAGCACAGGTGAGCTGAGTCAGCCCAGGCTGTTTCCACACCCCCTGACATCACTCCCCCATAAAAGGGGCTGGTTGGGGAGGGCCAGGGGCTTGGTTCCTCTAGGACAGTCTGAGCGTGGTTGGGGTATCTTGTCTGTCTGTTTGTCTGTCCGTCCTTCCTTGCTGTCAGGCAGCACTCTGTAATCGTTGGGTCAGTAAGGTACTGTGTGCTATCACTGGGTGTGAGTATAATTGACTGTTACTGTTCCCTTTCATGGTGATTTTTGTCAGCAAACTGTCCTTATCCCAGCCCACAGAGGCTGTCTCTTTCTCCTCCAGGAGTGAGCGAGAGGTGTGTGGTGCTCAGCCCCTGCTTGGGACTGAACAGCCCTTTTTGGTGCCCAAGGTGGGGACTGGAGAAGCTACAGTGATTGTTGTAGGGGTTCTTTCTGGCTCAGCTACAGTGTTGGGTTTTGAAGTTTGGGTAGCCACAGAGCCTATGGATTTGTTTTCCTTGTCTGAATATTTGCTCATACCATGCACCATGCCACCCCTGGAACTTCAGACCCAGGGAAAAACCTCCTGGCAATATTCTTACCACAATTTCTTGTAACACTTAAAACTTGAAGAACATTCAGGAGAATGAGCAACAGATACAGTCTGAACTTCCCAGGGATCATCAAAGTTCTTAGAGGCTGTTGTAACGAGTCTGAAGGAAAAAGGGAAGGAGGAAGCAGTCCCCCATCTTCCCCATAAATTGAGTGTCATTATTAAATAATGCTGAGATATGTGGCCCCAGAGTTGGAAAGGACAGAAATGCCACGTGTGGATACTTTCCCAGGCTGACAAACACAGATGGCATCTTGTCATAAATCAGCATGGCAGAGTACAAGAGAATTAGGAACCTGACTCCCCTTCCTGAGGTGATTAACAGCAGGGCAGGGGTTACATACAGGGAGTGTGGGTTCACCTACCAAAGCCAGGTGAACAGACAAAGCATTGTTGTTACCATGAGCTCTTCAACTAACATGATAAACATTTTATCACAGCTTTTTATCACAGTTGGGTCAGATCTTACTGTTATCACAAGTCTGCTTATCTGCTTCTATATGTCTATCATGGGCCACTCTTGGCCTAGAGGCTCAGAAACCTGGCTGGAGCCAGAAGAACACAGTGCTCAGCAAGGAGGGCACTTGGTAACACCTTCCAGCTCAGAGGTTTGGGCTCTTTTCTTGGGAATTTTTGCTGGTGATCTGTGCACTCACACAGGTACTTCCCTGACCCATGTACTGCCTTCGTCTCCTCCAGGTTCGACAAGTGTCCAACGAGATTGTCCGCTTCCCCCCTGGGCAGCTCAGGATGGACCAGCAGAGGTCACTCATGTTCATGCAGTGGGGACAGTTCATTGACCATGACCTTGATTTCAGCCCAGAAACCCCAGCCAGGGTCACCTTCAGTGGCCAGGTGGACTGTCACACCAGCTGCGCCAAGCTTCCTCCTTGCTTTCCCATCCAGGTACAGCCAGCCTTGTTCTTGTGGGGAAGAGGGTGTCTACCTCTCAACCAGGAGATTCTGGGGCCTCTCCTAATTCTTGGCCACAGAGGGAAATCCTCGCAGAGCAGGCCAAGGGGGTCAGACTGCCTTCTGTAAGGTGCAGTGCTGGGTCCTGGGTCTGTCCCCACATGTCAGGCACAGCCACAGCCTGTCTTTCCCCTGTTTCCAACCGTCTACCCTTCTCCCTCAACAGTATGGCTTTGCTGTGGAGTTACAGAGTAAAGGCAGCATGGGTGATGCCTGAGCTACAGCAAAGATGTCAGAGGCAGGAGCTGATGGGTGTTAATACCCCAGCAAACCCAGGCCCATGTGATAGTTTGAGGCAAGGGGCAAGGAAGTGGTGAGCATCTCTCCATCATGGCTGAGGATTTACTGCAATGGTCACACTGCAGCCTCTGCTCCAGTAAATGCTCAGTGATGTACATGTGCACCCTGCAGCCCAACCTTTGAAGAGGTACCATAGCTCTGGCTTACCCCCCTGTACCTGTGTTTCCTTCCAAGGAATCACAGAGTCATAGAATCAGAGGGGTTGGAAGGGACCTCAAGAGATCACTAGGTTCAACCCCTCTGCCAAAGCAGCTCCCCAGCTCATACTGCACAGGTCGGTGTCCAGATGGGTCTTGAGTATCTCCAGAGAAGGAGACCCCACACCCCCTGGGCAGCCTGTCCCAGGGCTCTGGCACCCTCACTGGGGAAAAGTTCTTCCCCAGGTTGGTGTGGAACTTCCTGTGCTCTAACTTGCAGCCATTGCCCCTTGTCCTGTCCCCACAGACACTGAAAAGGGGCTGGCCAATTCCCCCTGCATCCCATGTTTAAGATGATGGGATAAAGCATCACTGCCCAACCTGCATTTGAGAATGGAGGTCACAAGGTCTGGATGGCAGCTGCCTGGGATGCAGATATGGACACTAGACTCTTCCATGAAATAGGAGCACCTGAGCTTTAAAGATTCAACTTGATATGCATACATCCAAGGGGAGAAAGTGTAGGTATCTGTAGGACTTTCTGGAAATTTGGCATCTCCAGGCTTTCATCTGTTCTTGGGACTTGGATCCCTAAAGCAGCATCTCTGCTGTCAGCCTGACCCTTCATCCCTGGGATCTATGACCCAGCTGTAGTACCACCATGCAGTTTCTTGCACCCCTGGCCAGGTGATGAGTTCTTCTTTCCTCTCCCTGCAGATCCCACCCAACGACCCCCGGATCACCAACCGCAGCGACTGCCTGCCCTTCTTCCGCTCGGCCGCCACGTGTGCCGGCGGCGGGGCCGTTCGGGAGCAGATCAATGCTCTCACCTCCTTCCTGGACGGCAGCGTGGTGTACGGCAGCGAAGGGCCTCTGGCCAACAGGCTGAGGGACCAGCGCAGCGGGCTGGGCTTGCTGGCTGTCAACCAGGTTTTCACAGATCAGGGGAAGGCCTACATGCCCTTTGGCAGCATGAAGAAGGACCCTTGTCTCATAGCCAACAGGAAGGCTAAAATCCCTTGCTTTCTTGCAGGTAAATTGGGTGCTGGCACTCCTCACCCTAAAATCCAGAACAAGCAGTTCCACCAGCTTCTGTTCATTTCTTTCCGGTTTCATTTCTTTCAATTCATTTCTTTCCTTCTTACCTGAAGGGAGTTTATAAGCAGGAGGGGATTCAGCTTTTTAAAAGGATAGACAATGGCAGGACAAGGGGGATGGATTAAAGCTGAAGGAGGGAAGGGTTAGATTGGATATTAGGGGGAAGTTTTTTGCAGAGAGAGTTGTGAGGGCCTGGAACAGGCTGCCCAGAGAGGGGGTGGGTGCCCCGTCCCTGGGGGTGTTCCAGGCCAGGTTGGATGGGGCCCTGGGCAACCTTGTGTAGCTCCAGGCCTGAGGTTGGTGTCCCTGCCTGTGGCAGGGGGGTTGGAGCTCTGTGATCTTTGGGGTCCCTTCAACCTATGCCATTTTATGATTCTGTGATTCTTTCTTTGGGTGTGTTTTTTTTCTTATTAATTGGAAAATGGAGCATAGCAAAACATAGTGAAAGACACAGACAGGTTGTGCTAGGTAGGAGAAAGGTCTCCACAAGTCTTCACTGTGGCTCTGTGCCTGGAGTGAAGATATCCTATCTCCTTAGCAGCTTTGGTGTGGGGCCCAGAGAGCACGTGGGGCTGCTGGCGGTGACCTGGGAACCAGTGCCAGCAGGATGGCCTGAAGGCCATGGCTTGTCTGTGCTTGGTGGCTGTCTCTCTCCCATCAGGATGGGTGCCGGTGCTGGGCTGGGTACCGCTGTGGAACTTTTCCTTGTGTGTCTGCTTTGTTGTGAGAGGAGCTTAGATCCCAGTGGGACTGGGAATGAAACTAGCCACAGATCAGGGTTACCTTTAAGTGTCCCCACCACTGAGAAGGCTAGGGATATGCTGACAGCATGCCAGCCAGGACAGGTCTTCAGTCCATCAAGACAGCCTCCTGCTCTCTCTGTCTTTGTCATGCTTTTGGTATCCTTTTGACCACTTCTTCAACCCAAAATAACTTCATTTGTCCAGGGCTGTGCCTTCCCTCCAGCCAAAACACCGCACAGCCACCACAGCCTTCCCATCTGCTGCTCTTTGCTGTCTTCTCCTGTCCCCAGCCCACTGACAATGCCACTTACCTCCTGGAACCCTGAGCATTGCTCCCTTCTCCCCAGGCCCTGTGGCCCAGCACCAGGAAGTTGCCTGGAGCCTGCAGGACCCCAAGGAGGGATGTTTCCAATACACCTTGTAAATTAGTGTCTTGCTCCCTGGTCTTTTTCCTTCAAAGAGCAAGACTCCTGGCTAACTTCTGCTGGCTCTGGCCACGCTGGGCTGCTCATGGCACCCCTAGAGAAGGCTTGATGGCACAACAGACCTCATCAGCTGTGGAGCTGATTTCTCTTCCCTTGGCCTCATACATGTCTGGCCCACGCTCCTCTGGACAACATCCACGTGGTCCTGGGGGTGATCAGTGGGAGAGCCCTGCTTGGTATCATCCTCCAGCTCTCTCCTTTGAAGTTCTTGGTGTTTTATGTTTCCTTCAGCCTCTCACACCTCTCTGCCTGCCATGTCTGGTGTTTCCAGCTGCTTCCCTAGTCCTGTGCAGGCCTCTCCTTGGTGAGGACCAGGCACAACCTGTGGCCAAAAGCAGATGCCCAGTGAGGACCAGAACAGGCAGGCATGATGGGCACTTCCCAGGGTGGGCTCCCTGGGCTCAGCAGTGAGGGGCTGCTGGAGCAGTTGCTGTTCCATGGCTGGGTTCACAGCCATTGATGAGTGAGCAGTTCAGGCTGGTTGGGAAGCTCCTTTGAAAATTCAGTGTCTTAATTTGTGACTTTTCCTGTCCCTGAGAACTGTGGGAATTTTGCATGTGCAGGAACCCCTGACAGGGTTCAGTGATTCCCTACTGGAGCCTGTTGGGAGCTCTGTTGGGAGCCCTGGGTGGGCATATTCTGCTCAGGGAAACCTCACAGTGCTGCTTTTGTTCCTCCTTCCGCAGTCTCTTACAGACAGCCTTTGACAGTGAATGAAAAGGGCTCTGTGCTGGATGCAAGAGCAAATCCCTCTATTTACTATGGGACTCAGGGACTAAACACGACATATTTACTTTTCTCTGAGTGCCTCTTTATATTCTCATCACCTGCTTGTTCTTGGGTTTCCTGCCCTAGATGTTTGAAGAGGATTTAATATTTCATTGTGATGCTATTTGTGATTTATTCCTTCCAGTTGTGATTCATTTTGCTTTTACGTTCACTCAGCAGAGAGCTTGACTGTGGCTGCCACTTGCTTTGGCTGTAGTTTGAAGGATGCTTCCTGACTTTCAGAGCTCCCTTGGTCATCCTGACTTCCCTCTGCCTATTTCCATTTCTCTCTTGTGCTGCAGGACTGTCTCTCTGATTCAGGAGCCTGGAGAACACCTACTTGTATTTAGTTTCTTAAGTGAATGCTCCTGGCCCTTAGTTGAAAACTAAACCCCAAGCCACTTCCCCATCTCTCTGCGATGCTGAGCACAACCATGGTGTCATCTTGGCTTTTGCTGCCTCAGCAGAAACTTGGCTTTTCAGTGGTGCTCTCCAACCTTCAGGGCCCAGACCCTTATTTCCTCCTCCCCCAGCTTCTTTACAGCGTAGGTATTGAGGCACCTGAAGCTTTCTCTGTGCCTGCTTCCCAGGGTGATGTTCTCCTCCTCCCAGAAGGCAGCACCCAAGCACATGTGGGTCACTGCAGTGCAGTCCTGCTCACTTGAGATACTCCTATAGGTGACTCTCGAGCGAGTGAGATGCTGGAGCTGGCGTGCATGCACACCCTCTTTGTGAGGGAGCACAACCGCCTGGCCAGGGGGCTGAAGAGAATAAATCCCCACTGGAATGGAGAGAAGCTCTACCAGGAGGCACGAAAGATTTTGGGTGCCATGATCCAGGTAAAATGTCCCATGTTGTGGCTCTGCTGCTTTGTCTTGTGATGTCACAGAATTTACATTGATGGGCTTTGTTAGTTGGGGGGATGTCCAAAAGGTGCAGCATTTTGGGGTGCAAATGACCAAATTCTTTCCACCAACCCCTTTCATCCAAAGGAAAAATCACATGGAGATAAACTGAAATACAAAGCACAGAGGAGCTCCCAGAAGCTTTGATGTCTCTCTACTGTTAAATTTCCAAATTGCTGGATAGGGGTTTTTTATCTTTTGTTTGAGAATCATGGGGGCAGGAAAGTCAGAGGAAAAGTTTTTCTAACCAGTGTTTGGTACAGGATAAAACTGGTACTGGATATCTGGACTAAAATTCCTCTGGGTCATGTTGCTCCTCCTCTCAAGAAGCTCCATGTGCTGTTGGGTGCACACAGCCATATCATTCCCCTGTCCTTACTGCTTAGGGGCAAAGAATCTGTCTGGACTGTGCTGCACCACAGACCTGAATGAGATCTTAGGTTCCCAGAAACATTTCTGTTCTTGGAAAGGACTTTTCAAGGTCTCCTGTCCAGCCTCTGGTTTGGAGCAGGACCATCTTCAAAGCAAGAGGAGGTTTCACAGGCAACAGAAAAAGGCCATCTCCTAAGAGAGAAGACATGGGTTTTCCAGAGGCAGTGGTTAGTCATGCCTAATTGGAAACCTGTCTTCTGTGTTGGCTCAACAAACAAACAAGCAAAAGTAGGAATATCAAAAGGTTTAAGTTTTTAAAGCTGTTGCTTTAAACTTTATTGTATTGTTGAATAACCATGTTGGGTAAGCCAATGTGGAGGGACTCAACTGTACTGAAAGCATTGTCTCCATCATCATAGTTACATCAGTGGTGTCATCTTCTTGCAATCCTATGGACAATTAATACATTTGTCACCTAATGACAAAGAATCTGATTTTTAAAATGATATTGTGCAGCTTTCTCAGTATCCCAGAGAGACATGAGACCAGGGTGGGAAACCTCTGCCATGGCAGGACTAAACCAGCTCCCGTGGGTGGTGATACCATCTGTGCCAATGCTGTTGACTCTGTCATCCAGAGTATGTAGGGTGGGAGGGAGGAGGAAATGCAGTGGTACCTTGTTGACAGGCCACTACCTCTAGGACAAGGAGGGAGTATCTGGGAGGATTTGGCAGGCTTTCATCTTGCTCTGACCTGCCAAGCTGTTGAGGCAGGGAGGAGTGTGTCTGGGGACACCTGAATTCCAGGTGCTCAGCACCAATGGGCAGAGGATGAGCAGCTTCTGTGCTTCCTGATGTTCCTGGAGCAGGTGTGTCCACTCTGTGTTTTCATACAACTCCCTGCATGTTCATATGAATCTCTTCACTGCTAGAGAGCATAGAGACCCCACCATGCATGGCTGCAGAAACCAGGAGCCCAGGCAGCAGCACGCAGTGACTGTGTCTGTGCCTGGAGCTGCACTGCTGATGGCATGGTACAACAGCCAGGGGAAGAAAAGGCTTTGAACCAAGGTCATGGAGCTGAAAGGGACAAAAATGTCCCTCTCCAGTGCCTAAAAGGATCCTCACTGACCTGCCAGGGCAGCTGGGAGCAGGGCTGATGGGCTGAAGGAAAAGTTTGGCCCCGAGGAGTCTTTCTGCTCCACACCCATGTGAGCAAACTCTCCTGTGTAAATCCCATCAGGAAAGCTCAGTGTGACAGCTCCTGGCCTCTGAGACACAAACAGTGACTTTGCTTCTAGGGAAACCCATGACCATCAATGATTCTCACTTCTTTTCTTTCCCCCTAGATTATAACCTACAGGGACTACCTGCCTCTCCTCCTGGGAAGAAGTTTTGGGAGGTTCATTCCTTGCTACCGGGGCTACAACGAGTCTGTGGATCCTCGAATATCCAACGTCTTCACCCTGGCTTTTCGTTTTGCTCATGCTTCAGTTCCCCCAACTGTAGGCCGCTTGAATCAAAATTACCAGCCCATAAATCCCACAATTCTGCTCAGAAATGGCTTCTTTGCAGTCTGGAGGATCATTAGAGAAGGTAAAGCCTCTCTTACACCTCTGCAATGTAAGTTTTATTTCATTCGGCATTTTTCTGCCTGCTCTGGCTGAGCTCCTGCTTCAGCCAAACTTCAATCATAGAATCATAGAATGGCCTGGGTTGGAAGGGACCCCAAGGGTCACAGAGCTCCAACCCCCTGCCACAGGCAGGGACACCAACCTCAGGCCTGGAGCTACACAAGGTTGCCCAGGGCCCCATCCAACCTGGCCTAGAACACCCCCAGGGACGGGGCATCCACCCCCTCTCTGGGCAGCCTGTTCCAGCCCCTCACCACTCTCTCTGGAAAGAACTTCCCCCTAATATCCAATCTAACCCTTCCCTCCTTCAGCTTTAATCCATCCCCCTTGTCCTGCCATTGTCTATCCTTTTAAAAAGCTGAATCCCCTCCTGCTTATAAGCTCCCTTCAGGTAATAAGGAAAGAAATGAACTGAAAGAAATGAAACTGGAAAGAAATGAACAGAAGCTGGTGGAACTGGTTGCTCTGGATTTTAGGGTGAGGGGTGCCAGCACCCAATTTACCTACAAGAAAGCAAGGGATTTTAGCCTTCCCTCCTTTAGCTTTAATCCTTTAGCTTGTCCTGCCAGCGTCTGTCCTTTGAACAAGCTGATTCCCCTCCTGTTCCTCTGCTCCCTTCAGGCACTGGCAGGCTGCAATGAGGTCCCCCCACAGCCTTCTCTTCTCCAGGCTGACCCAGCCCAGCTCCCTCAGCCTCTCTTTGTAGGGCAGCTGCTCCAGCCCTCTGAGCATCTTTGTGGCTCCTCTGACCCCTCTCCAACAGCCCCACATCTTTCTTGTATTGGGGGCCCAGCTCTGGACACAGGATCCAGCTGGGGCCTCAGGAGGGCAGAGCAGAGAGGGACAATCCCCTCCCTGTCCCTGCTGCCACCCCTCTGCTGATGGAGCCCAGGATCCCATTGGCCTTGTGAGCTGCCAGAGCCACTGCTGGCTCATGTTCAGTTTCTCATCCACCAGAATCCCCAGGTCCTTCTCCCAGGGCTGCTCTCCAGGAGCTGCATCATAGGATGCATTAGGTTGGAAAGGACCATTAAAGGTCATCTAGTACAACCACCTGCAGTAAGCAGGGGCACTTCTAATTAAATCAGGTTGCTCAGAGCTTCACCAAGCCTGACCTTGAATGTCTCCAGGGATGAGGCCTCCACCACCTCTCTGGGCAACCTGGGCCAGTGTCTCACCACCCTCAGAGGGAAGAACTTCTTCCTCAGGTCTCATCTAAATGTTAAAACATCTAAAATGAAATGAGCTTGCATTAAATGTATTAAATGACCTTTACTGCCAGCAGAGTTTCTCCCAGTGTAGCTGTTCTCTACAGTGAAATGCAGCCCAGCTAATTATGAAGAATGAAGACTGATTGCTTAATTACTCTGAGAAGGTTATTCAAAGTGTTTTAAGTGCTGCAAAGCTGATTCTCTCGTTGCAGAAGCTTGTCATTAAATGTAAGTTGTGTCTCCTGAGCCTCTTGCACTGCTCACAAGTCCCTGTGTCACCATTGCAGGTGGGATTGACCCTTTTCTCCGGAGCCTGATGGCCAATCAGGCCAAGCTGATGACACAGCAGCAGATGGTTGTGGATGAGCTTCGGGATCGGATGTTTGAGGGCATTGAAAGGATTGGGTTTGATTTAGCAGCACTTAACATGCAGCGGAGCAGAGATCATGGCCTCCCAGGTAAGCTGGCTGTGGAAGTGCAGCTTCCCAAGAAAAACAAGTGGGTATCAGGCTCTCTTGTGATTGAACATTGAGAGACATCTCCAGCAACCATGCTTGGTTGAAATTAGTCTTTCCCAGACCTTTTAATCAATTCTGTACAAGCACAGGTAAGTGAACAGGAGGTTGAGCAATGAAACAAGAGCCTGGCTGGGGCTGGAGGAGACACATGGAGGCACATGGCCAGAAGAACATGGGGCATTGCAAAAAACAGTCATCGTTTTCGACCACTGAGGGTTAGTTAATAAATGTCTGTTCTGAAATCTCAGTAATGCTGCAAGAGCTTTGAAAGTGTCTGTCCTGGAATGGGAAAGGGGCAGGTACACTACACAGAATCACAGAATCACAGAGTTATAGGGGTTGGAAGGGACCTGGAGAGCTCCTGGGGTCCAACCCCCTGCCAAAGCAGCTCCCCAGCTCATACTGCACAGGTCGGTGTCCAGATGGGGCTGGAATCTCTCCAGAGAAGGAGACTCCACACCCCCTGGGCAGCCTGTCCCAGGGCTCTGGCACCCTCACTGGGGAAAAGTTCCTCCCCAGGTTGGTGTGGAACTTCCTGTGCTCCAACTTGCAGCCATTGCCCCTTGTCCTGTCCCCACAGACACTGAAAAGGGGCTGGCCAATTCCCCCTGCAGCCCATGCTTAAGATATTGATAACCATTGATCAGGTCCCCCCTCAGTCGTCTTCTCTCCAGGCTGAACAGCCCCAGCTCTCTCAGCCTTTCCTCACAGGGGAGATGCTCCAGGCCCTTCATCATCTCTGTAGCCCTTCTCTGGACTCTCTCCAGGAGATCCCTGTCCTTTTTATCCCAGGGAGCCCAGCACTGGACACAACACTCCAGGTGGGGCCTGAGCAGGGCAGAGCAGAGGGGGAGGATCCCCTCCTGTGACCTGCTGCCCACACTCCTCCTGATGCCCCCAGGATCCCATTGTCTCTCTCAGCCCCAGGGCACACTGCTGGCTCATGGCCACCCTGTCACCCACCAGCACCCCCAGGTCCTTCTCCACACAGCTCCTCTCCAGCAGCTCCCCCCCAGCCTGTCCTGATTCCAGCAGTTGTTCCTCCCCAGGTGCCAGACTCTCCACTTGCTTTTGTTGAATCTCATCTGGTCTCTCCCTGCCCAGCTCTCCAGCCTGGCCAGGTCTCTGGATGGCAGCGCAGTGTCCTGCCTTGTACGGTGCATTTGAGTGTTTGCATTTTCTTTGCTGCTTTTGGTCTGCTTACCCAGCTTTGTGGGGTGCTTAGATAGTGTTTAAAACAATTGCTGTTGTTCTTCGCAGTTGTCACTCAAAATCCTTAGCTAACACCCAACCCCACAGAAGTACAGCTCTTATTTCCAAAACATCTTCAAGCAAACTTTTCAAACTGTGCAGCTAAAATAGACCTGAATGTTCAGAATCAAGGATCCTTTGGAACCAGGTCTGTTGCAGTGGATACTTCTTTTGGGGCTCTGGGGAATTTGAGGGGTTGGGAGGAAATGGCATAAAATCTTTTCCTCCCTGTAACTTAATGGATCATTCGTGTCAATGAAACACACATTTGTAGTTTGCTGGGTTTGTTGGTTTCTTTATGAGCTGGGGAGCTGCTTTGGCAGGGGGGTTGAACCCCATGACCTCTGGAGGTCCCTTCCAACTCCTACAACTCTCTGATTCTGTGATCTGTTCAGTAACTGACTCATTTGTATTGTTCAAACAGCAAAATTTAGAAAGTAGCTCAGCATCAGGTCTTCAGGAGTGAAATTAAGGCCAGAAGTCCCCTGTGCCTTCTCTCCCAGTATCTGCAGTGGTTCTCCCAGTCACAGGACTGGGAGAGCAGGTCAGTGTGTGTGAGGAATATCCCTCATTCTTTATAAAGGCTGTGTCCCAGAAAAGAAAAAAAAACAACCCACAAACAAAAAGCATGTCAGAACGACTCTGAGGGCTGCACATGATGCAAAACCAGGGTAGTGGCATTGCAAGACAGCCTTGAGAAACAGGCTGTTGACAGGACTTTGCTCAGGGATGTGCTGTTGCCCAACAGCGTGGCGCTGGATCCCGGTGCCTGGAGGTGCTGTGTCAGAAACATCCTGGCAGAGGCAATGGGGCTCACTTTGAACCTGTGATGAAAAGTGTGCTGGATTCACAGGGTTTCAGCCCAGACAGAAGGGTTTGCAATACAGCCAGGTGCATGGTTGGGTGATGGGGTTGCTCTCTGGATTCTTCCATGGGAACAGCATGGTGCAGAACCTGAGCTGAGCCACAAACCCTGGGTTTATAGCTCTGGCTGCTGATCTGCTACACTGGAACTGGCATGTATTTGTGAGCCAGTTTGTGCTTAGCCTTTGGGGTCACCCCACCCCCCCCAGTACCACTGTACTCCTTGATGTCTGACAGCCTATGAAGGTGACACCAGTATAAGCAGGACCAAACCCAAAGCTTCTTAATTCTTTTTCAGAGGCAGCAAGTTCTCAGTCTCTTAGGATTGTCTGACTGCTGTCAGCCAGACACCATGTGCTGTATCTTTTCCTCTGAATTCTCCCTAGTTTTTAGCCACCCTGTTCACAGCAGATGTGTGCTGCAGCAGCATCTCTGCACCTAGCAGCTCGCTGGCTTGGCAGGGAGCAGGACACGTTAGTGCTCCACAGACTTCTCCTCTGCTTAGGCTGCTGTTGGTTAAGACACCGAGTCACGAACTGCCCTTTGGTGGGTACGTGCCCTGTCCACCCAGATGCAGAACTACACCCCAGTTGCAGCCCAGTTGATTTTCAGCTGCTTGCAGTACAGAAAAATCAGTCCAGCTGGCAAAGTCCAGTGTCCCTGGCTTAGGCCATGTTGAGCTCTCTTTGTGGTGAGAGATGGCTGGTCCCACTGGAGTAAGAGCAGCTGTGGGGACATATATGGCCACTATCCTGCTGTACAGAAACAGGTGGCAGTGACATCTCCTTCAGATTCACTTCCAGTGAGGGCAGCATCCATAAGTTTGGTGAGGACCTCTCTCCTGTGGCTCTATCTGAAGGTATCAGAGACTGTACGCTCCCTGAGCTCCTCAGGGTTCCTGGGTGCCAGGGAAGAGGAGGCAGCCTTTTGGCATCCCCAGATCACAGAATCACAAGGTTGGAAAAGACTTTTGAAAAGCATCAAGTCCAACCAATCCCATCCTGAGCTAAACCAGATCCCTGAGTACCTCATCTACCCTTTTTTTGAACACACCAGGGAAGGTGACTCAGCCCCTCCCTGGGCAGCCTGTGCCAGACCCCAACAACTCTTTCAGGGAAGAACTTTTCCCTTCCATCTGCTCTGCCCCTGCCCTGGGGTAGCTTGAGCCCATTGCCCCTTGTCCCATCTCCTGTCCCCTGGCTGAAGAGACCAGCACCCACCTCTCTGCACCCTCCTGGCAGGACAGTGTAGGTGGGGAGGTCTCCCCTCAGCCTCCTCTTCTCCAGGCTGAACACCCCCAGCTCCCTTAGCTGCTCCGCAGAGGATTTGCCCTCCAGCCCCTTCCCCAGCCTGGTTGCCCTTCTCTGGACTCGCTCCAGGACCTCCCTGTCCTTTTGATGGTGAGGACCCCAGAACTGGACCCAGCACTAGAGCTGCAGCCTCCCCAGTGCCCAGTCCAGGTCAGAGCACCCACAGCACAGGGTTAAGAACAAAGCACACGCAGGACCAGGTGCCTGAACACAGGTCTGCTTTGCTACTTGAGATGCCCTGGGGCTGCTCCTCCAGAGCCCTGCTGCAGCTTCAGCAGGGTTTGGGTCTCCTGAAGGATCTTGTCCACATCTCCAGGAGGTTTTTCCAGACACACCGTGGCTCTGGAGCCTGTGCACAGGCACAGGCATTGCTGCTGAGTGGAAGAGCAAAGCGGTGGTGAACCAACTCCCACTAGCAGAGATCCCTTGCAAAGGCAAGGCCCTTCCACAGGCAGCATTGAAATGCTGGAGAGGATGAGCTGGCTGTGGAGGAGGGGAAAATCAGTGGCATTAACAGAAATACAAAAAAAATACAGAAAAATGCTTTAAACATGCTGGGAGCCTGCCTGTGACCTGGCTTTGGGAAAGGGAGAAAAGGATCTTTCCAGGGTCAGAGACATTACTGATGTGTCTGCTCAATGCCCAACTCTTGCAGGTTATAACTCCTGGAGACGGTTCTGTGGGCTCTCACAGCCTGCTGGATTGAGGGCACTGACTCGAGTGCTGAGGAATGGGGATTTGGCCAGGAAGTTCCTACGGCTGTACGGGACCCCGAGGAACATCGACATCTGGGTGGGGGCGCTGGCAGAGCCCTTCGTGCGGGGAGGCAGAGTTGGGCCTCTCATGGCCTGTCTCATCGGCACCCAGTTCAGGAACGTTCGTGATGGGGACAGGTAAGATCAGAGCTGGGCATGCGACCTCCAAAGGACAGAGGGAGGCTGGAGCTTATGTGATTTTTCTTTATGCAGATTTGGAAACTGCTCCAGTTGTTTGCTGCTTTTCCTTTTCCTTTTTCCCTTTTCCTCTTTTCCTTTTCCTTTTTCTTTTTCTTTTTCCTTTTCTTCCTCTTCCTCTTCCTTTTTCTCCTTTTCCTTTTCCTTTTTCTTTTTCCTTTTCTCCATCTCCCTCTCCCTCTCCCTCCTTTTCTCCCTCTCCCTCCTTTTCTCCCTCTCCCTCCTTTTCTCCCTCTCCCTCCTTTTCTCCCTCTCCCTCCTTTTCTCCCTCTCCCTCCTTTTCTCCCTCTCCCTCCTTTTCTCCCTCTCCCTCCTCTTTCTTTTAATTTTCATTTTTCATTTCCTTTTTCTTTTCCTTTTTTCATTACTCCTCCAAATATTTCTTTCCCTTTCTGGTGATATTCCCTGTGTAGGTCATAGAATCATAGAATCACAGATTGGTCTGTGTTGGAAGGGACCCCAAGGGTCACAGAGCTCCAACCCCCCTGCCACAGGCAGGGACACCAACCTCAGGCCTGGAGCTACACAAGGTTGCCCAGGGCCCCATCCAACCTGGCCTTGAACACCCCCAGACACGGGGCACCCACCCCCTCTCTGGGCAGCCCCTTCCAGCGCCTCTCTGGAAAGAACTTCCCCCTAATATCTCATCTAACCCTTCCCTCCTTCAGCTTCACTCCATCCCCCTTGTCCTGCCATTATCTGTGCAGAGAGGGACAATCCCCTCCCTGTCCCTGCTGCCACCCCTCTGCTGATGGAGTTGGGGGATTGCTTGCTGGCCAAAAATATTTTGACACTTGTGTTTTCAGCAAACCTGAAATCCTCCTACTCCTTGGAGCTGCTGGGGGGCATCAGGCACAGAACTGAGTCATGCACCCCATTTCCAGCTGTGCTTCTGAAGCAAAGTCCCTGTGCTCTCTAGCAACATCACCTGAAAATGGGATGATGAGCAGTGCTTCTGGGAAACCTTTCTGCCTTGAAAGACTTACTGTGAGCTTAAACCCCAGTATTGGGAGCTTAAAGGGAAGAGTCTGCTGCACATCTAGAAATCCTGTTCTTAAAAGAAACCTTTTATTTTATTTTTTTTTTTAAAGTCTGTAATTATAGGGCTGGTTCCAGCACAGCAATCATGTGGATGTACCCACAGTCTGTGTACACTATATGCAGACATTTCTATTTAAAAGAGAGTCCCTGTGCCTCATTTGAGGGAAGACAGGACAAGGCTTTAATTAAATTGCATCTTTATTACATGTCTATGGCAGAAAATCAAGTGAAATGATCCAGCTGGTGAGTCAGGGCTTTTGATTTAAAGAACAGAAATTTAACTTTGTTCTTGGCAAGAAAGAAATCATAGAATCATAGAATTGTAGGGGTTGGCAGGGCCCTGGAGAGCTCCTGGGGTCCAACCCCCTGCCAAAGCAGCTCCCCAGCTCATACTGCACAGGTCGGTGTCCAGATGGGGCTGGAATCTCTCCAGAGAAGGAGACTCCACACCCCCTGGGCAGCCTGTCCCAGGGCTCTGGCACCCTCACTGGGGAAAAGTTCCTCCCCAGGTTGGTGTGGAACTTCCTGTGCTCCAACTTGCAGCCATTGCCCCTTGTCCTGTCCCCACAGACACTGAAAAGGGGCTGGTCAATTCCCCCTGCACCCCATGCTTAAGATAATTATAGACTTTAATTAGGTCCCCCCTCAGTCTCTTTTCTGCTCCAGGCCCTTCATCATCTCTGTAGCCCTTCTCTGGACTCTCTCCAGGAGATCCCTGTCCTTTTTATCCCAGGGAGCCCAGCACTGGACACAACACTCCAGGTGGGGCCTGAGCAGGGCAGAGCAGAGGGGGAGGATCCCCTCCTGTGACCTGCTGCCCACACTCCTCCTGATGCCCCCAGGATCCCATTGTCTCTCTCAGCCCCAGGGCACACTGCTGGCTCATGGCCACCCTGTCACCCACCAGCACCCCCAGGTCCTTCTCCACAGAGCTCCTCTCCAGCAGGTCACCCCCAGCCTGTCCTGATTCCAGCAGTTGTTCCTCCCCAGGTGCCAGACTCTCCACTTGCTGTTGTTGAATCTCATCTGGTTTCTCCCTGCCCAGCTCTCCAGCCTGGCCAGGTCAAATGTGTTAATGAGAAATAACATTGCTGGGGTCTTGAATGTGAAGTAGCCAGAAGGAAAAAAAAAAAAATAATCTGTTGTGTCATCTTCTTCCTTCCTGCAGGTTTTGGTGGGAGAACAGAGGGGTTTTCACCCCTCAGCAGCGCTCTGCACTGGCCAGAATCTCACTGTCACGAATCATATGTGACAACACCCACATCTCTAAAGTACCAAGGCACATCTTCAGGGCCAACAGATACCCTTTTGGCTTTGTGAGCTGCAGCCGCATCCCAAAGCTGGACCTCAGAGCTTGGAGGTCAAGGAAGACTGAGGAAGGCCCTGAGCAAGGTATAAGCTTCAAAGGAGGGGTAGTTCCTGCCTGCAAACATGGGATAACCAGGCTCTAAACCAGACCTGCCTGTCACAGGCCTGAACACACATGCCAGGTACATACCTGGTGCCTGTTTAAACCATCAGGCCCACTCTGAGTCTCTCCAGGGGTGTTGTGGAGCTCCTGGAGCATCGCTCAGGGCCTCCTGCCAGACACCAGCCAGTGCTCAGGGGACACCAGCCAGTGCTCAGGGGACACCAGCCAGTGCTCAGGGGACACCAGCCAGTGCTCCCTGACCACCTCCAGCAAAGATGTGAACCCCAGGAGATCCTGTGGTGCTGCTCACCCAGGCACAGCCAGGGCAGGAGGATGCCCAGGGTTTGCAGCCCCACTGGTGACTCCAGCTGGGTCACACAGATTCTCTGGCATCAGCAGTGCAGGCCCGAGCTGCTTGCACTGCTCTGGGGCTGTCTGACTGCCACGCTTCTCAGTTTCTCTCTTTGCTGTTCATGCCTGTGCTTTTCTGCATGGGAGGCTGGTCCTTCTGTCTAGACAGTTGGTCTGTCCTTTGCACAGCTCTGAGCAGGCTGTCAGACACCACCACCTCGTTAGCCCAAAAGCACCTCTGCACTCCATAGACGTTCCCACCCTATGGAAGAGATTGTGGTGCTTGATTTCCACTGGGAAAGCTTTTGCCTGTATTTACAGCATTTCCCTCTGCTGCCTTCAGGATTCCTAAAATTCTTGAGGCTTAAAGATTTTCTTCCCAAATGTTCTCTGGAAGCCCTTGGGAAGTTGATGTAGGAGGGGGGTGGCTCTGCCCTGGCAGCTTTGGAGTCTTACAGCCATGCCTTTTCCTAACAAAACACCATCTTGCCTTTGCTCTGTGCCCTCATGATCTACTCAAGTTGGGAGCAGGAGCCCATCTCTGCAGCTAACAGCCACCACGAAGAGCCAGACAACTCCAGTCAGCTCCCACTTCCCATCAGCAGGTTTTTTGGGGCTGTGGGACTGTCAGCTTGGCAGTGGGGCAGGGTACAGCCATAAATCCCACCTTCATAGTGCCTGTAGGATCTTGTAGTCCCAGAGGGGAACTAATGGGGTCCCCAGAGGTCTTTAGAGCAATCAGGACTAATGCCAGAGTTACGGGTCCCTCTTTTCCAGCTTAACCTGTGGCAATAAACCCCACAAGATAACAGGGAGCTCTGGGAAAGCCTTTTCTCATTTATTAACACATTGTTTTTTATCTCCTATAGAAGAAGCATCTGGTGACTTTTAATGCTGAGCATTGAGGATTCCTGAGAAGTCTGGTCTTGGGAAGCTGCTGAGATTGAATTATCTTTAATTTTTTAATTTTTCTTTTACTGTGTGGAAGCTTTTCCTGCCTGAAAGTTTTGGGCATGATTGCTGTCACTTGCTCAGTTTAGTTTTGCATGAAGCCTTTTCAGTGAGATGGAACCCAGCAATTAAAAAAAAACTTAATGAAAAGTTGTCCCCCAGCTGTACAGATCACTCAGTATCACAAAGCAAAGAGAAAGGAGTTGTCCAGAGACTGGCTCCCAATCAAACCACCTTTGACAATGTCAGGTACACTGTGTTTTGGTAAGACATTGTCAAAAACATGGTTTGGACCATCCTTTCCAATCTACACAGAAATAGAGGGGGGCTTTGGAATGACTCCTGGAAACATAAGGCATCATCTAGGGTGGTGGAAAACTGTGACAAGTTATTCCTGCAGCCTGGGCTGTGGAGGGGATGGGATGCACCCTGGCAAAGATAAGAACAGTCTTGAAACACAAGAAAGTAAAAGCTGATCTAGTCTTACTCCAACTTTGTCCCCTCAATATCTTTTCTTGAAAGGCATCAAAACTGCTCTCTTCTTCCTCCATAGTTTGCTGTGATACTGCTATTGATCAATAAATTGCAATTTTGAGCCAAGGACACACTCCTTGCACTTTGTTAAAGGTGCAGTAGCCACAGGTGGGTGTAGGATGGTGGTAGGATTCCTATGGGGGTGCTGGATAAAGCAGATTCAAGACCTTGGGTACCTTTCATGAAAGAAGGTATTTCTTGCTGAAGTCTCTGACCCAAACTTCTGTGTCCTATGAAATATTCTTTGGATAAAGGTGCTGGCACAGGATTTAGTTCCAACAAATGCTTGATGATAATCTCTTCATTGTCAGTGCCAGACTCTCCACTTGCTTTTGTTGAACCCCATCTGGTCTCTCCCTGCCCAGCTCTCCAGCCTGGCCAGGGCTCTGGATGGCAGCGCAGTGTCCTGCCTGTCAGCCACCCCTCCCAGCTCTGGATCATCAGCACTTGCTGAGGGTGGGTGCTGTTCCCTCATCAAGGTGTTAATGAAGATATTAAGATATTGAAGATATTCTCCTTCTCCTAGTGATGACCAGGCTTCACTTGAGTGGAGGCCAGCCAAGGTGGGCAGGGAGCTGGAGCACATGATGTACAAAGAAAGGCTGAGACAGCTGGATTTGCTCAGTCTGGTGGAGGGAAGAGGGGCTGATTTCAGTCTTCACCTTCATAATGAGTAGCTGTGAAGCCTGACACTTCTCAGAGGCACACAGTACAGAAACAGGCTGCAATGCAGGAAGTTCCCAAGAGACAAAGAAAAACATTATTCCCTGTGCTAGTGGTGCAATGAACTAGTGGGATCACCATCCTTGGAGAGCCTCCTAACTTGCCTAGATAAGGCCCTGAGCAAGCTGCTCTGGTTTTGGCATTAAGCCATCTCTGAGTTGCAGGTTGGAGTGCAGACCTCAGGGGGCCCTTTCCCACCTCACTTTTTCTGTCATTTACAGTGATAAAGTGTTTATTTTCCAGGCCACAGCTCACCTGGCTGTACTGTGCACTACCTCCATGGGTGCAAGTCCTGTGGCACTGCCAAGCGTCAGGGGTGGCACTTGGGCTGGAAGAATCCCAGCCATAGATCCAGCCTGGGAGAAGAGCTGCTGGAGAGCAGCCCTGGGAGAAGGACCTGGGGATTCTGGGGGATGAGAAACTGAACATGAGCAGCAGTGGCTCTGGCAGCTCACAAGGCCAATGGGATCCTGGGCTCCATCAGCAGAGGGGTGGCAGCAGGGACAGGGAGGGGATTGTCCCTCTCTGCTCTGCCCTCCTGAGGCCCCAGCTGGATCCTGTGTCCAGAGCTGGAGCCCAACACAAGAAAGATGTGGGGCTGTTGGAGAGGGGTCAGAGGAGCCACAGAGATGCTCAGAGGGCTGGAGCAGCTGCCCTACAAAGAGAGGCTGAGGGAGCTGGGCTGGGTCAGCCTGGAGAAGAGAAGGCTGTGGGGGGACCTCATTGCAGCCTGCCAGTCCCTGAAGGGAGCAGAGACACAGGAGGGGAATCAGCTTGTTCAAGGGCAGACACTGGCAGGACAAGGGGGATGGATTAAAGCTGAAGGAGGGAAGGGTTAGATTGGATATTGGGGGGAAGTTTTTTCCAGAGAGAGTGGTGAGGGGCTGGAACAGGCTGCCCAGAGAGGGGGTGGGTGCCCCGTGTCTGGGGGTGTTCAGGGCCAGGTTGGATGGGGCCCTGGGCAACCTTGTGTAGCTCCAGGCCTGAGGTTGGTGTCCCTGCCTGTGGCAGGGGAGTTGGAGCTCTGTGACCCTTGGGGTCCCTTCCAACCCAGGCCAGTCTATGATTCTATGAAAGTGTTCTAGCCTGTCACATGATATCTCTGTGCAGGCTGTCCATTTCCATGGACACCATGGAAATCTTCATGAGCCAAGACATATTTTCTTGTAGAAACACTTCTCCTCCTGTCATGACAAAATTTTCTGGCTATGTTTTTGTTCATAAGTAGATATTCAGAGCTAGTCTGTGCCTTATAGAGCAGTGATGTGTGGATTCACCACGGAGCAGCATCTGGAGCATGATTAATACAGCTTCCTCAGTCTCAATGACCTGTCTCTCATAAATTTACCCTGGTATCCCTCTGTCATATTTAATATCAATGTTAATGCCTCTATTTAACTCAGTAGTAACTGTGTGCACGAGTTGAGCTCCTTTTAGTAGTGCTCTCCTTTAGAAGACTGGGTGGCTAAGCTGGTCCTTGGCACTGAGCAGTCCTTTGGTCTGCTCCAGTGGAACTATTTGTGCCAGCACTTTCCAGTGGGAATTACTCCCACTTGAGAATCCAGTCCCTTTTTCTCATCCTGAAATCATTACTTTCTCATTCATAAGTCAACCCTGATCTTTAACTTAGGCAGCTCTGGTCTCTCGCTCGCTCCGCTGTGCTGTCAGCAGTCCCTTCCCTTCTGAGCTCTCCTTGTCTTACCATGAGGGTGACAATTTTCTAAGCCTTTTCCCATTAGATTAGATCACCTTCCCCACCTCCACCTCTCTCTTCTGGCCAATAGGTGGCTTAGCAGAGGTGATGAGTGGGAGAGTCATTTAGGCTGCATGATGAAAGCTGGAGATAGGAGCAAGCCCCTCCTCACCCTATCTAAGATTCACTTCAATCCTGCCAGGCTCTGAAAAGGCTGCAAAGGCCCAGGGGCAAAAGGGAGTCACCTGAGCATGGAAACACTTGGTCTGGAAACTGGGAGCTTCATTGGAGCTCCAGATTCTGAAAACACCTTGCAGGTTAGGCAAGACCTGGCAGCTGTCAAAAGGGTGGCTCTGGGTGCTGGGGATCCTTGCAACAGCTGAAGATTTTAGTATCTGTGGGTTCAGAGCTGAAGTGTTCTGTTGGACCTGAGATGACCATCTCCCTGTGGTGAGCTGGGGATGACATACATCTTATTATCTCTTGACGTCCTTGCCTCACCAATACTCGTCAGAGATCCTTACCAGCTGCTGCAAGCCCCAAATAACCAGTAGCACAGCTTCACACTCCTGTATCCCACCTGTATCTCCTTGAGAGCATGCCTGTCCCCAGCACTCCCAGTATGAGGAGTTACCTTTCTGCATGGCTCAGCTGGGCGATGCCAGCCAGTGCTGGCTGTTCCTCACTGGGGCTGTGCCATGGAGAAGCTCTCCTCCCACCAGCTGGCTGTGCTGAGAGTCTCACAGTCCTTCAGACTTGTAAATCTGCTTGTGTGGGTCCTTCTCTGGTTATGCTTTGTTCTGACCATGTGCAGACCACCACTTGTGCTGGAGACAGACTCCTGCCTTCCCCTCAGGTTCAGGGTCATGTGTTCCCGTGGTTCAGCTGTAGCGTAAGGTTGTTGTGTTCCTTTGGGTGTCATCACAGTAAGGGTGACAGAGCACTGGGACAGGCTCCTTCTCTGGAGATATTCAAGACCCATCTGGATGCCGATCCATGCAGTATGAGCTGGGGAGCTGCTTTGGCAGGCTGGAGAAGCGCTGCAGGCACAGCATCTCCCAGAACAGGGGGCTGTAGCCTGAAGTCTGCAGGAAGTAGTGCAGATGACAACTTGTCCTGTCCTTGTTGTACCCTTCCTGGGATCCTGGGGGCATCAGGAGGAGTGTGGGCAGCAGGTCACAGGAGGGGATCCTCCCCCTCTGCTCTGCCCTGCTCAGGCCCCACCTGGAGTGTTGTGTCCAGTGCTGGGCTCCCTGGTGTAAAAAGGACAGGGATCTCCTGGAGAGAGTCCAGAGAAGGGCTACAGAGATGATGAAGGGCCTGGAGCATCTCTCCTGTGAGGAAAGGCTGAGAGAGCTGGGGCTGCTCAGCCTGGAGAGAAGAAAACTGAGAGGGGACCTGATCAATGGTTATCAATATCTTAAGCATGGGGTGCAGGGGGAATTGGCCAGCCCCTTTTCAGTGTCTGTGGGGACAGGACAAGGGGCAATGGCTGCAAGTTGGAGCACAGGAAGTTCCACACCAACCTGGGGAGGAACTTTTCCCCAGTGAGGGTGCCAGAGCCCTGGGACAGGCTGCCCAGGGGGTGTGGAGTCTCCTTCTCTGGAGAGATTCCAGCCCCGTCTGGACACCGACCTGTGCAGTATGAGCTGGGGAGCTGCTTTGGCAGGGGGTTGGACCCCAGGAGCTCTCCAGGGCCCTTCCAGCCCCTGTGATTCTGTGATCATCTTGCTGCAGATCCATACCTGTTAGGGGTGTCCTGCACAATGCAGGAACACACTTTCCTTGCAGCCTCCGTGAAAGTATTTGCAGCAGTGACTTGTCCATTTTCCTGTGCTCAGGGACCTGCTCATGCTCTGTAGGTTGCAAGCGACAGTCCATGTGATTTTAGGGGTCCTCTGACCTCCCCATTCCCTTTTGGGAATGTGCTGCTGTCAGTTCTGGCTGGAATCCAACACTGGCACCCCTTTTCAGGGACAGCTGCTTGAGCAGGGTGGAAGATGGAACACTGAGCTTTTGTTATTCAGCCTGGTCATTGCACACAACCTTTTCCATGCAGTGGTTTTAGGAGCTGAAATACAGCTGGAGCACTCCCAGGTTATTTCCTGATTTAAATGCTGATTTCCTGCTCCGTGCTTGCACAGGGGGCTAGGACAGCCTGATGCTGCTGTCCCACACATCCCTCTCCCTCCTATTACAGATTTTCTTGGCAGTTCTCAGGGTCCCTACACCCAAAGCCCCCCTGAACTGCCCCTCCAACCAGCCATTGCTCTACCAGCCCAGAGCCACACACCCCCTGCACATAGGCATGCTTACTATTGCATGTTTGCCCCTGCTTGCCAGCCAGCTCCTACACACAGCGCTGCTGGAGATCCCTTGATAAACAGGCTTTCCACAGTTCGTTCAGCTCCAAGCATTTCTGAAGCATCACTCCCAAATTTTATTCCAGTTTTGCACCACCCACATGCAGCTGATCCAGAGAATCCCAACTCTGCTACGCAACACCAGCCGCTCGTGACTCATTCACCGCTGGCTGGAACACTCCCCTGCTTAACTCCAGGCTGGAAGGATGGAGCTTTTGCTGCTTCACTACCCCTTTACTTTTCTGTTCATCGCTTTTCTAGTCCTTTACCAGGTGAAACCTGCCTTCAGATACTTCTGCAAGATGACCTTCTACAAGCTGTGGCTCTCCATCCTCAGTATTCTGGTTATTGTGATCAGTATCCCTCGTGGACGTAGTGTGGAGAACTTGAAGTAAGTTGCCTGTGTCTTTCTTCTGCTCTGGGGGGGTGGGTAGTCAGCTCACACTCTGTCTTGAAGGTTCCTGGGAGTTGTGCTGCTAATTCCTGGGAATTAGCTGTGTATTGGTGTGGATAGTGCCCAGGCTCTGCAGCTGGGCGAAGGGATGTGGGTTTCAGTGTTGTATTTGAGTTGACAGAAAGAGTGATGAAGGGTGGAAAGGAACAGAGTTGATAGAAAGAGTGAGGAAGAGTGGAAGGGAACAGGGTGGATAGAAAGAGTGAGGAAGGATGGAAGGGAACACAGTTGATAGAAAGAGTGATGAAAGGTGGAAGGGAACAGAGTTGATAGAAAGAGTGATGAAGGGTGAAAGGGAACAGGGTGGATAGAAAGAGTGAGGAAGGATGGAAGGGAACAGGGCGGATAGAAAGAGTGATGAAGGGTGGAAGGGAACACAGTTGATAGAGTGATGAAAGGTGGAAGGGAACAGAGTTGATAGAAAGAGTGATGAAGGGTGGAAGGGAACAGGGTGGATAGAAAGAGTGAGGAAGGATGGAAGGGAACAGGGTGGATAGAAAGAGTGATGAAGGGTGAAAGGGAACAGGGTGGATAGAAAGAGTGAGGAAGGATGGAAGGGAACAGGGTTGATAGAAAGAGAGATGAAGGGTGAAAGGGAACAGAGTTGATAGAAAGAGTGATGAAGGGTGGAAGGGAACAGGGTGGATAGAAAGAGTGAGGAAGGATGGAAGGGAACAGGGGAAAAGGTGACAGCAATTTGACAAGCTAGGTGATGCCTACAGACTGGATGCATTGCACAGGTGATGCAGCTTGCTTTTGTTTAGTAAACTTCTGTGTGGTCTTCAGAGCTGCATCTCCCTCCTCCACGCTGCTCTCTTCCTAAGTTGTGTTGAGAAAGCCTCTGCAGCTGCTCTTCCCTTGCCCAGCCCTGCCCCAAGGCAGTGCCCACCCAAACAGACATGAGTTGGCATCACCAGGGTGCTGTGCAGGTGCCCATGCTGTCACTGATGTCCCCATCACTGCAATCCCAGCTGGGCATCCCCAGGTCTGGCAGTCTCTGAGCCAGACCCCTTGCTGTCCATCCCCGGTGTGGTGGGCAGCAGTAACTTGGGGTGGGGGTTGAGTGGGGGCTAGAAGCTGACTCAGCACAGTGCTTGTAGCCTCCTCAAGTGCTGCAGAGGCAGGGTTGGCCACTTCATTGTCATGTGCCACAGTGGGAGCTCGTGTCTCTTAATTGAGAATGTCATTCAATTCAGGAAATTGTCTTCAGTTCTTGCCTTTTCTGCCTGAATTTTATTTTTTTTCCTTTATTTTTCCCTGTATTTGTTAAAATCTGGCTACCAGCATTGCTGGCTGATGTCAGGCAGAGGCAGCACTGCCTCTCTCCCCACAGCAGGAGTGGAGTTAGGTGCATGGTATGCCTATGGCAGCCTGCATTCCTGGTTCAGTGAGGTGGGCAGGGAGGTAGGGTACAAACAGGCACACTGTGAATTTGGGCATTATCTAATATCTGGCTGATCCACAGAATTCCTGTAGCCAGAGTTGCTAGGTCATTGCTCTAACCTGGCTGGAAGAAACCTACCAAATGCATTTGTCTCCTCTAACAAAGTGATGGGCTGGAGAGACAGGCTAGTTGCTCTTCTCAAAGTCACAGGTGAAACCTTGGAGTGCAGAGAAGGAAATGGCTCTGATGGAGCCATCTGTGAGATGGTTTGGAAGACCAGTGTTTGGCTCCTTTACCCAGTCTCAGCATCTCTTTGGCTTCTTTATGCTCCCCTTTCCCAGGTTTCTGCGCATGTCGTTGCTGCCACTCAAATACATCTTTGGGATCCAGATTGTGGTGAAGGGTAAGGAGAACCTCAGGACTAAGAGACCTTTTGTCCTCGTGTTGAATCACCAGAACTCCCTTGACATTATAGGTATGTGGTTGTCCTGCCTCCTGCTCCTGGCCCTGACTGTCTGTATGGGAGGGGAGGATGAAATCCCAAGTACCACAGGCAGAGGGACAGGGGTGGCTGTTACATTACCAGCTAGCCCCAAGCCAGGGCTGATCTTTGGGGTATTAGAGCCCAAAAGGTGTTTTGAAGCTAAATGGGCTTCATCCTTTCCAAGAGAATGGGACTGAAAGTGCCAGCTGACCACAGCTGTGCCACAGCTGGTCTCATTCTGTACCAGCAATAACCCCCCTACAGGTGGGTGGTTGGTCTAGAGACACCCAGGGTCTCTTTCCCAACATGTTTCTGGTCCCATGAAGCTGGAGAAGTGCTGCAGGCCCAGCATCTCCCAGAACAGGGGGCTGTAGCCTGAAGTCTGCAGGATGTAGTGCAGATGACAACTTGTCCTGTCCTTGTTGTACCCTTCCTGGGATCCTAGGGGGCATCAGGAGGAGTGTGGGCAGCAGGTCACAGGAGGGGATCCTCCCCCTCTGCTCTGCCCTGCTCAGGCCCCACCTGGAGTGTTGTGTCCAGTGCTGGGCTCCCTGGGATAAAAAGGACAGGGATCTCCTGGAGAGAGTCCAGAGAGTCCAGATGAAGGGCCTGGAGCATCTCCCCTGTGAGGAAAGGCTGAGAGAGCTGGGGCTGTTCAGCCTGGAGAGAAGAAGACTGAGGGGGGACCTAATCAATGGTTATCAATATCTTAAGGATGGGGTGCAGGGGGAATTGGCCAGCCCCTTTTCAGTGTCTGTGGGGACAGGACAAGGGGCAATGGCTGCAAGTTGGAGCACAGGAAGTTCCCCACCAACCTGGGGAGGAACTTTTCCCCAGTGAGGGTGCCAGAGCCCTGGGACAGGCTGCCCAGGGGGTGTGGAGTCTCCTTCTCTGGAGAGATTCCAGCCCCATCTGGACACCGACCTGTGCAGTATGAGCTGGGGAGCTGCTTTGGCAGGGGGTTGGACCCCAGGAGCTCTCCAAGGCCCTTCCAACCCCTGTGATTCTGTGATTCCAGTGATGATGGACATATTACCCCACCGCTGTGTGCCTGTGGCCAAGAAGGAAATCCTCTACATGGGCACGTTTGGCATCGCGTGCTGGTTTGCAGGGCTCATCTTCATCGACCGCAAGAAGAAGGAAGAGTCCATCACCACCCTGACAGAGGTGGCACAGTCCCTGCACAAAGAAAATGTGAGTGGGGAGAAGTCTTTGGGGAGAAGGCACTGGAAAACATGAGCCTTGACATGGCTGGAAAGGGATCTTTGGGCTGAGCACTGAGCAGGACCGAGAAAGAGCATCTGTGGTGGGCTTAGTGTGCCTATCAAGTGCTTAGAGGGGAGAAGTGGGTGTCATGAGCAGATAGATCAGGCTCAGGGGAGTATGCATGTGCAATGGCTTGGAATAGCAACTAGAGGTCCCTCCATAGAATTATAGACTGGGCTGGGTTGGAAGGGACCCCAAGGGTCACAGAGCTCCAACCCCCTGCCACAGGCAGGGACACCAACCTCAGGCCTGGAGCTACACAAGGTTGCCCAGGGCCCCATCCAACCTGGCCCTGAACACCCCCAGACACGGGGCACCCACCCCCTCTCTGGGCAGCCTGTTCCAGCCCCTCACCACTCTCTCTGTAAAAAACTTCCCCCTAATATCCAATCTAACCCTTCCCTCCTTCAGCTTTAATCCATCCCCCTTGTCCTGCCAGTGTCTGTCCTTTGAACAAGCTGATTCCCCTCCTGTTCCTCTGCTCCCTTCAGGGACTGGCAGGCTGCAATGAGGTCCCCCCACAGCCTTCTCTTCTCCAGGCTGACCCAGCCCAGCTCCCTCAGCCTCTCTTTGTAGGGCAGCTGCTCCAGCCCTCTGAGCATCTCTGTGGCTCCTCTGACCCCTCTCCAACAGCCCCACATCTTTCTTGTGTTGGGGCCCAGCTCTGGACACAGGATCCAGCTGGGGCCTCAGGAGGGCAGAGCAGAGAGGGACAATCCCCTCCCTGTCCCTGCTGGCTTCCATCTCAGTGTCTTCTCTCTCCTGCAGATCTGTGTCTTGGTCTTCCCTGAAGGAACTCGCAACCACAGTGGCTCCATGTTGCCCTTCAAACGTGGAGCCTTCCAGCTGGCAGTGAAAGCTCAGGTGAGTGTCACCTTCCTACTGCCCCTTGGGGTATGGTTTGCCTTCCCTGGTCCACCACATACAGGGCTGTGGGTCCTGGTCCACCACATCCAGGGCTGTGGGTCCTGGTCCCCAGCTTCCCTTTGGATTGAGCACATATCCAGAAACCCAGCAGGGACTCAGCAGGTGCCACATGAAGGGGCTGTTCCTGGGACAGGTGGAAAAACTTTATGGCTCAGCTTGGGAAAAAAACTGGAGAGACCTTGACAAGAGCCCTGGATCTGCCTTGGGGGTAGTTTCTGCTTAACTGAACACACTAATTTGGCAACCTGTGCATTGCTGGCCTAAGTACAGAGCTGAAAATGCAGTTACCAGCAGCAAGAACACTGGGTGACACAGTGAAAGGATGTAAATGTCCCTCCAAGTGACTGCCAGGAAGCTGGCTGGGATAATTATCAGCCAGGTGCAGGACTCACCAGCAGCCTTTCTAGGGGGTGAATGGGGAAATCTGTGGATTCACTGTAGACTGCCTCCCCTCCAGGTCCCCATTATTCCTGTGGTGATCTCCTCCTACTGTGACTTCTACAACCAGAAGGAGAAGAGATTTACACCAGGTAAGGATGACCTGGGGCAAAGAGCAGGCTGGGTGTTGGTGTGTTGGCTCCTTGGAGGGAGCCGAGAGATGGGTGAGCAGAAGATCACATGCAGTATGTGGAGAGAGCAGCCAGGCAGCAGCCGTGTCTGACTTCTTGAGAGGAGAGAATTCAGGCATCACTTTTGCCTGTCCCCTTGGAGTTCTGACAGTTTGTCCAATCCCTGAGGAGCAGTGGAGTCCTGGGGCAGGGTCTGCCCCAGCCACACCATGGTTTCCTCAGCTCTGCAGGTGCATGGAAACTTGAGGAGCAAAAGCAAACATGGAACTCTCAGCAGAAGTCATGTTGAGAGTGTGTCTCCTCCCATGACCCTGCTCTTTCCATGTTTCATCTGTTTATGGTGACTAAAATTAATGCCAGTCACTGGTAAAATGTTATGGGGAAAAAATGACAGTAGTCCTGGGTTCCAGAAGGAAAAATGGAGAGAAGAAAAATGTTTCAGAGTCTAACAGAGGAAAGTATCCCATCCTTTTCCTCCTGTTCCTTTCCTGATGCCCACCCCAAAAGAAGTTTCTGCCACCTCCCCCTTAGAATCATAGAATCATAGACTGGCATGGGTTGGGAGGGACCCCAAGGATCACAGAGTTCCAACCCCCTGCCACAGGCAGGGACACCAACCTCAGGCCTGGAGCTACACAAGGTTGCCCAGGGCCCCATCCAACCTGGCCTTCAACACCCCCAGGGACGGGGCACCCACCCCCTCTCTGGGCAGCCTGTTCCAGCCCCTCACCACTCTCTCTGGAAAGAACTTTCCCCTAATACCCAATCTAACCCTTCCCTCCTTCAGCTTTAATCCATCCCCCTTGTCCTGCCAGTGTCTGTCCTTTGAACAAGTTGATTCCCCTCCTGTTCCTCTGCTCCCTTCAGGGACTGGCAGGCTGCAATGAGGTCCCCCCACAGCCTTCTCTTCTCCAGGCTGACCCAGCCCAGCTCCCTCAGCCTCTCTTTGTAGGGCACCTGCTCCAGCCCTCTGAGCATCTTCATGGCTCCTCTGACCCCTCTCTCTCTGTCCCATCTTTCATGCATTGGGGCAGGCCAGCCCTGCTCTTTCCTAAGGGAGCATTTTGTATCTGAAATCCTCATTCCTCCCACTGTTTGTCCCTGGGTGTAGTCATGCCCATGCAGGCAGGCAGCTGGAAGAGGGAGGTGCAGATGCTAATCACTGCATTGTCTGTTTCTATTCATCTTTCACCTGGGTCTATCTGGGGCTCTGTTAACCACAAACAAAAGCCTTTTGGTACTGAAAGCCCCCGGACAGCAGGGAGGGGATAGGAGCATGAGCAGGGCAGTCAGCTGTGGTCACTCCCTCCCTATAACAGCCCATTTCCTCCCCATCACCTTCCTGGGTAACCAAGATAGAGTGGTCCCCTGGGACATCAGAGAATAAGGCAGTGGGGAGGGCTCTCTGGAGCAGCTGGACCTTTTGCTTTAAGCAAGGCCAGTGCCAAAGCAAGATGAGTTTGCTCTGTGCCTTGTCCAGCTGAATTTGGAGTAACTCCAGGGAAGGAGATTCCACAACCTCCCCCAGCTTTTTAGGAAAGGCTCTTTGCAGTTGCATGTACATCTGCCTTTATCATAACCTCCCTCAGGGAGTCTGTGGTTAGCTGGCCTCTAAGCCCTTTTCCCAATGGCTGTAGAAGAGGTAGGACCTTCACTGCTGGAGAAAGAACCACAGTTAGCTTTGCCTGTACCTCCCACAAGGTGGGTGGGAAATTCTGGAGATGCATTACAGGTGGTCAGGACTCCTGCACAGCAAATGGCCAGGACAGCTCATCCAGATGAGCCTCTGGAAAGCCCAGCTCCAGTGTGTGCACACCACCAGTCACTGAGCAAGGCTGGTGCCTTCTGGGGGTCTGTTATGCCCAAGCAGAGCTACATGTTCAACACAGCCATGTCAGCCAAGCGAAGCAGAGCAGCCTCCTGGAGATGCCAGGCCTAGTTTGGGATGTAAGATGTGCAGCCAGGGAGCAAGGCCTCTTCTGGTGAGACACTTTTCTCTCTGCCTGTGTTTTGCCTCCCCTGATGAGATCCAGGACACGTGTAAAGACATGCAAGGAAGTTAGAAAACAACCCAGACGCTCCCCAGAGCCTCAGGTGGGTGTCTGTGCAGGCAGCATCTTGTCTCTGCTGGCCAGAACAAGGGTTCTGGGTGCAAGAGCAGATGAACATGATGACAGCTCCCCAGTATATTATTCCTGTTTGCACCAGTCAGTCAGGTGCTGCCCAAGAGGAGTATGACACACCTCAGCCAAACAGGAAGTCCCAGGCACGGTTTCTCTCCTCCCAGAGCATGTTTCTGGAAGGAAAGGCTCTGCTGAATTCAGTTCTGTAGACCAGGGCACAGCCAGGCTGTTGTATTGCAGACATCTCATTCTCTTTCCTGTGATCAGGACCCTGAGGTCTTTCCACCAGGGAAATTTATTCCATATGAATTATGGCATTGGATGCAGGACTAGCACAGGGGAGAGCTTCACCTGGTTCTGTAGTTGTAAGTTTTGTGGTCTCTGTGGTTGGGGAAAGCCTGGTTTGTGTTTTTGCTGTGTGTGGCTGGGATGTGGCTGGCTCCCCACACCACTGCTAGTGTGTGAAAGAACCATTTCCCTTCATTTCTGGCTTGTGCCTTGGTCAGCACGGGCCTCTCTGCTGTATCTTCTCTTGGTCTTCTGCACTATGATTTCCTTCTTCCACTCTGACCCTCCTGCCCTGCTCTCTTCCAGGGAAAAGCATCATCCAGGTCCTGCCAGAAGTGGAGACCCTGGGCCTGGGCCCGGACGATGTTCCCAAGCTCACTGAGCAGGTCCGTGAGTCCATGCTCACCACCTACCAGGGAATATCAGGAATGATGAATGGGGCTTCCCATTAGCACTCCTATCTCCCAGCTCCAGCTGTGTGTGCAGCAGGTGAAGGGCAAGGCATGGCAACCACGGGAAGGTTTGGCAGCAGAGACAACCATGGACTGCAGCCTGGACACACCAGAGACAGGCCCAGAGGAGGAGAGGCCTGCACGTGGAGGTGGTGGAACAATTGCCATGTTCCTTCCAAGGAGCTGTGCCTCCTGCATGGACAGACACACAGTGGGTAGGGGCATTCCTTTGTAAGCCTTACCCTGAGAACATCTGTCCAGCTGGACCTCAGGCAGCTCTAGACCCTTCCTGTGAGCAGCTTATAGTCAACTTTTCCTATTCCAAACCAACAAGGTGGAGGCATTTATCCCCAGCCCCTTGGCCATCCTGCCAAGGAAACTGGCTGCCAAGTCCCCCTGGAAGCACATGCAGGAGAAAGCACCATTTCCTGCCTCTCTTCATGGGCTGGACTCAAGAGACTGCCCTAAGAAGGTGAAGGCAGCTTTGGGAGAGAGGAATCAAAGACCTTACATGTTTCTGCAGGGGTTGGTGGCTTCTCTGCTTCTCTTAGCCTCTGTTTTAAGCAAAGCATGATTTATCTTTCAGTGCTTGGGCAGATCTGGAAAGTGTGAGTGGAGCATTACCTGGGGACTCAGGATTCAGGGGCAGACAGCAGGGATGTGTTGCTTCTCATCCTGGCCCTGCCCTGATGATCTCCTGATTTTTTAACACAACCCATATATTTTTCACTGCAAATATACTCCAGGAGATGCCACTCCTGATTTCTGGATGCTGCCTGGCTTTGTCCTGTCTTCTGTGTGTCAGAGGATGGTGTCTTGCTGCCTTCTGCTCAGGGTCGCCACAGCCTCTCCCTGCTGAGGGCTGGAGGAGCAGCACAGTCCCCAAGCTCCCTGGCTCACCCTGGGCCCCAGCAGCCCTGTGGGTCTCCTTGTGGTCCTCAATGGGTGGGCAGCACAGGGCAGGAGGCTGGCATGGGCAGGACCTGCCAGCATCCCCCCTCCATGGGAAAGCACACATGCTGGTGCTGCAGTTGCAGGAATTCTACCAAGCATCTCTTTCATTTGTCCTCATCAGAGGCCACCTCCTAGACCCAGAAGCTTCACTTGCAGCTCTACCTTAGGCTGACACCTTCTTGTTCCCAGTCCCCTCCTTCCCTCCCAGTTGGGCCAAGAAGAGATGAGAACATATTAAGTTTTTTACGTGTTTGGTATTTATTGACTTAATACAGTCTTGTGAGTGCTCATCCCAGCCAGCCCATTAATTTGTAGCCTTGGTGCTTGTGGTTTCCATATCAGCCAGTTTATGCTTTGGGGTTTTTTATGCTGATATATTTAGCTGTGAGCCATAGCCAAAGAATGTTTTGGACACATTTGACATACCAGAATCCATGCCAAAGGTAGATGAGTGCATACAATATATTTTATTAATGTCCAGCACACCCAAATACACACATATTCTCTATAGGATTTAAATAAAAAGGTATCTCTAGGCTTCAAGATGCAGCTGTGATCCTCCAGTGTCTTCAAAGGCTGCCATCTCCCTGCTCACAGACTCACCAGTTTATGCTTTTGTGTGAAACAGGAGGAGGTAAGGAAAGCTTTTGAAATGTTGCCATGAACTTGCTGATTTCTGAGCAGGTACAAAGGATAAGGGATTTGATTTTGACATGCAAGCACACCAAATTCCAGCTCTGACACCTATTTAGTATGGGAAGTAAAAAAGAATTGTCTTGATTATCCCTTTAGAGAACCATAAAGCATCCAGCACTTACACAAGTCTCACACACCTCTGAACAGAAAATGGCATTACCCTTCTGTCTGGTGACTTACACTGCTGGAAGCTTTTAAAAATAAGTGACACAAAAATCACAGTATAACAAATAAAGCAGTAGTAACAGCCCTGAGTTCCTCTCCAGGAAATCATGTGCCCAGGTTCAGTTTCCAGCAGTTGCCTGAGCATGATGGAGGGGCAGGAGTTTCCCAGGAGCAGCTGGGTGTCACTGGGAGGAGTTTCCAACACTGGTTGGATGAGCTGGATTAGAACCTGTCAATGAAGCAGAAGAAGTTACTGAGAGGCCAGGACATAATATTTCTCCCCATCTTTTTATTTGATTCCATAGCTTAAAATAGTGGTGAAAATAGTACCAAGTCACCCCTGTATCCTTGTCCTCTGAGGCACCACAGCTCTCCCAGCCTTGTCAAAGGGTACCTAACATCAGAGACCCTGTTGGACAAAGGTCTTTTGGAGCAACTTTTTTGGCACTTGAAGATGTTACATTTTTAGCAGCTGCTTTTTAACATCCAGGGATTTCACTAACTCTGGGTTATGCAAACACAGTTCAGTTTCAGTTTCCTCCCAGCACGGTGGTAGAAGAGCCACAGGAAGCAGCTCAGCAAGTTTCAGTGACTGCTAAGACTCAGTAAAAGCAATCTGGAAGCCTCTATTGTTTAGAGAAAAGGTGAGTATCAGCTGCACTCTGCTCCTAAAGAAGGCTGTGAAGTCACCATAGCTGAGCTTTTATATCAAGTACAAATGTATCACCTGAACAGCAGTGTCTGTCTCTCACACAGCTAACAATGCAGCACAGGAATGGTCTGAGGGTGCTCTGTGGTCTGTGCCTTGCAGGACAGGGTAGGTGATCCCCAGGTACTGTGCTCATCTATAAATGGGTTACCAGAAGGGACAATACAATGCCTTCTGCTCCACTCAGGCTGTACC
The DNA here is from genome assembly GCA_022605575.1 of Laterallus jamaicensis coturniculus. Taxonomy (NCBI): domain Eukaryota; kingdom Metazoa; phylum Chordata; class Aves; order Gruiformes; family Rallidae; genus Laterallus; species Laterallus jamaicensis. Next base: position 9,834,116 of record JAKCOX010000025.1, read on the forward strand.
TGTCTTCTGCAAGTCTCTGTTGTCCCAACATTATTTACAGCTGAGACAGCCCATGCCAAAATTACATCAGCAGGAGGACACAGCTAGTTCCTCAGCTCACCCATGGGGACACTTTACTGTCTTTCACAATGTGACACATCAGCATCAGGACTGCACATTAAACTACTGATGAGTCAGGCCATGCAATTTCAAAACAACTCCAGCTATACCTTTAAGTGCTTTAAAACTTGAGGGGAGGCAAAGGGAGAGCAGGGGCTTGGAGCAGCAAAGGAAGAATTTGGAGGGGGTTGGCTAGTTCTGGTTCATTTCTTCATGGACACTCTTCCTGTGAAGGAAGATTCCAGTTGTCCTGGAATAAGGTTCTTAGAGAAGGACACATTCACAAGGACCAGAACAGACTGGCTTTTCAGGGATTTCCCATCTAGATGGAAAGGAAGAGGCAGGATACTAAGGACTGATGAAGGCAATGGATAAGCAGACTGGGCTAAGAGCATGTCTGTCTCCAGTGTCTGAGTGGGACTGGATGGAAGGTCAAGGGTTTCTGGGGGCAGAGCCACTGTGCTGACCTTAAATTATTTTATTCCTTTAGGCACACAAGAGTCTGACCTTGTAGGTCATTTTTATTTTTGACAGACCTCAGACAACTGCTTACCATTTGTGGCATTCTAAGGCTCTTCCTTCCAGGGTGAGAGGTCAAGCTTGTCAATCTCCTGGCAGTCAGTGAAGTTCTCAGGATAACTGTTGACCCTGAACACATCCCTGGGTATCTTTTTGATATGGGTGTTGTCACAGAGCACTGTTGGCAGTGAGACTCTTCTCAGTGCATCCAGCTGCTCCCAAGTGAAAACTCCTGGTCGTTCCCACCAGAATCTGCAATGATAATTTCAGGAGCAGCTTGTAGTCTCCTTGAAGGCACTTGGTGCTTGTTGCTTGCCAAGATGAGAACCTGGCCAAGTTACGTCTCTGCTCTGGTCCCCCTTGATTCATCAGGCATCTGGCACACCCCTTAGGAAAGAGTCCCTGGGATCTGTCCAGGTCTGGATGCTGGCACTCATCTGCTAGTGCAGAGAGCCTGTCCCTTCCATGCAGCAGCACTGGGCTGCTGGGACACAGTGACTCATCCTCAGTACCCTGTGAGCAAATGTCACCTCAGGCAGAGACTACTGCAGATCACCCATGGCCTGGAGCTGATGCTCCTCAACCACAGGGGTCTGAAGGAATGGGCTGCAAAACAGAATTATTTCACAACTGGGCTAAAATCAAGGTGTGATCCTTGCTGGGAGCACTCACTGGTGTGCTGGAGATGGGCTGGATAAGTGCCTTGCATGACATGTCAGCTTTTCTCCCCATTATAAGTGCCCTGGGGGAGGTTTGGTCTCAGCGCTGCCTACCTGTCACCATCACGCAGGTTCCTGAACTGGGTGCCAAGGAGGCAGGCCAGGAGGGGTCCAACTCTGCCCTTGGGAATAAAGGGCTCTGCCACTGCCCCGATCCAGAGGTCAATATTGTTTGGTGTCCCATACAGCTCCATGAACTTCTTGGCCAGTTCAGGATTGCCTAGCACCTCAGAGAATTCCTCTAGAGTTTGGGGCTGGGAGAGCCCACAGAAGCGCCTCCAGGCATTGTAACCTGCAAGAGAATCATAGAATGGCAAGGGTTGGGAGGGACCCCAAGGGTCACAGCGCTCCAACCTCCCTGCCACAGGCAGGGACACCAACCTCAGGCCTGGAGCTACACAAGGTTGCCCAGGGCCCCATCCAACCTGGCCTTCAACACCCCCAGACACGGGGCATCCACCCCCTCTCTGGGCAGCCTGTTCCAGCCCCTCACCACTCTCTCTGGAAAAAACTTCCCCCTAATATCCAATCTAACCCTTCCCTCCTTTAGCTTTAATCCATCTCCCTTGTCCTGCCAGTGTCTGTCCTTTGAACAAGCTGATTCCCCTCCTGTGTCTCTGCTCCCTTCAGGGACTGGCAGGCTGCAATGAGGTCCCCCCACAGCCTTCTCTTCTCCAGGCTGACCCAGCCCAGCTCCCTCAGCCTCTCTTTGTAGGGCAGCTGCTCCAGCCCTCTGAGCATCCTTGTGGCTCCTCTGACCCCTCTCCAACAGCCCCACATCTTTCTTGTGTTGGGGCCCAGCTCTGGACACAGGATCCAGCTGGGGCCTCAGGCGGGCAGAGCAGAGAGGGACAATCCCCTCCCTGTCCCTGCTGCCACCCCTCTGCTGATGGAGCCCAGGATCCCATTGGCCTTGTGAGCTGCCAGAGCCACTGCTGGCTCATGGGGAGTTTCTCATCCTCCAGAATCCGCAAGTCCTTCTCCCAGGGCTGCTCTCCAGGAGCTCTTCTCCCAGAGCAGGAGCAGCAACTTATCAGGCCCATGTCTCCCCACCTAGGCCCAGCTAGGCTCAGGAGCTAAACTAGGCCTGTGAGCAATATCTACTTCTTCTCGTGGCGCTGAAGGATCTGGAAGATGTCACTGTCCAGACAGTCATGGTTTCAGAAGTCCTTTCTTATGCACACACTAAATTAATGATTTGGGTTGATTTTGCACATGGTCATTGCATCCAGCCAGCTCAGGCTGGTGCTGAAGGGGGAACACACCAGCCTTTGCAGTTTTGGGAGGCAAAATTTCTAGGATCAGAGTCCTGAAAAAGAGCAACTTTTGGCTGTGTTTAACCCATGAGCATCCGTTCTCCAGCACGTGGAGGCAATCGTCACTGTGGGTGCAAGCCACTTCTGCTCTGAGCTGTGGCTTGTCTGAAGACACAAAACAAGCAGTCGATTGGCAAAGAACAAAGCACATATGGTGTGTTTAGCCCCTGTGAAAGCTGAAGTAGGTTGCTTGGATCTGTACCTCCTGTACCACATGTGCTCACTCTGTGCACTACACCACTGTTTCTACTCCTCTTTATTACACTATTCCAACTATCATCATTGCTTTCCAAGCCTTTATATGGTCTTTATAATACAGAGACTTTTTTTGCCTCAGCTTGGCTGTCTATCCATCCTTCATACTCAAATTAAGGTACCATTTCATCCCACTGGTATGGAAAAACTTGATACCTACAGGGAACCACTCTAAACAGCAGAAGGAAAAAAAAACAACCAACATTATTTATAGGATGTGTGGCCTTGTGTGGCCTTACCTGGAAGGCCATGGTCCCTTCCCCGTTGCATGTTCAGGGCTGCTAGATCCAGACCCATGATTGATGTCTGTTCAAAGAGGTGGTTCTGGAGCTCATCCACAAGCAGCTGATTCTGTTTGGCCAGTTTTGCATGATCGACCACCATGCCCCGTATCAGCGGATCAATGCCACCTGCATTCATTGCAAATCAGGAGAAGGGTTTTTTTTGTACCAAGTTCCATCACTGATGGTCCTTTCTGTGCAGCTGAAACAGAGCACAGTGTCTTCTCTACGCTGGGCTGTGAGGGGCTCACATAGCCCTGTATTTCCTTTTCAACATATACTAGTGCATATGTACATGCCTCTGTACACCATCTCCATCCCTCAACCTTCCCTTCTGCAGCCCTAAACCCACTTGTTGGCCACCTGGACCTGCAGGTCCTTTTCTACAGAGCTGCTCCCCAGCCTGCTAGTCCCCAGCATGTACTGATACACAGCATTCTGCCCAAGGGTTAGGTTTTGCAGTGGATTTTGTTTATAATTGGAAAATAGTCAAAAAATATATGTTAAAACATTAAATAGAATCAATGGATGTCTGTTTGGCCATCTTTCTGATAGCCATTAAGACGACAGGATTAGTAAAACACAAGAAAATTTGGTACATGTGGGTATTTTCCTATGTTTTCTGTAATTAATTAGGTAACTCACTTTGAAAGTGACATTTGTCTTTCTCACAAAGATGAGGCCTGCACACACCAGCTGGAGAAGAGCAGGATCCCAAGCAGGATCCCATAACTCCTTTAGAGTCACAGAGAGATGGCCACTGCTGGGAAGCAATTATGCTGGGTGCATCCCCCTCTGGCAATGCCTGCTAATTACAGGGGGGTATAACAGCTTAGATTGACCTAAATGTTATTGACTGACATTTGGCTCATAACTCCTGGAAGAGCATGAGTGGCTGAGCTCTTTGAGTGGATGTGCAATGTTCTCACAGAGGTCAGGAGTGTACAGCAACCTGGGAAGGAGGTTTAATTGTTATGTGTTCTGGTTAATTACCAACATCTTCAGGATGTGAATGCAGTTATTGTGCAACGAACTGAGGAAGACAACACTGAAAGCTGTGCCATGAAAAAGCACAGAAGTGTGTGATGCTGAATCCTTCTCTGATGGGGCTGCTTCTGGGGGAGCTGGGGCTCCATCATGTTCAATGGTAGGAGTGTAATGGGACACAGTTTTTGGCAGGGCTCCTTTGCCCAGGCACAACTCAGAATCAGTGTTAGGATGTGTTTGGTGACAATTCGGCAGGAGTGCAGAATAGTGGCTCAGCAGAGCACCCAGCTATGTCATGAGTGCATTCCAAACTGAACAGTACTGTAACTCCTCAGAGGCCAGTGAAACAGATGGAGATAAAGCAGTTTTGGGGGTCTAGGCTCACATGTCTTTACCAGCTGACCTCCACCAGTGTCTGCTTCAGGACCTCGGCAGGCCTGCTGGTGTCGGGGAAGACAGCATGTCTGCTGGCGGCCTAGCTCTCTTCTCCCAAGATTTAGGCCCTGACAATATCCTCCTGTTCCCATGAGACAGGAAAAGTTCCTCATGCTGAGAGGATCCTAATAATCACATTCTCAAAACACAGCAGCCTTGCTGATAGGGGTACAGGCTGCCCTGAACCAAGAAGCAGTTATGGGAAGGGATTTGGGAGTAACAGAACATGTCAGGAACCAACCATAACAAGAGGGTCAAACAGCAGGTGTGTGGATGCTTTTAGGTATTAAAGGTAAACTAAGGATATTTAGCTATATTACAGAATTGTAGGGGTTGGAAGGGCCCTCGAGAGCTCCTGGGGTCCAACCCCCTGCCAAAGCAGCTCCCCAGCTCATACTGCACAGGCATTCAGACAGGTCTTGAATCTCTCCAGAGATGGAGACTCCACACCCCCTGGGCAGCCTGTCCCAGGGCTCTGGCACCCTCACTGGGGAAAAGTTCTTCCCCAGGTTGGTGGGGAACTTCCTGTGCTCCAACTTGCAGCCATTGCCCCTTGTCCTGTCCCCACAGACACTGAAAAGGGGCTGGCCAATTCCCTCTGCATCCCATCCTTAAGATAATTGTAAACACCAATTAGGTCTCCACTCAGTCTTCTTTCCTCTAGACTGAACAGTTCCAGCTTATTCAGCCTTTCCTCACAGGGGAGATGCTCCAGGCCCTTCATCATCTCCGCAGCCCTTCTCTGGACTCTCTCCAGGAGATCCCTGTCCTTTTTATCCCAGGGAGCCCAGCACTGGACACAACACTCCAGGTGGGGCCTGAGCAGGGCAGAGCAGAGGGGGAGGATCCCCTCCTGTCACCTGCTGCCCACACTCCTCCTGATGCCCCCAGGATCCCATTGTCTCTCTCAGCCCCAGGGCACGCTGCTGGCTCATGGCCACCCTGTCACCCACCAGCACCCCCAGGTCCTTCTCCACAGAGCTCCTCTCCAGCAGCTCCCCCCCAGCCTGTCCTGATTCCAGCAGTTGTTCCTCCCCAGGTGCCAGACCTTACACTTGCTTTTTATCAGAACTTGTTATAGTTACTAACCAATCAATATGGTGTGAACAGTGTGTGTAACCAATTAGCAGTCTTTGAGCTTGCCAGATTTGCAGTAATAAAGGTATAGAATCTGTGTGATTTCACCCAATAAATGGCTCCACCTAAAATTCATATCAAATTGCCTGTTGCTCTTTGCCACTCACCACATGCTGGCAGCCCCACCTTCTTACCTTCCATTACAATCCTCCAAGTAGCACAGAAGGTCAAATGCAGGGGGACGTGGGACAGTGAACCCAAAGGCTGGAAGCAGTCATCCAGACGGGCTACGTAAGGCTGTACTGAGGTATGGCCAAATCGGAAAGCCAGGGAAAAAACATTTGAGACTGTAGGATCCACGTTCTTCTTGTAGCCACGGTACCAAGGGATCCATTTGCTGGTCTCCTCTGCAAGCAGGAGTGGCAGGTAGTCTCTGTATGTTATGATCTAAAAAAGCACAATGGCAGAGCCAGTTGTCAGCAGAAATGCTGTTGAAGCCAAGTGCAGAGCAGGAACACAAACCATCAGCACAGTTGCAGAGGGCTTTAAGACCTTCAGAAACAACAGAGCTGTAGCAATGGCATGACTTTGATTATACGTCTCAGTACAGGCTGGGGGTGACCTGTTGGAGAGGAGCTCTGTGGAGAAGGACCTGGGGGTGCTGGTGGGTGACAGGGTGGCCATGAGCCAGCAGTGTGCCCTGGGGCTGAGAGAGACAATGGGATCCTGGGGGCATCAGGAGGAGTGTGGGCAGCAGGTCACAGGAGGGGATCCTCCCCCTCTGCTCTGCCCTGCTCAGGCCCCACCTGGAGTGTTGTGTCCAGTTCTGGGCTCCCTGGGATAAAAAGGACAGGGATCTCCTGGAGAGAGTCCAGAGAAGGGCTACAGAGATGATGAAGGGCCTGGAGCATCTCCCCTATGAGGAAAGGCTGAGAGAGCTGGGGCTGTTCAGCCTGGAGAGAAGAAGACTGAGGGGGGACCTAATTAGTGTTTACAATTATCTTAAGCATGGGGTACAGGGGGAATTGGCCAGCCCCTTTTCAGTGTCTGTGGGGACAGGACAAGGGGCAATGGCTGCAAGTTGGAGCACAGGAAGTTCCCCACCAACCTGGGGAGGAACTTTTCCCCAGTGAGGGTGCCAGAGCCCTGGGACAGGCTGCCCAGGGGGTGTGGAGTCTCCTTCTCTGGAGAGATTCCAGCCCCGTCTGGACACCGACCTGTGCAGTATGAGCTGGGGAGCTGCTTTGGCAGGGGGTTGGACCCCAGGAGCTCTCCAGGGCCCTTCCAACCCCTACAACTCTGTGCTTCATTTAATACAATAATTCATAAATTGCTTAAAACAAAAAATACCCCAAAGCAGCTTTGGATACCCATGCAGTCTCAGGTGGCCCACCCTTACAATTTTTGACTCCCACAGATTACTCCAGTAGATCTACAAAGCATGGGTCTCCTCCTTTTCCCCGGGGGAAAAAACCCATTCCTGAGTATGCAGAAGACAAAGGGCAAGCAGTGATTGGTACCTGGTTTATGGCAATGACAATCTTCCGACTCTCCTGGTAAAGCTTTTCTCCCTCCCAGTGAGGATTTAGTTTCCTCAGCTCAGTGGCCAGGCGGTTGTGTTCTCGCAGGAAGACGGTGTGCAGTGCTGAAAGCCCCAGGTTTTCAGTCACCCGCTTGTCACCTACAGATTGAAGTATTTTAGGAACTTTGAGAATGGCTTTTTACCTCAGCAGCAGGGTTTTGGCTGAGGAAAGATGAGTAACAACAGCTAGACAGTGTCACTGGCAGTAATGCTCACAGCCAAGCTTCCTAGCAGCCATCATTAGTGTCAGATATTTCTTTCCATCATAGACAGGGCATTCTCTGTCCTAATCAGTTAGAATCATTGGGGAAGAGCCTTTGGGCAATGTAAGCTCTATTGACATGGTTGGGAAGCAGGGGTAAATGTCTCATTTTGTGATAAATCCCCTGTCTGCCTCTCTTTCCTGCTGCACCTCAAGGAGCACGCTGCTGGCTCATGTTAAGTTTGTCATAGTGGATGAGAAACTGAACATGAGCCAGCAGTGACTCTTGCAGCTCACAAGGCCAATGGGATCCTGGGCTCCATCAGCAGAGGGGTGGCAGCAGGGACAGGGAGGGGATTGTCCCTCTCTGCTCTGCCCTCCTGAGGTCCCAGCTGGATCCTGTGTCCAGAGCTGGGGCCCCCAATACAAGAAAGATGTGGGGCTGTTGGAGAGGGGTCAGAGGAGCCACAAGGATGATTAGAGGGCTGGAGCAGCTGCCCTACAAAGAGAGGCTGAGGGAGCTGGGCTGGGTCAGCCTGGAGAAGAGAAGGCTGTGGGGGGACCTCATTGCAGCCTGCCAGTGCCTGAAGGGAGCAGAGGAACAGGAGGGGAATCAGCTTGTTCAAAGGACAGACACTGGCAGGACAAGGGGGCTGGATTAAAGCTGAAGGAGGGAAGGGTTAGATTGGATATTAGGGGGAAGTTTTTTCCAGAGAGAGTGGTGCGGGGCTGGAACAGGCTGCCCAGAGAGGGGGTGGGTGCCCCGTGTCTGGGGGTGTTCAAGGCCAGGTTGGATGGGGCCCTGGGCAACCTTGTGTAGCTCCAGGCCTGAGGTTGGTGTCCCTGCCTGTGGCAGGGGGGTTGGAGCTTTATGATCCTCTGGGTCCCCTTCCAACCCTTGCCATTCTATGATACAACCAGTGCTGGGAACATTTGGCTTTGAAAGTTTGTCTCCCTTCACCCAAGTTGTAAAAACACCTCTGAGAGGTCTGTGAATGTGCCTTCAGCAGAGATGCTGAGAGAAAGCTGGAGGGGGTGCAGGGAAGACCCTCTGAGAGAAGCACTCAATGTCTCCTCACTCAGCCAAGAGCTCTTGTGTGCAGAGAAAGAGAATAACATGCAATGGGAGCACTCTGTATTCTTACACAAACTTTGCAAACTTCACCTTTATATATTTTTTTTTTTTTTAAATATTGTGCCTAAATTAGTCAGGCTTAAATAAATTGATTAAAAACGTTTCATTGCTCGTGTTGATTGAGTTGCAAACTGAATGTTGAATTTTAGGAAGTAAGGCAAAAAAAGTCACTGAGGAGTTTTAAACATTCCTCATACCTATGAAAAGGCTTTTGAAAGGGAGGATGATTTGCTGTAACTCTTTTGGGAAATTAAAAGAAAATACTGTTTGTGTGTTTAAATAAATAATAATTGTTGAATTATTATTCTTTTTTAATTAGGGAGAGGGTCCCCTGTTTCTCACCTTACCCATCATGTCTTGCAGTGCCTAATACAAATAAAGAGAGACATCAGGCACCTGACCATAATGATCCTTTTTGACTCCCTGGGCCACTGAAAACTACTCCAGAGATCATAGAATCATAGAATGGCATGGGTTGGAAGGGACCCCAAGGATCACAGAGCTCCAACCCCCCTGCCACAGGCAGGGACACCAACCTCAGGCCTGGAGCTACACAAGGTTGCCCAGGGCCCCATCCAACCTGGCCTTGAACACCCCCAGACACGGGGCACCCACCCCCTCTCTGGGCAGCCTGTTCCAGCCCCTCACCACTCTCTCTGGAAAAAACTTCCCCCTAATATCCAATCTAACCCTTCCCTCCTTCAGCTTTAATCCATCCCCCTTGTCCTGCCAGTGTCTGTCCTTTGAACAAGCTGATTCCCCTCCTGTTCCTCTGCTCCCTTCAGGGACTGGCAGGCTGCAATGAGGTCCCCCCACAGCCTTCTCTTCTCCAGGCTGACCCAGCCCAGCTCCCTCAGCCTCTCTTTGTAGGGCAGGTGCACCTTACCTGCTTTGAAACAGGGGATGTTCAAGCTCTGGTTGGTGAGAACACAAACACTTTTCGTTTGGTTCTCAAAGGGCAGCAACTCCAGCCCTGCATCAGTGAAATTCTGGTTCACAGCCATCAAGCCCAGGGGGTTGGTCTGGTTCCTTAGACTCCTTGCCACCGCCTCTTCGCTGCCGTACACCGTGCTGGCGTCCATGAAGGAGGTGACGGCGTTGATCTGCTCACGAGTGAACGTCCTGGGGTTGCACACAGAGGCCGACTGGATGAATGGCATGCAGGAGTTGGACCTCAGCATCCGCGGGTCGTCGGGAGGGAACTGGAGCAAACAGACATAAGCAGTGCCCAGGAAAGCCCCCCTTGGGTTTGGTTTTGATGTCTCTTAAGACAGGGAGGGATGGAGTGGGAGCTGGCATACCTTAATTGGGAAGCAAGGGGACCTGAAGGCACAGCTGGTCTCACAGTGGAGCTCTGGGCTGGCTCCTGCCCCACTGGCAGGGGCTAAGTCTATGTCATGGTTGACCCACTGGCCCCAGTGCATGAAGATGTGTGAGAGCTCTTCATCCTGAGTGATGTTCTCGTTGGCTGTGTGAGCAATTTCATTTGACACTTTCCTCACCTGCAGAGGATCCAAATGAAGATGTGTGTGTGACTGTCTCTAACCCCCTGAATTCACCTTTCTCACTCTGAGGCCCCACATAACCTGCTCTTAGGTAAGCTCACAAGAGTCAGTTATGGCACTAACCAGACCCATGCCAAGCCCCAGCAATATTGAAACAGATATAAGTAGCACTTTCTTGATCCCAGACAAGCTCAGCTCAGAAAGCCTTTTACAGCTGACAAAATGTATGTGCACACATCCAGAAAAGTCAAGAAGAGAGCTGAGGAACAGCCAAGCCTGATGGTTTGTACAAACACCCATCATGGTGTATCTGAGCACACGGTGGTGCTGTCTGCACTGAATCTCAGGACACACACTCCTGGACATGCCACACTGTCCATCTCAGGGAGGTATTCACTACCTTTTTGCTCATGTATGTCTCCAACAAAAAGATATCACCCCAAGCCTTCGCTCAGTGGTACAAAACAAGCCTCAAATTAGCACCCAAAATCAGAGGAAAGGATCCAGCCATTTACGCTCTCTGTGCTGCCACTGCTCTGCCTCTGATGGGCACGGTGAGGGCAGCACCCACCACTGTCACCTGGACAAGAGAAAGCTCTCACCAGTGGGAGTGGGAATCCGTGGTACAGCTTTCCTTCAGTTGCTCCTCTGGGGACAGACACCCCATCTTCATACACTGCTGGGAGCCAGCGAGCGAAGGCGCGGTTGGAGGACCCCAGGTAAGGATGCTTCCTGGAACATCACATGAGGAAAAGCAACCACCAGCATTACTTCAGAACTGAACTGGCTTGTAGAGACCAACATTTTCCAGCCCTCTGGTAACAGACGTGACAGCCAGCAAACAGAGAAGTGTATAACACCATGATTATCACTGCAGAGAAAACGAACTCTGACATATAAGAAAAGATGCCATTATATTAAGTTTCTTCAGCATTTCTATCTACATGTAGCACTTCTGCCTCCACTGCTGCTCCCCACAAAACCAGTCCCACAGCAGCACCATTGCCAGTGACCAGGGTGGCCCTACACATGAGAACAGCAGCCACACAGGTATGATGATAGCTGAATATTTTCATATGAACCAGCCTGGGGAAAGTAATATTATCCATGGCAGAGTGGAGCCTCAAGCTGAGTGAGAGACTGGCTCTTAGACCCAAAATCTGCCTTCCTCAGCTCTTCCACTCCCCCCATCCCAAGAAGTCCTTTCCTTCACCCAGCATAGCACATGGAGGGCAATGGGCCCAAGTCTGAAGTTTCCAAGAAATGACATCTTTTTTCCCTGACAGGCACAGGTAGAAATGGAACATCAGCCATAGGCACCACTAGAACAAGCATCTCACTTGTCCTGCCCTGTTGAAAAGTCACACAAATGACTGAGCCATCTATCCTGGGTCAAAGTACAGCCTTGAGCCTCTCCTTGCCCACAAACAAACCCTACCTGTTGTTGCACTCCCCAGTGATGGTCCTGTAAGTGTCATGCTTGGGGCATTTAATGGAACGGATCTGTTGGTAGCAACCAGTTTCTTTGAAGATCACCTCCTTCTGATTTCTGTCCAGCAGGTCTGCAGGAGAAACCATGTAAAATCACATCTGCTCTTACTCTCTTTGGTTTTACCTTCTCAACATTCTAGCCAGCTGAGCCAGAGCTGTGGATATGTAATCGTTCATTTGGGGCCTAAACCCTTCTGGAGATCAGCTCTCACCTCTGGGCTGGGGAAACTGGGTTGGCATGGAGTATGGAGAGCATCCCCATCAGCAGTGTTTTACCCTAGACACAAACCCATGGCCATGCAGTACAACCTGGGCAGGTGGGGGTGAGGATGAGGGGTGGAAGATGGGCTTCTGCTCTCTCAGCGTCCTGGCACTCGGAGTGTTTTGTCCTGGGTTTATCACACTCATTGTTAAGTTGGTTTTACCATCAAAGATACAAGGCAGGCACTGCCAAAGATGATGATTCAAACACCAGGTGGTCTGATTTGCCTCTGAGCATCACAGAATCACAGGATTATAGGGGTTGGAAGGGATCTCAAGAGATCTTGTGGTGGACACCCCAGAAGGAAAGGAGCCATCCAGAGGGATCTTGCCAGGCTGGAAAGATGGGCCTGGGGGAACCTAATGAGGTTCAACACTGCCAAGGGTCAGGGGTGGCACTTGGGCTGGAGGAATCCCAGACACAGATACAGACTGGGAGAAGAGCTGCTGGAGAGCAGCCCTGGGAGAAGGACCTGGGGATTCTGGTGGGTGAGAACCTTAACTCTTGCAGCTCCCAAGGCCAATGGGATCCTGGGCTCCATCAGCAGAGGGGTGGCAGCAGGGACTGGGAGGGGATTGTCCCTCTCTGCTCTGCCCTCCTGAGGCCCCAGCTGGATCCTGTGTCCAGAGCTGGGACCAACACAAGAAAGATGTGGGGCTGTTGGAGAGGGGTCAGAGGAGCCACAGAGATGCTCAGAGGGCTGGAGCAGCTGCCCTACAAAGAGAGGCTGAGGGAGCTGGGCTGGGTCAGCCTGGAGAAGAGAAGGCTGTGGGGGGACCTCATTGCAGCCTGCCAGTCCCTGAAGGGAGCAGAGGAACAGGAGGGGAATCAGCTTGTTCAAAGGACAGACACTGGCAGGACAAGGGGGATGGATTAAAGCTGAAGGAGGGAAGGGTTAGATTGGATATTAGGGGGAAGTTTTTTCCAGAGAGAGTGGTGAGGGGCTGGAACAGGCTGCCCAGAGAGGGGGTGGGTGCCCCGTGTCTGGGGGTGTTCAAGGCCAGGTTGGATGGGGCCCTGGGCAGCCTTGTGCAGCTCCAGGCCTGAGTTTGGTGTCCCTGCCTGTGGCAGGGGGGTTGGAGCTCTGTGATCCTTGGGGTCCCTTCCAACCCAGCCCAGTCTATGATTCTGGTCCAACCCCCCAGCATGTTTCAAGTCTATTCACACAGGGCTGTTGTGGGGAAGGGTTTTATCACCAGGTACTTGGATCACAGCAGATCTGCTCTCTGACACTCCTGCTGTGGTATTTTTTCTGCCTTTAGCTGTTTCTAAGACATTTTGGTCTAAGCCCCATTACCTGTAACATTGAATCTCCAAATCCCAGACAGATGCAGCTTTCTTTTGAGGAGTCTCAAAGTAGTTTCCAAGTAGTCAGCAGCACGGATTGCAGATCTGGTTTTTCCTACTGGGTCCTTTAGGTGCTTCAGGAAATCCATTGGGTTGGCAATCTTTTCCTCTAGTTTTCTCTTTAAGCTAAGCATAAAAGAGACACATGAAGAGCCTTCTCTGCAATCAGACCTCTTCCGTAGTGCTAGGCTGGGTGTGCTTAGATGGGACAGCTCTGCTCACCAAAGACAAGCTGGCTGCTCATCAGCTTTGCACATCATCTCAGGAAGATTTTGGTAAATAAATAATTGTGATTCCCCTATTGCAAGCTTGCATTATGTTCTTGCCACAATACATTTTTTTATACCCTGTGAAAAGCTGTATCAGTGGAAAAATGAGTTAGTGGTTGGATAAAATTTTACATTTAGCATGCCATGAGATATGTTCTGGGACCAGAGAGACAACCCTGGTCATGTTGCTTCTCTTTCTGGTCCCATGGCTCTTTCCTACACAATGAAAAACCTTCTGTAGTGTAGGTGGAGAGCTGCTCCCCCCAGAGCATCCTGCTGCCAGGAACCAGCCCTTTGGAACAATCCAAAGCAGTTCCTGCTGCCTGGAACCAGCCCTTTGGAACAATCCTGGGTTTTGCCTTGCACAGAGTGCTCATTGCACAGCCACACAACCATGCTCCTTCTGGAGAGGGGCAGAGCTTCAGCAGGGAGGAGAGGACTCAGTGTGCAACCACCACTGGCTGCTGAGAGGTGCCCATGGTGAGGGGGCAGTAGTGGCGGCGGGTGAAGGGTGGCCCTGGGGACAGACACCAGAGACCAGCCAAGCAGAGCAAAAGACTGTCTCCAGCTACAAGAGGGAGAGACTTTGAACAAATCTGCATAGGGGAACAGAAGAAACACACAGACATTGCCTCTTATTTCCTCACAGTGTTTGGCCCCTCCTGCAAAAAGGACTCACCTTTTCCGGCCATTCAGATAGGCTTTGTCTACCAGGTCCTTGGCTTCACTAATGATGCTCAGAAGAGATGACCCTGATATCTCCTCTGAGTCCCCTGCTAAAAAAGAAACAACAAATGGAAAGCAGAAATTGAAGTCACCTTGTGATGTACACCAGGAGGTAGATATCCCACAGCATCACTGGTTTGCCAGGGTGTGCTGGAGGCAACTCCCACCCTGAGTTAGTGCTACCTTGACCCCTCTATCTGTGTTTCTCTTGCTCATCTGCTTCCTCCTGTTGCTGAGGTTCTGAAAGTGACAGGACATGAAGGGTCTGTAGAGCAGTAGCTTATTATCTGTTTCATGGAATCGCCTGTGGTGGCTTTGGGAGGCTCTTCTGGAGTTATTTTTCATGCTTCTTGTTGAAACTATTATTCCCCATGAGAATTGAAATGCACAGGAGGCAGCAAATATATAGGAGGCAGCAAATATATGATCTCTGACCCAGTTTCCCCATCAAAAAGTTGTGATCATGTGATTGGAAGACTTGTTGGCTAAATAGGGAATTTCCTTGGACAAGTTTCTTAAGTAGTGACTTCATTGTTAGTGGGTCAATCTGCAGGATGTTTAAAATTTATATTGAAGCAATATCTATCTAGGAACCCAGACTGCATTTTGGCTCACTCTCATTTAAGCTCAGTAGCAGCTGAAGGAGAAACAGAAACTTACTGTTTAGTGAGGAGTCCATTGTCCCAACTAAGCAGAGAGAGATGATGGATCCTAAGAGAGTAATTCTTGGGTTGATGCCTAGAGAGAAGAGCAACATCACAGAATCACAGAATCACAGGGGTTGGAAGGGCCCTGGAGAGCTCCTGGGGTCCAACCCCCTGCCAAAGCAGCTCCCCAGCTCATACTGCACAGGTCGGTGTCCAGACGGGGCTGGAATCTCTCCAGAGAAGGAGACTCCACACCCCCTGGGCAGCCTGTCCCAGGGCTCTGGCACCCTCACTGGGGAAAAGTTCTTCCTGTGCTCCAACTTGCAGCCATTGCCCCTTGTCTTGTCCCCACAGACACTGAAAAGGGGCTGGCCAATTCCCCCTGCAGCCCATCCTTCAGATATTGATAACCATTGATTAGGTCCCCCCTCAGTCTTCTTCTCTCCAGGCTGAACAGCCCCAGCTCTCTCAGCCTTTCCTCACAGGGGAGATGCTCCAGGCCCTTCAGCATCTCTGGAGCCCTCCTCTGGACTCTCTCCAGGAGATCCCTGTCCTTTTTATCCCAGGGAGCCCAGCACTGGACACAACACTCCAGGTGGGGCCTGAGCAGGGCAGAGCAGAGGGGGAGGATCCCCTCCTGTCACCTGCTGCCCACACTCCTCCTGATGCCTCCAGGATCCCATTGTCTCTCTCAGCCACATACATACACTTTCTGAAGAGGCAGGGCTTCACTGAAGCATCAGAAGAGATGAACAGCTCTGGGGACAGGACAGACTATGGGGAAGGAGCACTGGCAGAGGGCACTGTGGTGTTGTCCTGCTCAGGAGGGTCTTTCTCAGGTGGGTGGTGTGAATGTGGTTAGACCCCACACATCTCTCTCTGTCCCTCTGTCTTGTGACTGAGAAAAATCAAGATGCACTTGATCCTCCAGCCTTCAACCACCTCTAATTGTCTTTTTGATGCTCCCAGAAATTTGTCCCTATTTTTCAGATTAACACTCAAAATGTGCATCACCTGTTCTCAGCAGTATTATCTTCAAGGGCACGGTGCCTGCCCTGAAAGGAGATTCTCAGCCAAAAGGTTACAATTAGGCCTATTTTAAGTAATTTAGGCAATGTTTTGCCTGTTCAGAACAGGGAAGACAGACAATATTTGGAAGAACTTGTGAACTTCTCACAGTGGAGGCAGTTATTTTACATTTACAATCTGTGGAAACCCCACCACCATCTTCAGAGGGATGAAGGCTGCTTATTCCTATATTGCAGGGCAGTTCTACCTGAGGCAGAAAAGTTGCCCTTCCTCACTTCTCAAAATATTTCACATATGGGGGGAGAAGCATGAAGGGCCACCAGTTCCTGATGGTCTTCACTGCTCCTCATCTCCTTGGGCTCACCCATACCCACACCAGGAACACCAAATCAGCCAAATACAAATATAAGATTGAAAAGCACTCATCTTACCTGCCATCTCTGCAGAGCTGGCAGGACTGGGAAACAAGCCAGTCCTTTATAGCACCTGCACTGGGGCAGAAATTAGCTGGGTCTGACATAGGTGTGGCCAAAAAGGGAGAACTTGGGACCAGACTGAGCCAAGAGGAAATATCTGCTGGTTTGCTTTCCTGGATTAAACAGAAAGGTGCATACTTCTCCATTCCTTTGAGTAAATGTTGACTTCCTTTTTCATAAATCAGTAAAAAGGGGAAAAGAATAAAGGCACACTCTCTACTCTCTGATCCTTACTCTACTCTTTCCCCCTCTACTCTGCCCTTGTTCCCTCTCTGCTCTGCCCTCCTGAGGCCCCAGCTGAATCCTGTGTCCAGAGCTGGGGCCCAACACAAGAAAGATGTGGGGCTGTTGGAGAGGGGTCAGAGGAGCCACAAAGATGCTCAGAGGGCTGGAGCAGCTGCCCTACAAAGAGAGGCTGAGGGAGCTGGGCTGGGTCAGCCTGGAGAAGAGAAGGCTGTGGGGACCTCATTGCAGCCTGCCAGTCCCTGAAGGGAGCAGAGGAACAGGAGGGGAATCAGCTTGTTCAAAGGACAGACACTGGCAGGACAAGGGGGATGGATTAAAGCTGAAGGAGGGAAGGGTTAGATTGGATATTAGGGGGAAGTTCTTTCCAGAGAGAGTGGTGAGGGGCTGGAACAGGCTGCCCAGAGAGGGGGTGGGTGCCCCGTGTCTGGGGGTGTTCAAGGCCAGGTTGGATGGGGCCCTGGGCAACCTTGTGTAGCTCCAGGCCTGAGGTTGGTGTCCCTGCCTGTGGCAGGGGGTTGGAGCTCTGTGACCCTTGGGGTCCCTTCCAACCCTTGCCAGTCTGTGATTCTAAGGCACACATCTCTGCAAGTGAAAGAGGTCAGCTTAAATTTATGATGGTAAAAGATAATGGTGGAGTTTGGTTGCTTTGTCCCTGTTGGTTGACATCTCTGATGGTTTGGGAAGCCAGAAATGAGTCGTTTTGCCAATGTGCACTTGTGGAACATACTGAGGTGGAATCTGTGGAATATACAGCACATTTGAATGAGGGACCTGCCAAAATTAGTATTGGGTCCCATTTAAACTTGCTTAATGAAATGATTTGTATAATTAAACAGTAGTCAGATCATCAATGATCATCAGTCATGGCAGGCTGGTGAAGTTCCCACTGCCTGGAAAAGGGGAATCACAGCCCCAGTTTTTAAAAGGGAAAAAAGGAAGAGCTGGGCAACTACAGACCTGTCAGTCTCCCCTCTGGATGAAAGGCAAGATCATGGAGCAGATCCTCCTGGGAACTGTGCTCAGGCACATGGCAAGCATGGACACATTGGGTGTCTGATGGCTTCACTAAGGGCAAATCATGCATGACAGATTTGGTGGCATTCTGTGAGAGGGTTACAGTCTTGGTGGATAAGGGAATAGTGACAGATGTCAGCTACCTGTATTTGAGCAAAGCATCAGACACTCCTGCACAACATCCTTGTCTCTAAATTGGAGAGACTTGGATTTGATGGATGGACTACCCAGTGGATAAGGAATGGGCTGGATGATCAAACTCAAAGACTTGAGGGCAATGACTCCACGTGCAGGTGGAGAGCAGTGGCAAGTGGCATTCCTCAGGGTTCAGTACTGGGACCCAAGCTGCTCAACGCCTTTGTTAGTGACATGCACAGTGGGACTGAGTCCATCCTCAGCAAGCCTGGCAATGGCAACAAGCTGTGTGGGGGGCCAACACACTGGAGGGAAGGGATGGCATCCAGAGAGACCTGGACAAGCATGAGACATGGGCCTGTGCATACTGCTTGAAGTTCAACAAGGCCTGGTGCAAGGTTCTGCATGTGGGTTGAAGGCCATCCCTCAAGGGGCTCCAGGAGAGCTGGAGAGGGGCTGGTGCCCAGGGCAGGGAGGGCCAGGCCCAGGGAAACTGCCTTCAGCTGCAGGAGGGCAGCTGGAGGGGGGCTGGGAGGCAGAAATCCTTCCTGGGGAGGGGGGAGGCCCTGGCACAGGGTGCCCAGAGAAGCTGGGGCTGCCCCTGGATCCCTGGCAGGGCTCAAGGCTGGGTTGGATGGGGCTCTGAGGACCCTGGGCTGGTGGGGGTGTCCCTTCCCATGGCAGGGGCTTGCATCTAGATGATCTCTGAGGTCCCTTTCAACCCCAACAGCCTGTGATTCCATGAGCCTATGATTTGGAAATGCATCTAAAGTAACTGCTGGACATTGTGGGTAACAAAGACTGGACAAAGAACAAGTGGCACAGAGCAAGCTCGAGCTGTCTCCAGAGAAATCATACACACATTCATGGGGGCAATCACAGAGCTTTACCTGTGCAAATAACAACAGGCCAGAGGCACAGAGTAGGAGATTCCACCCTCAAATGTCTGTAAAGGACAAAAAGTGCTGTGCCAGCTGAGGGCTTCAAGGTGGATCACAGCATCTCCACAGTGAGAGAAGGGGCTGTGCTTTCAGCCAGCAGGTGGGAAGGCAGCAGCAACAGTTTAATTCTCTGGACATCAGTCAGGCTGAGCACAAAAGACAATGCTGAATTCTTACCAACCATCAGCCATGTAAATCTCACAAGATTAGGTTGACAATCCTTCCTACTGTCCAAATATTTTCATAGTTCTTATTAAGCCAAGGCAAATAAGAAGAAAATATGAGAAAAAGGAACTGCTAATAAGCAGATATCATTTGAAATCTTGAAATAAAGGGGGAAAAAAGATCTTTGAAGGGCAGATTTACAGAAGCTGAAAAGACAATGTCAGTATCTGTCCCATAAGGAGAAATTCAAAAGCAAAAGCAGGAGCTGTCCCCTTGTACCAGAGGGACTCTGGCCACCCTGGCAAGTGTTCTGCTTACACAAAATACATAAGCAGAAGCCCAGGTACCCCAGGGGGGCTTTGCTATTCCTTTTGTATTTGTGACATGTATCATTGCAGTGGCACTGGTGCCTCAGTGACAGTGTGGAAACTCCTTACCCAGACACCATCTCCCTTTGGGGTGAGTGCTGGCATCTGCAGGTGGCCCGATGCTGCTCCCAGGGCTGGAGGCACCTGCCATGCCAAAGCTGCATTAACATGGATGTGTCCTGCCTGGGTGTCAGTGTGGCACCCAGGGCTTTCAGACGTGCATGGGCAAGCTCTACATCACCTCCAACTAGGAGTTAGGCTGATTTGGTGCATCCTTTTGACCTTCAAGAAAGACCATGGTATCCTGCCCACCAAGAATCACATTCATTCAGCAAAGCATGCCAGTCACCTCAGCAGCCAGAGCATAATTATCCATTAATTACCCAACCAAGCATCAGATTCCTCCATCCAATCTCCTCTCTGTCCTGGGTGTTTTAAAGCTGCATTTTCCTTCTCTTTCAGGCTCTTGATGCTGCTAACACCACTTCTCAGCTGCAGCTCTTCCCCTGTAAATCCCAGTGTAAATCTAGCAGCCTGTAGCTATGTGGCCACTGATGGTGTTAGCTAAATATGTAATCAAGCATTAGCTGTGGCAACAAGGTTATTAAACTTAAGCAACACAAAGAAAGAAAGAAAGAGCTCTTTATTACATTCCATATTGTCCCATCCCAGTGGCACAAAGCAACATCCTTCCCTTCCCAGTTGGACACACCTCTGGTTTTCCTGCCAGCTCTTTCCAGTGCTCATTGTCACAACACAGACACATCTCTGCTGGAAACAGGCCATTCTGAACCATGGTATCTCAAGGTTATCAGGGATTAAGGAGCTAATTTAGGTACAGCTTCAGACACAGAAAGTTTCTTCTTCACCTGCCAGTGGCATATTTTTCCTATAAATCGAACTGTGGATTTATTGACATACTACTGAGAGCCAATAGTTGGCACAAGCCAAGCCTGACCTTGTCCAGGGCACAGTGGCATGGAAGAAAGACTACAGGTTTACAAAACCATACCCATCTTCTGCTCCAACAGAGGAAGGGCAGAGCCTGCAAAGGGATGGAGTGAGTGGGACAAAGCAGAAAAAAGTAAGAAGTGATAGGTTATCAGCACAGAAATTGAGGGCAAGTAGAGGATGGGGTGATGGGGCAACATTTAATACAACCAGGTAGGTCCAGCTTTAAAAATATAAAGGCTGCAGCTCTAAAAAGTAATGTTAACTCTTTATGGAGAAGTCTCTGGACAGCAGAAGATTTACAGAAGGTGGTGCACAGGAGGATGCTGCTGCTGAGAATACACTGCACAGCTCATAGACCAGCTCTTTTGGAATAGACACATCCAGGCTCTGGATACGACGATGATCCAGAGCTGGGAGGGGTGGCTGACAGGCAGGACACTGCGCTGCCATCCAGAGACCTGGCCAGGCTGGAGAGCTGGGCAGGGAGAGACCAGATGAGATTCAACAACAGCAAGTGGAGAGTCTGGCACCTGGGGAGGAATAACTGCTGGAATCAGGACAGGCTGGGGGTGACCTGCTGGAGAGGAGCTGTGTGGAGAAGGACCTGGGGGTGCTGGTGGGTGACAGGGTGGCCATGAGCCAGCAGTGTGCCCTGGGGCTGAGAGAGACAATGGGATCCTAGGGGCATCAGGAGGAGTGTGGGCAGCAGGTCACAGGAGGGGATCCTCCCCCTCTGTTCTGCCCTGGTCAGGCCCCACCTGGAGTGTTGTGTCCAGTGCTGGGCTCCCTGGGATAAAAAGGACAGGGATCTCCTGGAGAGAGTCCAGAGAAGGGCTACAGAGATGCTGAAGGGCCTGGAGCATCTCCCCTGTGAGGAAAGGCTGAGAGAGCTGGGGCTGTTCAGCCTGGAGAGAAGAAGACTGAGGGGGGACCTAATCAATGGTTATCAATATCTTAAGCATGGGGTGCAGGGGGAATTGGCCAGCCCCTTTTCAGTGTCTGTGGGGACAGGACAAGGGGCAATGGCTGCAAGTTGGAGCACAGGAAGAACTTTTCCCCAGTGAGGGTGCCAGAGCCCTGGGACAGGCTGCCCAGGGGGTGTGGAGTCTCCTTCTCTGGAGAGATTCCAGCCCCATCTGGACACCGACCTGTGCAGTATGAGCTGGGGAGCTGCTTTGGCAGGGGGTTGGACCCCAGGAGCTCTCCAGGGCCCTTCCAACCCCTACAGCTCTGTGACTCTGTGATACAGGCTCGACACTGCATGCTCTTTGTGGAGTACATAAGGGGCCAGCCCCAGAGCAGTATGTAGACTGAAAGCACACAGAACCTGTGGGCTAAGAGGTTATTTCCTCTTTACCATTCTATAGAGCTGTAGCTCTCCCACCCAGAGCACTTTCCTTCTGCCCATGGTTCCAACCAATACACCCCATCAGCTAGCAGCTCTGGAGGAGGGAAACTGGCACACCAGGAGGGTCTCACTATCCAGCCTGGGATGTGAACCTGTGTGGTTTGCTGAGAAAATCTCCTCATTCCTCCAGAAGGAGCTGGCCCCCATCTTTCAGCAGTTGCACATGTGTGTGAGGGCCCCATGGGATAGTGAGCTCCCTCCTCATGCTTCTCTCAATAGGAACTTTTAGTGTTGGAGTGACAGCAACAGCAAGAGATGCTCAGGAGGTGGCACCACAGGTCTTTCCAGCATCACTGAGGTGTTCATTTCAGGGGGGTTATCCAGCTGCATGATGCCCAGGAGTCAGTTTATTACTTCTCTTTGAAGCTCTCCTTTAAAAGCTCACCACTCATCAACGCCCAAGGCTATGAAGCCTTCTTAAAGTCTTCCCTGAGACTCCTTAGCCATGATGAGGTACTCTGGGCAAGCCTACAGTGGCTCTGCCTGCCATCCAGGAATAAATGAGCCCAGCAGCCTGGGCACAGCCATCAGTGTGTGTGGACTGCTTGCCACCTCTTTCCAGAAACAACACTCTCCTGGTTTCAGCTGAGACCAGCTAAACTGGGGTTGGAACTCTGTGACCCTTGGGGTCCCTTCCAACCCAGACCAGTCTGTGATTCTATGTCATGCTCTGCTTACATAAGGGGCTTGGAGACAAGGAAGGATGGAGGTCAGTGATGTGGAGAGTTATAGTGTTTGTCTTCCTGAGTAACAGTTATGAGCTTTCCTGGAGATGGCTGAACACCTTGCTGATGGGATGGGACATGGGGAATGAATCCCTTGTCTTGCTTTGCTGCTTTTGCTTTTCATATTAAACTGTCTTTATCTCATCCCAGGAGTTTTCTCACTTCCACTCCTCTGACTTTCTCCTCCATCCTGCCATGGGGGGAAGTGAGCGAGTGGGTGGGTGACTGAGTGTGGTGCTTAGCTGCTCCTAGGGTAAAACCACAGCAGACACCCATGGCATGACCACCCATGGCCTCCCCAGGCTGTACTGTGGGCCAGCCTGAGTGCCCTTGCTGCACTCGTCAGTCCTGTGCCCATGGGGGCTATGCCAGCTCAGCAGTAGCACATTCAGATCTAAGACCTCCCCAGTGAGCAGGCACCATTCCCAGGGCAGGAAAACCATGGAAGGCTGGCTGTGACTTCCTAGCACAGTGTTTGGACCCACCACACCCACCAGGACAAGACAATGCACATCCATCCATGGAATGACTTCACCTTGCAAGGTCCAAACTTGACTCCTGTCCTGAACAGCAGTTAGCACACCTCTTCCTTGTAAGGAACTCTCCTTCCCCAGGGGCCAGACCCTTCTTCCTCTTCCCATGGACCAGGCTCCCTCTCTTCTCCAGGAATAACATCTCCTCCTCATGGACCAACCCCTATTCCTGCTCCATCACTTGGTAAAACCCCTGTTCCATCTCTCCCACTTTTCTTTCTGACTGTGACTGAGTATCAGAGTGGAGAAGGGGAGATGACTTCTCTGGAGAGGGGGTTGGCAAGTCTAGGGGACCTCAGCTGCCATGTAGGCCAAGCAGGGGAGTTTCTCTATGTCTTCCTGCTCTGGAACTAATTCCCATCTTATCTGGGAATCTGGGACACACCTGAGCAGTTGTCAGGTGCCTAGAAAGTCCCTGGAGAATACATGGCTTTAAAAGCTCCAGACATTTATTCAAACAATGAGGGAATGGAAGAAGCTTTAGATCCTCCCTGTAGTCTTCATCATGCCATACCTGCTGGGAGACACAGGAGTCAGTGGCTGCAATGGACTCCCCTTCCCTAGAGAGGCAGAAAACAGCAAATCATAAAATCACAGAGTCATTGTGGCTGGAGAAGACCTGTAAGATGATCCAGTCCAAGCATTTTTCTGTGTTCTTCTCCAGCCCAAATGTACATATCATTGCTTTCTGGTGGGGCTGGATGGACACCTGGAGGAAGCAGCCTGAGCTGGTGAGAAGACACTGAGCAATCCTGGAGTAAAGCAAAGAACAGCCCAGGCAGCTGAGACATTGAATGCAGGGATCAGGGCTTGTAGGGGAGTGCCTCAAAGACAGACCCACCAAATATAAGATGAGCTTCAAAGCTGCATTTCAGTTTTGAGTCCCTTTTTTAGGAGATTGGTTTCTGATTCCTTGGGAAGAGGGGTTACCTCTGTGTGCATTTCCTTTGTAGTGATGGGTGGGATCTCACACACAACACTTCCAGGAGATTTTTCTGCCCCCTTTCTTGCTGGCTTTGCCCCTGCCCATCAGCTTTTTTGTCTGTCCCAAATAACTTGGGCATAGTGGGCTCGGTAATCTTCTGGATGTCATCTTTATCTGTGCAGTATGAGCTGGGGAGCTGCTTTGGCAGGGGGTTGGACCCAATGATCTCTTGAGGTCCCTTCCAACCCCTACAACTCTGTGATTCTGTGATTATCATGAGTAGATGTAAGAAGTTAGCACAGATTTGGGGGTCTGATTCAGTGCTTAGCCATGTGAAGGAACATCAGCACAGCCAGAGTTTGCAGGGTACCCACAATGTACAGGTAGTAGAACATCACACATCATTGCATGACAATCAGTCAACAGCTTGAGCACAGTTTTAGGGTCAGGATGAAGGGTGTTGACATCACCCCAGGCAATGGGACACAGCAGTGAGTGTGACCACACTGTGCTGGGCCCAGCAAAGCCACTGCTCCAGCCAGGCAGATGCTACTTTCTGCAACCTGGAAGATCAAAGATGAAAACCTGCAAGCAGAAGCAGTCCCTGAGCATTTATCTGAAGAGGAGCAAGGTCTGTCTCATGACTTTGTGGTTTTTCTGCATTGCATAACACTGAAAAGTGCCATTTGTCACCAGAGAAGAGCTGTCAGGTCTCTGTTGAACTCAGACTTCCCTGTAAACACATCCTGTTCTTTCTCCTAGGCCAGGTTGTTTTGTCTGTAAATATCACCAGAACTGCAGATGAAAATAGGTGTTCACTGCTGGGGACATGAGATTAGATAAGAGAAATGTCAGCAAAAAAAAAAAAAACCACCCCAAGCCCAACTCTGAGAAATATTGTGGGAATTCTGGCCAGTGCCATGGAAATCTGAGTCTAACCAGGCTGCAAGAACCAGCTGGGGGGTGTGGTGTCCTCCAGATCCTTCTGTCTGGGCTCCAGAGCTCTTCAGACCACACCTTTCACCCTCCTTAATCCCTTCAGAACTCTCTTTCAAGGTCTGGACCCCTCCAAGTACCTTCTCTCCCCTCCCAGTCCTCTCCACGTCCCCCCAGTGGGGTCTGGACCCTCCTGTTCTCTCCATACACACTGTGGACCCCTCCAGACCCCTCTTTTGGGGCTCTGGAAATGTGAAGGTCTATGTCTTCTGGCCTGGTGTCTCCAGGTTCCTCCACTTGCCATGTGAAGGATGTTTGAATCCTTACCCTGAAATGAAACCTGGCCTCAACAGACCTCTCCAGGTACCACAAGGACACTACTTCATCCTCAACAGGAGTAAGGAGAAATAGCTCCTGACGGTTCAGAGACCTCATCTTCACTAAGTCCTCATCTTCACTAGCATCCTGCCCATCAGGATGCCCTTTCCAGCTCTGAAGGCTCTCCACTCTTGTGCCATGCTCTAACCTGGACCCCACAGTCCCTTCAGGAGATTTAGGGAATGTATGTCCCACCTCTGAACATGAACATGGCACCTTGCATGGGGGGGGGGGGGAAATCTGGATAACTAAAAAGATTTAATTTAAGCTCAAAAGTCCTTCCATAACTGTTCAGAGGCAGCATTCCCCTCCCTCACCTCTATCTCCATCCCATATCCTGGCCTTGCTCTACTCTCCAACTCACACATCCAGTGTTGGAGCTTGTTTGAGCACCTGGTTCCCAACGCATCGATGAGCCTGAGCAGGTGACCATCCATGCCCAGGCATCCTGGGCATAGTAGAAGAGCATGACTGGGAGAAGAGCTTCTTGAGAGTAGCCCTGCTGAGAAGGACCTGGGTGTCACAGTGGATGAGAAACTGAACATGAGCCAGCAGTGGCTCTGGCAGCTCACAAGGCCAATGGGATCCTGGGCTCCATCAGCAGAGGGGTGGCAGCAGGGACAGGGAAGGGATTGTCCCTCTCTGCTCTGCCCTCCTGAGGCCCCAGCTGGATCCTGTGTCCAGAGCTGGGGCCCAACACAAGAAAGATGTGGGGCTGTTGGAGAGGGGTCAGAGGAGCCACAGAGATGCTCAGAGGGCTGGAGCAGCTGCCCTACAAAGAGAGGCTGAGGGAGCTGGGCTGGGTCAGCCTGGAGAAGAGAAGGCTGTGGGGGGACCTCATTGCAGCCTGCCAGTCCCTGAAGGGAGCAGAGGAACAGGAGGGGAATCAGCTTGTTCAAAGGACAGACACTGGCAGGACAAGGGGGATGGATTAAAGCTGAAGGAGGGAAGGGTTAGATTGGATATTGGGGGGAAGTTTTTTCCAGAGAGAGTGGTGAGGGGCTGGAACAGGCTGCCCAGAGAGGGGGTGGGTGCCCCATCCCTGGGGGTGTTGAAGGCCAGGTTGGATGGGGCCCTGGGCAACCTTGTGTAGCTCCAGGCCTGAGGTTGGTGTCCCTGCCTGTGGCAGGGGAGTTGGAGCTCTGTGACCATTGGGGTCCCTTCCAACCCTGGCCATTCTATGATTCTATGATCCATCCAACCATGCCCATGCATCCATCTATGCCTGTGGGACTGTGCCAAGCCTGACTGGGTGTCAGGACTTTGCTCCTCCCCAGTAAGTTGTAGTGGGTTGGCCTTGGCTGGACACCACCAAGCCACTCTGTCACTTCCCTGCACTGCAAGAAGGGCAGAAAAACAAGATGGGAAAATGTTCCTCTCCTCTCAGCTTTTCATTGCTGTGGTCTGGTGTGTTGCTGGGGTCAGTCTGGGCCAGCTGTCCTGGCTGTGTCCTCTCCCAAGATCTTGCCCACCCCCAACCCAATGCAGCAGGAAATGTTGGAGGGACAGGATTAGTGCTGTGCCAGCATTGCTTGGGGGTAGCTCAGTGTTATCAACACCTTGCTCATGATGAATACACAGCACTGTGAGGGCTGCTCTGGGGAAAATTCACTCTGCCTCAGCCAGACTCCAGCTCAGATGATCTGCCAGTGGAGGAGAGAAATCAGTGGCAGGGAGGGTGGCAGCACAGCCAGACCTTCTTTTGGGGCTGGTACTCCCCATGCTGGCTGTGCAGCAAGGGCCAGGATGGCAGAACCTGCATCCAGAGGATGGTCAGGGCCTGGAGCGGCCCACGGGGCAGGGTGACAGGCACAGGCCCCTGTGGAGGCCGCAGGCCAGGAGGCTGTGCTGGCTGAGTGGTGAGGCTGTGCTGGCCGAGCAGTGAGGCTGTGATGGCTGAGGAGTGAGGCTGTGCTGGCCGAGCGGTGAGGCTGTGCTGGCCGAGCAGTGAGGCTGTGATGGCTGAGGAGTGAGGCTGTGCTGGCTGAGTGGTGAGGCTGTGCTGGCCGAGCAGTGAGGCTGTGATGGCTGAGGAGTGAGGCTGTGCTGGCCGAGTGATGAGGCTGTGCTGGCCGAGTGGTGAGGCTGTGCTGGCCGAGTGGTGAGGCTGTGCTGGCCGAGCAGTGAGGCTGTCAGTGAGGCTGTTCTGGCCAAGCAGTGAGGCTGTGATGGCCGAGCGGTGAAGGCGTTGGACTTGAAATCCAATGGGGTTTCCCCACGCAGGTTCAAATCCTGCTCACAGCGCCAGCTTTTACTGGCCCTGGCCAGGGGAGCAGACCTGCACCTCCTTATTACCCAAAGAAACCCTGCAGTGCCACGGCCACCCCACACCGCCATGTCACCCTGCTCCCTATACCCCACACCTTGCTCCCTACAGCCCATAACTCTGCCCCCTGCAGCCATGGCACCCTGCTCCCTATACCCCACACTTTGCTCCCTACAGCCCATAATCTTGTTCCCTGCTCCCTACAGCCATGTCACCCTGCTCCCTACACCACATCACCCTGCAGCCGTGTCACCTTGCTCCCTATACCCCACACCTTGCTCCCTACAGCCCATAATCTTGTTCCTTGCCCCCTACAGCCATGTCACCCTGCTCCCTATACCCCACACCTTGCTCCCTACAGCCCAAAATCTTGTTCCCTGACCCCTACAGCCATGTCACCCTGCTCCCTACAGCCCATCACCCTACAGCCGTGTCACCCCACTCCCTATACCCCACACCTTGCTCCCTATATAGCCCATATCCTTGTTCCCTGCCCCCTACATCCCAGCACAGGAACAGGCAGCTCCCCAGCTAGGGTGTTTCTCTGCTGGCAGGGTGCAGCCTGATGGCACTGCGGGGACATGGGCTGCTGCCACCCTCCAAAATTCATCCAACCCTCACCCACCCCATGCACTGGATGTGGGACCTCCTGAACCCATGTGCTGGAACTGCTTGAGGCCTGTGCAGCCACCCAGGAAAAGGTTGGGAGGTGCCAAGGCCTTTCCCTGGCTGGGAATCGAACCCAGGCCGCGGCAGTGAGAGTGCCGAATCCTGACCACTAGACCACCAGGGATGAGGTGCTGAGGGGGCTGGACTTGACCAGCCAGGCCCTGAAGGGACAGGAACACTTGGGCCCCACAGCCCAAGGAGAGGACCAGATGGGATGGAAGCCACAGCCTTTCTGGGAAGTTTGGAGAGATACCTGCCCCTTCCTGAGAGCTGTGGCACTGGGAAATCCCTCTGTGTGAGAGGACATCCCTGGGAAGCAGGAGGTGGCTGTGCTGGGGCTCTGACAACTGCTGGAGGCAAGCTTAGGGAAGCAAATGGTGGTCCAAGAAAGGACTTCACAGTCCCCTGGAGCTTCACCAAGGAGGTGCAGCGCTGGTGCAGGTGGAGCATGGACCCCTTTGTGGTGCTGTACACTGCCAGGCTTGTGTGACCCACACCCAACTGGGCACAGGGATTCCAGTGTCAGTCCAGGCACATGGCCAGGCTCTGCCTGCAGTCACCTTGGGAGAGGTGGAATGGTGTAGGTACAGGCTGATGGCTGTGAGCAGATCACTCCCCGCTCAGGGGAAACAGGGGTCTGACTGAGGGACTGTGTCTGCAGCCCCCCTTCCTACTGGCCTGGCATGTTTATCTAGGGGAAAACAGCTGGTTGGGGCCACCTTTGGAGATTCCATCTGGAGCTACAAGGAGCTGGGCTTCCAGAACGTTTCCTGATGGAGCAGAGGCTTTTGCCTCCATCTACCCAGCAGCAGGAAGAGTGGCCTCCTCAGCCTGTGTGCTCAGGGAGGGAGTCACAGGCAGCAGGATGGAGCAGGCACTGCCCAGGCATCCTGCAGCAGGGATGTTTGTGATCCCCCACCCTTGGAGACCCCACCTAGGAGACACAGCCTGTTTCCTTGGCCCTGGACACCCCACTTGAGCAACTAAGATTTAAGAATACATTGCACTTAAAAAAAACCCCCATTTTAAAAAGAGGCTTAGTGAGGCTGGGGACAACCCAGAAGAGACTCTTCTTCCCTCCCACCAGCACTCAGCTCCCAGAGGAGAGGTTTTCTGCTGAATAGGAAGATGGAGAGGGGCTGGAAATGCCCCCCCCCCCCCCCCCCCCAACACTTCCCAGGAGGTTCCTACCAGCAGATCCCTTCCCAGGGCAAAGAGCCCAGGACTCAATGTGACAATAGAGCTGTCCAACCCATGTGCTGAACCCCAGCAGCAGCGGGGTTCAAACCCCCGAGGGGGTGAGCGCTGACGCAGACGATGGCACCCAGGGGTGCCCAATGATGGCAGGAGCCCTGCCTGCCTCAGGCTGGGAGCAGGGGCCCACCTGTGATGCTGGGCAGCAGGAGGAAGCCCTGCAAGGGCTTCTCTGCAGAGCCTGAGCCGCGGCGAGCTGAGGGAGGGCTCCGGCAACACTTCCCACAGAAGACGGCAGAGGGCCCGGTGCTCCGGGGTGCCCATGTGAGACTGGCAGGGCAGCTGATGGAGACGACATCTCTCTGACCTGCGGGTCTCGGTGCACACAGAGTGGGGAGACCTCCTGGCTCACCTTGCCCCATGCAGCTCCCTAAATGGCCAGCACAACCTTCTCCATCTGAGGTCAAACACCAGCACGGTCCACATGGTCCCCCCCACCCCTGAGCCGCTCCATGGCATGGTCTGGGGTCACAGTGGGACATCTGGCACCCAGCTCCCCTATCCCCATGGTGTCCCCATCTCTGCCCAGGTTTCTCTGCAGTGCCTGGTGGACCCCAGCTGCTGGTCCCTTCCTTTGCCAGCACCTCTCCCCGAGGAGCTGACTCACATTGAGAGAGGAAGGCAAAGGGAGGCAGTGGGTAGCTTTGGTGGGGGGGACAGAGTAGGACAGGGATGAGCAGGGCAGAGTGTCACACTCTGGCAAGAGCTGGTCTGGAGCAAGGAGATGGAGCCCCAATGAGTGGTCCAACACCCTGACATCCCTGTAGTGACAGTCAAAGCTGCAGAATACATCTCCAAAATCCTAGGCGCACACCCCCCCCCCCCCCCCAAAATGAGGGGCAAGGCTGTGCTGTGGAGTGGTCTCAGGGGATTATGCCATCCCTTGGGCACATTGGGTGGCACAAGAGGGAGATGTGTTGGGCTGAGGTACAGCCACTTTGCACTGTCAGAACTATAGGCAAATGTCATGGTTTCAGTTGCCTCTGCAGGCTCTGGGTGGGAGCTCTGGCAGCCCTGCGGTCGGGGCAGCGTCACTATTGCTCTGTGGTTGCTTTGATCTCTATCTGGGCTTGACAGATATTTTGTCATAGGATCTAAGAGTTCCTTCCTGTGCCAGCAGATCTTGGCACACCAAAGCAAGTTCCTTCACACGTCCCACAGCAGGACAGTCTCTGACGGCAGAGGAAGGGGAGAGGAGAGACTGCCATCCCATCAAACGCAGCAAGGAAGGGATGCAGCCCAGGAGCTGCATGTTGGAGCCCAGGAATGTGAGGAGCCATGTGGGCAGACAGGTGGTGGGGCTGTAAAAACTTTCACCCTACAAGCCCAGGATCAGCCTGGAGGCAGCAGGGACTGGTCAGGGCTCTGTACAAAATCCAATTGCTCTTGTAGTGAGATGAGGCTGAGACACATCACCTTGCTGTGCACCCCTACCTGGATTTGGGCACGTGCAGTACATAGATAAATTAATCAAAGCTAATTGCAATACTGGAAGAGATGCCATACAGGAGGGGCAGTGCATAATCTCTCTCCTCATCTCTGAGGGATGTCCCTTGGCAAATTCCTGCTGAGATTTTGCCCCTTGCAAAGCCTGACTACCTGCTAGCATGTTGCTGTTCTGCCCCAAAATGTCACCACCACGCGTTGGTGACAAGCCTGAGGTGTCAGTCAGTCGGCTCAGCTCCAGGTTCTCCACATGCTTCTGCAAGCAGGAGTTCTCAGGCTCCCCAGGACAGCCCCAGCCCCATGAGGATGGCTCCTGGGAGGATAGGTTGGGAAAGCCATGGGCTCTTGACCACACCAGCAGCACCCATGGCACAGCCCATGGGGACTCTCCTTCAACACCAGTCCGCACCCATGGGGACATTGCAGTGACTGGGACGCTGTGGGGGAGGCAGCCCCAACACACCCAGGCACAAGGAGGTCTCTGAGGGCCCCAGACAGATCCACACAGTGTGATGGAAGAGGAGGACAGTGGGGACCAGAAGAGCACTGCTCTGCAGTCCCCACTGCATTCCTGGGGCTGTGGGGCAGCCAGGAAATCCCAGGGAGATGAGTTTGTGGGGCCTCGTGAGCGGCAGCTGTTGCTGAGAGCTGGGTGGGAAAACACCAGGAGGAGAAACCACAGGCTGTGAGGTGGCAGATTTGGTGCCTGTGGCAGAGAAGAGGGAGGTGGAAAAAGGGGAAATGCTCCCCAGGGCACCCCAGGGGAGACCATCACTTCATGGCAAGGACAGTGCAGAGGAACTCTGGGCAGATCATGTCATGAGCCCCATGATGTGCACAAGGGGATGGGGCACTGTGTTGCATGAGAGCTGGTCCCTCTCTGTTCCTGGGACAGGGGAACCTCCTGCTTCACCTTCTGCATCCCTTCTTGTACCAAACCTACACTGGCCCTTGTGTTTGCCCCATGTCTCTGGGAACAGATGGTATTTGTAGAGTCAGACCACCAAGCTGTGCTCACCAGGCCCTGGAGGGGCCTACAAGGAAGCTGGGGAGGGACTTTTTAGAAGGGCAGGGAGTGATAGGACAAGGGGAAATGGCTTTCAATTGGAAGGGGGTAGCTTTAAATTGGATATTATGCAGAAATTCTTCACTATGAGGCACAGGGCCTCTCCCCAGAGGTGTTCAAGGTCAGGCTGGATGGGGCCTTGAGCAGCCTGGGCTGGTGAGAGGTGTCCCTGCCATGGCAGGGGGTGGGACTGAATGACCTTTAAGATCTCTTCCAGCCCAAACCATTGTATGATTCCCCTTCTTGGCTGATGCTGGGGTATGTTAGGAGGGGGTTGGAGGTCCTGAGCTCCATACTGGAAGTGCAGCATTGAGAATTTTGTTTTACAGTGCCAACACTGTCAACCCAGATCTACAACTGGTCTCCAGTGAGCCAGCTGTCCTTGCTGCCTGCACAGGCAAGAGAGCTCAGAGCGTGCCTACTGACTACGCTGCCTGCCTGCATCCACCCTGTGTGTGTCCCAGACCCAGAAGCTGGACCTCTATTGTCCCCAAGCCATTTTGAGAGTCTGAGCACCTTTATCCTCAAGCCTGGGTCCTTGAAATGGAGATTGAATTGAGGTCCTCCTGGTCCTTCAGGGAGGATGCTGAAATGAGTTTGCTGAGCACTGCTGTTGGGTTGGTGAAGAATCTAAGCATGAACCTTTTGCTCAAGGGTGGTTTCATATCCTGTCTTGGTCAGTGTAGCCCTCACATGGGTGTTGATTAGCTCAGACTTTATTTCACCTCACACAAGGGCTATTCTGGTATTTCCTAGACCTGATGCTTCCTTTTTTACAGCCTTTCTGAGGCAAAGGTACTGTGACATCAGCTCCATTGCGCTTCGGAAACTCCACGCTGAAATCTGACTGGCAGGGTTGGCCACCATTCCTATAAAAGGAAGGACCAAGCTAGAACCTCACACCAGACACAGGAGGAATCTGCTCCAGTCCTGTCTCCACACTCCCAACTCCTCTCTGGCCACAATGAAGGTCTCTGCAGTGTGCCTCTCCATCATCCTCCTGGCTGCGCTCTTCTCTCAGGCCTCTCCTGCTCCGAGTGAGTACAGCATCCCTCTGCTCTCTTGGGGTGGATTTTTGATCTGACTGGCAGTCATTTTAAGCAGAACTGGGGAAAAGTTAGCTGGAAAGGTTGAAAACCTGTGTGAAGAGCTTCTCCTGCTTCCTTAGCATTGGTCTTCCCTTCTAGCATCCTTTTATCTCAGGGATAAACTTTACTGGTGAGTATCAAAACTGTCAGGTTTCCCCTGGGCATTAGGAGTGGTCCCACTCCTAATTTTTATAAGGGATTTTTATAACTGGGAGTGAGTGCAAAACATTTAACAAGCAATTCCAGCCATGACTTTAATTAAAGTTTTGGTGTCCTCAGCAACTTCTTGCTGACTTTCTGGGGAAATAGAAAGAGAGGAGGGCTCCACAACTGATTAAGAGGATGGTTGCTCATGCTCTTGGCTGGAAAACATACAGTTTATTGAGTAATAGATTCATGCTGACTTTCCTGCTCTCTTGCAGTTGGGGCTGACACAACAGTGTGCTGCTTCAGCTATGCCTCACGAAGGCTTCCCCAGAATCATGTGAAGGATTATTTCTACACCAGCAGCAAGTGCTCACAGCCAGCAGTTGTGTAAGTACCAGCTCCTGCTCTGGGCTCTGAGGAAAGGCTCTGCCAGCCTTTGGGCTCTTTGCTTCACATCCAACAGGGCCAGCAGTGGGGTGAAGAACCATACCTGAAGGAAGGGAAGGGGGAAACCAACATGGATCCCATGTGCAACTTATGAGAACTCATCCTCCTTGGCTGAGAAATAAGTGGTCCCCTTGGTCTCCTTGAGCCGTGCTGGTGCTGGGGATAAGGTGTGAGAAGAGGTTCCTGGGTAGCCAGCAGGACCTCCCTGTGCTGAGGACCCCAATGCAGTTAAATGTGAGGCTTGTACCTGGTCCTCCAGCAGCCTGTGTACTGCATTCAGGCTCCCCCAGCACTGACCATGGGCAGGAGCATCTGGGAGTGGGGTGATTCTCCCAGGGGACCTTGATCTCTCCCTGCCCTTGGGACTTTAGCAGGCTCTGCAGCCCTCCATGCCTGGGGGTTGGTGAGATGGCAGCCTGGATGGTACATGATCCCCTTGGGAGCTGATCTGGTCACAGGGCAGGTCAGCATGTGCCCAGGAGATGACACAAGAGCCTCACATCCCTTTCCCTTTGCAGGCTCATCACCAGGAAGGGCCGTCAGGTCTGTGCTAAC
Source organism: Laterallus jamaicensis coturniculus (assembly GCA_022605575.1). NCBI lineage: Eukaryota > Metazoa > Chordata > Aves > Gruiformes > Rallidae > Laterallus > Laterallus jamaicensis. The sequence goes on from JAKCOX010000025.1 coordinate 9,868,141, forward strand.
CCTGACGACAGCTGGGTGAAAGAGTATGTGAACACCCTGGAGCTGCAGTGAGCACTGGGATCTGACTGGACTCTGCCCTGGAGAAGTCCTGCAAGACCATCCAGAAGAGTCTTGGTACAGACCTAGACATCCTGCTGCTGAGCACCAGGACCCTTTAAGTCACATCGGGACCCCTGAAGCCCCTTTTGTCTTGCAAAGGTGTCACTTCTTTGTGACAATTTCTCCACCCTCATGGGCAGCTGTGATGCTGGGGACCTCCTGGCTTTGCAGCCCCATCTTGGTGTGACCTGCTGTGTGGCATGTGGCTAAACTGTCCCCTCCTTGTGCCTCTGCTGCTAGAATGGGAGGGGGATTTCATCCCCAGAGGTATTTCTGGGAAGTGGTTTGTCAAAATTAGGTGTAAGTACAGTCATGTAAAGCCAGGCTGGCTTCCAGGTCATGGTACATAGATGCTCTGGGTGAGGTCTGTCTCTGCAGCAGAGGAAGCGGTAGGCTGGTTACTTACAGGATGCTCATTGTGGAACCGCATTGCTCAGCCTTGTTTTCAAAATGCTGCCTCTTGCTGGTGCCAAGAATAAATATTTGTTTCTCTCTGTGTCAGTTCTGGAAGAGTTTGTTCCCCTCCTGCCCAGAAAAGCAGGGCTGATAGGACCCTGCTCCCACTGCTTTGGGAGAGGGAGGGGAAGAACCCCAGCTTCCCAGCTGGAAATGCCTCAGCCTCTCTAGTCCTAAAAATATTCCCCTCTGTTTCCCCCTCCCTGCTCCCATCACCACAGCAGCAGCCCCATCACCACCCCAGCCTCTCCCAGGGCTGCTCCCCAGCAAGCTCTGCCCCAGACCTTTCCCCCCACCATATCAGTAGCCAAGCCCAGGAGCTGGTGGAGCTGGACCCACTGGATCTGCCAATGCAGGTTTGGCAAAGGGGTGTCTGGAGATCAGGGGTGGGGGTGCATCAGTGTCTCTGCAGTGAGCCCAAAGGAGAGTGGCTCAGGGACTGGCCAGCCTAGACCACGGGCTTCTCCAGGGATGCAGCTGGAGCTGTGCTCTGCTCTGGGAATGCTCTGCTAGTGTTTCACTGCAGAAGACAGGCAGCAAACATCTGCTGGTCTTCAGCTGCTTGGAGAAGGAAACCTGAATTTGTATTTAAGAAGCACTAGAGACCTTTTTGCAGGAAGTAACATCAACAGAAGCACTTTATCAGCCTGTGGTTGGGATTTAAAGGAGCTGGTATCTTTGTAGGGAGAGACTGGGATGGACAGGTGTGACCTTGCTGCCACCAAAGCTCTGCAGGGGGGTGGGGATGTCAGTGGCTGGGCTGGCTCCACCAGAGCTGCTGGAAGGAGAAGTTCTGAAGGGTTTTCTTTGTGCTTTGGCCAAGTGAATCCCTTTGGCCAAGCAAACCCCTTTGGCCAAGCAAATCCCTTTGGCCAAGCAAATCCCTTTGGCCAAGCAAATCCCTTTGGCCAAGTGAATCCCTTTGGCCAAGTGAATCCCTTTGGCCAAGCACATCCCCATCCACATGTCACATTTTTACCTCCCAAGACATTTTCCACTCTGCAGCGAGCTACTGGTCACCCCTGAGAGTAATTCCCCAGCCCCCACTGGTTGCTAGCAACAAATAATTCCTCCTAATTAGTGGCAAACAGGCCACCATGAGGCACAGTGTCTGTCACACAGCCCCAAGCCCACTGGTGTCTCAGTGTCTGCAAGTGTCTGGGCTGTCTCCTGTTCCCCCCCTTGCTCATCACCACCTCTCTGCAGTCCCCCTGTTTATTTCCCACCTTTTCCCATTGCAGTAACATTAACTGCCTCAGTGTCCCTGTTTCTGGCAGCACCTGAGACCACAGTTCCCACTACTGGGAGTTTCATCAGCCTGGCACTGTGTTTCCAGCAGCAGCCAGGGCAGGGAATGGGTGCAGAGACCTCACAGATCCCAAGGGCATAGGGGAAGCTCTTGGTGCCCAGGATGAGGAGGGGGCTGCCCCAGCCATGAAAAGGGGCCGTTGCAGCTTTGTTGGACCTTGGTCTGCCAGGATGAGCTGGCAAAGCATTTTCTTTGGGCTCCATCAGCAGAGGGGTGGCAGCAGGGACAGGGAGGGGATTGTCCCTCTCTGCTCTGCCCTCCTGAGGCCCCAGCTGGATCCTGTGTCCAGAGCTGGGGCCCAACACAAGAAAGATGTGGGGCTGTTGGAGAGGGGTCAGAGGAGCCACAGAGATGCTCAGAGGGCTGGAGCAGCTGCCCTACAAAGAGAGGCTGAGGGAGCTGGGCTGGGTCAGCCTGGAGAAGAGAAGGCTGTGGGGGGACCTCATTGCAGCCTGCCAGTCCCTGAAGGGAGCAGAGACACAGGAGGGGAATCAGCTTGTTCAAAGGACAGACACTGACAGGACAAGGGGGATGGATTAAAGCTGAAGGAGGGAAGGGTTAGATTGGATATTGGGGGAAAGTTTTTTGCAGAGAGAGTGGTGAGGGGCTGGAACAGGCTGCCCAGAGAGGGGGTGGGTGCCCCGTGTCTGGGGGTGTTGAAGGCCAGGTTGGATGGGGCCCTGGGCAACCTTGTGTAGCTCCAGGCCTGAGGTTGGTGTCCCTGCCTGTGGCAGGGGGGTTGGAGCTCTGGGACCATTGGGGTCCCTTCCAACCCATGCCATTCTATGATCTCTCTGAGCATGGCCTGTATGTCTATTTAACTTCTGATAGTGTCTCTGGTTGCCCTTGCTGCCCTCCTTGCTGCTCCCCTCTGCTCTCAAGCCTTCTGTGCTCCAGGTGGATCCTGCTCTGTCTGGTTTCCCTCTCCAGGAGAAAGAAGGGCTCTTGGTGGTGGCTGGTAATGCTTGAGGAACCGGCACGACCTCCTCCCACTCCTGGGTCTGGAACATGGTCTGCTGAGATCCCAGCATCCCCCTTGTGCCCCCTCCTGGCCGTGTGGATTCAGTTCTGCGCCCGAAATCTCCAGCTGATTCACACTCGCTTGGCAGAAGCTTTCCAGGGAGCACATGAAGGACTATCCCTCCACTATATCTTCAGCCAGCTGCTGTCCAGGTACAGACTCTTGCCCATGCAGGAGGCCTTTGGCTTTGGGACCAAGAGTGGGGCTTGTCATGGTGTTACCTGGGACTGGCCATCACTCCTTCCTGGCAAGGAGAAACGCTCTCCAGTTGCAGTGACACAGCTGAGAAGGACCTGCCCATGCTGATGTTGGGATGAGCCCAGTGATGCTGGGAAGGTAATCCCAGTATCCTGGGGAGTGTAGCCACCCACACACAGCTGAGGAAGTTCTCCCCTGCAAGGTGATGGGTGTGCTGCAGATAAATACCCAGAATGTCCCATGGAACACCAACCACATGGTCTGCAGTGGCCTTTTGGGTCTGTGGCACACCCTCCTGCCTGCAGACCCCAGCAGCAAGTTTAGGCAGAGCCAGAAGTCTGGCACAGGGAGCTGCTCTGGTGTCTCTCCCCTTGGCTGGTCACCTCCACATGAGATGGTCACCAAAAGGACATTTCCCAGCCCCAGTGTGATCAGTGCAGCTCTGCTATGGTGCCTCTGTCTCACCACAAAGGTTTCCTGGTCCTGCCCACTTCCCTGCTTCGTCACCACGAGGAAGGATCAGGTCTGTGCTGATGCTGATGCCAGCCAAGTGAAGGTGCCTGTGAACTCTTTGAGGACACACTGAGCAGGTCACTGATGCCTGGTCCCCCAGTGCTGCAGCTCTGGCCCCTGGGAGACCAGGGTCAGACCCAGCTTCTTCCACTTCTCTTGCAAAGGAAGAGTTTTGGTGTTGTGGACTGCTCACCTTTTGCTTGTCATGGTCCTGTGAGAGTGCCAGCCCCATCAGGCCACCTCACCCAGCCCCACTCTGCAAAGACAATATTTTGCCTCAGTTTCCCCATCTGTAGGAGAATGCATTACACTGGAAGGGGTCTCTAAAGACCATCTAGTCCAACCCCTTCCACCCCCCTCTAGTTAAAGGGACACTTTTAAGTAGATCAGATTGCTCAGGGTCCCATCCACCCTGACCCTGAATGTCTCCAGGGATGGGGCCTCCACCACCTCTCTGGGCACCCTGTGCCAGTGTCTCACCCCCCTCAGAGGGAAGAACTTCTTCCTCAGGTCTCACCTAACCCTGCCCTGCTCTAGTTGAACCCATAAACTGGGAAGCTCAGGAGGAATCAAGTGATGTGGAACTGGCAGAATGTGGCTGGTGTAGGTGAGAAAGATGATGGCTGAGCCATGAGGCCAACTTCAAACCATCAGTTATCAGAGAGATGCAGGGAGAGCCTGTGGCAGGATGTACATCACTTAAATATAGCAGATGCTTCAGCAAAATCACCTAGAAATAACCACAGCTGCACTCCTCACATTGCCAAGAACAGCCAAGAGCAAGAGGGGGGGAGACCAGCCCGGAAGGGGCTGATGGAGGGGGTAAACCACAGGCCCAGGTTAGGAAATGCCAGGGCACAATGCAGTCTGAAGGTCTGCATGGCTCACCTCTCTTCCCAGGGCTTCACTGAGACAAAGGGGACAGCCACAGACCTCACAGCTCAGAAAGACCAGGGAGGATCAGGGTAACAGCTTAAGCATGTCCAGTTGTGGACCAGGCTGGATGCTTTTCCCATGGCACCATGAGGGTCTTCTGACTTTCCAGGCACCTTCTGAGCAGCAGGTGCTGAAGGAAAAGCCTGAGGTTCATGGGGTTCAGCAAAGTCAACCTGCCAAGCCCCAGGGAAGCAGCTGGGCTTGGCTTTTGTCTGCTTCTGTGTGCACATGAGAAGCCTAATGACTGAGTGACCTCCCAGCAGGCAGCTGGGGAGCTGAACTCCTTCCTTGCCTCAGCTGAACTCCCATTCCTTCAGCCCAGACCTGGGTGCTGAGTCCCAGCGTGTGTCTTGATGCCTTGTGCCCCATGTCCCCCCTGCACCAGTCACACTGGGGGCTTGTAGAATCATAGACTGGCATGGATTGGGAGACACCCCAAGGATCACAGAGCTCCAACCCAACCAACACCAACACCAACCTCAGGCCTGGAGCTACACAAGGCTGCCCAGGGCCCCAGCCAACCTGGCCTTGAACACCCCCAGACACGGGGCACCCACCCCCTCTCTGGGCAGCCTGTTCCAGCCCCTCACCACTCTCTCTGGAAAGAACTTCCCCCTAATATCCAATCTAACCCTTCCCTCCTTCAGCTTTAATCCATCCCCCTTGTCCTGCCAGTGTCTGTCCTTTGAACAAGCTGATTCCCCTCCTGTTCCTCTGCTCCCTTCAGGGACTGGCAGGCTGCAATGAGGTCCCCCCACAGCCTTCTCTTCTCCAGGCTGACCCAGCCCAGCTCCCTCAGCCTCTCTTTGTAGGGCAGCTGCTCCAGCCCTCTGAACATCTTTGTGGCTCCTCTGACCCCTCTCCAACAGCCCCACATCTTTCTTGTACTGGGGCCCCAGCTCTGGACACAGGATCCAGCTGGGGCCTCAGGAGGGCAGAGCAGAGAGGGACAATCCCCTCCCTGTCCCTGCTGCCACCCTTCTTCACCTCTCATGGTGGAGCCCATCCAAACTTGCACCCCATTTTGCAACACGGATGCCCCTGACCTGCAGGACAGGGAGCTTGGTGCTGTCAGAGCTGGCACAGACACGGTGCTGTAAATGCTGAGCCAGGGACTGACCTGTCCAGGCACAAAGGGGCTGGCACTGCCCAGACCCCCAAACAGACCCCCTGAGAGCAGCTGGCACCTGCTCTGGCTCCAGCAGCATCTCTGCCTGCAGCAGCTCTCTCAGCTTGTCCAAATGGGCTGCCCAGAGCTGGTGGGAGTGGGAGGCTGTGGGCAGGCAGCTCCAGGCATGTCTGAGCCCTGGGACTGTGATTGCTCCTTCACTCTTACACACCCCACCAGGATGCTGCCCCCCACCAGCCCCACCGTCCAGCACAGGCACCCAGGCAGCACAGGTACCCATGGGGGCACTGTCTGGGTGGCTGCAGTCCCCATGGTCCCCACCTGTCCTCACAGTGCCCGAGGCATCCCAGGGAAGATGGGTCTGGGGCAGGGGGAGCAGGGATCCTGGAGCAGGGATCCTGGAGCAGGGATCCTGGAGCAGGGGGGAGCAGGGATCCTGGAGCAGATGGGAGCAAAGATCCTGGAGCAGGGGGGAGCAGGGATCCTGGAGCAGGGGGGAGCAGGGATCCTGGAGCAGGGATCCTGGAGCAGATGGGAGCAAAGATCCTGGAGCAGATGGGAGCAAAGATCCTGGAGCAGATGGGAGCAAGGATCCTGGAGCAGTGGGGAGCAGGGATCCTGGAGGAGAGGGGAGCAAGGATCCTGGAGCAGGGAACCTGGAGGAGAGGGGAGCAAGGATCCTGGAGCAGGGGGGAGCAGGGATCCTGGAACAGGGGGGAGCAGGGATCCCGGAGCAGGGGGGTGCAGGGATCCTGAAGCAGGGTGCTGCACCTGGACCTTCAGGAAGGAAACTGAAACAAGAAAGGCTGGAGAGGGAAATTCCCACATCTGCCTGGGCTCCCAGCCAGGGACTGTCCAGAGAATAGCCAGATACAGCACTGAGTCCTCCTGCCTCTCCAGCCTGTCTCCTGCTCTGATGTCATCCTCAGAGCACCCAAATCATCCCTCTCACCACGATATCCATCCTCCATCCCCTTGCAACACACTGCACCCCTTATCAGGGACTACTTTGGACTCCTGTGTTTCCTCTGCAGCACCAAACTCTGCTTCTCACCCCAGAAGGGGACTACATGTGCAGTGGGCATGGGGAGATCAGCACAGAGGAGACCCCAGTGTTTTCTTCCTGGGGTCTTTGCCTGTCTACCTGTGGCCAGCAACTCCTGTCCATCCACCCCACCATGTGGTAGCCACTCTCCACTCCTGTGTTTCGCAGCACAGCAGGGATGCCCCAGACAGAAGACCCCTCTCTGTAGGTTTTGTCTCTGCCCCATGATGGGAAGCCCTGGCCATAGTATGGGAAAAGACTTCTGCAAACACGCTGACCCACTTTGTCCCTGCCTGGACCTGACCCTCTCTACTAGGACAATGCTGTGCCAGGGGAGCAGTGGGACTGCGTCAGGGATGAGCAAGAGCTTGTGCCTTTCCCAAATCATCCTCCCCACAGGGTAGCCAGGAGACTCCCCCACAGAGCTGGAGAGGAGCCCTCCATGAGGTATCACACCACCAGCACCATCTCCTGGGACACAACAGGCTGGGCCTGGCCTTTCCCAGGCTGTTGCTCCTTGGGGGGTCCATGAGTCCTTCTCCCTGCAGCCAGCTCTCCAGACTGGATAACAAGAGGCTGTAAGGAAATCACAAGACAGTGTGGAGGTGCTTTCCCAGCCTCAGGGCTGCCAAGTCTGACCTAAAGCTGTAGGAAAAAAAGGAAACAGTTTCTGGATGGGCTTTTTTTTGCATTAGGGAGAAATATCAAGTGTAACAGAACAGCTGCAAGGCCAGGCTGGCTCTGGGTGACTGTGCTATTGGGGACATTTCTTTTCAGTGTGCAGAAGCAGAGAGGTCTGCCCAGGACTGCAATGGGAGAACTGTGCCCTTACCCATGGGACCTGCTCCCCCTACTCCCATCCCCACAAAAAGCCACATCCTGGGACTGACCGCAGCCAGGAGACAGCAGATGTCCTGGTGGCTGTTTCACCCCTGCAGCATGACCAAACCAAACCAAACTCTTCGCTATACAGGTGGGACAGAGAGGAACAGTCCCTGCTGGGGTGGTCAGAAGGAGAGCTGGGGTCCCTGCCCCTCTCCCAGCAGCACAGAGGGGCTGGTGGGCAGAGATGTGATGTCTCAGAGGAGGGGGTATGTGGAAGGAGAGATGCTGTGGGGCTGCTGGCAGTGTGGCTGCCCATGGGCTCTGTGCTGAGAAACACTGCTGCTCAGCTGGCAGAAGTGGCTGGAAGGGAAGTGTCCTGCCCTGCCAGGGCCCAGCACCCTTGGCATGAGGGCACCTGAGCAGCTGATGTGCACCACGTACCTGCCAGCTCCAAGGGCAGCCCCAGCACTGTGGCAGCTCCATGCCCTCTGCTTCCTCCCATAGGACCATCACCCACTCTCCCTGCAGCCCCTGCAAAGCCTCTGGCAGGATTCTACCCCTTACAGCAACGTGTCCCATCACCACCCCATGGCGCACACAGCACGGACCTGTTCAGGGTGCAGTGCTTGGGGCTGGGAGCAGCAGCAAGCGTATGAGGACCAGGCTCATGTGTACGTCAGGCTCATATGTGCATGCACACATCTAATTCTGCAGAGGATGTGGGGGGGGTGTGGTGGGGGTTGACGTGTGGTGGAGGGGAAGGCCGCAGGCCTGCTCGCGGCCTAGCTCTCTTCTCCCAAGATTTAGGCCCTGACAATATTCTTCTGTTCCCATGAGACAGGAAAAGTTCCTCATGCTGAGAGGATCCTAATAATCACATCCTCAAAACACAGCAACCTTGTTGATAGGGGTACAGGCTGCCCTAACCCAAGAAGCAGTTATGGGAAGGGATTTGGGAGTAACAGAACATGTCAGGAACCAACCATAACAAGAGGGTCAACCAGCAGGTGTGGGGATGCTTTTAGGTATTAAAGGTAACCTAAGGATGTTTAGCTATAAGATAGGCTTATCAGAACTCGTTATAGTTACCAACCAATCAATATGGTGTGAACAGTGTGTGTAACCAATGAGCAGTTTTTTAGCTTGCCACGTTTGCAGTAACAAAGGTCTAGAATCTGGGTGATTTCACCTAATAAAATGGCTTCCTGGCTTCATGGCTTCACCTAAAATTCACATTGAATTGTATGTTGCTCCCTGCTGGACGCCACAGTGTGGGAGGATATTCACATGTCTGCAGTATGTCTCCATGGGTGGCCTCAAGCCATTCCCCATCATCACGTGCCATCCACAGCGTGAGGCTCTGTCTCTGTGCCAGTGAACGTTGCACAGAGGGATATAAAGGGAAAGGAGCCCAAGTTTCATCCAAATTATTTATTCTCTGTAATCATGATTCCACATGTGATGGCCAACACTGAGGCTGAGCCACCCTCTCATAAATACCCTCCCTGGCACACTCCCATAAATAGCATCATTATCCACAGAATAAAATAGTGCCTATCCTATAAAATAACTTCTCAAATAACTTAAAATAATATAAGAACAATAGAGGTGCAGTCCCATGGGCATTCCCAGGACACAGGTTGAGGTGTTGGGTCAGAGAGATGAGGTTGCAGACTGGTCTGTTCAAGCCCAGGGAGCAGCAGCACCCCGACGCGGTGTCTCGTGGTGCTCTTCCAGCAGATCCTTGGAGATGCCAGCAGGTGACGTGGGCTCATGGAGCTCCAGATGTCCTAGTGCCCTTCTCCATTGCAGGATCCTGGGATAACATGCCTGGTGTGTGAGAGCAGCTGTGCCTGCCCTCTCGCTGAGCTCAGTTCTGCTTCAGGTTTTGGAGGTAGCTCTGCACCCAGGAGTCACTGGGATTAGCACAGACTTGGCGGCCTTTCTTTGTGATGAACCTGTGGAGCAGGGATGAGACACATTAGACCTCAGCTCAGACCTGCATCCAAGGAGACACTGGATCCCAAGCAAGAGGTTCTCCCCTTTGCCCTGAGATGATGCTGAAACCAGTGTCTGGCCGTGATTTCCTCAGCTCCCACATGTTTTCCCACACTGCCCCCTCCGCTCCTGCAGGGACACCCCTGGGCATCCCACAAGAGCATCCACAGCAGTCCCTGTGTAAGCCCTTTCTTTCCCTTTGAGGTTATCCCCACCCTGCTCTGTTCCCACAGACCTCCACCCTGCAGAGCTGGTCACCCACACGCACACCCCACAGCGACTGTGCCTGGCCCCAGGTGTCAGCGCTGTACTCACACAACAGCCGGTAGCCTGCAGCTGGTGCTGGTGCTGTAGTAACGCTGGATGAGCTTCCGGGGGAGCCTGTGCTGTGTGTAGGTGAAGCAGCAGACTGGGAGGTCGGATCCAACTGGAAGAGGCAGGGAGAGGGAACGTGAGCATGTGCTGGGCTGTCGGCAGCAGCCATCAGCTCAGGGAAAGCCTTGCTGGCAGGGATTGGAGTTAGAGAGCAATTAAGGCTGAAAAGGGCACTGGGGATCCACAGGTCCAGTGCCAGGAATGGCACTGTCAGGTGCTGGGGGAGATTCACTCCCAGCCATTGCTCAGAGTTCATTTCCCCACCTCCCCCAGCCCCAGGGCACAGACTGAAGTCCCTGAGCTATAACCAGGAATAAGCACTGTGAGCCCAGGGTGGGTGGGTGGGTGGGTGGATGGATGGATGGATGGATGGATGGATGGATGGATGGATGGATGGATGGATGGATGGATGGAAGGAAGTGCAGACTTCCTACATGTAGCTCATCTCAGAGCAGAATTCCCAGTATCTGCCGGGGGAGCTCAAGGGAGAGAGGATAACCAAAGCTCAGACCTGTCCTTCCTTCACATATCAAAAAGCAGGACTCACCTGGGCCAGAGAAGGTTTGGGAGCACGAGGCTGCAATGAGGAGAAGAGCAAAAAGGGCTGCAGAGATCTTCATCTTCCCGTTGGATGAGGGCAGCCGGAGCAGGACCAGAAGCTTGGGAAGAGGTGGCTCAGACTGAAGCAGCTGAATTCAGCTCCCTTTAATAAGGAGTCATGGAGGCAGCAGGAGAAGGTCCAAATGGAAATTCCAGAATGATGACAGAGGATATCAAGAAAGTGAAAAAGCCAAAAGGAATTCGAAAATGGAAAGGGAAAAAATAAAAAAAAAAAAGACAAAAGCATTTGAAAAGGCAGAAGGAGCAGGATATGTTTAGATTGGAGCCAAGTTTATTGAGCTCTGACTCAGCACTCATTTTCGGTTTCATTAAATTGAAAGGAAACTGAAGTGTGCCAAGTGGCCTGACCACAGAGGGACAGCTCTTTCAGCTCCAAGAGGGATTTTCCCTGCATGTCTGATAGCAAGAGACACGCTGTTTGCCTGAGATTTTGCAACTCTGGAAATAAAACCTCAGCAGGATCCAAAGTACATTAGTGCTGCTATGTGTGAGGAATTCATTGTAGGTTGCTAAACTGCTGCACATGGAGCTGAGGGGTGTCTGGACTATGGGCTCTGTGCTACTCAAAGCCTTCTGTCCCTGCCTGTCCTGCAGTGCTTTGCTTAACATGGACCAGAGAGGAACTGAGGCTGGAGGCATCCCTGGAGATTGTCCAGTCCAGTCCCTGTCCACAGCATGGTCAGCTGGGAAGGCTGCCCAGGACCATGTTCAGCTGGACTTTGACTGTCTCCAGGGATAAGACCCCACAACCTCTCTGGGTAACCCACTCAGTGTTTAGCAATAAAGTTTATCTAGGGTTTGAAAAGGATTTCCTGTCACTGTCCACCACTGAGGAGAGTCTGTCTTCATCTCTGATCCCACACACACCCCATGACAAGATCCCCTGAGTCTGCTCTGGGATGAACAGTCCCAGCTCTCTCAGCCTTTCCTCCTGGGAGAGATGCTCCTCAGCCTTATTCACCCTGGTGGCTCTTCACCAGACTCTCTCCAGGATGACCAGTGGTCTCTCATTCTGCAGAGCCCAGAATGGGACCAGGTTCCCCAGCAGTGGTCTTGCCAGCATGAGCAGAGGGGAAGGAGCAGCTCCCTCGACCTCTTGTCAAGGCTTCTCCTAATGCAGCCTGGGAGCTTCTTGACCTTCTTTGCAGCAAGGGCACGTTGATAATTGAGTCCAATTTTGTGTCCTCCAGGACCCCAGGGTCCTTTTATGCCAAGCTGCTTCCCAACTGCTTGTCCCCCAGTGTGTACTGGTGCCTGGGGGCGGGCTGGGAGGGTGGTTCCCCCTCAGGAAAGAGCACTTCTCCTTTTTGGACTTCATGAGGTTTTGGTTAGCCCATATCTCCAGCCTGGTGAGGTCCCTCTGGATGGCAGCACATGTCAGCCACTTCTCACGGTTTTGTGTCATCTCCAGACTTGCTGAGGGTGCACTTTGTCCCCAAATCCACATCATTAAACAGTATTAAACGGTACCAGACCCAGTGTCAAGCCCTGGTGTCCCCCACTGGCAACCAGCCTCCAGCTGGGCTTTGTGTCATGGATCTGGCCATTCAGCCACTTCTCAGCCCCTCTCACTGATAATTTTCTGCTCCACACCCCATCAGTTTGCCCAGGAGGATGTTACCCTAAAATCAACATAAACAACATCCTCTCACCCCCCTGCCCTCACCCACCTGGCCAGCCATCTCATTGTTGCAGGCTACCTGGTTGGTGAGGCATCAGACTCTCACAGTCACCACGGCAGCCATGGGCCTCCACAGAGTGGTCATAGAATCATAGAATCACAGGCTAGTCCGGGTTGGAAGGGACCCCAAGGATCATAGAGCTCCAACCCCCTGCCACAGGCAGGGACACCAACCTCAGGCCTGGAGCTACACAAGGTTGCCCAGGGCCCATCCAACCTGGTCCCATAGCAGGATCTCACCTCACTTGGAGGGTCTTTGCAGGCAAAAGAGCCCTTTGCCACATCAGCCTCAGCCCCTGGGGAGCAGGGGCTTTCCTTCACTGGGAAAGGTGGTTTGCCACACCAGAGATATTTTGTCAGCCTGAACTTCTCCCTCCAAAATGGGATGGGGCCCTGGGCAACCTTGTGTAGCTCCAGGCCTGAGGTTGGTGTCCCTGACTGTGGCAGGGGAGTTGGAGCTCTGTGATCCTTGGGGTCCCTTCCAACCCATGCCATTCTATGATTCTATGACCTGCCCCTCCACAGATCCCCCCAGGGAGGACTCTTTTTGCATTCCACTGCCCTGCATGGTCTTATCCTGTCTCAGAGCAGTGCTGGGGCTGTGGCAGGCTGCAGGCTCACCCTGCAGCAGGGCAGGGGCACCATTGGAGCAGCCAAGGGTCTGCTTTTACCAGAGTCAAAGACTGTGAGTCCTTAAACAGGATAGTGGGAGGTGTTTGGCTTTCCCAGGCATGTAGCAAGCCCTTGCAGGACCAGCTCTGCATTCCCCAGGTAAGTCTGAGCCGCTCAGGGCAGAGGCACATGGTAGAACAAGAAGTGGCTCCAGCTTTTGGCTGAATTGCTGCAGAGCAAAACCAAACTCTGGCTTTTCACTATGGCAATAAATCCTGCAGAAACCAGCAGTGGGTGTGTGATGTTCCTTTGCCTGTGCTCCACATGTCAGCCTGGGCTCCGGGAAACGATGAACGCCGGCTGCTGCTGCTGCTGCTGTGTCTGAGGGTGAGAAGAGTTGTGGCTGCAGAGAGACAGCTTCGTGGCTAACACCAGCCAGAGACAGCTTCGCTCACAGGAACTTCACAGCTGCTTCCCTCCACTCTGCAGCCTGTGAGGGATGAGCCATGGGGCTGGTGGCCTGTGTGGTGCTGCTCCCCGGCTGTGCAGAGCACCCAGGGGTGGTGGGAGGGTGTGACAGGCATCAGGAAGCTGTCTCCTCCGTGTGGAAGCCCTGAAATGGTCAGTGGAAGGAAAGGAGCTGCTGTTTCCTGCTAATGAATGTGACAGAGCTGGAAGTGGAGAGGCTGCAGAGAGCTGTGGCAGCTGCAGGCGCTTGGCTGTGTCACAAGCCGATCAGCGCTTACAACACTGCCCTTTGTCAGCTGTTGTGTTGTTTCCCCTGGAGTTCTGAGAAGCCTCCTAGAAGGAGGGCACCTCTTCCTGCCTCAGTATCTCCTCTGCACCCCTGACCCCCGCCACAGGACTGCAAGCCTGGCTGCAGGCCCGGCTCCGAGCTCCTGCCTGGATGCTCCCAGAGTGAGTCAGGCTCCGAGGCCTCTGGGCCCAGCTTCTGTTTTCTGTTTCTATACACCCGTTTTCACTTCTCCCTTCAAATCCCAGAGCCAAATCTCTGCTGCTACTGTTCCTGCAGTTGAAGTATTTATAAGCTGACCTCCCTCAAGCTCTTTCTTCCTTTCCTATTCCTGGAAACAAGGCATTTTCTATCACTGAAGCCTCACACAGACCGGGGCACGGGACTTGTTTGGGTGCAGGCAGGGTAGGACAAGAGAGCTAAAATCATTAAAAGAGGAAGGTTATTACAGCATGTGCTAAACCTTCACTCCCCCACCCCTGGGCCAGATGGTGACAAGGGTTCCCAGATGCTCTGGAACTCCTTCAAGTCCCCCCACATTCCTGCCCTCACCAAGAGTCTCTGGGCACAAAGCAGGTGCTCCCAGGGCAGAGGGATGCAGGGCACTGCTCCCTGGTGATGCTGAGGACTATCTCCAGGCTGATGGAAAGCCTGGCCTGCCTTCCCCTGTACCGTAGCACCCTCAGCAGGACCCTGGAGCACATGAAGGGATACTATCCCATCCTGGACACTCCTGCTCCATATTTGCTCCTCTTACCTACAGGCCCCCATGAAGATGTGATCTTTGCATTTGGGAAATGCTGGTGATTTCACCTGGGGCAAGGGTGAGGTGCTGGGGTGCGGGGTGGGGCAGGGAGGAGGGTGTCACAGCCTTGCCTCTCTACTCGCTGCATGAAGCAAACCCTGACTGAGCCCAGCTCCCCTCCTCCTTGCAAACTGTCCCCAGCAAACCCCTCCTGCACAGCTCCCAAGGGATGCAGAAGGCCATGTGGGGAGGCTGCAGGATTGCGGCCCGCTGGCCGCAGTGCCAGAGCTCCATGAGCCCTCCCCTCTTCCCCAGGGGACGTGGGTGCCAGGCAGAGCCCGTGCTGGCCAGGACAGACAGACAATGGCCCTTTACATGGGCACAAGCCCATCTGGAGTGGCAAAACCCTGAACATCACAAGGAACAGGCCCCACACTTCAGAAAGCCTCCGCAAAGCGCCCCAGCCTACAAAGCCCCCACACATGGGAAGTGGTTTGCAGCCTTGCAGCGAGCCCCAAAAAAAAGTGTGAGGTTAGTAAACACCCGAGCTCTGCCAGCAGTCTCCATGCATGCCCACTGCATCTGGAAAGTTCACACCTTGCTGTGGGAGGCTCACACCTCCCATACGCTGTCAGACTTCCCATGCAGGGGCAGGAGAAGGTTGTGATGCTTGGACATCCCCAAAGCACCCACGGGGTGCAGCCAGCTACCTTGTGCTCTATGGGCTGCTCACTGCCAGCCCACCCAGCCCCCCTGGAGAGCTAGACTCTTGGAACACTAATGGAAAGACAATTGATCCATGGTTTGCTCCTTTTCCTTTTCACTTGATTGTGGTGACTGCACAAGGTCCAGTGCGTTCATTTAGAAACTGGTTTTGTTTTTTCTCCTTGCAGAGCTCTGAATTGGGGGTTGGACTCGATCTCTGGAAGTCCCTTCCAACCCCTAGAATTCTGTGATTCTGTGAATTTTCAGCTTGGCTTTCCTTCCCCTTTCTGGGGGACTCACCAAAAGATCTGAGGGAGTTTTCCAGGGAAAGGATACAGCAGGCACACTTCATCTGGTGCTCTCAGGCATTTGCAGGGTTTGAGGGATGGTGAGGGATGAAGGTCAGATGTAACCCAGTCCCTGAAGCCAGCAGCACAGCCCCACAACTGCTTCCCTAAGGCTCAAAAATTGCTAAAACTCAAATTTTCCCTGTTCTTTTTTTTTTTTCCTGTCATACCAAGAGTGGAGAGACATGTGGAACAGGGAACTTTTTTAATTTCAATTTAATTTGCTTCAAAATCCTGTACCCTGAACCCTCTGTGGTTTGGTTTGTTTCAAAAGAAAGGCCACCCAAAAAATGATGCATCAGCCATTAGAGCCCGGTATTCTTCCTCAGTGGGGTGCCTGGTGGGGGGGGTGTCTGTTTGCTTGTGGCTTCATTTTTGGTGGTGGTTTTGGTTGTTTTTGCATTTGCTAGAGGAAGACTGAACCTCTAACAAGATAACATTCTTCTTATCAGCTATGGAAATCGTCCTGGTGTGACATGGTTTCTGAGAAACATGAGGGGGTCTCTTACGCAATACGAAGGGTGGTGGCCATGGCTGGCTCACAGTGACCAGCCAGGATGGCTGTATTCTCCCCTTCACCCAACACAGGGGCCACAGCTGGCTCCAGGCACTCCCACATACGCAGGTTTCCACTGGAGCTGGTTCCAGGATGTGATATCATCTCAAAAATTCCAACATTTCTCCCAAAATGTCCAGAGTGGTGGGGGTGAAATTTCTAGACACTTATGGAAAACCACTGGTGCCTGAGCTTTTAGCAGGGCAGGGTGGAGACTGCTGCAGGTGGAAGAGGAGCTTCTCATGGAGACAATATCTGAGCTCAGAACACCCTGGAAGGGTTGTGATCTTATCTGCATCATGGAGATGTGGTGGGATGGCTCCTGTGACTGGAGTGTTGGCATGGAAAGGTACAGGCTCTTTAGGAAGGACAGGCAGGGGAAATGAGGAGGGGGTGTCACCCTTCACCAACTGGAGGGCATGGAGCTCCCCTGGGGATGGGTGAGGACCCCACTGAGATCTTATGGATCCATCATAAAGGGAGCAGAGGGACAGGGGACACTACAGTGGGGGTTTCCTACAGGCCTCCCCATCAGAGAGACTGGCTGGATGAGGCCTTCTGTAGACAGGTAGGTGCAGCCTTGTGGTCACTAGCCCTGGTCCTCGTCAAGACCTCAACCACCTCGCTGTCTGTTGGAGGGATGAAACAGCAGGGCATGAGCAATCCAGAAAGTTCCTGGAATACATCAGTGACAAGTTCCATCTCCCAGGGATAGAGGAGCCAACAAGGAGAAGTGCTATGCTGGACATAGTTCTCACCAACAGGGAGGTGCTGGTGGGGAATGTAAAGCTCAAGGGCAGCCTTGACTGCAGTGACCATGGAATGGTGGGGCTCAAAATCTTCAGGGCAGTGAGGAGGGCACACAGCTCACTGCCTGGGACTTGGGAGAGCAGACTTGGGCCTCTTCAGGGACCTTCCTGGAAGTGAACCACAGGACAAAGCCCTGGAGGGAAGAGGGGCCTGAGACAGCTGGTTCATGTTCCAGGATCACCTCCTCCAAGCTCGGGATCAGTGTGACCCAACAAAGAGGAAAATGAGCCAAAATGCTCCTGGGCAAACTCAAAAGCAAGAAGGAAGCTCCAGAGGCTGGAGGCAAGGGCAGGACCCTGGGAGGGATAGGGTAGAACTGTTTGAGCAGCCAGGGGTCAGGTGAGGAAAGCTAAAGCCCTGACAGAATTAAATCTGGCCAGGGACATCAAGGGCAACAAGAAAAATGTCTGTAAGTATGTCAGTGACAAAAAGAAGAGAGAAAACATGTGGGCCCCTTCCTAAATGAAAGGCAAGATCTTGGAGCAGATCCTCCTGGGAACTATGCTCAGGCACATGGGAAGTAAGGAGATGACTGGTGACAGCCAACACGGCTTCGCTAAGGGCAAATCATGCCTGGCAAATTCAGTGCCAGCCTAAAACAGGTGGCAGAGTGACAGATGTCATCTATGTGGACTTGTGCAAGGAATTTGACACTGTCCTGAACAGTATCCTTGTCTCTGAATCGGAGACACATGGATTTGACTGATGGACCACTTGGTGTATAAGGAAGCTGCTTGATGGTTGCACTCCAAAGAGTTGTGGCCAACAGCTCAAAGTCCAAGTGGAGACCAGTGACTTTCCACAGGGATTAGTACTGAAACCAGAGTGTGCAGCATCTTTGTTAGTGACATGGACAGTGGGATCAAGTGCACCCTCAGCAAGTTTGGTGACCACACCAAGCTGTGTGGTGGGTCGACATGCTGGAGGGAAGGGATGGATGTCATCCAGAGGGACCTGGACAGACTGGAAAGCTGGGACCGTGTGAAGTGCAACGAGGCCAAGGGAAAGGGTCAGGGCCATCTCAAGCACAGCAACAGGCTGGATGGAGAAAGCGTGGAGAGCAGCCCTGAGGAGAAGGACCTGAGGGTGTTGAGGGGTGAGAAGCTCAACATGACCCATCACTGTGCACTGGTAGCTCAAAAAGTCCCCTGTGTTCTGAGCTGCATCCCCAGCAGCTGGACCAGCAGGTCTGGAAAGGGGAATTCTGCCCCTCAGCTCCGCTCTGGGGAGAGTCCCCTGCAGTGCTGCCTCCAGCTCAGGGGTTCCCAGGACAGAAAGGACCTGGACACAGTTGGATGGGGTTTTGGGTACTCTAAGCTAAGGGGGTGTCCCTGCCCATGGCAGGGGCTTGGGTCTAGATGATCTCTCAGGTTCCCTCCAACTAAAAGCATTCTGTGATTCGATGGGGTTTAAGTGCTTTCCTTTTCCTAGTGCATCCCGATTTCTCAGCAGTGAAACCTGCTATAAATAACAACTGATACCATCCGGTCTCACCATCTTCCTCAGGGTTCCCCTTTCAGTCAGCTTTGAGAATTTCCCCATTTCTCATATCACCAAGTTTATCTGGGCCATTTGCTTTATTTAGCACTTTCCCCTGGAATTTTGGGGGGAATTGCCAAAAACCTCTATCCTATCCCTCTATGTAAATTAGCCAAGCAAGAGCCACAGTGCTTCAGACAGCACATCCTGCTGAGTCTGCACACCGACCAACAGCCCTGACTGACCAATTCCCCCTGAGGTGCCCCAGCCCCACTCCTGTGGCCACTTTCCCTCTCAGAGCACCTTCCAGGTTAATGGCCCTTCGTGCCTCATCCGGACTCAGCTGAACTAAGACAATTCTGTTTCATTGAGTAACCTGGAGCCATGACCCAGGGATTCCTGTTGGTACAATCACAGTGCACAGCTCAGGGGCAAACCAGGCTCCTGCTACGTCCCCCAGCTCTGTTCCCTGAGCAGCCAGGCCAGGAGCCGAGGAAACCGGAGCCAGATCGGAGCCGGTTCCTGGTCCAGCTGGCGTCCTGCTGATGGCCGGCTGCCCACGGCTCGCCTGGCTGGGCGCCTGCCTGCACAGGCAGCCTCGCTCCTCACTACTTGTCCTCCCAGGATATCACAGAATCATGGAATCACAGGGGGTGGAAGCGACCTCAAGAGATCATCAGGTCCAATCCCCCTGCCACAGCAGGTTCCTTAGGACAGAGATATGTGGAAGGGAGCGAGGGGCCTGAACTGAGGGGCGAGCCTGTGAGCTGCCTCTCTCTCCACATCACAGAATCACAGAATCACAGAGTTGTAGGGGTTGGAAGGGACCTGAAGAGCTCCTGGGGTCCAACCCCCTGCCAAAGCAGCTCCCCAGCTCATACTGCACAGGTCGGTGTCCAGACAGGTCTTGAATCTCTCCAGAGAAGGAGACTCCACGCTCCCTGGGCAGCCTGTCCCAGGGCTCTGGCATCCTCACTGGGGAAAAGTTCTTCCCCATGTTGGTGTGGAACTCCCTGTGCTCCAACTTGCAGCCATTGCCCCTTGTTCTGTCTCCACAGACACTGAAAAGGAGCTGGCTAATTCCCCCTGCATCACACATGGCAAAGGGAAGGATGGAGAGGGGCCCAGCTTGGCCGTGATGTGGCCGGAAAGCAGGTGATGCTCAGCTTGACAAGAGCCACATTTGCTCCAGGTGGATTTGCCCCTTCCTCCCTAACCAGCCTCATCCCATCCATCCTCTTCAGCCCATTTGCACAGCTCTCAGAAGGATGTGCTCTCACCTGCAAGCTCCTTGGGTATATTATGTAATAGGGTCCTATCAACAAATGCAGAAACCTCTACAGGGGAACTTCTTACTAAGGGACATGTATGAAAGACCCATAAATAGCAACAGTGACTCTTTCATATCCTGTGTCACTGGAGAGACTCTAAATCGAGGGGGAAGCTTCACCCTTCCGGGACTGAGGCTGCTGCTCCATTCCACTGCAAGACTGCACCACCAGCATCTTCTTCTCTGGGGAAATTCCATCATGCCTACGCAAGCCACCACACAGACCTCCTCAGCCCATAAAAAGGGACCTGCTGGACCATCTCAGCCTCAGAGAGAAAAGAGCCTGTCAAGCTCCACTTGCCTGCCTCAACTTCAGCCACCACTTCTCCATGAACATGAAGGTCTCTGTGGCTGCCCTTGCCATGCTCATCGCTGTCTTCTGCTACCAGACTGATGCTGCGCCACGTAAGTCTGGGCTCTGCCCCTCCTCTCTTCTTGGGGTCAGGAGAGATGTCTCTGCTGGCACAGGCTCCCTTCTGCCAGGCCTTCCACCCCTGGGTCCTTCCTGCCTCAGACCATACTTGGGGCTCTCCTGCCATGGGAAGGGTGTAGCTCGCAGCATGGGCTGCATCAGCACCAGCTCAGGGTGATCCCAAAAGAGAAAGAGGCAAAGAAAGGACTAAGACACCATCTATTCTCTGCCTTCTCCATCCTCTCCCCACTCCCCAGGCACAGGGGTCTGCAGCCCCAGCTCCCTGCTCCTGCTCCCCATCCCTTGCCAATGCTGATGATTTTCTCTGTCCTTCACAGTTGGCTCCGACCCACCGATCTCCTGCTGCTTCAGCTACACCTCCAGACAGCTGCCCCGCAGCTTCGTGGTGGAGTACTATGAGACCAACAGCCAGTGTCCACAGCCGGGTGTCGTGTAAGTCCTCTCCTTCAGGGTAGTGGTGGGCTCTCCCTTTGGGCTGGGGATGCAGAGAGGGGAAGACCCCTTCTCCAAAGACAGGGGATGCCCGGTGGACAGGAGGGATGGGGGCCGGGAGGTGCAAGGTGATGCTCCATGGGCTCATCGCACAGGGGACCGCACCAGTCCTGCTCCACCACTGCCAGTGCCACGGCCATGCTGTGCTGCACGCCCAAATTCTGCTGATCCTTGGGACAGGATGGGTTTGGGGCAGGGTTCTCCTCCACTCATCATTTTCCCACCAAAAGCTGACTTCTCTGCTCCCCACAGGTTTGTCACAAGGAAGGGCCGCCAAGTCTGTGCCAACCCTGAGCAGGATTGGGTCCAGGAGTATGTGAACGACCTGGAGCTGAACTGAGGTCCCAGGACCAACCCTGCTGCCCTGCATCCCCCAACTGCCAGTTCAAGTGAGCCATGGGCAGCTCCAAGTTCACTTGGAAGTGCCTCAAAGTCACTCAGAGACAGACAGCAAACCCAAAACCTTCCAGAAACTGACGCTTGTGTTGTGCAGTTTTATGCTCTATAGGGAAGGGATCAGGTGCACTGACTCCACCTGATGCAAATATGAATATTAATTGATATCTTTTCAAAGCAATGACTGATGCTCAGGTTAAGTTGTACATATTTACCTATTTTTGATGTGCTATTTAATTCATTGAGAAATAAATATTTTTGTAAGAACTTTCAACCTTTGCCTCTATTACAGTTCTTTGAGATGACAATAGGCAACAGTGTAAATATTGTCAAATGTCAAATCCCTCATCAGCTCCATCTGCCCAAACCTGCCCTATGCAAAATTAGAAGAGCGAAACTACAAAGGAGGAGGTGTGAGAAGGGCACTGATTATGTTCAGGTAGCTTGGAAGGAATATAAGACTGTTGTCAGCATGTGTAGGAAGGTGACAGGTAAAGCTAAGGCCTCTTTAGGCGGCCAAGGGAAACAGGAAAGGCTTCTTCACATACACTGCAGACAAAACCAGCACTAGAGGTAGTGCTGGCCTGCTGAGTCAGAATGTGGTTCCCTTCTGACAGAGGGTACTAAGAAGTTCCTGAACACCTTCCTTGTCTCTGCCTATAATGCTGGAGACTGTCCTTGGGAGGCCTGGACCCATGAGGCCCCAGAAATGTCAGGATAAACAAGGCGTGTTCCTTGGCAGACGAGGACTGGGTTAGAATCATAGAATCATAGAATGGCATGGGTTAGAAGGGACCCCAAGGATCACAGAGCTCCAACCCCCTGCCACAGGCAGGGACACCAACCTCAGGCCTGGAGCTACACAAGGTTGCCCAGGGCCCCAGCCAACCTGGCCTTGAACACCCCCAGACACGGGGCACCCACCCCCTCTCTGGGCAGCCTGTTCCAGCCCCTCACCACTCTCTCTGCAAAAAACTTCCCCCTAATATCCAACTTCAACCTTCCTTCCTCTACCTTTAATCCATCCCCCTTGTCCTGCCAGTGTCTGCCCTTTGAACAAGCTGATTCCCCTCCTGTGTCTCTGCTCCCTTCAGGGACTGGCAGGCTGCAATGAGGTCCCCCCACAGCCTTCTCTTCTCTAGACTGAACCAGCCGAGCTGTTTCAGCCTCTCTTTGTAGGGGAGGCCTCTAATCCTCTTCGTGGACTCCTCTGAACCTTTGCTTAAGGATCAATGAGTCAATCTGGACATCCATAGGTCCATGGCTCTTGATAGGATGCACCCGCAGGTGCTGGGGGACCTGGTGGAAGTCATTGCTAGGCAGCTCTCCATCATCTTTGATAAGTCATGAGAAACAGGAGAGGTGCCCGAGGACCAGAGGAAAGCAAATGACCCTCCAGTCTTCAGAAAGGGCAAGAAGGAGGCCCCAGGTAACTACAGACCAGTCAGCCTCACCTCCTTCCCTGGAAAGGTGATGGACAACTTATCCTCAGTGCAGTCTCTGGGCACATCAAGGGTAAGAGGGTCATTAGGAGCAGTCAGCATGTTTTGACCAAGGGGAAGTCACGTTTGACCAATCAGACAGCTTTTTATGAAGGCATAACCAGGTGAGTAGGTGGTGGTAGGGCAGAGGATGTGGTTTGCCTTGGTTTCAGTGAAGCATCTGACAGGGGTTCCCACAGCATCCTGGTGGCTAAAGTGAGGAAGTGTGGTCTGGAGGGTGGAGCAGTGAGCTGGGGTGAGAGCTGGAGTGAGAGCTAGTTGAAGGGAAGGGGTCAGAGAGTTGTGGTCAAGGGGACAGAGTCTGGCTGGAGGCCTGGATCTAGTGGAGTCCCTCAGGGCTCGGTACTGGGACCAGTATTATTCAATATACTCATCAGCGACCTGGATGAGGGAACTGAGGGCAGTGTCAGCAAGTCTGCTGGTGACACAAGATGGGAGGGTGGCTGACACACCAGAGGGTTGTGCTGCCACCCAGCGAGATCTTGAGAGGCTGGAGAGCCGGGCAGGGAGAAATTCAATGACGTATAACAGGGGCAAGTGGAGAGCCTGGCATCTGGGGAGGAACAACCCCAGCAACCAGTAGAGGTTGGGGACAGATCTGTTGGAGAGCAGCATGGGGAGAAGGACCTGGGGGTCCTGGGAGAGAGTGGGATGACCATGAGCCAGCAACATGCCCTCCTGGCCAAGAAGGCAAATGGCATCCTGGGGTGTATGAGAAGGTCTGTGGTTAGGAGGTTGAGAAAGGTTCTCCTCCCCCTCTACTCTGTCCTGGTGAGACCACATCTGGGCTATTGTGTCCAGTTCTGGACCCCTCAGCTCAAGAAGGACAGGGAACTCCTTGAAAGAGTCCAGCATGGGGCCACCAAGACGATTAAAGGAGTGGAACATCTTCCTGATGAGGAGAGGCTGAGGGAGCTGGGTGTCTTTAGCCTGGAGGAGACTGAGGGGTGACCTCATTAGTGTTGATGAATATGTAAAGGGTGAGGGTCAGCCCAGGCTCTTCTCAGTGATGTTCAATGATAAAACAAGGGGCAACAGGCACAAGATGGAGCACAGGAGGTTCCATGTGAACAAGAGGAAAAGCTTTTTCACTGTGAGGGGGCCAGAGCCTTGGGACAGGCTGCCCAGAGAGGTTGTGAGTCTCCTTCTCTGGAGACATTCAAAACCCACCTGGATGCATTTCTGTGTGACCTAATCTAGGTGATCCTGCTCTAGCAGGGGGTTGGACTAGGTGATCTTTTGAGGTCCCTTCAAATCCATAACATTCTGTGATTCTGTGATTAAATCGCTGGTCATTATGACTGCTGGCAGCCAGATACATTCCATGGCTGAAAATGTTACCCTTAGGGCTGGAATCCAGACAGCTCCACTGCAGCCCTGGGCACCAGACCAGAAGGAGTTGGAGATGGAGCCCCACCACTGGCAGCATTAGGATGGCTCTCCTCAGCTCTGGACACCCACCCTGGGTGAACAACGCATATGGGCAAGAAGCAGCAGACCAGTGATGAGAGAAGGCTTGTCCCTGTTGGAACTGCATCCCCAGCTCCTCGGGCACTGTGCACCCCATCAGTCATCCCGCTACCACACTGACTGCACCCAGCTTAAAACAGCATCCGGGAAGGAGGAGGAGTGAGATGGAGAGCTGTGCCAGTGAGCAGCACCAGAGCCCCTTCCCAAGACAGTGCTGGGAGGAGCCTGATACCTGGGATGCTCAGATGGGCATCACCACAAAGGTGCCTGTCCTCTGGTGACAAGGACCTGGTCCTGCATGCATGGGCAGGGGCGCTGCTCACACCTCTGGCTCCTCAGGCACCGCGTGCCCCAGGGCCAGTGCCAGAGCCAGGCTTACTGTGCCCATACAGGAGGTGAGGACACCAGGGCCACTGGGTACCAGCCACCCCACATCGCAGTGCTGGGGCCCAGGAGCTCCAGGGTCCCGTGGTCCTATGGGCAGCACCCTCCAGCCCATGCGCTGGCTGAGCCTGTTGCCACCAACCCCGTGTGCCGTGTCCTCAACAACCCGGGTCCCTTCCACCACCCACAGCACACACCCACCCTGGGAACCCCTGCCAGCCCCACAGCGCTATTCTGGGAGCTGCAGGAGCCATGAATTGCTCGTGTCTTTCTTGATCATCACCCACCTACATGTGACAACTCAGAGGAGCCTCAGAGCTCCTGTGAGGAATACAGCACGCTTGGTGATCCACAGGCTGGGAACAAAGCCTGCCCCAGCAGAGCAAGGACAGCATCGGCTCCACTCCCTCAGGGAGGAAGGAGACACCTTGAAGGCGACATGCCCTGTGCCCAGCAATGCCAGCTCCAGGCCTCCCTCACCATGCCAGGGGCTCTGGCCCCGGCTCGCTGCAGGGACACCAGGCTCAGCCCACCACCCAAAATGCCTCTTCCCAGGCACACCAAGCTGTGTCAGTGAGTCTTTGTTGGGGGCAGCAACCAAAAAAGCCACATGAAAGTGGATGGCTCAGAATGCTGTGTACAAAATCCATGTGCTCCTGCGGTAGGGATCAATATCTCCCAGACTCTCAGACTCAGGGCTGAGGAAAGGAGGCACAGAGGCATTGCACTGCAAACAGCCTGGCTGTCACCTTCTCTGTAACAGCCAACAAAAGGCAGAAGTGGCAGCACAGAGGAACATTTCTACCCAGTTCTTAGAAAGACACAGATGGCGACTCGCCCCTGCCTGAGGTGACGAAGCATTTTCCATGATACTCGAGGAGGGAGAAAGATGTCAGCATTTGTTCAGAAAACACGCTTCTAAACCCACGTGTCTCCCAGTTCTGCTGCAGGGAATGGTAACAGGGAACACTGTCAGTGCCTCTGGGTGACCAAACCACCCCAGGAGCTGAAGCCTACCAGCATGACGTTGCCCAAGCCATTGGCCAGAGGACTAGCACCCTGGTCCCCCAATCCCAACCCTTGGCTGTGCTGCCAGATGTTTTATCCCCAGAAATTACAGCCTTGGGTTGAACCATACTCCTTCAGCAGATTGTTCCTTGCACCCACCACTGCCAGAGACTGTCTTGACTCAGAATGACCCTGCAAAATACAGGCAGGTGTGTATCTATGCGCCCATCTTCTATCAGCACATGGAAATCAAATGGATGTGGTGTGATTGCAGTTACCAGACACGCACAGGTCATCCCCTGTGGAAACAAATAACCTCACTATGTCGTGTGAGGGTCTACAGGTAGCCTGGAGCTGGGGAGTAGGAGCTCTTGCAGAAGACCCACAGGCTCAAGCCAGACCCAGCTGAGCCCATATGAGGCGGGTGGGTCAAGCAAAACCTGGTCCTTGCCAGGCAGGATATGCGTGGAGGGCAGAGCCAAGCAGTAAATGAATCTCCTCTGAGGATGGGGCAAGCTCTGCTTGTCCTGACTCAAGCAGCTTTAAGTCAGCCAGGAGCTCTAAGAGCCAGATCCCAGTGGTCCTGGCTTTTCTTCTCTGGCTGCCCACTGCCCACCAGTCTGGGCATCTCAGGGCATACTGGTCTCTGCCCCCAGCAGTTCCAGGTGGTGTGGATGGGTCACCCAATGGAAAAAATTATGGTGTTACTCAGCACTATCTCATCCCTTCAATCTTTGCTCTCCTTTCTGGGCAAGGCAGATTCTTGCCTTCCAGAAACACTCTGGATTCTGCATCAGAGTGAGTTCACATCCTCTCTGCTCATTCGTTTCTCTCCCTACTTGCAACATCTCTGAACCGTTGCACTTCCTCTCGCCTCCTTTGAAATGCTTGTCATCCCTCCAGCACTGCAGCAAGTGCCATGCATCAGTCACCTTGCCATGGTCGGCTTTCTCTTGCTCACATCCCTCAACAGAGAGCTGCTCCCCATCTTCCTCTGACATGGCAAGGCTGGGACCGGGGTCTTCCAGCTGGTCTCTTCTGGGTCCTACAGCCTCCAACAGAAAGACCCTGCAGCAAATGGAAGGAGGGTGGGACCCCACAAAACACAGAAAAACTCAGCTGAGAGGAACTGCTATCTCATGTCCAGCACCGTTTTTCACCAGGGGACTCCTAAAGCACCATCCAGGACATCCCCAGAGAATCATGCTGAGCATTTAAGTCTGTACTTTAACAAGTCTCACAACTGCAGGGATCAGAGTGAGGAGTTAAGGGAATAATTCAGGCTGAAAAGGGCACTGGGGATCCACAGGTCCAGTGCCAGGAATGGCACTGTCAGGTGCTGGGGGAGATTCACTCCCAGCCATTGCTCAGAGTTCATTTCCCCACCTCCCCCAGCCCCAGGGCACAGACTGAAGTCCCTGAGCTATAACCAGGAATAAGCACTGCGAGCCCAGGGTGGGTGGGTGGGTGGGTGGGTGGATGGATGGATGGATGGATGGATGGATGGATGGATGGATGGATGGATGGATGGGGGGATGGATGGATGGATGGATGGATGGGGGGATGGATGGATGGATGGATGGATGGATGGATGGATGGATGGATGGATGGATGGATGGAGGGATGGATGGATGGATGGATGGATGGATGGATGGATGGGGGGATGGATGGATGGATGGATGGATGGATGGATGGATGGATGGATGGATGGATGGATGGATGGATGGATGGAGGGATGGATGGGGGGATGGATGGATGGGGGGATGGATGGATGGATGGATGGATGGATGGATGGATGGATGGATGGATGGATGGATGGATGGATGGATGGATGGATGGATGGTTGGGGGGATGGATGGATGGATGGATGGATGGATGGATGGATGGATGGATGGATGGATGGATGGGGGGATGGATGGATGGATGGATGGATGGATGGATGGATGGATGGATGGATGGATGGATGGATGGATGGATGGATGGATGAATGGATGGGGGGATGGATGGATGGATGGATGGGGGGATGGATGGATGGATGGATGGATGGATGGATGGATGGATGGATGGATGGATGGATGGATGGATGGATGGGGGGATGGATGGATGGATGGATGGATGGATGGATGGATGGATGGATGGATGGATGGATGGATGGATGGATGGTTGGGGGGATGGATGGATGGATGGATGGATGGATGGATGGATGGATGGATGGATGGATGGATGGATGGATGGATCCATGGGTGATTTTCTAGTGCAGACTTCCTACATGTAGCTCATCTCAGAGCAGAATTCCCAGTATCTGCCATGGACTCACCTGGGCCAGAGAACCTTTGGGACCAAGAAGTCACAATTGTCCAACAAGCAGATCCATTACCCAGGGTAATGCACTTCCATTTACAATCACTTGCTACTAATTTGCATGCAATTATAATAATTGCAGTGTCATATCCAATCACTGCACCTGTCTGGAGGAAGGGTCTTCTCATCAAGGATCTTCCTGACCTGTGGCTGTTAATAATTCTCAGGGATGGAGCTACTGTATATGAAACATGCTGTACATCATTTGCTTCAAGCAGTCTCAAACTTCCCTTGCTGCACATCCTAAGGTTTCCTTGTGATGACAATAATCATGCTGTTTGAATTACTTGCACCTTTTCCCATGATGCTCTGTATCCTGGCAGCTCCAAGAAGTTCAGCAGACTCATGATTGCTGTGTTACAGTCTTCAGCCACATCCCCCTCAGCATCTCCACACCATAGCATGGTAACAGCAGCTTCCTCACCTCGCCCCTGTGCCAGCTCCTTCACAAGGACAGGATGGAAACCTCCATGGAAGTTCTGGAATGCCTGGGGAAGCATTGTCCAGCATAGCTGCATTTTCCATCCTGTGGTGGGACTTTCCCATTCAGAGGCAAACAACTTCTGGTTTTGTTTGTCAAAAGGAACACAGAAGAAAGCCTCCTTTTAATCCAGGACAGTGGATAAACGTTGGAGTCAACTATGGTAGTTAACAGAATATAGAGATGAGGTGCTACCAGACAGACAGACATCCACTACTGTTTGACTGACAGCTCTCAAATCTGGTGCCAATCTGTATTCCTGTGAGTGTGGCTTCATAACAAGTGCAGTTGGGTGTTCTATTCCAAGTTGCACTCCCATAATAGCCTGTATTTGAGGAAATTGTTTATACTGGGTTCCAGTCCAACATGGGCTTGGATTTCATATGACATGGTTTTCCTGGCTGGTTTAGCTCCTGGCTTCCATTCTATTTTCACCAGTTCAAGTCATTTAGCTATTCTAGGTTTCCCAGCCTCAGTCAATGATTCGATGGGGTTTAAGTGCTTTCCTTTTCCTAGTGCATCCCGATTTCTCAGCAGTGAAACCTGCTATAAATAACAACTGATACCATCCGGTCTCACCATCTTCCTCAGGGTTCCCCTTTCAGTCAGCTTTGAGAATTTCCCCATTTCTCATATCACCAAGTTTATCTGGGCCATTTGCTTTATTTAGCACTTTCTCCTGGAATTTTTGGGGGCGAGGGGGAAGTTGTAGAAAACCTCTATCTATGTAAATTAGCCAAGCAAGAGCCACAGTGCTTCGGACAGCACATCCTGCTGAGTCTGCACACCGACCAACAGCTCTGACTGACCAATTCCCCCTGAGGTGCCCCAGCCCCACTCCTGTGGCCACTTTCCCTCTCAGAGCACCTTCCAGGTTAATGGCCCTTCGTGCCTCATCCGGACTCAGCTGAACTAAGACAATTCTGTTTCATTGAGTAACCTGGAGCCATGACCCAGGGATTCCTGTTGGTACAATCACAGTGCACAGCTCAGGGGCAAACCAGGCTCCTGCTACGTCCCCCAGCTCTGTTCCCTGAGCAGCCAGGCCAGGAGCCGAGGAAACCGGAGCCAGATCGGAGCCGGTTCCTGGTCCAGCTGGCGTCCTGCTGATGGCCGGCTGCCCACGGCTCGCCTGGCTGGGCGCCTGCCTGTGCAGGCAGCCTCGCTCCTCACTCTTCCCAGGATATGTGGGGACAAGGGAGATGAAAGTAGAAGGGGGTCTGAGCTGAAGGGTGAGCCTGTGAGCTGCCTCTCTCTCCACATGGCAAAGGGAAGGATGGAGAGGGGCCCAGCTTGGACGTGATGTGGCCGGGAAGCAGGTGATGCTCAGCTTGACAAGAGCCACACGTGCTCCATGGGGAAGGTCTGCCCTCCTCACCCAAGGAGAGGGGTCAGTGCACCAACATGGCTCCTGGAGGCCAGGCCACCTCTGAGGCTTCTCCTGGGCAGGCCCAGGATGTGTAATAGAAACACAGGGACTCGCTGCTCAGCGCCCTGGAGTGGGTGCAGAGGTGCTGGTGCTGCACTTGGGCTGTTCCACTTTACATTCCTCTAATTCCAGCGACTTTCAGGCACCATCTGCCAAGGGGTCATCACTTGTTGATGACTTCAAAATGGAGAGGAGACATTTCTCAAAAATGCATCCTCTTCCCAGTTGAGATGTCCTTCTATCAGCATCTCATTAGGAATGGTCAGCCCTCAGCTCTTGGATAAAGGGCTCTTTTCTGCCAAAACAGGATAGTCTGTTCTTCCCAGAAAAAAAGCCGTTCCTGCCCTTGTCCTCCAGTGAACCAGATCCTGATCTTCAGAAGAAGTGTCTTTTTCCCCACCCTGCCCTGAGTCCCCTCACACTATGTGAAGCATGCACGTGACATGGAGGCCATTAGTGACCTCTCTCATCTGCAGCAGCATGGGCTTGTCAGACATGGGAGGGAAAAGTCCAAAATCGGGGAGACCTCAGCCACTTTCTCCCTAACCCATCCATCCTCTTCAGCCCATTTACACAGCTCTCGGAAGGAAGTGCTCTCACCTCCAAGCTGCTTGGGTACGTTGGGTAATAGGGGACTGTAAACTAAAGTAGGAACCTCTACAGGGGAACTTCTTACTAAAGGACATATATGAAAAACCCATTAATAGCAACAGTGACTATTCACATCCTGTGTCAGTGGAGAGACTCTGAATCAAGGGGGAAGCTTCACCCTTCCGGGACTGAGGCTGCTGCTCCATTCCACCACAAGACTGCACCACAAGCACCTTCTTTTGTGGAATTTCCACCATGCCTACGCAAGCCACCGCACGGACCTCCTCAGCCCATAAAAAGGGACCTGCTGGACCATCTCAGCCTCAGAGAGAAAAGAGCCTGTCAAGCTCCACTTGCCTGCCTCAACTTCAGCCACCACTTCTCCATGAACATGAAGGTCTCTGTGGCTGCCCTTGCCATGCTCATCGCTGTCTTCTGCTACCAGACCGATGCTGCACCATGTAAGTCTGGGCTCTGCCCCTCATCTCTTCTTGGGGACAGGAGAAGAACAAAGACACCATCTAGTCTCTCCTTTATCCATCCCCTCCCCGCTCCCCAGACACAGGGGTCTGCATTCCCAGCACCCTGCCCCTGCTCCCCAGCCCTTGCCTGGGCTCCATCAGAGGAGGGGTGGCAGCAGGGACAGGGAGGGGATTGTCCCTCTCTACTCCACTCTCGTGAGGCTCCATCTGGAGTCCTGTGTCCTGATCTGGGGCCCCAGTACAAGAAAGACATGAAACTGTTGGAGAGGGTTGAAAGGAGCCATGAGGACTGGAGCAGCTCCCCTAGGGAGAGAGGCTGAGGGAGATGGGCTGGTTCAGCCTGGAGAAGAGAAGGCTGTGGGGGGACCTCATTGCAGCCTGCCAGTCCCTGAAGGGAGCAGAGGAACAGGAGGGGAATCAGCTTGTTCAAAGGACAGACACTGGCAGGACAAGGGGGATGGATTAAAGCTGAAGGAGGGAAGGGTTAGATTGGATATTAGGGGGAAGTTTTTTCCAGAGAGTGTGGTGAGGGGCTGGAACAGGCTGCCCAGAGAGGGGGTGGGTGCCCCGTGTCTGGGGGTGTTCAAGGCCAGGTTGGCTGGGGCCCTGGGCAACCTTGTGTAGCTCCAGGCCTGAGGTTGGTGTCCCTGCCTGTGGCAGGGGGGGTGGAGCTCTGTGACCCTTGGGGTCCCTTCCAACCCATGCCAATCTAGGATTCTATGATTCTATGATGACTGTCTCTGTCCTTCACAGTTGGCTCCGACCCACCCACATCCTGCTGCTTCAGCTACGCCTCTCGACAGCTGCCCCGCAGCTTCGTGGTGGAGTACTATGAGACCAACAGCCAGTGTCCCCGGCCGGCCATTGTGTAAGTCCTCTCCTTCAGGGTAGTGGTGGACTCTCCCTTGGGATCCAGAGAGGGGAAGACCTCTTCTCCAAAGACAGGGGATGCCCAGTGGACAGGAGGGATGGGGGCCAAGAGGTACAAGGTGATGCTCCATGGGCTCATCGCACAGGGGACCGCACCAGTTCTGCTCCACCACTGCCAGTGCCACGGCCATGCTGTGCTGCACGCCCAAATTCTGCTGATCCTTGGGACAGGATGGGTTTGGGGCAGGGTTCCCCTCCACGCATCGTTCTCCCACCAAAAGCTGACTTCTCTGCTCCCCACAGGTTTGTCACAAGGAAGGGCCGCCAAGTCTGTGCCAACCCTGAGCAGGATTGGGTCCAGGAGTATGTGAACGACCTGGAGCTGAACTGAGGTCCCAGGACCAACCCTGCTGCCCTGCGTCCCCCAAATGCCAGTTCAAGTGAGCCATGGGCAGCTCCGAGCTCCCTTGGAAGTGCCTCAAAGTCACTCAGAGACAGACAGCAAACCCAAAACCTTCCAGAAACTGACGCTTGTGTTTTGTAGTTTTTGCTCTGTAGGGAAGGGATCAGGTGCACTGACTCCACTTATAATATATAGAATATAATATTCTATTGTTATTTAATAATTATATTAAGGATGTTATTTAATAAATGTCTTTTCAAAGTGATGACTCATGTTCAGGTTAAAGCATATGTATTTAAGTATTTTTAATGTACTATTTAATTCATATTTTGAGAAATAAATATTTTTGTAAGCACTTCCTGTCTCTATTTCAGTCCTTTGCTATGACAGTAGATGATAGTGTAAACATTTT
The DNA here is from genome assembly GCA_022605575.1 of Laterallus jamaicensis coturniculus. NCBI lineage: Eukaryota > Metazoa > Chordata > Aves > Gruiformes > Rallidae > Laterallus > Laterallus jamaicensis. The sequence goes on from JAKCOX010000025.1 coordinate 9,900,399, forward strand.
CCTTATTCCCCTTCCACACTGTCAAATCCCCCATAACCTTCCTCTGCCCAAACCTGCCCTATGCAAAATAAGAAGAGCAAAACCACGAAGGAGGAGGTGTGAGAAGGGCAGAGGGTACGTTCAGATAGCTTGGCTCGCTCTTTTATAAGGTATTTAATCACTGCTTGTGAAGACTGCTGGCAGCCAGATACATTCCATGGCTGGCCCCATTGCAGTGAATGAAAATGTTACCTTTAGGGCTGGAATCCAGACAGCTCCACTGCAGCCTTGGGGCTGGTCTTGACACCAGACCAAAAGGAGATGGAGCCCCACCACTGGCAGCATTAGGATGGCTCTCCTCAGCTCTGGACACCCACCCTGGGTGAACAACGCATCTGGGCAAGAAGCAGCAGATCAGTGATGAGAGAAGGCTTGTCCCTGTTGGAACTGCACCCCCAGCTCCTCAGCCCAGGGGGCACTGTGCACCCCATCAGTCATCCCGCTACCACACTGACTGCACCCAGCTTAAAACAGCATCCGGGAAGGAGGAGGAGTGAGATGGAGAGCTGTGCCAGTGAGCAGCACCAGAGCCCCTTCCCAAGACAGTGCTGGGAGGAGCCTGACACCCGGGATGCTCAGATGGGCATCACCACAAAGGTGCCTGTCCTCTGGTGACAAGGACCTGGTCCTGCATGCATGGGCAGGGGCGCTGCTCACACCTCTGGCTCCTCAGGCACCGCGTGCCCCAGGGCCAGTGCCAGAGCCAGGCTTACTGTGCCCATGCAGGAGGTGAGGACACCGGGGCCATTGGGTACCAGCCACCCCACATCACAGTGCTGGGGCTCAGGAGCTCCAGGGTCCCGTGGTCCTATGGGCAGCACCCTCCAGCCCATGCGCTGGCTGAGCCTGTTGCCACCAACCCCGTGCGCCGTGTCCTCAACAACCCGGGTCCCTTCCACCACCCACAGCAGACACCCACCCTGGGAACCCCTGCCAGCCCCACAGCTCTATTCTGGGAGCTGCAGGAGCCATGAATTGCTCATGTCTTTCTTGATCATCACCCACCTACATGTGACAACTCAGAGGAGCCTCAGAGCTCCTGTGAGGAATACAGCACGCTCGGTGATCCACAGGCTGGGAACAAAGCCTGCCCCAGCAGAGCAAGGACAGCATCGGCTCCCCTCCCTCAGGGAGGAAGGAGACACCTTGAAGGTGACATGCCCTGTGCCCAGCAATGCCAGCTCCAGGCCTCCCTCACCATGCCAGGGGCTCTGGCCCCGGCTCGCTGCAGGGACGCCAGGCTCAGCTCACCACCCAAAATGCCTCTTCCCAGGCACACCAAGCTCCCCTGGCTCCTGCTTTATACAAACAAAAGGGCCACTCTTCATTCCCACACTGACCCATGGGTGGTGGCCAATGCCCTGGGGTTGGGTGCAGCAATGGATACGTAGCTACTGGCAGTACAGAGGCTGCTGACTTATGGCAAGATACTGCTGCCCAGCTGGAGCAGCTGGATGTAATGTATGTTGTGTAGATACTAATGTACCTCAGGGTCAGGTCATGGAGGAATCTCAGAAGAACCAGCAGTGGATCAGGCTGCTAGGACTGAAGTGGCTCAGGCAGATCCAGACTGGTAACATAAAGGTGAAATATTCAGAGCTCCACGGGCCTGTGACACCTCAGGTCATTTGGGAAGAGATGCAACATGTAGATGGGCCTGCGATCGAGGGGTGGACTTGATCATGGAGGCTATCTCATAGGTCATCCTTGAAGGCGACATGCGCTGCAATTAAGCAACCCAAGCAGTTAAAGCCCCTTTGGTGTGGAGAACAGTGTCTGGAATATAAACACATGGGGAGGCCTGGCAGATTGATCACATCACCCTCCCACAAACCTGCCATGGCAAACATTACATGCTTACAATGGTGGAGGCAACCACCAGCTGGCAGGAAACATATCCTGTATCCCATGCCACTGCCTGGAATACAATCCTGGGCCTCAAAAAGCAAGTCCTGTGGTGACACGGCACCCCAGAAAGAACTGAGTCAGACAACGGGACTCATTTCCACAACAGCCTCAGACCCCTGGGCCAAAGAGCGTGGCATTGAGTGGGTGTACCAGATTCCTCATCATGCACTAGCCTCTGGGAAAATCAAACGATACAATGGGCTGTTGAAGACTACGCTGAGAGCAATGGGTGGTGGGACCATCAAACTTTGGGATACAGATTTAGCGAAGGCTACGTGATCAGTTGACTCTAGGGAATCTGGAGTCTAGGGGATCTAGATCCAAGGGAATCTAGAGTCTAGGGGATCTAGATCCAAGGGAATCTAGAGTCTAGGGATCTAGATCCAAGGGAATCTAGAGTCTGGGGGATCTAGATCCAAGGGAATCTAGTGTCTAGGGGATCTAGATCTAAGGGAATCTAGAGTCTGGGGATCTAGATCCAAGGGAATCTAGTGTCTAGGGGATCTAGATCCAAGGGAATCTAGAGTCTAGGGGATCTAGATCCAAGGGAATCTAGAGTCTAGGGATCTAGATCCAAGGGAATCTAGAGTCTGGGGGAGCTAGATCTAAGGGAATCTAGAGTCTGGGGATCTAGATCCAAGGGAATCTAGTGTCTAGGGGATCTAGATCCAAGGGAATCTAGAGTCTAGGGGATCTAGATCCAATCGAGCTGGCCCTGCCCAGTTGAAATTTCCATGGAGTGTATTAGGAGCTAGAGTCCCAGTAGTGCCTATGAAGAATATGTTGGGGAAGACAGTTTGGGTTATCCCTGCTTTAGGCAAGGGCAAACCCATCTGTGGGATAGTTTTTGCTCAAGGACCTGGCTGCATTTGCTGGGTGATATCATGTCCCTCTATGTAAATTAGCCAAGCAAGAGCCACAGTGCTTCGGAGAGCACACCCTGCTGACTCCACACACCGACTGACTGACGGTGGGGAGGGCATGGGGAGAGGCACAACAGGCTGGGTCATGGAGCCCGAAACCAGCCACAGCCACAGTGGTAAAACTTCCACCCTACACCACAGTTTCACTGTGCTTTGAACCCAGTTCCTCCTGAGGTGCTCCAGCCCCGCTCCTGTGGCCATTTTCCATCACAGAACATCTCTCAGGATAGACTGTCCTTCATCAGAGACACACTGAACCCCTCTTTCTAAAAGTGCAGAGATCTGGAAGAAATTACTATCTTCTTTTGCAGTGGATGCATGTGGGCACTGGGTAAGGAACAACCTTCCAGAGCCTGTTGACCGTCTGGGAGTACCACTGCTGTTACTACACCTCTATCCATCCTGCAGAGAGCTGGCAGGTTTGTAAGGGAAAAACACGCCCCTGGGACGCAAACACCCATCAATGTTTGGAGGTACAATCACAGTGCACAACTCAGGGGCAAACCAGGCTCCTGCTACGTCCCCCAGCTCTGTTCCCTGAGCAGCCAGGCCAGGAGCCGAGGAAGCCGGAGCCAGATCGGAGCCGGTTCCTGGTCCAGCTGGCGTCCTGCTGATGGCCGGCTGCCCACGGCTCGCCTGGCTGGGCGCCTGCCTGTGCAGGCAGCCTCGCTCCTCGCTCCTCTCAGGATATGTGGGGACAAGGGAGATGAAAGTAGAAGGGGGTCTGAGCTGAAGGGTGAGCCTGTGAGCTGCCTCTCTCTCCACATGGCAAAGGGAAGGATGGAGAGGGGCCCAGCTTGGACGTGACGTGGCCAGGAAGCAGGTGATGCTCAGCTTGACAAGAGCCACATGTGCTCCATGGGCAAGGTCTGCCCTCCTCACCCAAGGAGAGGGGTCAGTGCACCAACATGGCTCCTGGAGGCCACGCCACCTCTGGGGCTTCTCCTGGGCAGGCCCAGGATGTGTAATAGAAACACAGCGACTCGCTGCTCAGCGCTCTGTAGTGGGTGCAGAGGTGCTGGTGCTGCACTTGGGCTGTTCCACTTTACATTCCTCTAATTCCAGCGACTTTCAGGCACCATCTGCCAAGGGGGCATCACTTGGTGATGACTTCAAAATGGACAGGAGACATTTCTCAAAAATGCATCCTCTTCCCAGTTGAGATGTCCTTCTATCAGCACCTCATTAGGAATGGTCAGCCCTCAACTCGCACCCCAAGGCTGCTTGGGTATGTTGGGTAACAGGGGCCTGTAAACTAAAGTAGGAACCTCTACAGGGGAACTTCTTACTAAAGGACATATATGAAAGAAGTGAAAAGACCAACAGTGACTTTCTCATATCCTGTGTCACTGGAGAGACTCTAAATCGAGGGGGAAGCTTCACCCTTCCAGGACTGAGGCTGCTGCTCCATTCCACTGCAAGACTGCACCACAAGCACCTTCTTCTCTGGGGAAATTCCACCATGCCTACGCAAGCCACCACACGGACCTCCTCAGCCCATAAAAAGGGACCTGCTGGACCATCTCAGCCTCAGAGAGAAAAGAGCCTGTCAAGCTCCACTTGCCTGCCTCAACTTCAGCCACCACTTCTCCATGAACATGAAGGTCTCTGTGGCTGCCCTTGCCATGCTCATCGCTGTCTTCTGCTACCAGACTGATGCTGCGCCACGTAAGTCTGGGCTCTGCCCCTCCTCTCTTCTTGGGGACAGGAGAGATGTCTCTGCTGGCACAGGCTCCCTTCTGCTACCCCTGGGTCCTTCCTGCCTCAGACCACACTTGGGGCTCTACTGCGATGGGAAGGGTGTAGCTCACAGCATGGGCTGCATCAGCACCAGCTCAGGGTGATCCCAAAAGAGAAAGAGGCAAAGAAAGGACTAAGACACCATCTATTCTCTGCCTTCTCCATCCTCTCCCCACTCCCCAGGCACAGGGGTCTGCAGCCCCAGCTCCCTGCTCCTGCTCCCTGCTCCTGCTCCCCATCCCTTGCCAATGCTGATGATTTTCTCTGTCCTTCACAGTTGGCTTCAACCCACCGATCTCCTGCTGCTTCAGCTACACCTCCCGACAGCTGCCCCGCAGCTTCGTGGTGGAGTACTATGAGACCAACAGCCAGTGTCCACAGCCGGGTGTCATGTAAGTCCTCTCCTTCAGGGTAGTGGTGGGCTCTCCCTTTGGGCTGGGGATGCAGAGAGGGGAAGACCCCTTCTCCAAAGACAGGGGATGCCCTGTGGACAGGAGGGATGGGGGCCGGGAGGTGCAAGGTGATGCTCCATGGGCTCATCGCACAGGGGACCGCACCAGTTCTGCTCCACCACTGCCAGTGCCACGGCCATGCTGTGCTGCACGCCCAAATTCTGCTGATCCTTGGGACAGGATGGGTTTGGGGAAGGGTTCCCCTCCACGCACCAAAAGCCAATTTCTCTGCTCCCCACAGGTTTGTCACAAGGAAGGGCCGCCATATCTGTGCCAACCCTGAGCAGGATTGGGTCCAGCAGTATGTGAACAACCTGAAGCTGAACTGAGGTCCCAGGACCAACCCTGCAGCCCTGCGTCCCCCGACTGCCAGGACAAAGAAGATTTGGCCAGCTGCAGTGCTTCCATTGCAAGTGCTTCTATGTCATTTAAAGATAGCTGGAAAACTGCAAATCAGAATCTGATGTTTGTGGTTTGTGTCTTGGTTTTTCTTTTAATGGAGAAAGGTGTAGTAAGTCCACCCAACAAATAGGACTATTGTTTAACAGATGCAATCCCTGTCCAAAGCTGCCTGTTTGCAAGAGTAGAGCAAAACCATGAAGGAGGAGGTGTGAGAAGGGCAGAGGTTTCCTTCATGTAGCTTGGCTCACTCTTTTATGCAGTATTTTATCAGTACAGGCTGGGGGATGACCTGTTGGAAAAGAGCTCTGTGGAGAAGGACCTGGGGGTCCTGGTTGATGACAGGTTGGCTATGAGCCAGCAGTGTGCCCTGGGGCTGAGAGAGACAATGGGATCCTGGGATGTATCAGGAAGAGTGTGTCCAGCAGGTCAAGGGAGGTGATTCTCCCCCTCTGCTCTGCGTTGGTCAGGCCCCACCTGGAGTGTTGTGTCCAGTTCTGGGCTCCCTGGGATAAAAAGGACAGGGATCTCCTGGAGAGAGTCCAGAGAAGGGCTACAGAGATGATGAAGGGCCTGGAGCATCTCCCCTGTGAGGAAAGGCTGAGAGAGCTGGGGCTGTTGAGCCTGGAGAGAAGAAGACTGAGGGGGGACCTAATCAATGGTTATCAATATCTTAAGCATGGGGTGCAGGGGGAATTGGCCAGCCCCTTTTCAGTGTCTGTGGGGACAGGACAAGGGGCAATGGCTGCAAGTTGGAGCACAGGAAGTTCCACACCAACATGGGGAGGAACTTTTCCCCAGTGAGGGTGCCAGAGCCCTGGGACAGGCTGCCCAGGGGGTGTGGAGTCTCCTTCTCTGGAGAGATTCAAGTCTCATCTGGACGCCTATCTATGTAATATGAGATAGGGAGCTGCTTTGGCAGGGGGGTTGGACCCGATGATCTCTTGAGGTCCCTTCCAACCCCTAAGATTCTGTGATTCTGTGATTTAATGACTGCTGGCAGTGAGCTAAATTCCATCCCTGCTCCTGTTATAGTCAATAAAAATGTTGCCTTGAGGGGCTGGAATTGAACCCGCTGCCTGGTTGAGGGAAAGTTTTCTGAGGGCTGAAGGTAAAAAGGATCAGCTATTGCCAGAGCTGGCAATGGCAAATACACCTGTATCACTTCATTTAGCCGGGACATGATGCTGAGCCGGAGTGACCCTCTTGCTTTTTATCTGAGCCTCCAACAACCACCCATCTCTGGAGATGCCTGCCCAGAGATGCAGTGTCCCACTGCAGTCTGCTTGCCACCCACCAGCCCCAGGGAAGGATCTACCCCTGCACAGAGCCATCTCCACTGCAGCCCTGGGGCTGGTCTCCACCAGCCCATGCGCTGGCTGAGCCTGTTGCCATCAACCCTGTGCGCTGTGACCTCAGCAACCCGGGTCCCTTCCACCACCCACAGCACACACCCACCCTGGGAACCCCTGCCAGCCCCACAGCGCTGTTCTGGGAGCTGCAGGAGCCATGAATTGCTCATGTCTTTCTTGATCATCACCCACCTACATGTGACAACTCAGAGGAGCCTCAGAGCTCCTGTGAGGAATACAGCACGCTCGGTGATCCACAGGCTGGGAACAAAGCCTGCCCCAGCAGAGCAAGGACACCATCGGCTCCCCTCCCTCAGGGAGGAATGAGACACCTTGAAGGCAACGTGCCCTGTGCCCAGCAATGCCAGCTCCAGGCCTCCCTCACCATGCCAGGGGCTCTGGCCCTGGCTCGCTGCAGGGACGCCAGGCTCAGCCCACCACCCAAAATGCCTCTTCCCAGGCACACCAAGCTGTGTCAGTGAGTCTTTGCTGGGGGCAGCAACCAAAAAAGCCATGTGAAAGTGGATGGCTCAGAATGCTGTGTACAAAATCCATGTGCTCCTGCGGTAGGGATCAATATCTCCCAGACTCTCAGACTCAGGGCTGAGGAAAGAAGGCACAGAGGCATTGCACTGCAAACAGCCTGGCTGTCACCTTCTCTGTAACAGCCAACAAAAGGCAGAAGTGGCAGCACAGAGGAACATTTCTACCCAGTTCTTAGAAAGACACAGATGGCGACTCGCCCCTGCCTGAGGTGACGAAGCATTTTCCATGATACTCGAGGAGGGAGAAAGATGTCAGCATTTGTTCAGAAAACACGTTTCTAAACCCAGCAGCAGCAGCCTGAGGAGAAGGCCTGACTCCCCAGAAGAAGGCCTGACTCCCCAGTACCACTGGAGCCTTGCTGAACCTCCTGTGGTTGTCAAAAAGGGACAGAAACACCTTCTTGCCCCCGTGCTGCATACTCTTGCAGTCCTCGGACAGGGTGAGCTCAGGGTGCACTGACTCAAGGTCCAGAGTCACATCTACTGGAGTGGAAGGGTGGAAGAACTGGGCTCCATCAGCAGAGGGGTGGCAGCAGGGACAGGGAGGGGATTGTCCCTCTCTGCTCTGCCCTCCTGAGGCCCCAGCTGGATCCTGTGTCCAGAGCTGGGGCCCCGATACAAGAAAGATGTGGGGCTGTTGGAGAGGGGTCAGAGGAGCCACAAAGATGCTCAGAGGGCTGGAGCAGCTGCCCTACAAAGAGAGGCTGAGGGAGCTGGGCTGGGTCAGCCTGGAGAAGAGAAGGCTGTGGGGGGACCTCATTGCAGCCTGCCAGTGCCTGAAGGGAGCAGAGGAACAGGAGGGGAATCAGCTTGTTCAAAGGACAGACACTGGCAGGACAAGGGGGATGGATTAAAGCTAAAGGAGGGAAGGGTTAGATTGGATATTAGGGGGAAGTTCTTTGCAGAGAGAGTGGTGAGGGGCTGGAACAGGCTGCCCAGAGAGGGGGTGGGTGCCCCGTGTCTGGGGGTGTTCAAGGCCAGGTTGGCTGGGGCCCTGGGCAACCTTGTGTAGCTCCAGGCCTGAGGTTGGTGTCCCTGCCTGTGGCAGGGGGGTTGGAGCTCTGTGACCCTTGGGGTCCCTTCCAACCCATGCCATTCTATGATTCTATGATTCTACAGACAGATGGGGCTTCAAGGGTCTGCTGCTACAGACACAAGCAGGTGCCTGCAAACCCCAGTGCTGCCTGTCAATCCATAAAGCCATGCTGACTTATAAACCACATCAAAATGTTGGCCTTTGGCTGCAGAGCAGCTCCACAGCCCCAGCACAGCCTGGGAAACAGCCAACACTGAACGCAGGAATTCATGGGCAACACGAGGGCTGAACTTCCAGAGTAACCTCCTCAGCTTCAGAGTGACCTCACAACCCATCCCAGACCAGAAACTGCCTGCTCTTGTTTGGGGCCATGAATTTGGCACAGTCTTCAGGGTGGGACCTGTCCTCATGTCCCACTGTCACGTGCAGGACCAGTGCTGGAGACCAGTCTCGGTAACCACGTGTGGCTCTACAGAAACAATAAGGAGGGTTGCAAAGACATGCTCTGGAGAGAACAGCACCCCAACTTCCCCAAAATCCTGTGGTGTGCGTGCCACTGAAACTAAGCAGACACTGGCTATTTTCTGTTTGCCTTCTCTTTCACATTATTGAGTTGCAAGCCCAGCACGAGCCGAATGCTGAGCTCAGCTCCACAGCAAGAGGAACTTGAAGTGTTCCCATTAAGAAAAAGAAAAGTGGGATTATTGCACTTCTGCCTGACTCCAGACAGTCCTGGGGGAAGAGACGCCAGCAAAACAACTGCATTCCACATCCCTCTCTGGTGGCAGCTGGAAAGTAAAAGTGACTGGAGAAAAAGAAATGAAACTTCTGGGCTGAGTTATCTGGCCCTGAGCTGGAGCTGAGGATTAGTCAGCTTTGGCAGGGAAAACAGGTTTCTCCCAACTCTCTGAGTTATTTGCTCTTGCTCAGCTCCTCTGCTCACTGCAGCCTGGCCAAGCAGATGGTGGGGTTTTGGGGTGCTCCTGTGTGCTGGCCACCCCCTCTCAGTGCTGGAATAGGGTTGGGGGTGGAAGTTGGGAAAGATGTGCCACCCACCTGAGTGGGCTCCAGGGCTCCTGGCCGTGGCTCAGCTGCCTCTGACTTCATCCCTTGACGTGGTGTGAGGAAGTGTCCTGGCTCATCAGGCCCCTGGGAGTCGGGCCCAAGAAATCACATGCTTGGACAAAAACTAATTTCAGTTCAGTTTTGGTTTATCTTCTGCTTTTTGAGGTTTCACAGTCCTGGGTAACCACATTTTCCTGGTGCTTGAGGTTTTGAGCAAAGTGCCAATTTTTAGGGCCCAGGTGAAAACCCATAAAGCACCGGCTCCTCCTCCAGAGCTGCAGTGAGGCAGGGAGTCCTCCCCACTCCCCCTTCCCAGCCCTGCCCAGCCCTGGGGCTCATTCCACCTCTTTCCCTTTGCTGTGGGATTTTCCAGACACAGAGCATTGCTTCTGGGATGCCAGAGCAGTGGCTCAGCCTGGGTGTAGCTGCAGTTGTACCACATCTAACAAAAACCTACCCTGAGACCTGGCAGCATCTCCTTCAGCCCACCCAGTCCCCTCGTGTTGCACGGGGACGTCGTTAGATGTCCAACTGAGCAGAAATGCCCTCAGCAAAGCTCCTCCTGCTGGTAACTGAGGATGTTGAGTGGGACTCAGGTGGGGTGAAAGCACAGCAGTTCACCTCTGGCTGGTCTGTTTAATAAATGTGCTTACCAAAGAGATGCCACGGTTTCCCAAAGTCTGCTGCCAGGCATGGATGCCAGACCATCCACCCAGCTCCATCTCAGCTGCCTGGCTCCTGTTGCCTCCCCTCACTCCATGTGTCTTCTTATCACAAGGAGATGTTGAAGAAAAAGCAGGAGAGAATCATGAATGCAGGAAGCTGCATCTGCTGCTGGCCAGTGAGGAGAAGCTGCTGCTCCAGAAGCTCCAGAAGCTGCTGCTCCAGAAGCTCCAGGAGCTGCTACTCCAGAAGCTGGAGGAGGAGAAGCAGATTCTGCTGATGATTAGCAAAAACTGGGTTAGGCTGGTGAAGCAAAAGTGCTTGCTGGAGGAGCTCATCCTGGAGATAAAGAAGACCCAGCAGTCGGTGGATGCACTGATGACCTCCTACCCTAGGAGCCACCACCGCCTGCCACTTCCATTCCCCTGCTCCTGCCATGTCCACCACTGCATCCAGACCCACCCTTCCCACACATTCCCAGTTCAGACCAGTCTCAACATTCCTGTTACACATCTCCACGCAGGGACTAGAATAAAACTGAGAGGAGGAGAACAGGCTAGGGAACGAGCTGGAGACATCCTCGCTGATGCAGCTCACACCAACACAGCCCAGCCTGGAGCTGCTTTTAGCTGAATGTTCTGGATGTTCCTGCAATATTCAAATAAAGGTTTGATGGAAATGTCAAGAGTCAGTCTGAAAAATCAGTGTTTTCTACCAGGAATATAAGTGTGCCTGGGCATTTTCAATGAATTCTCTCTCCTTTCTGATATACCAGGATGTGTTTCCTGCTTCCATTCATGGAAAAGGATTCTTGGAGATTCTGACACCTCTGTTATTCCCCCCCATTCACTGTTTTTCTCAACTCTGTTCCTTTCTTGAAGGAAGAGTTCATTTTTTGGTCTTGGCTGCTCCTTCCTGCCAAGACAAATAATGCAAATCTCTAAATATTTTGATTTCTAATACCTCCTCCATATCATACATCCCAAACAGTAGCTATTTATGGAGCCTGCAAAGCCTCTGCCTTATGGTGTGTTTCAACTTTCGATAGAAACCACACGTGGCATCCTTGGATCCCTCATCAGAACAGATTTGGGATGCAGGAGGAAGTCTTTTCTTAGCCCTGAAGGCAGCCTGCTCCTCCACACTGACTCCTAGGTTGGAGTCATGTCTAGGGGATCACGTTATCACAGAGCCCCCGGAACCTGCCAGATCACTAATGGGGGAAACTCCAGTTTTAACTGGGAGAGAATCCTCTGGAAACAGAAAGAGCACGACTTGGGGAGTCAGTGATTGCTGGGCAGTGAGGCTCCAAGAAAGACAAGCGAGACCTCAGGTGTGTTCCAGACTTGCCAGCATGGGAATTGAGGCCTGCAAAATGATGAGTGGCCTCGAAGGAGAAAAACTTCCCATGAGCAGCAGTGGCTCTGGCAGCTCACAAGGCCAATGGGATCCTGGGCTCCATCAGCAGAGGGGTGGCAGCAGGGACAGGGAGGGGATTGTCCCTCTCTGCTCTGCCCTCCTGAGGCCCCAGCTGGATCCTGTGTCCAGAGCTGGGCCCCAACACAAGAAAGATGTGGGGCTGTTGGAGAGGGGTCAGAGGAGCCACAAAGATGCTCAGAGGGCTGGAGCAGCTGCCCTACAAAGAGAGGCTGAGGGAGCTGGGCTGGGTCAGCCTGGAGAAGAGAAGGCTGTGGGGGGACCTCATTGCAGCCTGCCAGTCCCTGAAGGGAGCAGAGACACAGGAGGGGAATCAGCTTGTTCAAAGGACAGACACTGGCAGGACAAGGGGGATGGATTAAAGCTGAAGGAGGGAAGGGTTAGATTGGATATTGGGGGGAAGTTCTTTGCAGAGAGAGTGGTGAGGGGCTGGAACAGGCTGTCCAGAGAGGGGGTGGGTGCCCCGTCCCTGGGGGTGTTCAAGGCCAGGTTGGATGGGGCCCTGGGCAACCTTGTGTAGCTCCAGGCCTGAGGTTGGTGTCCCTGCCTGTGGCAGGGGGTTGGGGCTCTGTGACCCTTGGGGTCCCTTCCAACCCTTGCCAGTCTGTGATTTTATGAGGGACAAACAGCATTTAGTGACTGTCTCTCCCAGAGTGGGAACCAGGGAACATCAAATGAAGCCAGGAAAGGCCAGGTATGGAATGAACGGAAGGAAGCAGCTCTTCATCCGAGGAGCTCCTTGCTGAGGGACATGCTGACCATGAAGGGATTTCCAGGAGTCCGAGTCAGGGCTTGGATCACAGCACGATAAGGTCCAGGAGACTTGTGAGATGTGAATGGCTGGAGGCTGGGAGTGCAACTGAGGAGGGCAGCACAAGTACCTGCCTTTTGCTTCCAAGGGTCTGCTGGGGCCACATCCAGAGATGTTAGGGTTGGGCTAGGTGGACACTTAGCTGGTGTCCTCTGGGATTGGTCCAGTTTCCCAGGACAACTGGTCCCACAGGACTGCACAGTCTATAGAGTAGCTTCTAAAATTGCATTGAAATTTATCCAATTTATGCCTCCAGATGAGTATTGTTGGTTGATCATAGAATCATAGAATGGCATGGGTTGGGAGGGACCCCAAGGGTCACAGAGCTCCAACCCCCCTGCCACAGGCAGGGACACCAACCTCAGGCCTGGAGCTACACAAGGTTGCCACAAGTTTGATGCCCACAGAAGGACACCAGCAGTTTCTAGCACATGGCAGGGCAGAAATACATCACTGGAGCTTGTGCAACTTTCCACACCCAACCTGTGTGCCCAGAAAAGCCTGGCTTTTGGACCAGGATCCTGAGGAGCAGCTGGCTGCTGCCCACGTGTGGTGCAGCAGGAATCTGGTAGGACTTCCAAGGCCAGACACAGGCTGCTCCTGCCAGGGGACAGCCACATATACATCCCTCTGGCTCTCCGAAGATGCCCTCAGCTCGGAGCACCAGCCTGCTGGGAGCTGAGCAGGGATTTTCCAGCAGCCTGTGGGGCTGGTTTAGCTGGGGCAGCTCAGGAACAGAGAGAAAGAGAGAAGAACTTTGGGCTGTTACTTTGTGACACCCAGGGCCCGGCCTGTCTGAGCACTCAGCAGTTTGGGGCACTTTGTACTTGCCAGGTCTGCCTCCTGTTGTCCTCAGCTGAGCTCTGTGTGACAGCTGCGAGTCAGCACAGGACTTCATCAAACCACAGAAGGGTCTGGGTGGGAAGGGACCTGTGATCAGCCTGACAGACCCTGCCAGGGGCAGGGACAACTTCCCAACCAGCACAAAGTGCCCCCAGCCCCATCCAACCCAGCCTTGAGCCCTGCCAGGGATCCAGGGGCAGCCCCAGCTTCTCTGGGCACCCTGTGCCAGGGTCTCCCCCCTCCCCAGGAAGGATTTCTGCCTCCCAGCCCCTCTCCATCCCCCTCCTGCAGCTGAAGGCCATTCCCTTTGGCCTGGCCCTCCCTGCCCTGGGCACCAGCCCCTCTCCAGCTCTCCTGGAGCCCTCAAGGGATGGGAAGGGGCTCGGAGCTCTCCCCAGAAGCAGCCTTCTCTTCTCCAGCTGAGCCAGCCCAGCTCTCCCAGCCTGGCTCCAGAGCAGAGGGGGTCCAGCCCTTGCATCATCTCCGTTGAAATTCTTCTAGGCACCTAGAAAACAAAGACAAGGCTCCACAAGAGCTCTGAAGAATGCTGGGTTACACCCAGAACATAAAGGGAGGACAAAGGCAGACCTCCAGATCTCCAGCCCATGCCTTCCTGCAGCCGCTGCCTCACACACAGCCCACGCTGTTCTGCAGCAAGCACAGGGGTCCTACACACAACCCACACCCCGAGTCACACTCAGAAAACCTCCTCTTGGTGATCACATTCTGGCAGCCACAGGCTGACTCATAACACAGCAGCAGAGCTTGCCATGTCCTATCTCAGGAGAGACCAGCCTTTCCCTGGCAGCCAGGGTGGGTGTTGGGCTGGGTGGGATGCTCCAGCCAGTCCCACTGCCCATGCCCTGGGAAGGTCTGCAGCAGGCAGCAACCTCATCCCACCTGCAGATCCTGCTCTGGAGCAGGTGTCTGACCCAGGCAGCCACTTCTGCAGAACCACAGCCAGGGCTGAGTCATCTCCTGCTGGAAACTGTGCTCAGCTTCATGCCGAATTCTCAGACAAGGCATCAGGAGGCAGCTGCTGAGGCTTTAGGCCAGAGAAAACATCTGGGATGTCCTGGGGTTACATCCCTCCTTGTAAAAGCTGGGCAAGAAGGAGACCTCAGCCAGGACAGAGGTGAGGGCCTCATGGGCCCTCAAACTCCTTAGCTAAGTGGCCCTCTCCAAGACCTTCTCCCTGTCCCCTTTCAAGCAGCTGCTCTGCCTCAGTGTCTCTCCTATCACCCACCTCTCTACACTGACCTGCCAGGAGGGTGCAGAGAGGTGGGGGATGGTCTCTTCAGCCAGGGGACAGGAGATGGGACAAGGGGCAATGGGCTCAAGCTGCCCCAGGGCAGGGGCAGAGCAGATGGGAGGGGAAAGTTCTTCCCTGAAAGAGTTGTTGGGGCCTGGCACAGGCTGCCCAGGGAGGGGCTGAGTCACCTTCCCTGGGGGTGTTTAAAAAGGGTAGATGAGGTGCTCAGGGATCTGGTTTAGCACAGGACAGGAATGGTTGGACTCGATCTTAAAGGTCTTCTCCAACCCTGTGACTGTATGGTTCCTGGGAGAGAGCTGATCCCCCTGAACAAGGACTGTCCCTTCCCTCTGCCCGTGGAGCAGCCCAGGGCCCCTTTCACAGCCCAGGCAGATCAGGGCTGAGCAGCAGGGTCTGGCTGGCCCAGAAGATTAAAAAACAGGACCCACACACATGCAGGCTCCTCCTGCTGCACCGTGCTGCCTCGAGCCCACTGCTCTACCCAGGACCCTCCTGCTGAGCCTGGACCACCACCCTGCCCCCAGGACCCTGCCCATTCCCTGCACCACAGGGGCACTTTGCTCATAAGGTGTGTTTGTCCTGGGGTCTGAGTGAATGTCCCTGTCACCAGGGCAGGGCTGCACAGTGGATTGAGCTGTGGAGGGCTGGTCACAGCACTGCCCTCCCACTGCCTGGCTTCCCAGGAGATGCATCCCACAGCTCCTCTGCACTCATGGGCCCAGGAGCTGCATCCTGGGGTGTCTAAGGATGCAGCTGAAGGGGATCCATTTGGGAGCTCCCCTCCTGCAGGGACAAAGGAGCAGGATCTTTGTGCAGAGCCCTGTGCCCGCTGCTGTGGCACAGCCAGCTGGGTAACAGAGGAGGGGCTGTGGCACGCTCAGTGCTGCTCTTTTCTTGTGGAAACAAGGGGGATCTGTGCTCTCCCGGAGCCCGGGCCAGGCTGTGCGGGGGTGACGAGTGTTGTGGGAGCACCCTGGGGAGGGGGGCTGCAAAGGACCTCCCAGCTCCTGGGAAAGGAGCATCCCAACAGCCCCTGCACCCCCTTCCGGCCCCTCTCCTGCCAGCTGCAGGTCCTTTGGGTTGAGACTTGCCCTACACAGAGAGGCTGAGGGAGCTGGGCTGGGTCAGCCTGGAGAAGAGAAGGCTGTGGGGGGACCTCATTGCAGCCTGCCAGTCCCTGAAGGGAGCAGAGACACAGGAGGGGAATCAGCTTGTTCAAAGGACAGACACTGGCAGGACAAGGGGGATGGATTAAAGCTGAAGGAGGGAAGGGTTAGATTGGATATTAGGGGGAAGTTTTTTCCAGAGAGAGTGGTGAGGGGCTGGAACAGGCTGCCCAGAGAGGGGGTGGGTGCCCCGTGTCTGGGGGTGTTCAAGGCCAGGTTGGATGGGGCCCTGGGCAACCTTGTGTAGCTCCAGGCCTGAGGTTGGTGGCCCTGCCTGTGGCAGGGGGTTGGAGCTCTGTGACCCTTGGGGTCCCTCCCAACCCATGCCAGTCTAGGATTCTATGAGACCAATGTCCTGGCAGAGAGAGAGAGCAGCCCCTTCGAGCTGTTATGAGCCCTGGAGCATTGGAGCAGCCAGGAGAGGCTGCCTGAGGGAGCCCTGAGATGGGGGAAGGACCT
Organism: Laterallus jamaicensis coturniculus; assembly: GCA_022605575.1. Classification (NCBI taxonomy): domain Eukaryota; kingdom Metazoa; phylum Chordata; class Aves; order Gruiformes; family Rallidae; genus Laterallus; species Laterallus jamaicensis. The sequence goes on from JAKCOX010000025.1 coordinate 9,916,510, forward strand.
GCTCCTGCCCCCCCTGCCCAGCCTCAGTCAGCACTCAATGGGTGTCACCCTGCAGAGCACCAAGCTGCCCAAAAGGAAGAAGAGAGGGCACACACCATCCTCACCAGGACCCAGCAGCCACCACACCTGTCTTCTCCATCCTGCAGAGGACAGAGGAGCAGACAACTCAGCTACTGGAAGCGAGGGGGGTGACTGTGCCCCACAGCCCAAGGTCTCCTGTCTCTGAAATGTGAAAGTGGTTACACTGGGGTGAGCAGCACTGGGAACCTCTTCTTTGTCCCCACATGGGCCAGACACCCTCTGACTGGCTCTCCCATCACCCTGTGCCTCCAGGCTGCAGTCCAGCCTCTCAGACAGGAGCTGGAGTAGCATAGAGAAGCCAAGGAGATGGAACACAGCCATGGCTTCTGAAAAGGAGCTGCCAAGTGAGAGCAGCGCCCTGCACACCAGCCCTTCTCCATCATCTCCCCACGGAATCCAAGGCAGGGAAGCAGATCCCATGCAGGAACAGCCCTTTGCCTTCTCCACTCAGCCTGCCTAACATCAAGGCACCCTCTCCCACCAGAAAGCAGCCCCCAGATCCCTGCACAGCAGACGAGCCTGGTCAGAGCCCCAAAGCAAAACCCAGCAGAGGCACTGGGTGGACAGGGCCAGCCCAGGGGCTGGATTCTGGCTCCATCCTCTTACAGCTCCTGTCTTGGAGGCAGTTAGCTGGTACTGCCAGTTCTGCCACAGATTTAGCTGCCTTCCCACACAAGCAGCAGTCTCTCCATTGGGTCAGCTCATCTCAAAATGGGCACAGGGTCCGGGCCATGGGCAGAGGACACGGCTCTGCTGATCAATAAGAGGGAGCAGATAGCACAAGACTCCTTCCCCTTGGGCCTGAGATGCCATGCAGGAGCAGGATGCTTTCAGCCAGGCAGAGGGGTGAGAGGTAGGGGCATCTCAAGGACTTTGCAGCCCTCTGCCAAACACCCTCCTCTTCTTTCTTTCCCCCATCTCTATGGAGTAACGACTTCATTCCTTCAATTATTAATCACTTCGCTGGAATAGCGGCTGAATTACACCCATTAAACGTCCTCTGGGACCAGCCCCACAGGAGGAAGCAGGTTTCCAGAAAGTGCGTTAGAGAGAGGGCAGACAGAGAGGAGACAGCGCTGGGTGGGAGGCGGTGGCCTTGCTGCACAGCGCCGCCCAATTCCCATCAGCCGTGAATCCCATAGCCGCAGGGCAAGGGGGGGGGAGGTCCATCCTGCAGCCCCTTCACCCGTAGCTGCAGGAGGATGCTTGCGTGGCGACTGTTTCAACTGAAAAATAAGGCTCAGCAGTGAGGTATGCAGGGGGAATGGCTTGCACAACAGCTCCTGACAGCCCACGTCCTAAAGCTGTTCCCAGATTGCCCCATCGCCCCTGGCAGCGCAGGCAGGATGGGTTTGTGCAGGCTCCTCACTTGAAGAAGAGCTCTGTGGAGAGGGACCTGGGGGTGCTGTTGGGTGACAGGGTGGCCATGAGCCAGCAGTGTGCCCTGGGGCTGAGAGAGACAATGGGATCCTGGGGGCATCAGGAGGAGTGTGGGCAGCAGGTCACAGGAGGGGATCCTCCCCCTCTGCTCTGCCCTGGTCAGGCCCCACCTGGAGTGTTGTGTCCAGTGCTGGGCTCCCTGGGATAAAAAGGACAGGGATCTCCTGGAGAGAGTCCAGAGAAGGGCTACAGAGATGCTGAAGGGCCTGGAGCATCTCCCCTGTGAGGAAAGGCTGAGAGAGCTGGGGCTGTTCAGCCTGGAGAGAAGAAGACTGAGGGGGGACCTAATCAATGGTTATCAATATCTTAAGCAGGGGATGCAGGGGGAATTGGCCAGCCCCTTTTCAGTGTCTGTGGGGACAGGACAAGGGGTAATGGCTGCAAGTTGGAGCACAGGAAGTTCCACACCAACATGGGGAGGAACTTTTCCCCAGTGAGGGTGCCAGAGCCCTGGGACAGGCTGCCCAGGGGGTGTGGAGTCTCCTTCTCTGGAGAGATTCCAGCCCCGTCTGGACACCGACCTGTGCAGTATGAGCTGGGGAGCTGCTTTGGCAGGGGGTTGGACCCCAGGAGCTCTCCAGGGCCCTGCCAACCCCTACAGCTCTGTGATCCTGGATGACCTGCTTTTACAGCTCCAAGAAGGCAGCAGACAGGACCCAGTGCAGCCCCTCTGCCATCAGGAACTGGGGAACAACCTTCAGGTTTTCCCTTTGTCCAAGTACCAATCTGTCTGAATTTTGGAGAGATATTCCAGCTCTGGCAAAGGTCCCCATGGGAAATTCCCCTCCAGAATGAGATGGGATTCCTGGTCTAAACCACAGGAGCTGGTCACAGTGCAGCACTTTGCCAGATGAAGAGAGGGCAAAGATCAGGCCCCAGCACCAGCCTCTGATGAGCAAAGGGACCCGAGACACAAGCCTGGGTCAGGTTATGCTGCAGAGCATCTCAGCCACCATCTGCCAGCTGCTCAGGGGATGCAAAACCCTTCTCCTGCTTCTCCTTCCTCATTTTTCACACATCTGCAGCCATTCTTTGCCCTTCTGCCAGTGCCACTTGAGGAATGACCTATCCCCCTTGCCCTGCTCCACCAGCTGTGCCCACAGCAGCCACCAGCCTGCCTGCACCACCCCCCCAGAGCTCCCCCCATACTCCCCCTAGAGCTCCCCCCTGCACACCCCCCCAGAGCTCTCCCCTGAGCTCCCCCCTGCACACACACCCCCAGAGGTCCCCCCTGCACCCCCTAGAGCTCCCCTCTGCACACACCCCCAGAGCTCCCCCCTGCACACCCCCAGAGCTCCCCTCTGCACACACCCCCAGAGCTCCCTCCCAACACACCCCAGAGCTCCCTCCCAACACACCCCAGAGCTCCCCCCTGCACACCCCCCCCAGAGCTCCCACCACCCCTCCCAGACCTCCCCCCTGCACACACCTCCCCACATCACCCCAGAGCTCCTCCCCCCCAGAGCTCCCCCCTGCACACACACCCCCAGAGGCCCTCCCTGCACCCCCCAGAGCTTCCCCCCTGCACACACACACACAGAGCTCCCCCCGGCACAAACCCCCCCAGAGCTCACACACACACACACCCCCCACAGCTCCCAACTGCACCCCCCGGAGCTCCCTCCTACACCCCCCAGAGCTCCGCCCTGCACCCCCCCAGAGCTCCCCCCCGCACACACACCCCCAGAGCTTGCCCCTAGACCCCCCAGAGCTCACACACACACACACACACACACACACCAGAGCTCCCCCCAGCACACACACCCCCCAAGAGCTCGGCGGGGCCCGGAGCGCGGCTCAGCACCGCGCTGGGAGCTGGCCTCGGCCCGGGACGGGGCCGGAGGGGGATGCCGCGGGCAGAGACCCCTCGCCGGGGCTCCCTGTACCGCGCCGCGGGCAGCCGGCGGGGCCGGGCGCCCTGCTGCTCCCCCGCGGCCCGGACCGAGTGCGGGCCGACCGGCCAGGGGCCGGGCCGGGCCGGGCCGGGGGCTGGGCCGGGCCGGGCCGGGCCGGGCCGGGCCGGGCCGGGCCGGGCCGGGCCGGGCCGGGCCGGGCCGGGGGCTGGGCCGCACGCCCGGGGCCTCTCAGACCGGCCGGGCCGGCCCCAGCCGCAGCTCGGGTGGCGGCTGCTTTAACCCCCCGGAGCCCGGCCCCGGCCCCGCTCCCGCCCACCCCGCCAGGGGGCTCCACGCCGCGCGGAGAGGGGCAGGGAGCGTGAGCGACATCCACAGAGGCCAATCACCGCGGCGCGATGGCACGGAGGCGTGTCCACGGGGGCTGAGGCGGGCGGCCCTGAGTGGCTGGTCCCGATAGAGGGCGGGACTCTCGCGGAGAGGCGGGAGTTGGCCTTGAGTGGTGTGCTGCCGGACCAATGAGCTTGGCCGCAGTCACATGGTCTTGCCGCCAGACCAGATCGGTGCCGGCCTTCCCGGCGGCACCTCCCGAGTGGCCCAATGAGAGCGAAGGGGCGGGGAAAGGAGGGGCGGAGACTGCACGGCGGAGGCGGTGCCGGAGGGGCGTGCCCGCGGGTGAGTGGCGCTTGTCCGGACCAATGGCGCGGGGTCCAGCTAGCGGCGGCGCGGCGCGGCGCGGCGGCCAGGGCGCGGCGGGGCCATGGACCGGGTGAGCGGCTCCATGCGGCAGGTGCCCAACCCGCTGCCCAAGGTGCTGAGCCGGCGGGCGGGCGGCGGCGGCCTGGAGGCGGAGCGGGAGAGCTTCGAGCGGACCCAGGTGCGGGGCGGGGCCGCGGGGCGGGGCCGGCGGGCGCTGCCCACCGGGGGGGGGCACACCCGAGGGGCGGGGCCGGGCGCTCCGCCCGCCAGGTGCCGGGGGAGGGGGCGGGGGGGGGGCTGAGGATGGGGGGGGAGGGCTGGCCCGCGGGCGGGGTGCCGGGGGAGGGGGCTGGGGAGGGGGGTGCCTGGGGCGGGAGGTTCTTGGGGCGGGGGCGGCCTGTTCCCCCTCGGGCCGCGGGGCCTGGGCTGCGGTGGCCCCCGGGCGGGCTGAGCCCAGCAGCTCCGGCGGCCCCCCCCAGCGCGGGGGAGCGAGGGGCTCCCTGGTTGAGGCGGGCGGGGGGTGTTGGGAGGCCGGAGCCGGGGGTCGCGCCCGGGCCGCTGTTCTCTCCGCCCCGGGCTCCGTCTGGCGGCCCCGCCTCGGAGCGGCGCTCAGCACGCCAGAGCCCCGGGTCCCCTTGCTGGAGGGGTCGCGCTGCCCCCCACGGGACCCCCCAGGAGCCTCCCGGGGCGTGGGATGAGCCAGCACCGCGGCGTCAACGTGGGGCCGCTCCCCCCTCGGCAGCGCCCGTGCGCCGGGCTGGGGGCTGCCCGGGCTGGGGGGCTGCCCGGGCTGGGGGCTGCTCGGGCTTGGGGGCGCTCGGGCTGGGGGGCTGCTCGGGCTGGGGGGCTGCTCGGGCTGGCGGCTGCTCGGGCTGGGGGGCTGCCCGGACTGGGGGCTGCCCGGGCCGGGGGGCTGCTCGGGCCGGGGGGGCTGCTCGGGCTGGGGGGCTCCTCGGGCTGGGGGGCTGCCCGGGCTGGGGGGCTGCCCGGGCTGGGGGCTGCTCGGGCTGGGGGGCTGCTCGGGCTGGGGGGCTGCCCGGGCTGGGGGCTGCCCGGGCCGGGGGGCTGCTCGGGCCGGGGGGCTGCCCGGGCTGGGGGCTGCTCGGGCTGGGGGGCTGCTCGGGCTGGGGGGCTGCCCGGGCTGGGGGCTGCCCGGGCTGGGGGCTGCTCGGGCCGGGGGGCTGCCCGGGCCGGGGGGCTGCCCGGGCTGGGGGCTGCCCGGGCTGGGGGCTGCTCGGGCCGGGGGGCTGCTCGGGCCGGGGGTCTGCCCGGGCCGGGGGTCTGCCCGGGCTTGGGGTCTGCCCGGGCTGGGGGGTTACCCTGGCTGGGGGCTGCCCGGGCTGGGGGCTGCTCGGGCTGGGGGCTGCTCGGGCTGGGGGTCTGCCCGGGCTGGGGGTCTGCCCGGGCTGGGGGTTACCCTGGCTGGGGGCTGCCCGGGCTGGGGTCTGCCCGGGCTGGGGGGCTGCCCGGGCTGGGGGCTGCGATGGCGGCTGGGGACACGGGGCCGGCTGGACCCGGCTCTGGCCTGGGAGGGGAAGGGCGAGAGAGACGGGAGGGGAGCGGGACCTGCGTGAGAGGGGCCCGGCCGGGGCCTGCACCCGGCGGTGACGAGAGGGACGGCCAAGGGCCGGCTCGGGGGAGCAACACCGGGGCGTGCGGCTGGATACCAGCCCCGCACAGCGCCCCGGCTCGCCTTCCGCGCTCAGGGTGCCTCGGAAGGCAGCATTCAGAGCGCTGGGGCTGGGGCGCGGCTCCCGCAGCGCTCGGTGGGACAGGGAGGCTGGAGGGGGGGGTCCGGCTGGAGCAGGGACACGCAGGGACCCAGCACCGTGTGCGGCCTCACGGGGCTCGATCTTCCTCCTCCAGCTTGGGCATGGAATCGACCTGTTCAAGGGCAGAGACTGGCAGGACAAGGGGGATGGGGTGAAGCTGGAGGAGGGAAGGGGGAGAGGAGAGATTGGGGGGAAGTTCTTTCCAGAGAGAGTGGTGAGGGGCTGGAACAGGCTGCCCAGAGAGGGGGTGGGTGCCCCTGGGGGTGTTCAAGGCCAGGTTGGATGGGGCCCTGGGCAACCTTGTGTAGCTCCAGGCCTGAGGTTGGTGTCCCTGCCTGTGGCAGGGGGGTTGGAGCTCTGTGACCCTTGGGGTCCCTCCCGACCCAGCCCAGTCTGTGATTCTAAGATTCTATGACACACATCTTCAGGAGCTCAGTTCCTGCCTGGCTTGTCACTGGTGTCCAGCTCTGCACCGTTTCCTTTCTTGCTCTGTCTTGTTTTTTTCTTTACACCTCATTTGGTTTCCCCCACACACATTGTTCTTTCTTTCAGTTTGAGGAACTTGTCAGACCTGATGCCTTCCACACGTTGGTCCTCAACAGCCTTTATCAAACTTCTTCTTTCTGACTCTTATTTTTTTAATAGAAACTTTGTGGGTTTTGGGGTTTTCTTGAGGGTTGGTTTGTTTTGTGTGGGTTTTTTTTTTTAATGAAAGTTACTTCTCTTCAGAACAGTTTAACCTGCTAAATGGCATTTAAAAGAAGATCTCACCCATGTTCCTGCATGTGCAGGCTCATTCCCTCCCTGCCTCCAAATCTGCCTGTCTCCTGACAGCAGCACACTCACCAACAGAATCACAGAATCACAGAACTGTAGGGGTTGGCAGGGCCCTGGAGAGCTCCTGGGGTCCAACCCCCTGCCAAAGCAGCTCCCCAGCTCATACTGCACAGGTCGGTGTCCAGACGGGGCTGGAATCTCTCCAGAGAAGGAGACTCCACACCCCCTGGGCAGCCTGTCCCAGGGCTCTGGCACCCTCACTGGGGAAAAGTTCCTCCCCAGGTTGGTGTGGAACTTCCTGTGCTCCAACTTGCAGCCATTACCCCTTGTCCTGTCCCCACAGACACTGAAAAGGGGCTGGCCATTCCCCCTGCACCCCATGCTTAAGATATTGATAACCATTGATTAGGTCCCCCCTCAGTCTTCTTCTCTCCAGGCTGAACAGCCCCAGCTCTCTCAGCCTTTCCTCACAGGGGAGATGCTCCAGGCCCTTCATCATCTCTGTAGCCCTCCTCTGGACTCTCTCCAGGAGATCCCTGTCCTTTTTATCCCAGGGAGCCCAACACTGGACACAACACTCCAGGTGGGGCCTGAGCAGGGCAGAGCAGAGGGGGAGGATCCCCTCCTGTGACCTGCTGCCCACACTCCTCCTGATGCCCCCAGGATCCCATTGTCTCTCTCAGCCCCAGGGCACACTGCTGGCTCATGGCCACCCTGTCACCCACCAGCACCCTCAGGTCCTTCTCCACAGAGCTCCTCTCCAGCAGGTCACCCCCAGCCTGTACTGATACATCATGATTTTGGGCTAAAAGACCCCAAACAGACAGAAGACTTATCAAACCTGGCCTTTGGTGGGCCAAAATAACACCTGCTTGGGTTTGGCACCACCTGATTTATGTGATCTGGGACTCAGTTTGTAAAAAACCACCCTGGGAAGCTCCAGTGCTGCTGGGGATGGGCAGGTCTGGTGGTGGTGCTGAGTCCTGGTGGTTGAACGTTCTCATGGTGGGACACTCTCATGGCAGTGGGAACCCAGTGGTGGGATGTGTTTCGTGGTGGTCAGCACACTGCCTGATGGCTCTGCCCTGACAGCATCCATCTGTTGCTGCCCTGGGGATAAACAGGTTTCCCAGTGGACTCTCTTCTCCTCCCACAGCTGCTGGGGTGTCTGGGTTTTCCTGGTGATGTGAGGAACCTCAGGATGTGCTGGGACACAGTGTCCCTGCTGTTGTGCTGCCTCACGTGTCCTCGCTGCTTGCTTGGGCAGGAGCTGCTCCTGAGAGCTGCAGACACAGGGCCATTTGGTTTGGACACATGCCCAAGGGCTCCCTGATTTTTGGCCATCAGTGCTGGCAGTTTTCCTGGGCAGTTGAGCCATGGGGTCACCAGATCCTGCAGTTCTGCTGTCCTGTAGGCACATGGCTCCATGGGGTGCATCACTGCTGTGAGGGTGATGAGTGTTGTGACGACTGTCTCCCTTTTCCTGGTGTTTCACCTGGCCAGGATTCATGGTTCCTCATTGCCTCAGCACTGCTAGAATAAGTCTTTGGGCAGAACAAATTGTCCAAGGGAGGAGAAAACCCACCAAAAGTGAAAATCCCACCATGTGTGGAGAGAAACGTTGGTATCTCATGTGGAAATGGGAGGTTGCATCCCCTGCATGTTCCCCTGGCTGTGATGAGGAGCCTGTCCTGGTGTTGGAGCTCCATAGGAGGAGTCTGAAGGAGGTTGACACATCAAGATCTTCCCTCCTTGGCTCTCCCTCCCCTTGTCCTTGCTGCAGCTGTCCCCAGCAGACACCCATGTGGCACTGAGTGTTTCATTCTGTGCTGACTTGCTTGGCTGCTTTGGCAGAGGTCAAGATGTTCAGCAGTGGATGAGCTGAGCAAGATCTTGAGGGTGAAAAGAGAGCCAGAAGGACACAGGACCTCTGTGGAGCATGGAGGATGCACAGGGGGGTGAAATGCTGGGGTTGGGCTGCTGCTTCACTTGTGTTTCAGGCTGCAGAGCTGAGTTCCCTTCCCTCCCAGCAGGGACAAGGCCAGGCCCTGCTCAGCATGGGTGCAGGCAGAGCTGCAGGCTCCTGGAGGTGGTGGATGGCATCCCTGGACAGCATCCAGCCCTGGGAGAACTGAAGGTGTGGGAGGATCTTCCTGATCCCACATGATTCTGCTTGGCTGCCCCTGCACAGGCCCCTTCCCCTTTTTTTTTGGGAAACCAAGTGCTGGAAAGGGGCTCAGACAGCAGCAGTGTCCTTGGAGCCCCAGCAGGATGGGTGCTGAGCTCCAGTTCCTGCCCCAGGACTCCTGGGCAGGAGGAGAGCAGTGTATGGTGATGTGTGGTGTCTTCTGGGGTGCAGAGCTCATGCAGCTCTCCTGCTCTTCCCCCTGTCCTGAACGTGGCTCCAAGGCTCACAGGCTTCACTGTGAGCTCCAGCTGCTTGGCCCAGGGGCTGTGCTGGGTCTTGGCCATGAGGACATCCATGCAGGGCTGTCAGAGGTTGTACATGGGCTTGTGGAGAGGGGCAGGAGTTTTGCCCTTGTCCCTCAGGGCACACATCTGCTGGGGCTTTGTGCCAGGAGACACGGTGCAGCCCTGTCCCAGGGCTACGTGCCCACAGGTCCCCCTCTGCACTGTCCTCTGGGGGTCAGTCCCAGGGGTGATCTGGCCTGACAGTCACACTGGGAGATGGCACTTCAAAATCCCTCTAGAAAATTTAAACCAGCCAGCTTGCAGAGTCTCTGAGAGCAGGTCTTCCTTGGGAGAGTCACCAAGCAGCAAAGAGAAACACGGGGTGCTTGGGGTGCCCCTGGCCACCCCCTTCCCTGGCGTGTCTGCACACTGGGGCCTTAGGGCTGTACTGCAGCTGGGCCAGCAGTGAAAGCAGGTTATCCCTCAGGAATTACCCTGGGAAGATAGGTTTGTGCAGGAGGACACTGCTGAGCTGGCTGCTATCCCAGGAGGTCCCTAGCATCGTGCAGGGGGTGTCAGACCTTGCAGCTGGGGGTCTCACTGTGGGGGGAGATGTGGTGGGTTCCTGGCTGAACACAGCCAATGCCAATCCTGAGCACCCATCAGCCACCCCACTGCAGGGCCTGGAGAGCTGATTCCTTCCCTGCTGAGCTGCTGGAGGAGCCCTCTAAAAACCCAGGTGTGAAGAGAGTGTGGGTAAGGAGAAGACAAGTCACACACACACAGAGATGGCAAGAGGAGCAGGTGCTTTCCTTCTCCTCCCCCAGTGCAACCAAGACCTTCCCCAGCCAAATGCAGCTTGAGAGCAGCTTTGTGCTCCTCTTGATCCCTCTGATGGGCTGTGCCACCTTTGGGCTCCATCACAACCCATCACACAATTAATCCTTTGCCCTCCCCACCCCCCTCCCCATCGTTTACCTAATTGGGAGTGTGGTTCAGCACCTCCCATCTGGAGCAGCCTGGATGGTTCTGGAACAGCCTCAGCATGCTCCAACTCCCAGCTATGGAGGAAATACCATTTCAGGGCTGAAAAAAACAAGCCCCTGTGGTTTGGATGCTGCAGCCACCAGTGGCTTTGCCAAGAACTTGGGTTCTTACACAGGAAATGAGGCTCCTTCAGAGCACAGAGCAGGGCTGATCTCTCTCTATATATATAGCCTCTCTGAAAGGATATTTAAAGAAACATATTGACATGAGCAAGAACAGGAAAAAATAGCTCCTGGCTGTGGGGAGGGAGGGCTGAAGGCAGCTGAGCCCATCCTGGGGGTGGGAGTAGGTGATGCAGGGGAAGTAGGTGATGCAGGGGATTAATTCAGGGCTCTTTCATCTCCAGGAAAAACGAGCTCCTGTGCTTTGTGCTGGGTGAACCCCTGTGGTTTTGGTCTCCTGTCTTTTAATCTGAGTTAGAGGTGCTCAGGTTTGAATAAAGTTGAGTGGTGAAGGAATGAGTCATCTCTTCTCAGCAAGTCCCTCACAGGAACTTCCATCCCCAGGGAAAGAAAAGAGCTTTTCTTTCACCAGAGTTTTCATTTGCCAGTCTGGAAAGATTTTGGGGTGGGTTGGGTTTTATTAAATATAGGCAGAAATAACTGGATTTTTAATGGACTCCAGAGGAGCTCAGGAGGATAAACAGGTCTGCTGCTGGCAGCAAGCATCTGCCAGAGGCCAGGGGCTGCTCAGACAGGGACACAGTGGTTTTGAACCAGCAAGTGATAAGAGTCACTCACCATAAATCACACCAAAGGCTGAGCAGGAAAGTGGGGATGCCAAGGGCTGGGGGACACTGCTGCCCCAAGCCTCAGTTCCCCTGCCCCAAACCCCAATTCTCCTGCCCCAACCCCCATTTCCCCTGCTCCAACCCCCATTTCCCTTGCCCCAACCCCCATTTCCCCTACCCCAACCCCCATTTCCCCTGCTCCAACCCCCATTTCCCTTGCCCCAACCCCCATTTCCCCTACCCCAACCCCCATTTCCCCTGCCCCAACCCCCATTTCCCTTGCCCCAACCCCCAATTCCCCTGCCCCAACCCCCAGTTCCCCTGCCCCAAACCCCATTTCCCCTGCCCAACCCCCATTTCCCTTGCCCCAACCCCCAATTCCCCTGCCCCAACCCCCATTTCCCCTGCCCCAACCCCCAGTTCCCCTGCCCCAACCCCCATTTCCCCTGCCCCAAACCCCAGTTCCCCAGTCCCAACCCTCAATTCCCCTGCCCCAAACCCCAATTGCCCTACCCCAAACCCCATTTTCCCTGCCCCAACCCCCATTTCCCCTGCCCCAACCCCCATTTCCCCTGCCCCAACCCCCATTTCCCTTGCCCCAATCCCCAATTCCCCAGTCCCAACCCCCATTTCCCCTACCCCAACCCCCAGTTCCCCTACCCCAACCCCAATTCCCCTGCCCCAACCCCCATTTCCCCTTGCCCCAAACCCCAGTTCCCCAGTCCCAAACCCCATTTCCCCTGCCCCAAACCCCAGTTTCCCTGCCCCAACCCCAATTCCCCTGCCCCAAACCCCAATTCCCCTGCCCCAAACCCCAGTTCCCCAGTCCCAAACCCCAGTTCCCCTGCCCCAACCCCAATTGCCCTGCCCCAAACCCCAGTTCCCCAGTCCCAAACCCCAATTCCCCTGCCCCAAACCCCAGTTCCCCAGTCCCAAACCCCAATTCCCCTGCCCCAAACCCCAGTTCCCCTCCTTCTGCACGTGCTGCCCTGCTCATGGCTGAAGGTCAGCCGGGTGCTGTGAGCTGGGTGGCAGCCCAGTGGGTCCAGCTGAGGGTGCCCGTGCAGGGGCTCCCACTCACTCCTCCTGGGGAGGAGTGCCCAGACAGGGGGGTTATTTTTCCCAAATTCCCCATTGAGGACTCTGGGCCAAGTGTGGCCCCCTCTGCCAGCACCAGTGGTGATGCTGGAGCCCAGGGAAAATAGCAGGGGGGGCAGCTGGAAGCAGGTGCCAGTCATGGGGAGGGGGTGCCTTGACACAGCTTTGCTCTTCCAGGGGGGGAGAAAACCTCTGGGCAGAGCAAAGTGAAGGGGCTGAAGCTGCAGAAAGCACAATTTGGGTTGAAGATTGAGAAACTGAGGATGGGGAGAAGGTGCCTGTAGCAGCCTCAGCGCATCATCCCATTGGATATGACACAGGCTGAGCATCCCCTGCTCCGGCATCGATGCCGTGCCTGTGGTCATCCCACTGCCCACCTCTGGCTGCTGAACCCTTCTGTTGCTGTGGCTGGCTGGCTAAAACAGTGGCTCCAGCCTTTAGACAGCTCAACAGGTCCTCAGAGATGGGAATTTCTGGGCTGGAAAACTGGGATGTATTCCTAAACCAAAGCAAGCAAGAGAGGGACTGGTGGCTGGAGCCTGAGATTCCCGGGTCTTTGCTGGTTTGTTCTTTAACAGGGTGCTTAAAAAAACCCTTTTTTGTTAGGTTGGGTTTTTTTAAAGGAAGAATATTGATAAATACATTTAAAACCTACAGTCAGGAAGCCATGAAGCTGTGCTGGAAGGTTGGTGAGGGCCAGCCCAGGAACCCCCAGTACAGGCAGGAGAAGCAGCTTTGAGGGCAGCCCCATGGCTCAGCCCTGGGGGCTGGGCACTGGCATGGGCTGTGGAGAATCAGCTTTAAACCCCTTTGTCCTAGAGGAGCTCAGTCCTTCTCCCCCCAACTTGTGCTGGGGTGGTTGGGATGTGAGGCCGGGGCCCTCAGCAGCAGCAGGGCTGGAGGAAGGGCTGGTCTTGGCCTTGATCTCTGCCACCAGCTTGGCTGATGTGTTTTGCACAGTCACCAAGTGAGAGAGCTTCCTGGGGACAGCCTGTTCCTGGTGACAGACCCCAGCAGCCTGGCTGGGAGCTGAGCCCGGACGCGCGAGGCCCGGCCCACGGCTGCACTCCTGATACACCCTGTGCTGCCTCCTGAATGGGCCCTGCTCCACGTGCCAAAGGGGAAGTTACAACACACCCTCAGACTGGTTTGGGTGGGAAGGGATCTTCAGAGTCCCCTGTGCCCCCCCCCGCCACGGACAGGGACACCCCCCAGCCCAGGGTGCCCCCAGCCCCATCCAACCCGGCCTTGGGCCCTGCCAGGGAGCCCAGGGTACCCCAAGCCCCATCCAACCCGGCCTTGAGCCCTGCCAGGGAGCCCAGGGTGCTCCAAGCCCCATCTAACCCGGCCTTGGGCCCTGCCAGGGAGCCCAGGGTGCTCCAAGCCCCATCTAACCCGGCCTTGAACCCTGCCAAGGAGCCCAGGGTGCCCCCAGCCCCATCCAACTCCTGGCAGGGGGGCTGCAGGGGGTCTTCTGTGAGAACCTGCCAGCAGCTTCCCCCAGCCCTGACAGAGCCAACGCCAGCAGCTCAAGGCCAGATCCACCACTGACCAAGGCCAAGCCCATCAGCAACAGTGGCAGCACCTCTGGGGAGCAGAGTTCAGAAGGAACCCCCCCCCAAAAAAAAAACTTAGCTGCACTTTTCGCAGCGGGAGAGGGGAGTGAGAAGCTGTGAGAGGAGCAGCTCTGCAGCCCCCAGGTCAGGGCAGAAGGAAGGGAGAAGGTATTCCCTGGGCTGGAGCAGGGATCCCACCTGCAGCCCATGGAGGAGCTCAGGGTGGGGAACGTGGAGACACCTGAAGGATGCTGTGACACAGTGGGAATGCCACACTGGGACAAGCTCCTGGCAGGACCTGCAGCCTGTGAAGAGAGGGGTCCACACTGGGGCAGGTTTGCTGAGGGGGATGTGTGACCAGGCTGGAGCAGTCTGGGCCTGAAGGACTCCTGGTATAAAAATATACTCCCTGGGATAAAAAGGACAGGGATCTCCTGGAGAGAGTCCAGAGAAGGGCTACAGAGATGATGAAGGGCCTGGAGCATCTCCCCTGTGAGGAAAGGCTGAGAGAGCTGGGGCTGTTCAGCCTGGAGAGAAGAAGACTCAGGGGGGACCTGATCAATGGTTATCAATATCTTAAGCATGGGGTGCAGGGGGAATTGGCCAGCCCCTTTTCAGTGTCTGTGGGGACAGGACAAGGGGCAATGGCTGAAAGTTGGAGCACAGGAAGTTCCACACCAACCTGGGGAGGAACTTTTCCCCAGTGAGGGTGCCAGAGCCCTGGGACAGGCTGCCCAGGGGGTGTGGAGTCTCCTTCTCTGGAGAGATTCCAGCCCCGTCTGGACACCGACCTGTGCAGTATGAGCTGGGGAGCTGCTTTGGCAGGGGGTTGCACCCCAGGAGCTCTCCAGGGCCCTTCCAACCCCTACAGCTCTGTGATTCTGTGCCTCTGTGACTGCACCCTGTGGCAGTGACCCATGCTGGGGCAGCTGGGGAAGAGTTGAAGCCCCATGGGAAGGACTGATGCTGGAGAAGTTCATGGAGGACTGTCTGCCCTGGGAGGGACCCCACAGGGCAGCAGGGGAAGGGGGTGAGGAGGAAGGAGCAGCAGAGACATCGTGTGATGGGCTGACCCCAACCCCCATCCCTGTCCCTGTGTCCTGTAGGAACTGGGCAAGTTGGGAGAAGGGGCTTCTCCTGCCAGGGCCAGGCTGGAGACTCACTGGTTGTTTTTCCTGTTGTCTCTGTTGCTTGGTGGGAGTGGCTCAGCACTCATGGTGTCCCTTCTTACCTCAGTCAGCAGGTGCTGGCTGGGAAGCAGTGTTTTCCTGTCATTGTGTTCACAAGGAGCTGAAGGGGAATACAGGGCTTCCAAGCACAAATGATACTGTGAGCTGCTTGTGCCAGGACATCAGGGACACCCAGGAACTGTCCCTCCTTCTCCTGAAAGCCCAGAAAGGAGCTGAGAGCTCACCTCATGACCTAGTGACACACATCCTGAGGTGCAGCTCCCACCAGGCAGAGTTCCTCCAGGATGGGGCATCAGGGCATAGGCAGGGGTGTGCTTGCAAAGGGCAGTGTGCATCTTCTGCACAAGCCAAGGGGTGACCCTCAGGTCCCCACAGGGTGAAGGTCACTCTAGGTCTGAGTATGGACTAAATGCTGTCTCTGCAGCCCCCTAAACCAGGTGCTGATCCAGCACTGGTGCATCTCAGGGGGCTTGGCAGCAGGGCACACTGGGGCTGGCCCTGGCCCTCGCTGGTCTGTGGGCACGGTGGCTGTCCCTTTCCTCCTCAGTGCACACCCCAACCTTCATGCTGCACCATGTGGGCCACCCAGCCCAGCTCTGCAGCCCTGAGAGCTGCTCACAGCAGCAGCCACACACCAAAGATCTCTCAAGGTCTGAGGGCAATGCTGAAGTAGAGGCAGCAGAAGACTTGGACTTCTGTGCTGAGGAAGTCAGCAGCAGCTGGGGATGGCTCCACCAGACAAGGTGACTTCTTCAGTGTCTTCATTGGCTTATTTCAGCAGTCAGCTTGTCCAGTGGAGCCTTTCCCAGTCTGTGACCCAGAGGAGACCTTGTGTTTCCCAGCCAGAAAGGGTTTGTGCACCTCACAGATGGAAATGGAATGTTCTGACAGAGTCAGCAAGGTTTGACTGGTTCTGTGGAGATAAACACCTGTCTGGAGAGGGCAAAGGCAGGAACTTCTGTGTGTGCTGAGTTTTATGGTCTCTTTCTGTTCCCTGGAACTTGTCTGGTTCCTGCTGTCCTGCTGGTACAAGGCTTTTAACCCCTTTAGCTGCCTGCCTGGGGAGCAAGGAGTTTTGGTGCAGCTCCTCCCTCCCTGTGGTCCCAGGAAAGGCTTTGTGCCCCATCCCTGCTCACCATGGTGCCTCCAGAGTTATCCATGGGTGCACCAGTGCCTCTCCCCAGGTATAGAGCCCCTCAATGCTGTGGGGACCCAGCTTGTGTTGGGGTAACAGCTGGACCTTCCCCCCTTCTCCTCATGCAGGAGGGGTGGGAGGTGGTGGGATGACTTGGAACACAGCACAGCTGGGTTTTTGGAGGGGGAGGATCCAGCGTGGTGGAGTTCCTGCTGTGCCCCACAGCTCTCCCTCCTGGGGGGCACCTCAAAAAGTGACCATAGATGAGGAGTTGGGTGGAGCAAAACCATCTCCTGGCTGTGCTCCTCTCCTGGGGAGATGCTTTTGGCCTGAGCAGGAGGACACGCTCCTCTTGTTTGTCTTCCTGGCTGTTGCAGTCCTGCTCCGGAGGCCAAGCACGCAGGGAGGAGCTGCAGCTGGGAATGGGGCTGCTCTCACTCCTGCATTCCAGTGCTGTTATTCTTTAGCTGAGATGTCCCACTGCCACGAGCTGGGATCCATGTCCCACATTTTTCCCACCCAGATCAGGGCTCCTTTCTCCCCTGCCTTGTTCCCAGCACTCTCACACCCTCGAGATGGCTTTCCCTGGGACAGGGACTCTCCCCCTGCCTGTGTTTTCTGGAGCTCCCCTCCCAGATGCCACATCCCAGAGCAGCAGCGGACTGGCACCCCTTAAGAGTGGGGGGGATGAGCAGTTGGGTGAAGCTGCTGGGAGGAGAGCAGAGTGCAGTGGTTTCTGGGGGGGGTGGAATTGAAGCCTTGTCTGCTGCACAGCCAGGAATAAACCAGAGCCAGAGGAGAGGACCATTTGTTGGGCAGAACCTGTGGGTTCCAGCCCCTTGCAGTGAGCTGGGTTTTGGCTGCGGTGCAGCGCCGGAGCAGGGACGTGAGGGCAGAGCTGCCCTGCCACTGCCTTAGGGCTGGCACAGGCTCCCCTGGGCATCCCAGCCAGGCTGCTCCTCTCTCCCATAGATAACTGCATCACCTCTGGACTTCTCCATCAGCCCCTTAATGCTGGGAGACCATCCTGGGGCACGCCATGGCTGCTGTGTCCCCCTCCAAGAGCTCTTATCCCATGGGAAGCGTTCCAGGTGCCTGCTGCTGCTTGCTGCCACTGAACTGATGTCTGCTGGGGATGGGATATGGGCCTGGGGAAGGTTCACCAGGGTCAAACCTGCACCAGTTCTTTCTTCTCTCCAGCCAGGTGTGGACATGGCCATTGGCCAGGCCGCCCCGTGGCACCGCTGATGATTTTAACCCTTCCTCTTCCCTCTCTGCCACACTCAGTAGCTTGGGAGCAATTCCTCTCTGGTTTACAGCTGCTTTTCCCATCCCTGGGAAGAATCACAGAATCACAAGGTTGGAAAAGACCTTTGAAGAGCATCAAGTCCAACCAATCCCATCCTAAGCTAAACCAGATCCCTGAACACCTCATCTACCCTGTTTTTGAACACACCCAGGGAAGGTGACTCAGCCCCTCCCTGGGCAGCCTGTGCCACAGCCCCACAACTCTGCCAGGGAAGAACCTTTCCATCCCATCTGCTCTGCCCCTGCCCTGGCACAGCTTGAGCCCATTGCCCCTTGTCCCATCTCCTGTCCCCTGGCTGGAGAGACCAGCACCCACCTCTCTGCACCCTCCCTCCAGGTAGTTGTAGGTGGGGAGAAGGTCTCCCCTCAGCCTCCTCAGCTGCCCATTGTGGAGCTGCTACAAATGGCTGCTCCCAATTGGAAGGGACAGAGACTGATGGCTCCTCTCTTCTGGTGAGAAGCAGATGCTGGGTGTCTGATCCCAGCCCTTCCAAGGGGATCCCAGCCCCTTCCCAGCCTGTGTGGGAAAGCAGTGTGCTCACTGCTCAGCATCCTTCCAGCCGCCTGCACAGCCATGGGGAGAGCTGCTTCTCCTCATCCTCGGGTTCTGTGTCTTTTCCAGCCTTGGAGGGAGGAAGGGCCAGTGCTCAGCTCCCTCGGTGACTGCCCCACGTCATGGCTGGAGCAGGGTCCCAGCAGCCCCAGTGCTCCTGTACCTGGCTCTGTCCCTCTCTCCAGCGCTGTCCCCTGGTCCGGGGGCTGGGTTGCAGTTTGTCCTCTCCTGGGACCCGGCACTGAGCGAATTCCCACCAGTGCTCCCGGTGGGATTCCTGTGTTCTCTGCCCCCTGGTGAGCGCTGGGGCACAGGGCAGAGGACCAGCCCTGTCAGTCGATGCCGAGTATTTATCCAGGGATGTCAAACAGAGCCCTGACCCCCCAAAAGCAGCAGGGACAGGGAGGGGTTTCTCCACTGACGTGCTGGGTTCAGATCCCACGGTCCTTGGGGAGCCTTGTGCTTCAAGTCGGGTCCCCATGGGGTCTGTGTGTGAGAGGCTGGCTGGCACCCCCAGGCTCTCCTGGGAGCCTATATCCCTGCAGCACACAGGAGCCCTTGTCCCCCATCACACCAGCCCTGGCACCTCCAGCAAAGCAGAGCCCTGGCAGGAGGATGGGCTGGGGGCAGTGGGGACCGTGGTGCCCCACACTGGGCTGGCTGGGCAGCGTCCGACAGCTGCTGAACTGCTGGAAAAGGAGGGAATTGGGTGTGTTTGGTGATTTCATAGACTGGCCTGGGTTGGAAGGGACCCCAAGGATCACAGAGCTCCAACCCCCTGCCACAGGCAGGGACACCAACCTCAGGCCTGGAGCTACATACTTGGAGAACTTCAGGGCTTTGCTGCACCACAGGTCCTCTGGCTGCTGTCTCTGGGAGAGAGGGATTGAGCTGCTGCACGTGGCTCATGTGGTGCCATGAGAGCTGCAGAGTACAGGTGGGGGTGGCTGATGGTTTGGGAAGAGGTGCTTCAGCTCCAGCTCAGCTGTCTGTCTGTAGCCAGGAGCAGGCATTTTGTCTCTCAGAGCCTCACTGGTTGTGTCCTGTGTGCCCCCTGCCCGTGCTGCACCCAGCCTTGGGTGCACAGGAGGCAGCTGGTGGGGGTGGCATCATGCAAGCTCCAGATGCTGGGATCTGCTTTCCAGAGCAGAGACATCCCCCTCAGGTGACACCCTCCGCTTTCCTGAAGCAGCACAGGCACCCTGGGGCTGCCCTTCCCTCCACCCTATTTAATTCTGACAGGGCATCCTCAGGCTGCAGAGCCCTGCAGCTGTGGTGGTGGGGTTCAGGCAGGATGTGAGGTGTAGGCAGGGTGTGGGGTGCAGGCAGAGCAGTGGGGTGCAGGCAGGATGTGGGGCGCAGGCAGGGTGTGGGGTGCAGGCAGGGCAGTGGGGTGCAGATGGGGCTGTGCCCAGGACTCTCCTGTCCCCACAGCCATAGGGCTAAGCTCTGCATCCCCCCAGTCCCATCATCCCACTCGTGGCAGGAGGAGGCAGGGAGCAGGGTGGTGGGTGCAGCCCCCCGACCCCCCGCACCAGCCCATGTCCCTGTGGGATCACTCCTGGGTGAGCCATGGGGCAGCTCCTGCTGCAGAGAGGCAGGATGGAGCTGCCTTGCTGGCTGTGCCCAGGCCAGAGGCCTCTCATCCATGTCCCCTGTCCATCCCAGGGGCAGGGGTGTGCTTCCACACCCGGAGCTGGGCATTACGCCCTGGGTTCCTCCCAGCTGCGGTGCCGGAGCAGCACAGAGGAGCCCTTTCTTCCTGGGCTGGGTGAGCTGAGGGGCACGCTGGCACACCGGCCAGCCAGCAGTGTTTGTTTGCCAACAGGGAAAATGAGTATGAACTAATATTTAGGTCTCAGGAAGGGGATTTCACAGCCTTCTGCACGGCCGTGCCTGCGACTGCCCATCAGTGAGCGCTGGGCAGCAGTGACACAGCTCCCTTCACACCCCTGGCTCTCCCCACCACCGGCTCCTCCCTCCATCCCAGCTCCAGTTCCGGGTGCTCCCCGGGCACTCTCCCCACCCAACAAGTGGGTGGCAGGCTGGATGCTCCCAACCCGGGCAGAGTCACAGAACTCCTTGCCTGGAGCATCCCCTGCAGTGGGGAGCATCCCCCGGCGCAGGAGGGGTGTGGAACACAGGGAGCATGGCCTGCTGGCTGGGTACCACAGCTGTGTACTGGAGCAGGACTGGGTTAGTGTCTGTTGGTGCATCCATCAGGGAACATCCCTTCCTCCTCCTCTGCCCTGTCCCGCTCCTCCACCCGGGGAACAGATACCCCATGGCCCAGCACCGAGCTCTAGTTACAGCTGGGGGTGGCTCCATGGCACTGGGGAGGCTGCTGGGGCTGGGGGGCTGCGGGCATGGCCTAACGAGGCTGGATGGTCACAGCTTAACGAGGCTGGATGCTCCTTTCCCAAGTCCTGGGGGATGAGGTGGAGCTGTCCTGCTCCAGTGCCAACAGCCTGCTGTAGCCTTCAGGTCCAGTGTGTTCATTAAACAGCTGTAGGCTTGGGTCCCTCATTAGAAGAGGGTTTATTAATTATGAAGACTGAACCTTTCCAGTGGCAGGGGCTGGGTGCTGGGAGCTCTCCCCATGCTGGGGGAAGCAGGAGCAGGTTCAGCCGTGGGCTGTCATCCCAGCACCAGTCACCAACTGCACACAGTGTATTTGATGTGTCAGTTCTGGCTGTCCTTTGGACAGGGCTTCACTTCCTCTGCCATTCCCCCTCCCCAGCCCAAAAGGGGCACCTTGGCTCTCTGGGAGGGGGACAAGCCCATGGCCCATTCGGATGATGACAGGACCTGCAGCTCCTCCCAGCCCACAGCACCCAGCACTTCTGGGCACCAGCTCTCAGGGGGGGTTGACAGGTCTGGGCTGGGGATGGGCAAGCAGGGAAGGAGGAAGCAGAAGAGACCCTGGGAGCACTGGGAGGAGGAGGAGGAAGAGGAGGCAGCATTGCTGCAAGCCAGCATCAGTGCTTTGCACTGACCTCTCCCTGCAACTGCACTGTGCTTCCATATGGATATCCTCAGGGCTGGGAACCTCCCCGGGGCTGTCACAGGCAGCACTGACCAGATCCAGGGGGGCTGCAGCGATTGGTGGGTGGAAATGGCCCCTTGATGGGGATGGATGCTGAGGACATTTATCTCACAGACCCCTGAGGACAGAGGAGCCCAGGGAGCAGGGAGCACAGCATGGAGGGCTCAGCTGTGCAGCCCTGACCCCTGCTAACCCTGTTTCCTCCCCCTGGGTGTGCTGCTTATCTAGTAGTGTTGGCATTCACCTCAGGAGAAGGAAGCGGCTGCTGCTGTGGTGGGTGTGGGTGTGAAGGAAGAGCCAGACCCTGCCAGAGTCAAGGAGACTTCCCAGATAACCTGTGTATGGATGGGACCACAGGGGAACAGAACGCATCTGGAAGGGATGAGCCAGGGCTGGTGCTGAGGGTCAGGGGTGGGTGTCCAGCCTGCTGCCACCATCCGCTCACACACAGTAGTTGTGGCTGCTGGAGTCTGAACGTTTGGGTCAGGGAGCTCAGCTGGTGCCTTCCCCATCTCAGGTGGGTTGGGTGGGAAGGGACCTCAGAGCCCCCCCTGTGTCCCCCCTGCCATGGGCAGTGACACCCCCCCAGCCCACCCAAAGCCCCACCCAACCCAGCCTTGAGCCCTGCCAGCGATCCAGGGGCAGCCCCAGCTTCTCTGGGCACCCTGTGCCAGGGCCTCCCCCCTCCCCAGGAAGGATTTCTGCCTCCCAGCCCCTCTCCAGCTGCCCTCCTGCAGCTGAAGGCCGTTCCCCTGGGCCTGGCCCTCCCTGCCCTGGGCACCAGCCCCTCTCCAGCTCTCCTGGAGCCCCTTGAGACATGGGAAAAGGCTCAGAGCTCTCTCCAGAAGCAGCCTTCTCTTTGGGCTGAGCCAGCCCAGCACTCCCAGCCTGGCTCCAGAGCAGAGGGGCTCCAGCCCTTGGATCATCTCCATGGCCTCAGGACTCCATCCCACAGCTCTATGTCCCCCTTGCCCTGGGGACCCCAAGCTGGTGGCAGCACTGCAGGGGGGTCTCCCCAGAGCAGAGCAGGAGCATCTCCTCCTTCAACCTGCTGCCCACACTGCTGGGGATGCAGCCCAGGAGACACTTGACTTTCTGGGCTGCCAGCGTATGGTGCCAACTGGTGTCCCATCTGTCACCCACCAGTATCCCCTGGTCCTTCTCTGCGGGGATGCTTTCCACCCCAACCCCAGTTGGTGCTGGTTCTGGGATTGCCCTGTCCCCTGCACAGGACCACCCCTCAGGCTGTTAGGGCTTCGTGTGGTTCACACTCCCCTGTCCTGCCCAGGTCCCTCTGGCTCCCAGCACCCACCTCAGTCCCATCTTTCCCATGGCTCCCTATCCCTCCACAACAGGTGGAGCAGTTTGTGCTCCAGGTCTGGAGGGGTGGATCTGCCTGGCTCTCTGCAGCGTCAGTAGGAGAATGCTGCTTATCACCATCTCTCCTTCCCTCTTGCATTTTTAATCCCTCTGCAGAGCTGCTCCCTGAGCTGTGGCCGGCCCCATCCAGCCGCTGTCTGAGCCGGGTGGGTGAGGCCTGTGCCGGCGAAGCAACCACTCTGCACTGGGCACGGGGCTAAAAATAACACCGGATCGATAACAGCGCCACCAACCCGCCTCAGATTTTATTGTTTTTAAAGAAAATCACTGTACTGACAGCACAGCACAGCACAGCACAGCACAGCACAGCGGCTCCCTGTGAGCCCAGAGGGATGACAGAGCCGGGCTCCCTGCCCGCGGCCTGGCCTGTGGCTGGCAGTGGCACTGCCTTCACCGCACCCCTGTGTCCATCAGGGGTGCTGGGGCTCTGCACCCCTTCATTTGTCTTCTGGGGGAGGGTGGTGGGGCTGGTCCAGCCTGCAGAGAGGAGCCAGGGGAGCTCAGTCCCCACTGAAATGACACCCGTGTGCTGCCTGCTCCTGCTCCGTGCCGACACAAGGCCTCAGTGTGGCTGCCAGCCCTGGCTCTGTGCCCGCTGGGGACTGAGCTGCTTTTTCCTCTGGCTTTCACATGCCCAGGAAACCTGGCATTACATGGATTTGGAAATGGCCTTGAGCCTTCTAAGCGCTGCTCAGGAGCGGATATTTTTCCTTAATCAAGCTTTGCAAAGGTATTTGGGCATTAGTCAGCCAGGAGGATTTCCAGAAGTATCAGAGCTCCCAAACACCCTTTAAATCTGCCTCCCCTGCGAGTGCAGGTTTGGCACTGGAAAGCAACTGGTTCAGCAAGACTGTGATGAATTGGGAGTGGGTCACAACACCAGTGTCAGCGTCTGGGGTGGGGTGGGATCAGCCCGCAGGGTTTGGCTGTGTTGTGGCATCAGAGCTGGACAAATGTCACACCTTCAGCTCCCACCAACATGACTGCTGCACCCCTGTACCCCAAATAACTTGACGTGGGACCCAGGCCATGGGAAGGTGGTACCACATGGAGTGCCCGGGACAGGTCTGGCTCTGATTCAGAAGGACACAGAGCAGGGGCTGGCAGGGAAGCTGTTGTGTGTGATGATGCTCTTGCCTCCCGACTCAGGGTAAGAAAGCTGCTGTCACAAATGGCAGCAGTGAGGTGGGACCTTCCCCCAGATCACACTACTGCAAACACAGCCTGGTGCCCAGCATGTGACCCCTTTTCCTGAAGAGCACAACCCCTCGTACGGCCTGTGATGCTCACCTGGCTCCATGGACCAGGCACTAAACCCAGCATGAACAGGTCCCCAGATGTCACATCTCCCAAGGGAGCAGATGCTCCTGACCCAAAGAGACACTGAAAAGAGCTGAAACCTGCAAATAGGAAAGGAAATTGTTTTCTCAGCACTTGGTGGTTTTCCCAGTGACCCCTCCATTCTGCTTTATCCCCAGAGCTCTGAGAACCACAGGATCCTGGAGATCCCGTAATGGGAGGATGCTCCAGCAGCACCTTGCATGGTTAAGCCATGGGGCAGAACTAGTTTAGCATGAACTGAGAATGCAGCTCTGGGGATGGGGCTTTAAACAGCTCCTACACAGGAGCAGCTCAAAAAAAACCCCATTTCCCAAGAACAATAAATCTAAGAGCCTGTGAGGCTGAGGGGTGGCTTGAGAGCATGGCTGCTGCTCTGTTTCTTCCTTCAGGAAAGGCTTGGGAAATACAGAGAGATCAAGAGGGAGCAACAGATATTATTAGTCATCCAGGAGGGAGGCAGCTGCAGGGGAAGAGGGTTTAAACGGCTTCAGAGTATTTTTAGACCTGGTGAAATGAACAGTGGAAGGGAGGGAAGAGGCGAGGAGACCTCTGAGAGAGACTAAATGCTTCACAGAGCAGGGCGGCCAAGGCTTTCCACTCCATCCTGCCCCAAGCACCAGCCCAAGGTTTGCTTTGATGGAAGTCAGGGATGTAAGACCAATAAAAGAAGATGCCTTCGAGGTTGTTACCGGATGGAACCTCATCACACTGGCTGCAATGGCGAAAGGCCACACTGGGGAGACATTTTAGCCCTAATTCCCTTCATTTTAGTAGGAGTCAGTTGCCAGAATAGAGCACAAAAGCTGCTTGTGGAGCTTCCAGCAGGCTTGAGGAGGTGCTGAACGTCTCTTCCTTCTCCATCCGTTGCGGTCTGGACCCTACGTAGTGTCCCAGCAGCTCCCAGGAGGATGTTGGAGCTGGGGGGTGCTTCCAGGGTGGCGTAAAGGGTCCAGGGGTGAAGCACTAGAGGAGGTTAAATACAGCCAGGGAAGAGAGTAGGGGGCTGTCTGCCTCTTGGATCAGGTGGGGGGATGATGAGTGCACTTGGGGGACAGGGTGAAGCAAGGGGCTACACCCCCTCCCCCACCTCCAGATTCTCCAGCCTTCCCCATTCCCTGCTGGGAGCCAGGGGGTGAGGGGGTGGGTGTGGGGAGGGCTTGGCAGAGGCAGTGCCTTTGATGCCTGTGGGTCTTTCAGCAGCACCTCCAGCGCATCCCCAGCACCCACCTACACTGCTGGGAGGTCGTTCCCTCCATCCCAGCAGGAGTGCATCCCCTCCAGAGAGGCTCCCTAGGGCTGGTCCTCCACAAGCTTATCCCAAAATCGTAGGGGTGGGATGCAGCCTTGGGGGTTGCTGGAGCCTGAGATGGAGTGTGAGGCTCTGCACACCTCACTGGGCTGTGCTTTACATCCCCCCTGCTCCTGACACAGGGGGCACCAAGAGTTGGTGCTCAGCCTTTGGTGGGTTTGTGTGAGGAATGTGTGTATATACACATATATATTTATAATGTTTATATATATGTATATATACACATGTATTTGCATCTGCAGGAGTTGATGGAAACTGGAAGCAGAGCTGATGCTCCTGCAGCTGCAGAGAGCAGCAGGGCAGCACTCAGCATCCTCATGGGGCCCCTGGGAATGACCTGGGACACCATGTCCCAGAGCAGCTCTCCTGTGAGCAGCTCACCAGCCTTTCCTCACTGCAGTGAGCAATATTGCTCCAGAGGATGCTCTTTGTTTTCAGCTTGTGCCTCCCAGTGTGCTCTTTCCATACCTGCCTTAAGGTCTCTTCATGCAAATGAGGCATTAAAACCTGATAGCCGAGTGCTAATTGCAGGGCCTCAGCTTCTGTCGCCGTGGCTTCTTGCTGCATCTGGAGATGGAAGCAAGGACTCGGTTTCAGGATATCCCCAGGGACAGCAGGGCAGCCGCGCTGCGGGGTCGGGCTCAGAGCAACGCCAAACCCAGCGAAGGGTGATGCTGAACCCACTAAGGGTGAGTCGGTTCCAGAACCCCATTAAGCTGGGGGGAACACCAGGTTGGAGTCCAGGCTGCACAGGAGGGACCCCAGCCCCACTTTCCATGTCGGGGATCGCTCTGTGAGGGGCCACACTGTGGGGAGGGCACAAGCCCCATTGCCCCTTCCCAGCCACAGGGCTCGATTCTGGGTTTGTGCCTCTGCTGCTGGGGGCTGGGCACCCCATCTGAGTGATGCCAGGGCTGGTCCCATGCCTCCCACGGCCAAGGCAGCAGAGACCAGAGGCCATGCACACTTGCTGTCATGCCTGACACGATAGGGGCTGTCAAGCCCTGTCGTGATAGGGGCAGATATCCACGATAGGGCTGGGGGGTATCCATGACAGGGACAGGTCCCCATGATGGGGGCAGGCATCCATGATAGGGGCAGGTACCCACAATTCAGGCTGGTGAGTGACCCCAGAGCGCTGCCCTGGGCTCGGAGCAGGGACCTGACTCTGCTCCCAAAGGAGTTTGGCTGCTGCTCCAAACCATCTGACCCGTGTTTGGCCCAGCAGAGAAACAAGCAGCTGTGTACCTGCAGCATGGCTCTGTCTGTCTGTCTGTCTGTGCATCCATCCCAGGAATCTCAGGGGAGGTGCACCTGAGGAAAACTGGGATCTAACAGCCCCCCCTCCCCCAGGCTGGGACTGTCCGTGTGGGTGAAGAGCTGGGTGCTGGCAGGGTGCAGGGTTGGCAGCGCTCCATCCCTGTCATCCCGCAGGGATGTAGGATCCCGTTATCTTATCAAGAGCAGCCAAGTCACCATCACAGAGTAAGTGGCTGAGCCCTGGCTAGACTGAGCTAATCTGGGGGGGGATTAACACGTTCTGCCAGCACCCTGGGAGCTGTTCTTCGGTACATCCTGGGGCCTGAAGCTTCTCCTCCACCGTTGCCACCTGCGATGCTTTCTTGTTTCCAGTTGGGGCTGCTTTTGGGGATCACAGGAGAGTTATTTGGGTTTCGCTCACACCTCCCATCAGAGGATGGCAAAGGGCTTCCTGGTAGGAGCTGGGAAGGACCCACACACCCCTGCCTGTGTGCTCGCCAGCCCCACGGCGGGTGGAAATCCCTGCAGCAGCGTGGGCAGCCCCCCCGCCGTGCTGGTGTGAGGATGGGGGCTGCGCCTGTGTTGGGACCGGCTTGGGCAGGGGGGGGCCGGCCAGACCCCCGGAGGCTGCGGCCCCGCCGCGGCGCTGCACGGGGATTGGCAGGGGTCTGGCGGGGGGGGGCGGGCAGGGGACGGGGCCGGGGTCTGGCGGGGGGGAGCGGGCAGGGGACGGGGCCGGGGTCTGGCGGGGGGGGCGGGCAGGGAACGGGGCCAGGGTCTGGCGGGGGGGGGGGGGGCGGGCAGGGGACGGGGCCGGGGTCTGGCTTGGGGGAGCGGGCAGGGGACGGGGCCGGGGTCTGGCGGGAGGGGGGACGGGCAGGGGACGGGGCCGGGGTCTGGCGGGGGGGGGGGGGCGGGCATGGGATGGGGCCGGGGTCTGGCGGGGGGGGTTGGATGCTCGGGCAGGTTGCCCCGGGGGGGGGGCGGGTAGCGCGGAGCCCACCGCCCGCCCAGCCTCCGCGCATCCCCTCCGCTCCCGCTCGCCGTTGCCCCGACCCCCTCCGCGGGCGGGGGGCGCTCCCGGCTGGGTGGGCGGGCGGTTCGGCGGGGGCGGTGCCGCCCTCTCTCCCCCCCCCCCTTCTCCCCTCCCCTCCCCAATCATCGGGGCTCCTTTGTTATTCCGGCGCAGCGCCACGGCCGCCCCCTCCCCCGCTCCGCCGTGCCGCCCCTCGCGGGAGCGCGCCCGTGCGCGGCCCCCCCGCATCCCCCCCCCTCCCCTCCCCTCCCGCTCCCCCCCGGCGCCGCCGCCGCCCGGCAGAACCTTCCAGCGCCGCCGCCCCGCGGGGCCGCCGCCATGGGCAGCGCCGCGCCGCGCTGAGCCCGCACCCAGCGCCGGGGGCCGCGGCCCCGGCCGGCCCCGCGCCATGGAGCTGGGCAAGGTGGTAAGTGCCCGGCGCCGGGGACTCCCCCCCCCCCCCCAGCCCCCGCCGCACCGCCGGGCTCTCCCGGCACCGCGGTAGCGGAGGCATCCGGGCTGCTCCCCGGGGCGGGGGTTGCGCGCAGCCGAACTCCTTCCCGGGGCAGTTCCGGGGCTTTGCCAGCCCCCCGGCCCGCCGCGGCCCCCGGGGCGGAATGGGGGGAGCCGGGGTGGGGCTGGGGGGTCGCCGGGGGGCTCCGCTGCTGCCGCCGGCTGGGGGTTCGCGCCCGCGCTCCCGCATGTCGGAACTCGCCGTTCCCCGCGTTTCGAGGGGCTGGGCGGCGCTGCTGCCCCCCTGTGCCCCCCCCCACGGAGCCGTGTGTGCGCCCCCCACCCCCGCCCGCCCCTTGTGTGCCCCCTTGTCGCAGCCCCTTTGTGCTTTTGCCGCCCCTTTGGCCCCTGGGCGCAGCCCCTCAGCCGGGCACAAGGGATGGGAACGAATTTGGGGTGAAAAGTGGCAGTTTAGGGTCCGTTCCTGCGTGTTCATCCCCTGTGTGCCCGCCTGGGCTTTGCGGTGTCCGGCAGAGCTGGGCTGGGGACAGGGAAGGTCCCTGGGGGGCAGCGTGGAGCCCCCCGGTCTGGGTTGTTCTCAGCTCGGTTGTAGGATCCCGACGTTCTGGAGGGGTAACGGGTGCGGGACACCCATTCCCGCTGGCAGGAGCTGTGGTGCTCCGGAGGCATCACAAGGAAGGAATTCCATCAGAGGTTCCTTGGCACCGCCGGGCTTGGTGTCCCCTGTATCCCGGCTCCACCAAATTTCAGAGCATCCTGCTAGGGCGACACACGCCCCGGGTGTCCTGCTGGGATGAAGCTTCCCAAGGAAGGGCAAGTGCTGGGATGGAAGCTGAGTGCACGTCTAGAGATGAGCTCCTGGCATCTGTGTGTCCCCCTGCTCCGGCCTCTCTCCTTTATTTCCTCCTGTTCCAAACGATCCCCAAACATTGGCATTTGCTGGGAATCAGAAAGCTCTGGGTGGGACCACCAGGAGCACTGCAGGAATATCTGAAGGTAGTGGAGGACCCTCCACCCTAGAACACAGAGCCATCCTCCCTCCCCTGACAGAAGTCATGGCTGCTGGAAGAGATTATCTGCACATGAAATCCCCCTTGAAATGAAAAGCCTGGTTAATGGGCAGCGCTGGGAGAGGCTCCAGCCACGGCT
Organism: Laterallus jamaicensis coturniculus; assembly: GCA_022605575.1. Lineage (NCBI taxonomy): Eukaryota > Metazoa > Chordata > Aves > Gruiformes > Rallidae > Laterallus > Laterallus jamaicensis. The sequence goes on from JAKCOX010000025.1 coordinate 9,945,135, forward strand.
GAGCCAGCCAGGCAGCGTGGGATGTGTATCAGGAATTGGGAAGAGTAACAAGTGCTTCTTGTGGGGAGCAGCCATGGAGGTGTGCTGGGGCCCTGGGGAGCCTCCAGGCCTTTGCCTCTAATCCAGCCACCCACGGTGGGCTCTGCTTGCACTGTGTGGGTCTCCAGTTGTGGTGGGGTGTCCAACAGCATCAGTTGGGTCCGTGCTGACCCTCTGTGGTGCTGGAGGTGAGCAAGTGCAGCCCGAGCTCTTGTGCAGTGTTGGCTGACTTATTTCAGCTGGAAGCTTCACTGGGATGAGTTTTACAGTGTGACTTCCCCGATGGTCACTGCTGAGGTTGGGTTTCCTCCTGCAGCCTTGCTTTTTGCTCTCTGCTCTCCCCAGAATCAGGTTTCTTCCTGTGTTTTTTTTCTCCCCCAAGGTCTATCCATGTATTGGAAAATTCCACGTTCATTCAGCCAGGTTGAAAACGCACGTGTGGGAGTAGTGAATCTGCACCAATTGTTTGTGGCACTGGAGAAACCTGATGGCCCAACTTTTGGGGTGCTTGTCCCCTGATGGTGGCCAGGGATGTGTTCAGCCTAGCGAGCCCTTGGCTTTGATGGAGCCAGACCCCTTCAGCCACTGGTGCCCAGCCCAGCTCAGATGTCTCAAGCTTGAGTCCTCAGTACCCACCACGAGTCAGCTGGGTGGTTGTCTTCCTTCCTCCTCTTCTTGCCTCAGAGGTGGAGAAGTGATCAGGTTGCACTGTCTCATCCCCCTCCCCCAGCTCTTGGGGCATTGTTGGACTCATTATTTTTTCTGGAAAGGCCAGGAGAGGTGCTGGGTGAAGTCCTTGCACATGTAGCCCATGGGCATGTCACCCTGTGGATCCCCACTTCTGTGACGATGCCCTTGGGGAGGAGCTGGGAGCTGGTGGGGTGGTCTGCTCTGACACCCTCAAAATGCTTATCCTGCAGCTTGTTTTCATTGTTCTACCATGATGACAGTACTGCAGCTCGCACGGCGGAGGCCTTGGTGGGAGTCAGGTAGCAGCTGTCTTCCTCTTGTGTCTCTTTGTGAGATGGAGACCTCTGAACATCACATCACCCCTTCCTGGCCTGGACCAGGTGGCTTCTGGAAGTGTGCTGGAAGAGCTTCTCTGTAACACTCACAGCAGGTTTCACTGTGCACTGGAGAGGCTGCGGTGGGTGGAACAAGCATGACATTCATCTGAAGTCATCATCCTCCCAACCCTGGGAGAGCAGACCCAGAGGTGGTGATGCCAGGGCAGGTCTCTGCCTATAAGATCCTTGTGGAGATGCTGTCGGCTTCTGTCATGGCTTTTGGACCCTGTGGTCACCTTCCCATTGACTCTGGCTTAGCGTTCCCCATGGCACACATGGGGTGGTGGGGGAACAGCAGGGCAGGGTGTCCCCAAACACCCCCCAAGATCCCCATGCCGTTGTCCCTTGGGATTCAGTGCTATCTCTGGCCCACCTTGGTAACCTTCCTCCTGCTGGCATCTCCTCCTAGAGCTACATCTTGGGCCACTGTCACTGGGAACAACCCCCAGCAGATGCAGTGAGGTTTTGGGGTCTCTAATGCTGGGGATCAGCATTGCTTTAGGCAAAGGGGGCTGAGGCTTATGGCCCAAGCACAGGGAATCCAAGGCTTGTGCTGGGGGGGTTATTTCTTGGCTGATGGGAGGAGGAGGCGGCGAGAAGAGCAGCAGCATCTCCAGGAAGATGCTCCCACAGCTCTGGTCAAGGCGCTTCATCCCTGGCACAGCTCTGACACGTGGCTGGGTGGAAGAGGAGCACTTTGTACCCAAGCTTCTGGATTTGGGTGGGTGCAGCCTGGGTTAGATGTGGGAAGGTGTCTTCAAGGTATCTTCTCACATCCCTCTCGCTCCCTGGCCAATGGGGGTGTTTAGGACTGAGTGGGAAGACCACAGGGTACCTGCCCCCTTTGAACCGAGCATCCCTGTACCCCGAAACACGTCCGTGGGTGTGCGAGTCACGGCACCAGGCCCCACAGGGCTGGCCAAGCTGCCGTGCTGCCTGGCTGCCTGCCGGCCCTCCGGCTGCCGGCGGGCACAAAGCCAGGCTTGTTCCAGGCTTGTTCCCTGCTCCTGCCGCCGCTGCCCAAGGCCACGGGGCCGTGGAGGGGGTACCAGAGCCACCCTGGGAGCTCTCACCGGTCCCTGGTGGGGTGCTCAGCAACCCCCCAGTGTTAACCAGCTGGCTTTGCTTCGGGATCTTGCCAGAGGAAAACCTTCCCGGAGCCCAGTGAGGCTGCGATTGGCTTTTAGGGGCTGGTGGGGAGCGGTGTTTTAAAGAGACACGGGCACTCCATATCCTGTGCACTGCAAGGGTCAGAGCAGAGATTTGCTGGGCTGGGGGTTGAGTTTTAGTTAAGCTCATGGATTTTTTTTTCCCAGGCTTGTTGCAGGGTCCCTGCTCACTGGCTTCCCCCAGAGCTCCTGGGTCTGCAGGGCTTGGTTGTGAGTGGTTTTCCGGAGGTATGCTCTGTCCCTGCTCTCCATTTATAGAAAGGAATTAAGGAGAAATGAGGGAGCGTTACTAAGAGGATTTGCACTGCCACTTACTCAGTTTCTCCAAATAATTTGCAGTAGCTCTGGATTCTTTAATCACCACTCATTTCCTTTTGGGATGAAAGGAGGAGCGGGAACGTGCCCAGCAGCGTCTGAGCAGAGCTTCCCCGGGCAGGAGGTGTGCAGCTTGGAGGAGGCTGAGAGTGTCATTTGGGGAGCTCGGGGATGGGGGGGATGAGGGTGTGTGTGTGTGTGTAAGAGAGAGAAGTCCTCAGCCCCGCCACTCTGTCCCATGACCTTCCATGTGTGTTTTGGGCTACACTCTCTCTGTCTGGGGCCCATACCACACACCTGGAGAGGTATTTTAGGTGGTGTGAGTGTGGTGGGGGGCAGGGGAGGGGTCCATCATGCCAGCATGGTGTTGTGGGTGGCTCACCTCTGCTGCTGTGTCTCCCTGTGAGACCCGGAGTCATGGGGGTGCTGCAGGAGGGGTCCTGCTTGCCCCAGGGACTGGCACTGCTCCTTGCCAGCTGGATTTGAGTCCCTCATTCAAGACCAAGGTGAGGGAGGGGAATTCCTTGGGGGGAGCAGTGATGTGTGGTGGGACTTGGGATACAGCCGCCAGGTTCTATAAAGCACTTTGCTATACAGCCACTGCCATACTGCTGGCTGTTGGAGTTGCTTTAGAAATCCATGGCTCGTTCCCCTGGGCAGGGCTGTGGTGGCCTGGTGGGACACTGGAACGGGTGCTGTGGGAGTCCCTGGGCACTGTGGGGGTCCCTTGTGCCCCCCTGGTGCTGCAGTCTGAGGAGAAGCCACTGCTCCGGGGCAGGGATTCTAGGTTGGACCATCCCTGGTCTGTACTCCCCAACTGATCAGCCCTGCTTGGCCAGAGCCTCCCTGTGCTCAGGGCGCAGTGACCTTCCCTCGCCATGCTCGAGGCACCCATACCACCGACGGCATGGGCGGCAGTCATGGTGCTGCTCCCCCAGCCTGGGCAGAGCACCCATGGCCTGGCCCTGCCCAGGCGCTGCTCTGATGAGGTCTGTCCCACAGCCCAGTGCAATGGCCGGGGTCAGCGATGTCCCCTTGCAGCTCTCGTTGTGCAAACGGGGCCCCCACAGCCTCTCCCCTCCCTGCGTTGCACAAGAGGAAACACCGGGGTTTCCTCTCTGGCCAGGGCTGTGGGGCTGGAGGAAGGGCCTGGACGGGGCTGTGGGGCTGGAGGAAGGGCCTGGACGGGGCTGTGGGGCTGGAGGAAGGGCCTGGCTGAGGCTGTGGGGCTGGAGGAAGGGCCTGGCTGAGGCTGTGGGGCTGGAGGAAGGGCCTGGCTGAGGCTGTGGGGCTGGAGGAAGGGCCTGGACGGGGCTGTGGGGCTGGAGGAAGGGCCTGGCTGAGGCTGTGGGGCTGGAGGAAGGGCCTGGCTGAGGCTGTGGGGCTGGAGGAAGGGCCTGGCTGAGGCTGTGGGGCTGGAGGAAGGGCCTGGACGGGGCTGTGGGGCTGGAGGAAGGGGCTGTGGGGCTGGAGGAAGGGCCTGGACGGGGCTGTGGGGCTGGAGGAAGGGCCTGGCTGAGGCTGTGGGGCTGGAGGAAGGGCCTGGCCGGGGCTGTGGGGCTGGAGGAAGGGCCTGGACGGGGCTGTGGGGCTGGAGGAAGGGCCTGGCCGGGGCTGTGGGGCTGGAAGAAGGGCCTGGCCGGGGCTGTGGGGCTGGAAGAAGGGCCTGGACGGGGCTGTGGGGCTGGAAGAAGGGCCTGGACGGGGCTGTGGGGCTGGAAGAAGGGCCTGGACGGGGCTGTGGGGCTGGAGGAAGGGCCCGGCCGGGGCTGTGGGGCTGGAGTAAAGGGCCTGGCGAGGGCTGTGGGGCTGGAGGAAGGACCCGTCTGTCCTGTGCAGACTCCCTGCACCCCACTGCTCCCACTGCTGGGTACAAGGTGGAGAGAAGCACTTTGGGGGTGTGGGGGAGTGACATCCCTTTGTGCCAAGAAGCCAGAGCTGGGCTGTCAGCACTGCTCACGGCCTGGCAGGTGGGAAACGGCCCTCACAGTGTGGGAGGCTGTAATTAAATCATTAAAATTAAAGTACCACCTGCTGTATGTGCCAGACAGCACTGGGAAGCAGCACCCACCACCTTGGGGGAAACCCTGTGGCAAAGGGGTACCAGCTCTTTGAGGACCCCCCCTGCACTTCTTTCCCTTGCCCCATTTCAGTGGTGCTGGCGGAGGCCAGCGCCTGCTGCTGTCACCTCTCCCATCACCACTTGCCTCTGCAGCCCCTCGCTGCTGCCCTTTGTGCTGAGTGGGGGGCAGAGGGTCCTGGAGGCCTCTGCCCTGAGCCAGGGGCAGCCAGAGCCCCGCCACTGTCCCACCGTGGCTCCCCCCTCTGAGGGGTCACGCTTCCTGTTCGGAAAAACATGTCCTGGCCTTACTGGAAAAGCCAACAGGAAGCAGTAGTTAATCTGGGAGCTCTGTTTCCAGCCTTCCTAGAGCAGCGGCAGCCCCCAGCACCACTTTCCTTCAGACACCATGCCTGGATGGGGGTGCAGGCCCATGGTGAAGCTGTTGGCTCTGGGGGTGTCCCCATCCCCCAGCTCACTGGCTCTGTGCTGGGCTGCTTGGTTGGGATCTGGGACTCCTGTTCCCAGACAAGACGTGTTGGGGTGCTGCCTGGTGCTTCTCACCATGCTGGGTCTTCCAGTGTGACCATCCCACTGGCCTGTGTCTGCAAGGCTCTGGACTGGGATTTCGGATGCGGACGTGCTGCATCTGGAACTGGATCCATGGCATGTGCTGCCAGTGTCTGTTGGGACACAGGCATCACACTCCAGGCTGCTGCCGCTGGCAGAGGCGCCTTCTTGAGGATCTTGTTGGGATTTCTAAGGAGAAAAATAAGGAAAATGCTGAATTTTCACAATGGCTTTCATAAATGTGACTGCAGCTGCAGGGCTGGGCAGGGCTGCAGAGGTAGCTCCCACCCAGGAGCCTCCTGCATGCCTCCATCCAGTCCCTTGGGAAGGCATGTCTCATGGACCATGGCCATGTTCCTCCACCACTGGTGTTTCAGCTCTCCTTAAAACCCAGCCAAGATGCAGGTTCTGCTCTGTGGGCAGCCCACCGCTGCACCGGGATGCTCCTGCCTTGCAGCGCAGTCCCATGCGAGCCTGAAACGAACCTCCTGCATCTTACTGATGATCTTCATGGTCACCAGTAAGAAGGGACTGGTGGTGAGCACAGTGAGCAGCTTGGTGCAGCTGGACTCAGCAGAACTGGTTCATACTGGGACATCAGGACCTAGCCCTCCTTACTGGATGTCAGGCCCTAGGGTGGGGGTGCAGTTGGCAGCTGTGGGTGATTAGAAACTGTCTTGTCCTACATCAGGTTGTCCCCACTCTGCTGTCACAGGGACTCCCTGGGTATGTGGGTAGGGCTTGATTTGGGGGTCTTTGGGCTGTGCCTGGCCATATGGGGGGGCCCATGGGCACCCAAGCAGAGCCATCAGCCCACCGCAGAGGGTGAGCCAGTAGAGCTGCGGGAAGGATTGCAGTGTGAAGGGAGCTGGGATTAATCCCCTGCTTTAATTGGTTTATATCATTAATTAGCTACTTCTGGCAGTGCTGAGCCAGGCGGCCGCTTCCTCTGGCAGCGGGATCTTCGCAGCCACTGCCAGCAGCGTGGGAGCCTGGGGAGGGGGCAGCCCCTCGCTGGCATTGCTGTGCTCCCAGGCAGGCTTGGCCGCAGCATCCCAGCTGCCAGCACGGCTCTGGGGGGCTGAAATGGGGCAGGGTCAGAACTCCTGCATGGCAAATGCCTTCAGCAATGCTGGCTGCCTCTCTGGAGGCTGCCCGGGGCAGCTGGCTCTGCCCAGGCCCCTCGGTGTGGCCTTGCCACGGTCCCTGCTGTCCCCCACAGAGGGGCTGTGCTGGCTCCCAGCAGGCAGTGGGTGTCAGTGGTGCTGTGTCCAGCTGTGCTTTCGCAGTGGGGATGGGAGGCAGCAACGGGTGCCAGCTGGGGCACTGGGTCTGTCTCCTGCCCCTCCGATACTGGGGCTGTGTCCTCTGCTGCAGGCAGCACAGGGATGCTCGATCCCACCCTGCAGCACGGTGGCCTCGCTGTCCTGCTGCCGGGTTGCCTGTGCCCCCCAAAACATCCTCTCTGCTCAGCCCCCCTAAAGCTGAGTGGGAGCCCCTGGTTGGTGCCCAGATCCAAGGGCAGGGGAGCGATTTGCCTTTCCCATGCCCATCCCGCTGCCCTGAGGGCAGGAGAGGGCCCTTTGTGGTCGATGCTTTAATTGCATCGTTATTATGCCGAGTCCTGGCAGCAGCTGGACCTGGTGGGTGCCAACCACATCCCAGAAAGGCATCCGGCAGCGGGCACCATCCAGCTGGCACGAGCAGGGGATGGGGACCTGGATGGGACCCAGCCAGCGACAGGTGCCGGCAGAACCGGGGGTCTCAGTGGGTGAAGGGGGGGGGGCACAAACCCTTCCATCTCACCCTCTGTTGCTGCTTCTCTTTTGCAGACCGTCAGCATCAATAAGGCCATTAACACGCAGGAAGTGGCTGTCAAGGAGAAGCACGCCAGAAATATCCTTCCCGAGCCTGGCCGCGGGACAAGCCAGCGTGGGAGCGGAGCTGGGGCTGCCCAGAAAGGGGCAGTGGCGAGGTGGCACGTGAGGTGGCACAGCTGGGCCACTGCCACAAGCTGGGTGCTGAGGGTGGCTGCCTGGGACCATGGAAGGGGGCCCTTGGTGTCGGTTGGGAGCTTTCCTGGCATGGTGGAGGGATCCCTGCACCAGCTGCTGCAGCTTATTTGGGGGGTGCCCAGCCGCGTGCTCCCAGCGCTGCCATCCCATGGCGGGGCAGGAGGGGCGGATGCCGCAGTGCTGTCTGCTGAGGGTGAGGGTGCTCTATCCCCAGAGCCCTCCATGAACGTGCTGCTGCTAAAAGTGGAGCCCCAGCATCCCAGGCAGGGCAGCTGGGGTGGCTGGAAGGCACAGCCCCAGCCCTCAGCATGCCATGGTGCTCCCAGGGTTGGATTGGAGAGGGGACAGCTCCACGCAGTGGCCTGGCTCCCCTCAGCTCTGCAGATAGCCAACAGCTTCTGGGTGGCCACCCCACCACCCCCAAAGATTGTTTCCTTGACCGCCCCCCACCATGCATCCTGGGCACGCACCACGAGAAGGGGGCACAGACCTTCTGGTCGGTGGTGAACCGGCTGCCGCTGTCGGGCAACGCCGTGCTCTGCTGGAAGTTCTGCCACGTCTTCCACAAGCTCCTCCGCGATGGGCACCCCAATGTGAGTGCTGCCAGCTCGGCTTGGCTGCTGCCCCAGGGCCAAACCCCTCCCTGCGGGGCTGTGTGGGGTGTGGGAGGTGCCAGTCCTGGGTGGGGGCCGCCACAGGGAACCCCCTTCCCTCTGGCTCGCTTTGCTGGAGCCTCCCTGGAGCTGTGCTGCCTGCAGCCCCCCTGCCACAACCCCCAGGGTGGGCTGCTCTGCCACTGCTGGAGGAGACTCTTGGCACAGGGCACTGGTGTTGGTGCAGGGGCTGTCAGCAAGGGTCCTCCTGCCCCATGTGGAGATAGGGAAACTGAGGCACGCTGGGGCTGGCAGTAGTGACACCACCCTCAGGCTGCAGGGTCAGAAATGCATCAAGACTTCCCATTCCTTACCCTGTTTGCCATCCCCAAGCATGGCACACCTTGCCCTGGTGCCCTGCCTGCTGCCCACATGGCCTGTTTGTTCTCACCATCATTCCTCCAGGTCCTGAAGGACTCCATGAGATACAAGAACGAGCTGAGCGACATGAGCAGGATGTGGGTAAGCAGCCAACCTCCCCACCTGCCACGATGGGGACACCCCAGGGTTCCTGGGCAGCACCCAGCCAGACTGGGAAGTGGTCCTGGCTGGGGTAGTGGTCTTACCAGGCTCTGTGGGCTGAGCAGATGCTTGGTTGGGGCTGACCCAGGGCTGTTGACACCCCCCTGGGCTGGATTTACTGGTTGTGTTTGATATCCCCTTCCCTCAAAACCAAATGCTGCCTTCTCCTGAGTGACAAACCCCAGGAAACTCGGCACTGGTGGTCGAACCCCTCACTGAATCTGCAGAGAAGGCTATGAGAGGGTCTTGGCCAGACCCTTTCAGTGTGTCTGCTGCAAGCCAGCCCTGCCAGCAAGGGGCTTAGGCTGTGTTTTGGGGGAAAGTGGGGGGGGTGGCTCATTCTGCTGGGGCTTTTACACAGCCTGCCCCAGGTTTCAACAGGTTTTGTCCCCAGGGCCACCTGAGTGAGGGCTACGGACAGCTCTGCAGCATCTACCTCAAACTGCTGAGAACGAAGATGGAGTTTCACACCAAGGTGAGCATCGTCCTGTCCCCATGGCCACAGCAAGGGCTGGGGGCTGGGGTGAAAGCAGTGGCAGTGTTACAGGGCAGGATGGGCTGGCAGAGCCATTCCAGGGGTGCTGTCACCCCCAAGGGCTCTCCCCTCTGCTGTGGCCTTTCTTCTGCCTCCATCCTGCATGGCCTGGGCTGCCAGGGTCTGTCTGTAGCCTGCTGACAAGTGGCCCGAGGACCAGTGCCTCAGGGATGGACGGTTTCATGGTGGGCCAGGGCTCCTTGGAGGTACCTGTGCTGGGCTGGAACTTGTGGGGCTACAAGAAGTAGTAAGAAACCCTCAAAGCTCCCCTCCTGGGTATCCTAGCTGGGCAGAGGTAGAAGGATGTGTGGGGTTCTGGAGTGAGGAGAGCTTGTGGGGGCTGTGCCATGCCATAGGAGCAGCTCCTGCCCATCCCCAGCATGTCCCTGGCAAGATCTGCAAGGGCTGAAGCAGGGATGGGCAGGAGCCAGTCTAAGTCCCCCTGAAACCTCCTGCTGCTCCAGCCCCAGGTTTGGGTGCCAGGCCTTCCAGCACTTTCTAACATCAGGTTTTACATGGGCAGGAGAAGGGAGTGGGCGCAGCGTGTCAGCCTGGGAGCTCCAGAGTGATGGGGAGCCAGCGAGTGATGGATGCTGAGCCCTGCTGAGCACCCACAGTTCCATCCTGCTCAGCAGAACTCCCTGTCCTGGGTTTGAGGGGTTTTACAAGTTCATCACAGACTGTACATCTCACCTTAGATTTGGGAGGCAGATCAGGAAATCAGGATGAGGGAGCCCTGAGCTAACCTCTTGGTGCCCAGCAGCCTTAGTGCTCCTTCCCTCCCTCTCCTGGCTGTATCACTGCACCTGGGATGCTGCAGGATCGGTCCCAGCCACAGTCAGGGGGATGTCCTGTCCTGCCTTGTCCCACCCAGTGCTATTCTGAGCTTGAAATAATCCACACCATTCACCAAAACCCACTTGTTCTCACTCTCCTTTGGGTGCTCCTGGGCAAGGACCTTCCCAAGGGAACCCCAAGGGACCATCCCAGGTACCCCATTGTCAGGAGCTTGGGTCTGGCTCTGGAGCAGCACTGCAGACAGGTCCCTTTGCCACGCTCCCATCCATGGAGTTTGTGATTTCAGGAGATGTGTTCTGAGAGAACCCAGCAGCAGGGTGCTGCCAAGAGCAGGGGGAAAGGTCACAGTGGGCTTTACCCAAGTGCACCCCGCACACTCTCACCCTTTGAGGAGCTGGCTGGGGCAGGCTTGGCACCCGTGGCGATTCCTTCCTCTCCAGCCCCGCTGGGAAGATGGGCTGTGCCCTGTGTCCTGGTTTAGTGTGGAGTTGTGATGTGGCTGTCCCCAGAACGCCTGGGCAGCGTGAGGAAGCTTCGCCCCCTCCTGGAGCTCCTTCTCCTGCGGCTCCGGGGGATGCTGGCAGCCCCATCTCCTCCCTGCCCTGCAGCTTCCTAAGCCCAGGGAGAACTGGCTTTGCTTGCTGGGGAGTTTATGGGCACTGTGGATTGAGGATGCTGCGGTCACCCGGGGCTCAGCAGAGCTCCTGTTACCCCCCCCCCCCATTCCCTCCACATCACTCCCAAAGAGCTGTCCCAGTCCCATGAAGCCAGGGCAGCAGCACTGGTGCTCCTGGAGCCAGGGCTGGAGCAGATCATCCCCCAAACCCAGCTCTGAGTCCTGTTTCCCCCACAGAATCCTCGCTTCCCTGGCAATCTCCAGATGTCTGACCGGCAGCTGGATGAGGCGGGGGAGAACGACGTCAATAACTTGTGAGCACGGGGCAGGGGTGGGAGGCAGGGGTGGGATACAGGCAGGGTGGAGGGTGCTGCTCACCCTCGCTTGACAGCCTGACCCAGCTGGGAATGGGACCCTGCCTCAGCCCCCCACCCACAGGCACTGGGAGCCGGCAGAGCCCCGGGGTGAGACACCCACTCCTGCCTGTGTGGTAGCACCTGGCAGGGGCTGAGGCTGAGGGGGGCCATGGGGACACCCCCCACCTCACTATCCCCATCCTTTTCAGTTTTCAGCTGACAGTGGAGATGTTTGACTACTTGGAGTGTGAGCTGAACCTCTTCCAGACAGGTAAGGTCCCATGCTGCCCTGCCAGGGGTTGGGTGGGGGACTGAGAGGGCTCTGGGAAGGATGCTGATGCTGTCTGAGGGTATTGCAGTCCCCTCTTTTCTGGGCACCTTACCCAGGTTACTATGAGTAATTATTATCACTATGAGTAAGTATTATTACTATGAGTAAGTATTATTACTATGAGTCCCTGCGTGCAGTGGTGCCCTGCAGCAGCCCCCAGCACTGCTGATCACATCACCCCAGCCTGGTCTCTGCTTCCACCATCCAGACTTGGGGCTCTCCCACCCTGGCAGCCCCCCTCAGCCTGAATTCCTTCTCCCCTTGCTCATGGGCTTGCCACAGGTTTTGGCTTTCCCTGGTTCTCAGTGGTAGCTGCTGGGGGTGCAGGGGGGCTGGAGGGCCACCCTGCCTGCTCCAGCCTGAGCAGAGGGGTGAAACAGGCCAGTCCCAACACTCAGGACATCCCTGCGCCTTGGCACACTTGAGCAGGGCCTGGTTTGGGGTAAATTAAAGCAGTTCTGGGGCAAGCCCTTGTGTGGTGCATGCCCCAGGCTGTGGGTGCTGGCAGCAAGGCCGGGCTCAGCAGCACGGGAGCGGGGCCCTGGTCCTGTGGCAGGGTGACTGTGCTGGGGTGCACAGCTGTGTCCACAGAGCGCTCCCCAGAGCTCTGACTGATTTGCCCCCCGTCAGAGGGGTTGCTGGGTGGAGGGAAGTGAAACCTCCATCTCTGCCTGCTGCTTGGGTCACTTTGAACAGGCCCATGAGCAAGGCTGGGCCGTGGCAGTGGCTGCTGGACACGTCCTCAGCAGCCCGGCATCCCACACCCCTGGCTGGGTACCACCATGACCTGGTGCCATGGGGCACGTCCTGCAGCCCCACCATGAGGTGCAGTTTGATGTGACATGGGCAGAGGGGCTGTGGACAGGGGGTGCTGCTAGCTGCTCTGGTGGCTTTCGGAGCATCCCCTTGCTGGCAGGCATGGCACACCCTGGTGCCAGTGGGATGGCAGCAGTGGGCAGAGCACAGGCCCTGTGTACCCTTGGGGGACCAGGAGCTCCACCCTGGGACCTGGCTGGGGCTCAGGACTGGGCTGCTGCAGCCCCCAGCACCAGGCTGAAGTGTTCCCATGCCTGCTGGGGGTCCCGGGGTGGGGGAAATCTCCTTCCCACCCAGCTGCGGGGCAGAAGGTGGGTTCCCAGGGCCTGGCAGGTGTCATGCTCCAGGTGATTGTCTCTTGCTCTGGGTGACAAGTGTGGCTGTGGCTGACGTGGTGCTGCCAGAGCCTGACCCCTCGCTCCTTCCCCGCAGTGTTCAGCTCCCTGGACATGTCACGCTCGGTGTCGGTGACGGCCGCGGGGCAGTGCCGCCTGGCCCCGCTCATCCAGGTCATCCTGGACTGCAGCCACCTCTACGACTACACTGTCAAGCTGCTCTTCAAGCTTCACTCCTGTGAGTGGCCTCATCAGGGAGGGGGACACAGAGGGCGATGCTAGGGATCACCACCCTGCTCAGGCTGGGCTGTTTGCTCCCCTCCATCCCTTCTTCCCAGCGTGTTGGGGGGGAGGAAGGGAGTCACCAGGCTGAGGGACAGGGAAGTGGGAGTTTGGGGGGGATGGAGTGGTGCCAGGAGCCTGCCCTGCCGAATGCCTCTTGGCCACAGGGATGGCACTTACCAGGAACCCCCACAGCTTGGGCAGGTGCTGGCTACAAAACTCACATCCCCCAGGACCGTGAGTTGTGATGGCAGCTCCCGAATGCCACCTGGGTGCCTTTTCCTGCCCTGGGTTGGGAGGCACATGACCCCCTCCCACAGAAGGATGCTGAGCCCAGAGCCTTCAGACCCTGAGAGGAGGGTGGTCACCTCTGGGAAAGACCCAGGATCCTCTGGGATCCCCTGATCTGTGCTCCTTCTGCTCATGGAGACGCATTTCTGCTTCTTCCAGGTCTGCCAGCAGACACACTGCAGGGCCACCGGGATCGCTTCCTGGAGCAGTTCAGGAAGTAAGTGCCCAGCCCTGGAGACTGGGGGATGGCAGTGCCTGGGGGATGCTCCTGGGGGATGGCAGTGCCGAGGGATGCTCCTGGGGGATGTCAGTGCCTGGGGGATGCGCCTGGGGGATGGCAGTGCCTGGGGGATGTGCCTGGGGGATGGCAGTGCCTGGGGATGCTCCTGGGGTAATGGCAGTGCTGGGAGATGCTCTGGGGGTGATGGCAGTGCTGGAGGATGCTCCCGGGGTGATGGCAGTGCCAGGGGATGCTTTTGGGGTGACGGCAGTGCTGGGGGATGCTCCCGGGGTGATGGCAGTGCTGGGGGATGCTCCCGGGGTGATGGCAGTGCTGGGGGATGCTCCCGGGGTGATGGCAGTGCCAGGGGATGCTTTTGGGGTGACAGCAGCACTGGAGGATGTTCCCGGGGTGATGGCAGTGCTGGAGGATGCTCCTGGGGTGATGGAAGTGCTGGAGGATGCTCCTGGGGTGATGGAAGTGCTGGGGGATGCTCCCGGGGTGATGGAAGTGCTGGAGGATGCTCCCGGGGTGAAGGCAGTGCTGGGGGATGCTCCCGGGGTGAAGGCAGTGCTGGGGGATGCTCCTGGGGTGATGGCAGTGCTGGGGGATGCTCCTGGGGCAATGGCAGTGCCGGGGATGCCGCAGCTCCTGTGTGGCACCCCAGCAGCCAAGTGATGATAACAGTCAGCGCAGGGGTTGGTCTTGTGCGGGACTCCAAAATCCAGCCTGCTTCGGCCTCTCAGCTCTCCCAGGAGCTTCCTTCCAGACAGAGGCTCTGTGGGGCTAATCCACAGCTAAGGAATTGCCAGATAACAGGATTTTTAATTCCAACACGACGTTCAGCCACTCCCGGCACATCCAGCAGTTTAAACCCTCAGACCCAGTTGATGCGCTGAGAGGAAAGCATAGATGTGCTGAGCAGGGGGTTTGCGGGTGGGAGTACCCCAGGGGTGCCCTGGGCCACGTGTTGGGTGAGCAGGGTGCTCAGCACCCTTGGCGGTGTTTTCTGCTTGTGGTGGGCCCGTTGGTGCCTTTGGGAGAGGGACACGCTGTTGGAGCCTCAGGGGACTTGGAGTCCTGGGGACCTGGACAGGGAAAAGGGATTTTCCTCCCATGTCTGTTGAGCTTTTAAAGTCTGCTGGTGGCTTGGACTCGAGGTGATGGGGGCTCGAGGTGGCAGGGACTCGAGGAAGTTCATTAGAAGGGTCAGATGAGGGGCGAAGTGTTTAGAAAGGCCCCTTGAGAGCCTGTGCAGAGTCTGGTGCCAGGGAGGTGGCTGGGTGAGGGGTGGAGTCAGCTTTTGGGGGGAAACGTTGCCCCTGTAGGGACATGGCAAAGGAGAGGGAAAAGCACCTGCATCTATCCCAAACAAAGGTGTCAGGAAGGGAGGTTTTAAAACAGGGTGTGGGAGGAGAGCACCAGAATCAAGTCATGGTCCCCTGGTTACCTGTGGCCATGGGAAGGTGGGGGCTGTGGGTGCACTGCCAGCACCTAAGGCTGAGGAGTCTCACATGCTAGTGGATAAACAGGGCTCTGGGAGGGGGCAGGGGGCAGCCCAGTGCTTGGCGCAGCAGAGGAGTGAGGGGTGGGAGGGGGGCTTCATGAAAAGCACAGCATAGGGTGGGGGCACTGGGCTTACAAGAGGCTGTGAGCTGCTGTGGGGTGACACGGTAGGAGCCAGTACGCTGGTTCTGGTGCTCTGGCTGTGGTGAGGACAGCAGGGCGGTGGCTGTACCTCGGTGCGACCCGGTGCAGCCGTTCTCCCATGGATCACAGGCACACAGAGCAGTTCGTGTTGGACAGGCACTCTGAAAACTATCCAGTCCAGCCCTCCTGCCATGGGCAGGGCCACCTTCCCCTGGACCAGGTTGCTCAAGCTCCAGATCCATCTCCCTGCTCACCAGGTCCCGGGCTGATGGGGAAAAGCCCCCAGCAGCCAGTTGCTAGAGACAGGAGGCCAGCGATGGGTCTGCCCAGGATGTGCCATGGGTTTGGTGGCAGCATGGTGGGCCAGTGATGTCCCCCCAGAGCCTGGCAAGGGTTCAACTGCCCACAGTTGGGGTGGGGTGTCAGGGTTGGAACAGAGCTGTCCCTAACTCTTCCTGCCCCTTGCAGGCTGAAGGACCTTTTCTACCGCTCCAGCAACCTGCAGTACTTCAAGCGGCTGATCCAGATCCCACAGCTGCCAGAGGTGAGGCCCTGCGGTCCCCATAGCCAGGAGCAGCTATGGGGCAGGTGGCAGTGGCAGAGCACCCAAAATGGGTGGCCTGTCACCTCGCTGGGGTGGTGCGGGTCTGGTGGGGGCCGAGGCTGGTCCTTGCATCCCTCCCTAGGTGACCCTGCGGGGTCTGGCTCTGCTCCAGTGGTTCCTGCACAGCCAGCTCAGCACTGGGGCAGGATTTCAACAGTCCCAAGTCCTTTGGTAGCACCAGTCCTCCCCCACCCAGCCACACTGCCCTCCTCCCTCTCTCCCCCCCAGAACCCTCCCAATTTCCTGCGTGCCTCGGCGCTGTCAGAGCACATCAGCCCCGTGGTGGTGATCCCGGCCGAGGCGTCCTCGCCCGACAGCGAGCCCATCACGGACCTGGTGGAGATGGACACGGCCTCACAGGTGAGCCGCTGCGGCCCTGCCCCACCTCAGGGTGCTGGCTGGGGGGTGGGCACCCTTTGGCTTCATCACCAGGGTTGTTTCTCCAAAACCTTGCCAGGTAGGGGGCTGAAGCGGTGGGAATGGCGTTGGGCTGGGGGAGCATCACTGCAGGGGCCGTGTGGGTGCTGGGTGTCACATGTGGGTGCTGCTAGGGCTGAGCCAGGCTGAATGCATCCCGTGGCAGTTTGGTGCCCTCCAGCGATGGCTGGCCGGGATGGTCGGCTCCTGGCTTAATTCTGGCTTAGTCCCGGTTTAGCTCCTGGCTCTGAGCATCCTGAGTCCCCACCTGTCTCCTGCCCAGGCGCTGGCAGGGGGGTCTGGTGGCGTGGCTTTGAGGACACCCCCGCAGGAGTTAGGTGGGAACAGGCCAGCGATGCTCCGTGTTCAGTGTGGTCACCGCATCGATCACCCCGGAGCCCCGGGGAGCACAAGCCAGCAGCAGCCCACCCACACAGGCTGGCTTGGCCATGCTGTGGGTGTGGGATGGGGGCTCCAGGGTGCTGGTAGGTTCACACCAGGCCATGCTGCTCTCCCCACAGAGCCTGTTTGACAATAAGTTTGATGACATCTTCGGCAGCTCGTTCAGCAGCGACCCCTTCAACTTCAACAGCCAGAATGGGATGAACAAGGATGACAAGTGAGTGGAGCCAGCGATGCCAGGGGCAGCCAGGACCAGGCCTGGAGATCCCCAGCGTGGTGTGGCTGCTGCCTGCTGGCTGTCGTGGCACAGCACCCGTGGTGGCCCAGGGGATACCCAGGATGCATCCCCACAGCACTGGTGTCTCTCCTTCCCAGGGACCGGTTGATCGAGCAGCTTTATGGGGAGATCGCAGGCCTGAAAGAGGAGCTGGAGAACTTCAAGGCCGAGGTGGGTGACAGCCGCCTGGTGATGGCAGGCAGCGTGCCACCCATGTGGCAGCCTGGGAGCAGGGTGAGACCCAGCAGCTCACACTGGGAACGGCTCTGGCTGTGTTCTCAGGCGGGCAAAGTAGTGACTCTGTCTGTCCTGCCTGTCCCTGTCCTTGATGGCTTCTGCACCCCAGCCATTCCTGCCCATACAGGGGGGTCCCCAGGGGGAGGTGGGGGACCAGGCTCAGCCTCTCTGCCCAGCCCCCTCAGTGCCTGCACCCTGCAGCGTTTGGGGCTCAGCAGGATGCTAGCCCTGGGGTGGCTGCTGGGCAGTGTGGGCCAGCGGCCACCGAACAGTGCCAGGAGCTGCCCCCCTGCATCCCCACAGAGCGCGCGGGGCTCGGTGCAGCTGCGCGGCCGCGCCAGCGAGCTGGAGGCTGAGCTGGCCGAGCAGAGGCACCTGAAGCAGCAGGCGCAGGATGAGAGCGAGTTCCTGCGGGCAGAGCTGGAGGAGCTGAAGAAGCAGCGGGAGGACACCAAGAAGGCTCAGAGGAGCCTGACCGAGATTGAGAGTGAGTGGGGAGAGCTGGCACACGGCTTGGGGTGGAGGGAAGCCCCGGGGAGGGGGGTGACTGCTCACCTCCGCACCCCCATGTCCATGGCAGGGCGGGCGCAGGCCAATGAGCAGCGCTACAGCAAGCTGAAGGAGAAGTACAGCGAGCTGGTGCAGAACCACGCTGACCTGCTGCGGAAGGTGGGCTCCCAAAACCCACCCCCCTTGCATCCCCTGTCCCAGCGGTGTCCCCACGCCAGGGGTCACTGAGCTCCCTCTCCACCATCGCCAGAACGCGGAGGTGACCAAGCAGGTGACGGTGGCCCGGCAGGCCCAGGGGGATGTGGAGCGGGAGAAGAAGGAGCTGGAGGACTCCTTCCAGCGGGTGAGCGAGCAGGCTCAGAGGAAGGTGAGCAGGGATGCAGGGGGACGTGGCAGGGCCGGTCGGGTGAGCTGCACCACAGGTCACCAGCACTGGCAAACTCCTGTTCTTTTCCCTGCAGTCACAGGAGCAGGCAGAGGTGCTGGACACGCTGAAGCGGGAGCTGGCAGCCAGCAGGCAGGAGCTGCAGGTCCTCCAAGGCACCCTGGACTCCAGCACCCAGGTGAGAGCCCATGGGTGACCTCACCAGCCCCACCACTGCCCCCAGCAAAGGAGGGTTCACCTCCTGTCCCAGTGCCTGGGCCATGTGTTCCCCATCTGGGAGCGTCACCCACCCTTAGTCTGACAACCATCTCCTTGTCCTCTTCCTCCCCACGTTTGGTGGGTTTAATGGTTATACTGGGGGGGAGGTCTAACGCTCCCTGGGTGCAAGAGCGTGTGGAATGATGGATCGGGCAGGGAGGCTAAGCCCAGGCAGGGAGCAGGCCATCACACAGCATGCTATACCAGAGGGCTTGTCATGCCTGCAAAGCTCTGGAGCACAGCTAGGGTTTCCAGGCTCCTCACAGAAGGCAGAAGCTGGCAAGAAAACAGAGCTGCCCATCTCTGGGGTGGGTGGAATCGCTGGGGCAACACAGGGATGGAGCAGGGACAGCTCTGGGGCTGGCAGCCAGCACCCTTCATCCAGTCCATAAGAGGGAGTTTTCACTGATCAAAGCAAACGTGCTCTCTGGGAGCCTCAGTCGGCCCTAAGCAAGGCCATGGGTGCTGTGGGGTTACTGCCACCCTGCTGGGCTGCTGGCACCCACTGTGATGCGCCGAGCAGGGGCGATCAGGGTGGCCCAAGCCTGGACCACAAACAAGTCCCCCCAGCCAGAGGGTTTGCCCTCAGCACAGCCCTGACATGGTTTTGTGCCTTCCCAGGCAGGTGCAGAGCAGGGTGCCCGGATTGCTGGACTGGAGCAGGAGAGGGACCGCCTGAGCCAGGCAGCAGAGCAGCACGGGGAGGAGATGGCTGCCCTGCGGGCTGAGCTGCAGCAGCTGCGGGACACGCTGGGCCGCGAGCAGGAGAGCAGCAGGATGGAGCTGGAGACGCTGCAGACCCAGCTGAGAGACAAGGTACCCCAGGGACACCAGGCATCATCCCAGCAGTGCCTCCCCTCCCACACCCAGGGGGCTGGCACTTAGAGGCAGTGGTGGGGCACAGGGGTGGTGGCTTGCCGGTGTGGCAGGGGCAGTGACACCCGCCCTGGCTCGGCTCGGCAGGAGAGCGGGGAGCAGGCGCTGCGGCAGCGCCTGGCCGAGGAGCAGCTTGCCCTGCTGCGGGGCACCGCGCACGAGGCTGAGCGGATGGTGCAGGATGCGCTCGGGCGCCTGGAAGATCCCGCTCACATCGGCTGCACCGGCTCCGCGGGTGAGTTGGTCACCGCTCAGCAAACCCAGCGGTCACCCTGCCGTGCCCCATGCCAGCGGCAGCCAGGAGCTGTGCCACATGTGTCTGAGCCCTGCCCGCTGCCTGCTGGCAGATTGCCTCCTGTCCAGGACACTGGCAGCCTCCGAGTGCGTCGAGCGGCTGTGGGAAGCACATGGCAAATACCTTTTGGATGGCGCAGGTGAGAGCGGCGGGGCTGGGGCCAGGCTGGGGCATGGGGCAGCTCTGGCACTTGTGTGCCTGGCGTACGGGCCCTGAGACATGTGCCTGCTGTCCCGGCACAGCCCTGGGGTCCCTGCTGCCCTGCCTGGCCCTGTTCGCCCACCTCATCAGTGACACCCTCCTGCATGGCAGCGCTACCTCCCACGTGGCCCCCATGGAGCCTGCTGACCGTGAGTGCTGCCTCCCACAGTGGGTAGGAGCTGGGGCGGGCAGGGACCAGGGCAGGCACGATTCTGGGGAAGGACAGGGCTGCAGTAGGTGGGGGACTGGGTGGGCAGGGTGCTAACTGGGATGTTAAGGCAGGTGGGTGCTGGGGGGGCAGGATGAGGCCAGGTCCAGGACCCTGAGCCACTGGTGCTGCCCATGCAGGGCTGCTGGAGGCATGCAGGCAGTGCGGCAGTGAAGCCATCAGCTACCTCAGTGCCCTGCAAGACCCAGGGACGGTGGAAGGCGCCGCCTGCAGCCCGGTGACAGCCTGCCTGCGCCGGATCAGCGCCATCGCAGAGGTGGGTACCCTGCCAGGATGGGTCAGGCTGGGCCGGGCACCGTCCGAGGGCTGGGCTGGCTCTGGACAGTCCCTGTCAACCCACAGGAGCTGCGGCCCAGGGGCCTGGACGTCAAGCAGGAGGAGCTGGGTGACCTGGTGGACAAGGAGATGGCAGCGACAGCGGCAGCCATTGAAACAGCGTCTGCACGCATTGAGGTCAGGGTTGGGGTGTGCTGCAGGCCCCACGGTTGGGGTCCCTGCCTGCACCCCTGGGGTGAGGCTGGGCTGGTGCGGGGCTCAGCACCGCCACTCTTCCCTCTACCAGGAGATGCTGAGCAAGGCGCGGGCTGGTGACACTGGGGTCAAACTGGAAGTAAACGAGAGGTGAGTGGTGGCTATGGGGCCAGAGGGAGCCCAGCAGGCAGGAGGAGGCCCAGTGCCCAGCTCTGAGGTCTCCTTGCCCCACCTGTGGGGCTCAGTGAGGTTTGCCTTGCAGGATCCTGGGCTCCTGTACGGGCCTCATGCAGGCCATCCACATCCTGGTCCTGGCCTCCAAGGACCTCCAGAGAGAGATCGTGGAGAGCGGACGGGTGAGCTGGGAGCAGGGATGTGAGCAGGGCAGGGGGGCAGGTGCTCGGCCAGTTGGGGACCTCCTCATGCCCACTGGGGCTGCATACTCCCTGCTCAGAGTCTTGGCCCAAGGGGCACCAGCACAGGCTGCTGGGAGCTCCTGCCCCAGCCCGGGGTCTCACCATGGCTCCAGAGTGTCACAGAGGACCTTCCCTTTCCAGGGGACCCCCTAACCCCCTAGGTTGGGCATCTCCATAGCTTCCATCCTCAAATGAAACCCTGACTGTGGTTTCCTTGAGAGCAGGGGCTTGGGGGTCCCCACCCCTCTGGCCCCCAGCCCCAGCATGTGACTCTGCCTTTCCCAATGGCAGGGCGCTGCCTCCCCCAAGGAATTTTATGCCAAGAATTCCCGCTGGACCGAGGGTCTCATCTCTGCCTCCAAGGCCGTGGGCTGGGGTGCCACTGTCATGGTGTAAGTGTCAGCAGAGGCAGGAGGACAATGGTGGGGTCCTGCCATCCCTGTGGGGAGGGGCTGGGGCTGGTGCTGGGTGCTCCAGCCCCTCTCTGCCCTCCTGCAGTGACGCTGCTGACCTGGTGGTGCAAGGCAAGGGCACCTTCGAGGAGCTGATGGTGTGTTCCCGGGAGATCGCCGCCAGCACTGCCCAGCTGGTCGCAGCCTCCAAGGTAGGAGCCTGCTGCCTCAGAGGCTCCTCCAGTGCTGCCCACGCTCAGCTCTGGGAGATGCTCTCTCCCCACACCAGCCGCAGCAAGGCTGCTCCCCTGGCCCTGCTTTTGGGGTGACCCTATGGCACCATGTCACCCCGAACCGTGGGGGTGCTCCCCTGGCAGGGGGGTGAGCACACCCTTCCTCACTCCTCGGGCAGGTGAAGGCAGACAAGGACAGCGCCAACCTTTGCAAGCTCCAGCAAGCCTCCCGGGGTGTCAACCAGGCCACGGCTGGTGTGGTGGCCTCCACCAAGGCCGGGAGGTCACAGGTGGAGGAGAAAGGTGAGCACAGGTCTGCCCTTGGATGTCTGCTCACCAGGCACCCCAGCTTCATCTCTGCCGGCAGCTGCCCCTCGCTGCACCACCCCATGGCAGCACCCCTTGCAGGCAGCATGGGGGCTGCTGGGGGGGTCCAAACTGGGGGATGGAGCTTGAGATGGGGGTGCTGGTTCTTTCTCCACAGACAGTATGGACTTCTCCAGTATGACGCTCACCCAGATCAAGCGACAGGAGATGGATTCACAGGTAGGAGGTTCCACTCCCTGATGGTGCCTTATTTGGGCTAATGAAAGGCTGCCAGAGCTGGGGGATAGATGGGCCCCTGCCACCCTGCCTGCTCCTGGGTAGCACCAGCTCCCAGGGTGGGAAGGTAACAGCTGGGTTTGCCCAGGGGCTGGGAGCAGTTGGTCCCTGAGTTGTCACTATGCTGATGCTGGCCATGCCCACTGGGCTGCCCTGTGGCCCCCTCCTTCACCTGGCAGTAGCATCCCTGGCCAGGAAATTCCCTGGGTGCTAGGCCTTCACCTGCCTGCGCAGGCAGCACCCACCTGAGCCCAGGCCCCTCCCTAGGACCATGCTGCCATTGGAGCAGTCATGGGTCATACCTCGGAGGCCTTTGGGCTCACATCTGGGTGATAACAGGCATGAAATGGGGGTGCCCGGCCTCGCACAGCTCTGTGCCCACTGGAGCCCCTGGGTGCCGTGCCAGGTGTGGGGTGCCCATGGTGTGCCTCCTGTCCTTCAGGTGCGGGTGCTGGAGCTGGAGAACCAGCTGCAGAAGGAGCGGCAGAAGCTGGGGGAGCTGCGCAAGAAGCACTACGAGCTGGCAGGAGTGGCGGAGGGCTGGGAGGAGGACGGTGAGTGGGTCCCAGTCCTGCTCTGGCTGGGAGGCTGCTCTAGGAGGGAGCAGTGCCAGGTCTGGGGGAACCCTTGTGCTCCAGGCAGCCCGGGTTTGGCTCCACTGACACAAGCAGAGCCTGGGGACAGTCAGCACATGTGGGCACAGCCACTGGGACCCTGACCTGCGCTCAGGGAGTACCCACATCGTCTCTGGGCAGGTGCCCAGTTGCTGCTGGGGCTCTGCCCCTCTGCAGAGCCCTTGGGGTCCCTGGGGTGTATGGCAGGGGGTCACTGGGGGTGCACTGTCTCACTCAGTTCTCTCCCTGCGCTCTCTCACCACTGCAGCCACAGATTAGTACCCAGGGCAGGAGCAGGCGCCGGGACACCCCCGCCCCAGGACCCAGCTCCGTGCAGCCTATTGCGAAGATCCCCAGTACAGCGGCGCAGAAGCCACCCCGAAGCACACGTCCCCTGTGTCCCCCCTGCCCCGCCAAGAGCCACCTCCAGCTCCAGAGCACCGAGAGATGCCTGGCAAAACCCTATGCCGGAGCCAGGCCTCACCAGGCCGGAGCCAGGCCTCGCCAGGCCGGAGCCAGGCCTCGCCAGCCGCAACCCGCGCGTGTATTTATTCGAGCTGCTTGGGACGGGGGGGCTCTGGGGGGGTGTCTTTAACCCTTTTAGTTTTGTTTTTGCACAGATTTCTTGAACTCTCAGAGCCAGCTCTGGGCGAGCGAGAGCTGCCGGGTGTCATTCAGCTCTCGCTGCTTCTCCAGCCTTAACCCGGTCCCTGGCTCGGCACGAACATCCAGCCCCCCCCTCCCCGGGAAGGAGCCTGCCAGGGCCCCCGGGGTGCCACTGGCTTGGGAGCGGGCTTTTGGGGTGCTGTTAGGCTTGGTGCTAGGCGTGCCTCCCGCTCCGGTGGGGGCACTGAGTGCCTTTGGCCGCTGCAGGGTGGGGAAGAATGTTCCCATGGGACCACCCGGCTGGTGAGACCAGGCTGCAGCCAGCAGTGAGGAGGGAGCAGGGTGGGCAGTGGGATGGGTGCTGCCATAAGGTCCTGTCCGTGAGCCCCCGGCCCCAAAACACTCCCCCCGACCCCCAGAGCTGGGCTGCCCTGCCCCAACAGATCACTGTGTTCATGCCAGCAATAAACCCTCCGCAAGGTGCTGGGCAGGGTTTGGGCAGCCACGGTGCCACTGCACAAGCCACCAGCAACTGGGGATGGGGGGTGGCTCTGGGGTGGTAGCATGGAGGGTTGGGGGGCAGCTGGAGTGCCCCAAAACCAGAGTGTCCTACAGCCAGAGGGAGCAGCTCCCTGTGCCCACTCTGGGCTAGTGGCACCCTGTGTCCTTGCCCCCTCTTTTGGGGGAGCAGTGCTGGCAGTGCCTCAGGCAGGGGCAGCTGGGGCCTCACACCAGCCAGGGAACCTTTGTGCCTTGGGGCAGGGGCCTCAGAGCATGGGGGGAGGGGGTCTGCCAGCTCTGCACCCCCCTATCTTGTCTTGCAGTGGCTGGGTCAGGAGGATCACACGGTGCAGTGCTGTCCCTCTGCCTCACAGCCACCCCCGTGGTCCCATGGGTGCCTAGGTGTCCATCCTGCACCCTGCCTTTGGGCAGCTGCTGGTTCAGGGACGGCAGCCAGACCAGCGCCCATGCACCCATTAGCCTTTCTCTTGAGGGGTGGGTGTGCTGTCACCATGTGCTTTCCAAGTGATGTCCCTCAGCTGATGGCTAGCACTCAGACCTGCCTGCATCCCCCTGCCCAGCCAGACTGTCACCATGGCCTCAGGGCTGCCACCCCCACTGCCCAGGAGCGCGCAGATGGGCACTGCGCTGGGACATCATGTCCCTGCATCCCGCTGCCAGCACACCTGCTCCGTGCCCCCAGGGACCCCACTGCTGCCTCCCCAACCCGTGCTGGCTCCTCTCCCTGTGCAGTACCAACCATCCTGTTGCTGCAGGGCACGGGGAGCCCCCAAACCCTCCCTGCTCTTTAAGGGGGGGGCTATTGTCTGCAGGGGGTACCCCCAACTACCTCAGGCCTCCAGGCCAGGGCCAGGGGGCAGCAGGGGGGGCATGGCAGCAGGGGGGCTCAGGGATGGCGGCATCGCTCGGCCAAAACCACTTCTTTTTGTACCTTGGCCGGGCAGGGTGGGGGGGGGGGAGGTGTCCCCCGTGGTCCCCAGTGCTGGCGGCTGGTGACGGGGCAGCGGGGTGCCCCTCCACTGCAGGCTGGGTTCTTTCTTCTTTCCTTGTATAATAATAATAATTACTACCTTGTGTGTTCTGGGTGTTTCAATAAAGCCTCCAGCCCAGCCCCGGGCATGGGGGGCGCCCTGTGTCACCACGGGGGTCCCAGCCCTCGGGAGGATGCTGTGGTGGTGATCCCCGAGTGACGTCCTAGTGACGATGTCCCCCTCCCTCCTCCTGCCTGCCCCCTCCCTCGCCTCTCCCATCACCTCGGCAGGGGCCCAGGCCCGCTGGTCATTCCCCGGGGGCTCCACCGTTCCCCCTGCCCTCCCCATCAGCGCCGCCGGCTCCCGCTGGCAGGGCCGTGGCGAGGGGCTCCCGCTGCAGGGTGGGTGGTGGGAGTGTCTAGCGGAGGGGCGCGGTGCTAGGGGGAACCCTCGGCCGGGCGGGGTACTGCACCGGGACATCCCGCTCCCGGGGGAGCAGCCAGCCTCCCCTACCCTGCCGGGGCTGCCAGAAGGAGCCCCCGTCCCCGCACGGCCCCCGCCGTGGGCCCCACAGGCGGCAGGGCGGCCCCGGACACCCGCATCCCGCGGGGTCCCGGCAGCATCCTCCCCGCGGGGTCCCGGCAGCACCCTTCCCTCGGGGACCCGGCAGCACCCTTCCCGCGGGGACCCGGCAGCACCCTTCCCGCGGGGACCCGGCAGCACCCTTCCCTCGGGGACCCGGCAGCACCCTTCCCGCGGGGACCCGGCAGCACCCTTCCCTCGGGGACCCGGCAGCACCCTCCCCTTGGGGACCCGGCAGCATTCTCCCCGCGGGGACCCGGCAGCACCCTCCCCTTGGGGACCCGGCAGCACCCTCCCCTTGGGGACCCGGCAGCATCCTCCCCGCGGGGACCCGGCAGCACCCTCCCCTTGGGGACCCGGCAGCATTCTCCCCGCGGGGACCCGGCAGCATCCTCCCCTTGGGGACCCGGCAGCATCCTCCCCGCGGGGACCCGGCAGCACCCTCCCCTTGGGGACCCGGCAGCATCCTCCCCTTGGGGTCCCGGCAGCACCCTCCCCGCGGGGCGCCCGGCGGACCCGGCGCTGGGAGCGCAGGAAGCTGCCGCTGCTCCCGGGCAGGCGCCGCTCCGGATCCCTGTGCCCGCGGCCAGAGATGGGCGGGAGGCGGACGCGGGGCACCGGCTGTGGAAGCCGGGGGGACGGGACGGGGCGGCGCCGGGACGGTGGGGTGAAGGCGGCGGACACCGGCGGGGCGGGGCTCAGCACGCGGCTGTGGGCGGGGCTCGGGCCAAGCCCCGCCCCGCGCCCTGCCCCGCCTCTCCCGGCGCCGCGCAGTGCATGCCGGGAGCCCGCGGCGGGCGGGCGGGCGGCGCGGCTGTGCTGTGTTCCATGGCGGGGGGCGGGCCGGGCCTGGGCCGCTGCGGGCGGTGGGGCACGGCGGCGCTGGCGCTGGCCCTGGCGCTGGCCTGCCTGGTGCTGCGGGGAGCGCTGCTGGGCGCGGCGGCGCTGGGCGCGGCGGGGGCCTGGTGCGCCATGCGGCCCGGCCCGCCCGCGCCGCGCCCGCCCGGGAAGAGCATCGATAACGGGGGCCCGTCCGCCGGCCCCGGGCGGCCCGTCAGGGCCCTGCCGCGGCGGTTCGGGTAAGCGGGGGGGTGGCGGGAGGCGGGGTGAGGGCGCTGGAGCGGAGCCCGGCGGCGCTGACCCCTCTCTGTCCCCGCAGGGCCCCGCTCAGCGCCCCGCGCTGCTCGCCGCAGGCCCTGCGCTACCGCTGCCTGCCGGGCCGGAGCATCGCGCCGCTCGGCCTGGCCTCCCCGCGCCGGCAGGCCTGCTCGCCCCGCAGCCTGCCCTGGGCCCGCCGGGCCAGCCCGTTCTGCAGCGCCGGCCGGCCGGCCGCGGGCCTGGCCCCCTCCCCAAGGTACGTGTGGGAACGGGGCCGCCGCGGGCTCAGCTCTCGCCTGGGCGGCGCCGGGGGAACTTCGCCGCCGTGGCCCCGGGCGGGGGAAGCGGCGCCCGGGCCCGCAGCTGGAGGCGCTGCCCGGAGCCCTGGCCCAGGGGGGTGGGTGCTGTTCTAGCCCGGCAGCGGCTGCTCCGGCCCCATCCCGCCTTGCTGGGGGCACTGTGCGATCCAGCCTCCTAGGAGATCCCACTTCCTGGGGTGGCTGTAGAGCAGGGGGTGAGGTGGGGGGGGATATGTGACTCCCACTCCCAGAGCCTCAGACTGATGGGGGCTGGGAGGGACCCTGCAGATCATCCATCCCCACTGCCAGAGCAGGATCCCCTCAAGCAGGGTGCAGGGGGCACCATCCATGGGGGGTTGATAAGCACTGCTCAGGTGCCCCTTCAGGCCACGCTGTAGGCCCTGGCTCACCTGACACCTTTGCCCCTCAGCCTGGAGCAGCCACTCTTGTCTGTGGCCTCCCCAGCCATCAGCAGCCCCGACCCGTGTTCAAGGGAGGCTGTGCTGAATGCCCTCAAGAGCACCAGGAAGAGGCGTGTGGAGGATCAGGAGGAGGAGGAGGAGGAAGAGGACCAGACTTTTGTGAATGATCAGGAGAGCAAGAGAAGGTAATGACCCAGGACTCTAGAACGCTGCCAGTGCTTTGGGATGGTAGTAAACAGGGCTGGTACTTCAGCAAGGACAAATGGGATGTGTCTCAAAGGGCAGTGTGCAGGGCCCGCTGTGACCAGGAGTCTGGGTGGGAGAAGTGCTGTGGGTTGTGAACAGCAGAGAGGAAGTATGCTGCATTACCCAGCGCTCTGGGCTGTGTCAGAAAGTCCTCAAGGGGACATGGTTTAGGTTTTTGTCTGGGCAAGCTCGTGGGTCAGGCATGTTCCCCTGCATTGCTGAGCTTGGGGGAGGCTGGGCTGTGCTCTGGGAAGCCTGGCGGGGCTCCCTGGCAGGGAGGTGGTGTCTGTCCTCACAGGGGGTTGCAGACTGGGGAACTGTGATGGCTCATCATCCTTGTCCTTCGGTCAGCCTTGGGCTTCCAGGAGAGATGGATCCCCCCAGTCTTGCAGCCCTGGGTGGGACCATTGTACTTTAAAAGACCTGTGTGCTTCCTTTGCATGCTGTAGCTGGCAAAGAGAGGTGAAAACACAAGGGTAAACAGGAGAGACTATCTCCTGCTTTTGCTGGTCAAGGTCAGAGATTCCCAGCTCTGAGCTTGAAGAAGGGAGAGTGCAGCGCCTTTGGCAGTGCTCTAGGAAGGACAAGGCTTAAATCCTGGGTGCTCAGGTCTGCTGGGGCCTCTCTGACTGCCTGGGCACAGCACTGTGTCACTGTTAGCCCTCCTGGGTTCTGTGCCTCCCACTTGTGTCTGTGGAGGCTGGAGCAGGGGACCTGAGGGGCTGCAGAAGAGCACCATGGGCAGCTCTTGGGCACATGGTCCTGCTGCTGCTGGGGCTGCCTTCGTGCTGTGGCACAGCATGCTGTCCCATCCTCCAGCACTAGTATCCCTCTGGCTTGGAACCTTTCTCAAGGCTCGGTTAGTTTGAGCTCTGCAGAAGCAGAACAGGGCAGCAGGATGGGTGTGCAGGCAGGGTCAGCTTGGGGGTTTTATTCTGAGTTTTTTTAACATGCCAAGGGCCAGTTTGGCCACAAAAGCCAATCCTGAAGGTGTTGGAGCCTGGCAGGCACGAAGGATGCTTGTAGGCAGAAAACCCTGTGACATTTGAGGTCAGAAAGGAGCCAGCGTCAGCCGCAGAGCGCAGGATCGCCTGTGTGATGGAGTCAGTGTGCCTGAGCTCAGCTTGGGCTGATGGTCCAGCCTCCAGCCCTGCTTCACAGCAGGATTTGCTTTAAGGCTTTCAGACTTTGCTGCATTGTTGGGAAGGGGGATTCAGGTTTTGGCTTTGGGCAGTCCGGGGCACTGGTTAGGAAGAGGTAGGTGATCTGAGTTTGGGAGCTCAGGTCCATTCCAGAAATGAGCTGCTGAGCCCCTCTGAAGTGTTTTGGCTCAGAATAATGGATTTGAGTGAGATTCTGTTACCAAAACTCTGCCCAGCAGGCAGCTGGCAGAGCTGCTGGTGCTTGGGAGGAGGCAGCTCAGGGGTGAGGACAGGACCGGGAGGAGAGAAGATCTGCAGCAGGGTGTGGATGGGGAAATCCTCTGCCTGGGGGGTTGGGAGACAAGAAAAAAGCAAGAGTTTTCCTAGGGAGGGGTCTTCTCCCAAGGCTGGGGGGGCAGTCCCTGTCTCTGCTGCCTCCATTCTGCCCTCTCTCCACAGGCGCCACGACAGCAGTGGGAGCGCACAGTCGGCGTTTGAGCCGCTCGTAGCCAACGGTGCCTCCTCCTCTCTCATACCCAAGTAAGTGCCTGTCAGGAAGCAGCTGCTGTGAGCTGAGCTGAGATGGGGGGTTGAGAAGCCTGTGGGCTCTGGAAAAGCACTTGGCATTGGCTTGCAGAGCCCAGCTTCAGGGGGCAGCAAGGGATGCTGGCCGTGCCTTCAGTCCGCCACCCTGTGCGTGGGCCAGTGGCCACAGGGGCTGTACCACTCATGAGGCTTATGCCCAAGCCCCGCTCTCCAGGGAGGAGCAGTGTGCCTTTTCCCAGCCCCCCCTGCCTTTACAGGGCCTGTGGGTAGCATGATGGGGCGCTCACAAAATCTTCTTGAACCCCCTCCAGGCCTGGCTCTCTGAAGAGGGGCCCTGTCTCACACTGCCTGGATGACTGCTCAAACAAGAGGTCCCGCACCTCTTCCGTGAGCTCCCTCAACAACACGTGCGCTGGCGGCATCCCCAGCTCCAGCCGCAATGCCATCGCCAGCTCCTACAGCTCCAGCCGCGGCCTCTCCCAGGTAGGAAGCGCCGTGCCGGAGCCCCACGCACAAGGGCTCGACCCTCAGGGACCCATCGTGCTGTGTAACTGTGACACTGAGCTCAGGGGAGAGCGCTGTGTCCCCAGTACCTGGCAGTGGGTGCTGTGGGGACTCTCCGGTGCAGCTCAGCCAGGCAGGTTCATCTCCTCATGCCTTAGGCAGCTGCCAGGCTGGCAGCAATGGTAGTTGTCCCTGGCTGTTGTCCCTCTGTGCCCACTGTCAGGGGTGTCCCTGGGCTGGGCTGTCCTCCTGCAGTGCTTGTGTTACACCAAAGCAAGGAGGAGGCTTCTTTTGCTCTCCCCACTCAGCCTTTGCCAGTCTGCTGGGGTGGATAGATGTGGGTGAAGGGAAAGGATGTGGTTGAGCTGCTCTGCCATCTCCAGCTGGAGTCAGCGAGTATCTGAGCTGTGTGCTCCCACGTTGTCCCAGGTCACCACAGCTGCTGCTGAGCTGCAGTAAAACACAGCTTGTGTCCTGGGCCAGGCTTGGGTGTCACAGTGGGACACAGCTAGGGGGTGTCACAGTGGGACACAGCTAGGGCTAACGGAGCTCTGCAGTCTGCAGGGAAGGGTTTCCCTCAGGATACATCTGTGGGGAAGCAGTTCCTCTGGCTGGGGGGAGTCTGATATCCCTGAAGTCGGATCTATTGGCTCCGAGTCCCTGGTGAGGAGGGGACCTGCTCCTGCCAGAGCAGCTGCACAGGGTGCCTGGGGCAGGCTCTGCTGTGGGAAGGCAGGAGCCAGCATGGAGCAGCAGCATCCTTCCTCCTGGTCCTTGGGACTCGGCCTGAGGGTAACAGGCGTGGAGGCCACTTGCTCCCTGTGTGGGCTGTTTGGGGTGTCTGGATCTGTGCTCCGACAATTGCAGCAGGGAGTTAGGCAGTGTTGGAGCAAGGGAGGCTCTGGGATCCTTACTATGGCCCCGGGAGGTGGCAGTTAATGCAGAGCAAGCAGAAGACTGGGGGGCTGTGCCCCCTGCCCCCACCACAGCAAGTTACTGCCGGTCTCCCTCTGCGTTCCAGCTGTGGAAGAGAAGTGGCATGAGCATGTCCTCGCTGTCCAGCCCAGCATCCTCCCGCTGCCAGACACCCGAGTGGCCTCTCAAGAAAGCCAGGTAACCGTCTGCTTGCCCAGCAACTCCTGCTCCTCTGCTGTGAGCAGGAGGAGAGCAGCAGCCTTCCCAGGCCCAAGGCCTGCCGGAGCCGGGGCCGGAGCTGGGACAGGCCAGGCCCCTTCTAAGACGTGGTGCTGAGCCACTCACCAGCGTGAAGACATCCTCCTTGTGTTGCTCCATGTCCCTGCTGGCTCCTTATGCAGTGCTGGGCTGTACCACCCCTGCCCTGCTTGCGTGATGGGCTGGAGTTTCAGGGGCTCAGGTTGCTCAGAGGTGACGTTTCCTCGTGGCATTGCCACAGCTGGGGTTGTTTTAACAACTGAAACTTTGGGGAGAGACAAGCCCTGGCTTTTGCCATCTCCAGCATCAGCTCAGGCCAGGGCAGCTGCCTCAGAGTGCTGGCTGTTATTCCCTGGCTCTGAGAAGGGATGCAGGAGCTTGTGTCAGAGCTGAAACAGACACAGCCACCTGCCGTGGCAGCAGGGACCTGCAAGGGACAGTGACTGGCCTGTGACCCCTGAGGCTCAGTGGCCCAACTGAGCTGGGGTGCTGGGGAGGGGGCAGCTTCTCTGCTGGGAGCCGCTTTCATGCTGGTGTGGTGAGGGCAAGGCTCTTATCCTGAGGTCTGTTCTCTGCTGGAGGCAAAGAGCCACAGCGGGGATGCTGGTGGGGGTCCTTGGTGTGTTCAGGCCTTGCCCTGGGGGCAAGGCTGAGCCTGGGGTTGGCCCTGACTTGCTCTCTCCTTGCACAGGGAAGAGGAGTCACATCGCTCCAACGCTTCCACTCCCGTGAAGTCAGACAAGGAGCTGCAGACAGAGAAAGGTGAGCCTTGGTGGGCCCCAGCTCTCTGCAGGCTGGGGTGGGCAGGCAGCAGGACAGGGGGTCACTGAGATCCGCTGGTGGGATTGGCCTGAGGTGTCGCCTGGAAGCTGGGAATGTTCCAGTCCCAGGGCAGCAGCATGGATCTGCGCTCAGTGCCTGTCCTATAGGGATTTTTTCCAGGTGATAACCCGGGGTGCCAACAGTCCCTGTGTTAACCCAGGGTGCTGACACGACAGTCCCTGTATGCTAGTGGCAGTCCCTGCGTGCTAGCAGCCACCTGGGAGCTGCCCTGCAAAGGGAGTACCAGCACCTGAGCCAGCAGGTCTGGGTGTCAGCCCTGGGGTAAGACCCAGGGTACACTCAACACCCTGATAAATTCCAGCCTGAGCTTACTGCAGCTTCCCTGCGCTGAGACGGGGATAAAGTTCCTTGTGCTTGGGGAGCAGGATGGGTGCTTGGGGAGCAGGATGGGTGCTTGGGGAGCAGGATGGGTGCTTGGGGAGCAGGATGGGTGCTTGGGGAGCAGGATGGGTGCTTGGGGAGCAGGATGGGTGCTTGGGGAGCAGGATGGGTGCTTGGGTCCTGTGGTGCAGCACTGCCTGAGTGTGGAGTTTGGGGAGGTTGGGGTGCAGGTAGCAGTGTGCAAGGACCACCCCAGGAAGCAGGAAGGGGTCCCTGCCCTGCAGAGCCCCAGCAGGCTCTGTCACAGGTGTCAGAGGAGCCAGCTGCTCTTCTGGGGCAGCGCAGCCTTAAAGCAGTGTGCCTGGCTCTGCTCCCTGAACTGGGTCATCTGGAGAGGACTCAGAAGGGAGCCAAACACTCCCTGTGCCTGGAGCTGGTCCTAACGTGTCTCCTCCTGTAGTGGTGGAGTCCCCAGTGCGGAAGAAGCAGAACTCCCTGAGCCCACCGTCTGCGGAGAGCGGCGGGCAGCCCAAGCGCAGGAAGAGGCTGCTGTCGTCTCGCAAGGAGGAGCAGTTGGTGCTGGTAGGTCGCTGTCTCGCAGCCCCTTTGCCCTCCTCTGGCGATAGAATGTGCTCACTGCAATTTCTGCAGGGCTGGGGGGAGACTGACCTGCCTGCCCTCAGGAAGGAGGCCCCGTCCTTGGCCGAGTGGGAAGTGACGCTATCCCCAGCCCCCGTGTCTGGTGGGCTGTGCGTGATTGTGCCGCCTGCTGCCGGACCAGGTAATGGCCTGGGGAAGGCCTGCCGTGCCCTCAGCGCCAAGCCGGGGCCAAAATGCCTGCTGATCGGAGCTCTGCGGTAGCGTGCTGTGGCAGAACCACCTGCTCCATGGGTCTCGTGACGGCCAGCCTTCACCACACGTTCAGAGAAGCTCTGCTGGCTTCCCTGAGAAGGAGCTAAGCCGCGGCTCTCTCTTGGCAGCCCCCACCGCTTCAGCTGGGCTACTCTGTCACGTCTGAGGACCTGGATGCGGAGAAGGCGGCGGCGCTGCAGTGGCTCAACAAAGTCTTAGAGGATAAAGCTGGTAAGGGTGGGCTGGGAACTGGAGGGGGAACAGCATGAGGTGGGGACCTGGAGCTTGGGCTGGCCTGGCACTGGGGTGTCTGTAGCATGGGGGGGGGGGGAAGCTGCTGGCGCAGTTGTGCGTGGTCCTGGGTCTGGGTATGTTCCCAGTGCCTTTAGGCTTGGCAGAGCTCGTGTCCTGGAGCCATGGGTGAGGTTCCCAGGGCCAGAGCTGTGGGGTGTTAACAGAGTTTCCCTCCCGGCCGCGAAAGCTCTGCTAAGGGGTAGGATCCTACCCCAAGTCCTGACCTCTTGCTCCTTCCCAGCAGATGTGGCCCCCAGTACCACTGCAGAGACTGTGCCCGTGTCCTGCGTGCCGGTGGCTGCTGTCACTGCACTGGGGCCTGCGCCTGCCCCAGCAGCTCCTGCCCCAGCCAGCACCAACGCACTCCTGGACAGCCTGAAGAAGATGCAGAGCAGCCAGGCTGCCCCCACAGTGGCAGGTGAGGAGGAGGAGTAGGGTCAGTGGAGCAGGGCTGTGGCAGGACAAGGCAGGAGCAGCGCGTGGCCTTGCTGGGTGGGAGGCAGGTGGCAAAACTCCCCCTTGAAAGGATCTTCTGGCAGCGGAGCTGACAGGAGGCCTGGAGGGGGACATTCTGGAGATGCTGTGGTGGCTCTGTTGGGAGCTGTGGTGGGGTGGGGGGCTGGAGCTGGTACCAGGGGCTGGGTGCTGCTCTGGGTGCTGGAGCAGGGTGGCTGCCTGGCAGAAGGGCTGGCTGTGGCTGACCCCTGTCCCTAAATAATGCTCTCTTTGCCTTTCCAGACCCCACAGGAGCTGTAGCAGCATCCCAGCCTCCTTCATCAGCCTCACAACCGCCTGCTCCCGCTGTGTCAGTGGAGTCGAGCCCTCTGCCTGCCGCTTCTGGTGACACCAAGCCGGTGCCCATGCTGAGCACACTGGTGGCTCCTGCTGCCCCCTCTGCCCTGGGGGCACAGCCCCCCAGCAGCCTGGCACCCACTGCATTCACAGAGCTGGGCCTGACCCCCAGCAAGCCGCCCTCCTTCCCAAAGCCAAGCATCCTTTTCGGGACGCTGAACACTGCTTCTGCCACCCAGCCAGCAACGAGCGCGGCGGCCGCTGGGCCTGCCACCACCACCACCACCACCACCCCCGTCTTCAAGCCCATTTTCGGCGCCGTGCCGAAGAGCGAAAGCACAGCACCCAGCCTGGCTGTCACCTGCGCCTCAGTCACCGTGCCTGCGAGCTCCAGCCTCCCCTCAACACCTTCCACCACCGCCATGTTCAAGCCCATCTTTGGCACCGTCACAACAGCGTCATCCCCAGACAAGGCCTCTCCTTTTGCCTTCAAACCCGCGGCACAGCCAGCCTCAGCCGCGGACCCGCCCGCAGCCTCCACAACGGCCCCAGCAGGATTCACGGGTCTCCCCAACGTCATCTTCACCACCGCAGCCACGACAGCCGCCACCCAGAGCTCCTCCACAGACGCCACCGTGAAGCCTGTCTTCAGCTTCGGGATCAGCGCGCCCACCTCCAGCAGCCCTGCCCCCAGCCTGGCTGTCACCACCACCACAGCCACCAGCACGGCGCAGCCCTTCCTCTTCGGTGGCCCGGTCAGCTCGGCGCCCAGCACAG
This sequence comes from Laterallus jamaicensis coturniculus, assembly GCA_022605575.1. Lineage (NCBI taxonomy): Eukaryota > Metazoa > Chordata > Aves > Gruiformes > Rallidae > Laterallus > Laterallus jamaicensis. Next base: position 9,979,184 of record JAKCOX010000025.1, read on the forward strand.
AGACCAGCTTTGCCACCCCAGGGCCTGTGTTCCAGTTTGGAAAGCCACCTTCTGCCACGGTTGCTGCCACCACCAGTGTCCCGGGAGGCCCTGCCTTTGGCCAGGCCCCTTCCAACTCAACAGCCCCTACCACCACTGCGGGCTTCAGCATCTTTGGAGGCACCGTGCTGACATCTTCTGCCCCAGCCACCACAGGCCAGACAACGCTGACATTTGGCTCCTCAGTTTCGGCTTTCGGCAGCTCCTTCAGCACCAGTGCGAAGCCGCCGCCGCCGTATCCCGGCGCAGGGAGCCAGCCCACCTTCAGCACCAGTACAGCAGAGAGCCAGCCTCCTGCCAGCAAGTCCACCACTGGCCCTGTCAGCTTTGGCCCCACCTTCAGCTTCGGATCCCCCGCAGCCCAGTCTGCAGCTCAGCCAGCATTTGGCAGCGGTGCTCAGCCAGCCTTTGGCACCCCCAGCACCCAGAGCTCCTTTGGGACCCCCAGCACCCAGGGCTCCTTCGGCACCACCAGCACCCCGGCGGTGTTCGGGACCACCGTGTCGGTCTTCTCTTTTGGGACGGCCACCTCCACCACCACCAGCTTTGGTTCCACCACCCAGACCACGAGCAGAAGCACCGGCACTGCCATCTTCGGCACCACCCCTTCTCCTTTCACCTTTGGGGTGACATCACAGCCGGGCCCTTCTGCTGGCGCCTTTGGGATTGGCACCCCCTCTCTGAGCAGCGGCTCCCCTGCCGTGGCCTTCAGCTTTGGGGCTGAGCAGAGTGGGACGACCCCCTCAGCAGCACCATTTGGCTCTTCCCTGGCACAGAACGCCCTGGGTGCGCAGACTCAGAGCGCGCCCTTCGCCTTCACCGCGCCCAGCATGCCTGACAGCAGGCCTGTGTTTGGAGGTGAGCTGGGGAGGGGTGACACGACTTCTTTGGGGGGTGAGGGGCTGGGTTGGCTGAGGCAGCAGCTCTCCTCCCCAGCCTTGCTGAGCTCCTCAGGCCCAGCAGCCCGGGGGGCTGGCGCTCGCCTTGCACAGCCTTGCTATGTGAAGGACAGTGCATCTATCCCTCACTGCCTGTCCCCCCAGCCCTTGGCTGTGCTGAGGAATCCTTAAAAACTTGAGCCTGCTGCTTCCTGGCTCCTTGGAATGCGCTGGTCCCCTGGCTCCTCACAGGCCTGTGTGGAAGCAATGATCTTGCCAGTGCTCAGAAGCAGCCTGGCAGTTCTTGGCAAGGAGAAATCGCTGCTGGATGGCGATCACGGTCACTTCTTGCTCACCCCAAGGTTTCTCCTACTGCTTTGCACCCTGGCTGGGCCATCCCCCCTTTCACTGGGCTGCAGCCCCCGTGCTGAGCAGCCACTTGATCTAGAAAATAGATCTAGAGAGGCCTTGGTTTCCTCCTGGCTGCAGATCTGGCTGTGCTGCCCGCTGCTGGGAGAGCCTGGGGAGCCTGGGCATTGCCAGGGGAGCCTGGGCATTGCCAGGGGAGCCTGGGGATTGCTGGGAGAGCCCCAGGGGTTGCCAGGAGAGCACGGCTTGTCGCATTAAGATACTTCTTGGGAGAGGAGGGCAGGCCAGGGGGACCGCAGTGCTTGATTGCCCAGGGAGCTGTGCCGTACAGGCACTGCTCAGGGTCCAGGCTCTTCCCTCTTTGCCAGGCCTGGCTCATGGTGGTGTGTGTCTTTCCAGGACCTCCTGCGCCCACCTTCGGGCAAAGCACGCCCGTCCCAGGAGCAGGGGGGAGCGGAAGCAGCAGCCTTACCTTCGGGACGCCCAGCACTCCCGCCTCTGGCTTTGGAACAGCTGGCAGTTCCTTTGGTAAGGAAGGAGTGGGTACATTGGCCTTGGGAAGCTGGTGGGGCTGGGGACAGCAGAAGGGCCAGGCTGTGCTTTAGGTGAGCTCAGTGGGTACCTGCTGGGCTCTGTGAGACAAAACCATCTTCTTACCCTTGGGGCGGCGGTTACGCTGCCCCTGTGCCAGTGCTAAGTGGGGCTGCAGGGACCTAAGCACCCTTTCTGTTTCCAGGGTCATCCACCCCTACCTTTTCCATCGGGGCAGGATCCAAGACCGGCAGTCGCCAGCGGCTGCAGACGCGGAGGCAGCACACCCGCAAAAAGTAACCCGGGTGCTGCCCACCCCCAGCCTGTGCCGGACCCGCCCGTGCCGGTACCGCCACTCCGGGCTGGAGCAGAACCTGGCACGGGACTGGCAGCGATGGGGCCGGGCCCCTGTCCCCAATGCCAGCTGGAGACCGTGCCGGTTGGCAGCGACCAGGGTGGGACAGGATAAGCTAAACTCTTCTTACTTGAACAGTTCCACAGCCAGGGCTGGTGACTCTGTACATACCTGCAGCGTTTCCCCCCCTCACTTTATTTTACCATGTTTCATAATATGTAAATTCTTCCCATTTGCTTCTTGTAGCTGTCCCTGTGCCCCCCTCAGCCCCCTGAGAGCCCCTGCCCCGGGCACGGCAGCTGGCAGTGCTGTACGTCCCTGCCTAGGCCTGGCTGAAAACATTCCTGCCGGCCACAGCCCCAGCTCCTGAGGGATGTTGCCTTCACCAGGCCCCAAAACCTTTCCCCCCACTGTGTTATCCTGTGGCCTGGTGAACGCGCTTCCAGATGAGGGCTTCTGCGGGATGGGGGCTGGGGTAGTGCCATCCTTGCTCAGGGGTGGGTGGGCTCATGCCACCCTTCTACAAGGGCGAGCATCTCAGTGCTCAGATTGACCTGCCTCCTGCAGCTGGGTGAGAACCCCCTCACTGGGACAATCCCCCAGATGAGGACGTGCTGTAGCCCAACACTTTAGCTGGAGGTGCATGGTCAGGATGGTGGTCCCACCACTCTTCCCTGGCCCACTGAGCAGCCCCTCCCCATCCCTCACTGCTCCCCTGGGGCTGTGGGCTCTCCCTAGCCACCCCGCTCGTGTGACCCCCTGTTTTGCTTTCTTGGTGCCCCCCGTTCCTATGTGCTCATTGAACCGAGTTTGGAGGAAGAGCTGAACCGTGTGCGTGGCGGCATGTTGGTTATGCCGGATTTGCTGTTTGGAGTTTCTTTCTCCAGGGGCACCTGTCCCTTGGCAGGGGACGTGCCCTGGCTAATTGGGTGTTGACAGTAGCATCACTGCGTGGCTACTCGCGCTTGGGTGAGTTGTCCCTTCATGTTGTGGCTGGACAGAAGGCAGCTGGGGTGGTGGGCAGGGGTACAGCCCCCCACTCTGGGTGTAGGGGCTCCAATCCTGGCAGTCTCTCCCCTCCCTTTTCCTCTCTCCTAATGCCCCTTCCCCACCTTGGGGTACTCTGGAGCTGCTCATGGAAGGAGGCCAGAGTGAATGGGTGTCCCCAAATTGCTTTTGGTTTTCCATTTCTATCTCCCCCCCCCCCACCTCCCCCATCCTGGGTTTTACCAGCTCTGAGGAGCTATGGTGCTGCCTCCCCCCTTCCCCTCCTGAGCGGGGCCCTTCCTCTGCCTGGGGACTGCTGGAAGAGGCTGCTGGGGCTGAGAGGCACCCAAGAGCAGCCCCCCCAATCCCTGCCCCAGGCAAGGAACAAGCACCCCTGCCCACAGGCTCCCCACCACTTCCAGGAGTGCTTTGCTGCCAGGTTTTTTACTCTCCGAGCCGTGTGAGTGTGTGTGTCTGCCAGAACCTAAATTATAGAAAAAAAGAAAAAAAAAGAAAAAAACAAGAAATATTTAAACGTTTTTTAACAAAGTAAAAATTTATTTTTATATTTAAGCTACTTTGCCTTTGAGTTCCTTCAAGCTTGGTTCAATGAGGTTGCCAAACCCCGTGGCTGTTGGTAGTTTAGCTGTGTGTTCGGCGCGGTGAGGAGTCGGCCCAGCTCGTGGCTCGGCCTGTGGGATGAGTTGTGCTGGGGAAAGGCAGCTCCAGCCCACAGGCCCAGCTGCTGCCTGCTCCTCCCCACCTTTAACATCTCCTTGATTTTTAAAATGTGACGTACGTGGATGTGACTAAACCCCCTTTTCCCTTTGGTTTTTAATTTCATTCTTCCTCTGAGGAGCAGGAGCTCTCGCGCGTTCCAGCCCTCAGCGGTTTGGCGGCCAGGAACAAGCCACTTCTCCCAGTGGGAAGGAGAAGGGAGGTGGCCAGGTGCTGTGGGGTGCAGCAGGGACACAGCCCTGTACGACCCGTGCTGGCAGGGGGGGGCTCTGCCCTTCCCCAGCAGTTTGGGGCCTTACAGCAGGGCAGTCCCCAGTGTGTCCTCTCTGCCCTGTGCAGGGGTTCAGCCAGGAGCCTGCTGGGGTGGCAGCAGCAGAGGCCAGACAGCAGCTCTGGGACAAGAGAGCCTGTGCTGGGGTCTGGCACAGGCAGTGCCAGGCAGGGCCTGGGCTGCAGCACAGGGGTCCCAGGGTGTGCTAGCTTGGTGGTGCTGCCCTGCTGCCCTGCAGAGGGCACAGCCCCCAGCACCAGTGCTGCCCCAGGAGGCCAGGTTTTAAGTTGGAATGAAGACATGGGACGTTCCTGGTGCAGCTGCTGAGGGTTTCCATGTGAACACTGCGATTCTCTTCGTGCTTCTTAGGTCTCTGGTTTAAAATAAAAAGACTGTGCTCCACCTGCCTGGCTGCCTGAGACTCTGGGGCCCGAGCGGGGCCAGCGCGGCAGCTGCAGTACGGGAACCCCCAGGCTGGGTCTCCTCACTCCCCTGTTCCAAAGCAGGGGCAGGCACAGGATTAGGATTATTATTTTTTATTATTTCACTGTTTGGAGGCCATGCTGGTGCAGGCTGCCCAGGTGAGCAGTGTCCCCCACGCCAGGCAGGGCCTGGGGCAGGGAGGCCTGGCAGAATCCCACCGTGCCACAGCTGGTACGAAGCTTCACCCGTGTTGGGCCCCACCAGACAGTCCTAAAAAATGTTCTTTACTTCACCCGCTGCTTTTTCCTCTTCCTGGGAGCTGGCTGGGGCTGTGGCTCCTGCTCTGCTGCTGGCAGGACCCTGTGGACAAGAACCACACACCGGGGCTCACAGCAGGACCACGGCTCTTGCCAGACCCCTTGCTCTTCCTGCCAGGGAAGAAGCACCCACCCAGCTGTGGTCCCATGTGTGTGTTCTATCCCACCCCACCCTCCCCCCCTCTGCAGCTGCTGGAGGCAGACAGCTACCCCCAGACCCCATCCCCTCTCACCTGGGGGCAGCAGCGTCCCCACACCGCTCCAGGACAGCCACGAAGAAGCCCTGGGTGAGCGTGTCTGCGGGGGAGGCGCGGAGGCAGCACTCTGCGCTGGGGAAGGCAGCGAGTCCTCGGCAGGGCCAGGCTGGGAAGGCGTTCACCAGCCTGTGGGGTGGGACAGGGGTCAGGACAGAGCCCCCCAACGCCCCCACTGCAGCCCCCAGCACCCAGCACACCTGAAGGCCGAGCCCTGCTCCTGCAGCACCGTGTGTACCACGTCCTCATTCTCCTCCTGGTGCAGCGAGCAGGTGGAGTAGACCAGGCGCTGGAGGGCGGGGAAGCTCAGGGCATGGCTCAGGACCTTGCGCTGGAAGCCGGCCAGCGCCTGCAGCCGCTGAGCGCTCGGGGCAGCCTCCTCCCTGGGCAGCCTGTTCACCATCCCTGGGGGGAGAGCAGGTCAGGGCTCAGGGACCCACAGCCCAGCGTTGGGCGGGGTGACTGGAGCCCCGTGCGTTACCTGAGCCGCTGCAGGACGGGTCAAGGAGGATGCAGGTCACTTTGCTGTACTTGGGGTCTCTGGGATCCACTGTCAGGAAGTCCTGCTGGGCCAGCTGGAAGCCGGTGACCCCAGCCCGCATCAGCATGGTGTTCATGGTGGCCAGGCGCTTGGTGTCCACGTCGAAGGCGAAGATCTGACTGAAGGCAGAGCCCAGCACCCAAGGGAGGCATCAGCACCCTGCCCAGAACCAGGAACCATGCTGACAGCACCAAGCTGCCCCAGCAGCCCCAACCCATCTGCCTGACAGATGGGCAGAGCTCAGGAGCTGTCCCCCCCCAGGGCAGGAGAGGACTGTGCAGGGTTGGTATCGGGCCCAGACCAGGGGCAGGGGCTGGGAACTCAACCCCTGTGTAACTTCACATCCCCCTCAGGCCCTCCCAAGGGCCCAGCACTGTCAGAGCCACCAGCATCAGCCCCAGTTAGCAAGGCAGGGCGACAGGCTGCAGCTCTTCCCAACTCCTTCTCCTGGTGCTTTCTGGAGGTGTGGGGGGACCAGGGCCCCCTGCACCCCTTTCCCTGCCCTCACCCTTTGTTCTTCAGGATGGCAGCCAGGTGGCTGGTCTTATTCCCCGGCGCAGCGCAGGCATCGATGACGTGGGAGCCAGCAGCAGGGCTGAGGAGGAAGGCAGGGAGGCAGCTGGCCTGCAAGAGGGCAAAGCCCAGTGAGAGCTGTGGGCAGCAAATACCCCAGGCCCCTCCTCAGGGCATGGCTGGTGCTGCGGGTCACAGGCAGCCCCAGAGCCAAGCCCACCCCCCCCACACACCCCTGGAAGCTGCTGCCTAGTCCACAGCCCCACAGGCCTCCCAGCTGCTGGTCCCCAGCTCCTACAGGGCATTTCTACAGCTCAGTTCAGAGCAGTTCATCCCATCCCTGCAAGCTATGGGAGTAAAACTGGGGGGGAACCCCACAGCTTCCAGCTGCATTCACAGCCTCCAACCAGCCTACAGCACAGCTGGCCCAAGCCCAGCCATGGGCACAGAGCAAAGGGCCAACCTTCCACTCCATGTCAGTGGTTTTCCTGATCCTCCAGCCTCCCACTCCCCAGCTCCCCCACCTTGTCCTGCAGAATTATGTGCCCTGAAGTGTACAGCAGGTTGTCGTGGAAGTCTGTCTGCGGAGGGAAAACCAGCAGCTCTGGTAGGTGAAGATCCAACAAGAATTTCTTCCCAGAGAGGCCCCGCAGGTCTTCCAAGCTGCCCAGGAGACACAAGGAGGATGAACACAGAGTCCTGCTTCATGGTGCCCTCACTAGAGCCCAGGCTGAGAACCCCCTTTGTCCCACCTATCCTCTCTGCTTTGCCACCAGGCAGCACCCAGAGAGGCAGAAAGTCACTAAGCAAGAGGAGAGCATGATGGAGACCCAACCTGGTCACCATGAGCACCAAGATCAACAACCTTCAGCCCATGTTTTAACCTCCTCCCAAGCCCTCACCGCTCACCAACATCCCAGACAAGGCGAGATGGCAGAATGAGACACACACCTGGCTGCCTTGCCCAAGTAGGAGTAGCCCTGGCGCTTGAAGAAGTCAATCACATCATCTACACAAGTCTTCAGGGTGTTGACTCGGACGTAGCGTGGTACCTGGGAGGCTGGGGGACCCCGCTGTGTCAGGCACAGCTCACCACCGCTGCCAGCACGGGGGGAGCACCGAGCCTGGGGCCCACTCACCTCCAGGGCTCGCTGCCTGGGCCGGGGCCAGGAGCTCCTCGTTGCTGCTCACCTTCTGCCGCACCTTCAGGCGGGCCAGCTCGGCCTCCAGCCGGGCGCGGTGCCGCCGCGCCAGCGCCTTCCAGCGGCCGCCGCACTTGAGGCCCTTACCGAAGAGCAGGTCGTACACCAGCACCTGCGAGGCCGTGGGTGAGCCGGGCCCGGAGCCGCCCCAGGCCCCTCCAGGCCCCCCTGGGCCCCCCCGCCCCGGCCGCCCTCACCTTGGCCAGCTGCGGCGGCAGCTTCTTCTCGGCCTGCAGCAGCGCGGCGCCGGCCAGCAGCTCCTCCAGCACCGGGGAGTAGCGGAGCGTCTCGGACACCAGGGCGTACAGCTGCCGGATGTGCTGCGGGGCCGGGACTGAGCGCGGGGGACGGGACTGAGCGCCCCCCGGGGCCTGAGCGCCCCCCGGGCCTGGCCCCCCCCCCGGCCTGGTCCCCCCCGGGCCTGGCCCCCCCCCGGCCTGGTCCCCCCCCGGCCTGGTCCCCCCCGGGCCTGGCCCCCCCCCCGGCCCGGCCCCCCCCCGGCCTCGGGCCTGCGCCCCCCGCCCCCGGGCCTGCCCGTGGCTCCGGCCCCCCTCCCGCCTCCTCCCGGCTCCCCCAGCCCCCCCCGGCCCCGCTCCCCCCGTCCCGTCCCGCCCCGCACCGGGAAGCCGCTGTTGTACACGAGGCTCCTGAGGCCGCCGCCGCGCTCCAGCCCCTCCAGGACGGCGGCGGCCGCGCTGTACAGCGCCATGACCGCCTGTGCCACTTCCGGCGGCGTCACTTCCGGTCCGGCTGGGGGCGAGCGGCGCCCCGGGGAGCGGGAGGCGGGGCCGGCAGCGCTCGGTCCCGGTGATGCCCCGCCGGGGGCCGGGCCGGGCCGATGCGGAGCCCGAGCTGGCCGCGCCCCCGGCCCGGCGGCGCTGCGGGCTGTGCCTCGGCCGGCCCGGGCTCTGGCGGAAGCCGTCGGAGCGGGCCCGGGCGGCCGCTGCTGGCGGGAGCGGCTCTCCCGGCGCCGCCTGCGGGGAGCCGGACCCCGGCGGCCCCCCCCGCTCCCGGCCCCCCCCCCCGCTCCCGGCTCCCCCGCGCTCCCGGCCCCCCCCCCCGCTCCCGGCCCCCCCCCGCGCTCCCGGCTCCCCCCCGCTCCCGGCCCCCCCCGCTCCCGGCCCCCCCCCCCGCTCCCGGCCCCCCCCCCCGCTCCCGGCCCCCCCCCCGCTCCCGGCCCCCCCCCCCGCTCCCGGCTCCCCCCGCGCTCCCGGCTCCCCCCGCGCTCCCGGCTCCCCCCGCTCCCGGCCCCACCCCGCTCCCGGCCCCACCCCGCTCCCGGCCCCACCCCGCTCCCGGCCCCCCCCCCGCTCCCGGCTCCCCCCGCGCTCCCGGCTCCCCCCCGCTCCCGGCCCCCCCCCGCTCCCGGCCCCACCCCGCTCCCGGCCCCCCCCCCGCTCCCGGCCCCCCCCCGCTCCCGGCTCCCCCGCGCTCCCGGCTCCCCCCGCTCCCGGCCCCCCCCGCTCCCGGCTCCCCCCCGCTCCCGGCCCCCCCCGCTCCCGGCCCCCCCCCGCTCCCGGCCCCCCGCGCTCCCGGCCCCCCCCCCGCTCCCGGCCCCCCCGCGCTCCCGGCCCCCCCGCGCTCCCGGCTCCCCCCCGCTCCCGGCCCCCCCCCCCGCGCTCCCGGCCCCCCCCCCCCGCGCTCCCGGCCCCCCCCCCCCGCGCTCCCGGCCCCCCCCCCCCCGCTCCCGGCTCCCCCCGCGCTCCCGGCCCCCCCCCCGCTCCCGGCCCCCCCCCGCTCCCGGTCCCCCCCCGCTCCCGGCTCCCCCCGCACTGCTGTCCCCGCCCGCCCGGCTGTCAGCAGCGGGAGAGGCGCTGCCCCGGCTCCCCGGGGGCTGGCGGAAGTAGCCGCACTCCGCTGCTGCCCTGCCGGCCCCCCGCAGGCCGGCGGGGTCCCGGGCGCAGGCCGCACCAGCCAGCAGCCCGCTCGCCTGGCCTAAGCTCGGTTTATTCGAAGGACGGCGTGGGCAGCGGGACCCGGGTGCTCACCGCACCACCCTCCCAGGCTGCTTCCTCCTCCCAGAGGGATCACAGAGTCACAGAGCTGTAGGGGTTGGAAGGGACCTCCAGCGAGCATGGGGTCCAAGCCCCTGCCAAAGCGGGAACAAGCAGGAACTCATTACAAATCCGAGTACAGCATTCCTAATCATCACCCAGGGCCAACCACCTCCTCTTTCCCTCCCACCTCCACCGGCCCTGGCAGACCTCGGTCCTCTTCTGTCCTTCCCTCCAACCTTGCTCCAGTTCTGGGTGATATGTCTTAGCTCCCGGTGTTGCAGCCCGGCCACACTTCAGGGTTAGCCTGTGAGATTGGCTCTGAGGTCAAGGCTCTGTGCCCAAGGAGGAGAGGGGAAGGGCTCTCCTGCCTGCAGCAGCTTCCTTTGCAGTATCCCAGCTCCCACCCCTGCACCCAGCCTGACTGTCCCTGCTGCAGGCCCTCAGCCACTACCCCATCCACAGCCAGCCTACATCTTCATGGGATCCTCTGGGATGGGGTGGTTGTACAGCACCTGGGGGTGCTGGCTCGCAGTGGGTGTGGGCAGGATGATGGGGGGCGAGTAGGGCCCCCGCTCTGGCCAGCACAGGTCCACGATGGGGTAGAGCTGGCCCTGGAACTCAGCCTGGAAGGTGTAGATGGGGCTGAGCTCGTCAGGGTGGTCGGCGCTGTAGAAGGTCAGCTCGCCCTTCTCATAGTGCAGGTAGATGCCAATGCGCTGGGGCCGGGTGGTGAGGGGCAGGGTGACCCGTGGGGTGCTGAAGGCCTCGTAGACCTTCCCTTCCTTCAGGCCAATAAGCCACACACCATTTTCTGGGGACTTGCTGAGCTTCCCTTTGCGGCTGACCGTGCCCTTGATGATACCCAAGCGCCAGTGGTTCCTGGTGCCCACAATCACCTCCCAGTAGTGCTGGCCACAGGAGAAGCCCTTGCAGGTGAGGATGCAGTTGCTGGAGTCAAAGCGCTTGGGGTTGCTGTCCCGGCGCTGGTACAGCCCACACTGCACCACTGTGTCGCCCTTGAAGAGCTCCAGGAGGGGATGTGCTGTCACTGGGTCCAGCTTCAGTGTCTCTGGAGCTAAGAGAAAAGCATGTGAGCATCAGGCCCAGCAGCAAGACGGGGTCTGGCTCTGAGCCACCCTGGAGCCAGTGCAGCTCGACAAGCAGGCCCTGCTGAGCTTTAAGCAGCCAGAGCAGGCTGCTCCCAGCACAAAACACAGCCAGCCACTGCTCCAGGAGCTCTCCAGGGGTGAGGAGCACACGTGGAGAGCAGGACAAGAGGCTGGGGCAGCATGCCATGGGCCTGGCAGCCTGTCCCACATGCAGGGAGCTGGGGCTCCAGCAGGTTGCCAGCAGGACAGGTTGGTACCTGGAAGGACACGGCGGTGCAGGCGCTTCCACACCGTCATCTTGATGTCATCTTGGTGGAAACAGGGCTTGAAGGACACCGGGTTAAAGATGCCATCGCCAGGTGGCAGGCTGGGGAGCTCTGACCTGGAATGACACAGCAGCCACCACGCAGGTGACAGGGACAGTGTGCGACCTCTTCTCACCTGGCTGCTGTGATGGTGGAGCCACCGAGCAGAGCCAGCTGCTCCTGCCCTCTCTGGGGCTGAGTGCCTGGCTCTGGCTGCCATCACAACAGCAGTGCCAGTGCAGGGCTGCCCCAGCAATGCCGAGACACTGCTGGTGCAGAGGTACTGCCATCCCCACTGGCGCTGGTGCTGCTGGGTCCCAGCACTCACCTGAACTGGGAGGAGCCGTATTTCTGGAAAACACAAGAGAGAGACAGTCTGTGGTGGGTGCAGACAGTCTGGCAGCTCCTCCACATGGTCACAGCTCTGCACATCTGTGCCCCAGGCTTGTGAGGCCAGGGCTCTCCTCTCCTGGGAGTGCTGAGGGCACAGCCTCTTGTGGCTCTCCCATAGGACAAGCCCTGCCTGGACAGAGGGCACCTCCATCACACTTCCCATCATCTCAGTGATGCTGGGCAAGGGTTCTCACCACAAAGCTTCCCTTTGAAAGGGCTGAGGGCTGGAGACCCTGGCTGACCATCACTGCCTTTGCTAGCGAGTGCACTCACCCGGATGAAGTCAAGCTGGCTTTCATTGCTGAGTGCCTCCAGAGCGCTCTGCATCTCCCTAAGCCTCTGCAGGGCCTCTGATGTCTGCTTGACTTGGGACTCGATGCAGGTGATGAGCTGGGTTGCCTTCCCCTCGACGCTCTCCTGGAAGGTGACCTTCTCCTCATCGATGTACCTGTGCAGCTCCTGAAATTCCTTCCGGATCACCCACTTGAAGACATCTGCCTCGTTCTGCCGGGAGATGGGATGGGGCTGGGCAGGGCTGCCTTGCTTCACCCCCTTCACCCACTTTTCAGTTACGCCACCGACATCAGCATGTCCCACCGAGCTGCCTTTTGCTGGCTTTCCAAGCAAAGAGCAGCTCTCCACAGCAGGCTGTACATGGTTTCATCCTGCTGTCCTCACCACCCTGCTACCCCCCGCCTTACTTCACCAGATTTTGGCTTCCTGATGTCCCAAGCAGCTCTATCAGAGCCTTGAAAGAGCTCTTGGATCCCACAGCTCCCAGGGAGCAGCCTGCATCCTGGGCTAAGGGGGAGAAGAGTGCAGCTCTTCTTTCATCCCTTCTGAGGAGCCCCATGGGGAAGCTTTGGGCTCAGAAGGGATGCCAGGAGGTCCCTTGGAGACGCGTACTGCATGGGAAACAGCCATGCAGCTAACCCAGGCATAAGCCCAATGTGAAACCAGAGGTGTTACTCCACCCGGGAAGCCTGCTCCGAGCAGGGTCCTTCCCACCTGTTGTCTCCCCACCTCCAAGGACATTGGGTCACACCAGCTCTGAGTGGTGCTCCTGCCAGGGCACTCAGTGAGGGTTACGTCACCCAACTGAAAAACGCCTGTGCCACCAGCGAGGGGTACGTCACCCTTCCCAAAAACAGGTCCATGTTTAACCCCCAAGTTTGGTGGGGAATATGAACCTCAGGGAGAAGGGTGAAGAGAAGGAGAGGAGGAGCACTGGGGAGACCCAGGAGCAGAGGTTGCTCCAGGGTCTGTGTGGGACACGGATGACTTGGGGACACAGGCTCCCTCCGCACAGGGCACTCACTGCGATGCGGCTTTTGTTGTTGATGAGCTTGCTGAAGTGTTCATCCAGGTTCCTCTTGTACTGGTGGACATCAGTCAGCAGCACGGACAGCTCCTCCTGAAAAGATGGCACCCCAGTAGGAGGGACACCTGCAGCAGCCTCCCTGACCACAGGCCCCCCAAGGAGCACCCTGCCCTTGAAGCCCATGTTCCCCTAAGCTTTCAGAGGGCCTGCACATCCTGCTGACCTTCACTCTTCTGACCTAGAGGCTTTGGGGTGGCCAGAGGCAGGGGAAGCGCTCAGAGCGTGACCCCAACCTGCATGCTGCTGACCAAGTGCTCATGGCAGCAGCACCACGTCTCCACTCCCACCCCTGACCCTCTGTCTGTGGCTGCCCCGCACCTGAGCGGGTGCCAGGCGGCTGCAAGCCGGCACCGGGCTGGCGGCACGCTGCTGGTGCTGCTGGGTGCCTGAGCCTGGCTGGGGCCAGAGCGTTTTGGGTGCTGCCTGCTCTTATCTCCCCGGTGTCAGGAGTGGAGGGGACGGGTGGCCCTGTTCTTTTCCATTCCTGGGGCTTTCATGTGATGCTGGGCAGGGGACGCCAGCTGTTTACTCTGCCTGGCTGGGGCTCCTGTTTCCTTGCTCTCCTGCGGCACCTTCCCCCAGCCCTTATCTCCAGGCTCTTTCTGATGGTGTTTGGAAACAGGCTTGAAAGGCCCCACCGACACTTCCCAGCTCTCTCCATCCACCACCACAACCCTGAGCCCTCGCAGCTGGGGATGTGCTCAGCCTGCAGAAGAGCTGCCCCACGTCTGGCTGTGCTGTGGGACCGTGCTCCCCACGCTGGCACTGTTTCCAGCCTGCCCTGGAAAGAGCTTTGGCCAGCAAGCACCAGAGGTGCCCCTCACCCCCCACCCCAGGAGCCCCATCCAACCTTCATCCGACAGTAGGCAGTAGAGATGGGGGTGATCTTGTGCTGGCGGTGGTCGCCGATGGTGCCGCACAAGCCGCAGATCAGCTCTTGGTCGGCCTCGCAGAAGAGGCTGAGGGGGTTGTGGTGCCTGGGGCAGGACTCGCCGCTGGGCTCTGCCTCCACCCGGCTCTGCAGTGCCTCGATGAGGCGGGCCAGCGTGACGTTGGGCGGCGAGGCGCTGCAGTCCACTGTCTGGCGGCACACGGGGCACAGGAACTGCCCGTCCAGCTCTCCGGAGAGGGTCACCACGCAGGACTTGCAGTATGAGTGCCCACACTGCAGCATCAGGGGCTCCTTGAAGACCTCCAAGCAGATAGGGCAGAGGAGCTGGTCCTCCAGCTCCTGGATGCTCATCTTCCGAGCCATCCTGACACCTTCCTGCACAGACCTGGGCTGGGAAACATGGAGGGGAGAGACCGGTCCTGGTCCACGAGCAAGATAAGCAGGGATGAGTAAAGATAGAGCTCAACAGCTGGGGAAAGGGGACCAGAGAGAATCCTCCACCCTCTGGGCAGCAGCACAGACAGGTGCAAACCCATTGCTGGGCTCCACACCGAGTCCCAGGTGCCTCTTTTAACCCAGGATGGGTTTGGGCTCTGGAGATGTGAGATAACACCTGGCCATGGCTGCTGGACCTGCCTGAGGTATAGGAAGTCAGCACCAAGCTGTTACCCACTGGGCCTGCTGCTGGGCAAGGCTGCCAGAGCCCCCAGCAGAGCTCCAGAGCCCCCAGTAGAGCTGCAAGACCCTGGGCAGGGCTGCCAGACCCCAGGCAGAGCTCCAGACTCCCCCCACAGAGCTGTGAGACCCCCAGGGCAGAGCTGCCAGACCCCAGGCAGAGCTGCTTGGGTCAGCCCAAGAGCAGAGAGGGACTTTCTGCTGAAAATTCCCAGGGTTGCCCTGCCCTGTATGCATTCCTGCAGATCTCTTTTGGGATGTCTTGTGGACATCCTCCAAAGGACTGGTGTTATCCCCAGCGATGCAGGCCAGGAAGAGCGTGTTTGCCTGGGAGATGGGACAGTCACCCCACAGTAAACACTGTAAGCTGCATACAGCTGATACAAGGCTTGGGAAACTGAGGCACAGCGTGCTGGGCTGCGACTGTGGCTCACTCCCTTGATACACACTGCGGCCCTGGGGCTGCACGTGGCTGAGCTGTAAGGCATGAGCAGCATTGTCCTCCCTGCTGTTCCCAGTGCTGTGGGATGTAACAGTGAGGATCCTGGGCAAGTCAAAGACACGACCTGAAGAAAGTTAACCTGAAGTCAGAGCCTTGGATATTTCCCTGGGGAAAGGGGGTGGGGGGGCTGCGACCTGAGCTTGATGTTTATCACACGTCGCTGCAGGAGCTCGGTGAAGCCTGTGGCCCATCCAACACTGCAGGACCCCATGTGGGGAAACCAGCTCCAGCTGTTCCCTCTACTCACACAGACACAGGTCTGGAGACCCGAGTGACACCTTCCCGCTCGCCACACTCACCTGCCCTGCACTGCTTCCTCCCTGGGCTTGGCTCGTCCTGGCCCGCTGAGCCCAGTGGATGTCACTGGGCTGCTCCTGGCCTGGCTGAAGATTTCAGGTCCTTTGCAGGGCGGATGTGGCTGGCAGTGGGGCTGGGAGCCCTGGGCAGGACGGGGAGCAGAGCCGCTCTCCTCCTGCAGCCTCAGCCCCGCCGCGGCCGGCCCTGCTCAGGGAGAGCCCAGGCAGCCTCCTGTCCCCTCTCCGGCTCCCAGAGCGGTGACACACCCCCGCGGAGGGCAGCCAGGCCTGGCCACACGCGTCATATGACGGCGGCAGGCAGGAGCAGCGATAAGAGCCGGCGGCGTTCGCTGTCTGCCACAGGCACAGCCAGAAAACCCCGGGCCAGGCCCGGCTTCACTCATCCGCTCTGTCAGCAGGGACCCCTTCCCGGGCTGGAGTGGGGTACAGCACGGCCCTGCCCGGCTGGACAGACAGACAGATGGACAGGTGGACAGAGAAACACACAGACAGGCAGACAGACAGGTGGACAGGCAGACAGTCACACAGGCAGGCAGACAGGCAGACAGACAGGTGGACAGGCAGACAGTCACACAGGCAGGCAGGCAGGCAGACAGGCAGGCAGGCAGGCAGACAGACAGATGGACAGGCACACAGACAGGCACACAGGCGCACAGACACACACACACACACACACACACACACACACACACACACACACGCAGACAGGTGTCCTTTCGTTTCACAGGCGCCTGGGGCTCCAGCACCCCGGTGGGAGCCGGGGCCGAGGGAGGTTTCCCTGGCGGGAGGGGCCGTCCATCCCGGGGCAGCGCCGGGCGGGCAGCCTGGGGGAGCCTGAGGCGGCCCCGGCCCGTCGAGGCAGGACTGCCGCCCCCAGGGGGCGCCGCGCAGCCCCCGCGCTGCTGCTGCCCGCGGCTCCCATTGGCTGTCGTCCCGCGGCTCCCATTGGCTGTCGTCCGCCCGTCTCCGAGGGCCGCCGGCGCGTGGCTCCGAAGCGGCGCGTCGGGCCGCGTCCCCTCCACGGAGCGTGATTGGCTGAAGGCGCTTGGTGCAGCGGGCGGCGATTGGTAGAAGAGGGCGAAGGGGCGGGGCCGGGGCGCAGCTCGGCTCCGCCGGCGGGCTGTGGCGGCGCCTCAGCCATGTTTCCCAGCCGGCACGCTCCGTCCCTTCCGTTCCCCTCGACCCCTTTCCAGGGGCTGCTGCGGGCCCGGGACCTGCAGGACGTGACCGGCGACGGAGGGGTGCGCAAGCAGGAGCTGCGGCCTGGCAGCGGGCAGGCCGTGCCGCCGGCCGCCTCTGTAGCAGGTACCGCCGGGCCTTCCCTGGGCTCCAGGCGCGGGCAGGGCCGGGCCGGGCAGCGACAGCGCTTCGGGGCCTGTTCCCGGCTGCCCGGTGTAACGCCGTGCCCTGCGGTGGGGGGGTGAGCTTGCAGGCCCGGCCCTGTGCCTCCTGAGCGGCTTCCTCAGGCGGCTGCTGTGTGCCGGGCAGGGCCGAGGGTGTCCCTGGAGTCATAGACTGGGCTGGGTTGGAAGGGACCCCAAGGGTCACAGAGCTCCAACCCCCCTGCCACAGGCAGGGACACCAACCTCAGGCCTGGAGCTACACAAGGTTGCCCAGGGCCCCAGCCAACCTGGCCTTGAACACCCCCAGACACGGGGCACCCACCCCCTCTCTGGGCAGCCCCTTCCAGCCCCTCACCACTCTCTCTGGAAAAAACTTCCCCCTAATATCCAATCTAACCCTTCCCTCCTTTAGCTTTAATCCATCCCCCTTGTCCTGCCAGTGTCTGTCCTTTGGACAAGCTGATTCCCCTCCTGTTCCTCTGCTCCCTTCAGGGACTGGCAGGCTGCAATGAGGTCCCCCCACAGCCTTCTCTTCTCCAGGCTGACCCAGCCCAGCTCCCTCAGCCTCTCTTTGTAAGGGAAAAAGTTGAATCCCCTCCTGCTTATAAGCTCCCTTCAGCTCCCTGGAAGGCTGCAATGAGATCCCCCCCACAGCCTTCTGCAAGGGTGCCTGTGCTCTGTCACACCCTGCTGTGGGGTCTGTGCCCTGGGCTGTGTGGCTGGGTCTGACCTGCACTGGGGGAAAGGGTGAGGATGGAGCCTCCTCTGAGGACACCTGCCACGTCAGGGTGCTTGTGGGGTGGCACTCTGAGCAGGTTGGGCCTTAACCATGGGATCAGAATGGGAATTGAAAAGAATTCCGTGGCAGCGCGTCCTTGTGCCTCAGCAGCTGCTCTCCTGTGTCGTTATAGGGCTCAGGATGCTCTGTGTGACTGCTGGTGGCTGACAGGTTAAACAGGAGGGCATCCTGACCCTGAGAAAGGCAGGATTTCCAGGTCCCACCCCTGGGCACGGTGTGGAGATGTAGTTTGAAGCTCAGAGTGATTCCTGAAGCGCAGGGGCTGGGTGCTGTGTCAGGGGAAGCCTGTTACAGGAGGTTTCCCAAGGGTGGGAGCTGGAGTTACCTCTACAGCAGCCAGGAGAGTGGCAGAGCTCATCAGGGCATGTTTTCTCCTTTGTTTCTCTTACCAGGGCTACAGCTTTGATTAGGAAAGGCTTTATCATGTATTTCTGCAGATAATTAGGGTGTCTTCATTTCTACAGCTGAAGTTTCCAGCTTTTAAAACTCCCTTCCCTTGATTAAGTGGGGGTCAGGACTGTGGGGCAGCTGCTTGGTCTGGTGATGATGTTAAAGTGCAGTTAACACCACTGGTTACTGTGACCAGACCTTTGGTATAAAACAGGAGAGAAAAGAGCAGGATCAAGGGGTGGCATTGCAAAACCAGTGTGCTGCTGATGGTACTGTTACTGGCAGGACATCAGACTCTTGTTTTCTCTTCACTCCTTGCTTTGGGCTGCACAGTGAAGTACTCTGGGTACCTGGACCTTCAGGACAAGCCCTTCTGCACAAACTTCTACAGCAGGTTTCCCAAGCTGATGAAACTTGGAAAAGGTGGGTTTGAGAGCTGAAGACTTTGTCCTGGGAGTTGGGGCTGTAAAGACATGCCAGTTAAATGCTGTGTGGTATCTTCAGGTGATTGGAAACCTTGAAAACTTCTTAGTTGGGTCCCAATGTCTCCTGCTTCCCACAGGTGAAGCTCCAGTCTGGAGCTGAGCCCCCTCTGCCCTGCGGTGGCAGCGAGGGTGCTTGCTCCTGCCCTGCTGCTCATCTCCCCTGAGAGGAGAGGTCCCTGTTTACTGGTCCCACAGCAGTGGGGCAGTCAGTCCTTTGAGTTGCTGAGAGAGGAGCTGTAGAAAATGCTGGGCAACGTTGCTTTTGCAAACTGAAATGGGTTGTTGTATTTGTTTTTTATGCTGACTTGTGGAGGACTAAGAGGGAGCACTGTTACTGTGGTTTTGCTGTTGTGTTATGGCAAAATCCCTCCCAAACAAGGGTTAAAATGTGACTGAAGGGAACAAAGCTCAACCAACAGGCTTCCACAGTGCTGGTTCATACTGGGGCACAAATTGCCACGTTAAGGCAAACAGGGAAGACCACGTGGGGTTTGGATGCTATCAGAGGGTACAGAATGAACATGCCCAATCTGAAACCTGTATGGAGCTTTGACTTCCTTCAGCCACAGGCCATGTCAGTTGCTGGGAAGAGTTAAGATAAGGGCAAGTACCTGCCAGTGAGCAGCTGTCCCAGACAAAGAGACTCATACATTTTTCTCTTCACCTATGGGAAAGGGGGATCTGCCAGACGTGCACTGTGGATTGTGTTGTGTACTATGCTGAATCAGGCACCTTGGTTGAGCCTGTAAAATCCATAGTGAAACAGGGGAAGGAGGAAGACTTCAAGCCTTCATCACCAAGCCCCCTGACGACCACCACCATGGGACAAGGTGCAGATGCCAGTGGGAGGGGAATCATTTCCTAGAACTCAGCTTAATCCAAAGCAGGACAAGTAATGAACAATGTACAAGCACATGGTATCAACAGGCTGCAGGCTCTGACCAAAGGGGTGCCTACTTTTTGGGTCACCCACTCTTGCAAGAACATATAATAAATCACTGCTTCACTATCTACCTTGAGTCCTTTTTTAGGACCTTTTGTCATTTCTAACAGAGCTACTAAGGGGTTTTTTTTTTCCTCCAGGCTTTAGGAGCAATTGTTGCTTGGTGTCAGAGGGGGGGGTGTTCCAAGCTTATGGTTCTCATGGCTTTCCCTTTCTTCCTGCCACAGACATTACTCTGTGGGGCCTGGAAATTGGCCTGCTGACCATGAAGAAGAGGGAGGTAGCAAGGTTCATCTTCACTCCCCGTTATGCTTATGGGCAGAGGGGCTGTCCCCCCCTCATCCCCCCCAATGCTCTGGTCATGTTTGAAGTGGAGGTGCTGGACTTCCTGGACACGGGGGAATCCGACGCCTTCTTCGAGCTGACTCCGGTGAGTTGCCTTAAGGTTTGAGACCTGAACCAGGGCCTAAACTTGTGTTTTCCTTCCAGCTAACCTTAGCCTAAGTGCAGGAGCTGCCACCCAGCCCAGCCTGCTCGCTCTGCCCTTTCAGGTGCCTTTGTTTGTGCTCTGGGTAAGCTGAGCACTGCCTTTGTTCGCTCCCCTGTGCCCCAGCTGGTGGAATGACTTCTTCCCTTCAGCTTTGCAAGAAACCTCGTGGTTTCACTAGAGGGCACCGGGTCCCAGGAGTTTCTCTGGAGGAACAGCAGCGAGCTGTCTGCAAAAAATCCTGTTCACTGCAGTGTCCAGGTGCCCCCCACCCCAAGCTCCCCCTCGCCCCCAGCCTTTGTCTCCATTGCGTGGCCACTCTTCGAAGCACTCCATCACTTGCTCACTTTCCTCCCTGCTGAGTTTCAGTGCTCCTGTTAATCCCTGCTTTGCATGGTGAGGGCTTTGTGCTGTGGTTGTGGGTCCCAGGCAGCAGTCTCTGTGCTGCAGGTCCCCCTTTTTCTCTCTGCCTTCTGCACTGGCCATTTTTACCGTGCACAACCCTGTGAGCAAACCACACTTGTTGCAGGAGAGCTTGCTGCCCTAGCTGCCTGCCCTTTCTGGCTGTCTGAGCTCTTGCTGTGAGCTAGCTCAAACTTCAAAACCCAGCAGAAAACCCATCCCTTCATTTTTAATTGTGTTTTTTGTTTATAATTCCTATTGGGGTTTTTATGTTGGTGGCTGTGTGGGTGTCAAGCCTCAGGCAGCCATCCTGGGTGATGCAGAGTTGTTGGAATAACAGCAGAGCCTTTCAATTGGCATCACCTTTTGGGCCACCAATAACTGTTGTGTTAACTGTCTGCTCTGTGCAGAGTTGGGCAGGATTTGAGAAACTCCTGCTTCCCCCAGAGTCCCTTTGGTCCTGGTGAGCTTCCTGGCCTGACTGGTAGTGCTCCTGACCAGGAATTACCAGCACGAGGAGGGTGCTGTGTGGGTGAAAGGGGACTGTGTAGCGCTGTCTTGTCAAGGCTCTCTGCTTGGTTTTCTTTCCTCTTGCTGAAGCTCAGGGGTTTCTTTATGCAGGAGCAGCAGGATACATTCCCACTACAGAAGGTGTTGAAAGTGGCAGAGACAGAGAGAGGGTTTGGCAACTACCTGTACCATAAGAAGAGCTTCCTGGCTGCCAAGGACAGATACAAAAAGGTATGGCACCAGAAGACATGTGGGTTTCAGTGTGCAGAGCTGTGAAAGCAGTGAACATTAAGCACTAGCTCCCCAAATAAAGTCCAGTTGAGAGATCAAATAACTTAATTCTATTTTCCAGGCAGCTTGTTATTTAAGAACAGCTCTTAGACACCTGCTTTTCTGTGAGCAGCAGTGGTTTTCAAGGAGGAGAAGGGCTGGTAGAAATGGGCAGAACCATTTTCTTTCAGGCTCTCTCCCTGTGGGCTCTGGAAGCACCTGGAGTGGTTTGTGTGGCTGCCTGCTGAGCTGGAGGCCTGTGGGTCAGCTCAGAGGTGTTATGCTGCAGCACAGCCCTGTGTTGAAGCAGTGTGCTGATGGCTGCTTTGAGAAGGAATCTAGAATCCCTTTGGATGTGGATATTGCTGGCATGCTGACTTTATTGTTAGCCTTCCAGTTGGGTATCACCCAGTGGTTGAGGCTGGCAGGAACCTTGGGGGGGGGGTGTGTGTGCACTCCAGCCCCCTGCTGAAGGCAGGGCTGTGTCTGTTCAGGTTTCAAACACCTCTGAGGAGGAGGCACCCAGTCTCTCCTGATGGGGGAATACTTGGTTAGTGCCAAGCTGGAATGTGTCTGACTCTTTCAGGGGTACTGAGGCTTTATGAGATTCTTCTTCCCTCCACTCAGAGTTGGTCTTTCTTGGTATTTTTGTAATAGTTTACCTTTAAATTAATTTGTAATAGATTACCTTTAAATTACCTTTCTCTCCCACCCTTGTCCTTAAAATCTGAGTCCTCTGTGCACCTATTTCTTACTCTACTGCTTTCAAATCCCTTGATGAGTTCCCACACCTCAGTCTTGATGCTGAGCTGGCTAGTCCTGCTGCTGGTGCCATGCAAGGTGTGTAGAGCTCTGATTATCATTCCTTTTCACTGACCTAGGGAAGCAGGGACAGGGGTGTAGCTGTGTCAGCTAACAGATCTCTTGTGTGCTAGTTCTTTTTCCCTTGTCTCTGCTAGTTCTTCCTCCCTTGTCTGCTCAGGCGCTCTCCATCCTGGGCCGCAGCCCTGCCAGTGATGCAGAGCAGGAGCAGATCAATGCATCCAAGGTGCCGGTGCTGCTGAACCTCTCCCTCACTTACCTGAAGCTGGAGCATCCTGACCAAGCTCTGGCATATGGAGAGAAGGTCTTGGAGATCGACCAAAGGAATGCCAAAGCGCTGCTCCGCTGCGGCCAGGTGGGCAGAAGGATGTTCCTCTGGTAGCCACCTCTGGGTTTTCACTGGGGAGAACCTTGGATGAAGCAAGGAGAACCACGTAAGGTTCTGGGCCAGGCACCCTCAGCTGCTGCAGCGTAGGTTTGTCTGCACCTGACCTTGTGGAAAACTTGGCTCTGACAGTAAATGGGTCACAGAGTTCTTTCCATGGGCCATTCCTGAGCTGCCTGGGTCTGTCTCAGAAGTGGCTGTGGCTCTGCATGTTTGGAGACCTGTAGAATGGCAGTGGACCTGTGTTTATCCCATCCCATGTGTGTCTTCTTTCCATGGCAGGCTTGTCTCTGCATGACAGAGTACGAAAGAGCCCGGGATTTCCTGTTCAGAGCTCACCACAGAAAGCCATTCAACCATGATATCAACAATGAGCTGAAGAAGCTGGAAATGTGAGAGAACTCTTCCAATCCTGAGTCATTCAATGCTTGGGCAGGCTGGAACACCCACTTAAGAATATTTAAAATGTTAAAAAAAAAACCCAAATCAAACCCAAAGTTCCTGGGTTAGTAAGCAACTAGAGAAAATGCAGGGTTCTTTTAGGGTGGGACAGCTGATCTGAATGTTTTGCAGGCCCCATGGCAGCAGGTGTTGGGTGAGAAGGTTGAGAGCACCCCCTCTTTCCCTCTAGTGCTGCTGGAGTGGGGGGTGTTGTGTGCTTTGGGAGTAGGTGGGTCAGGCAGGGAGACAGGGGCTGCTGACAGGCCTCAGACCTGCTGTAGGCGAGTGCTCAAGCTGATAGCATTCTGGGTTGATAAGCATGGTTTTCATTACCTGTGGTTAACAGAGGCAGTTCTCCTGCACAAGTGCCTCAGTGTGCAACACTACAACTGCTTGTGTTTGTTCCAGGTGAGTTTCTTGCTGTAGTAAGTGAGCCATCCTGAGGGCAAGCATTCCCTTTGCCCACAGGCTGAGTACAGCACAGCCCTGCCAGTGTTAGTCATGCCCTGGCCCCACCAAAACAAGGCTAACACTAATCTCTGCCCTCACTCCTTTCCCTCTGAAACTGGGAAAAACACTAGCTGGCTCCCCAAAGCCTCTGCTTTCCTTCTGGCACCATTCATGGCTGCAGCAGGCAATGGAGTCTGCAGCAGGCAATGGAGTCTGCAGCATCAGAGATCACAAGGCAGCCCTGGACTACAGCCCCTCTTCTCTTGTGCACTGCATTTGTGAAAAGCCTCACAGGGAGTAAGCAGTGCTGCACATCAGAGTAGCTGGTGTGGCTGGAGAAGCCAGGGGTGTGGGCCCTTTGCCAGGTAATGTTTTGGTAGAGGGCTGCCCTTGCACTTGGGTGTCCTGCCTGGCTGCATCATCTTTAAGAGCTGGACAACACCAAGTCATCAGAAGTAACAGAACAAGTGTGAAGTACAAAGAATGTGAAAGTGTAATAGCTGCTGGTCTGGAAATCTGAAATGAGTCTCTTCTGTTGGCCCTGGTCTGCCTCTGGGTTGTAGGTACTGAACTGGTGCCCATGAGAAAGCAGATCTGGCTGGCTGCTCTCAGAGGCTCAGCTGCCACACCTGGCTAATGCTGTGGGTGTGCTCATGTCCTGATGCTGGAAGCCTCATGTTCCTTTGGACTGGGGTAAAACATGGAAGAGAAATGTTGCTAATAGTCTTGAGGCTGTGCTGTCAGGGAAGCAGCTGGCTCCTTGGTGGCTCTGGCTCTGGAGCTCGCAGCATGTACAGCTAACACATAGATCAGTAGGCCAAGAGGCTGCTAAACCACTGCTGTCTCCAAGTTTCTGTTTCAGTGCCAGTTAGAATGGGTGCATTTTACTATGACAAGGAGGACAGCTGTATAAAATAGGTGAAGATGATGTTATTGGGTGTTGTTAATTACGCCACACCTCAGTCTGGGTCCTGTAATCAAGCCACCTTTCCTGAGAAAACTCATAATGTGATCTGGCATCTGCTTCAGAAACAGACTGTGAGCCAGAATCAGGTTCCTAAAGGCTTCTCCCTTCCTGTTGAGTACCTTGGCATGTTACAGAGGGGAATGCTCTGTGTTAATCAATAACTGCCTGTTGCTGTCCAAAACAGAACTATGAAAAGCATCTGTTTGACCACTGAACCAGGTTCTTGGCAAAACTCACACCACTGACAGCAAAGCAGGCAGAATCCAGGGTGAGGACTCTGGAACGTGCATCTGGCACCAGCTGTAGTGGCCTTATCAGTGCAGATCCTGCTGCTGGATGTGGCATTCCTATCTGAAGGCTTGCACTGAGCCCAAGCCAGAGCAAAACGGGGTGGCTCCAACACCTGTAACATGCACCTGTGAATGTGAGGCTCTGGATTTCCTGCTGTGGTAGGTGTGTGAGCACCCCATCCACAACCTAGGTGGGTATCCCTGATGTACTCACTGTGACAGCTGTGGCAACACCTGTCAGAGACTTACAGAGACTTACAGAGCCTTCCCTCTCAGGGAAAGGAATGCCTGGGGGTGCTGGGGCTGGGGCTGAGGGAGTGTGAGTCGATGTCACGCTTGTGCTGCTCCTGTTGTGTTGCAACAAAAACCTTTGGGGTTGATCTTAGGTGGTAGCAGAGGTGTGGGGGGATGTTCTGCCTGTGTGGCAGGGTAAGGGGGGGGGTCTGCCTGTGTGGCAGGGTGGGGGGGCTGCCTGTGTGGCAGGGTGGGGGGGCTGCCTGTGTGGCAGGGTGGGGGGCTGCCTGTGTGGCAGCCACTGACCCCAGGACCGTGCTCAAGCCGAGTCACGCTCTGGCTCAGCGATTCCTTGCTGGTGAGGTGAGAGCACAGGGCACATGGGGGATGCTGTGCTTGGAGAAGCAGGATTAAAATGGAGTGGACTGGGAAGCATTTGCAATGCTAACATGACACTGGCAGGGAAGTGGTATGGAGGAGGAAGCATCTGCTCTGTCATCCACTTAGTCTGCACACAAATCCTGGCTGTCTCCTCTCATCCTCTGCCCGAATCCAGTGGCAGTGATCCTGGAGTAGGGAACTTGGAGAATGTCTTCTGCTAGGCACTGAAGGAGCCTGTGTGAGGAGTGGCACGAATGAGGAGACACCAAACTAGACCACAGGGTTCAGGTCAGGGTTCCTCTGCAGCATCACATGCTTGCAAAGCTGGTATAGAAGGGATCTGGGTACCCAAAGTGAAATGATCTGCCTGGCTGACCAGCAGAGAAGAGACCCAGTGTTTCCAGCCTTCCTTCCCTGACTTGGCAGGAAGAAGGGCTTGGAGGAGCTGCTGCTCTGCTACCAGTACACAGAGAAAAGTCTCAGAGGTGTGTTTGTGGCTGTGGCCCTGTGGGTTGGGAGGGCAGGCTGCAGCCCTAATGCTCTGTGTTGCTTTGCAGCTGCTACAGAACCTACAAGGAAAAGGAGAAAGAAATGTGCCGCCGAATGTTCACCCCTCTTGGCTCTTCTTCTGGCTGACCAGGAGGAAAGGTAAGGCCAGCTGTGAAACAGGCTGAGGTCTCCCCACACCTGTGTCTTGTCTGAACTGTTTCCAGGTGAGGAACCTGCTGCTTCTCTGTGTGGGGGGGCAAAATGGGCAGTGATGGGAGTGTGGGAAGGGGAAGAGCCAGTGGTGGGATGAAATGCTGCTGGGTTTGGGAGAGCTTTCCTGCAAGGCTGATCATAGAATCACAGAATGGCCTGGGTTGGAAGGGACTCCAGGGATCACAGAGCTCCAACCCCTCTGCCACAGGCAGGGCCACCAACCTCAGGCCTGGAGCTACACAAGGTTGCCCAGGGCCCCATCCAACCTGGCCTGGAACACCCCCAGGGATGGGGCACCCACCCCCTCTCTGGGCAGCCTGTTCCAGCCCCTCACCACTCTCTCTGGAAAGAACTTCCCCCTAATATCCAATCTAACCCTTCCCTCCTTCAGCTTCACTCCATCCCCCTTGTCCTGCCAGTGTCTGCCCTTTGAACAAGCTGATTCCCCTCCTGTTCCTCTGCTCCCTTCAGGCACTGGCAGGCTGCAGTGAGGTCCCCCCACAGCCTTCTCTTCTCCAGGCTGAACCAGCTCAGCTCCCTCAGCCTGTCTTTGTAGGGCAGCTGCTCCAGCCCTCTGAGCATCTTCATGTCTCCTCTGACCCCTCTCCAACAGCCCCACATCTTTCTTGTGTTGGGCCCCAGCTCTGGACACAGGATCCAGCTGGGGCCTCAGGAGGGCAGAGCAGAGAGGGACAATCCCCTCCCTGTCCCTGCTGCCACCCCTCTGCTGATGGAGCCCAGGATCCCATTGGCCTTGTGAGCTGCCAGAGCCACTGCTGCTCATGTTCAGTTTCTCATCCCCCAGAATCCCCAGGTCCTTCTCCCAGGGCTGCTCTCCAGCAGCTCTCCTCCCAGGCTGGATCTGTGTCTGGGATTCTTCTGACCTGGCTGATGTGGGACTGGCAGCACCAGAGTAAGTTTGGGTTTGTTGATTCCTCTGCTATTCCTTGTCAGAGCCAGGGATGAAACAGCTGTGGTGCCAATTAAAAGGAATAATGGGAAAAGCCCCATTCCTGTCAAACTTTAAGAACTGGATTTCCTCCACCCCCCAGTGCTTCTGCTGGGACCTGTTGGCATGCCTTCCTTCAGGACGATCTGAAGTGCTTCATTTCTGGGGGTTTCAATGCTAAACCCCCCCTGTTTGTGTAGCAATTCTCAAACAGATATTTTGGGCTCTGCAAAGCCTTAAATCTTTCAGCAAAGTTGTCAGGTTTATAAATGCACAAAGGCTCTTTGATCTTCTCTTTTTTTTTTTGTCAAAATCTTGAGGGGGGGTGTTGGGGGAGTGGATGCCTTCGCTGGTCTCTTGCCTCAGGGTAAACCCAAGGGAGAGAGCTGCAGGGAGTGACAGCAGCCTCCTGTCAGAAGCATCCCCAGCTCCAGGCCCTCAGCTTGCTGCCTCTCTGATGCAGGGCAGGCAGCATCTCTTGTAGGAGACAAGTCCTGGAGGCCTTTTCTCCAGCAGCAGGGCAAGTGTGGGTCTGGTATTTAACATTGGCTCTTTTGTCTGTGCTTGTGAGGAAGCTACAGGTGGGTTTGAGGAGGAGGTTTGATGGAACAGCTGCTTCCTTACAGCAGTATAACCCTCTCAGCTCCTTTCCTACTCCCCATGCCCTTGTCTGAGCTGGGCATGTTGCTGAACTGCCCCAGAACACAGATCCTCCTGCTGTGGGCTCAGGATGGGGCAGAACAAGTCTATTCTCAGGTACACCCCTGGTGAGGAGCTGTGAGGGGAGATTTGAGGCTGATGAGCAGACTTGCCAGCATGTGTGGGAAGTCTGTGGCTCTGGCCTTGGCAAGGAGGTTCTGTTTCTCTGCTTGCTGAATTAGATGCTTGCAGTTTGGAAGTGTGTAGGCTTGAGATGACATGTCTGAGGGCAGCATGTAGTGGTGCCTGACTTGGGAAGCTTCTTGTGTCCGTCTGTGCGTCCGCTGGCGCTCTTAGTGGTGGGAGCTTGGAATGACTGGTCACCAGACAGGTCCCTTGCTGATGGAGGACTCCTTTTGGGGAAAGAGGCTGCCAGAGATGCAGGTTTCCAGGTAGTTGGTGCAGTGGCTGTAAGTAACATGGGGTCTTCAGTCAGTGAGGACTGAGAAGTGCAAAGGGGAAAAAGGAATCTCTGATGGAGGCTGGAGCTCTCCTGCCTTACACAGCTGATGGACAGCTGTCAGTCAGAGAGACTTCTAATCTTTGGCTTCAGTTACAGGAGTTAAAAAAACCAAACTTAAGTCTTCCAGAGAAACAAAAGTCACTGACCTGCCCAGGAATCTGCTTGTGGTAAGGAAGAGACTCACTGGGGGTTGCTTTGCTGCTGCATCTTGTAAGTTCTCTGTGTGTTGGTTGAGCAAAGCACGAGCCTTCTGTGCTGCTCTGGCTTCATCCTCTGCCCTGTGTGCTTGGATGGTCTGTGAGCTGGTGGGAACGAGCCAGCAGAATCACAGCAGCCAGGGAAGGCTCCTGTGTACCCCTTGGCAGGTACTTTTTTTAGCTTGTAAGCCAGGCAATGCTTAATGACAGGGAGCTGTGGCTGTGGTGTTTCCTCCCTCCTGACACACTGCCACATCCCTGCTCCAGAGCTCCTTCCTGGGAGCCCTTGCTGTACCTCTGGGTGAGTTCTGTGCTGGTTGCTCTGTTACAGGGACAGATGCTCTGCACTGAGTAAGCCAGGGCTGTGTGGCTGTATTTCTTGCTTCACATATGGGCAGTCAGACCCAGAGACACCTGAGTACCTTCCCCCTGCCTGGTATTTCTGTGTCTCCCCCTGCACAGTCCAATTCCAGTAACTGCTACAAGCATCCTGTTCAGAACATGCTTTCTGCTTGTTTAACTAGTTGTCACTAGTGGTGTCCCCAGGGCTCAGTGTTGGGTCCAGTCCTGTTCAATATCTTCATTGACACCTTGATGAGGGAACAGCACCCACCCTCAGCAAGTGCTGATGATCCAGAGCTGGGAGGGGTGGCTGACAGGCAGGACACTGTGCTGCCATCCAGAGACCTGGCCAGGCTGGAGAGCTGGGCAGGGAGAGACCAGATGAGGGTCACCAAAAGCAAGTGGAGAGTCTGGCACCTGGGGAGGAACAACTGCTGGAATCAGGACAGGCTGGGGGGGAGCTGCTGGAGAGGAGCTCTGTGGAGAAGGACCTGGGGGTGCTGGTGGGTGACAGGGTGGCCATGAGCCAGCAGTGTGCCCTGGGGCTGAGAGAGACAATGGGATCCTGGGGGGCATCAGGAGGAGTGTGGGCAGCAGGTGACAGGAGGGGATCCTCCCCCTCTGCTCTGCCCTGCTCAGGCCCCACCTGGAGTGTTGTGTCCAGTGCTGGGCTCCCTGGGATAAAAAGGACAGGGATCTCCTGGAGAGAGTCCAGAGAAGGGCTACAGAGATGCTGAAGGGCCTGGAGCATCTCCCCTGTGAGGAAAGGCTGAGAGAGCTGGGGCTGTTCAGCCTGGAGAGAAGAAGACTGAGGGGGGACCTGATCAATGGTTATCAATATCTTAAGCATGGGGTGCAGGGGGAATTGGCCAGCCCCTTTTCAGTGTCTGTGGGGACAGGACAAGGGGCAATGGCTGCAAGTTGGAGCACAGGAAGTTCCCCACCAACCTGGGGAGGAACTTTTCCCCAGTGAGGGTGCCAGAGCCCTGGGACAGGCTGCCCAGGGGGTGTGGAGTCTCCTTCTCTGGAGAGATTCCAGCCCCGTCTGGACACCGACCTGTGCAGTATGAGCTGGGGAGCTGCTTTGGCAGGGGGTTGGACCCCAGGAGTTCTCCAGGGCTCTGCCAACCCCTACAACTCTGTGATTCTGTGAACCAAGTTTCAGGGCAGAAGAAATATTTCCCTTGGTGAAATTCAAGGCCACTTGTGATGCTTCCTGCAGGAATTTTTAAAAAAAGCCCCAAAACCCCAACATCACAACCCCAAAACCCAAAACAAAACTCAGAAGGAGAAAGAGAGGCACAAGCACTTTTTTAAATCCATCCTGCTGCAGCTCCTCATGCAGGCAGCAGCTTGGGTCTTGTGTTTAGCCCTCTTTAGGTTGGAGTTACTGTCTGCCTCCATACCCTTTGTGCAGTGCCAGGTTACCTGGGGCACAGGTAGCTGAAAGTCCTCCTCAGTGTCCTCTGAACTGGGTGTGCTGCAGGACAGGGAGGGGACACAGATGGAATGTCATCTCATGTTGCTGTGGTCCTTCATGATCAAGAGAACCTCCCTACAAATGCCTGGATTCCTGTAGAGGGTCCTTGTGGCTGCTTTCATCCCAGAAAGATGAATCTCTGAGCTTTTGTTTTTAAAATTGTTATTAAAGGTGGGTCAGAGCTGGAAACCTGGCTGTACTCTGGACCTTGATATGCAGGAGAAGCAGCCTCAGTAGCTGAGAGCACAGGGAAGTGTTCTTGGGAAAACAAACAATGCTGAGATTATGACAGGAAGCAAGGACTCTGAGCTTGGGCTCATGATTGCTGTGAAGAGCAGGGTCCAGCAGCTCTGAAGCCATTCATGGGTGAGAACTGGCTGCAGGTCTTACCAGGTAGAAGAGACTATAATTGGGCTTGAGATCAGCAGCACTTGCCAGTTATACTGACTAGTAAGCTGAGAGAGACTCACAAATAAACTCAGAACATGCCTGACAGTCAGAACTCCTGCTTGGCAAGGCTCCAGACTTGGAGTAAACAGCAACTTTCTCCTTCCCCAACCCCCCCCCCCTCCCTGCTCTCCCTAATTCCATCCCAAATGGGCCCCCTGCTGACACTGTCCCTGCCCACTGCTGAACAACAGGGAGCTGGCAGGTTTGCTTCTCCTTTAGAATATGCAGATTGCTGTACCACTGAGATGTCCTGTGCTGCAAGGAAGTCGTTAAGGATCTGCTTTATGCTGAGCATTGCTGGAGTGAGCTGGGAAGGCTTGAAGGATGACTTAATTAAGCATTCTCCTTGCTAAGCTGAGGAAGGAGAAAAGCTTTAATAAGGCTGGTTTGTGGGGGTGGTGTGGGTTTTTGTTTTCCCTCCAGCTCTCTCCTCTTCCTAGGATCTCTCTCTCTCTCCTCTTCCTAGGATCTCTCTCTCTCTCTCCTCTTCCTAGGATCTCTCTCTCTCTCTCCTCTTCCTAGGATCTCTCTCTCTCTCTCCTCTTCCTAGGATCTCTCTCTCTCTCTCCTCTTCCTAGGATCTCTCTCTCTCTCTCCTCTTCCTAGGATCTCTCTCTCTCTCTCCTCTTCCTGGGATCTCTCTCTCTCTCTCCTCTTCCTAGGATCTCTCTCTCTCTCTCCTCTTCCTGGGATCTCTCTCTCTCTCCTCTTCCTAGGATCTCTCTCTCTCTCCTCTTCCTAGGATCTCTCTCTCTCTCCTCTTCCTAGGATCTCTCTCTCTCTCCTCTTCCTAGGATCTCTCTCTTTCTCCTCTTCCTAGGATATCTCTCTCTCTCCTCTTCCTAGGATCTCTCTCTCTCTCTCTCCTCTTCCTAGGATCTCTCTCTCTCTCTCCTCTTCCTAGGATCTCTCTCTCTCTCTCCTCTTCCTAGGATCTCTCTCTCTCTCCTCTTCCCAGGATCTCTCTCTCTCTCCTCTTCCCAGGATCTCTCTCTCTCTCCTCTTCCCAGGATCTCTCTCTCTCTCCTCTTCCCAGGGTCTCTCTCTCTCCTCTTCCCAGGGTCTTTCTCTCTCTCTCTCCTCTTCCCAGGGTCTCTCTCTTCTCAGAGGAGTTGCACAGTCCATGTTAGCTGTGATACCTCTCTGGAAGGTTGGTAGGCTCTGGTCTCCTCTAGAAGCTGTTAGTGGAGGAATGGCTGCTTGCCTGTGCTTAGGGGTGCTGTGACATGTTTCCCTCCTCCTGCTCAGCCAGATACACATCCCTAGCCCAGAAGCAGCTTTGCCCAGACTCCACACTCTGCCCTGGGCTCCGAGCTGAGCCCATGGTGTGAAAGGGGAAGGAGGGGGACCCGTGCAGCCCCTCAGTGCCTCACTGTGCCCATCCTCAAGGCATCAGTGACACGCTGCTCTCCAGACACAGCACTGCCAGGGCCCAGCTGCTCTGAGCCAGCACCTAAGGCCTGGGCTTCCCCTTCACGTGCCCAAACAGGCTGCTCCCCACTCAGGTAGGAAGCAGCAGGTTCCTGGGTGCATTCCCAGCTGCCTGCCAGAGGCCACCCAGCGCTCTTGCCCTGGCAAGGCCAGGCTGAGCCCCCTCTGAACACAGTTTTCAAAGCTCTTGCCAGCAGCAGGAAGATAAAACATGCTGCTGTTCCAAATAAGCAGAGAGTGAAAAGGATGCTGGGCTCTTTTCATCCCCCTGATAATTCTTGATTTATCATGCAGGTAGAGTTTAAAGAGAATGGTCTATGTGAAGATGTGAATCTCTGTAAGGAGAAAGTTTTCCTCTTGCAGAGTGTGTGAAGTTCCTGGCCTTTGCTTCCAGCAGCAAGGAGACACAGGGTTATTTTAAGAATCTCTTTTTATGAAGTATCAGTTTTAAAGTCTCCTTTCTCCACCCTTTGTGTTTAAGTTGTGATAAGCTGTATGAACTGTGAGGAAAAAATGTTTTGTTATCTTGATGGGCAAAAAGGCAAACTGGATAAACCCACATCCAAGTAGGTAGTGACCAAACTGCATTTTGGATGGGAGCTGGCTGCTGGTGCCTGGGATCAGACCACAGCCTGGTTGTGCTGGTAAACTGAGGCTCAGAAGTCCCCAGTGCTGCTTCTGGTCCTGCTGCTTCTGGTCTTTGCCCCTGACATTGCAGAAGGTGGTCAGCAACTCTCCCCAGGCAGAACTGGCCCTCTGGTTGGGAGCTCCCAACTTGTGCTCTGAATGAGCAGAAGAAATCTATTTCAGCCTTAAATCAGGGGATTTAAAGCATTGGGCCTTACACAGCAACATGAAAGGCCACTTCCCACACCCTGCTGTGTGTGCTTGTTCTCCCTGTGCAGTGTGTTAAGTTTGGGGAGCTGGAGCCACACCTGTATGAGGAGGTGTGTATCTGCTTGGCCTTGGAGGACCCTGCCACCTCCAGAGAGCCAGGGGTGGGGTTCCTCTGCCTGCTTATTTCAGAGGTGCTCTGTGATCTGAGTCGCTGTGGGATGAAGGCCAGTGGTGGGCTGGCTGCTGTACCCCTGTATCCTGCCCACACTGGGGTCACTGGATGTGGGGTCCCTGTGCCTTGCTGCTTCAGTGTGGCACTGCTCTGACAGCTCTGCCACCAGGATCAGGTATCAGAGCCAAGAATAACCTTCAGAGCAGATGGGAGCTGGAGTGCACCAGGAGAAAACTCAGTTGTGAAGGGAAAAAACCCCCTTCAGATGATGGTGTGAGGCATGCCCCAGGGCCTGGCATCTTCCACATGGGGACTTTCTGGTTTATTCCAGAGATGCTACTATGTTTGAGTGAAGCTGCAGATTTTTAGGTGCTCATGCCCTGGGGAGAGGCACTCTCCTGACTGCAGGAGGGTGCTTTTCCTGCTCAGGAGCAGCGACACGGAGCAGCTGATGGGATCAGAGCTGCGTTGCTGCTTGGATGGCACCATGGGTTGCCATGGCTGACAGCAGGGCAACAGCACATTGCACATAGAGGAAGGATGTTGATGGTTGTCAGCACCAAGAGCTGGGAGATCCTAATGAGGGCTTTGGGCCTGGGGAGAGCTGCTTTGGGCTGAAGGTGCAGGGAGTGCCTTGGCACTGCCGTGACCGGCTTTGCAGAGCTGCAGTTACTTCCAGTAAGGGCAGACGTGACCTTCACGTGCCTCTCCCACTACCCACCCTGCTTTATCATGGCCCTGCTGATTTGACAGAATGCTGAGTATTGTTGACATGAAAGTTATCTGAGCTCTTGAAGGACTGGGAGCTGTTGTAAGGATCAGTTTCAGCCCAGGCTTGCAGGATGAAGTCCTTTCTGAGTCAGAAGAGTGGTGAAGAGTTCATCCTTCCTTTCACCTTCCCATAACTGTCCCTTTTGTGAGACCTCCTGCTCTCAGAATGAGCTGGTTCGTTGCTTTGTCTGGGCACTGTTTTAAGGGAGGTTTTTAGAAATTCTTGGGAAGAGCTCTGCTTTCTGTTCCTCTTTTTTGCTTCTGGATCCTTGTCCTACTGGAGAGTTGAGCACACTTAACAGATCCTCCTTCCATCGCCTCGCCTTCAGGGTGGTAGTGCATGTCATCAGCATTCAGGCTCTCTGGAGTTGAGACTTGTTCAAGATCCCTGGAGAATTCATCCTGCTGCTGAGCTGGCTGTCTGTTGTACAGGCAGTGCCTGGAACTCACTGTGGATCCTTTGCAGAGCTGAGCATCATGGCAAATTGACTTGTAAAGAGAGAGGAGCAAAGAGTGTGAGTGCAGATCTCTGATGGGGATGGAAGCTCATGGAGCTTGATGAGGAGTAGCACATCTGCTCCTTGCACCTTGCTCTGAATCTGAGTGTCCGTTGTGCCTGTGGTGGGGTTGTCCCTGGAGCACCTGGCCAGAGCCTGTGCAGGCATTTGGACATGGGCATCTCTGAGCTCCTGTGTGCTGCTTTGCAGCTGTCTTGGCAGTGAGTCACCTGAGGCACCAACAGCTGGGTGTCCCCAGGAGGTGTCCCCAACCAGCAGGATGAGGAGTGAGGGAATGGCTGCTGGCAGAGGCACTTCTGGGGATGGCAGGGACCTGGTACCCTGGTTAGGTCACTTTCTGAAGGCACATCCCCATGGAGGGCCACAGCCTGTCGATCACCTCCTGGGGGGCCCAGGATGTCACTGCAGAGAGGCAGTTCCTCATGGACTGGTTGGAGCAAAGAGCACTTCTGGAGAGCTGCTGTTGCAGGAGGTTTTCACCCTTTTGCTGAGCTAGGCTCCAAACACAGGAGCACGGGCTCTTGCAGCATGCCCCTGTGGGGTGAGATGTGTCATATCCTTCCAACTGCCAAGTCCCAGCTTCCCTCCTACTGCTCACAGGGGCACCTGGGTGAGATGTGGGCCAAAGCACTACCAGGAAGGCATCCCACCTCCTGCAGCAGGCATGAAAAGTCTCTTCAGGGCCTTTCCCTGCACTGTGCACACTGGGCCAGCTTTCCAGGCTGCTCCCTGTGAAGCTGATGGTTTGATGGCTGCTTTTGAGGAGCACTCTTCTCATGGGTGGGGGGTTATCTCAATACAGTGCTGCTGCTTCAGAGCCTGCCTTTAACAAGGGCTGAACTGGCAGGAGCTGTGCTTTAAGTGCATGCTTCTTCCCCATCCCTTGTGCACTGGTGAAAACCTTACCTGCTGGTTTAGTGCCTGCGTGCTGCTTGCCTGCAGCCCTGCTAGAGATGGGGGCAGGAAGGGGCAAGCTGGGGAAGAAGCAGCAACAGTTCTTCATGCAAGAAAGCAGCTTAAACAAATTTTTAAAGCCATGGTTAAACATTAACTGTTAATTATGGTTTTAATGCAGAGTAAAGGTGCCTGTGATTATCAGTGACCTGCGACCTGGCATGTTGCTTACAGTAAATCCATGCCTTGTCCTCCTGAAGCTTGAGTTAAAATAGCTGGTACCTACAGAGCACTGCCCAGACTTCAAAGCCCCATGTGCCTTGCTGGTTTGCAGGGTTGAGCTGCTGCCAAGAGAGTGAAACAACTCTTGGAGCAGAGTCCTGACCAGAGCAAGCTGCTGTACCTGCTGGAGCAGTGAGCACTTTGAACACGCTCCAGCCCTGCGTCTTCAGGCCGTGTGTTTCCCTTCCACTCCTCTTGATGGTGCAGCCATTAGGTGGGAATGAAAGAGATGCACTGATCAAACACTCCTGGAAAGGGCTTTAGGCTTTCAGTTTGAATATTTTATTCTTTTTAATTAGCTCCATGTAAAGACTTGATTGCTTCAAATGGCAGCTGTGAAACCAGAAGATTTATGGTTTGATCCTTTGTTTTGTGGTGCCTGGGAAGTCTCTGTAGCTGTGGGTATATCCCCAGCTCAACACCCCAAACCACAGCAAATGGGCAGTGGAGACATGGAGTGATTGCCTCCTAAGAATGCCTGCCAGGGACATGTAAAGTGGAGTGCTGCATGGGGATAACACCAGGCTGACAGGAGAGAGGAGAAGCCAGTTGCACTTCAGCAGGAGCAAAGCAGCTTTCCTCAATAAGGTGCAGAACACATCCAGTATAGTGACTGTTTCTATCCCCTGCTGTAGAAACCCTTTTTCCTCATCCCAGTTGCTATGACTTTATGCTGTGAACTGGAGAAAAGATGTGAGCGTTTCTATCTCTGGTTCAATTCCAAAGAGAAGAGATCAGCTGGAGTGTCCTTTCTGGTTTCAGACCCTTCCTCTGCCCCTTCTCCTGGTCAGAGGAGACACTGGGACGTGCTGCTGCCTGGAAGCTGCATGTGGCTATCTGGTGTTACAGGGAACCCTGTTACCCCTCTGTTTGGGAAGGTTTGGCAGTAGCCAGCAGCCTGTAAGCTGTGACTGTAACATGGGACATGGTGTATGGAAGAACCAGGACTGGGATCTTGCATCTGGGTTTGTGCTGGGTGAGAAATCCTTACTGGTCTGCTGCTGCTTGACTGGTTTGTGCTTATCCAAAACCCTAAACCAGGGCAGCCCTTGAGAGGGGCACATTGTCCTGAATCAGGCTGGTGGCTTTCTGGCAAGGTGACATTTGAGTCACGGGGTTTGTGTGGCTCTGAGCATGCTGACCAAATAAAACCCAGCTTCTTCAGGCTCACTGGAGGAGGAAGAGCAATCTGGCCAACCTCATAGCTAGCCCTGCTCTGAGCAGGCAGTTGGGCTGCAGCCCTGTTCCTTGCAGGCCTGATTATCCTTTGGTGCCTTTCAAGGATCTGTAATGAGTGAGGTGTGTATTGTGAGCATCATGTGATGATTCATCTTCTCATCCCTAGCCTGTAAAGCATGTCTTTTCTCACAATTGCTGCTTTTTCTCCTCCTCCTGGCTAGCAGCATGTAAGCAGATATCCCCAGAGGAGCAGGCTTCCCCATCTTGCTACTGGTAATGTGATTTATGTCTGGGCTGGAGCAAGCTGTGGTGGCCACAGCTGCTGAGGGGATAGCAGAAAGCAGTTTGAGCTCCTGGTGTTCTTGAGCTGAGAGAAGATAGTGCATCTCTTGAACTCTACCTCCTTTGATCCTCCTGTGGGACACAGATAATGGGCTGTCTTGTGGAAGGATTCCCAAAGTTTCTACTGAGGTTTTTTTATCTTCTTTTTCTTTGCCATTCATCCTATGGATGATGGAGGGACAAGGCTGGTTCCAGCTGCACTCTGATAGATTGAGGGAACACCCTCTGTGTTGGTGTTCCTCTCTGAGTATCTTGGTGCCAGTTGCTGCAGCATCATGAGCAGCAGGATGTTGAAATGTCCCTGGAAGTGTTTAAGGCCGGGTTGGGTGAGGCCCTGGGCGGCCTGGTTTAGTGGAGGGTGTCCTTGCCCATGGCAGGGGGTTGGAACTAGATAGTAGAATCCTAGCATGGCATGGGTTGGAAGGGACCCCAAGGGTCCCAGAGCTCCAACCCCCTGCCACAGGCAGGGACACCAACCTCAGGCCTGGAGCTACACAAGGTTGCCCAGGGCCCCATCCAACCTGGCCTGGAACACCCCCAGACATGGGGCACCCACCCCCTCTCTGGGCAGCCTGTTCCAGCCCCTCACCACTCTCTCTGTAAAGAACTTCCCCCTAATATCCAATCTAACCCTTCCTTCCTTTAGCTTTAATCCATCCCCCTTGTCCTGCCAGTGTCTGTCCTTTGAACAAGCTGATTCCCCTCCTGTGTCTCTGCTCCCTTCAGGGACTGGCAGGCTGCAATGAGGTCCCCCCACAGCCTTCTCTTCTCCAGGCTGATCTTTGTGGTCCCTTCCAACCCACAGCAGTCTATGATCCTATAAAAGCAGTGTGAATGTGTGCTGTGAGTCTTACCCTGTGTGCTTGGTGGCTTTGAGGACAAGAGGGACCTCCATGGCAGATCTCACAGTGTTTGACCAGCACTTAAAAACCAACTCAAGCAGCTTACAACAGCCAGGGTGGGGAAGGTGCTGGTTCTGTTTGGAGGGAGAGGCAGAGGGAAGGACTGGGAGAGGTGCTGAAGGAGCAGGTGGGCTTTGGGCAGCAAGGTTGGGGTAGCCATGTAGAAGGTGAGGCAAGTGACCCAAGTCCTGACCCTCTGAAACACTGAGAAGAGGGTGGGAAACATCACAGCTTAGAAACTCTTCTGGTATCTATCCAGAGAAAACGTGCCCAGAACCTAGGCACTGATTTCCTTCTAGGGAAGCTCTCATGACCCTAAAGAGAGGTGGGGGTGGGGTGGGGGCTGTGGACAAGAGAAAGGGGCTTCACTGAGTCTGTCACCATTGCTGTGCACTGGAACTCAGGATTGGTGAGGACCCAGCTGCAGGTGAGAGGGATGGAGCAGGGGGACCTACAGAGAACAGCACACTGGTGGCCCACAGTGACACAGCTCTGCCCTGCAGACAGGAAGGAGATGTGGTCAAGGGGGGAGAGGCTGTAGAAATCTCGGGTGAGGACAACAGCAGGTCCTCTAGAAGACACAGGATTGATCTGGGACTAAGCTGGGAGGGGTGGCTGACAGGCAGGACACTGCGCTGCCATCCAGAGCCCTGGCCAGGCTGGAGAGCTGGGCAGGGAGAGACCAGATGGGATTCAACAACAGCAAGTGGAGAGTCTGGCACCTGGGGAGGAACAACTGCTGGAATCAGGACAGGCTGGGGGTGACCTGCTGGAGAGGAGCTCTGTGGAGAAGGACCTGGGGGTGCTGGTGGGTGACAGGGTGGCCATGAGCCAGCAGTGTGCCCTGGGGCTGAGAGAGACAATGGGATCCTGGGGGCATCAGGAGGAGTGTGGGCAGCAGGTCACAGGAGGGGATCCTCCCCCTCTGCTCTGCCCTGCTCAGGCCCCACCTGGAGTGTTGTGTCCAGTGCTGGGCTCCCTGGGATAAAAAGGACAGGGATCTCCTGGAGAGAGTCCAGAGAAGGGCTATGGAGATGCTGAAGGGCCTGGAGCATCTCCCCTGTGAGGAAAGGCTGAGAGAGCTGGGGCTGTTCAGCCTGGAGAGAAGACTGAGGGGGGACCTAATCAATGGTTATCAATATCTGAAGGATGGGCTGCAGGGGGAATTGGCCAGCCCCTTTTCAGTGTCTGTGGGGACAGGACAAGGGGCAATGGCTGCAAGTTGGAGCAGAGGAAGAACTTTTCCCCAGTGAGGGTGCCAGAGCCCTGGGACAGGCTGCCCAGGGGGTGTGGAGTCTCCTTCTCTGGAGAGATTCCAGCCCCGTCTGGACACCGACCTGTGCAGTATGAGCTGGGGAGCTGCTTTGGCAGGGGGTTGGACCCCAGGAGCTCTCCAGGGCCCTGCCAACCCCTACAGCTCTGTGATTCTGTGATCTGAAGGCAAAGTGTAAGTATCCAGGCACTGGGCTTCCCAGGACTGGGTTGGAAAAGCATGAGTGATGGGTAGCAGGGATGACCCTTCACAGGAGGGCCTGAGGAACGTTTCCCTAAGGTGGACTCACCAGCTTTGAGCTCTTGTCACCTAACAAGCTGCTTCCTCCCAGTCTTGCATGGGGAAGTTGTATGAACTAGATCACTGCAGTCCTTCCCCCTGGGTTCATCTGCAGAATTCGGGCAACTCTTGGGCACAAAGCAGATGAGTGCTGGTAACTCCTGACCTTTTCATGCTCAGATGGCATAAAATGTGTGGGTGGTCCCTGTGGGAATGCTGACTGGGGTGTTTTGTTATCCTAGGACCTTTCCTGCCGATGGAAGAGTTGTTCTTGGACAGGAAGACCTCCCTCTGGGCACACAGAGGTCTTGGCCTCACCTCTGGGTTTTGGGAAGGGGAACGAGAGCACCGTCTTGTTTGGGGAGCATGGGGTGGAGGTGCTGTGTTTTACACACACCTCAGTTTTCCTCAAGTTGGTTTTGTTTGCTGTGTTCTGTGGGTGTTTTCTGGGAGAAACAAGTCCTGCTGCTGGAGAGGAGGAAGAGGAGGAAGAGGAGGAAGAGGAAGAGTGCCTGCTCTTCTACCTTGCACACACTTGAAGAAAGCTCTCCTGACATCTCTGCAGGTTCTGAGCTGCTTTCAGGGGGGCTCTCAGTGGGAGCAGGGTGCTGTGAAGTTCTGTATTGTTTATACAGGTGGTTCTTTAAAAAACTTGTTTGATACTGGTTTTGTTCTGAGAAAATAAACCAGCCTGAGCAGTCATTCTGGGAGGACTTGTGCCAGTTTATTGTGCAAGGGTGATTAATGTCTGTCTCAGTGCAAGGAGCTGGAGTTTGGAAATAGGGTCTGGTTGGCTGCTGCTCCCTTCTTGGGCAACAGCCTGTTCAGCTCTTCGCTTTGGCTGACTGTTGATAGGAGCATTGATACCCAATTTGGGGGTCAGAAGGCCAGCTCTGTCCCTTGCAGCTGACTCCCATAGCTTTGATGGGCTTGGTTTCCTTTGGGACCCAAATCCCTGTGGTGCTCCCCATGTTTCTCTGAAGGCACCCCTTTGTGGTGGGGCTGAGGCAAATGCACCCCAAATGCTTCCCAGTGAGATGGGAGCAGGTGAGTGCACAGCTAGCCAGGAGCCTGGTGACATGGAGCAGTGTTCCTGTGGCATGGCCCTGCCTGTGTTTGCCCAGACAGGTCGTGTCTCCTAACCATGAGCCAGTGCCTTCTGCCCTGCTGGGCAGGGAGGGCTCTGTGTGCTCACCAC
The DNA here is from genome assembly GCA_022605575.1 of Laterallus jamaicensis coturniculus. Classification (NCBI taxonomy): domain Eukaryota; kingdom Metazoa; phylum Chordata; class Aves; order Gruiformes; family Rallidae; genus Laterallus; species Laterallus jamaicensis. The sequence continues at coordinate 10,019,132 of JAKCOX010000025.1, forward strand.
AGGATCCAAGGTGGTTCCAAGTGTTCTTGTTCTGCCCCTGTCTTTATGGCTTCTGGATTCCTACCACCATGGTGCCTTAGGACAAAGCTCCCTCTTGGTGGGATACTGTGAAGAGGAGGAACATACCCCAAAAGGTGAGGGGAGCCTCAGGTTGGCAGCACCTTGCAGGCACCACTGCTTCTCCATGTGTTCTAGTCCCTGTGCTGCAGGAGAAGGGGGTCAGGGGAGGTCAGGTCCTGCTGCACTGCTGCCTTTGGTGACCCCAGGCCTGAAGGGACTGCAGGGTTTGGATTTCAACACCCTGAGAATGATCCAGCAGTGAGGCTTTTCCCCAGATCTGCTGCTTTCCCAGAGACTCCAGAGCCTTTCCGATGATCCCAAAGGAAGACATGGAGTGCCATGGTAGGAATCCCTTCAGCCCTGTGTGTCTGGGGGGTTGTGTCCTGATGGATAGCGTGCCCTGGAATGGGAATGTGTGTGGAGGGCTGTCAGCAAGGCTTTTAACCGAGGGGGTGGGCAGCCTGTATCCCTGCTTTGTGGAATGGACTGTCTGTCTGGGCTCCCACCTTTCCAAGGAGCTTCTTGGGCCTCTGCAGGTCTTAGGGCCGGGGGTCTGAGCTGTCCTCCCTGCTTGGCACCGCTGGTTTTGGGGTGGTAACTGAGGGGAGGTGGGTGCCTGGGCGAGTCCTTCCCGGCCGACACTAGATGGCAATGCCTCCCTCACGATGCTGCACCGGAGGGCTCCTTCCCGGTGGGATTCCAGTCGGGATCTCTGTCCTCTTCTACCCACATTGTTCCGGTGGCTTCCTCTGAAGGGAAGCTGATGCCTCTCCCCTCTGAGGGGCCGAGAACTCTGTGCCCCTTCGCTGTGGGGCTGGCATAGCCCCAAAGGTGTAGATGGAGCCGAGCTTTCCAGCTGGGGAGAGCCGTGCCTTGCTGGAGCTCCTCGGGCCTGTGCCGGCGTGGAGCCCATGGCGGGCCCTGCCGAGGCAGCACAGCCAGGACTCCGGGTGGATAGGCCTCACTCCTGTGAAACAGGGACCCCTGTGCTGGCAGGGCGGCTTGCTGAGGCCTGGGAAGGAGCTTGTCAGGCTCTGGAAGAGCTGCTGCTCTGGCTGTTCACCGTGTGATCCCTGAGCTGTCACCCGGGCCCGTGTGTGACCTGGAGCCTGGCTCCGGGTCAGTGCCCAAGCAGGGGCCTATGAGGAGCTTCCTGGGGCTGACTTGGCTGCTGAATAACAGCCAGAAATGACTCCTGACCTTTTTATATTCCTCCCTTGAACAGCAGTAATAATTTTGGCCTCTGGGCAAAATCAGAGATGTGTTTGGGCCTTGACTTGGCATTAAAACAGAACAACGAGTCTCTGAGCCAAGCAGACAGGAATCCCTGCAGAGGGTCGTGCTCTGGGACTGTCAGTCAAAATATGCAGCTCAAGAAGTTTGCTACTGGAATATTTTCTTATTTTTTTGGCCCAAATCCCTTGGTGTCTGCCCCCCCCCCCTACACACCCCTTCCTGAAATAGTTTGACAAACATCTTTGGTCTGTTCCCTGTAGAAACTGTTCCAAAGGTTGATTGCAGCTCAAGAGTGTCTTGTATTTCCAGTTTGGGTTTATCCAATATCAGCTGGTGGCTCCTGAGCTCTGCTGAGTTGTTTGCACAATTAAAATAATTAAAATATTCCCTGATTCCCTGTGCTGTTTTCCTGCATGGGTGTTTCACCAGGGTGCCACATACCCTCAGCCCATCATGGCCCTGTGGGACAAGTCTCCTAGCTTGTTGCCACCCTTGCATTCCTCCTCCCTGCCCATAAACCCCCCCAGCCCTGTGACTGCACTGGATGCCTGTCCTGAGACCCTGGGGAGGTTAGGTAGGTGGGTGGTGATGTCCCCACTGTGTCCAGGGCAGGGCTGAGATCATGCTCAGGTACCCAAAGCCAGGGGCAGGAGGGATGGATGGCAGAGCTGACAGTGGGGCACAGTGTCCAGAGGACATGTGGGAGCCCCTGGGTGGGATGGGGACCTGCAAGGTGCTCTGGGGTTTGTCACCTCCTGTTACAGCCAGGGCTGAGCCTGGGGCTGGTCACTAGTCTCCTCCCACTGCACAGAGGGTTGGGGTGGGGGATGCAGCTTCCTGCAACACGTGGGCTTGGTGCCACCAGCTCAGCCTGGGCGGGTGCCTTGCCACCCTCCACCTCAGCCAGGGGCAGCCCTGCTGGCGTCCCTTGGGCTGGATGCCTGGGGGCTCCTGCCACCCGCAGTGTCCCCTCTGCCTTAAACCGCACGAGCAGGACCCTGGAGCCCCTTGCTGGGCATCCCAGGATGGGACAGGGGACTCACCCCTTATTGCAATGGGTCTCTCTGAAAGTCATCAGCACGGAGCCCTTGCAGTGCTGCTGAGCCCAGCCAGGCAGCGAGCACCCTGGCCCCAGCGCGCTCCCCTCGCTGCCCTCTCGTTTGTGTTGGCACAGGCCAGCGAACGAAGCCAGTTTAATTGGCAGTTGTGTTAGTGGCCAGGGTGTTATGAAAAGGTTTTCTGTCTCCTCTCTAAGTTCCCCTGAATATGTTTTCACTCTTAATATAATATTCACTTCATTATTAGCTGAAAGAGGCTCTTTTTCAGAGAGGGTTGGGGTTTTTCTCCCCCCCCCCCCCCCTTCTTCTAAAAATACATTAAATGGCCCCTTCATGCAGCGCTGCGCTGAGGGCTGGGATTGTCTGCTGGAGAGGAAGTGAGAAACCCGATGGTAAATGGGATTTACACAGAAATTCCTTTCTTCTCCAGCACCCCAGTGTGCTGGCAGCACTGGCTGCGGCCCGGCAGCGTGCTGCGGGGGCTGCTGTGGGTGATGGAGGCAGCTGATGCTTACAGGGCCATGGGGGTACTCTGTCTGTACCCCACATGTGGTGTAGCTGCTAAGGGGGGCTTCATTCCCCACCACCCCCCCCCAGCAGAGCTGTGGCACCTGGCAGCCTGGACTGGTGTTTCCATGGCTCATGCTGATGAAGATGTTACCAGTATCTGCAAGGTTTTGGAGGCCTGTTCTCTGTTGGGTGGGTTTTGGGCATCAGGTTCAGCTGGACCCCTATGTCCTCATCTTTCTGTGCTGCTGCTGCTCTGGGCTTTGCAAAGCCAGTAAGGTTTTATCCCCAGCCTGTCAGCTGCCAGAGCAGAGAGCTGCTCCCTGGTGCAGTATCGCCCACAGAGCATCCAGCCTGGCTTGGTCCTGGGAAAAAAAGCTCTGCTTCCCTCTGCCTGAGCACTCAGAGGGTGCCCCCAGCACAGGACAGCTCTTCTTTTTGGTGGTTGGACACATTCTAGGGGGTTTGCATGGCTGTTGCCCCTGGGGGATCCTGCAGCTGGGGCTGCCCTTGGGCTTGTGCCTCCCCACAGCCCCGCTCCAGGAGCTGCTGGCTTTTGGGGCAGCACTTGTGCTGGTGCGAGGGGTGCTGGGAGCCCTCAGGACCCCCGGATCCCTGCCCTGTCCCTCAAGGAGCTGCTGTGAAAACCCAGAGGAGCTTGAAACATGGTTTCCTTCTCCCTCAATGCAGTGTACACCACCCCCCCCCCCCTCGGCGTGGCAGGCAGTGGTCTGGGGACGCCTCCCTCCTGCTCTGCTGCCACCATTCCTCAGCATCCTGTGAAACGCATTAGGGCTGGTGCCATGTGCTGATGAGTATTCAAGACCTGGCCCTAATTGAGAACAATTAGCAGTTGTTTCAGTGAGCATATGTCTGTTTGCTGTGGCTCTTGGGGCCAAGCACTGACTGGCAGCTGACACAAGCATCCCCATCCGGAGCAAGGACCACAGCCAGGGGAGCTCCCTGGGTGCAGCTCCCAGTTAAAGATGCTCTTGGGACAAGTCCAGCTTGTGCTGGACTGAGCATCCCCACTCCTCAGCTGGCCCTGCCTGTCCCCTACAGCGTGGTGGCTGTCCCCACTGTGGACAGGAGCAGGTCCCTGCCTGTGCTCAGGTTGGACTGTGGAGAGAAGCCAGCTCTCTGCTGCTCTGGTCCCACTGGGGGTGCTGAGCTGGGGCACAGGGGGATCAGGCAGCCCGGCTTGGGGGGACACAGACACTCTAGGAGCCGGGCACCCTGAGGTCTGGAGTTGGAGGGGCTGAAGAGGAAGATGGCCCAGCTGCTGGGGACCCGTCTGGGTTTCCATGGCCTCACAGTTTCCTGTGCTGGAGACTGCAGTGAGGGTGGAAAATGCAGCAGCCAGGAGGGGAGAGAGGGTGGGAGGGGGGAGTGGGGCCAGCAGGGGAGGGGTGGATTTGCTTTGCCAGCATGTTTGGGATATTGTGTGCCCACCAGTACAGAGCATGGGCTCTGCCCAATGGGAGTTGGGGGGGACACGGACATGGTCTGCACCAACCCCCCTGGGGCCTTGTGGGGCAGATCAGGACAGGGGTTTGGTGGGGGGCAAAGCAGCACCCCAGGCAGAGCACTGGGATGGGACAGGGTGAGCCAGCAACCCTGCGGGGCTCCTGGAGCTGGGGATGCTTGGGGGGTCCAGGGGGCTTCGCCCAGCCAGGGAGCACGGGGTTGGGCTCAGGTTTGCTCAGCTGCTGCAGCACCTGGCTGTGCATCTCAGTGGGGACAAGCCACCCTTTGCCACCTGAGGCCACCCATCCTGTCACACAGACACCCAAAACCCTGTCCCAGCGCTTCATCACTGCTGCTGGTGGGTTTGCTGGTACCTGGAGGTGTTTGTTCTCCAGGCCTGGATTTTGGAAGCTCTGAGGGCTGACAGGGACTGCCAGTTCTCCCCACCATCACCAGTGGAACTGGACAGGGTGAAAGGATTAGGGATGGGGAGGGAAAAAGGTAACTCAGGGTGGGGGGAAGGACTTCGCTGGGCCCTTCTTGCCACAACCTCCCTGCAGCTCAGGGGTCCCTGCCATTAACTTTCCAGTTCTTCCCCATCTCTCCTGTCCTGGAAGCTGCCCCCATCTCCCTGCCCTGAGGCTGTGGTCCCAGCTGGGCAGCTCCTCTCCTGCCGTCACCATGTCCCACAGAAGCAACTGTTTCACACTGGCTTGGGGGGATCCACCAGCCCCCAGGTTGCTGGAACACTTGGTCCAGCACCATGCCAGGACAAGGTGTCCTCTCCAGACACCGAGCTCCTTAGAAGGAGAGAAGAGCCCTTTGCCATTCCCCATCTCCTCCAGCAGCCCACCACCTCCCTGAGGGTTGGTGCCATCCCACCACCTGCCCCAGGACTGATGGAGGAGCCTGGGGAGGGGGGGGAAGGACCCCCTCACAGGCTTGCTGACATGTTTCCTTAGCCTGGGACTCAACGCTGTGTTGCCAGTGGGGCTGAGAGCCTTTGCTGTGGCTGCCTGACCTTCAAGGGAAGCGGGGGGAGGGTGGGGAGGAAGGGGGGAACAGGAATCCCTGAAAGATGATTTGTTTCTCTCGAGCTGTGTTCAGGCACCATCAGCCAGCCCCAAAGTGCTGACTCCTGCAGAAACAGGGGGTTGTGTTTTCCCAGGAGGAGAAGAGGGTTAGCAGGGGAGCAGCACAGAGCGGTTCTGTGTGACATACCTGTGGGTTTCCATTCCAAGGTGCCCTCTCAAGCTCTCACTGCCGTGATGTCACTGATGGGCCTAAAGCAGAACTGCCCTGTCCTGTGGGAATATGTTTTGGAAAAGGGAAGGAGCAGCTGGCTCTGCTCTCCTTGAACTTTGCCTTCTCAAGTATTTCCATGAAAGCTTGCAAACTGGGATGTTTACAGGCTGGAAGCTGGACCCACCAGTGCTGCTCCAGTGGGATGTGCAGAGCCAGGCTCCCTGCCTGCACCCATCAGTGCTGCCTTGGAGGGATGGGGTGGCTGCAGGGGCTGGGGTGATCCAGGCAGGGCTGCAGGAGAGGGTGAGGAAGTCGCCTTGCTGGTCTGGAGCACACTCAGGTCACCCCAGGTTTGATCCTTTGCTGGTTTGGATTCCCTGCACCTGACCCCTGTGTCCCCCAGGGATGGGGTGAGGGGCTGCAGGCGGGTGCCAGGCAGGTGAGGGGTGTTGTTGGCTGATTGCTCAGGGTGTAAGAGCCCCCCTGAGCATCAGAGTGCAATGAGGAGCAGAGTGACCCATCAGGAGATGCCTGTTTGGATGTGAGTTCAAACCTGTGGGCAGTGGGAGGCAGCAGGGCAGGAGAGCGCCGGGTCCATCTCAAGCAGAAAATCTATTGCCCCAAAGTCATCAGAATTTGGTGTCCTTGGAGCTGGTTTGATGGAGCATCAGCGTCTGGGCCATGGACAAATGAGGCACTAGGGTAATTTGGGGCCTTTGTCTGCAGTGGCTCTTCTCCAGAGAGGGTCAGGCAGAGGCTGAAACTTGCACAGCGGTGGCACCCTGGAAAGTGATCAGGCATTTGGCTGAGGAATGTCCCCTTGGAGGGGCTCCTCTGGCAGGGCTGGAAGCCATGGTCTCATAGCATACTGTACATGGAGCGAAGGTGAAGGGGGAGCTAGGACAAGGAGGAGGCTGCTGGTACCAGATGGTTTGTCAAGGAGTGAAGCAGCCATGGCAAGGGGCCATCAGAAAGAGGACTGTCACCTGGACATGGGCTGGTTTGGGAAAGAGGAGAAGAAATGCAGTTTCCAAGCACTGACAGACTCTGTCTGGTAACAGTGAGATCTCAGGTATGTGCAAATGCTCAACCAGAGTTTGCAGAGACAGGAGAGCTTCAGGCTGGGTTGCTCCCCCCTGCTCACTGCTCTCTCTTGCTGAAGGAGTCAAACTGACCCAAAGGCCCTGGAAGTGCTGAAATTCTGGAGCAGCCTGAGGAGCCTGTGCAGCTTGGAGACCGGTGTCCACACACAACTACCACAGCTGAGCTGAATTTGGCAACAGCCTTGGCCACAGCCCCACTGGCACAGGCACAGGGCTGCCCAAAGGGCACCCATGGGGCGCCGAGGGGTCTGCAGGGCGATGGTGCCTCCAGGCCACACCAGAGACCTTTGGTTCGGCCTCAGCACTGAGTGCCAGGCTCAGCCCCTTAAGCACTAAGTTCAAACCACCTCCAGCAGCCATCTCTGCTCCTGGGGTGCTGTGGGCTTCTTGGGGGTGCTCCTGCTTCCCAGGGATGCTTAGGCCGCGGCCCTGCTGAGGTGCAGCCCCCCCAGCTCCAAGTGGGGCAGATGTGCTTGGCCTCAGCTCCATTCAGGCCTGCCAGAGCCCCACAGGAGCTGTGCACAGGGGGTGCAGGAACGTTCTGCGGGGCCATGAGCCTGTGCAGCACTGGCTGTGGCAGCAGAAGGGCTCAGGGGTACTCCCAAATTGCCTGTGAGGAGGTTTCTCTTCCAGCCAGGTGCTGGTGGCCAGGGGCTGTGCCTGGTGTGGCAAGGCCCTTGCCAGGGGCTTGCAGCAGCTCCGAGGCTGCAGAGCTGCCTCCTGGGCTGCATGTGCTGGGCTTTTGGCTGCTCCTGGGGGGACACAGGAGGGACCTGTCACAGAGCTGGGGAGCAGGGACACCCTGGGGGCACAGCCACAGTGCCAGGCCAGGAGCCTGCTCCCTCCTGAGCTTCTCCCAGCCCCGGTGCCGCGTAGCTCAACCCCAGCCCACGTCCTGCCTGGCTCCAGCCTGCCCCGTGGTTCTCCCCTTCTCCGCTGGATCGTGTTTATTTATTTATACGGGGAATGTAATAAAACTCCAGCAGGAAACGGAGGCGATTCCCTGCCATTCCCCGCAAGCCGGGCCTGGGCCGGGGCGAACAAGGAGGCGCATTGTGCGGCGCAGGCCTGGCTGCCAGCGCCGGGCCGCACGTGGGGCGAAGAAAGGGCCGTGTGTGTGTCTGTGCCTGCGGCTCGGCCGCCCCGTGGGCCGGTGCTGGGGAAGGAGCGTCGGGGCAGAGCAGGGGTGGGGATGGAGGGGCTCCTGCGCTGGCTCAGGACATCAGCTGGGAGCCCACAGAGCCTGGTCCCAAGACGTGGCTCCTCTGCCCATCCCTGCCTGGGCGCACTGAAGGGTGATGGCGGTGCAGGCGGTGGCCCCGTGGGCTCAGCTGGCTGCTGTATGAGCTGCTCCTGCCTGAGCAGTGCTGGCTGGGATGGAGCCCCACACACACCCCCCTGCTGATGTTGCCATCAGGAGGGTCGGAGGGAATGGGACCTGCTAAGGGCCTGTCCACTCCAGGGCGGGGTGAGGGGACTGGGGGCAGGACATGGCTCCATCCAGCTCGCCCTTTGATGGGGGGTGAACCCAGCCCCCAGAAGGCCTCAAGCAGAGGTTGTGCTGTGTTCACCAGCTAACATACTGTGGGGGAGGCAGCGGGGGGGCCACCCTGGGTCCCCTCATCAGCTCTTTGCTGGCCAGGTCTCCGCTGTGCCCCAAGCTGGGCACCCTGGGGCACCCAGCTGCTTGCCATCCCCATCCCTGAGACACATGGCTGTCCGTGGTCCACATCCCCATGCCGGTCCCTCAGGCTCCCAGGGCCCTTGGGGGGGGGGGACATGCCCTGTGCCGTGTCTCTGGCCTGTGTCATGTCAGTGCTGCATTGGTGGGGGGCTGTAATGGCCTGGGGACGCCATGGCCATGGCCAGGCAGGGGGCTGGCTGGCAGCAGGACTGTGTCTCAGTTTATGGTGGCCTTGGGTGGCTGCAGCTCCCCAGCTGGACTGGGTCCCCTGCCCAGTGGCACGTGAGGACACCAGAACAGCTGCAAGTGATAGTCCCCCCCCCTGTCCCTGCCTGTAATTAGTGCCGGAATTGGGGAGAAATGTCTTTCCCCTGCTGCCTGGGCAGGATCTGTCTGTGTCGGGTTCCTCCATCTGGATCTTCACAGACTGTTCCCCAAAATCCTGCTCTGCCCACCCGGTGCCACACAGGAGCCTGGCAGGTCACTCGTGGCAGCTGCGTGGCAGGAGCATGGCCTTCATCCGGGGGGGCACACGCGTCTGCGTCACACAGGACCTTCCCAGGGGTGGGTAGGGGGGGCTTCAGGCTTGGGGTGTGCTGATGCTGGGGTGTCCCCAGGGAGAGGGTGGCCAGGGCCAGGGGGCAGCCAACCCTCTGGATGTGGGGTGGGGGCACCCAGAGCCTCACAGGGTGCCCAGCATGGGGTGGTCCCCAGATGCCCCCCCCTCCCCCCCCCCCCCCCAGGCTCGGCAGCTCATCAGGCCCCAGCACCGGCATCCCTTTGAAACTGAAGCCTCTGCCCTTTCACGCCAGCTATTCCTGTGAAATTCTTCAGGAAGGGAAAATTATCCCCCTGGATGGCTGTGGGCTGTGCCACCACCCTCCCTCCGGGCTGGCAGGGACAGCACAGGGCACTGGGATACCGGGGTACAGGGGTACCAAGGACCCAGGTTCATGCTTGGGCATGGCCAGTGGTACCCTGTCCTCCCCAAATCTATTGCCCCCACCACCTCCATCGCCCCATCCCCTGCCCTACTGTCCCCTCCTCACCTCCATTGCCCTCTCCCCAACTCCATCACCTCCTCCCCAGCTCCATCACCCCCTGCCCAGCTCTATCCCTCCTCCTCCTGCCTCTCCATCAGCCCCTCCCTCAACCCACTGCATACCCCCACCCCCAGCTCCATCACTGCTCCTCGACTCCACCACTCCCTCCCCGCCTCCATCGCCCCTTCCCCTGCTCCATCATTGCCTCCTCCTCTCCATCACCCACTCCCCAGCTCCATCATTCCCTCCCTGGCTCCCACCCCAACGGGGCTGTCCCCATCGCTGGTGCCAAGGGGGACCCCCCCAAACCCTGAGGCCCAGGGAGGACCCATCCATGGCCGGACAAGGGGGGCACCGCTGCCACCTCTCCTCTCCCAAGGCGGCATCAGGGGAGCTGTCTCCAGCCAGGGCCCTTCCTGCTTCTCTCCCCCTCTCCTGGCTGAGGCTCCAGCACAGGTCTGCAAGTGCCGTTGCCGGGAAGAAAGGAAATGGGGCAACGCTGCTGCCAGGAACCACAGGCTCCCGGGCTCCTGCGATACGGCCCTGCTCCGCGGGCCTGGCTGCTCCTGGGCAGGATTCCTGTGCAGGCTCTGTGAGCCCTTTCTTCCAGCTATTGATATTGGATTCCCAGCCCAGGGCCACTTCCAAAGCCATAAATCCACCGTGTTGCTCTACCTGGTGTTGGTGTTTTCACTGTGGGGCTTCCAGCCCTGATGGGGAACTTGGCTCCCACAGATGCTGTGATGTCCCTGTCCTGGCAGCCAGCACCGTGCTGTCCCCTCCCCAGCCGCCCTGTGCACCCCATGGTGGCTCCACAGGCTGCAGGGCAGTGACAGGGCAGGACCTGGCCAAGGGTCGGGATGCTGGTGGCACCCCTTGTACCCCCAGCCCACCGCTGCGGGTGGGACGAAGCCCTGGGATGGTTCTTTGCTGTCCCCACTGCAGGCTTGGGCAGGGCTTGGACACCCCATGGGGCACCCATTGAGGGTGCTGGGGAGGGGTGGAGCTCCCCAGGGTGCCACCCCTGAGGTGTGGGGCAGAGGCTCCTCCACATTAAAAGGAGCCCCTTGACTCTGAAATTCTGCCTGTTGCTCTTGGCTGGGCTCTGACACCTCCTGCCAAGAGCAACAGTTTTACATATTAAAGCAAAATTAAATTAAAGGACATTTATTTGTGCATTTGCCCCCCCACCCCCCACCCCAATTAACCCTTTGGAGCCTGGGTTGGAAGGTGTGAGGGCACCCAGGGGGTGAGCAGAGATGGTGGAGCTGGGACCCTGGGGCCTCATCCCGCCCATGCTGGGCACCCAGAGCCGGGCTCTGACCCACTCGGGTCTTTCCAGGGGATGGTTCTGAGCTCCCTTCAGCAAATGGGTCCCCAAAGGGGAGTTTTGGTGGCAGGAGCTGGGCTTTGGGGGACCCTGGATCGGTGGCAGTACCACCTTGGGGTCCTTCACCCCACATCCTGGGTCTGGGGCCGGATGGGTTGAGGGACACCAGGGACAGGTCCTGTGGGTGCTACCTCCATCCCACCCACAGCAGGCACATCTGTGGGTGACGATTTGCCCCCAAATCTGCTCTGCAGCACAAAGTACCCCCCAAAACACCCATTCCTTAGAGCTCACCAGGAGCACCCTGGCCTTAACCTGGGGCATGAAGCCCCGTGAAGCTCCCAGGCGGATGGGTGGGTGACGGAGCTGGCAGCCAAGGGGATAAAGCCCCCCCCTCCAGCACCCCAAATAACCCCAAATAACCCTTTTCCCAGGGCCCTGAAGCCAGGCAAAGCGCTCACCCTGTGCTAGAGGGAAATTCCAGGGCAGCAGCTTATCTCCCACACCGTTACAGTGACCGATAAGCAGCTCCCCTGGAATTTCCTTATAGCGCCGGGCCGGGGGTGTTTCAGTAATGTATGGCCGGGGTGTCAGTGTGCGGCTGTGATTAGGGGCTGTGCTGACAGGTTGTGGTGTTGTTGCTGAAGAAATCGCAGGGCTGCAGGAATGCCTGGGAACAGCCAGGCGCCGGGCTCCAGGCGCCAGCCCCAGCCTGAGCCTGCCACCCGACGGGGAGGCACCGGGTGCTGCGTGTCCTCACAAGGCACCCCAGGGACCCCACCCTGCCCCAGGGACCCTGCCTCAGGGACCCTACCCCAGGGACCCCGTCCTCACCAGGGACCCTGCTCCAGGGACCCCCGTCCTCCCCAGAGACCCTGCCCCAGGGACCCCCGTCCTCCCCAGGTACTCTGCCCCAAGGACCCCACCCCAGGGACCCCACTCCAGGGACCCCGTCCTCCCCAGGGACCCTACCCCAGGCACTCTGCCCCAGGGACCCAATCCTTCCCAGGGACCCTGCCCCATGGACTCCACCCCATGGACCCCATCCTCCACAGGGACCCTGCCCCATGGACCCCACCCCAGGGACCCCGTCCTCCCCAGGGACCCTGCCCCAGGGACCCCATCCTCACCAGGGACCCTGTCCCAGGCACACTGCCCCAGGGACCCCATCCCAGGCACCCTGACCTAGGGACCCTGTCCTCCCCAGGGACCCCACTCCAGGGACCCCGTCCTCCCCAGGGACCCTGCCTCAGGGACCCTGCCCCAGGGACCCTATCCTCCCCAGGGACCCTGCCCCAGGGACCCCATCCTCACCAGGGACCCTGTCCCAGGCACACTGCCCCAGGGACCCTATCCTCCCCAGGGACCCTGCCCCATGGACCCCACCCCAGGGGCCCCATCCTCCCCAGGGACCCTGCCCCAGGTACCCCGTCCTCACCAGGGACCCTGTCCCAGGCACACTGCCCCAGGGACCCTATCCTCCCCAGGGACCCTGCCCCATGGACCCCGCCCCAGGGACCCCACCCCAGGGACCCCATCCCAGGCACCCTGCCCTAGGGACCCCCGTCCTCCTCAGGGACTCTGCCCCATGGACCCCACCCCAGGGACCCTGTCCTCCCCAGGGACCCCCTCCCAGGCACCCTACACTAGGGACCCCGTCCTCCCCAGGGACCCTGCCCCAGAGACTTCACCTCAGGACCCCACTCCAGGGACCCTATCCCAGGGCCCCTGCCCCAGGGCCCCTGCCCCACCCTGGGGACCCCACCCCGGGGACCCCGTCCCACTCGTCCCTGGGGCTGCTGAGCCGCGGGCTTGCCCCAGTCACGAAGGGGTGCTGGGAGCGTGGGGCAGCCTTCACCCCAGGGCCGAACGTGGGGTGGAGACCCCAGGGCGCAGGGGGCAGCTGTCGGCATCCTGTGCTGGGGGCGCGGGGAGCAAAGCCTGTCCCCAGGGTGCTGCCACCCCCGGCACCCTCTTGGTGCTGGCTCCTCGTCCCGGCGCGGGGGACCCGTGGGGTGCTGGGGGTCGGGGGGGGGGGCTGGCGGCCCCGCTCAGCCCGGCGGCCCCGCATCGCCCCGGGGGCTGCCCCGGCCGTGTGCGCGGGGAGACAGACAGGCAGACGGATGGATGGACAGACACCCCCCCCTCACACACACCCCCTCCCCCCCCAGTGTCCCCACGCCGCAGGTGCCCCGGGAGCGGGTTGAGGCCCTGCAGCACCCCGATGGCTTCGGGGTTCGGCCACGCGTCGTCCTGTGCCGGGGGTCGGGCTGTGTGTGAGCTGTGTGTGTGTGTGTGAGCTGTGTGTGTGTGTGTGTGAGCTCTGTGTGTGTGTGTGTGTGAGCTGTGTGTGTGTGTGAGCTGTGTGTGTGTGTGTGAGCTGTGTGTGTGTGTGAGCTGTGTGTGTGTGTGAGCTGTGTGTGTGTGTGAGCTGTGTGTGTGTGTGTGTGAGCTCTGTGTGTGTGTGTGTGTGTGTGTGTGTGTGTGAGCTGTGTGTGTGTGAGCTGCGTGTGAGCTGCGTGTGTATGATCTATGTGTGAGCTGCATGTGAGCTCTGTGTGAGCTGTGAGTGAGCTGTGTGTGTGTATGATCTGTGTATGATCTGCATGTGAGCCGCGTGTGTGTGAGCTGCGAGTGAGCTGCGTGTGTGTGTGTGAGCTGTGTGTGAGCCGCGTGTGCCACGCGTGCCGGCCCCACGGCTGTGCGGCCCGCAGGGTGTGCCGGGCCCGGCTGGGGTGTCAGCACGTGTGTCCGTGTGTCCGCACGGTACGGGCGTCAGCGGGGCGGGGAGCAGGGCCGGGGGGGGCAGGGCTGGGGGGGTCACAGGGCCGGGGGGGGTCACAGGGCCGGGGGGGGTCAGGGCCGGGGGGGGCAGGGCCGGGGGGGGTCAGGGCCGGGGGTTCAGGGCCGGGGGGGGTCAGGGCCGGGGGGCGTCAGGGCCGGGGGGGGGGTCAGGGCCGGGGGGGGCAGGGCCGGGGGGTCAGGGCCGGGGGGTCAGGGCCGGGGGGGGTCAGGGCCGGGGGGTCAGGGCCGGGGGGGGTCAGGGCCGGGGGGTCAGGGCCGGGGGGGGTCAGGGCCGGGGGGGGCAGGGCCGGGGGGGGTCAGGGCCGGGGGGTCAGGGCCGGGGGGGGTCAGGGCCGGGGGGTCAGGGCCGGGGGGGTCACAGGGCCGGGGGGGTCACAGGGCCGGGGGGGCAGGGCCGGGGGGGTCACAGGGCCGGGGGGGGTAAGGGCCGGGGGGGGGTCAGGGCCGGGGGGGCCGTGCGGGGCCTCGCGGCGGCGGAGCGGGACGCGGGACTGGCGCGCGGCCGCCCCGCTCGCGGCCCCGCCCCGGCGAGGCGCGTGCCCCCGGCCCCGCCCCGGGGGCGTGTCCTCCGGGGGGCGTGGCGGGGCCGGCCGGGCCGGCGGGCGCGGGGCGGCGCGCGGCGCTGCCGGGGCTCGCGGGCGCGGGGCGGCGCGGGGCGCTCGGCGGGGCCGCCGCCGCATGGCGCGCGGGGCCGGGGCCGGGGCCGGGGGCGGCGGGGGCGGGGGGCGCAGCAGCCCCGGCGCGGCGCCTCCGCCGCGGCGGCAGCAGCAGCAGCAGCAGCAGCGAGCGGCCGTCCCGAGGGCGCGGGGGCGGCGGGGCCGGGCGATGGCGGCGCTGTAGCAGCGGGGGCCGGGGCCGGGCGATGGCGGCGCTGCGGCTGCGGCTGGCCCTGTCCGTGCTGTGGCAGCTGGCGGCGGCCGGGCGCGGGCTGGAGCTGGGGGGGCTGGAGGGGCCGCGGGGGCGGGCGGCGCGGTGCCAGCCCGTGGACATCCCCATGTGCCGCGGCATCGGGTACAACCTGACCCGCATGCCCAACCTGCTGGGCCACGAGAGCCAGCGCGAGGCCGCCCTGAAGCTGCACGAGTTCGCGCCGCTGGTGGAGTACGGCTGCCACGTCCACCTGCGCTTCTTCCTCTGCTCCCTCTACGCGCCCATGTGCACCGACCAGGTGAGCGCCAGCATCCCCGCCTGCCGGCCCATGTGCGAGCAGGCCCGCCTCAAGTGCGTGCCCATCATGGAGCAGTTCAACTTCGGCTGGCCCGAGTCGCTCGACTGCGCCAAGCTGCCCACCAAGAACGACCCCAACGCCCTCTGCATGGAGGCTCCCGAGAACGCCTCGGCCGCCGAGCCCCACAAGGGCCAGGGCATGCTGCCCGTGGCCCCCCGGCCCTGGCCGCCGGGCGCTGCTGAGACCCGGGGACCCGACGGGCTGGGGGCCTGTGACAACCCTGAGAAGTTCCAGTACGTGGAGAAGAGCCTCTCCTGCGCGCCCAGGTGCTCCCCCGGGGTGGACGTCTACTGGTCCCGGGAGGACAAGGACTTCGCCTTCATCTGGATGGCTGTCTGGTCCACGCTCTGCTTCGTCTCCACCGCCTTCACCGTCCTCACCTTCCTGCTCGACCCCCACCGCTTCCAGTACCCCGAGAGGCCCATCATCTTCCTCTCCATGTGCTACAACGTCTACTCCGTGGCCTTCATCATCCGCTCGGTGGCAGGGGCCGAGAACATCGCTTGCGACCGGGAGAATGGTGAGCTCTACATCATCCAGGAGGGGCTGGAGAGCACGGGCTGCACCATCGTCTTCCTCATCCTTTACTACTTCGGCATGGCCAGCTCTCTCTGGTGGGTCATCCTCACCCTCACCTGGTTCCTGGCCGCGGGGAAGAAGTGGGGACACGAGGCCATCGAGGCCCACAGCAGCTACTTCCACATGGCTGCCTGGGGCATCCCAGCCATGAAGACCATCGTCATCCTCACCATGCGGAAGGTGGCAGGGGACGAGCTCACGGGGCTGTGCTACGTGGGCAGCATGGATGTCAGCGCCCTGACCGGCTTCGTGCTCATTCCCCTCTCCTGCTACCTGGTCATCGGCACCTCCTTCATCCTCACGGGCTTCGTCGCCCTCTTCCACATCCGGAAGATCATGAAAACGGGAGGCACCAACACAGAGAAGCTGGAGAAGCTGATGGTGAAGATTGGGGTCTTCTCCATCCTCTACACTGTCCCGGCCACCTGCGTCATCGTCTGCTACTTCTACGAGCGGCTGAACGTGGATTACTGGAACCTCAGGGCCCTGGAGCGCGGCTGCCTGCACCTCCCGGGCCGGCGCGCCGCCAACTGCTCCTTGGAGGCCTCGGTGCCCACCGTGGCTGTCTTCATGCTAAAGATTTTCATGTCGCTGGTGGTGGGCATCACCAGCGGGGTGTGGGTGTGGAGCTCCAAGACGCTGCAGACCTGGCAGAGCCTGTGCAACAGGCGGCTGGGCGTGAGGACGCGGGGCAAACCCTGCAGCGGGGTGAGCTGCGGCGGGGCCCACTGCCACTACAAGGCCCCCACGGTCATGCTGCACATGACCAAGACGGACCCTTACCTGGACAACCCGACGCACGTCTAGAGCGAGGGCTGCCCCTCCCCGGGGACACGGCCTCAGGGTAAGGGCTGGGGGCAGGGGCCGAGCGGTGGCAGGTGGGGGGTGCACTCTGGCTTGGGGTGGGGAACCAGGCCTGTGGGACCCCCAGCACCGCTCCCCTGACAAGTAGCTGCTTTTTCCTAGAGGTTGTTTTGTTGTGCCAGCTCCAGGGACTCTTCTCACGCTGTCTGGGGGGTGGTAAGGCCGGGCAGGGGGGTGGGGGGGAAGGGTCCAGCCCCTGGTTATTTAATTCTGTAATTTATTTTAGATTATTTTTTTTTTTTTACTCATTAGCTGCGAGGAATGGAAAAACCAATAAACCCTGGATGTGTTATTCCAACTGAGCCTGGTGCTGTCTGGAGGAGTCCGAGGGGGTCAGGAATAGCCCCGTGGGAGCCCCCCCACCCCAGTGCAGTGGGTTGGGGCTGAGGTCCCTGTAGCAAGGGTGTACCGGGCCCAGGGGGGCTCTTACGCTGGTGGAAGCGGGGGCAGCGTGCGGTGCTGGGGTGCCGTGGCGGGAGCATGGCATCAGGGGCTCCCCCTGCCTGGTTCCCCCCAGGGCTCCCCAGGGGCTGGTCCTGGCACCCGATGCCTCCTGGCCGAGCAGGATTATTTCCCTGTGCTGTCACGCTAACAAATCATCTTTTCCACTCTGGGATCTGTGGGTGATTTGTGTCGGTGCCGTCGGCTGCTGGGGTCGGGCAAAGGGGGCTCAGCAGGCTGGGAGCCAGGGTGATGGGCTGGGCTGTGGGACCTTGGGGCAGAGAGGGCTCAGCTTTGATGTCCCACGCAGAAGCTCGAGGTGCGGGTAATGGAAACTTCTGGGCAGCTTTATTTATCCCCTGCTCCGGTTACAGCCCCAGCTCGTCTTCCCCATTGTCCAGAGGGAAATCCAAGCCCCAGCTGGTGTTTGCTGGGGCTGGCGGTGTGGAGCCAGGGCAGCCCTCACCATGGGCTGGCTGAGGTGCCAGGTGGGCAGCGATGGTGGGTGCCGCTGTCCCCCAGGGTGGGGGGGCTCTGCCGGTGGCTCAGCAGGCCCCAAGGCACCTTGACAGGGAGGGATGGGGGGCAGGGTCTGTGGGGCTGGTTTGGCCAGACACCCCTGGGGGTTTGGACTGGCTTCCCAGTGCCAGAGGGGAGTGATGGGGTCTGCCCTGGCCCCAAGGTGGGCAGGAGCTGTAGGCAGGGACACAGGCAGCCCCGGGGACGCTGGCTGGTCCCCTCAGTGCCGGTCCCTTTGCCAGCATGCAGATTGGGGCAGTGCTGCCCCCCCCCCCGCAAGTGTCCCCGAGGCCCCTGTCCCTCTTAGCGAGCAACAGGCCTGTGAGGGACCTTGCTTCCAGCACCCAAATTGGGATCTGCTGCCTCCCCCTGCCCCGGCACCCCTTGTCCCCTACCCTGGTAAGGGCCTTGCAACTGAGTATGCCAGGACCTACAGCCAAAGGAGACACCAGTCACCCCCCCGGCCCCTTGCCGAGCCAGAGGTGGTGGCTGGGGCTGGGGGGGGAAGGGCATTCAGCAGCCCTTTGCCGGCTGCTGTGCTGCACCAGGACTCTGTGCTGTACAAGTGACATGGCACAGTGTCTTTCAGCCACACATAACCCCCCCACCCCACCACCCCCTCCTTCCCTGGAGGTGCCAAGACCAGGGTGAGAAGCTGAGTGAAGCCTTTCCCTGCTGGGAACGAGGTGCAAAGGAGCCCCAGTGCCCTGTGGTGCTGGCAGGGAGGAATAGCCCAGGGCTCAGGCCTGACCTTGTGTGCTGGGAAGGCTGTCACGGCCCTGGCTGGGC
The DNA here is from genome assembly GCA_022605575.1 of Laterallus jamaicensis coturniculus. NCBI lineage: Eukaryota > Metazoa > Chordata > Aves > Gruiformes > Rallidae > Laterallus > Laterallus jamaicensis. The sequence goes on from JAKCOX010000025.1 coordinate 10,037,090, forward strand.
TGGGGGGCATCCAAGCTGGAAGGGATGGAGCCAGGGGAGGGACTGCACCGCTGTGTGGGGAGTCGCAGCCTCCCCTGGCTTCCACTGGGCTTGTTTGGGCTGATTGAGGGGCCATGACCCAGGCCAGCAGAGTCAACATTGGCTGCGGGACAGGCTCCAAAGTCCAGCCGGGGCAGGTACAGGGCGGTGGCTGCACAGGGAGGTGTCACAGGTCCATGTCCCCGTGCTAGGGATACAGCCCGTGTGCCGGATTCCACACCCCTCACCCCCCCCCCCCCCCCCACCTCCCCCAGCCCCATCCCTGGGCACACACACGCCCCCCCAGCACCAGGCCCTGAGGCAGCTCGGTGCACCTTCTTCCCTCACACCCGGACACGTGGCAGGGTGACTGGGCCGTGTGTGTCCCGGCGCCGACAGGGACAGGCTGCCCTGAGCACCCGGCACTTGCCCAGCACCGCGCTGCCGCTCGAGCACTGGCCCGGATGACCGGCTGTCCCGCCGGGCCCCCGCTATCGGCACCGCGACACCGGCCCTGGGGCCCGGCCGGCTCCGCTGCACGGGGACAGCCAGCCCCACGCACGGCTCCTGCTGGGAGACCGAGCAGGTCCAAGGAGCCGGCCCAAAGCCTCTCGGGAGGGCCCCGTGCTGAGGATACTGCCTGGCCCCTTCTCAGAGTTGCTTTTCCTCCTGGGCTCTGCTACATACACCCCATGCCGAGCTCACCCTGCACCCCCTCCGTCCTGCTGGGAACAGCCCCACGCACAGCCGGGCTCTGGGGGGGCATAGAAACCCCATTGTGAGGGGTGAGCAGGGCTGTGAATGGTACTGCTCCCACCCCCAGGTGTTGGGGTGCAGCAGGAAGCCTGTTGAGCTTGAGTAATGTGCTAAAAGTCCCAAGTTACCCGGACTATTAATTAATATCACTGATGAAGCCATGAGGAAGCCACGGGGGAACCAAGCTCCAGGCTCTGCTCCTGGCCCCCTCCTCAGGCAGTGCCAGACCTCACAGGCACCCCACCAACATTTGCCTAGCCCCAGGGCCATGGTGGGGCAGCCAGGCCAGCCAGCATTGTGCCAGGGGGCAGCAAGGCCACAGCTGCCTGCCCGCCCCGCACACCCTCCTGCTAGGCATGGGGACAGCTATTTCTGGCCCTGCACAGGACACTGATGCCATGCAGGGGTTGCTATAAAAAGCATCTCCAGAAAGGTCTCAGAGCAGATGCTGGTGTGAGGTCTCCTCCATGCTGAGGCCTGGTAACATCCCACTCACAGAGTCACTTGGGTCCCACTACACCCATCCAGCCAAACCAGGGTGCAGGGATGAGGTTTCTCTGGGGAAAGCAGCATCTGCCTGGCACTGGGAGCCCTCAAACCCATCAGGGGATTTTCTTTGCCTGTCAGTGCCTGGCCTGGCCAGATCTCTGCAGCTCGACCCCTGAGCAAGGAGGATAATGAAGACACGCAGGAGCCCATCACCCTGCTGCCAGGGCACTGGCAGAAGTGTAGGCAAAAGCTTGGCCAACACATCAGGTTCATGGAGTGCCAGCTGGGCCAGGGCTGGTTCATCCCTTGTTGGGCTGTGCCAACTTCACAGCCCCAAGAGCCCCTCCTGGAGAGGGGCACCAGGGAGGGAGTCCTGCTTCCCAGCCTGCTGGGCAGTGCCCTCACCAAGCTGTGAGGCTGCTGTTGCAAAGCCAGGGCCACGGGCATGAGGCCATCCAGCCAGGCAGGGCTGGGGTGAAGGAGCCAAGACTCTCCAGCTCCCTTCTCGCTCTGGGTACGCTGCTGCTGCCACCCTGCACAGGGGCAGGGCCAAGGGGCAGCCCCACACCCAGCCAGCCTGCGCAGGGGCTGGGAGGGCACAGCCCCAGCCACCCTCCCTGGCTACACATGTCCCCAGCAGTGACGTGTGAGGGCAGCACAGCTGCAGAGGGCACAGCCAGGGGGCAGAGCCCAGGGATGGAGTGGCTGCACCTCAGCAGGATGCCTGGAAGACAGTGCCTCAGAGCTGACCCAGCCTTGCTGCTCCCTCCATCCCTTGTCCTGCTTCCTCACAGGAAGGTGCTGTGGCTTTTAGGGCTCTGGGGAAAGGCAGCAGCCAGCCCCACCCCCCCAGCCCCACTGAGCAAAGGACTCATCCCAGGCTGGTTTTACAAACACCAGTACAGAATGTTTATTTTGACGTTTCAGGTTTATTACAAGTACAGCCCTTAGCAGAACCCCCTCCCCCCACGACATTTACCTTTAAAAAACGTACAGCTCCCAAGGTTTCACCATGCCGGACCTGCAGAAAGTGTTCTCTAAGAACAGGACAGAACAAAGCCTCTGAAGGGGATGTGCAGATACAAACATCAGTGCTACTCTGTGGGGCAGGAGCTGAGGCTGCGGAGAGGGGAGGAGGGAAGCGGCCAGAAACCTGCCTGGTCTCTGCAGCCACTGACGGTCCAGAACTGAAACAAATACCTGTTAAAAATGAAAAACCCCGTAACAATTCCCCAAGCCATCACTGATTCCTGTCTGCTCCAATCACAGGAGCTGTTAAAAAATGGGTATAGGGCAGCCCTGGGCTGGGTCTCTTCCAAATTGAAGACTTCTGCAGTAAAAACTTCAAGCCCTGATGGTAGGATCGAAACCTGTCACGGTGGAGGAGGAGAGGCAGAGGGGGGGGGGGGGGGGGGAGGGGAGGGGAATAAAAATCCCAAAACACCCCAGACCCTTTTCTTAGAGAAAAGTCAGTGTCCTGGGTGGCAGGACCTGCAGCTGAGCAGCCTCCTGAGAGGGCTGGGCGCTGGACAGTCCTCACTGCGCCGGGAGCATGAGGGAGGTGAGCTGGGGAAGGCATCACTGTAAAACATGGAGAGCGTGGCTAGAGAGACCCCTGCCAACGAGCCCCCCCCCCCCCCCCCTAACTCCAGCTACCAGTAGGAGAGTGAATTTTAAAGGGGGGGGAAGTACAAAGCAAACATGATTTCATATAAACTGTACATGTGCCCAAGCAAGACAAAGGTATCTTACAGGTGTTCTCTGTACAACAGCTAGAAACGAGCCACTGTGAACTAGAAAATTAATTTAAAAAGGTACATGGAACATGTTCCTGCTGCTCCCCTCACCCTGGAGCTCCCTGCAGCGTGTGCAGGAACCATGCTCGCTGGGCTGGGTCTCACACTGGGTCCATCCGGTGGGCCGAGGGCTATGCGGTTCGGGGTGAGCAGGGAGCCCACCGCCTCCTTATCGATCGCCGTGCGTGTGTGAAGAGCCTGGCTCAGAGAAGCCTCTTCGGAGCACAACCCTCAGGGATGGCTCCCTGAGAGGAGGAGCCAGGGCACCCCACAGCCGGTCGCTGGGCTGCTGGTGGAAGCTGTGTCCCCATCGGTGTAAGTGCTTTGCTCGCCCCCCGCAGCCCCTCGCCAGGGGCTGTTACCACCATATAAATACGTACACACAAGAACTAGCAGCCCATCGGCCTGATCGCCCCCAGTCCTTTGGCGAAGGAACCTGATCCCTCCCATGCCTGCTCAAGGCTGGCTTCACATCGCAGGCGGTGTCCCACTGCTCCGGCGCTGGCTGCTCACGGCGGGGAGGAAGTGGCTCATCCCAAGGAATCCAGCAGTGCCTGAGCTGGAGCAGGCTTCATGCTCCCCGGCCCAGCCAGGGTCTGGCCAGGCCCCCCTCCCCGTGCCCTCCCAGCTCCCCCTCCCAGCAGGACAGGCTCCTAACAGCTTAGCAGGAAGCCCTCTCCGCTCGCTCAGCGGGTGACCAAATACTTGAGGAAATTGCAGAAAAATTAAAACTAGGACGGACCAAAGGGAAGGCTGGATGAAGACAGAAGTGCCTGCTGCTTCCCAGCTCCCTCCAGTCAACCCGTCCTGCTGCCCCACAGCACCAGAAGACCTGCTCCAGCTCTGGCTCTCCCCCTCGTCTCCCCATCCCTCATTTCTTCCTTTTCCGCCCCCGGGAATGTTCAGTGGGCTCTGACTCACTGTCCCCTTCCTGCTCCTCCAGTCCCTGGCACCTGGCAGAGAGCTTCTTGCGTTTCCTGCGTGCGTAAGTATGGCCAGGCAGGTGTTTGTGCACCATGTCAATCAAACACTGTTCCGTCTTCTCCAGGCAGGACAGTACGTGACTCCCGTTCTGGTTGTAGCGCTCAGCATTGGAGAACACCTGCTTCATGTCAGAGAGGAACTCCTGCACCGAGCGGTAATTGCCACAAGAACACTTGCTCTGCATAGTCTGGAAGTCCATCGGGCTGCTGATGACCTTGAAGTAATCCTCAGCTTCCTCCGTGGTCACTGGCTCCCTGTTGAGGGAAGAGACACAGAGATAGGAGGAAACCATGGCCTCGGCCACGCGGAGCTGAGAGGGGCATCGCATCCACCCCCTTGCTCAGGAGGGTGCCTCCACCCACAGCTCCAGCACCCCAACAAGCCCATGCAGCACCCTGATAGAGCCAAAGCCACATCGGCTGTGGTGGTGGCTGTGGCAGGTGACAGGGAGGACAGCAGAGCGCTGGTCCAGGCACAGCCACTGCGACGTGGCCGGTACCTTCTCTGGCACAGAGACCCCCAGGAGCTGTGCAGCGCACCCAGCCAAGCCTCCCTGCCTTATCCCAGTCACCCACCTTCTCCTACACCTCAGGCCCTATGCCTTCAAGACCAGCAGAACACTAAGAACACGCTGTGGTTTTTTCTAGGGCAGCTTCACAACCTTCCTTCCCATCCCTAACCTGCTCGTGGAACCCCAGTCCCGCAGCCAGGCAGCAGGACAGCGCGGGCAGCCCCCGCCTGCGCAGAGCCCGGCTCTGCGGAGGACGCAGCCCCCTGCCCTCACCTGAAGGGCCAGCTGAAGCGGTACTTGATCAGCTTGCTGAGGATCTCCTCACACTTCTGCAGCTCGAGGTTCTGGCGACGTGCCATCTTCTTTGTCTGAAGGACCTGCCCACACAAAGGATGCTGTTAGGAGGGGAACTGCTATAGGCCCAGAGCGCTCAGCAAACAGTTCTGAAGCCAAAGCAGTTAGTTCTGTGCAACCCTCTTGTTTATGAGCTACTGTTTTGAGGGGCAGTAAGACTGCTGCAGAAGCAAAGTTGGGAGTCTTTTCCCCAGCCACTTGGCTGAGGGACCCTGGTGGTGACAGCCAACACGTGCAGCAGCAGCCCCAGCCAGCACCTCCCGTGGGAAGAGCTCAGGAGCAGCGTGCCTTTGCTCTGGGCACCCCAAGCTTTTTCAAGACAGGTTCAAAGATGGTGTGATCAAACCAAGCAGCCAAAGGATAAGTGGCAGGAGAGTGTGAACGCCTGCCTCCCATGAGCCCTGGCTGGCAGCACATGGGGCAGAGGGGAGGGAAGGTACCAGCACTGCAGAGCCAACCACACCACCTCGAGTGCCACAGAGCAGCTCATGCCTTGAGCACATGTGTCCTGAGGTCTCACCGTCCTGCACGCAGGCTGAGCACAAGCTCAGCCATCTGCCTGGGGACTCACAGCACAGGAACGTGCCCCAGGCTCCCAGTGCACAGCTCGCCAGGCAGCGCAGCTTAGGGTATGCTGGGATGGGGCAGCTCCACACCACAAGGCACTGTTCACTGCTCCTGAGCCAGCTCCAGCTCTTCCTAGGACAGCATGCGAAGAGCCCTTCTCCAGGCTAGGGTTTTGCCAGGCTCTAGCTCAGCTGTCCCTGTAAAACCGTCTCCATCTGAATATCCCTCCGTGCTCACAGTTGCAGCCCAGGGTGGGCTTGCTGGCTCAGTTCTCTCCAGCCTGTAACAGAGGCTAAGAGGACGCTGCAGCTCCCCTAGCCAGCCCAAAGCACCCAGCACGGGCCCTGGGGAGCTCAAAGCTCGCTCCAGAAGAGGGACAGGATACACCAGCACTGCTAGTGCTGCTCAGCAGACAGGCAGCTTGTGACATGGCCTGCTGAATATCCTCACGTATCCCCCACGAGCTGAGTGTCCCTCCCCAGGGCACACAGCACAGCTCCACCCTGCCCAGCACGCACGGGATCACTCTGTTAGGGGCATTTATTCTTTAAATGTCAAGTGAAACCTAAACCTGCCAGACGATGTCCTGGAGGTTGAGGAGTGACCATATGGACAACAACTGTCAGAAAACGGCCAAGGCTGGGGAGTGAGGGTCCAGCATTGCTGGCATTCTCTGACCGCCCGGGACCCCCCGGTCCCCCCACCTCCCTGCAGAAACATATGGACACTATTTAAAACCTTTAATAAGCTGCAGGCTGCCTGCTACTCAAGAGGGACAATGTGTGAGAGCGGCTGGGGAAAGATGCCTGGCATAGCTGCGCTGCGTTTGTACCAGGCCCTTCAGGATATGCTCCCTTTGTTAACCCACCCCCGGCCCAGCCGGGTTTCACAATACGATTCAGGGCATGTCTCTGGGAAGGGGAGGAAGCCTGACACCTGTTTCATTTATAACTCATGATGCAGCAGCCTCCAGGGAGCAATTTGGCTCTTACCAGCTCATCAATGTCTGCGCCGTTGACAGGTGCAGCCCGCTGCCGGGGTCCCCGAGCAGGGTGCAGCGACTGCTTCTTCCTTTGGTGCCTTCCTTGCCTCAAGGAGTACATGGCTGCGCTCTGCTTGCCCCGGGCTGCCCTTCTGGGTCTCACTGAAACACATAAGCCAGGGGCTTAGAGGAAGGGTGTAACCTGGGAGCGCAGATCACAAGCCCTGTGCCTGGCTGCATGCTGCAGGCAGACCCTCGCTCACAGCACAGGGCTGGTGACCCCAGATGTCTGCAGCAGCTCAGCCTCCTGCCAGCCTGTCCCCCCACCCCCCGCCTCAGCACGCGCCCCTGGTGGCTGTGCTCTCCATACCCACTCCCAAGGGGACAGCCAGCTCCTGCCCAAGAGGCCACAGCCTCTGCCCAAGGGTGCTCTCACACACCCACCCACCCCCCGTCCAGCAGCCCTGGCAGAGGCTCAGGAGCCCAAGGAGACGTGGGAGCTCCCGGCTCCTCTGCCGAGAGCCCTGTGCCTCTGGAGCCAAGCGCTCAAGCCCCGATGCACCAGAGATGCAGCAGGGCAGGAGAAGCACTGTCTCAGCGGTAACCACAGCATCCTTTCCCAAGGCCCTGTGAGCAGAATCATGCAGTCTCCCTGGTTTCCTGGTGCCCCCTCACCGGTTTGGGGATGGGTGCTTTTCCAGGCACGTACAAGCGCCCTGCACAGCAGAATAAGCCAGTTGCTAAGCCACCCCCCTCCCCCCAAAAGTGAGCTTTGTGCAGGGGGTCAGGTTACTGCAGCTGGGAGCTGCTCCATGTCCTGCAAGTGGGAAGAACGGGATTTTATTCCCCAAGCCCAGGGCTGCTGTGTTAAGTGCCACAGAAAGGCACCCACCTGCCTGTCAGAGCCGGGCGCTGATGGGAATGCAAGCGTGCTGACGCACTCCCTTGTCTTAAGTTTCTCCCCTGACCCCTCCAGATCAGGAGAATGTGTTGGGCTTCTTCCTCAGCCAAACCTCTTCCACCTGGCCACAAGTGCTTACCAAACTGTGCCCAGGCCCTGCAGCACTGCACCCACAGCCTCTACTCCAGCCCTGCCCAGTAAATCATCCCCCTGGGCGTCCTGCAGGAGGGGGGTGCAGGGGGGAGCAGGCCGTCTGCCTGCTGTCACTCCCCTTGTGTGTCAAGCGTGCAGCACGTGTTAAATGTCTGACAGTCCAACATTCTAGGCTCTATCCCTGAGGATAAACGCCATGAGGATTAATGGGGCTTCTCTATTGAAACAAAAGTTTTCCACAGTGACCTTTCCAGGTTGATGCTCTTTCAAAGCAGGGGTGCACTTAGCGCTTTATTTTTAGTGGCTGTAACCCCCCTTTGCTATTGTTCAGAGACCTTGGCTCAGCTCCTGACTTGGCCAAGCACCACAGGCTGAACACATGCCAAGAGTGGACACGGATACAGTACAGGACAACAAGCAGGGGAGGTAGCCAGGGGAGTAGTGAACATCCAAAACCAGAACAGAGCAGGGGAACCAAGGCTGGTAGACCTGGATGGAAACCCTTGGAAGAACATGGGATAAACCCTTGGGTTGCAGCCTCTGGGTTCTGCTGCCTGCCCTGGTTAGGATGACCATCAAGGGCATTCTGAGAGAAAGCAGAGGCTGTCAGGGCACCATTCCTTGTCAGCACAGCGAGTTGCCCCAAGGAGACTGAGCCAAGCTCCCCGCAGCCCCAGGCGATGCACATCCTCAGAGCAGTGAAGCAGAGCAGCAGGCAGGGCGCAGTCTAGAAGATGCTATTTTATTCTACTCTGCTGCCTAGGCATGACCCAGTTACACAGCCCAAGTGGTCTCTGTGTGCAAGCAAAGGGCAGCCCAGGCCATGCTACACCTCAAGCACCACAGCTTTCCACAGCAACGGGCAGAGGAAGCGCTGCTCCTGCTATCCAAGAACAACTCCTTGCTGAATCAGTACAAATCCTGTGCTTAAAAGATGAGCTGGTGGGAAGAGGGAAAGCACAGGGAGGGGGGTGTGGTTAAAGCTCCACAAGCACCTACAAACAGCACCCAGGCTACCAACAGACCCCATAGGTGCAGCAGCCACTAGTGCTGCTGTCAGACCTTGTTGTGGCACAGCCTCTGCCTGACACCTCTGACCTCACCAGTGTTTCTAGGGGAGCGAGCAAGAGCTCGCTGCAGCATGGGTCTTTGCCAACCCTGTCGTGAAGGGACTGGAGCTCACTCCAGCTCCCCAAGTAACACAGCTCCACCACAGCCTTCCCCTGTGACATCTCCTGCTGCTTCCATGTAAGAACCTGCTGTGTGTGAGGGAAAGCACAGGGCCCAAGTAGGATCCATACTTTGGACACTGAAGCCAACGTCTTAATATTTTCTGTTACTTTTTTTGCACAGCCAAAGCCTTACATTTCAGCCCAGCAACTTCATAATCTTCTTCCTCCTCCTCTTCCTCCTCAGCATCTGGTTCATCAGAAGCTTCCTCACCTTCTTCACCTTCATCTTCAGCAGAATCTTCTGCATAGTTCCTACAGTAACACAGCAAAACGTATGTTGTACCAGAGCTTGGGTGCTGGTGGTCCCCCACCCTCCACGCTCTGTTCTAGAGACCTGCTGACCACCCCAAGGGAAAACAAACACCCAGACTCCGGTGACACCATCTCCTGTCTCCTTCCTGTGGGGTGTAGCCACAGCTGAGAGGGCACTTCCCAGGCAACCACTCAACATCTGGGCTGACCACCCCCAACAGCTGGATCCAGGTATCTATATTTCTGCTTGCTGTTCCAGGCACCTTGACCCCATGGTACCAGGATTTACGACTGTGGCTGCTGTGCAGCTCCTCCCAGGGAGGATGTGCTGCTGTTTTACCAGGTCTGCAGGCCTAGCCCACAGCCTAAGAGGGCTTTACTTCCCATGGGATATTTTCCTGTTATCTCCTTCCACCATCATGTCACTCGTATGCACTACAGGAAACAGACCTCATTTAGTGTTACTCAGTCTAAGCTTGGATTGATTCATGAGTAGAGCCCCAGGGTTCTTGGGTGCTCGTGTTGGAAAGCCACAGACTCCCTGCCCAGAAATTCTGGCTTCTCACATGTGCTTTCCAACCATCACAAACCCAGGAAAAGCCACCCAGCACACACAGGGCACACGGGCAAAGATGTTGGGGGAGTTTCCATCCTTTGCAAGGAGGCTCTCTAGCAGCAAAAGGAGGAAAAAGCTCCCACAGCAGGCAGGGAAGAGTGCTCCCAGGCTGACGTAGTTCCCTGCCTCAGCTGGGTGGCTGAGGACAGAGGAGGCACCAGGACAGGTGTTCCCCCACCTGATGGCTCTGGCCCAGGAGCCAAGCAGCTTGCAGGTGACACTGCCACATCAAAGTAACTGTGATCTTGGGCTACAACAGCTGCAGTGAAGCCCTGTCGCTCTTGTACAAGCCTGATGAACTCTTAAGTGGTGCCCAGGGAGTAAGTAATACTTGTAATGCCGTACACCACCTGCACGCTGGAAGCCAGCACAGCTCCCATTGTGCTGCTGCTGGGAAGGGAGGGGCTGTTCAGTGCTCATGCTTCAGATGCCATCTGATAGCCCCAGCTCGCTGACAGGGGGCGGGGGGGGAGTAGATTCAGCACAGTCAGGGTACATTTAACTTCCAGCCTGTGCTTCAACCAACAATTGAACCCCTTTCTATCAGGGGGCAACTGCTGATTTTTGCCACAACTCTAAGATTCCAGTGCACCATGTTCCCTCTGAGGACTCCTGCCTTGTTAAGGTTAATCACACCCAGAAAGCCACTGCAACCTGATTTCCAGGAGCACAGCAGGGGCTGAGCTGCACCCTGGAGTAAAGTCTGCTCTAGCCTGACAAGAACTTAGCCCAGTGGGCTGCAGAACCGCAGTGCTCCCAACTACACTCCCATGAAAAGCAGCCCAATGAGCTGCTGGGTCAGGTTAAAAGCAGCTCTCTCAGTGCATCTGATTTTGGATGATGTTGTGTGCATGTTTTCCCTGCCAAACATAAGTTATTTATTAAAACTCCTGAAGTTGTCACGGGTCAGTACAACGCAGGAGAGCTAAAGCTACAGCCTGGGGAAAAGAAAACCCATCCCTTTTCTATTGTTCCAGCACCACTGAGTTAATGAGGCTCCTTCAAACCTTTCAAAGGGGCTCTCAGGTTGGTTTGGTCACCTTGGGAAAGCAGGCTAGAGCTGTGGCAAGGGAAAGGCCAGCACTCACCTGCCCCGGGAGCTGCGCCTGGCAGTGGCAGGCTGGCACGCTGGGCACTGCCATTCACCATCCGGTATCTCGTAGAGCGCTGGCCTCAGGCAGAACAGGTGGAAGGCTTTGTTACACTCATCACACAGGATCAGCTTGTCATCCTCACCTAGGAGAGTGACACATACCTGTCATGAGCACCACAGCCCCGCTCAACCTGAGGGGCAGAAAGTGCTGCAGCGCTGGGGGTCAGGACCAAGCAGAGAAAGATGCAGAGTGCTCAGTACCCTTCTCAGCCCCACACCACTGAAGTGGAGACCAGCAGCATATAAAAACAAACAAAATAAAGCAAAGAGCCTTGCCCTGCATAGATTTCATTTGAGGCAAAGGTAGAAACCTGCCAAATAGGTTCCACCCAGGCTAAATCTCAAGCCAAACACAGGGAAAGAGAAACCTGCTGCAAGGATGCCCCAGAGCCTACCAAGAAGCTATAAATGCAGTTATTCTCTCCTCTATCTGGTTAGCCTGCACAGCATCTTCTTTATACTGAAGGTAGCAAGCCTACACAGAAAATCAGTATGCAGCAGAACTAGTCTCTCTGTGTTTCTTACTGATGCAAGGAAACAGGGAGACAGTCCTGAGCCAGCTATTTAGTTTGCTGAAGAGGAAATAAAGGAAGTGCAGGGAGCTTGCCAGCATGTCTTAGTTCTTCAACTCTGTGGAACTATAACTGAACTATGATCTGCCAGTCTCAGGTGAGACCCCTTAGATCTGCCTGGAATCAGGGTGGGTTCTGCACTGGTCTGGAACATCCCCAAGGTCCTACAGTGAAGGAGGACATTGCACCAATTCAGCCCTTATTTCTTTGAGGGTGGATGGCACAGCCTTTTGGTAAACAAGAGCGACCCAGCACTCCCTCAGAGGGCTGCCTGCCCTCATTCCCACCAGTGCTACAGCAAATAAAGGGTGACCAAAAGCACATGATGTGGCAGAATGTACTACTGAGCTCCTTCTCCAGGCTTCCATCCAAAAGGAGAGGTTATGGCAGAACAAATACTTGCACTCCATCACACCCCTTCTGTTTTCCCTTCCACCTGACAGACTTGGAAGCCCTTCACCCCACTGTGTGTGCAGAGGTGCTGTACAGACCTTGTCACCCATCCAGGTGCTGCCACAGCCCTGGCAGGCTGTTAAGGCTTCCAGGTCACCAAGCAGCTCTACTCCCATGCTAGCCTCAAAGTAGCATCCTCCCACCTCTCTCTCAGCTGTGAAGGATAACAACCCTCCCAGCCTCTCCTTGCTCATTCCTTCTGCAGGCCCAGAGGCTCAGTTTCTGAGCTGGGATGGTGTGTGTGTCTCTGAGCCTTCTCAGTGAAACAAGGACATGGACAGTGGCAAAAGTGTTGCCAGAGGGATTTGTAGATGACTTTTGTCCAAGTACCCTAAATATCCAGGGGACAGCAGCTCTGCAATGTTCTGCAAGACTGTGTACTGGTTTCATAAGAACTGTTTACTGGAGACAGGGTCAAATGCTTCTTTGAGATCAATGCTTCTGGCTCTAAATCCTGATGATCAGAACGCAGCCAAAGACAGTGACAGACTACAAGGGCACGTTGCCTAAGCAGGGCATGGAGAGGTGACAGCGTCCTGTTCCACAGGCGTGGGGCAGGAATGCATACCTTTCTTGCGACACACTTTGCATCTGGCATTCTCTGCTGACATATCCCACTTGATACAGGCATCCAGCATCCCGAGCAGCACGTGCATACGGGAGAAGGTCTGGGCCTCACGGATTGCTGTCTTCCACTTCTCCATGGCTGAAGCAACCTGCAGACAGACCTAACAACTTACAACGAAGCACAGAGACACAGCTTGCTACAGTCTGAAGATGTTTTTATACACTTTAGCTGAGGCCCTGAAACAAAGCTCAGCTCTGTATGTCTTCCCTTCTGCACAGCCTTACCGGTCCCACTCGTGGTGTACCCACAGTCAGCCTTGCTGGGCTGGCTGTTGGTAACAGCAGAGCCCCTTTGCATTTCGTGGCCAGGCTGACACAACCTGTGTGACAACCACGCTCTGAAAACCTAACCCAAATACCCATCGGGCTGAAGAAGGAGCAGGCAGAAATCTAGCGCTGTAAAAGGCAGGATGGAAGCCAGAAGGCAGCTGGCCGGGCCCTGGAGCCGGTGGATGGAAGCAGCCTATGCTGCCCTCCAGTGGGTCTTGCACAGACACTCGGGACCAGCAGCAAGACCTGTCCTCCACTCTGGCTCTGTCCTCCCAGCCTGTGACATCAGCCACAGTCAGACTGGATGGGCAAAGCATCTGGAGCCCAAAAATACAAAACCAGGCTCTTTGCAGAGAGGAGATGACCTCAGTGCACACGAATCTCAGAATTAGCTGCAGGGGAGGATGGGAGCATTATTGAACCTGAGACTGGTGCCAAGGCCGCTGCCGCAGTCTGTGTGCCACAAGCCACCGGCGAAGGCTCAAGCGTGGAGCGGTGAATCGGACACACACCAGAGCAGAGAAGTGATCCAGAGCCACTGCAGAGCTCCAGCACTAACCCTTCCCTTTACAACAATGAGGTGATGGCTTAGGCATGGCAGGGACACGACAGAACTGAAGTCCATGTTCTTCTACCCCAGAATGAAAAAAACCCAAACCAAACAGCGAAGTGTCAGATGGGAAAATCTCAACTCTGCAGCTCACAGCAGTTTGGGAGCCAAACTAAACCCAGGGTTTCTGCAGAGTTGCACATTCTCCTCCCACTGAATGGGAGGAAACACAGCGTATATTAGATGCTTGGAAAAACACACAAGCTGTTCTAAAATGCCAACGGCCTTACAGCCATAGCTAGTGTGGAACCAAGACACTAGAGACAGATGGAAACCTGTGCAGCCCGCTGTGAGGGATCATACAGCCCTACACTGCCTTCTTTGCAGAACATTGTTGAGGTGCTTCACATACTGTGTAATTGATTTTTCCAAGTAACTGTTCCATGGGTTTTGCTGTTCACATACTGGGTCGCTGCTGGGCCAAGATAAATCTGCAAGAGCTGCTGGCAAGTCTCACTTAGATTTTTCTCCCCAAGGCTGTGGAATTTTGCAGATTTTTAGCCTTGCTTCCCAAGCATCATGAGACTATGGCATTTTAGCAGTATCACTATCAAGGGAGTTCAGAGTGCCAACTAGGCAAAACAGGAAACTGGAAGGAGTTACTAAAATACCCTGCTGACTGGAGAGAGCAACCAAGCAGGGAAAACAAAAGCCCACCCTACAACAATGCTGCCAAGACACCCTAAGCCACATCTCAACCTCAGAGAGACAGAAGGCACCTGCTTTGGTAAAGGTTCAGGTGGAACAGCTCCCATCTGGTAAAAACTGAACCCTGTGCCTCTTCCCTCACTGCCCAGCTGATCTACCCACACTCTGCCCTGTGCTCAGGCGGTTGTGTCACAATGTCATGCTGCAAAGGGGTCACATACTCCTTGTCCTGTTCTGGGACAGTCCCAAGTACTGCTGCCACAGGAGATGTGTCTGCACAAACAGAGACACAAGGCTGATGTTTCAGGAAGAGCCCTGGGTCAGGTCTGGGCTGGAACCCTTCACTGCTCAGCACTGTGCTCTCTGGCTACAGAGCTGAGCCAGCAGGAACCCTCCGCGCAGACAGTGATGTCGGCAAACGGGTGCCTCATGAGCCATAACGTGTTTCTTACAGGAAAAGTGAGACATAACCATACCAGAGGACTGCAGTTTCACTTGTGCAGTCTGTCAGTACATTGAGTGTGTTTTTCCAGTATGGCTATGCTGCCCTTTACCTGCCACGTGCTCTCGCTGCGCTTCTGGCTCTAGAAGACTCCATAGCTCTTGGCCTGTGAGGAAATTTGCCTTTAAAAGCCTAAAAGCTAGGTGGTTTTTTTTTAATTGGATAACCATATCCAAGATCTCTGGGCTGCTCTTTCAAGGTTATCTATAAAGGTTTTCTGCTTTGGCAAAAAGAAAGCTCAATCCAGATAAACTGAGGGGGGAAAAAAAGCAAACCCAAATAAAAAACAAACCCCAAAATACAACCAAAAGAACCCTGAATGTTGCTTGTACCACCACAGGTGTATAAAAAAACCTCTGAGCCAGATAAAGACAGCACTGTACTGCACAGAAATGCTCCAGAGACACTGTCCCAGCACAAAAGGCAGTGCTCTAGAGGGGGACCTGCACAACCAGGCAATACCCAAACCCATGCCTGTACACCTGTAAAGGTGAGCTGTCACAACAGGCAAACAGGGTAATATTAGGAAAAAAACCAAAATCCAAAGTCACTTATGGCTGCAATCCTCCAAAATCCTACTGTTCCCACTGTTTCAGGGAGGGGGAGCACTAACTGGGATGCCTTGGTGGCACAGAGCACCTTGGCAAGCCAGGCTGCTGCAGTCACTGCTGGAGTGAAGGGCACTGAGCCGGCCTTGCTGTGACTGACAATGCTCCACAGCCAGGTCAGTAAGGAGGAACTAACCCAAAGGGCTCTGTTTTCAGGCAAGTAACAACTCAGGGTTTAAATCCAAACTTCAGCACTGATAGAGATGTGCTCAGGGTTCAAATCCAGGGCACATGCTGCTGCATTTAGTAAGGCTGGTAGCCTGGTGTTACCCTGAACACAGCCCTACAGGTACAACACCCAGGCTACAGCTGTAAGCCACACATAAGGCATCAGCAGGTACTGCTGGATGCACAGGAAACGTGGTGATCCAGGCCCTTCTGCCCCAGGCACACCTGATTCTTACAGCCCTACATGCAGCTGGCAGCTTTTGAAGTAGGGCTGCCTCCAGCTCCCTTCCCACTAAGGGCTGGAAGACTCAACATCAGCAGGGTTGAAGCCCCTCAGTACAGCTGGAGAATGTGGAAGTGCCTACCCAGACATCCTGCTCACACAGCAATGCCACAGCACGGCCTTGATGTTCAGACAAGGGATCAGCATACAGCAAAAGGGGCTTTAAATTAACTCAAAACACCTAAACCAACCCAAAAAAAACCCTACCCCACAACCCAAAGCCTCCCCCAAAGCCCCCACACCCCAAGCAGCAGTCCAGCATCTAATAATTCTTTCTTCAGTTGGCAATCTCAAATGCTTCTGTTGCTCCTGTTCTGACCTTGCTGCTTCTTGCTGGCCAGCCAAGCACTTAGAAGGGGGTAGTGGGGAAGTCCTACCACAGGTCACTAGCAGTCCTCAACTTGGGGCACAGCAACTACCCCTGAGCACAAGGATCCCTCTTCGGATGAAACACCAGTACAGCTCAACTGCCTGTAGCTCCCTCCCAAGTCTTGCAGCTCTTCCCCCCCCTTCTGAGCTTTGACTTGAAGGCTCTGTATTTCCCACTGTAATACCACACCCCTACTGCAGGCTTGTTTGCTCCCACATCCAGACAAGGCACATGCAGCCCAGTGTCCCATCTCCTGAGGGTGTCCCCATGCCTACAGCGATACTGACCTGAACCAAACCCCCTTGCAGCCACCAAAACCCCACCATGCCTCTTCCTCTGTACACCCCAAAGGCATTAAGCTACCAACAGCCCTCTGACAGATACAACTCCTGCTAAGTACTCTCAAAATACTCCCTAACATGCTTTTATTTAAGCACCCAACTTGTGTGAGGGACTGCATGAAGGAAGCCAGCATTTGGCTTGACCCATTTCTGGCTCACTGAGAGAAAACATTGACTGTAATTCCAGAGGACAGTTTTCATTTTGCCAATACCTCTGACTCTCAGAAGTGTCCAGGGAACAGCCAGCCCCATAGATCACAAATCCACTGCAGTGGCTGCTGAGGATTTAGTACCTGATGAGATGCAGTGTAACTCTGAGCAGGGACCAGTACTAGACAGAACAGAGCCCAGAAGAGAATGATACCTTTGCTTCTTCTGCCATTTTCTTGTCTTCATCAATCTCCTCAGCCTTGGCAACATAGTCTTCTCCTTGATGTTTCCTTCTCTTCTGCTTGGGAGCCATGAAACCCTGCAGGAACTTCTTGACAACCCCAGCTTGGAGTGCAATCACACACTCCCCAAAATCCTTCAAGCTCTCCAGTGAGTATACCTGTTAGGAAGAGCACATCATCACACAACAGTTGGGTGTTATTCTCTGGGCTGTTTTAGGTAGGTCTGTCCTGCAAATGGATGTGTGTGGTAACACCACTGCATTAAGTATCTACCATACTTTGTTATGGGATCAGCATACTGCTGCTGCTTCTGCTAGAGGTCATACACAGCTGATGATCATGCACAGCACTGTTCAGAAAAAACCTAAACCAACCCAAAAACCTGCCAAAAACTCAAATCCACGATGACAAAGCAGTAAGCTGTGCTTCTGTTCCTTTGGTGACTTCACTTTTCCCATCTTACCACTTATGGTCTCAGCACAGAGAAGTCTCTGCAGTGACTCAGGACACAGCTTAAGCTGAGCTTTAATCATTCCAAGCCAAACAATGCTGTCTGTTGGTAGGAGCAGCACACACTAGTCACAGGAGGGTGTGCTGTATCCACACTGGGCAGACAACCCCCTCCTGAAGACACTCAGCACATCAGCCACTCTCACATGAGTTAAGCTGTATGAGCCAGCACACTAGAAGTTGATACTTTAGTTCAGCTCACACTGAGCTCCCTGTGCTGCCCTACCCATCCTGCTGGTGCTGGAACACAACTGTTATCCCAAACCTGGAGTGGTCTGAATTTATGAAATATCTCTGGAATGGGAAACTGCTGCCTCAGCAAGGTGTGCTGGCATCAATGGAAAAGCTAAACATCAGCTACAGAGAGTTCTGCTAGTGCTCCATAAAGAACTCTGCTGCCAGATGAAGGAAACAGGACAGTTTCAGGGGTGCAGGACACCAAGCTCTGAAGAGAAGACCCTCCCACACCCAAAGGACCCCAAGCCAGCAGCTGTGTCATCTTGAAACAGTTTAGAAACAGGGGACAGACAAGAAAACTGATTTTCCTCTGTCTTGAGGACAGACCAAGAGACTAAAGAGTCAAGACCTTCCACAGAACCCCTCAGCTCACATCTGTCTTGCTTAGTACTACTCACTCTTGCTTCATATTCCGGCGTCACATCAACGTAGCCCAGCCCTCCTTTCTGCAGCCGAGTTGCAACCTCGATCAGATCGCTCCGGAGGTAGTTCAGCAGCTCCTGGTTGCCATCACAGGATTTGAGGCCCAGGTTCTGTTTCCGAGCCAAATGGATGGAATGGGTGATGTCCTGATACCTGGAAAAAAAAATAATCAAACCCAGTCTCTGAATGCACAGGCCTTTGAGCTGGGTGGGTGCTGGGGCAGCGCTGGCTCAGAGGGAAGCAGCGCTGCCTTTGCTTCCAGTTGCAAGGAACAGTTTAAAGACCAGCAGAACCTCTTCACAGTTTAGGGTATTGCTATCACAAGCCTGCAGTTACTGCCCAGGGAAAAGAGCAGTTTCTCCCCCTTGCTATCCTCCCCTCCTCAGCAGAGGCACACCATGCAGAGGGCTGCCCCAGAGGGGAAAGGCTTGCTGTGGCAGGGCTCTGAGAAGGCATACAGAAGAGGAAAGAGCAGGCTCACCTTTTCTCCAGGCGCTCCTTTAGCTGGCTCTCCCTGACTCCCTGCGGGTGCAGGCAATCCAGCAGCTCATCCAAATCCTTCTGATTGTCACAGAGAAACCTGAAAGACATAACACACCCCAACATCAGCCAAAGTACCGCTGTGGTGAGACAGTTCCTTCTCCTAAATCACTCAAGTATTTGTAGGCAGGCATGATGAGTGACCTACACCCCAACCACACAGGGCAAGGTGAAAGACATCCAGTAATGCTGGCACAAGCACTCTGACTCCATCAGCCTTCTCTCAAGGTCCCCAAATGTAGTCAATTCCAGGGGAAGAAAAACAAGACACAGAACTGATTTGCATTTCCCCCCATCGAGTTTATTAAGATACTGGCACTTGAGTTTAGCCACCTACCCCAGGGATTGGAGTCTCTAAGGTGCAGTCAGTTGAGTACCCAAATGTCACTTGCCATACACTAGAGAAAGATTACTTCCCTATGCACTGCACAGCAGGGCAGTTTCATTGTTCCTTCTCTGCAGAGCCTCCCACTAGCCCAAGAAGTCCCCAGATAACAAGCATGCCTCAGCTTATTCCACAACTGCTGAGGATGTAGAGGTGTGACTGTGAAGGCTGCTCCTCCTGCAAGAGCAGAAGCCCTGCTTGCCAAGAAGCTGGCATTAGCTCCAAAGCTTGCATGTGGGATAGGAGAGCCACGTTCAGCAGCTTTAAACCTGCCTGCTCACAAAGTCCTTCAAGCACAGCAACAGCACTCAGCAGAGTGTAAAGGGGAAACCTCTGGCAGAGTTCTTGACACACAGCATTCTCTATGCAATTCCACACTGCAAACAAGCTTTAATGGGGAGTTGCAGATTTAAACTAGCTTTTACAGCCTGAAACTCTGCTCTTTGCCACTTCTTTTTTTTCCCCAAACTCCAGTCTAGGATGCCACACAGCCGCCTCCTCCACTTGATGAGGCAGGGATTCAATCTGAGCTTCAGAGCTCATTTAAAGAAAATAAGATTAATTGCATGTCTTCTAGGACAACTATTCCTTAGAAGAGGGAAGCAGAGGAATAGCAAAATCAGCCTGATAAGGAAACAACTGCTGGGGACTGTGATGTGATCTGTACCAGCCACGGGGAAGGCCCAGTTACCCAATTTTTCTTCTTGTGCACAAGCTCAGATGAGCCAAGTGACCCCCACAGAAAGGTTCTGTAGCTGCTCTGGCTCCTCTCTGAGCAGCAGTACCTGCCATGGCAATTTTCCTGGCAGGAATACTCACCGATCATCATCCCTGAAAAGAAAATATTCCAGAGTTCTGGGACATTCATGGGAGGGAACAGCCTCACAATCTGCAGTCAGTTCCTAAACTATTTATTCTAATAAAACATAAGATTGTTTAAAAATGGAAGGAGAAGAGTTTCTTCCCAGTCGTTGGTTTCAGTATATACCAACCCCAGAGTACATTGGTTTTACACACTGAGGCCAAACCTGGCCACCACTAACCTCTGTGCACCTGGCTCTGCGAGAAGCAGGAAGAGCAGCTCCAGATCCCTTCCAACCACCAGAGCCCAGCACAGGCACTGCAGACATAGCAGCAACTACAGGCTGGTCATGGGACCCAGCAGACATTCACACAAGCCTGTGCCAACTCACTCATGTCCTTCTTAAAGACATCACTAATGAGTGTTCCTGCACTCATTGGAGAAGCCTGTCCAGGGGTGCCATTTGAGTCTACTGGACTTCAGCTAAATAAAAGGATTTTTCTCCAGAATATTTGGTATCAAGTTGCTTCCAAACCCTTGGGGCAGATCTTGGGATTTATCTCAAACCATATTTCAGTGTGAAGGACCTGTCACAATGAGGGAATGACATAAACCAAGCTTGGAAACAGCTGCCCTGCAGAGAGGCAGCAGAGGACTACTGAGGCATGTTGAGAAGGGTGCCTAGGTCATGAGAAACAAAACGAGCTGCTGCTGGTCATACACCATGGGGTCAGCTGGAAAAATACCTGAGACCTCACCTGAGCTTTACCAGTTTTCCCCCATGGCTCCAAATCAAAGGGGGTGATGTCCCTGCACAGCTTTGTCCTGCTGTGAAAAACAGAAGGGTGCTGAACAGTTGGCATATATGCTTAGATTCTCCAGTACTATGTAGTTTGAGGAAGGACCACCAGGCTGCTGGGCAGCACGAGGGCTCAGATGCCATCCTTTTAAGACTGAAAGCTAGGGCTAAGCCCTGGCACAACATTGTTCTTGATGAAAAGGAAACAGGACAGGCAAAGGAGAACATCTGCAACAGGTATGAGTCTTCCCAGTTCATCCTGAGAGTAAGAACTGGGATTTCTGGGAGAGGGCACCGCTCTACATCAGCCTGAACTCCAACGTCCAGAATACAAACATACCAAGAGGAACCTGTGTTACTTGCTACTCTGAGCAGCCACAGCTCCTGGTTCTCAACCTCCCTACTACCTGAAGGAATCTCTGAGTAGGGCTCAACCAGCACAAGGCTGGGAGCACAGCTATGGCAAGACAGGGCTAGCAATTTAAATGGGAGTGCCAGTAGAGCTTAGAGGTTTTCCAAAGAGGCATCAGAAGGCGATTGGTGCCCTTCACACAGCCTGATGCAGAGTTTACAACACAAGAGAGCAGTGGGAAGGATGCTGTTCCAAGAGCCAGGACCAGGCAGAGGTCTTCACACTGACAGCTTGAGTTTCTCTGCATTTCTGCAGCACGAGGCAGCAGTCACAACAGAAGGGACAAGTGGCACAAAGCACCACATCAAAACAAGCTCTCACTATTTGCTCAGGCCAAATATCCCTACCTGTTCCCAGGCTACTGGCTGCAAGAGACAGAGAAAGGGGTAAAACCTGGACTGCAGGCTGGGGAATGAAGAAGTCAAGAGGATAATATCTCAAGAGCCCAGGATCAGTACCTGCTCTGGAGGGCTGGTGGAAACAGGGGAACTCCATCAGTAGGATATAGGTGTGAGAACGGAGTCTGTCAGCACCCACGCATGGTTACCTCACACTGTCTGCTGAGGGCACTCACCACATCATGGTGTATTCTAATAGATGAAGAACAACGGGAGTTACTTGGCAGTGATGCCACTGTTTCTGAAATTCAACTGCTTTCTGACCAGGATGAGCAAGAAGCCTCCTGCACACTAATATATTGAGATTAACCCATGGTTTTGGCAGGGAGACCGGTACGCACACAGCTCACAAAGCACCGTGGCACAGACAAGAGACTCCTCAGGGACCATGTGTCCAGAAGCTTCGAATGGAGAGATTCTCATTTTTAATAAACATCATCATCAAGTGGTGCACAAGGTTAGAAAGGGGCTGGTCCATCTGTCTGAAGACAGAAGTAACCGAGTATTTAAGACTGAGAACAATGCTTTGGCCTCCACACTTTTAGGACAGAACACTGGGCCCTCTTCTTTTTGGGGACAAAGCACTGAAAGCAGAAACCACTTCCATCAGATTCATACTCTTGGCAGGAGTATGGAATCTGTTTCTCCCTTTATCAACGTCCTACCAGCTCCCATCCTTAAGGGAAAGGGGCAGGACTGTAAATACAACTGCTCACCAGGCTAATTTGGTGTTCATTTCAAAGCCTCATCGATCTAGAATATAAAAGATAAAGCTAAAGGTGCTCTGTGCACTGCCAGGCTACCCTCAGTCCTGTGTTTGGAAGGAGACAGACCCCAGGAGTTAAAGCAAAACACAAAGACACAAAGCATCCAACCCAGCACGTGCTGACGATAGGAGTTACAGCAGAACAAGTCCTTGTGTCCAAACAGGGTGCTGAGAGCCAAGAACTTCACTTGGTCTCAAGGCTTCTCAGGATACACAAGGACAACGTGCAAAAAACAGCCAAGGAGGAGACTCTTCTGTAACCCTCTATGCTCATGGGAGTCCTTGAGAGTGAAGATCAATGGCCAGAAAGGAAAACTGGGATTTCCAGAGGGAAGTCTTTGTTGCTGGCTCTCCCCTGCAGTAACAGCTCTCAGGCTGTCACTTGTCTTTCTGAGGAAGCTTCCCTCTAACTGGTGACAGCTGTCAGACTGTACTTTGCAGACAGGCTCTCCACAGTTCTAGAGCTTTAAAGAAAAGCTTTTTGGCTGAGGAAGCTTACTGCTTATGGGCAGAGCTGTCCTCAGGTGGCCCTGTCAGGAGGAATTCACACAAATAGAGCACTAAGTTCAAAGCTGTTTTGTTCACTGTGAAGAGCTGCCACTGTGCCCTGCCTGCTCCGAGGACACAAAGGCTGTGCCTGGCTCAGATGATCCATTTGCACAGCTCCCCCTCAGCACCCCGGCACCGACCCCCCAGCTCCCCCTCAACACCCCAGGACCAACACCTCTGGCTCCCCTTCAACACCCCAGCACTGCATCCCTTGGCTCTTCCATAGCACCCCGTCACCAAACTCCCACCCCGGATCTTCCATAGCACCCCAGCACCGAACCCCCCCCCCGGCTCCCCCTCAGCACCCCGGCACCAAACCCCCCTGGCTCCCCCTCAGCACCCCGGCACCAAACCCCCCCCCCGGCTCCCCCTCAGCACCCCGGCACCAAACCCCCCCCCCGGCTCCCCCTCAGCACCCCGGCACCAAACCCCCCCCCGGCTCCCCCTCAGCACCCCGGCACCGAACCCCCCCCCCAGCTCCCCCTCAGCACCCTGGCACCGAACTCCCCCCGGCTCCCCCTCAGCACCCCGGCACCGAACCCGCCCCCCCCCCCGGTTTCCCCTGAGCACCCTGGCACCGAACCCCCCGCCCCCGGCTCCCCCTGAGCACCCTGGCACCGAACCCCCCCCCAGCTCCCCCTCAGCACCCTGGCACCAAACCCCCCGCCCCCGGCTCCCCTGAGCACCCTGGCACCGAACCACCCCCCCAGCTCCCCCTCAGCACCCTGGCACCAACACGCCTGGCAGAACCCCGCAGGCGCAACACTCAGCAAGGAAACAGCCAGGGCTGTGACCGTCAGCAGGCGTTCTGAGCAGGTACCAGAGGCACAGAAACCACAGACCCGGTGGCATGAGGGACAGCCCAAAAGAAAGAGAAACATTCAAAAGTCAAAGCTGATCCCCCAGCTCGGTACCTCACTTCAGAGTGGCAGAACAGCAGTGCAGGCTGCAGTGACTTTGCTTTGACCTGACTCTACAGACTTTAGCATTTGCTGGTTTGAGGATGTCCTCGTGCAGCACAACAAGAACCTCTGTGCAGGATGCTCCTCAACACACTCCTCCTGTGGCGATCCGCTCGCCCCAACAGTGCTCTGAGTGGGTACAGGTTTGAAGATCCAGGCAGCTGGTAGCAGCGAGTTGTATACAACAGACACCAGGTCTGCTGTGGAGCCTGGGCAGAGCACACTGAAAGGAGCTGGGCGATGGCTCTGTGCATCACACGGTACAGGAGCACACAGGACAGGCCTGTCTCTAAGGATCTCAACAAAGACCTTCACTTCGTGTGTTCAAAGGCCCCAGGTGTCACAACTCAGGTCTAAGATCAGCTATGAAAGAAAGCCTAGGCACAACCTGCTAGGGTCACTGCTCCCCTCCTCCTCCCCTCTCCCACCCGAGTCACACTTACCGATACTGAAAAGGCACACAGCAATTCCTTGACATTAACAATTCTCCTGAATAGAAAGGATTTTAAAAGCAGTACATCCAAACAGCATTTCGCCAGCTCCACTTACACTGGGGTGAAGTCTGGCTGGATGTTTACAAGGGTTCTGTTAGCAGCTCTGTTACGATTCACTACTACTAATCACATCACTCACAGAGGCCTGGGGAGTGGATACACTCACCCAGCCCTGCAGCACCAAAGACTCAGAGGTACATACTAGGGTCTGTCAAAGACACCTAGTTCCTTTCTACACCTGGAGTACTCAGCAGCTACAAAAGTCAGTGTTACCATAAGTTCTGTCCCTGCTTGGGTGCAGTGGTCTCTGTGGGGAGGTCTGCGGTGTGCACTGACCGGTGCAGCCTGCTCACTCTGCCATCAGTGGCTCCACTCTTCCGCTTGTCTGCAAGAGAAAAGCACAGGGTGTTGTCAGTCATCTGCCTCCTCAGCACTTTGCTTTGCTAACCCATCTCCAGCTGGGTGTTTATATGCAGCACCTCAGTCAACAGCAGCTTTCTTGGGGAAACCTCACCCAGCAGAGGTTTGCTAAAGCTCACTGGGCACTTACACCAAAGAGGTAATGGATTTGTAATGAACTTAAAGAAATGACTAAAGCATGTACACAAAACTAAGAAAGGCATTCCTACTCTTCAGATGCATGAGACCAGCTTTGGCTTTTGGCTATATACACCAACAAAGTGTTTCTGAAGCCCAGTGAGTTATAAGCAGGATGTATTTGTAGTTCTGAGCATCCTAGACAACAGCCTGACAGGAATTTAAGACTTTGGCTTATTTAAGCCTTTGCCTATGAAGTTTCAAAAGCAGCTCACTGAAGCCTTGCACACAAGCTAGGTAAGCACACAGGCAGCTGCTGAGCAGCAAACCAGCACACAGAACACAGCTGTGCAGCGTGTGAGAACACTCAATGCACCCCTTGAAGGCCACTGAGTGACACTCCTGGCTCAACAAGCCATCTCGATGCAGATGGCTGGGAGGTCACATGCTGGGTGAAGTGCCCTGCTGTAGGTTTGTCCTGTTCCATTCTTCTAGAGGTCTGCAACAAAACACCAGCAGGGCAGGGCTCCCTCCTTTCACCCAACACAGCCACCTTGCAGGTAGGTGGGCTCAGTGTCAGCCTACAATGCTTCAAAAGCAAGAAGTGATCAGGACTGAACTACAACTCCAGTCACACAAAGACACACTCTGCTGTACCTACAGCTACATCCACCTAGAAGCACGAAGTTTCCCTCCCCACAGACTGGTCTTTGAGCATGTCCAAGCTCTGCCTGCAAGGCTCCATCACCCAAGCGTGAGGGCAGCCAGGCAGTTGCAGAGGAAGCACCAGAACTTCAGCCAGTGGTTGTACCTCACCTGCAGCTTCAGCACACGGTGCCCAATGGACTGTGAGGACACGTTCAAAGCAGCCACCATCAGCAGAGCTACAGGTATCTAGAAGACTGTTCTGCTTGGTACTGTCTCACAGGTTAACCTGGGAGCCTTGGCCCCAAGGGAACATGAGCATTGTGATGGACACCCTCACGCTCTGCAGCACACAGGTACTTGTCCTAGAAATCCAGCATGCTGCGACTCAGCAGGTTCAGAGTAAACAAGGGAGATCAGACCACAACTGACACCAGCCTCACAGCTTTTAAGAGCAGTTGCAAGCCCTGCAGCAGGAGGGACATAGTCATAAGCATCAGACTATCCTGTGAGCAGACGTCTGGAGCTTAAAGGAGACTTAAATCAGAGAATCCCTATGAAAAACACTCAGACTAGGCAGCTCACACTCTCACATTCACAAATCTGTTGTAAGAGTCAGAGAGCAACAGAGGAACACAGGCAGACAGCGGGGTGATCATACCTCCTGGGCTGTAGTCCTTTTTAAAATCTTCTTTTTTCTGATGAGGCAGGGTGAATCTGTAGTCTATACTGTCATGAACCCAGCCTTTCTCAATGAACAGGCCAGGAACCTCATCTGAAAACAGCCAGTACCTGCAGGAAACACACATGTTAACAGGTACCTGTCTCTTCTTCTGACATATCTGCCTTAATCTGCATAGAGGGAGAAGCATCTGTGTGCTTGACTCCATCAAAACCAAAGTGTATGTGTATCTTTACATTAGCAGAGTTGAGACATGAAAAGCTTTCATTAGAATCTGTTCTAAGAGCATTTCTGTGCAACAAACATGGAGAAAGAGAGCAGATGGTGAGTAGCTTCTGGAGCACTGATGCAAGCACCTGAGGCTCCACTGGCTAACAGATCCTGGCTCTCACAGAAGCCTCAAAAAGCCAATCATGTCAACCAGGACAGACCACTGGGGCAATGACTGCAAATTGGAGCACAGGGAGCTCCGCACCAATCTGGGGAAGAACGTTTTCACAGTGAGGGTGACAGAGCACTGGAATAGGCTGCCCAGGAGGTGGTAGAGTCTCCTTCTCTGGAAATACTCAAGACTCATCTGGATGCCTATCTGTGCAGTATGAGCTGGGGAGCTGCTTTGGCAGGGGGGTTGGACCTGATGACCTCTCAAGGTCCCTTCCAATTCTGTGATTACGCTCTCCGTATGCAAAAAACTCCCTTCTGCCCTCCACCACAGTTCCATCCACAGGAAGCATTCTCAACACCCTCCACATCAATCACCCCTTGGGTGCTGCCAGAGCTCCTCTCTGGGGGAGAGCTGGCAGCTCAGGATTGTTCCCTCTCGCACCTGTTATGGTTACGATCGGTGCCAACCGGGGTCCTGCGCATCACCAGCTTCGCTTTGGCAATCCCATCCTGGAAGGTTTTCTCAGCTGCAGCTTTATGCTTCCGGATTCTTTCTTCCTCTGCTTCCTTCTCCATCCTCACTGTTGGAATAGCACAGAGAAGCGTTAGCTTTTTCACCCCCCAGGCCCTGTATTCAGACACAAGGGTCAAAAGGATTTTACACTTCTCAAGGTGTATGAGTGTCTCCCTGCACTTCTGCCCCTCTGTGGAGAACAGGTGCATTGTCACCAAGTGACTGGAAGAAAGGGACGGAATGTCAAATGGGAGTCACACTGGCTCCTCAGAGCTTGACCTGGGTCCAACAAAAACATCAGCCCTTCACAACTTGCGCAAAGGGCTACAGGCAACATTCCTCTGTGTCCTGAGAAAGCTTGAGGGGAAAAAAAAATTAAGAAGGATGAAGCAATCAAGACTTTGCATCCAAAAGTAGGGTTTGCAGCAGCTGGAATTAGACCATATGGAAGGGGCAAGGTGGAGAGGGGCAGGTAAAATTGAGCATCCAGAGGTCACCTGCTGGCTGCTGCCCCAGGGAGACAGCTAAGGTGTCAGTAGCACCTTTCTCAGGGCTAACACCTACTCTGTCTCTTGCAGCCTTCTTCTGTATCAATAGGTTTGATAACCTGCCAAGTCTCTGAAGTCCCACCAATGTAATCGGTCCTGACCGACTGGGAGACAAGCTAAGGAGCCCCACAGCCTTGCATCTGTTACACCAACTCCCCGTAGCAGCGCCAACAATACACTGATTTACAGTAACTGCAGCATGGCAAACTTCTGTGAATCCATCCCTGCCAGGCACAAGCTGTCTGTGAGCATGACCTCCTCCCTAAACCTTATGACCTCTCCCTACATCAAAGCACTGAACATCAGAACAAACAGCAACAGCCACTCAGTACCAAACGCCTCATGTCACAAACTGGAGTCTCACACATCTCACCTGGCACAGGAAGCACCATCCTCACCTTTCACCAGAAGGGGATGGGATTTCCCCCTGGATTTCTCCCCTGACACCTTCAAGATGCTGCTACTATCACCTGAGGCTGGCACAAGGCACACTGCTCCTCAAGACCTGTCCCCTCAAAAGTCAAGCCCCCAACTAAAAGGGAGCTGCACTGCCAGCAAGCTGTTTGATCTTACAACATGTGATGTTGTGGGCACTACGAGACAGGCAGTTTCTCTCTCCAGCTGCAAAGGCCACTTGCAGCAGGCACTCTCCTGGCCACAGTAAAGCCAAGGCAAGGAAAGAACAGAAACTTAAAAGACTTACTCCTGTGCCAAAACCATTCAAATACAGTGAGAACAAAGACAAACTAAACAACTCATTTTTATTTGTGATCACAAGCTAGTCTCACTTGCTCGTTTCCTCCCTAGCAGGCTGCATCAGCTGCACAACCTTCCAGCTTTCCATCCTCCAACAGACTGGGAACTACTGCCTCATGGAGCAACAAGGCACAGAGCCACCAGTAAGAGCTGCATAACATGGAAATGGAAGGGGCCTGACTTATCAAGAAAATACAGATATTAGTCATGTTATCTCAGCAGGAAGCTTGGTATTGACTTTTTTTGAAGAGAGAACAGGAAATGTATTCAGGCTTTAACTGGGCTCTTTTCTGAGCTGAAAACTAGCTCGATAGCACTGACCACAAACTTGCTAGGTTTTACCTGAAAGGGGTTAGTGCTCCCAGTTACAGATGTTACTGGGACAGTAAAAAAGAAACCTCTGACTGAGATAGGTAGATCTGTATGTGTCAGGATAGCTGCTAACTAAACTTCTGTGGGCAATGGCTCATATATATAAAAAGTAAACGAGCCCAGAAGGCAAGAAATGTTTTGTCAGCAACTGCTTTAATAACGTTAGCATCTCTGGGGAAGTAAAAAAGCAAAGGCAACTCAAGTGACATGGAAGCTGCTATGCCAAAGGAGCCCACAGCAAGCCCCTGTGACAGCAGCACACCCATGTGGTTCTCACCATCGTTATCCATGATGATTTTTCACATACTGAAGTCACACTGGCCCCAAGCCTGAAGTCCTGGTGAGATGGAGCTGCTAACCCTACAGCCTTAACTCTTGCACCACGAGCACAAACCAAGGCCTGCAGTACTCTGAGGGCACCTTTGTGCCTGGTACCAACTGCTTAAAAAGTAAAATAAGCCCTGGATGTTCAAAACGTTGGGGTTCGTTCTGTGGTATGGAAGCAATATGAATTGAAACCTTAATGAAAGGCTTTCTCTCTCCTTCCCTGACAGAGAGCCCTAGTTCCCTTCTGGAGAAGAATGAATCAGAAGTTCCTCACACACAAGCCAAACAATGCCTGTCTCCATCACCTTACACTGCTTTTCTTCACATGTATCTAGTAGGAACTATGGAGTGAGAACATGTATTCAGTGAGTAGCACCCAAACTGTGTTGAATGTTGCTGTAAAATCTTATCATGAACTTGAATCTGCTGCTGAACAACTGGGCCACTACAAGAACTGGTGCTGTGAGACCATCTGACTCCAGCACATTAGATGGTGGCATGTTGGTTTTATGAAGCAGCAGGACAGCACTCCAGCCCTTCAGCAGTTCCTTGGAGCCTCACAGGAGCTAAGAGAAAATCTGAGGGGGCTGTTCACTTTCAGCATGGGGCATGGCTGTGGCCAGCTCACTTCCTAAGCAGCCTCAGTTATCTACCTCTTTGTCATCTCCTCAAACAGATACTCCCAGATTCCAGCGAAGGGGGGATGCTTCTCCCTCAACTGTTTCCCAAGGGAATAACAGCCTCCAGGTGGGCAGTGTAGCTCACCTATCTGCCTGGTACCTACAGTTACAAGCAAAAAAATCCCTGAGGCGTAACTCCAAAGCATTTTGCTGTCCATATTGTATGATCTTTAGCAAAGAGGACTGCTTACACAGAGGGATACAGAGCCTGGTATCACAACTCATCATCCATTGATCTTTGAGTGGATAGTTTAGATTTATAGGCTCTATCACTAACTATTCAAAGTGAGAAACTGTAAACTGAAATTTACTGCCTGAGTCTTTGTCTGGGAGGAGGGCTGCCAGCATCCCCCCGCCCCCCTCCCCAGCAATGTGTGTGGCAGCAAGGCCAGCAGCAGCTGGAGGAACCAGCTTTTAGGCAGGAAGTTATCTCCCCTGTATGCAAGGGCCACAAGATGTTTGGATGTAGACAAATACTTGCTTTGTGTTCCCAATGTGGATTTGCTCTTCTCCAACTGTCCTGAGCCGGAGTCAGAACTGAATGTCTGCAGCTAAAGGTCTGGGTGCTGTTATCACTTTTCCATAACACTCCAGATTTTGAGCTGCCACAGGAACCATGGCAGCTGGATTATACTTCTTCAGTGAGTAAGTCCCCTAAGACCAGGTAATGGCTTTGCAAACATGGCTCTAGCCTCCTGGTACTTCTCTTACCTCTCATCTGTATTTCCTGTTGCTCCCTCTCCTTCTTGGCTTGGATGGCAAGAAGGCGCCTGCTCTTCACAGCGCTGATCATATCATCAGCTTCTATTTCTACCCGATGCTCTATTTTCATCATTTCACTTTTCTTCTTTTCATTTCTTCCCATCATGTTCTCATCTTTCCCATTTTCCTTGTTCTTGGCCACCATTTCTTTTCGCTTCTGCTTTTCCGCTCTCTTCTTGTCGTTCTCCTCCTTCAGGATGGCAAGGCGTTCCTTCCACAGCTCGGCCGACGTCTGCTGCTTGGCTTCCACATGATCCTGCACCGAGTAGGTCATGAGGATGCGGTGGCACAGAGCTCCAAGTATCCTCAATTTCTCTTCAGGAGTCAACTCAAAGAACTCTGATGTCTCCAGTTTCTCCAAAAACTCATCCTGCACTTCGTTGTCCTCAAAAGCTGCAGAGTCCTTGCTTTCATCTACGTTGTCTGAGACCTCACTTTCCTCCTGCACGTCGGACTTGCGCAGGCACAGGCGAACCAGCTCGGAGGCAGAGTGCAGAGTAAGTGGTATTTCAGAAAGCTTCATCCCCAGCTCAGCGTAATCCTCAGCAATTTCATCCTGCAGCAGGGTCTGCAGGAGAATGACCAGCACACGGTTCAGGTAAAGGAAGCCTCCCTTCTCTGCACAGAGCGCTTCCATCAGGGAAACTGCTGTAATGGGATACTGAGCATCTGGCATCAGCAGCCCAGAGTAACAGCTTAGGAACTCCACCACCATGGCAACATCCCCAAAGAGGGTGTTAGGAAGTCCTTCTGGAGTATCAACCAGTTTAAAAGTAGGTAAGGTCTTCCCTTTAAGATCTTGGTCCTCGTACCTTTTCTGTTTTTCCAGTTTTTCCTTCATCTCCTTCTCCTTCCTCTCCTTTGCTCTCTCCTTCAGTTTCTCTTTCAGCTTCTCCCTTTTCTTCTTCATGTACTCCTTTCGCTGCTCCTCTGTCATGGTGGCCCATTTCTTCCTGTGCTCCAGAAGCTCGTAGCGTTTCTGTACCAACCCTCGCAAGTCCTCCGGGAGGCGGGCACGATCCTCGTTGGACAGCAGCCTGGCTGTTTTGGAGATGATGCAGGACAGAGCACTCTTCTTGTCTTCCCGGTCTTTGTTTTCCTTGTAATAGGCAATGAGATGGAGTGCTGCAGGAGGCAGATGTTTCTGGGGTTTGCTGGAAGACCTAGGAGTGCCTCCAGAACTCCTGGGAGTCCTGGACACCTTAGTAGTACCTTTAGCCATGTCCAGTAGTGTCATTTGTTTCATTTTCATCTTAGGGGTCTTCAAGCCTTTCCGAGGAGACTTTGATTTCCCTGATGACTTCTGCCCATTCAAAACTCTTTTGCCTCTCTGCTTTTTGTCCAAGGATTTGTTGCTGCCCTTTCCCAGTCGGCTCCTCTTTGGAATGTGAAAGTTAGAACCAAGCTTAGCAGGTGACATAATTTTCATCACCTCTTCCAGCTCCTCTTTAGGAGACTTGGAATTCTTAGAGTTTTTCACCTTCAGTGGAGAGCCAATAATGGATTTCTCCAAATGCACATGGCACCACAGAGTGGGGCTCAGTGGCTGGCCCAGGGATGATCCATCAGGTTTGGATTTCTTAGAAGGTTTTCTGTCAGGTGACCGTGAGCTCTTCCTCTTGGTTGAGGGGTTGAGAGTCATATACTAAAATTAAAGGAAGAATAATTTGATATTAGTATTTTAAGGAAAACAAGGGTTACCTAGATCCTTTCCTGTTAGTTGGTTTTGCCTGTGTTTCTTTTTAAGGTGCTTTTCCACTGAACCAGCAGCACTGAAGGCGTTCAGGGGAACAGGCTCTGTGCTGGTTACCAGGTCACTGGCTAAATGTGGACCTTCTGGAAGTAACTTTATGAAGTTAAACTCTACAAAGAATTCTAAACGCTCCCTAAGTGAAACCACTTTCTTCCTACTTAAAGTGTTGTGGGGTGGAAAACGTTGACATGAACTTCAAAAGCTATTCCCCCGCTCTGGGTTATCAGGGACTGGTGGAGGGGTGTCCTGCACCCCACCCAGCTCACTTCTTTCCATCAGATTCTCAAAGAAAACTGAAGGAGCTCAGAACTGAGAGGTGACAGTTCAGAGATGGGTTTCTGAACTGTCTGAAAGCATCTGCAATGAAGGTGAGACAGGATGCAGTTCTGAGGTAAGGTGGCTCAATCATGAGAAACAGCTGAGGGAGCTGGGGGTGTTCAGCCTGGAGAAGAGGAGGCTGAGGGGAGACCTTCTCCCCACCTACAACTACCTGAAGGGAGGTTGTGGGGAGGTGGGTGATGGTCTCTTCAGCCAGGGGACAGGAGATGGGACAAGGGGCAATGGGCTCAAGCAGTGCCAGGGCAGGTTTAGTTTAGACATTAGAAAAACATTTGTTACTGAAAGAGTTGTGAGGACCTGGCACAGGCTGCCCAGGGAGGGACTGAGTCACTTTCCCTGGGTGTGTTCAGAAAAAGGGTAGATGAGGTGCTCAGGGATCTGGTTTAGCTCAGGATGGGATTGGTTGGACTTGATGCTCTTCAAAGGTCTTTTCCAACCTTGTGATTCTGTGGCTCAATGTCTGACTGTTCTCAAGCTGCTGACATGACCTATCCAGTCCTGTACTTTCAGCACAGGACACTTGAACCCAGAGCCAACAACAAACCCATTTCAGGACTATCTATGTCAGCATCACAAATTCAAGAAACTAATTTATTTCAAGTAGTGAAAAGTAAAGTACAAGGATATAACTTTTCTATTATGGATAAAATAATCAGAAAACAGGGCTTTCTCAGTACTGAAAAACTCAACATAAATTGGATTCAAACACACTGTGGAAATCACAGCCCTAAACATACAGCTAAGGACTGCTGCAAGCCAAACCAAAGCTGCCTATGTCTCCTTATCCCAGGGGCACAGCTCCACCCAGCAGTGCACCCAGCAGAAGAGAGGCTGAGGGAGCTGGGCTGGTTCAGCCTGGAGAAGGGAAGGCTGTGGGGGGACCTCATTGCAGCCTGCCAGTCCCTGAAGGGAGCAGAGGAACAGGAGGGGAATCAGCTTGTTCAAAGGACAGACACTGGCAGGACAAGGGGGATGGATTAAAGCTGAAGGAGGGAAGGGTTAGATTGGATATTAGGGGGAAGTTTTTTCCAGAGAGAGTGGTGAGGGGCTGGAACAGGCTGCCCAGAGAGGGGGTGGGTGCCCCGTGTCTGGGGGTGTTCAGGGCCAGGTTGGATGGGGCCCTGGGCAACCTTGTGTAGCTTCAGGCCTGAGGTTGGTGTCCCTGCCTGTGGCAGGGGGTTGGAGCTCTGTGACCCTTGGGGTCCCTTCCAACCCACCGTTCTATGATTCTATGATTTGGGCACCACCAGCAAAACCTCTACAAAAGCAGCAAAGCCTCCACCAAGGCAGTGACCCCAATACCACAGAGCACAGGGGAGCACAGCTCAAATATGCAGGATTGGTTTTTCCCCTTAAAGCAAATTTTCACGTGTCCAGAAGAGTCCAGAGAAGCTTCCTAGGCAGCAGTATGCTCCTCCTGATGAGGAAAGAGATGATGCTTGATAAAGCCTGAGTCCATGGAAGAGTTTACTGAATGAACAAACCAGGGCTCCCTACACCCAGAGCCAGATTTTCAACCAGTGGGTTTCCTAAACCGTAAACCAGCTAAATACCATGTTATTTCACAAAGGGCTGGGAAAAACCTATCCCTGCTACTTAGATCTTTACTTGTCTACACAGAACACAAATATTGTGGGAAAAAAAAAATCTATCATGAAACAGCAGCTGCACCTCAAATTTCCAAAGCAGCCCAGTTGGAGGCATTCAAGCTGTGTCACCTCAGAAAAGGCCAGTTTTCAAGAGTGGGCCTTCCTGCTCTGCAGCTCTGAGCAGTGCTAAGCTCAGGAGCACCAAAGCCAAACCAGCACACCAAAGTGTCCACCAAGACTGTTTTGAGGGTGGAGAAAGGTGACAAAGCAAAGCAGCTGCTTTTCAGCTGCTTTTTTTTCCAACTGCTTTCACCAATGCTCCAGAGCTGGGAGTGGTGGCTGACAGGCAGGACACTGCGCTGCCATCCAGAGACCTGGCCAGGCTGGAGAGCTGGGCAGGGAGAGACCAGATGGGATTCAACAACAGCAAGTGGAGAGTCTGGCACCTGGGAAGGAATAACTGCTGGAATCAGGACAGGCTGGGGGTGACCTGCTGGAGAAGAGCTCTGTGGAGAAGGACCTGGGGGTGCTGGTGGGTGACAGGGTGGCCATGAGCCAGCAGTGTGCCCTGGGGCTGAGAGAGACAATGGGATCCTGGGGGCATCAGGAGGAGTGTGGGCAGCAGGTGACAGGAGGGGATCCTCCCCCTCTGCTCTGCCCTGCTCAGGCCCCACCTGGAGTGTTGTGTCCAGAGCTGGGCTCTCTGGGATAAAAAGGACAGGGATCTCCTGGAGAGAGTCCAGAGAAGGGCTACAGAGATGCTGAAGGGCCTGGAGCATCTCCCCTGTGAGGAAAGGCTGAGAGAGCTGGGGCTGTTCAGCCTGGAGAGAAGACGACTGAGGGGGGACCGAATCAAGGTTTATAATTATCTTAAGCATGGGGTGCAGGGGGAATTGGCCAGCCCCTTTTCAGTGTCTGTGGGGACAGGACAAGGGGCAATGGCTGCAAGTTGGAGCACAGGAAGTTCCACAGCACCATGGGGAGGAACTTTTCCCCAGTGAGGGTGCCAGAGCCCTGGGACAGGCTGCCCAGGGGGTGTGGAGTCTCCTTCTCTGGAGAGATTCCAGCCCCGTCTGGACACCGACCTGTGCAGTATGAGCTGGGGAGCTGCTTTGGCAGGGGGTTGGACCCCAGGAGCTCTCCAGGGCCCTGCCAACCCCTACAACTCTGATTCTGTGATTCAGGCATTCTTACCTTGTGTGGGTCAAGCAGGAAGTCGCTAAATTTACTGGGGAGAGAGTATTTCTTCACTAACTCATCCTCCACTACCCACGGGGCATTCTCACACGTGCCAGCTCGTAGGGCATTGTGACGGATGAAGTACCTCAGGATCTCCTTGTTGGGAGGACGTTCCGTACGGACTAAGCTGTCTGCCGGTACATTGCTGATGATCTTGGAGATAAACAGACAGACTGTTAACATTTAACTTCTAACCACGTTATAAATACGTATCATAGGGCTGAAAGGAGCAAGGACCGTTGCAGCGCTGCGCGGCCGTGAACTCTGCCCTTTCACAGCACTCTCACAAAGACTCACACCAAACACAGCTTGCAGAGCTGAGGTGCACAGCAGAGGCTGGGAGGAAATTCAGTTAGCCAGAAAAGTAAAAAAGAAAGTTAGTTTGTCACAGATTTCTTGCCAACACCCACTGCTTTCTCTCTGACCTTCCTCTGGCTCCTGCTTGCTACTGACTTAAAAAGTTGGACATACCAATGTTTAGTTTGTTTTGCTTTTTTTTTCCTTGAGACCAGAGGAGTAACTCCACAAGTGGTACTCATTAAAATGAGGTCAGCATCACCTCTCTTGTCACATTAGCAAACAGATGACAAAAAACATGCATCAGTGCTGCAGCTCCCTACATCTCTGAGAAGTCTCAGTCAGAACAAGAGCAGCAACTGCCACTGGTGATTCAACTACTCTGGCTCTGACCAAGTTTCATTAACTGCCTGCCCAGAGATGAGCCATGTGACACTCTAAAGCCACTGTCCCACTGTGACTCAGTGTGGCACACCAGGGGACTGTCACCTCTCTTTATGCACAGAACACACAGAATCAGGCAGGCCAGTCAGCCTCACAGAGCCTCACTCATCCTGCTTTCAATACCACAACTCCAGCAGGAAGTACTGCGCCGTGCTGCACAGACACACCAGCACTGATTATTTAATTACCCTTGTATATTCACGCTGTAACAGAAAGGACTCAAGCAAACAACTCACCTTATCTTCATTTTTCAGCTTGACATCGTATTTGTGTGGTAGGAATTTAGGTGGAACCCACTTCCTCTCTTCCTTCTTCAAAGAAGTCGGAAGCTTCCGAGGAGACCGACGTGCACGGTCATCTGATAAAGCAAGGGGAGACATTCAGTGTCTTGGTATTAGAGTTTAAAAAAAAAGAGTTTAAAGAATACAGAACATGGCTGGATGGTGCACCCCACCCTTGGTCTGGTTAAGCTAGGCCATCAGGAAAGAGTCCCCAGTCGAGTTTTAGAATTATCCTGAGGATGCAGGTTGGGAATGGAGTTTCTGAGCAGCCCTGAAGGAAGAGCTAACACCTATGTTCAAGGAGTATAGAGGTCCACTTGCACTATTTAAACCCAGCTCTCTGCAGACAGCAAGCTGCAACTACCTGTGCAAAGAAGAGGTCTATAAAATTCATGAAGGGCAGACCGGTTTTAGCCCCTGCATCTCTGCCATGATGTATCTGAAATAACTCTACTGACCCCAAATTAAAGTAGCTTTAAACATCACTTAACTTTGGTGGTCATCAGGCATTTTCCAGTTCTAAGCCCCTGTGTGCACAGACTGGCTTAGCTGCAGATTTTAAGTGTACTTATACAGCCAGTCTCTCTGTTTTAAAGAGCGCTGTAACTGATGGGATGCTACAGCATTGCATCTTCTTCCCTATTATTTCAATATTCTGGTTGCAAGTGTTAATCATTTAAGACAAAGCCCAAGCCTACTGAGGAAAGCAGTCCCCAAATGTTTTTATCTTTGTGTCCAGGACTCAAAGGAAACACTGAAGCAGCGTGACAGAGGAGAATAGTTACCTACTATGTATGTGCATAGTAGATGTACAAGTAGATGCTAGACCTATGTCAGGCAACTTTATATAAAGATGAAGCTGTCCCATGGTAAGCCCTACAGCACTTAAGCTACAGCACCATTATAGCTTACACACTACAAACCAAGTTCTGTTTCCCCTCCAATCCCCAGCACCTCGGTCAGGACACAGATCAGAGACATGAGAGGCTCACTGCATGCTTGCACACTCATGCAGCCTCTTCCCACATGAGTCCCACCTTTCAGGCAGCACAAGGTAGAATCCTCTGCTTCAAACAACACTTGTTACAGTTTTTCTTTAAAATTAAACCCATGTATGTCTAACAGCAACAGTCTGTGTGAGAGGGGACCAACCCTCTCACTGGAAGTCAGGCTGAGAACTTTTGTCTGCTTTGGTTCCATGTCCTCAGCAAGCTTAGGAATACTGGACCCTGTTTCTCTGTTCAATGGCACAGTGGAAGTTGCATACAGGACACCTCAGGCTCTGTCAAAGAGGGATCTCTGCTCTCAGGAGATCTGTCCCAGCGTCCTTTACACAGCTGAACATTATCTTTGCCACATGTGTGTACCATGCAGAACAAGTCTGTGTTTAAGAAGTAACTGTGTGCTGCTCAGTCCTGGCTCTAACACTGATGGGCTCTGCCACAGGCCTGCAAGTGATCTCTGCTTTTGTGATGTACTCTCTAGGTTCTAGAAATCATGACTCCTCAGAATTCCATGGAGCAGCACCAGGCTACTCAGGGGTTGGGAAGCAGAAGTCACTGTATATTCCTTCCTGAAGTTATAAGATACTTCATTTGTTGTTGCACTGTACTGTAATAAAACTCATGCTACTGGAACCTCTTCAAGCATCCATGCACTGCCATCTCTTCCTATTCACCACTTATTTTGGATTTCCCAGATCAGTATTAGTTCCAAGAACAGCTCAAACTGCAGAGCAGGCTGCCAGTGGCTCACCATCCCTGCCCAGGAAAAGCCAGCCTTTCCTCCCCAGTTCTGCAGATTTTTCCAGAGCTCACTCCCAGAGCTGCTCCAGACCAGCACAAGATGTGATGAAGCCAGCACGGAGCCCTGTTCCCAGCCTCTGAAGCACAACAGGCTCATGCACAGAGAGCCCCAAGCCGCTCTCCTCCGCCAGGTTCCTGGTCTCACAAACGCAGCAAGTCTGACACCGTCCTGGTGAAACGCTGCGGTCGCTCTGCCCCCTCGTGTGCGCACAGGGGGATACAGCTCTGCGTCACACGCAGCCCTGCAGAGCCTGCTCCCGCTTCTGAGTTGACTCGTAAGGACCTCAGCCTGTACCACGGGTGTCAGGCGTGCAAACCGCTAGAGAGAAGTCAAGGGAAGTGCAGCAGGGCACCTCCAGACCCTGTGCTCAGCCTCCTGCAGCTGCGGTTCCTGCCCTGAACCAGGCAAGTCTGCAACTGGATAAACCCAGCAGATGCTACCAAGTGATTTTAATGGGCTCTGGGATACACATCTGGTACTGAGCTTATTAAGAACCAATGTTCTATTACAGCCCAGGATATAAAAGCATTAGCAGTAAGATATCCATTTGATAAATGCACAGGCACAGGGAGGAGAGTTGGAAGCCTGAGTGATTCCTGCTTTTCACTGATACCAGGGCTCTGCCAGCATCTTTCATTGGAAAATGCTGAGGTGCATCTTTTACTGAAGAATTTCCAAAATTGCTGCTGTCAACGAGCACTTTCAAAATAAAACTTACTCCTGTGTGGTTGATGAGGTCATTCAGGAGTATTACCACTCAATTTAAATAACATTTAAAAAGCACATGCACTGGTGCCTCTCCAAGCACCATGGCTGGTCCAGTGGATGAGTGCCAGGCCAAATCACTTCCACAACAGGTTTTCTTTTCCACAGAGCACCACAGTGACACCAAAACAGATCCTAAGTTTTCCCAGCACCAATCACAAATTATTGATAATCTGGGCTAAAACTTGGTAGAGTTTTTCACTCCAGACTTGGCTATTCACTTGCAAGGCTCTTCTGTTTCCTCCTCTCCACAGAGCAGGGTACACATGTGCCTCAGCTATCCAGCTCAGAGCGATGCTGTGGGGTTGGTTTAAAACAAGTTTTGAAATCTCTTTTAAAGAATCTTATAGTTCAGTTTTTAAGGAGTTACATGGGACATTCTCCCCCCCCCC
Organism: Laterallus jamaicensis coturniculus; assembly: GCA_022605575.1. NCBI lineage: Eukaryota > Metazoa > Chordata > Aves > Gruiformes > Rallidae > Laterallus > Laterallus jamaicensis. Next base: position 10,076,087 of record JAKCOX010000025.1, read on the forward strand.
CCCCATTCCAACAGTACCTTCTTGAGGCCAAGAAAAGCCTTGGAAGTCCAGTTTGGTTCTGCAGTGAGGAGGAACAGATGCAAAAGAGGGGAAGGAGGTTTCAAAGCATGATTTATTTTGAAAGCTTAGAAAATGGCACTTTTTTCTGCATTAATTTTGTCTCAGCATTAGAAGACTGGAAAGGGGATAAACCGAAATAAAACCTACTTTATTTGCTGTGTTAACTGGGGACATGACAGTGTTAGAGCTCATCTCTGCAGAACAACAGACTTCTGAACTAGAGATGTTTGTTCTGGGGATGGTCACCACAGCAGGACTTTATGACTCTGCATGAACTTCTGCTGTTCCTCCCTTTTTCTTTTACATACTTGTTATACTTTTGAAGGCTGCACCTTCCATGGATAGCTTTCAGTATTATACCTTAGAACACCAGCACATCTCCTGCTTTAATGCAGGCAGGAGCAGCCGAAAGCCAACTTCACACATGCCATACAGTGCCAGCAGCCCAGGCCCAAGACATACATCAATTCAAACACTCATTTCCAGGTGCTGTGTTACTACTCACTCAAACTTTCCCTCCTGTTATCATCCTCTTTCAGGATGGCTTCCTTCTGGTTGTCCTGGGCTGCCTGGCTGGAGTTTTCCTTGTCACTGGATGGGGAATCACAGGCTCCTTCAGATTTCTTCTCCGAGGCCTCTTCGTCCACCTTCTCCAGGGGATGTATTTTCACAACTTTCACAGGCAACATTTTCTCCTTCCCAACCTGCAAAGAAACAACTGATGAACATTTTCTCCTTCCCAACCTGCAAAGAAACAACTGATGAACACCAAACCCACATAGGCCACAGGAACCAACAAGCTCCAACACTACGAGGAAGCGGGTAGGGTGACCTACAAACTGTAGTGTTTGCAACTATTGCCCTCTCTGGGAGAAACTCATGGTCCCTCTCATGAAGCAAGGACAGGATTGCTTTCTAGCACTCCTACCTGGAGGAGCTGTACAAACCACCAAGAGATCTGCTACCCCACAAGTTTCTCTCAGTGTGTGCGTTCAGTTCAACTGTCTCTCAGCAGTCCCAGTTGAGAGAATACATCCCAAAGGATGTATTCTGATTGCTAACAGAGAATACTTTATAACTTCCCCATAAGTTTTCCTCATTCCCAGTTTTGGAATGAATTTTCTCATCATTAGAGCACTGGTAGAGATTTGTAGACAACTGACTTCAAGCTACATTAAAGACTGCTGCTCCTGGGAGAAAAGATTATGGCAGATTATAATTCTTAACTTCTCTTAATTAAAATATTATTTTATATATATTTAAATAGATACATACACCATCACATACTTAAGCAGCATAACAAATATACCTCTTTCCACACACACCCCTGCCATCTGTCTCTTGCCATCAGTACAGGTCATCTACACACCTCTGCACAGGGAACTATTTTGCTACCAAAAGCTGGTGCTGCCACTGGGATTCCGTAGAAGTGAAACTCTCCCCATCTCCCTGACCATCAAAGGGCCAACATTCTTCCCATCTCCTGCCCCAGGAGTTAGCCCTGTGACCACCAAAGGGCCAACATTCTTCCCATCTCCTGCCCCAGGAGTTAGCTCTGTGCAAAAGCACAGGATAAAAATGGAAATTGGATCCTTACCTCAAAGTCACACTCTTCTCCCACTGCAAATTTGGTCATGATCTCCAGCCAAGCTGCATCCACCAACTTCTCCAAGGACACAGTGTTGTGGTGCACTATTTCCAATACCAGTTTCTCATACCAGATGGGGAACTCCTCCTTCAAGCTGAGCAAACACATAAGTAGTTTTCATTATTCAGGGGATAAAAGCCAAAATGCCAAGTAGCCTCCCATGTGACAATTCCACCAACATTAACAGCCAGGACAATCTTTGAAGCAGATGCCACATTAGCATGCAAACATCCACGGGCTTTTGCTGCCTCCCCACCTCCAGCACACCCCCAAAGCCCTAACTGGCATGGCAATTAGCCAACTTTCCCTGAAGGAAAAACCATAAAGCCTTCTGGAAGAGCAGCACTGATGGTGACCCCCTTCTTGCTGGCTGTTCCTGCCTCTCTATTAGATGTTAATACACACTCTGGGACTTGTGACCTTAGAGCTTTTGCATTCAACAAGGTGATGATGATGAATGTTCAGGATTTTCTGTCTTCCCAGCCAACTGCTAACACAGTGACGACTGAGGCAGGCTCACACAATCAAACCATCTTCCTAGAGAAAAACACTTTGTTTCATCATGTCAGGATCTTCAAATGTTTTCATTGCAGGAAGAGAAGGGACTGTTACAAATTTACTTCACTGATTTCCTTTCTAAAAGATCAGGTGGGTTGCCTGGCAGGAGTGCTAAGAGATACTTCACATAAAGCTTCCCCAATGAAAAGTCTGTTTCAAGTTAATATAAGGAGGAACAAAATACTTATCCAAAATCCTTTGGGATTCCCAAACTTGGGGATCCATTGCTGGCAATCCTCACCTATGTTTCCTATCCTACACCCCCCATGAAGGAATGTATCCTTTCAGCAAACTGACTAAATGATCTCTTTTCATTCAGACTAGTGCCTAGCAAACTGCCTGGGCAGCTTTACATCCTGCTTCAGAGACAAGACTAAATCTCATTTCACAGTCTCTTTTCCCCCCACGTTGAGAGAAACTACAGTGAAATTTGTTATTGAGAAATCTTCCATTTATATTTCCTTTTCCTAAGAAAACTTAATGTTTTCTTAAGTGGCCACCCAATCCAACGTTGCTAACCAAAAGTAATCCACACCAGACCAGTGGTTTTCTGACACAGGACTGGAAGTTGATGGAGCCAGCTCTGCACACTCATCTCAAGAGCACTAGGGAGGAGAGACTGAAAGACAACAGTCCTTCAGCCCTTACAGGAATTAGGCCCATTGGCAAATCGGTGCCTTTACATTGCCCTCAGCAATGTGATTAACCTCAAAGGATGGGGAATTTCTCCCTAGGCTAAGGCTATTCATTCTTTTGTCAACCAAACAGAAACAGGGATTCTCAATGACAGAGGCAGCAGAAAACTTCACCTCTTGGGTAGACTGCTCACCATGTTTAAATCCAGGGGGAAAAAATCCACAGAAGAGAGGCAGAGCCCGTTGGTTTGGTGTAATTCAACACAATTTGGTAATGATAAAGGAGGGTGTATATGTTGGCCTAGCCAAGGACTTGGACCTTTACAGAACATTCCCTTCTATGGCAAGATCACACCAGATCTCAGCCAAGGATCTGGACCCTCTGCTGTGTGCTAGTGGGGGGGAGGTCAGGGCAGGGGTGGTCTGAACAGAGTAAGGACACTGAGCCTGTTTCCCTTTGTGCCTTCTTGTTTCACAAGTAGATCCTCAAAAGTCTCACTTCAAAGTATTATTTTTTCCTTATTTAGTGCAATGACCAACTAATACAGACACAGGAAACAACCACCTGGCCCTGGCTGATGGGAGTCTCCAGCAGCCTCTTTTTACTATACCTCCTTCAAGATTAATTTTCCCCCCCCTCTATAAAATTCCCATTACTTGAGGGGCTTTAAATTACACCAACTACCACATGCTAACTATTTTGGTTCAAGTAGTACCAAGATAGAGCACTAAAGTCCATCACTCAACTGCATTTAATGATGGCATCAAATTTGCTTTCAGCTCCAGAAACCCAGACCTACTTACCTCACAACTAGCACTCACTTCCATTCCCAAGCCCACCCCTTCTGCCCCTGTGCCTAGAGACAGACTGACACCAATTTCTCCACTGGTACTTACAGCTCAGCGACTTCCTGCTCCTCCTCCCAAGCCTCTTTGTGTGTCAGCTGGCTGCTTCCTGTGCTCTTGCATGTCCAGATGCGTTCGCTGTACCTCTCTAAGCGTGCTTCATACTCTCTGTAGAAGGAGCAGCTCAGGAAAATGCCATTTATGTAGTGGAAAGCACAGTCACAGTAGCACAATAGAACCAAGCTTCATGAAACCCTTATTCCTGGAATGTATAAGGGCTGAGGATCACCACAGCATGGTTTGACCCTGCATCTGCCCTGGAGATGCCTGTCCTGTGCCATGCTGGCAAACAGAAAGTGCCAGCCCAGTGCAGCCCAGACTCAGAGGGGGAGTACATATGGCCAAATGTTTTGAGTTCCTGTCCAGCTTTCCCAGTCTGACTCATTGGAAAACAGCACAAGCAGTGTCACACAGCATGGACTGCCACTAAATGCCCAATAGTAACCACTGGGGAACTGTTCCTACTGCTAATGCCTCAGGGTGCTGTTACAAGCTCTAGAAGCCAGTTACCAGTCTCCCCATCTTTTGAGGAAAGAGCCCCAAAGCCTTGAAACTGAAATCACTGGAAAAGCCATCCTTCTCCTGGGTTCCAATAAGTGCAGCATCAGTACAACACGAAAATCTTTCACACCAACTACATCACCTGCTTCCAGCATCACAACCAGCCTCAAGGCTCAGTTATCCCAGCCATCAGGATTAACAGGCGCACAGGCAAGTCACAGTGACACAGGCAGCATCATGAACCACAGCATTAGCTACTCTGCTCTAAGCAGGGGTGGCCATACTCCACCCCTTCTACACCTAAGCCATAATTAGCCATTAGTCTAACAGCCACAAGCTACTTCACACTTTCTACAGCTAAAACACGTACAGACACAACTACCAGGGAAGCCCAACAGTGGAAATCCCTACCGATTTACCCCATGGCAGCCTGCTTAAGTTGCCATCTGGTTACTGATGGTAATTTAAGTGGAGGAATTATAAGAGAAGCAGGCAAAGCATCTTTCCCTGCTGCAGCACACTCTCCAGCAGAAAAGCAAGCACAGGGTACAAAGCACACTTGTAATAACTACAGCAACTCAGCTGCTGCAGCACAAGTCCTGATTATGGGAGTCTCTGTGGGAACAAGCAGATTGCTCCATGCTCCTGTGGAGGCAGAACTACAGCAAACTGCTCATCATACCCTGTGTATGCTTTGTCTTTCAGGAGAATTTTAGTGCAGCTGGCCTTTTATTATTATTATTCAATTATTTTGTTTCCAGGAACCCTGTTAGAAAGCCAAATTACAACTTGAACAAAGCCAATTATCTGGGACATTTCTTCACAGCCCCAAGTCAAAGCAAAACAAGGTAAAGAAGCTGCCCTGTGGACGCTGATACAGAGCTATCAGTTATCTTCACAGCCACAGCAACTGGTAATAGACAAGAATAAGCCAGGCAGAGAGCCACCTCCAGACCCAGTTGCTGCCAAGAGGACCCCCTCTACCTGCAGCCCCCCGCCATGCCCTGCTTGTGGAGGCTCCTCCTCATCACTGTCTGATCACTCACTGTCTGTGAGTGATCTCACAGTTTACCACTCCACCAAGCTCTGAGCCTGTGGCCAATTCTTAGCCCCTGCCTGAGGTTTCAAAGCTGCTTCGGTGTCCATAGAAGCAAGAGGTTCTACAGGGCAGGAAACACCACAGCTCTGGCAAGGAGTAACTACAACTTAGAGGAACTCATCTGCACAGCACCACCAACCAGAGCAGAAGTGTGACTTTAACAAATATACTGAGCTGAGAGAGGGAAAAGCCCAAAGAAAAACCTCCCACCCCAAACACACAGGAGTCCTCCTGCATTTACAGCAATTAACCAATGCAATAACAAGCATAACACCATTCCTTCCCATGCCTTTCCCCCAGAGAGGGGTTAAAAGCACATTTTGACCCTCACACTAGACAGGAGCCTAAACACAGCAGCAACAGCAGCCTTCAGCTTCAGTCAGCACCCTCACGGATCACTCTCCCCATCAATTTCCTCCTGCGCATCCCTGAACAACCGCTGAGGCCCAAAGGACTCGCAGCTGCCACCACACCAGTGGGAAGGGAATGACACAAGGGCTCAGGACGCTGCCTTAATAAACCTTCAGCCTAACCACAAACAAGTGTGTGAGATACCCCTGGGAAAACACAATTACACTGACTTCCCTCCTACCGTTATCACCTTTCTTCTCCCTAGACCTGTGAGAAAATTCCTTTCCTTCCAGCAAGGGTAACAACCAGGTGCTGATCTGCAGTGGAAAAGTTGTAAGGTGTGCTTTACCCTGACCCCCTTCCTCATGCTGACAGAAAGATCAGACAGAATCACAGAGTTGTAGGGGTTGGCAGGGCCCTGGAGAGCTCCTGGGGTCCAACCCCCTGCCAAAGCAGCTCCCCAGCTCATACTGCACAGGTCGGTGTCCAGACGGGGCTGGAATCTCTCCAGAGAAGGAGACTCCACACCCCCTGGGCAGCCTGTCCCAGGGCTCTGGCACCCTCACTGGGGAAAAGTTCCTCCCCATGTCGGTGTGGAACTTCCTGTGCTCCAACCTGCAGCCATTGCCCCTTGTCCTGTCCCCACAGACACTGAAAAGGGGCTGGCCAATTCCCCCTGCACCCCATGCTTAAGATATTGATAAACATTGATTAGGTCCCCCCTCAGTCGTCTTCTCTCCAGGCTGAACAGCCCCAGCTCTCTCAGCCTTTCCTCATAGGATAGATGCTCCAGGCCCTTAATAATCTTTGTAGCCCATCTCTGCACTATCTCAAGGAGATCCCTGTCTTTTTTATACCAGACAGGTATCCACGAAGGATAAGATCCACAAGGATTTTCCCCTCCTAGTGCATACTTGTGAGGACAAACAGAACTGCATCCATCTTTTTCAAATCAACACCGAATTTAAGTGGCAGGTAGAGCAATTTTGCTGTCCAGCTCAGCTCTGCCTCCCAAATGCAGTTTAACTCCACCAACAGCCAGTGAGCTCATCTAACACCAACCCCAGATATACTACTTAGCCAGGGCTGGAGGCTGGTGCCTGCAGCACCCACCGTGCCCTTGTGTTCTGCCATAAGCTCCCAAGCCAGGTTCTGCTTTCAAATCCCAGGGCCAGCGCAGAGCTGGGACACAGGAGGGCATTTCTGCAGAGTTAGTGTCTCAGGGAAAGTTTGAGCTATTCCTCCCTTCCACTCAAACTGGAAACAAACTCACAAAACTTCAGGCCATTCAGCAGGTCCAAGCGAGGTGTTACTGGTAAGGCAGAGCCAATCCATCTCCACATACTCTTGGCAGCTCCAACCCCCAGATTCACAATACAATAAATAAAAGCCCTGGATCTAAACTACTTGTGAGGGTTCCCCCAAAAGCCATGAGTAACACACATTTAACTTAGCAGACTCTGCATCACACTTAATGCTGAAAGGAAGAAAACAAAGTAACATTAAAGACAAGAGATCCTATTAAGGAAAAGTGTTTTAAAGAAACAAGGTAACTGCTGCACACACAGCTATTAAGCACTGCAGAGTTTACTTCTCCCCAGGTTATGGGTGCTCCCCCACACATGACTGATCTCCAAAATAGCTTTAGAGTATTTTAATTGTTTCCACTCACATTAGCTTGAGGTGGCAAGGGAAGGCCGGTACATATTTAGGATGCTAGTCCCTGGGGGAGCAGCAGAGTCCCCCTGGAGCTGCAGAGCATGACACTGCTTTGGTGCTGCCATCTTTCAGCCAGTTTAACTGGCTGACGTCAGGAGTGAAGATGTGAGTGGCAGCCTGTAACCCACACACCAAGCCCAACTCCTGGCACTCGCTGTACTGCTCGCCACACAGGAACACTAACTGAAGACAGACAGCAAGCTTTTACCTGGGGAGGAAAGCAACAGCACTTCTCAGGCCCATACCGACGGCTGAAGGGCAGCTCTGGCTGGAACAGTCCCTTCTTGCAGCCCCAGGGGTTAGCTCTCTGAGCCCAGCGCTTCTCCCGAGCTGGCAGCACGGCTTCCAGACCGCAGCCAGCACAGCAGAACGCAGGCTGCAGCAGCTAAGGAAGAGCTAACCTGCTCAGCAGGGAGCAAACACAGGGCTTGGTACACAGCACAGCGCACGCCCACAGACCAGGTGCCAAATCGGACGAGATGATACCACACATGAAGCATCTGCCTGACATCTCACACCTCGGAGCAGATCCTGGAGAGCTCCTGCAAGGACAACTCCCTCTGACTGCCCAGCAATCCATCCATCTCCAGAGAAACCCACGGCTTCACCGTGGCACAAGAGGCACCGCACAGCATAGCTTCTTAAAAGGTTTTGGTGAACCCACCTAAGGCTGCAAAGAAATCTCAGGCCCAAATGAACACCCTAGCTCTGATGACCGGCCTTTACATCTGTCCATTGCTTCTAGACCCTTCACCACTTGCCTGGCGAGACATCTCCCCTCTTACAGGGTACCCAAACCCACATCTGAGAATCCTTAAAAAAACCCCACTATTAACAACTGAAGTGTTTCAAGTATCTCCATTGTAGCTGTGCAGTGTAAGAGCCTGTACCCCCCATTAGGGGAAGGGCCAGTCAGTAGATTTTCAAGGTGGGAAGTTCAGGAGCCCCGTTCTGCAGTGCCTCAGCACCAACATGGGTGAAGATGAGGGCTCCTCTCGACACGCCCCCTCCACAGGCCGTTCCCATCCACCAAGGCCATTCCCCTCCACCAGCTGGGACAGACACACAAGTGACCAAAACCCACCCTCCAAGCTTTCCTTCAGTAACATCTCCCTCCAGCTCACTGGCTCATCTGCGATTTTCTGTTCCACTTTTCGCCTCACTTACGTTACGCTCGATCACCAGAGCACGACAGAAACCCACCAGCACTTAGTTTCTCTTTTTAGCTCCATGATGTCTGCCTGCCACGATGAACTTTCTAGAACACGCGAGGCTGTCCACCTCCCAGGGAATCCCAAGCAGTACTTTCTCCCAAGAGAAGAGCATTCCTTTGGATCCTCTGTGCTTGCTCTGGTTTCCTCTTCCCTTCTAACTCTGCAGCTAACACCAGCCCCTCCGAGGATGAGAAACGGTCTCCTTTTTGCCTGGATGTTAACACCACTGAAGCGTCTGCAGAAACGTGTCCTCCATCTACTCACAGCTCCACAGGGACGGCACCAACAGACCAGTGCTCTCAGAAGGTGCCCACAACTCCTCTGTGCTGATTAAACTCTTGTCTTTTTGATCAGCTATCATTCCCCGCAGGGAAATAGCGAGCACAGCTCTCTGCCTGGTCGGGAGGGATGACTGAGCTACTTTCAGTTTGCACACATGCCAATAACAGGTTTTCAGGTCACGTATTTAACGCTGTAATTTAGAATGGCATTAAAAACCAAGCGCCTAACGCTCTACCCCGACTTACCCTACCGGGCTGAACGCAGCAGCAACGCCTGCCTGCGCTCAGACGCCCGTCTCCCCTTCAAAGGCCACCTAACCCTTCCGAGGGGCTTCACCGCCTGCGCTTCATACTCGAGTAACGAGACACTCTCCAGGGTCCGCCTAAGGTCCGGGGCTCCTTTGTCTGCCGCGCTGCCGAGGCCTCCGGCGGGTACCCCCGCGCCCCTGCAGCCCCCGCTGCTCAGCCACGAGGCCGGCTGCGGAAGGGGCAGCGCGCCGGGGCAGCGCGGGCCTGGTGCCCCCCGGGACCTCCCCCAGCTCCCGCCTTGGCGGCTGCGCCGGGCCTGGCCCCGCCCGCCCGCCCGCCGCCGTTACCGGGCCCCGCTCCCCGCCGGCCCGCGCGCTCGGGGCTCCCGCCGCCCCCTCGGCCCCGCTCCCACCCCCGGCCCGCAGGACACGGAGCCCAGACCCCGGCCCGGCCCCCCGAGAGCCGCTTCAGCGCTGAGAGCGGCGGGGCCGGCGGAAGGCGCAGGAAAGCTCCCGCTCTCCCGCTCTTCGCCCCGGAGCGCTCGGCCCCGCCGCCCGCCCGGGACGGCGCTCCCCAGCACGGAGCCAACGCCGGCCCGGGCCGAGGCCTGGCTCCTCCGGCGGGCCGGGCCCCGGCTTTGTTCCGGCGCCCCCCGCCCGAGAGGGCCGGTCCCGCGCCCGGCAGCGGCGGTGCGCCCGGCCGGGGGCAGCGGCCGGCGGGGCAGGTGACAGCGGCGCCGGTAGAGCCCTCCCCGCCCCCCCGCGGCCCCGGGCCTGGCGGATACTCGCGGGTGCGGAAGGCCTCCTGCGTGTGGGGGATGACGAACCGCTCCCCCGGCTCCCCCGGCGGCAGCGGCTTGGCCAGCGGGAAGGGCTTACGGCCCAGCAGCGGCGCCATGGCGGAGAGGGACGAGGCGCCGGCCGGGACCGGCGGATTCGTGCGACGACCCCAGCGACGGCGGCGGGACCCGGGCGGGAGGATTGAAAAATGGCGGGAGATTCCCCTCCCCCTCCCCGGCGGGCGGCGGGGCCGAGCCGCGCCGCGCGCACCCCAACCTGCCTCCCGCCCTGCGGGGCCCGCCCCGCCACCGCGTCCTCGCCAGCTGATTGGCCGCTCTCCGGCGCCGCCGCCTTCCGATTGGCCGCCGGGCACGCCGATCGGACCGCCTGGCCCCGCCCTCCGGCGCAGCATGCTGGCCTGCGCCGCGCGCGGGGGGTGAGAGGTCGCGTTATGTAAGCGGCAGAGAGCGCGACTCCATTTTGTGTCCCCCCCGTTATCCGCCCGCCCCGCTCCCCGCGGCGGCCAATCGGGGCCCGCGGCCCCGCCCCCCTCCGCCCATCCGGGTATCGCGACGGGGCCGCGCGACGGGCTTTGTCCTCCGCCGCTGGAAGGGGCCGGCGCGCGCGGGGCACCGCGGGCCGGGGGAGGGAGGGGGCGGGGGGGGGTGTCACCTCGCGCCGCCGGCACGCCCCGCCCCGCGCCCTACGGGAGCCGCCCCCCGGCCGGGCCCCTCCGCCCCCCCCCCCCCGGGCCAGGGGCCGCCCCCCTCCCGGGGGCCAGGGGCCGCTCCCCCCGGGCCAGGGGCCGCTCCCCTCCCCCCCCCGGGCCAGGGGCCGCCCCCCCCCGGGCCAGGGACCGCCCCGCACCCCCCCCCGGGCCAGGGCCGCCCCCCACCTCCGGGCCAGGGGTCGCTTCCCCCCCCCCCCGGGCCAGGGGCCGCTTCCCCCCCCCCGGGCCAGGGCCGCCCCCCCACACCCTCCGCTGCCGCGGTGGGTCTGAGCGGCGCCGGGGTTGGCTCCGGCGAGGGGCAGCCCGTGGTGCCGGCGGTTCGGGGCGCGGTACCGGGCAGCCGGCGGTGCTCCCGCCGCCCCGTGCCGGCCATCGCCGCGGGGACCCGGGGTCGGTCCGGGGCGGGACCGGGTGATGCGAGCCTCCCTCTCCCGCAGGTCCCGGCACGGCGGCGGCAGCTGCAGCCCGGCCAGCCCCGCAGCCGCACCTCTGGGCTCGGCCGGCGGGACCGGAGCCCAGCCGCCGGCCCGGGACGGGGGGGGGGTGCGGGAGCGGTGCGGTGCCGGGCTGAAGGGGGATCTGGGAACGTGCCCGGGCTCTTGGGGGGGGGGGGGGATGCGCGGGAGTGGCGGGGCTGGGGAGCGCTGACCGGCGGGGAAGGGCTCGGGGGGTGCTGGGGTTCGGGCACTCAGCGCCCGGGGCCGTGAGCACGGCGAAGGGTCGGGCGGGAGGCGGCGGGGACCAACTCCAGCAGCACGGAGCGAGAGCCCCGGCTCCGGGAGGGGCAGGGAGCTCCTCGCCCGGGGGTACCGGGAAGGGGATGCCGCCTGCCGGAGGGCTGCTCCCGCCTGCCTCCAGGTCAGCCGTCTGTCCGGCCTCACGCCACGGTGCGGTGACGAGCCGGCTCCAAGCCCGCTGGCCGTGGTGGCTGGAGCAGGCGGCTGTGCTGAGCTGGGTGCGGGGCATCGCTCCTGGGGGCTGCGCCGAGAAGGGCCAGGGGCACGGCGTCTGGACAGGGCACACCTGCGTGTTTCCCGGGGGGGGGATGGTTAATTTCCCACTGTCAGAGCTCATCACCACCCGCAGACCCCACCCTGACACCCTCCACGGGCTTCAAAGCCGTGGGGGTGGCTGGTGACTTAATTTACTCCTCTCCTTCCAGGGCCTTTTGGTGAGCTCCGGCCTGTGTCTTGCTAACAGAGCCATGGGAGCGCCGTCAAGCTAGCAGGGAGAGGAGGCCGTGCCTGATGCACAGGAGCGTATTCCGGGACATCGGTTCCCCACTCCTGAGGGCCCAGAGCAGGCTTGTCCTGGTGTCCTCCAGCAGTGACATCCCTGTGTCCCTGTCCGGCTGCTGGGTGCTGCTGGGTGCATGGCAGAAAGCATCCTTTGCCAGTGGCAATTGTGTGCTGCTCTGCTGCCCCTTCCCAGGAGAGATGCCCCACAGCCACCGAGGCTCACTGCACGTCCCCTCTGCACGTCCCCTCTGCACATCCCCTCTGCACATCCCCTCTGCACATCCTCTCTGCACATCCCCTCTGCACATCCCCTCTGCACATCCCCTCTGCACGTCCCCTCTGCACATCCCCTCTGCACGTCCCCTCTGCACGTCCCCTCTGCACGTCCCCTCTGCACATCCCCTCTGCACGTCCCCTCTGCACGTCCCCTCTGCACGTCCCCTCTGCACGTCCCCTCTGCACGTCCCCTCTGCACATCCCCTCTGCACGTCCCCTCTGCACATCCCCTCTGCACATCCCCTCTGCACGTCCCCTCTGCACGTCCCCTCTGCACGTCCCCTCTGCACGTCCCCTCTGCACGTCCCCTCTGCACGTCCCCTCTGCACGTCCCCTCTGCACATCCCCTCTGCACATCCCCTCTGCACATCCCCTCTGCAGATCCCCTCTGCACGTCCCCTCTGCACATCCCTCCTGCTCCCAACCTCCAGGTCGCAGCCCCCTGCGTGGAGCCCACTGGGACTGCCCAGCATCCGACGTGTGCCGAGCAGCTCAGGCTGCTGCTTCTGAGCTCTGGCATTTGTGGACATAGTGAGGAGCTCCCTGGGCACGAGCACGTCACCAGGAGGGAGGCAAGTTCCTTCCTTGGCTCCTCTTGCTGCCCACCAGTCTCCAGCATGGCTCGTAGTGCTGCTGCTCTGCAGTTTGCTGCCAGCACTGTTCATCTGCAGGTCTCTGAGCTCTTGACAGCTATTGAGTTAATTAAAGTTTGTGCTCTCCCTTTGGGCTGAAGGAACTGAACCCCATTTCGGTTTGATGGAGATCCCTCCAGTGCTGCTCACTTACAGCCCAGTCCTCAGGAAGACAGAGGCATTTCCCATCCTGTTAATGGTGTGAGAGGGCCCCAGAGCATCCGTAACTCAGCGCTGCCTTCCTGGGTGCAATGCAGAAGGTGATTAATTGGCTTTTTACTGTTTGAAACTGCTGTGGGTACTGCCACATCGAGATTCCCCATCTCTTTTTCCTCACGCTGTGTCTGCTCAGCTGGAACCCTGGACAGCAGGAGGTGTCAATTTAATGTTCCTGCAAATACTTGTAATAGAAAACTGTCTCACTCCTTAAATACAAATACACAGCTGCGTGTTCCATGGGTCATGTGTCTGTGGGGAAATGCCCCTGTTGAAAAACAGGAGCAGGACTTTGCTGATGTTTCCATGGCTGATGTTTCCACGGCTTTTCCAGTCACCTTTGGTCCCCAGTGGTCCCTTTCATGTATAAATTACATCCTGTTTAAATCCCAAAGCTGTCCCAAAATGTGCTTGAAGCTTATGAACAAACACCATTCATTTCAAAACACATTACAGCATCTTGTAAGAGCATCCCAAGGCAAAGCCCAGGTCTCTGTCCTGTCTCCAGCCCTGGAAGCCATGGTCCGCTCTGAAGTCCACTGCTTGTCCATGCCACCCTCCAGCCCTTGCACCCCTGCCCCACTCACTGCCCGCAAGGCACACGTGCACCCCCACTACCCACCTTGCTGTTGGCCCTGTTTGAGCGCCAGGAACTAATTGTTCATAGTATAATTCTCTGGAATATGTGTTAAATAATGATCTTAAGGTTCTTTTTTTTTTTATGCTGCAGAGATGTCTGTGAATAAGACAGGAAGAAATGACCCCATTTTGGATACGTGGCTGAAAGCTCAGTGGTGATGACAGGTACTTTGCTAACCATCCCATCTACTCTCCCTGCAATGGCTAGATCTTAATGAACTGCACAGATTTGTGAATACAGTTGTATTAAGGTGACCTGGCTCACTGCCTGCAAGGCACACGTGCACCCCCACTACCCACCTTGCTGTTGGCCCTGGGGGGTGGCAGGAGTGGACATCTGAACTGGAACCAGCTCTGCTCCTGAGCAGCAGAGCCAGCAGCATCATTCACTCTGTGCTGGCATGGGAGCAGCTGTATCTCACACTTAACATTTCCCAGACTGTACATGGAATTACCAGGTATTTGCCAGGTTGCTTTGTTGGAAGGAGGATCACATCATTCCTGCTAGTGGAGGGAGCAATAAAGTGTTTAGCTTTGCAGGGCAGGCATTTGCTGGAGGTGTTTGTAACCCTGGAAGCAGGTTTGTGTGTTGAGTATCCCCCAGTCAGTGCACAGAGCATCGTGTCTGTCAGCAAATGAGGGTCAGTGTGTGATCCTGTGCACTGCTTGGGCAGGAGGTGCTGGCAATGCCATGACACAGGGGCAGCTTAGTTTGAGAATGAGAGTCCCTGCCCGTGGCCGGGGTGACAGACACATCCCCCAGCACATGATGTGATGTACAGACCTGACAGCCTGCGTAGGGAGAGGGGAAGGTGTGTTCCTGGGTGCTCCTTCCAAGCGCTGAGAGAGCTGGGAGTGTGGATGGGTGCTGAGCATGGGTGCTGAGCATGGGTGCTGAGCACAGAGCCCAGCTCAGGTCCCTGTCCTGTGCGAGCACCCGTTGTGTGGCAGGGAACTGCATCAGGGAATGGGAGGCAGAAGGCACACAGTCACAGGGGGGGTGTCTGGCTTTGCTGGCACAGCCTGGCTCTGGCCCTGGCCCCCTGCTCTGCCATGCTCCATGTGGTGCCTGTGTCCTGGCTTCAGTGTCTGAGCTGTGTTCGGACCTGTCCCACAGGGGCTGGGATGGAGCTCACAGGGCTGCTTTGTGTTTTGCTGAAAACTCTGCTGGTAACACAGGGATGTTTTAGCTGCTGCTGAGCTGAGTCCCTACAGTGCCAGGGCCCTGCCTGCTCCTCACCCAGCCCTGCCAGCGAGGGGCTGGGGGTGCACAGGAGGCGGGAGGGACACGGCTGGGACAGCTGACCCCAGTGACCAAAGGGATACCCCATCATACCCTACACCCAGCTGCACTCTGCTCGGCGTGCAGGTTAAATTCCTGCTCACCAGAGCGCCATGAACTGACCTGGGGCTCGTGGTGCAGCCGCCTGTGAAGTGCCCAGAGGTTGGGCTTCTCCTCATGGATGGGACCAGCCATAGCAGTGGCTTCTCAGCCACACAGCCTCCCAGTTCAAGTGGGTGTTTTCCAGGGACAGGCCTCGCAGCTGCCCAGGAGATGGCAGCCCTGCCCTTGGAAAACGTGTGCGATTGTCCCAGGGTGGCACCAGATCTCCTGGAGGTGTGCAGGGAAACCCAGGCGCAGGGAAACCCAGGGCTGTGGGTCAGCTGAGTTTGGCTCTGCTGGGGGAGGAGAAGGCTGGGTGTGCAGGAGCTGATGGCCCATCCTGTTTGGTGAGGTACCAGGACTGGGGTGATGGCCCACCAGCAGTGAGGACAGCCTGTGCTCAGCAGGCAAGTGTCCCTGGGTACATATAAATGACAAACCTCAGCAATGGGACACTCCACTGTAGAGCAATTGTGCCCACAGGTGAGCTGGAGATGGGAAGTCCATGTGGCTTCAGCTCCTCCACGTTTGGAGGGTTTAATCATGGGCAGACAAGAGCATCCCTGTGAGGATTGAGCCCACTCACAGAGCTCCACATGGAGCCGTGGCCAGCACCTTTGGCATTCGCACAGGGAGTGTGTGATGGGAATCATCATCACTGCCAACCCCTGCCCCTACCAGGAGCCCCTGCTGTCCCCCCGCTCCCCACTTACTGCCTTCAGCAGCTGTTGTCCTTCCTCCTGGTCCTCAAACTCCCTCCTGCCCCTTCACCCAGCATCCCCAAGTCACCCTTGTCCTGCTCAGGGCTCCCCTCCTCTTTGCAGCCCAGCTCAGGGTCTGTGCCCCCTTACCCCTCCCACACTCATTTGCCTTCATCTCTGTGGCTCCTCTGACCCCTCTCCAACAGCCCCACATCTTTCTTGTATTGGGCCCCCAGCTCTGGACACAGGATCCAGCTGGGGCCTCAGGAGGGCAGAGCAGAGAGGGACAATCCCCTCCCTGTCCCTGCTGCCACCCCTCTGCTGATGGAGCCCAGGATCCCATTGGCCTTGTGAGCTGCCAGAGCCACTGCTGGCTCATGTTCAGTTTCTCACCCACCATGACACCCAGCATATGTACACATCTTTAGATGCTGTTTCACCACTGGACCAAATAACATCACCCCCATTACCAGATTTCTGCATCTCCTGGGTCAGGAGCTCAGGACTGGCCCTGACACACGGGCAGACATGCGGTGTGTGCCACAGCCAAACCGCGCTCCACAGCTCAACCCCAACCTCCCTGCCGGGAAGGATCTGCTCGCAGCTGAGTGTTGCCAAGGGGAAACCATGCTTTGGGGGCAGCTGGAACTGGGGGGCATCCTCCAAGTTCAGGGGCCTCCTGTGTGTCCACAAACAAGATGTAGGGAACTGGGGGGCATCCTCCGAGTTCAGGGGCCTCCTGTGTACCCACAAACAAGATGTAGGGAACTGGGGGGCATCCTCCAAGTTCAGGGGCCTCCTGTGTGCCCATAAACAAGAAGTAGGGAGCTGTGGCCACCTCTGCACCTTTCCTTTAGCACCCGAGGAGCTGTGTGAGAAGGGAACCTCTCTCCTCTCTTTGCTGATCCCCACTTGGTAAGAAATCGCTCTGGCAGTTTCTGGCTTCTTTTAGGAAGCATTTTTTCTAGTCTGGGCATTGTCTGGGAAGTTCCTCCACATTTCCATAAGTGGGGAAGTGAGAGAAGCAAGGATACAGCCATCTGAGGGCTGTCACCCAGCTCTCATGGTAATGCTGGGCACTGGCAAGAGGAGGCAATGTCAGGCTGCTGTTTAATCCCTTTTCCCTTTTCAGTGGAGCTTGGTGACCCCAGCTAGTGGATGCAGTGCCTTGTCCTGGCACACTGCCCGTGCTCCTGCTGAGGAATTCCCTCAGGAACCCCAGGAGCCAGAGCCTTTTCCAGGCCACCCACCACCTTTTGCCAGTGCAGGGCCACGGATCTGGACTGCGGTGCTGCTGGAGCCATCCCAGCCTGGCAGGGACCTGCTGGCTCCGAGATGTGGGCACCAGAGCAAGGTGACTGCTGCAGCTGGGGCTTGGCTGAGCCCTGACAAGCCTGTAGCTGTAGCCAAATTATTAGGATAGGGTAGAAAAAAAAGTCCCTTTGCTGCCCACCACCTGGGAAGGTATTTCATGAGACAAGGAGCCTTGACCCCAAAATCTCTCTTCTGTGTGGGCAGAGGGAATAGGATGCTGTAACCAAGTGCTGGAGCCCTGAGAGGCAGATGATGCTCTGCTGAGCTGACTGAGCCTGGCACAGCGTCGCTGTGGGGCTGTGTGTGCTGTGAGCACACATGAATCCCAGACACAGATCCAGCCTGGGAGAAGAGCTGCTGGAGAGCAGCCCTGGGAGAAGGACCTGGGTGTCATAGTGGATGAGAAACTGAACATGAGCCAGCAGTGGCTCTGGCAGCTCACAAGGCCAATGGGATCCTGGGCTCCATCAGCAGAGGGGTGGCAGCAGGGACAGGGAGGGGATTGTCCCTCTCTGCTCTGCCCTCCTGAGGCCCCAGCTGGATCCTGTGTCCAGAGCTGGGGCCCAACACAAGAAAGATGTGGGGCTGTTGGAGAGGGGTCAGAGGAGCCACAGAGATGCTCAGAGGGCTGGAGCAGCTGCCCTACAAAGAGAGGCTGAGGGAGCTGGGCTGGGTCAGCCTGGAGAAGAGAAGGCTGTGGGGGGACCTCATTGCAGCCTGCCAGTCCCTGAAGGGAGCAGAGACACAGGAGGGGAATCAGCTTGTTCAAAGGACAGACACTGGCAGGACAAGGGGGATGGATTAAAGCTAAAGGAGGGAAGGGTTAGATTGGATATTAGGGGGAAGTTTTTTCCAGTGACAGTGGTGAGGGGCTGGAACAGGCTGCCCAGAGAGGGGGTGGGTGCCCCATCCCTGGGGGTGTTCAAGGCCAGGTTGGATGGGGCCCTGGGCAACCTTGTGTAGCTCCAGGCCTGAGGTTGGTGTCCCTGCCTGTGGCAGGGGGTTGGAGCTCTGTGATCCTTGGGGTCCCTTCCAACCCAGGCCAGTCTGTGATTCTATGATTTTATGAAAACTCACTGGCTCGAAACTAAAAGGGCATTAGCAGTGCCTCTTTGAGGGCTGGCCCCGGGGTGATACGAAGACATCTGCGTCATCATCTTTCTTCCATCTTTGGGTTTGGAATGCGAAGGGTTTGTCCGGATAGCTGGATTTTACCAGGGATGCTGGCAAACCCAAATGTCCTTGTGATTCACCCCTGTGAGCCCCTGTCCCTGCAGTGCCTAGGGCTGGCACTCAGGACCCCCCTGCACAGGGGGAGCCTGGCTCCATGCAGGGGTCGAGTACAGTGGGAAGGTACCAAAGCTCAGCACAACTCCTGTGCTTGCTCACGAACAAGGGAGGAAAGAGGGTAATTAGAGAATCTGGACAACATTCTTAATTATAACTCCAATAAGCCACCCTCCTGAACAGCCCTTGTCACGGAGTCTGGTGTCAGCTCCCCCTTTCAAAGGCCATGTCAAACCTGTCTCTGCTGAAGAAGGTCCGTGGCAACTGTGTCCACACACCATGAATGCCTCAAGCCTGTTTTCTCTGAGGACTTGCAGCACTTGCAGCTCACAAAGAGGTGATGAGATCAGCAGTGACCTGACCTTCCTCCAAGGGGGCTCCTGACAATCCTGGCCACTCCCCAGACTGAAAATTCGTGGGTGTAAAATCCACATGGCCAAGCAGGGACCCTCCTCCCCCATCAAGGGAGATGGAGTGTTAAACTGTTCCCCGTGGTTTAAATGAAGGGTGCAGAGGCACCGTGATACAAGCCCTTCTTTTCACTCTTGGCTGGCTGATGGGTCCATTCGTGGCACTAAAGCCCAGGTTTGGGGGATGGAAAGAGATGGGCTCGTGCCCCTGGTCCCTCAAGTGCTGTGGCTGTTGGCAGAGCTGGCTTCCCAGGGGCTGGAGGCAGCAGATGGCATTGCTGCTCGCCAGAGGCCATGGGCTGCTCAGAGGGTTATGATCCCTGCTCCACACTTGCTAGCCACTACATCCCTCCTTTTTAAGCAGTTTCTTTCCCAATTCCCACTCTGCACACTGGTCCGGAGCTGATTGGTGTCTGTTTCCTTCTGCCAGCTGAGGGTCACACTGTGTCCTAGGGAGGAGATCAGGACGGCGATGCGATGTGGTACCTGCCATGTCCCACATTGTCCTTTGGACTCTCAGAGCAGCAGAAGACATGCTCTGCAGGGATGAGAGGAGGGAAGGCATCTTGCTGGCTTCCCAGGGGAACCAGACACCAGCCCTGGAGGGGCCATGGCTGCAGCCAGCCACAGGGACGGGGCTCTGCCTGGGGACACCCCAAGATGTTTCTGTCTCAGAGTTCACAGGAGCACCTTGCACAAGGGCTCTCTGACCATTCCTGTCCCCAGGGTCAGTTTTTCTGCCACATGGGTGTCAGCCTTTCTCCCCACGGCAGCACTGGATGCCTCCTCGATCCCTGCAGAGCACCACGGTCACAGCCAGGAGGGGTGGGATGTGCTGCAGGACCCTTGCTCACACAAAGGGGCTTAAACTGTGACTGCATGGGACAGTGTGGGGCCAAGTGGAGACCCAGAACTTTTAGCAAGGGAAAAGGCCAGTGGCCCGCTGGCTTTATTGCCAGATGGGGCTCTGAGATTCCTGCATGGGAGTGGGAAGTCCACACAGGCTGGGAGAAGGAAGGCTGATGGTCCCAGCCTTTGCTGACCACCTTTGTTTGCTTTGTACATGGTGGATTTTAATTAATAGCACATTTCAGAGCACCACCCATCACTGACAGGGTTAGGGAGATCCTGTTCACTTGCTCCATCCCCTCTGCGTGCAGGTTTGGAGTCAGGAGGTGTCTTGCTAGGGCAGGTGGTTGTTACCAGCTTGCTCTGTGTGGCAGCAAGTATCACCTCTGGCACTGCCTGCAGCTGGAGGGATGGGGGAGAGCATCAGCACCCCCTGCTTGCTCTGCCCTATGCCAATTTGACAGTGGTATTTACGCTGGCTCAGGGATGGTCCCTGCTTGGGTGAACTCCAGTGTTAAGCAGAGCTGTGGGTCTCAGCAACAGGGTGGGAAGGAGAATGCAGTCAGCTGCTGGCTGTGTCTCACGTGGGAAGATGAAAGCAAGATCCTTGTGTCAGGCCTGGATAAAAGCAGGTGGAGTGGGTGAGCTCTGTGTTATGCCCAGGAGCAGGGGCCACCCCTTTCACTCCTCAGAATACTGAAAGAGCCTCAAATTGCCCAGCAATGTGAAAGGGGATGACAACTGAGCTGGAGCTCCTTCATGCACACAGGCAGGGGCAGAGCAGAAGGATGATGGCTGGAGGAATGTTCATCAATACTGGTACCAAACCAAAGGCACGTGCACCAGGAAGGGCCCAGTCTCTGAACCAGGGTTCAGCAAGGAGCACAGGGTTTGTAAATGGTGCTCTTTGTTACCTTTGCTTGTGGGCATGGAAGCCATTTAAACGGGAGGAGGAGGAGGTTCTTCTGCCAATGAGATGGGAACCCACGGCCCCTTTCTCCCAGTGAACATGGAGGTAGGGTTTATCAGCTGTTATCTCTTGCCCATACTCTGATGATGTTAGATCTTGGGGTTCAGACTTTCCATCACACACCAAGAAGGCCAGCAGCAGCCTGGCTGGTGTCAGCAGTGGTGTGGCCAACAGGACCAGCGCAGTGACTGTCCCCTGTCTTGGGCACCGGTGAGGTCACCCCTTGAGTGTTGGGGTCAGGCTTGGGCACCTCACTTCTAGAAGGATACTGAGGTGCTGGAAGAGGATCAGAGAAGGGATAGAGTGGAGAAGGGTCTGGAGCATGAGTCTGAGGGAACTGGGGAGGCTTAGCCTGGAGAAGAGGAGGCTGAGGGGAGACGTGATCACTCTCTACAGCTACCTGGAGGGAAGGTGTAGTGAGGTGGGGGTTGGTCTCTTCCCAAGTAACAACTGACAGGACAAGAGGAAATGGTCTCAGGTTGTCTCAAGGGAGGTTTAATTGGGATATTGGGAAAAATTCCTCCACCAAAAGGGTTGTCAGCATTGGAACCAGCTGTCCAGGGAAGTGGGGGAGTCACAGTGGGGAAGTGGGGGAGTTCCCCTCCCTGGGGAGATGTAGATGATGTGGCATATGGGGACATGGTTTAGTGGTGGCCTTGGCAGTGCTGGGCTCACACTTGGACTCAACAACCTCTTAGGTCTCGCCCAACCTAAACAGTTCCAGGTTTCTCTGCTTTGCATTACACAAACCCAATCCTAGTTTATGGTGCTGGAAACAGGCACTAAAAGTGACACGTTTGGGGCAGTTAAAGTTTATGGTGTGTGCAGGCACACCACGGCACAGGCAGCCCGGGTTGTTCATCAGGATGTGCTTTCAGCTTCCTTCTGCAAGGGGAAAACACCACTTGCACCTTGCAGCTGGGAGACAAACATCCCCCCACCTGGCAGATGCTCCAGAGGCCCATAAGGAAAAGCCAAGGAGAGGGAAGTGGCAGTGCCTGCTTGGAAGCGCTGTCCGTAAGGCTGCTGGGGAGCAGCACGCAGGGCTCATGGTGAGCACAGGGCATTGTGCAGTGCTGGGGGCTGCCTCTTGCCTGCTGCTCCCCGGGGCTGCCCTGCTCCTTCTCTCCAAGAGGGTTGGGGGGCTTTTGTTTTGCCTTAAGGTGGGTTCACCCAGCAGCAAGGCCCCTTCAGCTGTTTGTGGTCAGGAGGCGAAGGGAGCTCAGCGAGCGTGCAGCTGCTCCAGCAGGGATCAAGGTCTCTGGTCTGTGGTATCTGCCAGGGCTCTGAAAGGGCATGGTTATCAGGGTGATGCCCATGCCACAGGCCAGGCCCTCCCAGCAGATTGGATGGGGCTCCTCGAGCCTCCGTGGCCACCCCAGTGGATGCAGTTCTGGAGCCATTCCAGCGCCATGGAGCTGGGATGTGGCGGTGGGGTGACATCCCATCCCTCTCCAGGCAGCAGTCCAGGCCTTGCATGCCTGCAGGAACAAGCTATGAGAGAAAATGTTTTTCAAAGCCTCACGTAATTGGCAGGCTACACAGGGGAAAAACCTCCTGGTTTCTCTATTCACTTGCCCACTTATCTGGAAATCCTGGTTTCCCCTCCAATGGCTGAGCCAAGAGTAACTCTGGCAGTATCTTGGGGTAACATGGACTTCTCTGCGCTCGTTTCCCTTCTGGCTGCCACCCCTCCACAGCCATCTCAGCCTCTCTGGGGAAAGCCCCCAGCCCCAGTCTCTCAGTACTAATGGAATCCAAACGAGTCCTTTTTCTGATGTGAGGCTTTGGAAAGTGTGGTGTTTTCTCCAGGACATTTTGCAGCCACAGCTCAAAACCTGCTTGGGCAAACGGTGCCATTTGTCACCGTGGGCTGTATGGTAGGGTGTGGGGCCTCTATGTCGTGGTGGCTGGTGGTGTGTGGCTGCCTGGGCAGGGGATGTGCTGTGGAGCTCAGTTCCCACACATACCATTGGAAGAGGCAGGAGATTGCCCCAGCACTTGGTGTTCCCTGGAATGATGCCTGCTTTCATGTGGGACTCAGAAATGCTCTCCTCTTTCAGCTGGCCCATTCTCTCTAGCTCTGTTCCCAAGGTGAGCCCCAGATGTGACAAGCTGGACAGTTGCCACCATTGCTGGGTTCTGCCCTGTGCCTGCTGTTGATCCAGGCGGTACTTGCTCTGGGTGAAAGCTGGGACATCCCTGGGGTCTGCCATGGCACTGCATCCATCTCCTGTCCACCCCAGGGGGATGTGGCAGGAGGGGCACCAGAACCTGTTCAGAGTGGGATCTCTGAGGCTGTGCCCTGTGGGGGTGGCTGGTGGGACCTCTGCTCCCGTCTCCAGGCACCTGCTGGTGCATCCCTGGGAAGAGCCCTGCTCAACACATGGGAAGTGGCTGGATGCCTTTGCCACTCCCAATATATTTGCTCCAGTCCTGATAAGGGCTCTTATCAGAGCAGCCCAACACCCCTGTGGGGTTACAGCCCTGTCGTGGCAGCTCATTATGATAATGAGCCCTGACGAACCATCAGTGTGGGGTGCATTCCTCCCCTGGCACGCAGAGCTATAAATCTTGCGACTCAAAGCACATCCACAGGGACTTTCTGGACTTCCAAGTGCCCCTGTGGAGTCGGCATGGGTGAGTGTGAGCGCAGGAGCGGGGCAGGAGCAGGGGGGTGCTGAGAGCCGCCCCGGGAAGAGCCGCCCGTTGCTCTTGTGAATGGAGGACTTGCCACAGAGGCAGGAGATGCCATGGGGCACAAAGCAGGGCAGGCTCAAGGTCCGTCTGCTTCTCCCAGGGCAAGGGAGAAGGTTTGAGAGGGATGTGCAGCGTCCTGGGGCTGCCTGCAGCCCCCAGCGTGAGGGCAGAGGAGACTTCTGGAGGGGTTGGGAGGGGAGAGGATAGCTGGTGCCACCCTACCCCAAGGAGCAGGGACCAGAGGAGGGACAGACTGGCACTGGGCTATAACCAGGGCTGCAGACCTGGTCACGGTGCTGCTCTGACTGAAGGGACAGGGGCTCTCCACACCCCTCACTGCTCCAGCACAGCGGGCAGAGCTTCAGCCAGGCACAGGGTGCTGGTGAACGTGGGCATGGCTCTGCGCCGGGCTCTGCTGTGCTGGGGGCAGGAGAGCAGTGCCTACGGAGGGCAGGGCAGCCCTCCCCGGTGCAGCCCGGTCAGTGGGGACAGGGAGGATGCTGCACAAAGAGAAACATCACAGCAGCTCCTCTCCTAGGCACAGCCCCAGGGACAGACTGGGTCCCTGTCCCGCAGAGCCGCTGCACCCGGGTTCTGTCCCAGCAGTCGTGAATCTAAGTGTGCAAGTGTTAAAAACACACAGTTGTGTTTATGGGGTGTGGGCAGCTCAGGCTTCCCACTGCAACCAAGGGCTCATCCCTGTGTGTGTGTCTAAAGCAGAGGCACCACTGGAAAAATTGTCCTTACAGATGGTCTGCAGTCCAACAGTGCTGTAACTCCCAGCGATGCAGCTGCCATGCCACCTTTAAATAAATGTTGAGATTGTAATCTTGGGATAACTACTAATATAATTACATTGAATCACATTCTGTTTATTTTTATTTGATCACAACTTTTTTACAGTGTTGATTTTCTTTGGGTGTTCCAGAGCATAGTGCAAGGTGTGAAGAAACCCCAGCCAGCTGTGTTGGTGAAGTAAAGGGGCAGAAAGTATTTGGAAAGGTTTCTGTGTAAAGATAAACACTTTGGTCAAAGTTTTTCTGATTTGCAAAGCCATCTCTTGTGGTTGTTTGATTTTGCTCCCAGATTTCCTGGGCATCTTGGCCCCTCAGGAGGCCTTGGGACCACAAGGTTTGTGTCAGAAAGGCAGCCCAGTGTCACCCTCGCAGGCTTGGGGTGACTTGCAGCTGATTCCCTTCATGGCAGCTCGTTCCCCATTTGCATGTTTTACACCAGTGGCTTGACTCTCACCTTGTCCCTTCCTCCCCCAGCTCCCCGCTGTGCTCCCCTCCTGTTCCTTGCCTGTGTGTTGGCTCTGCCAGCCCCACATCTCACCAAGAGTGTCCAAAGCCAAAACCTCCTCAGCCAACCTCTCCTGAATAACACCAGTCCTGCTCTGAAGGTGTTGGTGAACGGTAGGTACATGGAAGGTCTCCACCTCTGCCAGCAGCATGCAGCCAGAACAGCCTCAGGGTGGGATGTAAGGGAGGGCAACTTCCATCCTGATGCTCTCCCCAGGCTGTCAGCGGGTCCCCAGCAACCCACAGGAGAAACCTGCCCTCCCTCAAACATCTGGAGGGTGTGGACATGGCATCTTGCAGTCATGGGCCTTTCTGCTCACCCAGTGGGTTTGCTCTGATCCCCTCCTGAGTCCAGGGCAGTCTGTTCCCACATGTCCCCTGCTCCATGGGAGGATGGTAGGAACAGTCAGTGAGAAAGATGCAGAAGAAAGAAGGGGTTCTCCTGCCACCAGCATCCTCAGCTGTTTCCCTTGACCCACAGCTAAGAACCAGAGGAGTGGTCTCTGGTGAAACACCCTTGTCTGAGGGTACTTCACCAGGCAGCAGCACTCACTGTCTCCCCCTCAGCCTTGCTTTTGGGGTGCCTGCAGACCCAGGAGGCTGGACACAGCTCCTGCAGAGGTGGGAGAGGATGGCTGATGCCCACCTGCATGAGAGAACACAAAACAATCCCGTGCCCAGTTTCTGGGGCCACAACACACCAAAAATGGCTGGAAATGGAGACTACAGAAGACAAAGGCTCATTTCCCAGCCAGGAGAATGATCAGAGGTGTAAAGGCCCTACATCTTGTATGAGCTGGGGAGCTGCTTTGGCAGGGGGGTTGGACCCCATGATCTCTCGAGGTCCCTTCCAACCCCTACAACTCTCTGATTCTGTGATCTTACAGCCTGGATTCCACTTCTGGGGCCAGAAAGAGCCTCCTGATGTGAGCTCCAGGTTTCCTTGGTGTCATCCTGCCCCCTCCTTTCTAAATTTCTTCTCTCCTGTTGTTTTCCACGCCCCAGGTCAGCTCCGTCTGGTGAATGGCTCCAGCGTGTGCTCTGGCCGGCTGGAGGTTTGGTACCGCAATGAGTGGGGAACGGTGTGTGACGACAGCTGGGACATGAGAGATGCTGCTGTGGTGTGTAGGCAGCTTGGCTGTGGAGAGGCCGTGTCAGCCCCAGGGAGCGCTTATTTTGGGCGTGGATCTGGGACCATCTGGCTGGATGATGTTAACTGCAACGGGGAGGAGAAGCTCCTCACTGAGTGCTCGCTGCCAGCATGGGGACAGCACAACTGTGGGCACCAAGAGGATGCAGGTGTGGTGTGCTCAGGTGAGGATGGTGTTCACACTGATCCAGGCTCCTCAGGCAGTTCAGGTCTCATCAATGTCTTGGTCTTGCAGAACCAGCCAGAAGACGGGGGGAGGTGCCTCTGTCGTGTTGCACTGGGTCTTACTAACTCACCCTCTCTGCTGCCCCAGGTTTGCCCAAGGACTGCAGTGATTTTCCCCCTGACAGCCCCAGCGGCGTCTATGTCATCCACCCCACGGGGCTGCACCCCATCGTGGTGTACTGTGAGATGAACGTGACTGGCGGGGGCTGGACGGTCATCCAGAGGAACCGGCAGGGCAGCGAGATCACCTGGGCCGAGTCCTGGAGCACCTACAAGTACGGCTTTGGGAACGTGCACACCGAGTACTGGCTGGGCACTGAGTACATCCACCAGATCTCCCAGCAGAAGGTCTATCAGGTCAGGTTTGTCCTCCAGGACTCTGCAAACAACACCCAGTTCGCAGACTACAGTCTCTTCAGTGTGGAAGACGAGTCCCAGGGTTACCGGCTGCGGCTGGGGACGTACTCAGGGACAGCTGGGGATGCCATGACCTCAACCAGTCCCAGCACCATGCACGACAACATGAAGTTCTCCACAAAGGATCAGGATCTGGACACCTACAGTGCGAACTGTGCTTCCAGCTATGGGGGTGGGTGGTGGTACTCAGCCTGTTATTCTGTACGGCTGAACGTCCAGGGGGGCATGACATGGGGCAGCCTGTGCAATGGGAACTGCAAAGCCTCTGCCATACTCATCAAACCAATTACCTACTGCTAGGGCCTTGTCGCTGTCTGTCTGCATCCAGCATGCGGCCAGACACCTCTCTGACAGTCCCTTTGCTGGGGGGAGCAGAGTAGGGGTCCGTGGGGGGCACCCTGCGTGCCAAGAGATTTTTCTTTCCCCTCTTTCTCAGAGTTTTCCACTTCCCTTTCTGGGTTCTTCCCCTGAGAGATGTTTTTATTTTAATTGCATTATAATCAGACTAATACACTGCATCCTGTGTGCTTCTGAAAAACACCTGCATGGGGAATAAAATGTGCTTTGGAAATGTAACACCTGGATCATCATCCCAGAAAAAAAAGTCCTTATTCCTAGCTGGATAAATCATACCTTTCCAGGCTGTGTAAATCAGTCTCTTTGGGGTGTCCATCACCACCCCTTTATCTGGGGCAAGACTGACAACGGCATCCTGGCCTGTGTCAGCAGTGGTGTGGCCAGCAGGGCCAGGGAGGTGATCTTACCCTTGTGCTCAGCCCTGGTGAGGCTGCACCTCAAGTACTGTGTCCAGTTTTGGGAGCTGCAGTATAGAAGGACACTGAGGTGCTGGAGAGGGTGTGGAGAAGGGCAACCAGGCTGGCTAGGGTCTGGAGAATAGGCCTCATGAGGAGAGGCTGAAGGAGCTGGGGCTGTTCAGCTCGTGTTCAGAGAAGGCTGAGCAAAGACCTGATCCCTCTCCACAGCTACCTGCAAGGAGGGTACAGTGAGATGGGGTTGGCCTCTTCTCTCTAGGGACTAGTGATAGGACAAGAGGACATGGTCTCAAGTTGTGCCGGGGGGGGTTCAGATTGGATATTAGGAAAAAATCCTTCCCCCAAAAGAGTGGAGAAGCATTGGAACAGGCTGCCCAGGGAGGGAGGGGGAGTCATCATCCCTGGGGGTATTCAGAAAACAAGGTAGAGGCCCAGTTGGGAGATGGTTTAGTGGTTCGGTGGTGTAGGGCTGATGATTGACTTGATGATCTTGAAGGTCTCTTCCAACCCTGATGATTCTGTGATTCAAGGTTTTGATGCCAGAGAAGCTTCAGGGAACGACAGGCACTGCTGGGTGCTTTGCACAGCCTGCCACCAATGGCTGCTGCAGCCCTGAGGACAGAGGGGCTGTTTGGTGTCACCACGGCCCCTGGCCAGGCAGGCTGGGCACCTGCACCCAGCCCCCTCACTAGTCCCCAGTGCTCCCACCAGTCCCCAGCACTCCCACCAGCCAACCCCAGGAGTGTGTTCTGGCACAGTCCCACGGCATCACCTCCCCTCATCACTGGGTGGGGGTTGTACAAACACTCCCAGCTCACTGAGGGGGAGCTGCCATCCCCCTGCACCATGAGCTCTCCAGCCACAGCTTGGGCACGGGTTGCTCATGGCCAGCTAAGTCCTGCTGGGTCCCAGCTCCCCTACATCACCTGCTGAAGGGTGGGAAGGCACTGGCCATGATGTCCTGCCCTGCTGCCCCTGGAAGCCCCATGGCCCTGGCCCCCTGCTGTAGAGAGCCTAGGCTGAAGACTTTTGGGCTGCCCAAAGACCCTGGGGCTCCCCAGCCCCTCAGGGCGTTGAAGCATCAACCCCCACCCTGGGCTGCCAGCGAACCCTGTGGACCACCCCTATAGTGTGATTCGATGCCCCTCAGAGGTGCTCTGACCTCCTCCAGCCCTTGCTGCATGGTGAGGTATGGAGTGGAGCAAGGGGAGGGTGAGTCCCAGGCAGGGGATGCAGCAGATGGACACCCCCTCCCCTGCCCCTCCTCATGAACACAGTTCCCCCCCAAGTGTCCTCCAAGGACCTTGACTGCTCCCGTGGGGAGGTGGAGGGGGGATGGGGGGGGTGGGTTGCAGTGGCAGGAAGACACAAGTCATCAAAGTCTGTCTCCAGGGTTTATTGCAGATGATTTCTCCCACCATATGTGGCAGAGTTGGGGGTGGTGGGGTGGGGTGCGGGGCCTGAGCAAAGCAGGGATACACTGATACACAGAGAGGGGAGCTTGCACTGTCTCCCCCTCCCCAGGGCAAGAGTGGACCACCTGCCCCAAAGCAGTGCCTGCATCCCAGTGCTGGCCAGCACCGCAGCACTGGGTGAAGCTGCTGGTGTGCCCAGGGCTCCGGGCAGCTGCTCCTGTTCCAGCTGGTGGCAGTGCAGGAGCTGCAGGCAGAGCAGGACGTGCACTGGGGCTGGCACAGGGCTGTTGGCAGGCATGGGGACAGGGCACTGAGCTGGGGATGGTGGCTGGGTGCTGCAGCACGGTCAGCACACGTCTGTGGGTTTGACCAGGATGAGGGAGGAGGTGCAATCACCGCTTGGGCAGACCCCTGGCCAGAAGATGTACCTCTTGCCATTGAGCAGGATGTTCTGGCACTTGTCATACCACCAGCCCCCGTAGCTGCTGGCACAGTTCCCACTGTACTGGTCCTGGTCCCTGTCAGATGTGCTGAACTTCATGTTGTCATGTATGCCCCCATACTTGGTGTGATAGCTGGTCAGGTAGTCATCCCCATCACCGGAGAACCGGCCCAGCCTCAGGGGGTACCCACTGGCCTCGCTCTCCACGCTGAAGATGTCGTACTCGGCGTAGTGGGTGACGTTGGCTTTATCCCTCACGACGAAGCGCACCTTGTAGGTGCCCTGCTGGGTCAGCAAGTGCAGGTACTCGGTGCCCAGCCAGTGATCGCCCTGCACGTTCCCGAAGCCATACTTGTAGGTGGTCCAGGACTCCTTCCAGGTGATCTCAGTGGTGTAAGTGTTTCTCTGGATGACAGTCCAGCCCTTGCCTTCGGTGTCCATGTCACACCAGACCACGCGTGGGGGTGACCCTGCCGGCTGGATGACGTACACCCCACTGGAGCTGGTGTTGTGGAGGTGGCTGCAGTCTGCAGGGAACCCTGTGTCATCAGATCAAGAAAGATGTGAAGGACGTTGGATCTCACTGGGTGTTCTACAACCAGTGGAACATGTTTGAAACACACCTGTTCTGCTGGGGCTGGAAGGCAAGGATTGCCCTACTTGGTGGAGACCTGCTGCCTGTGGGGCTGGTGGTGTGGGGACCCTCACCCCCAGCCCCTCAGAGCCTGGCCATGCTCAGCAATGGGCAGCATGGCTGTGCCCAAACCTGGCAGCTCGTCAGCACCCTACTCACCACTTTGGAAGCTGGCAGCACGTGCTGGGCTCACGCAGAGGAGAAGCGTCACTGTCGCCACAGACAGGAGGACAAGGTCCCTGTGGAGCAGACGTGTCCCAGGATGGAGCCCTGGGGAGGAAATTACCCTTCACTGTCAGGGTCCCTGAGCAGCCCCTAGCCCCAAGGAGCTCAGGCCAGGGAGGGCAGAGCCCTGGGGCAGGAGCTGGGGACTCCCAGGCTGGCAGAAGCTGCAGCTTCAGTGCAGGCTCTGCCCATGAAGGGCTGAAGCAAGGTGAGAAATGTCTTTGTCACCCTCCTGGTCAGCCCATTCCCTGCACCAGACAGCAGCCTGCAGTCACGTTTTGTCAGGGTTCTGCTGAACGTGGCCCCTTTGTTTTGTTTTCCTTCTGGTCTGGATGCGAAAGGAGACTTTTGTGGGGAAGACACAGGTCTGCTAAGGGCATTCAGAGCAAACAGGTCACAGCACAGTGGCTGAGTCTGGGGTATGAAACCTGGTGCTCTGGGGACACAGCGTGGATGGAGCTCACGGTGCAGGAGAAACCCAGCGGCAGCAGAGAGCGAGAAAGAGACAGCTGAGTGGAAAGGGGGAGTGGGATGGTCACTGGACGCTTCCATCAGCACCCATGTTCCTGCTGCTGTCACTTAGCTGGGCTCTCTCTTGCATCCCCCAAAGCTGTGAGCATGGCAGGAAAGGAGCAGTGAGGAGGAGGAGAACTCACCCATGGCCAGATGCTGCTGAGCGGGCGCTGGGAGCCTGAGCAGTCAGTCCTGCGGCTCTCAGTTCCATGCTGCCCTCAGTCCCTTTATACCTGGGTCCCTCCCCCCACCACACACCTCCTCTGCGTGAGCATCTCAGCTCCCCTGTTTGTGGACAAAGTTAATCATTCTGTACCCACCTGGCAGCTCCTCTTTATTCCAGATTGCACACAGAGGCCCTAAGGGGGATTTTCTGGGGAAAACCCTCTGCACTCCAGCCCTCCCAGCTGTGGGGCGCTTATCGGCTGCAGGACACAGGACCTGCCCAGGAGTTAAATCTGCTGGGGATCTGCCAACTGTCGCAGGGCAATAAAGGAACTAAAGGAGCAGGGAAAAGCAAACGGAAGGGAAAGAGTGTGGACCCCAAGGGCATAGAGAAGACCTCTATCATCCGGCAATCAAAGAGGGTAAAGCTTATGGGCAATGCTTTGTCAACAGGAACCAGCCCCAGTGTGTCGTGACACTTCTGCAGTGGCTGGACATCTGTCTCCTGCTCCTTCCCTGCTGAGAGGTCAGGTCTGTAGCTGAGCTGCAAACCCTAGTGCCTTTGTGCCCTCAGTTCATAGAATAGAATCATAGGGGTTGGAAGGGACCTTGACAGATCATTGGGTCCAACCCCCCTGCCAAAGTAGCCTTTCCTAGGGGCCATCCCATCCAGGTGCTTGGGACAACAACAGGCTGAGGGTGTCTGTGAAGTGCCCCTTCCCTACCCTTCCTTTCCTGAGAAAGGAGCTCAGGAAGGCTGTGCTGGCCTCCTGCTGCGGGGTGGGCATAGCCCCAGTGGCCAGGCCCAGGCTGGGGGCTGTCCTGTCTCATGGCCAGCTGGGCAAGCAGTGGCTCCAGCTGTTGGGACTACATCTGCCAGGGGAGGTTCAACTTGTTCCACAGACTGCTGCAAGGTGTTTTGGTTAACCCTCAGGGCTGGGTTGGAGTCTCCTCCTTGTTCCCCTTCTCCTTCAGTTCCTCCTTTCATATGGTGTCTTGGGGGCATCGGCAGGGCCTCCTCAACCCCTCCTCTTGTCTGGCTGACGGGTGTGGAAGCAGCAGGGTGGGGAGCCCTGTGCTCACTGCCATTGTGGGCAGTGACAGACTGGGAAGTCTGGGCACCTCAGCTTTGGTGTCAGTGCTTTTGGAAGGTGTGGGGGGCAAGCCCCTCTCCTGCACAGCATGGGCTGGGGGGGCTGGAGGGACCCTTTTTATCTGATTGAAATTTAGCTGCCCCAAACATATCGACGATAAATGCTGCAGCCCTAGGTTATTGATCGAGGGGCTTTGGGGAGCTCTTGCCAGAAGAAAGGTGCTTGGTTGGAGGGAGCTGCTGAGGACAGTCTCTGGTCAGGTCCAGGTTTGCCAGGAATTCTTTCTTCCGTGAACACACACTCATTTTGGAGCTAGCAACTTTTATGAGGGGCTGGTGTAGGGCAGGACAAGGAGCATCCTTTGGTGACAAACATCCTCCTCGCTGCACGGGGAGTCACTTGGTATTGGGGTAATGGGGAGCAGGCACAGGGCAGGGCACAGCCAGGTGACAAGGTGTGCTGACACTGGGACCTTCACCACCACCTGCTGGTCGCTCGGGGGACAGCAGAGGTGGCAGTGCCACACGGGGATGAAGGACCTGGGGATGAAGACAGCATGGGGACAAATAGCAGCAGCAGAGCCCGGTGGGGGCCAGCCCAGGGACATCTCAGCAGCTACTGGTTTCAAACCACCGATAAGTCCCTCGCCCTGGTCACATGTGGGTGTCAGGAGCTATCAGCCAGCATCACCAGGCTGTGCCATGGCCCTTACTAGCACTTTCCTCCAGTCCCTGTGCATCAGCCTGGACCTCTCAATGTCCATGGGCATTTATTCTGCTTAACCCACAGCTGCCTTTTAATCAAGTCCACAGCCAGCTCTGTGGCAAGCTGCTCAACAGGTTATCCAGAGCAGACCCTGTAGCAGACCCTGGGCTCCAGCACTGGTGCAGCACCCCCTGGAACCAGCCCCACAGCGGTGCTGGGGCAGTGGCATGGCTGCCTTGTGGGATGAATTCACTGGTGGAGGGCTGGCACTGAGCAAAGCAGCCTCATCACCATGGGGATACAGGGCTGGGGATGAGGGGGTGAGGCCACTTTGCTGCCCTGGTGTGCAGGGGAACCGGGGTGCAGTGTTGGAGAGCACGGCTCCCTCCAAGCCGATGCACCGTGCTGAGGTAGGCAGACCCCCAGTGTGTCTGACAGATCTCCAAACTGGCCCAGGTCACGGGATGTGCCTGCAGCACTTGGCATCACCAACAAGTGCCCCTGACAGGGGTTTTGCTGGAGTTGGCAATGGGATGATCACAGAATCACAGAGCTGTAGGGGTTGGCAGGGCCCTGGAGAGCTCCTGGGGTCCAACCCCCTGCCAAAGCAGCTCCCCAGCTCATACTGCACAGGTCGGTGTCCAGACGGGGCTGGAATCTCTCCAGAGAAGGAGACTCCACACCCCCTGGGCAGCCTGTCCCAGGGCTCTGGCACCCTCACTGGGGAAAAGTTCCTCCCCATGTTGGTGGGGAACTTCCTGTGCTCCAACTTGCAGCCATTGCCCCTTGTCCTGTCCCCACAGACACTGAAAAGGGGCTGGCCATTTCCCCTGCACCCCATGCTTAAGATATTGATAACCATTGATTAGGTCCCCCCTCAGTCTTCTTCTCTCCAGGCTGAACAGCCCCAGCTCTCTCAGCCTTTCCTCACAGGGGAGATGCTCCAGGCCCTTCAGCATCTCTGTAGCCTCCTCTGGACTCTCTCCAGGAGATCCCTGTCCTTTTTATCCCAGGGAGCCCAGCACTGGACACAACACTCCAGGTGGGGCCTGAGCAGGGCAGAGCAGAGGGGGAGGATCCCCTCCTGTCACCTGCTGCCCACACTCCTCCTGATGCCCCCAGGATCCCATTGTCTCTCAGCCCCAGGGCACACTGCTGGCTCATGGCCACCCTGTCACCCACCAGCACCCCCAGGTCCTTCTCCACACAGCTCCTCTCCAGCAGGTCACCCCCAGCCTGTCCTGATTCCAGCAGTTGTTCCTCCCCAGGTGCCAGACTCTCCACTTGCTGTTGTTGAATCTCATCTGGTCTCTCCCTGCCCAGCTCTCCAGCCTGGCCAGGTCTCTGGATGGCAGCACACCCCATGATCACATCCCATCACCAACTCCAGCCAAACCCCTGTCAGGGGCACTTGTTGGTTTGGCAGAATTTGGTGTGAACATCAGGTGCTGTTTGCTGAAGGTCTTTTGGGGCCCCTTATCACAGGGGTGCAACAGCTGGGCTGTGAGCAGAGGCACAGACAGACGGACCGGGACAAACAAACCATAAATTCCCAGCCCTGGTGACACCCGGAGTGCGAGTGTCGCAGTTGGGGCAGCCAGCCCCACCCCACCCACCGAGCCCTATATAACACTGGGGTTGGACACAGGTTGCCAGGCCAGACCTGCTCAGCTCCCTGCTCCACAGCATGGGTGAGTGTGGGATGGGGTGGGATGGGGCAGGACAGGGGGGATGGGACAGGACAGGATGGCACCGCTGCATGCTGTGGGGCATCCCTGCCCCTGGGATTCTGCTGTCTGCATTGCAGCTCTGCTTTTCCCCACTGACCCTTCCTGGCCTCAGGACAGTGGGACCACCCTACTCCTGCTGTCCCACCTCACAGGGCTCTGTGACCCTCCTGATCCTTGCTCTCCTCTCTTACAGCAAACAAAAATGTCCTGCTCTTGGTGGGTTTGTAAAGGGAATGTTTATTTAATGTATGCTTGTGCCACCCCCCCCCAGCCTCCCCCCCAAAAAAGGAAGGGAAGCTCATTAACATGTTATCCCAGTAAGTCCTTCAGGGAACTGAGACTGGGTGGGCAAGCTGTAGGCACAAACCTATGGAGCTGGCTGTGAACACGCTGTTGGGGAGTGTGGTGTGGTCCGAAGGATTGCTCAGGATTTCAGACACTGGCAGAAGGATCCTTTAGATCTTTTAAAGCACAGGGTGTCCTGGCCCAGGTCAGCTGGGATGTGTTGACCCTCAGCAGGTCCCAGCAGAAGCCCCGCTCGTGACACACAGTGGGCCCTGGAGCTGGACCAGTGCTGCTGGATCCCATCAGGATGCTCCCCTCGTGCAGTGGGCAGCTTCCAGTCACTGCCCCATGTCCTCTTGGGAGGAAACAGTTCAGGGACAGTTAAGTGAAACCCCTGACTTGCAGAGCACCATCAGCATTGTGGCAACAACAGCTCCAGCTTCTTTCTCCCCCAGATCTCAGGCCCCTGTATGTTGTTTATCACCACTGTAGTAGCTCCTACCCCAAGGTAACAGCCATACCTACAAAGCGGTGCGCTGCCTTGTGTTACTAGGAGAGGTTCCTCTCAAGACACACACACTGATGCTGGCTCAGCAGCTGGATTTGGGCTCTCACTGAGGAGCATGACCCAACTCTTGGAAGTTGCAAAGTTAGAGCTGTAGGTTGCCATCAAGGTCTGCATGGAATTCTTTCTCCCAGGACGTATGCCTTTGCAGAATGCTTGTTTTTGGGAAGTGCTCTTTATACTTTTGCTGGTCAACAAACCAAGAGTATAATTAATGCTGCAGATTTATGAGCTCTGTAGGTTTATTTTATACTCTGCTGCATTTAGTTAGCCACTTCTCTTTCTGAGGCTTTGCTTTTCCAGACTCAACCTTGTGTCTTCTTTCTCCAGCGGCTCCTCACTCCCATCTTCTGTGCGCCGTGTCCGTGCTGCTCCTGCTGGACCCACTTCTTGCTCTGAAGATTGAGAACCTTGAAAGGCTGAAAGCAAGTTTGGATGAAATTGCTAATCTCCATCCAGGTGAGCCCCATCCTGCTCTCTCTTTTCTTCCTTACATTCTAAGCTCTGTTCACCCAAACATCTGGAGATGTCTCTTCTCTGCACAGAGAGAGGTGTGGAAAATAATGTTGGGGAAATGGCAGTCACACTCAGGAGTAAAAGGAACCTGATCAGATCTTCCAGCAGTTGTGGATCTTAACTGCACATCATAAGATTTGGTAGTTCAACCTCTGTTGTTATTGACAAGACTGTATGTGGCAGCTTCTAGAGCTGTAGATATTCAAAGACAGCCTTCTCTCTTGCTGTTTGTAACCCATTTGCAGTCCTGAAACCTCAGAGAGACTTTGTGTGACCAACCAAAGCTTGCACATGGGTGAATGATACAACCACCTCGTCACACCGCTGGTAGAGGTCACACTGCTGGAGGCTCTTGAGGGATGCTGTCTTATGGACATGGGTGTTGTGATTTCTCTTTAGAGAGAGCATTGCTATCTAACATGTTTTGAGCTCCTTTACCTCTCTGACAGATTCTGAAGCTCTTTATGAGTTGAATGAGCCCAGGAGTCCCTTCAGCCACCACTGAGAAGAAACGCGGGTTCACAGCACCATCACTCAGCTGTTTAATCTCAGTTTGAAAACACACACAGTCTGTTTCCTTCCTGGTCCTTCTCTAGAAGTACCTCCTTGTACTTGTCACTACTACTTGGAGTCCACTCCAGGCAGCTCTGTAAAGCCATGACACTGAGTGCACCAAATAGGCAGCCACTTCAGGGTTGGAGTCTTACCCTTCCTAGTATTGCATCCCTTCAAAGAGTTTACAACCAAAACCTACCACACAGAAGTAAAGTTATCTCAGTGATGAAGCACCCTTCATAAAGCTCTGAGCTGGAGGCAGCAGCCTGTGGAGGCTGGTGTCCCCTCTGTGCTGTGACATCGCACAGGGCTGCTCATCTCACTTTCGCTTTCTCCCCCTGCAGATGAAGGTGGAGACAGTGATGGAGGCAGTGCTCCTCGGCAGTTAGAGCGCCACAGTAAGTATCCCCACCACCCCATGGGGAGCAGGGAGAGGTGTGGGGGTCCGGCAGTGATGGGTGGGCAATGAGCCTGGGGGCAGGACTTGGTGAGCTCCTCCACAGCACACACTGCAAGGCCACTGTCACATCACTTGTTACTGGTGTTGGCTTCGCACTGAGCCGTGCCTGACGATCCCAAGGGAATCTCCAGCTGTGGCACAAACCTTCCTCTCTGCTGTGGAGTTTGGAACAGGGTGAGCAGAGGATACATCCCCCCCAGCAATGCGTGCTGGGGTTTCACAGCTGACCATGGGGCCCGATCCAGGGAATGAGGCTTTCTCCACCCTGACCACAGTGGAGCCCAGGGCTGCAGGAGCAGATTGCTCATTCATTTACACTTCTGCATGATCTCATAGTAAGCCCCAAGCCAAGCCTGTATTGTTATGAGGGAGGAAAAGGTCTGATGAGCAGGAAAGGCTGCGGAATCATCTGCCCATTTTCTAGAAATGCCTCTCTCAGGGTCAGACAAGCAGACCAGGGGGTTGCTGTGCCTGTTGGTTATGCATGTTCTCTGCTGCCCCAGGTTTCCCCAAGGACTGCAGTGAGGTCTCTGCTGGCAGCCCCAGCGGCGTCTATGTCATCCACCCCACGGGGCTGCACCCCATCGTGGTGTACTGTGAGATGAACGTGACTGGCGGGGGCTGGACGGTCATCCAGAGGAACCGGCAGGGCAGCGAGATCACCTGGGCCGAGTCCTGGAGCACCTACAAGTACGGCTTTGGGAACGTGCACACCGAGTACTGGCTGGGCACTGAGTACATCCACCAGATCTCCCAGCAGAAGGTCTATCAGGTCAGGTTTGTCCTCCAGGACTCTGCAAACAACACCCAGTTCGCAGACTACAACTTCTTCAGCCTGGAAGACGAGTCCCAGGGTTACCGGCTGCGGCTGGGGACGTACTCAGGGACAGCTGGGGATGCCATGACCTCAAACAGTGCCTCCTCCATGCACGACAACATGAAGTTCTCCACAAAGGATCAGGATCTGGACACATCCAGTGGGAACTGTGCTTCCAGCTATGGGGGTGGGTGGTGGTATTCGGCGTGTTATTCTGTACGGCTGAACATCCAGGGGGGCATGACATGGGGCAGCCTGTGCAATGGGAACTGCAAAGCTTCTGCCATACTCATCAAACCTGCTTCCTACTGCTAGTTGTGTTTTCGTTTCCCTTCTGTCCAGTGTAAGGCTGATTCTGGCTCTGCAAAGAGAAAGAAGCAGGTGAAACATGTCATGACCAGTGGAGACCTTGTGTCCACAGCGCCTTTGCTGAGGTTGGTCATGCCTGAGCTACTGCAGAAACTCAGGGTTCTGACACTTCTCCTTCCTATAGACTCACTCTACTCAATTGTGCCTTCCTCCTATCATTCAGAGTGAAATCATTTTAATTATGTTATGATCAGAGTAGTCAGTCTCGTGCAAAACCTGGAATACCCAGATCTGTAGTGTGCTCCAGATAAAATGTGGAACAACCAAACACCAGTGGTTCTGTGTGGCTGTATAAGTGACTTTACATCCTTCACTTCAGGAGAACTACCTAATTTTCATTTTCTAAAGCTTTTGCTCGAGGTATTAACGTGCACAGGCAGGTTCCCACTCTGTACCTTCAGCTTTATAGTGTTAAATGTTCAGATAAATCCCTATTCAAAAAAAGTCTCGATCATAAAAAGTCTTTTTCAAATCTTTGAAGTGCTTGTGGAAGTTAATGTGTTAGTGGGTTTCCACCACTGCAGCTCAGTTTTCCTGGGGGACAGGCACTGGGCACTGGAGGGAAAACACAGCACATAAATACAGCCTGGAATGCCCCTGGAGATGTCTGCCTTCAGACGTGGTCATTCTCCGTAAGCATAGGAAATGTGAAAACATTTTCCCTTCTCTCAGCAACGGTGAGTTTTAGGTTCTGTTGTCCCTGCAACTGGCATTCCTAAGAGCCAGGGGGACTTTATGTCCAGAGCAGGGGCCATGGTGGTATCCAAGAAGGAGCAGCATGGAATCACAGAATCATAGAATGGCAT
This sequence comes from Laterallus jamaicensis coturniculus, assembly GCA_022605575.1. Taxonomy (NCBI): domain Eukaryota; kingdom Metazoa; phylum Chordata; class Aves; order Gruiformes; family Rallidae; genus Laterallus; species Laterallus jamaicensis. The sequence continues at coordinate 10,114,595 of JAKCOX010000025.1, forward strand.
GGGTTGGAAGGGACCCCAAGGATCACAGAGCTCCAACCCCCTGCCACAGGCCTGGAGCTACACAAGGTTGCCCAGGGCCCCATCCAACCTGGCCTTGAACACCCCCAGGGATGGGTCATCCACCCCCTCTCTGGGCAGTCTGTTCCAGCCCCTCACCACTCTCTCTGGAAAAAACTTCCCCCTAATATCCAATCTAACCCTTCCCTCCTTCAGCTTTAATCCATCCCCCTTGTCCTGCCATTGTCTGTCCTTTGAACAAGCTGATTCCCCTCCTGTTCCTCTGCTCCCTTCAGGGACTGGCAGGCTGCAATGAGGTCCCCCCACAGCCTTCTCTTCTCCAGGCTGACCCAGCCCAGCTCCCTCAGCCTCTCTTTGTAGGGCAGCTGCTCCAGCCCTCTGAGCATCTTCATGGCTCCTCTGACCCCTCTCCAACAGCCCCACATCTTTTTTGTATTGGGGGCCCAGCTCTGGACACAGGATCCAGCTGGAGCCTCAGGAGGGCAGAGCAGATCTCTCCCATGATCTCTTGAGGTCCCTTACAACCCCTACAACTCTGTGATTCTGTGATTCTCTCTCCATTCTATGGTATTTCTGCTTCTCAACTAATTTGAGTTGAGGAGTGCTCTTCCTCATGGTCCTTGTGTGTTCTTCCTCATTGCCATGGTTTTGCCCCAGCTGAGAGCTGGGCACCACACAGCCACTCCTTCTTTCAGGGAAGCAGGGTGTGTGTGTGTGTGTGTGTGTGTGTGTAATTTGAGGGAGGGGAAAAGGGAGGGAGAAGAAAAACCCAAGAGACCAGAACCTTGAGGGCTGGGATAAGGACAGTTTACTGGGATAGCAGAGAGAGAGAGATAATAATAACAGCACTTTATAGCAAAATATATGAAACTGGTGCTACACAATGCAGTTTCTCACCGAACCACACAGCTCAGGTGGTACAGCTCAGAGCCATCCTGAAACCAGACCATCCCCAAAACTGCATGCCTGCACCTCCCCCCATTAACCCCCCTTTATGCTGAGCATGATGTAATTGGCATGGAATACCCCCTTTGGCCAGTTCAGGTCACCTGTCCTGGCTGTCCCCTCCCTTCTTGTTTTCAGGGAAATATGAACAACTGAAAAGTCCTTGATTGCTTGGCAACAACTAGAACCATCCATGTGTTCTCAGCACTGCTCCCATCCCAACTCCCAAACAGGGCATTCCATCCCTGCTAGAATGAAATGAACTCTATCCTAGCAGAAACCAGGACACTCCTGTCCTTGTCTTCCTCAAGGGTGGAAGCTTCATTCCGTCACACTCTTCAGTTCATTCAAGTTCATGGTTGGCCCAATTTCTGTATGTGCATCCAATTACAGCAAGAATTCCTCTTCTGCTTATCTACAAGGCTTCTTCCTCAAGGTCCTGTTTATCTACAAAGCTCTTCCTCAAAGCTCTGCTTATCTACAAAGTTTCCTCTTCAAGGCCTTTCTTTTACTAAACTAAGTGACCTAATTCATAGCTTTCTTGTTAGTATGTTATCAAACAAGGATGTGCTGCTTGCTCAGGGCTCTTGTTCCAGCTACAGTTGGTTTCACAAAGGTCTTTACCCTTTGCATTCCCTGTGAGGGCTGTGCTCAGGTGCTGCCTCTGCCACCCAGGCAGGTTCCAGTTCAGGTCTGGGATGAGAGCTGGGTCTGGGATTAAGTCTGGGTCTATTTCTGAGCCTGGGACTAGGTCTGGGTCTGTGTCAGGATCTGGGATTGGGTTCAGGTTCAGTTCTGAGCCTGGACTAGCTTTGGGTCTGTGTCAGGGTCTGGTTTGGGTTCATTGTGAGCCTGGACTAGCTTTGGGTCTGTGTCAGGGTCTGGGTTTGGGTTCAGTTCTGAGCTGGGATTAAGTCTGGGCCTGGCTCTGGCCCCGGGCTGGGTTTGGGTTCAGTTCTGAGCCTGAGGTTAGGCCTGGGCCTGGGTCTGGCCTGCCCCTAGCAGCAGCGCAGAGGCGGGCTCCTCCCCTCCCCTCGGCGGCCGTAGCCCCTTTAAGACAAGGCCCCCGCGAGCCGGGGCTGACTCCTGTCTTCTGGCGCAGGGCGCGTGCGCGTAGCTGAGTCGCAGGTGAGCGGTTGGCAAGATGGCGGCGCTGAGGGCGGCGCGGCGGCCGCCGCCGGCCCTCGGCAGGGGCCTGGCCGAGCCGGCGGGTCCGCAGAGCGTCCGCCGGCTGAGGGAGGCCGAGGAGGCCGCCCCGATCTCCCAGTACGCGGGGAAGGCGGCCAAGCGGAAGGACCGCGTCTCCGGGTGGCGCTTCGGCTCCTCGGGCCCCCTCAGGCCTTCGCGAAGCCGGGCGCGGGCGGGGAGAGGCCGCGGCGGATCCAACCCGCGCTCTGCGGGCTGGAAACGGGGGAGAAGGTGGGACCGCGGCTGTCGTGTCGCGACAGGGCAGCGATAGCGCCCCCTGTCCGCCTTGGGCGCGTCTGCCCGGGCGGCGCTTCGCGGCGAGGGGCGTTCGCCGACCCGCTGGGGTTGTCCGGGTTCGGAGGCTGGGGGGGGACGGGCCCCCATCGCTCCGGGAAGCAGGGCCGGGCCGTTCTCGGCTGCTTACACCCGGGCAGGACTGGGAGCTTGTGTTGCCCGCCCTGCTGTGTGTGCCTGGACCGAGCCTCTCCCTGAGCTCTGCGGCCCAAAGGAGGTCGCAGCCTTTGTGTGTGCCTTTCCTTTTGGCAAAGGGAATAATACGGGACTATTGTTCCCTTAATATCTCTTTGTGTGGGTTTTGTTTTGGCTTTTTTTTATTTTTTATGGTGGTGTCCGTGCTGCTAGAGGCCAGCAAGGCGAATCCATAACCTCAGGCAGCAGAGGGTATCTTTGGAAACAAACCCCACACCATTCAGTTAGAAACTGTGCCTTGGAAAAATCAGGTTTTAATGTTCTTTTTTTATTCTCTTGCAAGTGATGGTGTGGCCAAGTTCCTTAATGTAATTCATGCAAAGTTCATCAAAGAGCTTCTGGTTCTTCAGGCCGTCCACGGGAGTGATGCTGAAGAAGAGCAGAGCCTTCATGCAGAGAAACTCCTGGGGTGTGATCTGGAGCCACCCAAACTCCTGGGAGAGGTGCTGCATCCTGATGCACTGGCTGTACATTCAGGGCTTGTGCATCCTGTACTCATTGAAGACTAAATCTGGAGTGAAGTAAAGCATCCTGGAGTTGACCTTGGTGAAGGATCTCCAGCCCATGGCAAAAACCCTAAGGCCCATCCACTAGTACTGGGTTATGGACATCTGGTCATCCATGTGCATGTTGTGAAACCCTGGCAAGCCCTTTGCCCACATGGCCACATAGACCTGCTGCCTTGTAAACTGCTGTGGCAGTTTAACAAGTAGGGCTTTCTGTTGTGTTGGAATGGGCCCAGGATAACACAAAGCTGAAGTTGTGTGAAAGCAAAACTCTTAAGGCAGTGGTGGTGGATTGGAATTTACACCATTGTGCTGGTTGCTGAAGAGTCCTTCTGGTCATTTTCGCAAAGCTCATACATACTGTGTACTTGGGTGGTGTTTGGATGTGCTGAATGAGGGAGGAATGCTGATAGCTTTGAGTGAAAGCTGATTTTTCCAAGGCACAGTTTCTAACTGAATGGTGTGGGGTTTGTTTTCAAAGATATCTTCTGCTGCCTGTGGTAATGGATTCACTTTCTGGCCTCTTAACACCACAGACATGCCCAAGGTGTGGGGCATGCTCACCTCCTTGTGAACAAGGATTCCCAGCTTGGATTCCAGTGAAGCAGAAGAGAACCAAGTAAGGATTGAGGTGGTTTGAAGACTGACAGGGCATCACAACAGCATATGGATGATGTGGGAAACTTTGTGTTACAGAAGGCATGAAAATTGTGCAAGGGACTTTGCACAATTGTGCTTGATTTATTTTTTAAAAAGGACTCTCTTTTTATTTTTGAACTTAGCAGGTTTTTTGTGTGTCTTCTTATTGGTCAAAGTATGGGCCTGTTCTGTGTGCTGCACTTACATCCAGGCATAAAAAAAATGTAACTAAAATAGAAATAGCTGTTTATTCTGCAGAAATGTGTGTGTCCATTAAGGTGTTGCTTTGATTCCCTGTAGTTTGATAGGAGCTGATGCAGTGGACTGGTTGATACAACGATTTTGGCAGGATGGTTTGCTCACTTCAGTTGCCTCTGCATTTATAAATCACTTTCCTTTCCCATAGAGATCTTTTTATACAGGCAGTGGGATTTTGTGTGAAGCTGTTGGGGCTTTTATTTTAATACCAAATTGCATTTTGAAGGAAAAATGTGTTATTCAGTCTTATACCTGTGTCCAGAGCTGGGGCCCAACACAAGAAAGATGTGGGGCTGTTGAAGAGGGGTCAGAGGAGCCACAGAGATGCTCAGAGGGCTGGAGCAGCTGCCCTACAAAGAGAGGCTGAGGGAGCTGGGCTGGGTCAGCCTGGAGAAGAGAAGGCTGTGGGGGGACCTCATTGCAGCCTGCCAGTCCCTGAAGGGAGCAGAGACACAGGAGGGGAATCAGCTTGTTCAAAGGACAGACACTGGCAGGACAAGGGGGATGGATTAAAGCTGAAGGAGGGAAGGGTTAGATTGGATATTAGGGGGAAGTTCTTTGCAGAGAGTGTGGTGAGGGGCTGGAACAGGCTGCCCAGAGAGGGGGTGGGTGCCCCGTGTCTGGGGGTGTTCAAGGCCAGGTTGGATGGGACCCTGGGCAACCTTGTGTAGCTCCAGGCCTGAGGTTGGTGTCCCTGCCTGTGGCAGGGGGTTAGAGCTCTGTGATCCTTGGGGTCCCTTCTGTGATTCTATGATAACTCTGACACATCTAAAATTATGATTTCTGTGCAGAACACTGCCACCTTCAGCCTAAGACAGATCCAAAACCCCATGAACTTCCATCCCTTATCAACTGCCAGCCTCTAATTTGACCACATTCCTCCGTAAACGATTGGGGAAAACCATATTAGAAGCAGTTTTTCCTCTTTATGATGTATAAAAGCATAATCTGCCAAGGAATGGTGCATCTGATGTTAGCAAAAGATTAATCTTTGTGGAGAAGCCAACAAGAATTGCAGCTGCTGAGCTGAATGCTGAAGTTTGCAGCAGTGCTGCTGTTGTGCAGTGCTGTATAGTGTGCATCCAGCAAGTTCCTGCTTAAACAGCAACTGCAGAATAAATCACAGAATCACAGAGTTGTAGGGGTTGGCAGGGCCCTGGAGAGCTCCTGGGGTCCAACCCCCTGCCAAAGCAGCTCCCCAGCTCATACTGCACAGGTCGGTGTCCAGACGGGGCTGGAATCTCTCCAGAGAAGGAGACTCCACACCCCCTGGGCAGCCTGTCCCAGGGCTCTGGCACCCTCACTGGGGAAAAGTTCCTCCCCAGGTTGGTGTGGAACTTCCTGTGCTCCAACTTGCAGCCATTGCCCCTTGTCCTGTCCCCACAGACACTGAAAAGGGGCTGGCCAATTCCCCCTGCACCCCATGCTTAAGATATTGATAACCATTGATTAGGTCCCCCCTGAGTCTTCTTCTCTCCAGGCTGAACAGCCCCAGCTCTCTCAGCCTTTCCTCACAGGGGAGATGCTCCAGGCCCTTCAGCATCTCTGTAGCCCTTCTCTGGACTCTCTCCAGGAGATCCCTGTCCATCTCAGAGAGCCCAGCACTGGACACAACACTCCAGGTGGGATTAAAAGAAGGGACTGCAGAAGCCCCTGCTTACTTCTGCTTTTAAAGGTTTCAGCTTTTAGCCTGCCTTAGTTCTGTACTTGCTGTTTTCTTGTTTTTTATCTGACCTGCAGATTATTTTTTGCTAGAAAATGCAGAAATAGTTCTGCAGCTCAAGCCCTTCTAAGTCAGGGAGCATTCAGAGTTTGGTAGGGTCCCTCTCCCAGTTCAGCTCAGTGGGATTGCTACTGCTCTGTATTTGTCTCCTGACAGACAGCTTCCTGTTGGGTGTGCTGCTCCTTACTGGGTCTTACAGACTTCCTTTGGTACCTGCTAGTTCCAACACTCTGTCCCTGTAGATACTTCATTTCCAGGGGAATTTGCAACACTCTGAATTTCAGCTGGCTTTATTTCCTGCTCAAACTTCATCTGTTACTAAGTTAAACTCCTAATACTTTACTCTCACCCTCCTCTCCCTGAGCTACCTCACTGCCTCTTTTCTCCACAATCCCTCAGATACCAGTGACTGTTCCCACAGATCCCAGTAGTCGCTCTGCTGGAAGGAATAGAGAGGGAGGATAGTCTCTTTAGGTGGACACAAACACTGCTGCCTGTCAGCCCCTGCTGTACTGCATGGCAGGCTCCCCCCGTTTGCCAGCAGCCCATCGCTGCCTGTCCTGGCGTGGGGTAGTACCTGTGACAGGGCCTGTGTGGATTTCCTGGCTTGGGTGTGTTTTATTTAACTGAAGGCAGTGAGAACTGGTTCAGACACTGTTGTATGAGAGCAGTATGCTGCTTTGGGTCCTCTGGGAATTGATTTCACACGTTACAGCAGCTTCCTTTGATATCAAAGCTCTTTATCTCCCCTTAACCTTTTCCCTAGTACTGATTTATATTTTGCTGTTCCTTTTTTCCCCTCTTCCCCCCCTTCCCAGTTGACCATAACTGATTACATATTCTTCAGGTTACTAAATCTTCTTTTTCTAGTACAGTCATTTTCTTTTGTAAATGTTAGATCTCTTATCCCCTATGGAGCCAGGCTTGTTAATCTTTCTTGCATTCCTGTTTTCTGAAAGGGCCTTTAATCCACTGTTCTTTAAATAGGAAGCTCTGAGATTTTTTTTGTTTGCCTTTCATATTGGGGTTGGTTTTTTTTTTTGGTGATTGCTGCTGTTGTACCTTGTTTGTGATACCCCCAGCTGCACAGAGCACTTAGTTTGTGCTTGGTGTTAAGCTGTCCAGTAATCCAGCCTTATTCACCCAAGTGGGTGGCTGAAAGCTTCTGCTTCTCAGTTCTGCCCACCTGAAGCCTTCATAACCTTCAGCCTCTAGGAATGGTGGATGTTTGAGACAGCAGTGACTATTGGCTTCACCCATCCCTATGGATTTTAACTTCTTCCTCCTCATCACGAATTTATTTTGGTTGGTATCTTGGCTTTCTAAAATACATCTGGCTTTGTACCAAAACAAGGAGTGAGTCTGTACAATGGGATCAGCAAATAGATGATTCATTTGCTTTGTGGAAGCTGCTAACTTGGGAAATTTGTCTCTTCCTTAAGCTATGAACATGTCCTGGAGCCATCTCCAATCCCCTTACTGCCGGAGAAGCCGCAGCAGACTCCAGTCGTGCAGGTGTCCCGTGGGAGAGTCCATTCCCTGGTCCTGACAGATAGTGAAGCAGGTACAGTACTGCTTGTGCTGGTGACAGGGGACGCTGAGGATGCTTTCATTAACAGCCCTGTGTCGCAGGTGGGATAGAAAGGCTGTTGGAGCTGGGGCTGCTCAGCCTGGAGAAGAGAAGACTGTGGGGGACCTAATCAATGGTTATAAATATTTTAAGCATGGGGTGCAGGGGGAATTGGCCAGCCCCTTTTCAGTGTCTGTGGGGACAGGACAAGGGGCAATGGCTGCAAGTTGGAGCACAGGAAGTTCCACACCAACCTGGGGAGGAACTTTTCCCCAGTGAGGGTGCCAGAGCCCTGGGACAGGCTGCCCAGGGGGTGTGGAGTCTCCTTCTCTGGAGAGATTCCAGCCCCGTCTGGACACCGACCTGTGCAGTATGAGCTGGGGAGCTGCTTTGGCAGGGGGTTGGACCCCAGGAGCTCTCCAGGGCCCTGCCAACCCCTGTGATTCTGTGATTTTTTTTCCTTCCCCCAGCTTTATGTGCTGAGCATGACACCACACGGTCTGGAATGTCCCTGTGGTCCCTGGGGGCAGCTGGCCCAGCTCTGTCCCCTCCAACCTTGTGCCCCCCCAGCTACTTGCTGTGGGGTGAGGAGCAGGAGAGGCCTCAGCTCTGTGCAAGCACTGCTCAGCAGGAACAAAAACATCCCTGGGTTACCAACCCTGTTCTCAGCACAGACCCAGAGCACAGCCCTATACCAGCTACAGTGAAGAAAATTAACTCCATCCCAGCCCCAGGAGCTCTCCAGGTCCCTTCCAACCCCTATAACTCTGTGGTTCTGTGACTGCTCACTATTTATGGAGTGAGATGATTGGCTCATAGTCATATTTACATACTACCCATAGATGCCAGTGGACACTGACCAGTGTCTGGCTGGGTACATTAGCATAGATAACCCTTGGCTATTGTGTTGTTATCTGTCTTCCTGCACTCACTGTGAGATGGATGCAGAAATCACAATCAACACCAATGGTTATCAATCAATCCATATGAACAGGAAAAAGTAAGGAAAACATGGGGACAGCAGGGGAAGCATACTGTCACACCCTGGAAAAGATTGTCCTCTGTCTTTTTGAGCTAGACCCCAGGTGGGCTGTGTGCCCTGCAGATGTGGTGCAGGGAGCTGTGTGACTGGGAGGGAGAGCCCTGATCTGATAACTGTGTGTTGAGCTCTGCTTCACTCAGGCTGTAAATGTTTTGGGAGCTTTTTCCACTACAAGTGTTGCAAAATATGGTTTGTTTATCTGGCCCCAGGCCTTGTTTGAGTGTAGTGTATTTGTCTTGTTCAGTCAGATGTGTTTTTGAATTCAGTTTTCAATGACTATGCCAATCCTCCTGTGTTACTGTCCCCTCAACACCCCAGAACACAGCACTTTGATAAGTGATTATTTAATAGGCCTTTATACCAAAGATCCTGGGTGTGAATTGTCTCTCCCTGTCTCTGGGAATTCTCTGGTGCAGTGGCTTCAGTGCTGCTGAGCAATCCAGTGCTGCTTATCAGTGGGTGAGCTGGTTGGTTGTTGATATAACACTCCTTTGGGAGCACTGATCCATTTCTGAGTCTCCTTGGCAACGGCAGGATGAACTAGGCAGTTACAGAAAACCAGCCAATGGGCACCAGGTACCACTGCTGTGCCTGCAACAATATCACTGGGATATTGTTGACAAAAGTGGATTCAGTTACTTGAATTTAAGTGGACTTGGGTTGAAGAAAGCTTATGCCAATTTTTACAGTATACTCTGTTCCACTTCTCATGCTGAGGAGTGCATGAAAATGTGTTGTGTACCTGGGAAGGTGCTTCCAGGGGTCAGGCAGTAATGAAACTAGTGCTTTTTATCATTGTTTTTCAGTTTTCACCATGGGGAACAATTCTTATGGACAGTGTGGCTGGAAGGTTGTTGAAGATGAAATTCACAGGTGAGAATTCAAAAATCCTGAACTAATTAATGTTAAAACCTTAATTGCCTGAAAACAAACCCTACAAAGCCTGGAGGTGGGAAAAATCTGGTAGTATAAGGGTGCCACTCAAGAGGAAGGAGTCTAAGGACAGACAGACCTTCATGCTGTAGGCATCTTATCCATGGCCTGGCTTTAAATGCAGGCTGGGCATGAGCAGTCTGCTCAGCACGGTCACAACAGACAGAAGATGTCAGCAGGTGACAAGCTGTGGCAGGGTGTAGTGAGAAAACTCAACCAGCATAACTAGGCTGAGGTAATTGGTGTTGGTAGTTGGTCTTTCTCCTTTTAGCCTCTTGGAGTGTGAGTGGGTGTTAGAATTGCTGTTTAATGATGGAAGAGGCATCCTCCTGTTGAATCTCATCACTGTAACTGCCTTTGAATCTGTAGTGTTCCTCCTTCACAAGGTTTCTGTGGGCCACACCAAAGCATTTTCTCAGACTGCTTTGTGAGACAGTAGGTGGATAGTGGCAGAAAGATTTCTCTAGGGAGGTGATAACCTGCCAAAATGTCCCTATCCAGGCATTAAAAGTATGTCTGGAAAAAAATAAATCTTCATCTTCCTACTTTTTTTCTTTCAGGTCTGGGACACTGCAACATCACCAGTGTTCCCACTAAGCTACGTGGTGACATTGCTGGAGTAAACTTTATCCAGGTCTCTTCCCATGGGGACTGTTGCTTGGCTGCTTCAGCTGAAGGAGATGGTTTTGGTTGGGGAAATTCAGAATACTTGCAGTTGGCATCAGTCACAGAAAGCACACAGGTCAGTTGGCCTGGGGGTGTGCTTTTCCATGGGTCAGTAGAGTTAAAAATCACAGGCTTCTCCCTGCTCAGGGTTCTTCTGACAGCAGTATCAGTCACTACAAACTAACACCTCTACCAGGCTGGTTTTACCTATGCTTACAAACCTAATCTGTCTGAAATGTTTGTATAGCTCTAGGCCAGGATGTTTCCTAGCTCTTGATAGGCAAAGGGTTGTGCCACCTCACCCTGGTTCCTTAGTCTGTTACAAAGGAAGATTACACCCTGAGCTCTCCTGTCCCCATCCCATGGACTTTGTACCACGTTGGGATCCAGCTCAAGTGCCTGTGCTGGACTCAGGACATCAGGAATTAGTCTCTTGGTGGGCTAATACAGAGTTTGGAGTGGTCCTGCTGTGAGCCTGCTGTTGAGCCACATCACCCTTGGAAGTCCCTCCCAGTCAACCTGTGTGTGGGTGATTTTTTTTTCAGCCAACCTTGGTAGGTTTATGGCTGAGTCCTAAACAGATCCCAGTGTCTCACAGGTAAGTCTTTTGGAGCAAACCTATATGGGGCAAAACTACAGTGCTGACCTGACCCAAAGCATTGGAGTACTGAGGTCATTAGGCAGGTGGTCTCCTCTTACAGTGCAGGGAATGGAGTCAGGGAATTAGTTAATACTCAAGCTGTTCTTGGCAGGAGGCTAAGAAGAGACAGGGGGGTGAGCATGGCTTTAATAAAATGTGCACCTTTGTGTCCTGTGCCTCTCCTGATGTGTCTGTAGTGTAGGGCTAATTTCTGAGAGCCCTAAGGCCTCAAGACAGTGACTGCATTAAGCAGTGTGGTAGCTTTCTGTCTGGGTGCTTCATCAGGGTTTGGGGGGGAGGGGGTAAAATGGATCAACAGCATGTTCCCCAGAGCAGGGGTTTTGGGGACAACATAGATAAAGTCCAAACTGTGGAATAGCAGAGCTGAATTTCACAGTGTTTTTAATCTCCTGACTTGCATCCCTTCTACTATTCAGGCTGTGGAGGCTGTCTGAATCAGGATTTCACTGTAAGCTCTAACCAGAACTAGAGAACAAGCTGAAAATGTGTCTGGCTTTCAGTTTATTACCTTGTCTGTAATGACTCTTTTGCAACCTCCTACAGGTGACTCTGCCCAGACATTTGCCATTCAAGACTGGGAAGATAAAGGAGGCTGCATGTGGAGGGACTGGCAATATTTTGCTAACAGGTGAGTTGCTCTTCTAATTGTCCTCTTTAATGGAAGGTCATACAGAGTCACAGGGTTGGGAAAGACCTTGAAGCTCATCAAGTACAACCATTCCCATCCTGAGCTAAACCAGATCCCTGAGCACCTCCTCTACCCTTTTTGAACACACCCAGGGAAGGTGACTCAGCCCCTCCCTGGGCAGCCTGTTCCAGGCCCTCACAACTCTTTCAGGGAAGAACTTTCCCCTCCCATCTGCTCTGCCCCTGCCCTGGGGCAGCTTGAGCCCATTGCCCCTTGTCCCATCTCCTGTCCCCTGTCTGAAGAGACCATCCCCCACCTCTCTGCACCCTCCCTTCAGGTAGTTGTAGGTGGGGAGGTCTCCCCTCAGCCTCCTCTTCTCCAGGCTGAACACCCCCAGCTCCCTCAGCTGCTCCTCAGAGGATTTGCCCTCCAGCCCCTTCCCCAGCCTGGTTGCCCTTCTCTGGACTCACTCCAGGACCTCAATGTCCTTCTGATGGTGAGGAGCCCAGAACTGGACCCAGCACTCCAGCTGCAGCCTCCCCAGTGCCCAGTCCAGGGGCACAATCCCCTCCCCACACCTACTGGCCACACTGTGTCTGACACAAGCCAGGATGCCATTGGCTTTCCTGGCCCCCTGGGCACACTGCTGGCTCACGTTCAGCCCGCAGCCACACAACACCTGTACCCATAGGTGGATTGTAAAGTCCTGGTCCTGGAGCAAGCATCTCCTTCTCTGGAAACAGAGACTGAGAAACATGTGCTTTAAGAAGGTACATGGGGGTTATTTTCACTAGCAGCAGAGCATTGCTCCCAGTACCTGCTGTTGTGAGCACTTAAGACAGGCTATAACAAGGGCAGGGGTACTGCTTGCTGTTCTGATCCCTTGTTTGTTGACATATGGGCCCTGTGTGGCCTGTAATGAAGATGGATATGGTGAGGAAGAAAGGCAACACTTGAAAGAAAGAAAGAAGAGCCCTTCAGATTCAATATCAATCTGACATGCAAGTCTTAATAAACAAGGCTGGAAATGAAGGAGTTCTGAGACCAGTGAAACTCTGCAGCAGGCTTCTTAGTGAATGCTGCTTCAAATTGGTAATGGCCAGTGGAGCACAGCTTGGAAGTCCCAGGGTAAAGGACTGAGGGAAAGGATTACACTGTTTGCATGAAGGGTCGTCTCAAGGAAGATGTGTGGTTTCTGTGATGACAAGACATTTTAGCTTCTAGTGTGAAAGGAGCAGAGTTAGCAGGCATAGCAACCTCCTCTGTCTTCTGGTGTCTGATTGCTGCCTTTCCCAGGCACCCAGCTTAAGGCAGAATGCCAGACAGAGTCACTAGCCTCCTGCTTGTTTGGCCATCCCTCAAAGGAAAAAGTGGTGTTAAAATCTTCAGCCTCTGGACCCCAGCAGTTGGTAAGCTGAAGGTTTTTATCCATTCCTCACTGTGGTGGCATTTTATCCCATGAAAGTTTTTTTGCTGTGAAGCTTGATCTGCCTGCACAGCACAGGAAAAAGACATTTGACTGGGAATGCATTATTTGGTACTTCTAAATGATCAAAAGGTGCTGGACTGCTCTGGGAGAGAGAAAACACCCCTTTGGATCTGATTAACTCTTGGTCATGGCATGAATTTCACAAGCACACCCTCCTGAGGCCCCAACTGGATCCTGTGTCCAGAGCTGGGGCCCCAGGACAAGAAAGATGTAGAATTGTTGGTGAGGGGTCAGAGGAGCCACAAAGATGATGAGAGGGCTGATGATGAGAGGCTGGGATTCTGTGATTCTATGATTCTTACTGACTGCATTCTTATTTTAATACAGAAGAAGGAAAAGTTTTTGTCTGGGGATATGGAATTCTCTGGAAAGGACCAAACCTAACTGAGACAGCAGTGCCAGAGATGATCCCACCCAGCCTTTTTGGCTGATCACACTTCAGCCTGGACATCCATGTTGCTCACATTTGCTGTGGGCTCAGCCATTTTGCAGCACTTACAAGTAAGTTTCTGGTCATACTGCTGTGGAGAAATCCCCTTGCCCTCTTACTGGCAGATAAAAAGAAAGACAAATAAACCAAAAAAAGTACCCATATTTCTTTAAACTTAAAAAGCACACTGGGAATGCAACAGGAGGGGTAGAGGCAGCAGGTTTACAGGTGAGGCCCCACCTGGAGTACTGTGTCCAGAGCTGGGACCCCAACACAAGAAAGATGTAGAACTGTTGGAGAGGGGTCAGAGGAGCCACAAAGATGCTCAGAGGGCTGGAGCAGCTGCCCTACAAAGAGAGGCTGAGGGAGCTGGGCTGGGTCAGCCTGGAGAAGAGAAGGCTGTGGGGGAACCTCACTGCAGCCTGCCAGTCCCTGAAGGGAGCAGAGGAACAGGAGGGGAATCAGCTTGTTCAAAGGACAGACACTGGCAGGACAAGGGGGATGGATTAAAGCTAAAGGAGGGAAGGGTTAGATTGGATATTAGGGGGAAGTTTTTTCCAGAGAGAGTGGTGAGGGGCTGGAACAGGCTGCCCAGAGAGGGGGTGGGTGCCCCATGTCTGGGGGTGTTCAAGGCCAGGTTGGATGGGGCCCTGGGCAACCTTGTGTAGCTCCAGGCCTGAGGTTGGTGGCCCTGCCTGTGGCAGGGGGTTGGAGCTCTGTGATCCTTGGGGTCCCTTCCAACCCAGACCAGTCTATGATTCTATGAGTGTGGTTTCTAACACAGGCACCCTGCTAACTTATGCTTTAATTAAGCTGGTGTTATTCTTCGAAGGGAAACAAAAATTTCCTCCCAAACAGGAAACCTGGGAAGGTTTTTTTCATTTCCCCTGTACAGAATGCCAGTCAGTTGCACTGTAGAAGCAGCAAGAATTCATGTGGTAAATGAATAAACTAAACCCCAGTCTAAAGCAAAGCCAGGTGTTGGGATTTCTTGGCTCTTCTGACCAGTTGAGTCACCAGTCTGAGGTGGGGAGGCTTGTTGGACAAGCAGAGGGTGTGATACACTGGGATGTTCATGCTGTTTATCCAGCAGCATTTGAAGGCAGTTTTGCATTTGAAAGCCGTTTAAAAACGTGCAGCAGAGGGCAGCAGCACAGAAAAGCTGTGTGCTTGGTGTGAAAGGACAGCTCATGAGGGGCTGTGCTGTGTGCCAGCACGTGTGGGCCTTCTTGGGGCAGCAGTGTTCATGATGCTGTCAGGTTACAGGGTGCTTGGGACTGGTGTCTGCCTGAATCCCCCAGCATTAGAAACTGTGTTCCAACTAAACTGTACTTACAAATCATGTTTTGGTTGTCTCTGCTGTGGGGCTGATCTGAGCACACCTGAGATCTACATGTTTTTGCTGAGAGGCTTAAACTCTCCAACTCTGAACACCAGTTGTTTTTCCTGTTGCCATTAGGTCACTTGTGCCAGGCAGCTGGATCACCAGCCCCAGGTGATGGCTTGGGACAGATCTCACTGCCTTGCTTACCCAGTTTGCTGTGCTGAGAGCTGCTGTGGCTCAGCTGTAATTGTCTAACTTCCAGCACAAATGATTCCCTTCACAAATGATTCCCTGGAATCTCTTCTGCACTCTTTCTTCAAATAAAATCCCAAAGCAAGAGCTGTAAGAGGGGGCAGCAAAGACTTGTGCCCAAAACTTGCTCATTAGGCATCATTTATCCCCAAGAAGGTTTGTTGTACTTGGAACTTAGCTTGATGGCTTTCATACTGTGTGTATAACCCTTTCTCCTCCCAGAAGCCCTGTAGCCACACTTGCCAGCATCACAAATAGAATTCTTCCTTTTTAATGACTCTGCCCTCTTTTATTCTTTTTATTTTTTTCCCCCTGTGTAGACAGAGGAGAGCTGTTTGTATGGGGCAAGAACCTAAGAGGGTGCCTGGGAACTGGAAGACTGGAAGACCAGTGTTTCCCATGGAGGGTAAGGATGGCAGTGTCAAGGCCAAGAGTATATTCTTTACCTAGTCTGTCTTATCCTTTGGGCAAGAAACACTTGTTGTGTAGCTTTGTTGGGTAACTTTGGAAGAAGTGGAAGCCTAGGTAGTGGTTTCCAGAGATCCTAGCCTAGCCTGCGTGGGGTGGAGGCATTCAGGAAGTTTTTAGAGTCTTGTGATTGTGCTATTTCAGTATAGATTTCAGATCCCAAAGCTGTAGCTGGTGCTGTGTCATCACTTCTGAATGGTTCTTGTCTTCTTCCTGTCCACAGTCTTCTGCCTGCTGCCCCTTACTGCCTCTACTCTCCCTTTCTAACTTCACTTTTATACCTGGTGTGAAGAAAACCACTGGTATTGGTCACCTGTGATGCAGAAAACATCAACATTAGGTCATGGTGGCTAGACTAGAGTGGCAGCAGGTGCCTTCCCCACTCCTCTTCCACATCAGGCAGCTGTGGTGGTGGGTCACTGGGCTGCCTGTGTAATTGCAGGAGGACACCCTCAGCCACTGAACTGTTTTTGTAGCTGTTGTAGATGTTTTGCAATGCTTCCAGTTCCACTCCCTTCTCTCAGATGGCTTTGAGAGCCAGACTCTGTGGGGGTAGAAGAGTCTTTTGCTCTGGAGTTCAGCACTCAGCCTGACAGATGTTCCCAGTCTCCATGAAAGCCAAGTAGGAGAGGAGGGAAGCAATCAGTTGGACCACCCTGGAGTCCCTTCCCATGTGTCTGAACTTGCAGTGGGTGTGTTTCTTTGCCATTCTTTCTTCTCCTCCTAAAAAGAAACCAAAAACCCCAACCCAATTCTGGAGCATTTGCCTAGACTCACACAGCTGTGGCTGAGAGGAGTCTGGATCCACCACATGTGGCATGCCCAGGGTTCCCTGTGTGGGAACACAGAGGGTTGTGGTCCCTCAGACAGCTGCCTCCTGCCTCATGGTACTATGGCAGTGTACCAAAACAAGGGCAGTCACCAGGGGATGTGACCTCCTGCTCCAGGGCTGCCCACCCCTCCTGCCTCTGGCTCCAGGGCTGCCCACCCCTCCTGCCTCTGGCTCCAGGGCTGCCCACCCCTCCTGCCTCTGGCTCCAGGGCTGCCCACCCCTCCTGCCTCTGGCTCCAGGGCTGCCCACCCCTCCTCTCCCTTGGCTCTAGAGGCAAACCTTGGGTTTGTGGCTTGTGCTTTGCTTGAGTTTGAGTCAGCTTTAAGTGGAAGAGCTGCACTAGTGAGTGAGCTGGGTCTGCCTAGCATCAAAGCCAAAACTGCCTTGGGCTGAGTCCTTGCCTTCTTCCAGTCCTTGCTGATTTGAGGAGAGGCAAATCCTTGTGGTGCTTGGGCAGCTCCTCTTCCTGCTGTCTGGATATCTCTCTCTTTGGTCATGCTGTTTCTGCTGCTAAACAGATGGGCTGAGGCAGCACCCTCCTGCCTGTCTGCCAGTGAGACCTCTCTCTGTCCTTCCAAAGGCTTCAGTGCTCCTCTGAAGGGGGGAGAATGTTCCACAGCTCAGTGCACATGGCTGGTGCTGAATCTTGCTTTCTCTGGGTTTTCAGGATGTCACTTTCCTTGGTCCCAGCTCCCGTGAAACCAGCTGGTGTGTTGAGCAGCAGGAGGGGGGTGAGGAATGGGAAATACCACGTGCAAAGTACCAGCCTGAGCAGTAACTCACCCTTGTGTGTCTGATCCAGGTGACTGTACCCGGGGAGGTGCTGGATGTTGCATGTGGAGTTGATCACATGGTAAGCATGGTGAAGTCTTTCACCTGGAAATACTGCACTGAGAAGATGGGAAGTTGGTGATGATGAGCTGCTTGGGAAGGAAGACTCACTGCATGGAGCCCAGCAAGAAGGGACTGTGAGCAGAAGCAGCCATACAAGTGCCTGGGTGTGTTGAAGGGTGCTGGCCTGGCAGCAGGAAGGAAGGACATTCTCTGAGGAGCCTGGAAGTGCCAGGAAGTGCTCTGGCTGGTTTTTGATGAGCTCCCAAAGAGTCAGACCCAGCCCACAGCTGGTGAGTCCCTCTGCCTAAGGATGATGGGCATCTCCCTCAGGGAGGACTGGTGCAAGATGAAACCTGTGGCACAGGATGACACCTGCAGCACAAGACATTGTTATGGACGCTTTCCCTCTCACCAGCTCTGGTGTCTCAGTGTTGGGTTGAGCCAAACTATTTCTCAAGGGAGCAGGGTTCTTAATAACTATTTTCTGTGCAGAAGAAAACTCATGTTGGCTGTTGGAGTCCAGCACAGCTGCCCTTGGTGCCCACCACCAGCCACCCTCTGCGCAGGCCGCTGTTCCCCGCAGGAGCTGGATGCACAGCCAGTGGCCTGGAGGTGGTGGTGTGTGCTCTGCCCAGGCTCTTGCAGGCTTTCCTAGTGGACTCAACACTGAGCACCCAAGGAACACATCTGGTAAACTGCAAGAGTGAGAACTTGTTTGCAGGAGAGGAGTGCTGCTAGCTTAGCGTGGCAGGAGCAGGGTGGGCTGTGTGCCCTGCAGTGCTGTGGAAGGAGCCTGATGGTGACAGCAGCCAGCCCAGCCTAGCATGGAGAGGGGCTGGGAGCAAAGCCCCCCCTCAGCTGGTTGGTGTCAGGCAGTGGACATGAGCCATGCTCCTTGCTCATCAGGTGCTTTTGTCTTCACGTGCTGATGGCAAACCACAGCCTTTCTCTTGTGTTTTGGGGAGTCCCTGTGCTCTCTCAGTCTCCAGGAGTGTGGTGGCTCTTGGTTGCCAGGAGCCCTTTCAAGTGAGCCTGGCTGTGTGGCTGTGCCTGGCAGGAAAGGGGTCTGAAGGGCCAAGCAGCAGAGCCTTCTCTCTTCTTGGCAGAGAAGTGGTGGTGAGGATGTTTAAGATCTGGTAAGCTGATGGAGAGGGGGTGCAGCAGGGGTTTGGGGGTGCAGCAGGGGTTTGGGGATGCAGCAGGCACATAGCAAATCTCACACTGCAGTGTGGGAGACTGCCTGCTGCCATACCCCATACACCAGGCAAGTCACATCATTTTGAGCTGTGTGGGCTACTTCTACTCTAAATTATTTTGGGGAAAATCCAGGCTAGTATGTTTTTAATAAAGTGATTATAAAGTTTTTATCAGTTTGACTTCACTCATGAGCTGCTCTGTCTGTATTCTGTGACTGAGTGTTTGGGTTCACAGTGATGTGGCAGGAAACTTCTGTCAGCTGAGACACTGCTGCCCCTGCCTGGTACTGCTGCAGGCACCCAGGGCACACACTGCACACCTGCCTTTTGGCATTCTGTACCTGTTGTGTAATTACCAAAACCTGGGGGCTAAATTCTGCCTTGAATGGCTTTGTGCAAAATGTAAGAGAGGAGAAACAGTACCCAGAGCCAGAGATGTGTGTGAATTGTTATTAACTACTGGGTAAATGGCATTGCTGTGGTGGGC
Organism: Laterallus jamaicensis coturniculus; assembly: GCA_022605575.1. Lineage (NCBI taxonomy): Eukaryota > Metazoa > Chordata > Aves > Gruiformes > Rallidae > Laterallus > Laterallus jamaicensis. Next base: position 10,133,173 of record JAKCOX010000025.1, read on the forward strand.
TGAGCCAGCTCCAGCAGGAAGCAATGGTGAGGTTGTGGCAGAACTTCACTGCTGTGAATTCCTGTGATGTTAATTTTAATTTATACTTTCTTTTACATGTAACTTGGGCAGCTTGAGTTAGCCAAGTAGGTCTGGCTGGCCTTATCAGAGTGCCTATGCCCTTTTAACATGAGAAAGCTTATTAAAGCATTGAAAGCAAATATAAAAGCCCTGTGGAACTAAAGGCTGCCCTTTGTGGGTGTTGCTGTGTGAGGGTGGCTGGCTCGTGCTGGGCAGTGCTGCAGGCTTGGAGCCACGCTCCTCCATGTGTGGGTCCTCCTCCTGCCTGGGGCTGGGCTGAGGGTCAGCACTGTGCCATAGCTGGCTTTGCTGCAGTCATGCTGTGCAATAAATTGCAAAGTCTGTGTGTTGTTAGATGGTGGCAAGGTCTGTAGCCCCAGGTAGAAGTGTTGTGTGGGTTAATGCAGGGGCAATGGTTGAACTTTCAGCACAGCTGCTTGCTGGGAACAAGGCTGGGGCAGAGAGCCTGTGGTCTGGCCAGCACCAGCACTGCCTGGAAACCCTGTTTCCAGCCTGACTTTGCCACCTGAAAGGGCTCCCTTGAGCTGCCCACTGCCCCCAGGGAAGGCTGGGGAGCTGCAGCCAGTGTTGGGGTTGTGGGGACCAGGAGGGCTGTGGTGGGGGTTGGTGGTGGGTGTCTGTGCCATAGCCCCCTGCCAGCTCTGACTCTGGCTGTGTGATGCAGAGGAGGCAGAAGCTCCACAAGGCTGTCTTACCCCAGGGTGTCTCATGGCCATCACTGGGGCACTGGCTGCCTCAGGTCACCCAGCCAGCTGCCCTTGGGGCTGCCCCCAGCAGCTGCAGGTTTGCTAAATGGGCACCTTGGCCAAAACCCAAAAAGGTCTTTGCCAGGGACACTGTTACCACGAGCTGCCACAGCAGCATCAGTGCCCAGTGTGTCAGCATGGGTGAGCTGCACCTGCTCTTGTCTCCTTAGTTGTTGTGGGGTTGTGTTTTCTTACATTGTAGCCTTAAATTGATTAGCAGAGCTTTTACTCCATGGAACCTGTTGACCATTTTGGATTTTTTTGGGTTTATATTGTTGAATAAAGCCTATGGCATTGCTCCTCCCCCAGCAGAGCAGCCCCTGCTGTGCCACCCCTCACGCCAGCCACGTTTCTGGTGCCCAAGACCCAGCTGTGGGTGGGAAGCCTGGGAGCACTGACCAGCTCATGCTGCTGAGGGGAGCTGAGGCTGGGGAGAGCAGTCACCTTCCTGCCCTCTGGCTGCCAGAAAAGATCACAGAATCCTGGGGGTTGGAAGGAACCTTGATAGGTCATTGGGTCCAAGGATGGTGCAAAGGAGCATCCACAAATGTGGTCTTACACATGGGTTTCCTGTTGCAGGGCAGAGGAATACACCCCACTCAGAGGAGCCCTTTGGGGGAGTGTGCCTTCTCACCATGAGCAGCCAAACATGAGGGACAGGAGCATTTCCCTTCCCAAATTGTTGTGACTGGAGCCCAGCTGAGGATGCCCTGCTCTGCTGACCTCGCTCCACCCAGTTCAGCTGTGGGTCCAGTTTCAAAGCAACTGCTGCCAGCCTCCCAGACTCTAAGGCTTGGGGAGGTGCTGGCTCAGCCCCCACCAGCCCAAAGCAGCTCTGGGAACAGCTCTTCCCCAGGAACCTTTCCATGTGGTCTGGTGAGGAGCAGGAGCCTGAGCACTGCAGGGTGGAGCAGTGGGTGCCAGGCTGCTGGGCTCTGGTGGCAGCTTTCTCAGCAAGAGTTGTCACTTGTGAAAATGGCTTTGTCTCAGCAAAGGAGGAGGAGACCTTCAGTCAGGCGTCAGGTACTGTTGGATGCAGGCTGCATGGCAAGAGAGCAACAGGATCTTCACTGAGCTTAGATCATCCTGAAGACCCCAGCTCAGCAAAGCCACAGCCAGTGTCCTGCAGGTGAGAGTGACCTCAGGAAGGGGTGGAGGATGGACACTGGTGGTTTCCAGCCCCATGAGGAAGGTTCCTGGACAGCAGAATCTTACCACTACAAAGTAGGTTGACCCATCCTCAGAGTTGGAGAGGAACCAGATGAGTCCTCAAGCAAAGGCTCTGGTCCACACAACCATGAGAGACCACCAGGAAAAAACCCTGCAAACAAGATCATAGTTCATTTTAATAACCCCTTCCCATCCTCAACCCCTTGTCAGCTCTCCTTGGGGCTGTGCTACCCTGGGATGTGTGAATAAGAAAATTCCCCACATTCAGGTGGAAAAGCCCATACAGTTCAGGTTCCCAAGCAAAGGAGAGCTCTGAGCCCCAGGGTGAAAGCTGCTCCTTGTGGGCCCCCTGGGGAGGTTTCAGGCAGGGCATGTCTTTCAGTCCTGGCTCCTTTGGTTTGGGAGCTATTGCTGGACGTTTGGCATGTTTGGAATGAAATGCTGCTGTGGCCGAGAAAAACACTTTTGGAGCTATATGGAGGTACATTTAAGGTGCCCTGGAATACTCTGCAGGGAGAGCTATTCCCTCCCAACACGCTTCCTGCGCCTGAGAAAAATAGATGTCATTGGGAAGTGAGGAGCAGAGTCAGGCAGGGGGGTGAAGAAATGCATTGTGTGATAAACGAAATCCAACTGCATGTTGGGGCAGCGATTCTTAAGGAATGATTCCTGGCTGAGCCAAGTCTGGAAACCCAATGCAAAACCAGGGAATCATTTGCTCACTGCACTTAACAAACACGTCGCAACATCCATAAAAAGAAATCCTTTGACAAAGTTCTGCTTTGGATTGATTTAATGGAACATCAAAAATGAAATGAAAAGAGACAAGTGTAAAATCCGGGAATAAACAGGAGAACAAGTGTAACAATGAACATGGATGGACACAAACAATGAAGCGTGGTGGTGGCCTTTTGAGCTCCTTCGGGAACTTCTACAGCAGCGGCAGGCAGAGCTGTGTGTGCGACCAGCGCTCCAGTTACCTGGAAAGGCAGAAAGACAAAGGGCTTATCTGGGAAGCCTGTGGAAGCCGCCTTCCCTGGAAGAAGTACAGAGACTTGGGACCAACCTAAACTGGCTTTGGTTAAAGTTCCAGCCTTCTGGCCTGAGGCTGGCACAGGGAGGAGCCATGGAACCCCCTTTGGCAGGGCTGTTGGAGCTGTGCTGCCGTCGCCAGTCATGCAGTGGGGACAAAACCAAGTGAAAGAACTGTTAGGGAAAGGGATTTTCCCAGGCAACAAAAGGCGACACAAGGAGCCAAGGCTCTGCAAGGTGATTTGGGAAGACATACAGTATGTCATTATTCTGCAAATTCATACTCAGTCACTAAGAACCAAGCAATACATGCTCCCTGGCCCTGACAGTTTGGTCAGAGTTAATGTACAGGACTGTTTATTTCCTGCTCCGTATTTTTGTCGTAGAAACCCAGGGTCTGAAGACAGGGATGAGCATCCCTTTGTCGCTGTTCTACCTCTGGAGAGGCAAACTGAGAGTATCTAGTTGAACCCATCAACAAGAGCCCGCAGGATGCCGAGTTGCGAAGCACCAGGTGCTTTACAGGAATTGTCCCGGGACATTGAAGGCATCTCGCGCTGGGAGAGATCGGGAACAACCGTGTTCCTACCCCAGGTGCACTGAGCGCCCAGCAGCCAGGACGGCCTCCCTCCTGCTTTGGGGCAGAGGGAACAGCCCCTGGCATAGCCCCTGCCGCGCTGCTCCCCGGTCCCAGTACCTTGCAGAAGCCTCAGAGCTTGAGCTGGCAGATGAAGCTGGTAAAGTTCTCATCGATCAAGACTTATGCAGCTTCTGCTGCCCCATTGTCGCGGCAGGCGATTCCGATGAGGAGCAGGACGCCGTAGAGCAGGACATGGAGCAGGTTGCGGAGCACGGCAGGGGCCAGGACACGAAGCAGGACACGGAGCAGGACACGGAGCAGGGCAGGGATCAGGACACGGAGTAGGACGTAGCGCAGGACACGGAGCAGGACAGGGATCAGGACACGAAGTACGACACGAAACAGGGTGGGAAGCAGGGCACGGAGCAGGAAACGGAGCAGGGAGGGAAGCAGGGTATGGAGTAGGATATGGATCAGGATACGGCGCAGGAAATGGAGCAGGGCAGGAAGCAGGACATGGAGCAGGGTGGGAAGCAGGACATGCTGCAGGTTAGGGATCAGGACGAGGACCAGGGCAGGAGTCAGGACGAGGATCAGGGCAGGAAGCAGGACATGGAGAAGGAAAAAGATCAGGACACGGAGCAGAGCGGGAAGCAGGGCGCGAAGCAGGGTACGGAGCAGGAAACGGCGCAGGAAACGGAGCAGGAAATGGAGCAGGAAACGGCGCAGGAAATGGAGCAGGAAACGGAGCAGGAAACGGAGCAGGGCTGGAAGAAGGACATGGAACAGGATACGGAGCAGGGCTGGAAGCAGGGCAGGGAGCAGGGCAGGGAGCAGGACGTAGATCAGGGCACGGAGCAGGATGAGGAGCAGCATGAGGAGCATCCCTGGGAGCGGTCGCGGAGTGGGACACTGAGCGGGACAGCGAGCGGGATACCGCGTGGGACACCGAGCAGGACACTGCTTGGGACACCGAGTGGGTGACCGAGCAGGACACTGTTCAGGCACGGAGTGGGCCACTGGGCAGGACACCGACCGGGACCCCGAGTGGGACGTGGAGCCGTTGCCACGGTAACGGCCACTGAACAAAGGCTTGCCCCGCCCTCCCCATCGCCCAGCACCTGCCCAGCTCACGAGGCGCTGTCCAGGGGTACGTGGCCCTGTCCCCTCCGTGCCGCAGATGCTCTTCAGCTCCTCATCCCCTTCAGCTTCCCGTCCCCTCAGCCCCCTGTCCCCTCAGCTCCCCATCCACATCATCTCCCCGTACCCTCAGCCCCCCATCCCCTCAGCGCCGCAATTCCACTCCAGCAAGCCGTCCCCTCAGCTCCCGTCCCCTCAGCGCTGCCTTTCCCCTCTTCTGCCCGGCCCCGCAGCACTGCTAAACCCCAGCACCTCTGTCCCCTCAGCTCTGCCATTGCCCTGCGCCTTTCCAGACCTCTCAGCCCCGCCAATCCCTTCAGCTGCCCGGCCCCACAGTGCTGCTGGCCCCTCAGCCACCCCCAGTCCCCCCCTCAGCCTGAAGCCTGCTGCTTGGCACAGCCCCCCCACCAGCCCAGAGGCGTCCCCAGGGGAGGCTGCAGGCCCCTGAACCAGCGTGGGGGCCCCGGCAGTGGCCTGGCCCATGGAAGCAGCTTAGGGAGGCGGCAGAGGAGCACAGCCTGTCCCCCTCGGCCCAAGGCCCCCAGTGAACGGTCGCTCCACGTGCGCGATGCCCCCCCTCCCCATCGCCCAGCACCTGCCCGGCTGTCGAGGAGCTGTCCAAAACGGCGCGCGGCCCGGTCCCGTCAGCGCTGCCATTGCTTCTCAGCGCCCCGTCCCCTTCAGCTCCCTGTCCCCTCAGGCCCCTGGAACCCTCAGCGCCGCCATCCCCCTTCAGCCCCCCATCCCCTTCTGCCCCCAATTCCCTTCAGCGCCCCGTCCCCTCAGCAGCCATCCCCCTCTGCTCCCCAGCCCCGCAGCAGGTCTAAACCCCAGCACCTCCGTCCCCTCCACTCTGCCGTTGCCCTGAGCCTTTCCAGTCCTCTCAGGCCGGCCAGGCCCCTCAGCCCCGCCATTCCCTTCAGCTCACCAGCCCCACAGTGCTGCTGGCCCCTTAGCATCCCCTGTCCCCTCAGCCCTGGCCCTGCCATGCCCTCAGTTCCCACCACCCACCTCAGCCCCACCATCTCCTCAGCCTTTCCAGCTATCTCAGACACCCCCAGTCTTCCTCAGCTCTCCCAGACCCTGTCGCTCCCCTCAGCTGCCCACAGTGCCCCCCTCAGCCTGAAGCCTGCTGCTCGGCACAGCCCCCCCACCAGCCCAGGGGCGTCCCCAGGGAGGCTGCAGGCCCCTGAACCACTGTGGGGGCCCCGGCAGTGGCCTGGCCCATGGAAGCAGCTTAGGGAGGCGGCAGAGGAGCAGAGCCTGTCCCCCTCGGCCCAAGGCCCCTGCTAAAATAAAATGCAGACAGATCTAACACTGAACATAGGTTCTTCATTCCCCTCACCTATGAAATGCATGCTTCAATATGAACTGTAACTTCCCAAACAGACCAGTTCTGCTCCTGAGCTCTGCGGGGAAGGAAAGCAGGCGTTTTCATGGACACACACAGGAAGAATCACAGAGTTGTAGGGGTTGGAAGGGACCTCGAGAGATCATCGGGTCCAACCCCCCTGCCAAAGCAGCTCCCCAGGACATATCACTCAGATAGGCATCCAGACAAGTCTTGAATATCTCCAGAGAAGGAGACTCCACCACCTCCCTGGGCAGCCTATTCCAGTGCTCTGTTACTCTCACTGTGAAAAAGTTCCTCCGCATGTTTGTGCAGAACTTCTTGTGCTCCAACCATGGAGCCCAGAACTGGACACAACACTCCAGGTGGGGCCTGACCAGGGCAGAGTAGAGGGGAAGGATCACCTCCTGTGACCTTCTGGCTACACTCCTTCTGATGACCCCCAGGATCCCATTGTCTCTCTCAGCCCCAGGGCACACTGCTGGCTCATGGCCACTGTAAGGGTTTTGTGCTGGGAAGCACAACTACAGAAAACAGCAACAAGGAAATTCCTTGGTACCAGCCACAAAGTTTCGAAAACTGTAAATCATTCAATAGATGCCTGTCTCTGACTGATAGTGGGATGAGCATCCATAAATACTAGGATGCTTTGAAGACAGGGGTTTAAGGAGTTACATTTCCAAGGTCTGGACAAAGAATAGACCTTAGTCTTAATCAATAGAAGCCTTGTGCAAGGAATTGAAGGAGGAAACATTTTCAAGGACTAAATCAACTTCAATGCCAATTACAAAGGACCATTTGACACTTGGAGGTTGCTAGAAGAGATACCTCTGATAGTGACAATGTCCAGCTGGGATACTGGTGACTACGCATGCGTCAGGAGGAAGAGGTGAAAAGTTTAGCCTGATGAAGACTACCTGCCTTCGTCCTGAAGACCCCCTGACGACCACCACCAGGAGGCAGTGTGCAGGCGCAGCTGGGAGGAGTTTATGGAAATGATTTCTTGGGACTAATTTGAATATGAAGCGGGACAGCTTATGCGTATGTATAGGTGTTACAAATTCCAAACACCTCTCCTCTATAAAAAGTTGAGCAAAGCAATCTTCGCGGGAAGGAAGGAAGGAAGAAAAGGAAGGAAGAAAAGGAACGAAGGAAGAAAACAAGAAACGAAGGAAGAAGAAAGGAAGGAACTTCCCCCACCTGACAAGTGAAGTCGAGCAGTCCCCCGAGTCGTCGCGGGAACCAGTGACGGTAGCTATAACTTTCCTGTAACTTTAAACTCTTTACCTTTCTTTCTCTTTTTTCCCTTTTCTCTCTAACTCTCTCTCTCATACCTTTCGCCAATTTTGCTGTAATAAACTTCCTTATGATGCAGCATTTGACCTCGATTGTGTCTTAATCTCACTCTGGGAATTATAAAAGAATCTTGCCCCTGACCGGGCCATTCCGGAACGGGACAGCCACCCTGTCATCTACCAGCACCCCCAGGTCCTTCTCCACTGAGCTCTTCTCCAGCAGGTCATCCCCCAGCCTGTACTGATACATGCGGTTGTTCCTTCCAAGGTGCAAGACTTTACACTTGCTTTTGTTGAATTTCATCTGGTGTCTCCCTGACCAGCTCTCCAGGTCTCTGGATGGCAGCGCAGTGTTCCTGCGTGTCAGCCACCCGTCCCAGCTTTGTATCATCAGCACTTGCTGAGGGTGGATGCTATTCCCTCATCAAGGTCGTCAATGAAGATATTAAACAGGACTGGACCCAACACCCAGCCCTGGGGACACCGCTGGTCACAGGCCTCCAGTCAGACTCTGCTCCTTGAATCACAACCCTCTGGGCTCGGTCCGACAGCCAATTCTCAACCCACCTCACTGTCCACTCATCTACCCCATGCTTTCTCAGCTTTGCTATCAGGGTGCATGGGACACATGGAGCCGCTCCTGGACCTCCCCTACCTCAACCAGTGGGAAATTCTTTGTTTCCCAAACACTCCAACTTTCATACAGGATCTGTGGGTCCCGAGGGGCCTTTGGAGTGAAGACCGAAGCAAAGGCAGCATTCAGTATCTCCACCTTCTCAGCATTCCGTGTTACCAGGACACCCTCCTCATTCAGTAAGCGACCTACATTATCCCTGGTCATCCTCTTACTATTCACATATCTAAAAAAACCCTTTTTATTATCCTTTATGTCCCTTGCCAGCTTCATTTCCAAGTGGACTTTAGCCTTCCTAGCTGCATCCCTACAGGCCCTGACCACATTCCTGTATTCTCTCCAGGTGCTCAGACTCTTTTTCCACAACTCATAGATCTTCTGCTTCTCTTTCAGTTTACTCAATAGCTCTGTGTTCATCCATGCAGGTCTTCTGCCTCTCTTTCCTGATTTTTTACTCAAAGGGATGCATCGTTCCTGTGCTTGGAAGAAGTGCTGTTTAAATGTTAGCCAGCTCTCACAGGCTCCCATTCCTTCAAACAGCGTAGCCCACAGGATAGCCCCTATTATGTTGCGGAGGAGCTCAAAGTTAGCTCTTCCAAAATTCAGGGTAGCTATCCTACTTTTTGGCTTGTTCCTTCCACCCAGGATCTTGAACTCAACCATTTCATGGTCGCTTTGTCCTAAGCTGCCCCCGACCTTCACTTCCCTAACGAGCCCGTCCTTGTTAGTGAAAACATGGTCCAGCACCTGCCCTCCCCTTGCAGGTTCCTGCACCATCTGTAGCAGGAAATTATCTTCAACACACTGCAGAAATTGCCTGGACTGCATACGACTGGCTGTGTTGCTTGCCCAGCAAATATCTGGATAGTTGAAGTCTCCCGTAAGGATCAGTGCCCGGGATCTTGAGGCTGTTTCTAACTGCTTATAGAATGCACTGTCAACCTGCTCCCCTTGATCAGGGGGCCTATAGTACACTCCCACACCAATGTCACACATAGCAGTTTGCCCCATGATTTTAACTCACAAGCACTCGACCGATGGTGCATCCTTCCCCAGGTGGAGCTCAATACATTCTAGCTGCTCTCTCACATAGAGAGCAACTCCTCCACCTCGCCTCCCTAGCCTGCCTTTCCTAAAAAGCACATAGCCATCCATGACAACATGCCAGTCGTCCAGGTTGTCCCACCACGTCTCAGTGATTGCAATGAGATCGTGGCCCTGCGACCGCACAAAGATCTCTAATTCTTCTTGTTTGTTCCCCATGCTACGTGCATTCGTATAAAGGCATTTTAGTGGGGCAGCAGATGCTGAGATCCAGTCCGAGCATCCAGCCTGATGATGAGAGGGCTGGAGCAGCTCCCCTACAGAGAGAGGCTGAGGGAGCTGGGCTGGTTGAGCCTGGAGAAGAGAAGGCTGTGGGGGGACCTTATTGCAGCCTGCCAGTCCCTGAAGGGAGCAGAGACACAGGAGGGGAATCAGCTTGTTCAAAGGGGAGACACTGGCAGGAAAAGGGGGATCATAGAATCATAGGGGTTGGCAGGGCCCTGGAGAGCTCCTGGGGTGCAACCCCCTGCCAAAGCAGCTCCCCAGCTCATACTGCACAGGTCGGTGTCCAGACGGGGCTGGAATCTCTCCAGAGAAGGAGACTCCACACCCCCTGGGCAGCCTGTCCCAGGGCTCTGGCACCCTCACTGGGGAAAAGTTCTTCCTCTGCTCTAACTTGCAGCCATTGCCCCTTGTCCTGTCCCCACAGACACTGAAAAGGGGCTGGCCATTTCCCCCTGCAGCCCATCCTTCAGATACTGAGAAACATTCATCAGGTCCCCCCTGAGTCTTCTTCTCTCCAGGCTGAACAGCCCCAGCTCACTCAGCCTTTCCTCACAGGGGAGATGCTCCAGGCCCTTCATCACCTTCATACCCCTCCTCTGGACTCAACACATTCTTGTTAGTCAAAAAAATCAATGAGTAGAAACTGGCATCTTTGTACTTTCCTTGTCTGTGATAGGAAGTACATCACAGAGAGCAGCCTTGGCCCTTACAGCTGTCTGGTACCAGGTACCTTGTTTGGTTCTTCCAAGTTAAAAAATTGCAAACAGGACAAAAAAATGCTTTCGCATTCCATTGCTTTCTGTTCCTGTTTCCTGTCAGAGAGGGAACTAATATATCCAAGACTAAAACTGACAGCTCCTGATCAGCTCAATGAGAGCACTGAAGCTGTCAGTCACCTGCGGCCCTGGGGTATTTTGTTTCCTGAATACAGAAAAGATTGTTATCCTGAAAGTTACTCAGCATTTCTGGTTGCAAGAGGGAAATAACAAGACTACTGTAAATATTTAATCATTAGTTTACCTGCAGCGTTTGAGGTCTGATAGCCTAACACGTGGACACATGCAATGACCAGGCTTTATGAGGCACACCGGTGCATTAGAAAATAGTTTTCCTTATTGCAGTTTGTTTCCTAACTTACACAGCCAGTATTTATTAATACTGTTGCAATTCCCTACTTATTATTTACCACCTATAGTATTCCTGGAACTGCACAAAATTAGTTGCTGCCCCACAGTTCTTCAGCAGCCCAGATTCAGTGTCCCATAACCAATATCTCACACACCAACCTGCTGAATTGCCAAATCCAGGAGAGCAGTGGAACTTGCACAGCTGATGTTGCATCAAATTAAATAATAACTTGTGCTGCTCAGGACAGACAAGCCACCGTGGCTCTACCTGGGATGCAGCTTACAAGCAGAAGCCTGTTGGAGAAAACCACCCAACATTAAAGGCAGTATGAACAGGCTGCCCAGAGAGGGGGTGGGTGCCCCATGTCTGGGGGTGTTCAAGGCCAGGTTGGATGGGGCCCTGGGCAACCTTGTGTAGCTCCAGGTCTGAGGTTGGTGGCCCTGCCTGTGGCAGGGGGATTGGAGCTCTGTGACCCTTGGGGTCCCTTCCAACCCAGACCGGTCTGGGATTCTATGGAAAGGAAAATCCAGTCAATGAAAAGGTTAAAATCCTGTCATATCGTCCCATTTTCAGGTGAAAAGTCTCACTGAAGAGATGTACAGCAAGAGCACACAGTGGTTTGCAGGCTCTCTAGACTGTTCACCTGGTAGCTGAACTGCTGAAGTCACTCTCTCTATATATATATATATATATACACCCACTGAAACACAAAGTGCTCAAGGTTGCTGCTACCACACAGGCTCAAACCATGAAATACAGAGGTGACAGAGGGAAAGAAGTGAAAAATTGGAGCTCAGCAACAGAAGATAATGTTGTTCACTGACAATATAACCCTGGCATTTTCCTATTCCTGAAGCCTGGATTTATGTCTGGCAAGGCACAGAGCTGAGGTTTTTCTTCTGTATTTCTTCCCCTTCTCTTCAGCTAAAATTGCTCTACGACTTCAGTTGTGGTACAAGAGTTCTGGAAAACAAGGATTGATTTGGATTCCTTCAAAAACAGAAGTACAGAATGGCTGGGAGCAGCTACATCACTCCTCCCACATGCTGCATTACTGTCTGGAGGGAGCAGCCTGGCAGAAGAGCTTCAGGCATTATTACCCTGTCACTGACTGAGAGAGAACACGGTGGTTCCCAGCCACGTTTTGTGTGGAGGCTTTCAGGAACCTCACGGCATCCTCAAGAGTGGAAAGATATCACCAGAGGGTCCTGAACAACTCATCCCTGGGCCTTCCCAAGGCAACCTGCAGCCACTCCAGGCTAGCAGTAAGTAGGTCCAAAGGAATGACCAGCCACATCCCTTCAGCCATCCAGCATCCCTCCCCACCTCCCTCTGCTGTGAAAGCAGCAGCACGGAAATTCGGGTTCCCTCCCTTACACTTCCCTTCCCTACAGAAATAGCTGGGTGACCTAAAGACAGAAACACCCACAAAACAGCAATGAAAACAGAGGTGTCAAAAAAAGGAAAAATGTGTATGAGATGCCTGTGCATGATGATGATACTGTGCATGTCAATTCTAAGGACTCACCCAGCCTATGAATAGCACAGGGAACTATTTCAATAGCCTCAAACTCAAAGGGAGGTTCAGAACCAAGAGTTTGCACCTGTCTCAAATTTGCTTATTGACTTTCAGACCAAGAATTTTAGACCAGTTCACCATAAATAAAATTTTTAAGAGAGGTCCATGCCAAGTTCAGTACCTAAACTTCTCTGGAACCCATCCAGGAGTTGTTCATCCCACTTGGACACCTCTGTGCTCTGAGCCCAAGCTCATTTTGCTCAACTCCCGTTAACTTCCATGGCTTGCAAGCTCTTCACTGGTCCTTTTTAGAACTCATTTTGGACATACATTATTTTTTTTCTAGAACACTCATCACCCTACATCCACAGCACCCATTTCCATAAATCTCTCTCACCAGCAGAATGTCACCCTCCATCATCCATTGAATCTTCGTGCTTTCTCCTGTAATGCTTGCCATATTCGGTAGATGCTATCTGTAGACACTTGCTCCCGTTAGCTTCCCCCCATCCCTCCTCAGCCTTTGGTTATGCTGCCTACCAAAGAAACCATATCTGCTAATTTCCTAGGGCCCCTGACACTAACCAATACTGTCTCATCTCCTTCAGACTCCTTCATCCACAGCCAACAGCTCTCTGACACTGATTGTCCTGCTCCATTGGCGCAGCCTCAGCTGAAGTCCTGGGGGCAGGTTTGGGCGTCACAGGACAAGAGGGACACAAAACTATTAGAGGGTGTCCAGAGAAAGGCAATGAGGATGGGGAAGGGTCTGGAGAGGAAGACTTATGAAGAGAGGCTGAAGTACCTGGGGTTGTTCAGCCTGAAGAAGAGCAAGCTGAGGGGAGAGAGACCTCATGGTGGTCTGCAGACACAGCTGCCTAATGGGCAGCTTATTTGCTTCTGGTGTATAGCCCACCAGAAGAATAAATGTGTAATGGGTAGGAGCAACTAAAACCAAGCTGGCTGATGGAGTTTAACCCTATGCCAGCTTGGAAGGAATGAAGGAATGATTACAGAATTTCCACACTTTTGACCAGAGAAGCTTTTCTGCACAGCTTCTAATAGACAGTCTCAGAGATCAAGAGACTAGTAAGATCATCACATTATTCTTAAGAACACACTCAATACTTATGAGGATCTTAACTCCAAGTAGTAAAGACCATATTTGCTGACTGTGATGATTTGGATGCTTTGGGGATAAAATTAATCAACCTGCAGGAAAGAGGATCTCAAAGTCAAACAGGAAAATCTGCACATAATAACAAAGATAGTTACTATCTGGCAATCCTACATCACAAGGAAGAAAAATACTATGATTAAACATAGTAAGACTTCACTTGCAATGTAAAATACTTGAGACCAAATCCTGCCAACTCACACAGGACCCAGCAAACAGGAAGACAGCTGGTATGCAGTAAAGCCCATCACCCAGGGAAAACCCAGTGCTCAGAACGAGATCATAGAATGCCAGCCTGGTCTGGGTTGGATGGGACCCCAAGGATCAGAGAGCTCCAACCCCCTGCCACAGGCAGGGACACCAACCTAAGGCCTGGAGCTACACAAGGTTGCCCAGGGCCCCATCCAACCTGGCCTGCAACACCCCCAGACACGGGGCACCCACCCCCTCTCTGGGCAGCCCCTTCCAGCCCCTCACCACTCTCTCTGCAAAGAACTTCCCCCTAAGATCCAATTGAACCCTTCCTTCCTTCAGCTTTAATCCATCCCCCTTGTCCTGCCAGTGTCTGTCCTTGGAACAAGCTGATTCCCCTCCTGTGTCTCTGCTCCCTTCAGGGACTGGCAGAACCACGCACACAGTCTCTGCCAAAGCTGGACAGAAATATCCAGAAGGGAAGGCGGGTGTGAGTGCAGGAACTGAATACTCCAGGGAGAGCTATTCCCTCCCAACCTGCCTCCTGCGCCTGAGAAAAATAGATGTCATTGGGAAGTGAGGAGCAGAGTCAGGCAGGGGGTGAAGAAATGCATTGTGTGATAAACAAAATCCAACTGCATGTTGGGGCAGCGATTCTTAAGGAATGATTCCTGGCTGAGCCAAGTCTGGAAACCCTGACCAGCTCTTCTCCAGAGGAGCTGGGGATGCTGCAGTGCCCTGTAAGGCACACGACAGCGTGGGCTGCACAGGGACGTGTGTGGACAGCAAACTGGGGAATTTCGTGCCCCCCTCTCTGGTGAACCCACCCTCGCAATGCCGTGGCCAGTTTTAAGCCATGCAGTTGTGTGCGTGGAAACCAAAGAGCCACGGCTGTTTATGCCCTGTGAAAAGAGCTGCTGATTTAAGATTCCCTTTTGCACCAACATATAGGGGGAATTTAAGCTGCCTATACCAAGAACCTTACCTACCTTAACAGAGAGTGTGGCATTCAGAATAACAAGCCCACTCCTAAGCTCCCACTCCCCTTACCAGCTAGAAGTGAACCCGACAGCCACGCGTGTATGTGAAAGGCACGACTGGACCTGCGATGCCGACGACACTGCTGGCTAACATCTCCCATGAGCTCCGGGGCTGGTCTGTCATGGTTAGGATGCCCTCGGACATGGCAGCTTTGCCATGGTTTGGGTCCTGGTCCTAGCACAGGGAGCTGAAAGCAACAGAACTAAAGCCTAAAGACAATTATGGCCCAATGCTGGCAGGAAAAAAGAGCCAAATGGTCCTCTTGCAGCTTCCTGCCCTTTCCCTAAGAACCCAAATGCAAAACCAGGGTGTCATTTGCTCACTGCACTTAAACACGTCGCAACATCCATAAAAAGAAATCCTTTGACAAAGTTCTGCTTTGGATTGATTTAATGGAACATCAAAAATGAAATGAAAAGAGACAAGTGTAAAATCCGGGAATAAACAGGAGAACAAGTGTAACAATGAACATGGATGGAAACAAACAACGAAGCGTGGTGATGGCCTTTTGAGCTCCTTCGGGAACTTCTACAGCAGCGGCAGGCAGAGCTGTGTGTGCGACCAGCGCTCCGGTTACCTGGAAAGGCAGAAAGACAAAGGGCTTATCTGGGAAGCCTGCGGAAGCCGCCTTCCCTGGAAGGAGTACAGAGACTTGGGACCAACCTAAACTGGTTTTGGGTGATGTTCCAGCCTTCTGGCCTGAGGCTGGCACAGGGAGGAGCCATGGAACCCCCTTTGGCAGGGCTGCCGTCGCCAGTCATGCAGTGGGGACAAAACCACGTGAAAGAACTGTTAGGGAAAGGGCTTTTCCCAGGCAACAAAAGGCGACACAAGGAGCCAAGGCTCTGCAAGGTGATTTGGGAAGACATACAGTATGTCATTATTCTGCAAATTCATACTCAGTCACTAAGAACCAAGCAATACATGCTCCCTGGCCCTGACAGTTTGGTCAGAGTTAATGTACAGGACTGTTTATTTCCTGCTCCGTATTTTTGTCGTAGAAACCCAGGGTCTGAAGACAGGGATGAGCATCCCTTTTTCGCTGTTCTACCTCTGGAGCAGCAAACTGAGAGTATCTAGTTGAACCCATCAACAAGAGCCCGCAGGATGCCGAGTTGCGAAGCACCAGGTGCTTTACGGGAATTGTCCCGGGACATTGAAGGCATCTCGCGCTGCGAGAGATCGGGAACAACCGTGTTCCTACCCCAGGTGCACTGAGTGCCAGGACAGCCTCCCTCCTGCTTTGGGGCAGAGGGAACAGCCCCTGGCATAGCCCCTGCCGCGCTGCTCCCTGGTCCCAGTACCTTGCAGAAGCCTCAGAGCTTGAGCCGGCAGATGAAGCTGGTAAAGTTCTCATCGATCAAGACTTATGCAGCTTCTGCTGCCCCATTGTCGCGGCAGGCGATTCCGATGAGGAGCAGGACGCCGTAGAGCAGGACATGGAGCAGGTTGCGGAGCACGGCAGGGGCCAGGACACGAAGCAGGACACGGAGCAGGACACGGAGCAGGGCAGGGATCAGGACACGGAGTAGGACGTAGCGCAGGACACGGAGCAGGACAGGGATCAGTACACGAAGTACGACACGAAACAGGGTGGGAAGCAGGGCACGGAGCAGGAAACGGAGCAGGGAGGGAAGCAGGGTATGGAGGAGGATATGGATCAGGATACGGCGCAGGAAATGGAGCAGGGCAGGAAGCAGGACATGGAGCAGGGTGGGTAGCAGGACATGCTGCAGGTTAGGGATCAGGACGAGGACCAGGGCAGGAGTCAGGACGAGGATCAGGGCAGGAAGCACGACATGGAGAAGGAAACAGATCAGGACACGGAGCAGAGCGGGAAGCAGGGCGCGAAGCAGGGTACGGAGCAGGAAACGGCGCAGGAAACGGAGCAGGAAATGGAGCAGGAAACGGCGCAGGAAAAGGAGCAGGAAACGGAGCAGGAAACGGAGCAGGGCTGGAAGAAAGACATGGAACAGGATACGGAGCAGGGCTGGAAGCAGGGCAGGGAGCAGGGCAGGGAGCAGGACGTAGATCAGGGCACGGAGAAGGATGAGGAGCAGCATGAGGAGCATCCCTGGGAGCGGTCGCGGAGTGGGACACTGAGCGGGACAGCGAGCGGGATACCGCGTGGGACACCGAGCAGGACACTGCTTGGGACACCGAGTGGGTGACCGAGCAGGACACTGTTCGGGCACCGAGTGGGCCACTGGGCAGGACACCGACCGGGACCCCGAGTGGGACGTGGAGCCGTTGCCACGGTAACGGCCACTGAACAATGGCTTGCCCCGCCCACCCCATCACCCAGCACCTGCCCAGCTCACGAGGCGCTGTCCGGGGGTTCGTGGCCCTGTCCCCTCCGTGCCGCAGATGCTCTTCAGCTCCTCATCCCCTTCAGCTTCCCGTCCCCTCAGCCCCTGTCCCCTCAGCTCCCCATCCACATCATCTCCCCGCACCCTCGGCCCCCCATCCCCTCAGCGCCGCAACTCCGCTCCAGCAAGCCGTCCCCTCAGCTCCCGTCCCCTCAGCGCTGCCTTTCCCCTCTTCTGCCCGGCCCCGCAGCACTGCTAAACCCCAGCACCTCTGTCCCCTCAGCTCTGCCATTGCCCTGCGCCTTTCCAGACCTCTCAGCCCCGCCAATCCCTTCAGCTGCCCGGCCCCACAGTGCTGCTGGCCCCTTAGCATCCCCTGTCCCCTCAGCCCCAGCCCTGCCAGGCCGTCAGTTCCTCCAGTACCCTCAGCCCTGACAGTCCCCTCAGGCCTGTCGCTCCTCTCAGCCTGTCCAGTCCCCTCAGCCACCCCCAGTCCCCCCCTCAGCCTGAAGCCTGCTGCTCGGCACAGCCCCCCCACCAGCCCAGAGGCGTCCCCAGGGGAGGCTACAGGCCCCTGAACCAGCGTGGGGGCCCCGGCAGTGGCCTGGCCCATGGAAGCAGCTTAGGGAGGCGGCAGAGAAGCACAGCCTGTCCCCCTCGGCCCAAGGCCCCCAGTGAACAATCGCTCCACGTGCGCGATGCCCCCCCCTCCCCATCACCCAGCACCTGCCCGGCTGTCGAGGAGCTGTCCAAAACGGCGCGCGGCCCGGTCCCGTCAGCGCTGCCATTGCTTCTCAGCGCCCCGTCCCCTTCAGCTCCCTGTCCCCTCAGCGCCGCCATCCCCCTACAGCCCCCCATCCCCTTCAGCGCCCCGTCCCATCAGAAGGCATTCCCCTCTGCTCCCCAGCCCCACAGCGTCGCCATTCCCCTCTGCTCCCCAGCCCCGCAGCAGGTCTAAACCCCAGCACCTCCGTCCCCTCCGCTCTGCCGTTGCCCTGAGCCTTTCCAGTCCTCTCAGCCCAGCCAGGCCCCTCAGCCTCGCCATTCCCTTCAGCTCACCGGCCCCACAGTGCTGCTGGCCCCTTAGCATCCCCTGTCCCCTCAGCCCTGGCCCTGCCATGTCCTCAGTTCCCACCACCCACCTCAGCCCCGCCATCTCCTCAGCCTTTCCAGCCATCTCAGACACCCCCAGTCTTCCTCAGCTCTCCCAGACCCTGTCGCTCCCCTCAGCTGCCCACAGTGCCCCCCTCAGCCTGAAGCCTGCTGCTCGGCACAGCCCCCCCACCAGCCCAGGGGCGTCCCCAGGGGAGGCTGCAGGCCCCTGAACCAGCGTGGGGGCCCCAGCAGTGGCCTGGCCCATGGAAGCAGCTTAGGGAGGCGGCAGAGGAGCAGAGCCTGTCCCCCTCGGCCCAAGGCCCCTGCTAAAATAAAATGCAGACAGATCTAACACTGAACATAGGTTCTTCATTCCCCTCACCTATGAAATGCATGCTTCAATATGAACTGTAACTTCCCAAACAGACCAGTTCTGCTCCTGAGCTCTGCGGGGAAGGAAAGCAGGCGTTTTCATGGACACACACAGGAAGAAGCTTTCAGCAGTCTGCATGCCGGAGTACACAGAAGAAAGGGCAGCGTGGTGGTGGCCTGTTGAGACCCTTCTGCAACTTGTACAGTAGCACGACTAATGGAGGACAGGAAAATTAATCAAATCGGGTGCCTAATGGCAGGGAAACTGGGGAACCAACTGCCATGGGATGTTGTAGATACCAAAATGTTACTTGGCCGGGGCGGGGAGGGGGCAGGGGTCGTAGTGTGGGCAGATGAGCTAGATTCACAAAGAATAGAGGTCTTAAGGGTGGCACTGGTGGAAGCTCAGGGTTTGGACCCGGAGGTACAAACACATGTCTGTTCCTCAGCGCTTTGCAGGGTGCTGCTGTTACCTCTGACGTGGAGCTCTGGCTACAGGGACCTTTTTTCCCCATCACCAGGCCTACCATTTGAGAACCAAAAGAGCGAGGAGCTGGGAAAAGAAGGGCGTGGGTACCTCTTCATTTGCGTCCTACCCCTGACTCACCAGCAGTGACAGAAGGAAAAAACCTCTATTCCTTAGTTTTTGTGGTCCTCAGAGCAAGAAAGCAGGGAGAAGATGGAGCACCTGCTCGTTTCCTGAGAGCCATCATCAGATTTCATAGCGAGAAAGTACAAACCAAACCCCTTCTTTACCTGAGATAATCCTTCCTGCTTTTGTTTATGGCACAGCCCCAAACCTCCGAGGCAGGAGGAAGCACAGTAAAGCTTGGAAAGGGGACAAAATTGCATAAATTGGTGGGAAACTGTTCCTGTTTGCAAAGTGAAAGCAAAATCACGCTGCTCTTCCACATGTCTGAAGTGAGGGAAAGGATGTTAGAGCGACTAGCTGAAGTATTTTGGTGGGGTTGCTAACAGAGCTCCCCACTTTAAACTAAAGCAGACAGGTAGAGCAGGAAACAGGACAAAGGGAAATGATGATAGGGAGAGAAAGGACTGTAATATGCTTACCTCTTTTAGCAGTGATGCTTTGAACTGGACAGCCAGACAACAAGGGCTTCTCTTCTGTCAGACAGTTATGTACTACCATAAAGATACCATGCAGCAGATGATGCACTTTCACTTCTCCCCCATCCTTTAATAAAGCCATTTGCAAAGCAGGACTATTCCTAACTGCCTGGGGTGGTTTGGTCCTGGCTGGAGGCCACATGCCCACCAAGCCCCTCGCTCGCTCCCAGAGGAGTAACAGGCAGAGCCACCGTGGGTTGGGATAAGGACAGTTTATGGCCAAATAGCAAAGTGAATACAGAACAACAATGGCTAGTTACACAAACACCCAGTGCTAAGACAGAGTACCTTACTGACCCAATGATTACAGAGGGCTGCCTGACAGTAAGAACCAACCAAGCCCACATCCCAGCCACACTCCAACTGTCCCAGAAGCAAAAAACCACCCCCACCCTTCCCCAACCAGCTACTTTTATGGGCAATGGTGTCAGGTGGTGTGGAAAACAGCTCCAAATAACTCAGCTCACCTGTGTTGGCTCACTGGGGAGGTCAAGCCTGGCCAGGCCAGAACCAGGACATTATCCACCCCTTTTCCCACACCATCCACATCATGCCCAGAGCTCCCATTTCAGAGCATTGGGCAGTTTCATACCATCGTTTATCTATTATGGAGAATCATCTGCCAGGGACTGATTTTATACACCAAGAATTTAGTGGCTATCCTCACCTAGAATTAAATCCCCTTGGGGTACACACTGGATTTCCCCATCATTTGCATCCCCCACCAAGCGCACCCAGGTCCTGGAGCATCCGCAGACTGCTGCAAAATGTATTCAGTGATCTGAGGCACAGAGCTTGGCCTTCTACACTCACTGCATCAGTCTGGTGGGTCTTTTCCCTGTTCCTTCAACAGTCACCTCCCCGCACTGTGACTCTCCAGCAAACACATCTGTGGGCTTCATCTCAACAGTGTGACATCCAGATTCCTGACTCCTGACTCCCAGAACCTCAGGCTTTATTTACAGGTGAGATACATATCCCTTCTCCACATAAGAGCAGTTCCCATAAGCACACCTACAGGAGTGTGTTGGGGAGTACACTGAGAGCTTGTAGAAGTGCAGTGGTTTCACTGAAGGCACAATGAAGTACGTACACTGCACACAGGAACTCTCCTCATCTCCCCTTTCTGCAATAGTTTCCCAGTAGCTGTCTCAGGAATCTCTAAGAAAACAAAAGGAAACCATCATCCTGTGAAACGTGTCTTTTCCAGCATCCAGGTTTTACCAAGGGATCCATCTCTCCTTTGACGCACAGGTTCACAGGCTCAATTCCTGAGCTGAATTTCTCTTCTGTGGCTGAGATGATTTCATGTTTAACAGTAACATTCCCCTTAAAAAAAAAAAAAAGAAAAGATTTAACTGAGAATTAAGGCTGCCAAAGTAAAGTGCAACCTCTAGAAAATATCATCTAGGCAAACCATGAAATCAGAAAACACAAAGTCGGGGTTACACGTCCGCACAGTCTGAGCTTTGCCCTGAGTGCTTCAACTAGCTAGGAGAACTATTCCAGGAGAGATCCAGGCGCGCTCCTTGTTCCCAACACGTGTATCAGCAATGACAGCTCTAGCTTAAAGAACTTGACAGAGCTGCGTGATGCAAAGCTACACATGCAAGCCACACAGCTCTGGCTGGAAAGCTCACCCCTCCCAATTGTTAAGCCATTAAATGCTCATGTGTTGCTTGCTTTTTGGAGCCCTCTGCTGCTGCTCTGTGTATTTTGCAGGCAACAGTCTACCCAACGGGTCCAAAAGCCAAATACCCGAGAGATGTTTCTGTTGCAGGGAGGAAGGAAAGGCCTAAAGTGAAGCACTCGGGCACTGCCTTTAGCCAGAAAGGTACTATTGCTATCACCTGTTCTAGAATATTCCTCTTTTCTGCAGATACCCTATTGATCGATATCCTTAAAGGTGAGGGATTGTTTAGAGCCTGCAACGTTCCTTTTGATTCAGGGGGGGAAAAAGCTTTTGCAACGTGCTGTGTGTGAGTTTGCAGGAGACAAAAGGCCTCACGCCTGATAGTGAGATATGTGTCACTTCAAACATCACACTCTCCACCTTGAGTCTCTCGTTGCTCACTGTTCAAGCTCTGTGCATGTCCACTAACAGAACCACGCACCCAGTCTCTGCCAAAGATCAACAGAAATATCCAGAAGGGAAGGCGGGTGTGAGTGCAGGAACTGAATACTCCAGGGAGAGCTATTCCCTCCCAACACGCCTCCTGCGCCTGAGAAAAATAGATGTCATTGGGAAGTGAGGAGCAGAGTCAGGCAGGGGGGTGAAGAAATGCATTGTGTGATAAACGAAATCCAACTGCATGTTGGGGCAGCGATTCTTAAGGAATGATTCCTGGCTGAGCCTAGTCTGGAAACCCTGACCAGCTCTTCTCCAGAGGAGCTGGGGATGCTGCAGTGCCCTGTAAGGCACACGACAGCGTGGGCTGCACAGGGACGTGTGTGGACAGCAAACTGGGGAATTTCATGCCCCCCTCTCTGGTGAACCCACCCTTGCAATGCCGTGGCCAATTTTAAGCCATGCAGTTGTGAGCGTGGAAACCAAAGAGCCACAGCTGTTTATGCCCTGTGAAAAGAGCTGCTGATTTAAGATTCCCTTTTGCACCAACATATAGGGGTAATTTAAGCTGGCTATACAAAGAACCTTACTTACCTCAACAGAGAGTGTGGCATTCAGAATAACAAGCCCACTCCTAAGCTCCCACTCCCCTTACCAGCTAGAAGTGAACCCGACAGCCACGCGTGTATGTGAAAGGCACGACTGGACCTGCGATGCCGATGACACTGCTGGCTAACATCTCCCATGAGCTCCAGGACTGGTCTGTCATGGTTAGGATGCCCTCGGACATGGCAGCTTTGCCATGGTTTGGGTCCTCGTACTAGCACAGGAAGCTGAAAGCAACAGAACTAAAGCCTAAAGACAATTACGGCCTAATGCTGGCAGGAAAAAAGAGCCAAATGATCCTCTTGCAGCTTCCTGCCCTTTCCCTAGGAATCCCAGTGCAAAACCAGGGAATCATTTGCTCACTGCACTTAACAAACACGTCGCAACATCCATAAAAAGAAATCCTTTGACAAAGTTCTGATTTGGATTGATTTAATGGAACATCAAAAATGAAAAGAGAGAAGTGTAAAATCTGGGAACACGAGAACAAGTGTAACAATGAACATAGATGGAAACAAACAACGAAGTGTGGTGATGGCCTTTGAGCTCCTTCAGGGACCTGTACAGAGCGGCAGGACGAGCTGCATTTGCGACCAGCGCTCCGGTTACCTGGAAAGGCAGAAAGACAAAGGGCTTATCTGGGAAGCCTGCGGAAGCCGCCTTCCCTGGAAGAAGCACAGAGACTTGGGACCAACCTAAACTGGCTTTGGTTTACGTTCCAGCGTTCTGGCCTGAGGCTGGGACAGGGAGCACTCAGGGAACCCCCTTTGGCAGGGCTGATGGAGCTCTCCTGCAGTGGCCAGTCCTGCAGTGGGGACAAAACAAAGTGAGAGAACTGTTAGGGAAAGGGATTTTCCCAGGCAACAAAAGGCAACACAAGGAGCCAAGGCTCTGCAAGGTGATTTGGGAAGACATACAGTCTTCCCAAAGGAATTGTCCCGGGACATAGAAGGCATCTCGCGCTGCGAGAGATCAGGAACAACCGTGTTCCTATCCCAGGTGCACTGAGTGCCCAGCAGCCAGGACAGCCTCCCTAGTGCTTTGGGGCAGAGGGAACAGCCCCTGGCACAGCCCCTGCTGCGCTGCTCCCCGGCCCCGGTACCTTGCAGAAGCTCGAGAAGTTCTCGGTCACAAAGGCTTTTGCGGCTTCTGCTGCCCTGTTGCTCCGGCGGGCGATTTTCAAGAGGAGCAGGACAGCGCAGACAAATAAATTGAGGAGGTGGCGGAGTAGGGAAGGGATCAGAACACAGAGAAGGATTTGAAGCAGGCCAGGGATCAGGACGCGGAGTAGGACATGGGGCAGGGCAGGGAATAGGATGCGGAGTAGGACATGGAGCAGGGCAGGGATCAGGACGCGGATCACGAGATGGAGCAGGGTGGGAAGCAGGACACGGATCAGTAAACGGATCAGGGTAGGGAGCAGGATGAGGAGCAGGACTGGAAGCAGGAGACGGAACAGGATACAGAGCAGGATACGGAACAGGGCAGGAAGCAGAACATGGTGCAGGACATGGTGCAGGAGATGGAGAAGGGCACGGCAGAGGATATGGAGGAGGGCGGGAAGCAGGACTCGGAGCAGGGCAGGGAGCAGGGTGAAGTAGAGGATGAGGAGCAGCAGGAGCAGCATGTCTGGGAGAGGTCTGGAGGGCAAGTGTGGTCAGGTCAGTGTCCGCAGCACCGAGTGTGCCACTGGGCCTGACACTGAGCGGGACACCGAGTGGGACGCGGAGCCGTCGCCAAGGCAACGGCCAGTGAACGGTCGCTCCACGTGCGCGATGCCCCCCCCTCCCCATCGCCCAGCACCTGCCCGGCTGTCGAGGAGCTGTCCAAAACGGCGCGCGGCCCGGTCCCGTCAGCGCTGCCATTGCTTCTCAGCGCCCCGTCCCCTTCAGCTCCCTGTCCCCTCAGCGCCGCCATCCCCCTGCAGCCCCCCATCCCCTTCAGCGTCCCGTTCCATCAGCAGCGTCGCCATCCCCCTCTGCTCCCCAGCCCCACAGCGTCGCCATTCCCCTCTGCTCCCCAGCCCCGCAGCAGGTCTAAACCCCAGCACCTCCTTCCCCTCCGCTCTGCCGTTGCCCTGAGCCTTTCCAGTCCTCTCAGCCCGGCCAGGCCCCTCAGCCCCGCCATTCCCTTCAGCTCACCGGCCCCACAGTGCTGCTGGCCCCTTAGCATCCCCTGTCCCCTCAGCCCTGGCCCTGCCATGTCCTCAGTTCCCACCACCCACCTCAGCCCCACCATCTCCTCAGCCTTTCCAGCCATCTCAGACACCCCCAGTCTTCCTCAGCTCTCCCAGACCCTGTCGCTCCCCTCAGCTGCCCACAGTGCCCCCCTCAGCCTGAAGCCTGCTGCTCGGCACAGCCCCCCCACCAGCCCAGGGGCGTCCCCAGGGGAGGCTGCAGGCCCCTGAACCAGCGTGGGGGCCCCGGCAGTGGCCTGGCCCATGGAAGCAGCTTAGGGAGGCGGCAGAGGAGCAGAGCCTGTCCCCCTCGGCCCAAGGCCTCTGCTAAAATAAAATGCAGACAGATCTAACACTGAACATAGGTTCTTCATTCCCCTCACCTATGAAATGCATGCTTCAATATGAACTGTAACTTCCCAAACAGACCAGTTCTGCTCCTGAGCTCTGCGGGGAAGGAAAGCAGGCGTTTTCATGGACACACACAGGAAGAAGCTTTCAGCAGTCTGCATGCCGGAGTACACAGAAGAAAGGGCAGCGTGGTGGTGGCCTGTTGAGACCCTTCTGCAACTTGTACAGTAGCACGACTAATGGAGGACATGAAAATTAATCAAGTCGGGTGCCTAATGGCAGGGAAACTGGGGAACTAACTGCCATGGGATGTTGTAGATACCAAAATGTTACTTGGCCGGGGCGGGGAGGGGGCAGGGGTCGTAGTGTGGGCAGATGAGCTAGATTCACAAAGAATAGAGGTCTTAAGGGTG
Source organism: Laterallus jamaicensis coturniculus (assembly GCA_022605575.1). Lineage (NCBI taxonomy): Eukaryota > Metazoa > Chordata > Aves > Gruiformes > Rallidae > Laterallus > Laterallus jamaicensis. Next base: position 10,158,106 of record JAKCOX010000025.1, read on the forward strand.
GCACTGGTGGAAGCTCAGGGTTTGTACCCGGAGGTACAAACACACGTCTGTTCCTCAGCGCTTTGCAGGGTGCTGCTGTTACCTCTGACCTGGAGCTCTGGCTACAGGGACCTTTTTTCCCCATCACCAGGCCTACCATTTGAGAACCAAAAGAGCAAGGAGCTGGGAAAAGAAGGGCGTGGGTACCTCTTCATTTGCGTCCTACCCCTGACTCACCAGCAGTGACAGAAGGAAAAAACCTCTATTCCTCCGTTTTTGCGGTCCTCAGAGCAAGAAAGCAGGGAGAAGATGGAGCACCTGCTCGTTTCCTGAGAGCCATCATCAGATTTCATAGCGAGAAGGTACAAACCAAACCCCTTCTTTACCTGAGATAATCCTTCCTGCTTTGGTTTATGGCACAGCCCCAAACCTCCGAGGCAGGAGGAAGCACAGTAAAGCTTGGAAAGGGGACAAAATTGCATAAATTGGTGGGAAACTGTTCCTGTTTGCAAAGTGAAAGCAAAATCATGCTGCTCTTCCACATGTCTGAAGTGAGGAACAGGATGTTAGAGCGACTAGCTGAAGTATTTTGGGTGGGGTTGCTAACAGAGCTCCCCACTTTAAATTAAAGCAGACAGGTAGAGCAGGAAACAGGACAAAGGAAATGATGATAAGGAGAGAAAGGACTGTAATATGTTCACCTCTTTTAGCAGTGATGCTTTGAACTGGACGGCCAGACAACAAGGGCTTCTCTTCTGTCAGACAGCTATGTACTACCATAAAGATACCATGCAGCAGATGATGCACTTTCACTTCTTCCCCATCCTTTAATAAAGCCATTTCCAAAGCAGGGCTATTCCTAACTGCCTGGGGTGGTTTGGCCCTGGCTGGAGGCCACATGCCCACCAAGCCCCTCGCTCGCTCCCAGAGGAGTAACAGGCAGAGCCACCGTGGATTGGGATAAGGACAGTTCACTGCCAAATAGCAAAGTGAATACAGAACAGCAATGGCTAGTTACACAAACACCCAGTGCTAAGACAGGGTACCTTACTGACCCAACAATTACAGAGGGCTGCCTGACAATAAGAACCAACCAACCCGACATCCCAGCCACACTCCAACTGTCCCAGAAACAAAAAACCACCCCCACCCTTCCCTAAGCAGCTGCTTTTATGGGCAAGTGATGTCAGGTGGTATGGAAAACAGCTCCAAATAACTCAGCTCACCTGTGTTGGCTCACTGGGGAGGTCAAGCCTGGCCAGAACCAGGACATTATCCACCCCTTTTCCCACACCATCCACATCATGCCCAGAGCTCACATTTCAGAGCACTGGGGAGTTTCATAACATCATTTATCTATTATGGAGAATCATCTGCCAGGGACTGATTTTATACACCAAGAATTTAGTGGCTATCCTCACCTAGAATTAAATCCCCTTGGGGTACACACTGGATTTCCCCATCCTTTTGCATCCCCCACCAAGCGTACCCAGGTCCTGGAGCATCCGCAGACCGCTGCAAAATGTATTCAGTGATCTGAGGCACAAAGCTTGGCCTTCTACACTCACTGCATCAGTCTGGTGGGTCTTTTCCCTGTTCCTTCAACAGTCACCTCCCCGCACTGTGGCTCTCCAGCAAACACATCTGTGGGCTTCATCTCAACAGTGTGACATCCAGACTCCTGACTCCCAGAACCTCAGGCTTTATTTACAGGTGAGATACATATCCCTTCTCCACATAAGAGCAGTTCCCATAAGCACACCTACAGGAGTGTGTTGGGGAGTACACTGAGAGCTTGTAGAAGTGCAGTGGTTTCACTGAAGGCACAATGAAGTACGTCCACTGCACACAGGAACTCTCCTCATCTCCCCTTTCTGCAATAGTTTCCCAGTAGCTGTCTCAGGAATCTCTAAGAAAACAAAATGTCATTTCTTACCAAGGACACCATCATCCTGTGAAACGTGTCTTTTCCAGCATCCAGGTTTTACCAAGGGATCCATCTCTCCTTTGACGCACAGGTTCTACAGGCTCAATTCCTGAGCTGAATTTCTCTTCTGTGGCTGAGATGATTTCATGTTTAACAGTAACATTCCCCTAAAAAAAAGAAAAGATTTAACTGAGAATTAAGGCTGCCAAAGTAAAGTGCAACCTCTAGAATATATCATCTAGGGAAACCATGAAATCAGAAAACACAAAGTCGGGGTTACACGTCCGCACAGTCTGAGCTTTGCCCTGAGTGCTCCAACTAGCTAGGAGAACTATTCCAGGAGAGATCCAGGCGCGCTCCTTGTTCCCAACACGTGTATCAGCAATGACAGCTATAGCTCAAAGAACTTGACAGAGCTGCGTGATGCAAAGCTACACATGCAAGCCACACAGCTCTGGCTGGAAAGCTCACCCCTCCCAATTGTTAAGCCATTAAATGCTCATGTGTTGCTTGCTTTTTGGAGCCCTCTGCTGCTGCTCTGTGTATTTTGCAGGCAACAGTCTACCCAACGGGTCCAAAAGCCAAATACCCGAGAGATGTTTCTGTTGCAGGGAGGAAGGAAAGGCCTAAAGTGAAGCACTCGGGCTCTGCCTTTAGCCAGAAAGGTACTATTGCTATCATCTGTTCTAGAATATTCCTCTTTTCTGCAGATACCCTATTGATCGATATCCTTAGAGGTGAGGGATTCTTTAGAGCCTGCAACGTTCCTTTCGATTAATGGGGGGGAAAAAGCTTTTGCAACGTGCTGTGTGTGAGTTTGCAGGAGACAAAAGGCCTCATGCCTGATAGTGAGATATGTGTCACTTCAAACATCACACTCTCCACCCTGAGTCTCTCGTTGCTCACTGTTCAAGCTCTGTGCATGTCCACTAACAGAACCACGCACACAGTCTCTGCCAAAGCTGGACTGAGATATCCAGAAGGGAAGGCGGGTGTGAGTGCAGGAACTGAATACTCCAGGGAGAGCTATTCCCTCCCAACACGCCTCCTGCGCCTGAGAAAAATAGATGTCATTGGGAAGTGAGGAGCAGAGTCAGGCAGGGGGGTGAAGAAATGCATTGTGTGATAAACGAAATCCAACTGCATGTTGGGGCAGCGATTCTTAAGGAATGATTCCTGGCTGAGCCTAGTCTGGAAACCCTGACCAGCTCTTCTCCAGAGGAGCTGGGGATGCTGCAGTGCCCTGTAAGGCACACGACAGCGTGGGCTGCACAGGGACGTGTGTGGACAGCAAACTGGGGAATTTCACGCCCCCCTCTCTGGTGAACCCACCCTTGCAATGCCGTGGCCAATTTTAAGCCATGCAGTTGTGAGCGTGGAAACCAAAGAGCCACGGCTGTTTATGCCCTGTGAAAAGAGCTGCTGATTTAAGATTCCCTTTTGCACCAACATATAGGGGTAATTTAAGCTGGCTATACAAAGAACCTTACATACCTCAACAGAGAGTGTGGCATTCAGAATAACAAGCCCACTCCTAAGCTCCCACTCCCCTTACCAGCTAGAAGTGAACCCGACAGCCACGCGTGTATGTGAAAGGCACGACTGGACCTGCGATGCCGATGACACTGCTGGCTAACATCTCCCATGAGCTCCGGGACTGGTCTGTCCTGGTTAGGATGCCCTCGGACATGGCAGCTTTGCCATGGTTTGGGTCCTCGTACTAGCACAGGGAGCTGAAAGCAACAGAACTAAAGCCTAAAGACAATTACGGCCTAATGCTGGCAGGAAAAAAGAGCCAAATGATCCTCTTGCAGCTTCCTGCCCTTTCCCTAGGAATCCCAGTGCAAAACCAGGGAGTCATTTGCTCACTGCACTTAACAAACACGTCGCAACATCCATAAAAAGAAATCCTTTGACAAAGTTCTGATTTGGATTGATTTAATGGAACATCAAAAATGAAATGAAAAGAGACAAGTGTAAAAAATGGGAATAAACAGGAGAACAAGTATAACAATGAACATAGATGGAAACAAACAACAAAGTGTGGTGATGGCCTTTTGAGCTCCTTCAGGGACGTGTACAGCAGCGGCAGGCAGAGCTGCGTCTGCGACCAGCGCTCCGGTTACCTGGAAAGGCAGAAAGACAAAGGGCTTATCTGGGAAGCCTGCGGAAGCCGCCTTCCCTGGAAGAAGCACAGAGACTTGGGACCAACCTAAACTGTCTTTGATTTACGTTCCAGCGTTCTGGCCTGAGGCTGGGACAGGGAGCACTCAGGGAACCCCCTTTGGCAGGGCTGATGGAGCTCTCCTGCAGTGGCCAGTCCTGCAGTGGGGACAAAACAAAGTGAGAGAACTGTTAGGGAAAGGGATTTTCCCAGGCAACAAAAGGCGACACAAGGAGCCAAGGCTCTGCAAGGTGATTTGGGAAGACATACAGTCTTCCCAAAGGAATTGTCCCGGGACATTGAAGGCATCTCGCGCTGCGAGAGATCAGGAACAACCGTGTTCCTACCCCAGGTGCACTGAGTGCCCAGCAGCCAGGACGGCCTCCCTCCTGCTTTGGGGCAGAGGGAACAGCCCCTGGCACAGCCCCTGCCGCGCTGCTCCCCGGCCCCGGTACCTTGCAGAAGCTCGAGAAGTTCTCGGTCACAGAGGCTTTTGCGGCTTCTGCTGCCCTGTTGCTCCGGCGGGCGATTTTCAAGAGGAGCAGGACAGCGCGGACAAATAAATTGAGGAGGTGGCGGAGTAGGGAAGGGATCAGAACACGGAGAAGGATTTGAAGCAGGCCAGGGATCAGGACGCGGAGTAGGACATGGGGCAGGGCAGGGAATAGGATGCGGAGTAGGATATGGAGCAGGGCAGGGATCAGGACGCGGATCAGGAGATGGAGCAGGGTGGGAAGCAGGACACGGAACAGGACACGGATCAGGGTAGGGAGCAGGATGAGGAGCAGGACTGGAAGCAGGAGACGGAACAGGATACAGAGGAGGATACGGAACAGGGCAGGAAGCAGAACATGGTGCAGGACATGGTGCAGGAGATGGAGAAGGGCACGGCAGAGGATATGGAGGAGGGCGGGAAGCAGGACTCGGAGCAGGGCAGGGAGCAGGGTGAAGTAGAGGATGAGGAGCAGCAGGAGCAGCATGTCTGGGAGAGGTCTGGAGGGCAAGTGTGGTCAGGTGAGTGTCCGCAGCACCGAGTGTGCCACTGGGCCTGACACTGACCGGGACACCGAGTGGGACGCGGAGCCGTCGCCAAGGCAACGGCCAGTGAACGGTCGCTCCACGTGCGCGATGCCCCCCCCCTCCCCATCGCCCAGCACCTGCCCGGCTGTCGAGGAGCTGTCCAAAACGGCGCGCGGCCCGGTCCCGTCAGCGCTGCCATTGCTTCTCAGCGCCCCGTCCCCTTCAGCTCCCTGTCCCCTCAGCGCCGCCATCCCCCTACAGCCCCCCATCCCCTTCAGCGTCCCGTTCCATCAGCAGCGTCGCCATCCCCCTCTGCTCCCCAGCCCCATAGCGTCGCCATTCCCCTCTGCTCCCCAGCCCCGCAGCAGGTCTAAACCCCAGCACCTCCTTCCCCTCCGCTCTGCCGTTGCCCTGAGCCTTTCCAGTCCTCTCAGCCCGGCCAGGCCCCTCAGCCCCGCCATTCCCTTCAGCTCACCGGCCCCACAGTGCTGCTGGCCCCTTAGCATCCCCTGTCCCCTCAGCCCTGGCCCTGACATGTCCTCAGTTCCCACCACCCACCTCAGCCCCACCATCTCCTCAGCCTTTCCAGCCATCTCAGACACCCCCAGTCTTCTTCAGCTCTCCCAGACCCTGTCGCTCCCCTCAGCTGCCCACAGTGCCCCCCTCAGCCTGAAGCCTGCTGCTCGGCACAGCCCCCCCACCAGCCCAGGGGCGTCCCCAGGGAGGCTGCAGGCCCCTGAACCAGCGTGGGGGGCCTGGCTGTGGCCTGGCCCATGGAAGCAGCTTAGGGAGGCGGCAGAGGAGCAGAGCCTGTCCCCCTCGGCCCAAGGCCCCTGCTAAAATAAAATGCAGACAGATCTAACACTGAACATAGGTTCTTCATTCCCCTCACCTATGAAATGCATGCTTCAATATGAACTGTAACTTCCCAAACAGACCAGTTCTGCTCCTGAGCTCTGCGGGGAAGGAAAGCAGGCGTTTTCATGGACACACACAGGAAGAAGCTTTCAGCAGTCTGCATGCCGGAGTACACAGAAGAAAGGGCAGCGTGGTGGTGGCCTGTTGAGACCCTTCTGCAACTTGTACAGTAGCACGACTAATGGAGGACATGAAAATTAATCAAGTCGGGTGCCTAATGGCAGGGAAACTGGGGAACTAACTGCCATGGGATGTTGTAGATACCAAAATGTTACTTGGCCAGGGCGGGGAGGGGGCAGGGGTCGTAGTGTGGGCAGATGAGCTAGATTCACAAAGAATAGAGGTCTTAAGGGTGGCACTGGTGGAAGCTCAGGGTTTGTACCCGGAGGTACAAACACACGTCTGTTCCTCAGCGCTTTGCAGGGTGCTGCTGTTACCTCTGACCTGGAGCTCTGGCTACAGGGACCTTTTTTCCCCATCACCAGGCCTACCATTTGAGAACCAAAAGAGCAAGGAGCTGGGAAAAGAAGGGCGTGGGTACCTCTTCATTTGCGTCCTACCCCTGACTCACCAGCAGTGACAGAAGGAAAAAACCTCTATTCCTCCGTTTTTGCGGTCCTCAGAGCAAGAAAGCAGGGAGAAGATGGAGCACCTGCTCGTTTCCTGAGAGCCATCATCAGATTTCATAGCGAGAAGGTACAAACCAAACCCCTTCTTTACCTGAGATAATCCTTCCTGCTTTGGTTTATGGCACAGCCCCAAACCTCCGAGGCAGGAGGAAGCACAGTAAAGCTTGGAAAGGGGACAAAATTGCATAAATTGGTGGGAAACTGTTCCTGTTTGCAAAGTGAAAGCAAAATCATGCTGCTCTTCCACATGTCTGAAGTGAGGAACAGGATGTTAGAGCGACTAGCTGAAGTATTTTGGTGGGGTTGCTAACAGAGCTCCCCACTTTAAATTAAAGCAGACAGGTAGAGCAGGAAACAGGACAAAGGGAAATGATGATAAGGAGAGAAAGGACTGTAATATGTTCACCTCTTTTAGCAGTGATGCTTTGAACTGGACGGCCAGACAACAAGGGCTTCTCTTCTGTCAGACAGCTATGTACTACCATAAAGATACCATGCAGCAGATGATGCACTTTCACTTCTCCCCCATCCTTTAATAAAGCCATTTCCAAAGCAGGGCTATTCCTAACTGCCTGGGGTGGTTTGGCCCTGGCTGGAGGCCACATGCCCACCAAGCCCCTCGCTCGCTCCCAGAGGAGTAACAGGCAGAGCCACCGTGGATTGGGATAAGGACAGTTCACTGCCAAATAGCAAAGTGAATACAGAACAGCAATGGCTAGTTACACAAACACCCAGTGCTAAGACAGGGTACCTTACTGACCCAACAATTACAGAGGGCAGCCTGACAGTAAGAACTAACCAACCCGACATCCCAGCCACACTCCAACTGTCCCAGAAACAAAAAACCACCCCCACCCTTCCCTAAGCAGCTGCTTTTATGGGCAAGTGATGTCAGGTGGTATGGAAAACAGCTCCAAATAACTCAGCTCACCTGTGTTGGCTCACTGGGGAGGTCAAGCCTGGCCAGAACCAGGACATTATCCACCCCTTTTCCCACACCATCCACATCATGCCCAGAGCTCACATTTCAGAGCACTGGGGAGTTTCATAACATCATTTATCTATTATGGAGAATCATCTGCCAGGGACTGATTTTATACACCAAGAATTTAGTGGCTATCCTCACCTAGAATTAAATCCCCTTGGGGTACACACTGGATTTCCCCATCCTTTTGCATCCCCCACCAAGCGTACCCAGGTCCTGGAGCATCCGCAGACCGCTGCAAAATGTATTCAGTGATCTGAGGCACAAAGCTTGGCCTTCTACACTCACTGCATCAGTCTGGTGGGTCTTTTCCCTGTTCCTTCAACAGTCACCTCCCCGCACTGTGGCTCTCCAGCAAACACATCTGTGGGCTTCATCTCAACAGTGTGACATCCAGACTCCTGACTCCCAGAACCTCAGGCTTTATTTACAGGTGAGATACATATCCCTTCTCCACATAAGAGCAGTTCCCATAAGCACACCTACAGGAGTGTGTTGGGGAGTACACTGAGAGCTTGTAGAAGTGCAGTGGTTTCACTGAAGGCACAATGAAGTACGTCCACTGCACACAGGAACTCTCCTCATCTCCCCTTTCTGCAATAGTTTCCCAGTAGCTGTCTCAGGAATCTCTAAGAAAACAAAATGTCATTTCTTACCAAGGACACCATCATCCTGTGAAACGTGTCTTTTCCAGCATCCAGGTTTTACCAAGGGATCCATCTCTCCTTTGACGCACAGGTTCTACAGGCTCAATTCCTGAGCTGAATTTCTCTTCTGTGGCTGAGATGATTTCATGTTTAACAGTAACATTCCCCTAAAAAAAAGAAAAGATTTAACTGAGAATTAAGGCTGCCAAAGTAAAGTGCAACCTCTAGAATATATCATCTAGGGAAACCATGAAATCAGAAAACACAAAGTCGGGGTTACACGTCCGCACAGTCTGAGCTTTGCCCTGAGTGCTCCAACTAGCTAGGAGAACTATTCCAGGAGAGATCCAGGCGCGCTCCTTGTTCCCAACACGTGTATCAGCAATGACAGCTCTAGCTCAAAGAACTTGACAGAGCTGCGTGATGCAAAGCTACACATGCAAGCCACACAGCTCTGGCTGGAAAGCTCACCCCTCCCAATTGTTAAGCCATTAAATGCTCATGTGTTGCTTGCTTTTTGGAGCCCTCTGCTGCTGCTCTGTGTATTTTGCAGGCAACAGTCTACCCAACGGGTCCAAAAGCCAAATACCCGAGAGATGTTTCTGTTGCAGGGAGGAAGGAAAGGCCTAAAGTGAAGCACTCGGGCTCTGCCTTTAGCCAGAAAGGTACTATTGCTATCATCTGTTCTAGAATATTCCTCTTTTCTGCAGATACCCTATTGATCGATATCCTTAGAGGTGAGGGATTGTTTAGAGCCTGCAATGTTCCTTTCGATTAATGGGGGGGAAAAAGCTTTTGCAACGTGCTGTGTGTGAGTTTGCAGGAGACAAAAGGCCTCACGCCTGATAGTGAGATATGTGTCACTTCAAACATCACACTTTCCACCTTGAGTCTCTCGTTGCTCACTGTTCAAGCTCTGTGCATGTCCACTAACAGAACCACGCACACAGTCTCTGCCAAAGCTGGACTGAGATATCCAGAAGGGAAGGCGGGTGTGAGTGCAGGAACTGAATACTCCAGGGAGAGCTATTCCCTCCCAACACGCCTCCTGCGCCTGAGAAAAATAGATGTCATTGGGAAGTGAGGAGCAGAGTCAGGCAGGGGGGTGAAGAAATGCATTGTGTGATAAACGAAATCCAACTGCATGTTGGGGCAGCGATTCTTAAGGAATGATTCCTGGCTGAGCCAAGTCTGGAAACCCTGACCAGCTCTTCTCCAGAGGAGCTGGGGATGCTGCAGTGCCCTGTAAGGCACACGACAGCGTGGGCTGCACAGGGACGTGTGTGGACAGCAAACTGGGGAATTTCACGCCCCCCTCTCTGGTGAACCCACCCTTGCAATGCCGTGGCCAATTTTAAGCCATGCAGTTGTGAGCGTGGAAACCAAAGAGCCACGGCTGTTTATGCCCTGTGAAAAGAGCTGCTGATTTAAGATTCCCTTTTGCACCAACATATAGGGGTAATTTAAGCTGGCTATACAAAGAACCTTACTTACCTCAACAGAGAGTGTGGCATTCAGAATAACAAGCCCACTCCTAAGCTCCCACTCCCCTTACCAGCTAGAAGTGAACCCGACAGCCACGCGTGTATGTGAAAGGCACGACTGGACCTGCGATGCCGATGACACTGCTGGCTAACATCTCCCATGAGCTCCGGGACTGGTCTGTCCTGGTTAGGATGCCCTCGGACATGGCAGCTTTGCCATGGTTTGGGTCCTCGTACTAGCACAGGGAGCTGAAAGCAACAGAACTAAAGCCTAAAGACAATTACGGCCTAATGCTGGCAGGAAAAAAGAGCCAAATGATCCTCTTGCAGCTTCCTGCCCTTTCCCTAGGAATCCCAGTGCAAAACCAGGGAGTCATTTGCTCACTGCACTTAACAAACACGTCGCAACATCCATAAAAAGAAATCCTTTGACAAAGTTCTGATTTGGATTGATTTAATGGAACATCAAAAATGAAATGAAAAGAGACAAGTGTAAAAAATGGGAATAAACAGGAGAACAAGTATAACAATGAACATAGATGGAAACAAACAACAAAGTGTGGTGATGGCCTTTTGAGCTCCTTCAGGGACGTGTACAGCAGCGGCAGGCAGAGCTGCGTCTGCGACCAGCGCTCCGGTTACCTGGAAAGGCAGAAAGACAAAGGGCTTATCTGGGAAGCCTGCGGAAGCCGCCTTCCCTGGAAGAAGCACAGAGACTTGGGACCAACCTAAACTGTCTTTGATTTACGTTCCAGCGTTCTGGCCTGAGGCTGGGACAGGGAGCACTCAGGGAACCCCCTTTGGCAGGGCTGATGGAGCTCTCCTGCAGTGGCCAGTCCTGCAGTGGGGACAAAACAAAGTGAGAGAACTGTTAGGGAAAGGGATTTTCCCAGGCAACAAAAGGCGACACAAGGAGCCAAGGCTCTGCAAGGTGATTTGGGAAGACATACAGTCTTCCCAAAGGAATTGTCCCGGGACATTGAAGGCATCTCGCGCTGCGAGAGATCAGGAACAACCGTGTTCCTACCCCAGGTGCACTGAGTGCCCAGCAGCCAGGACGGCCTCCCTCCTGCTTTGGGGCAGAGGGAACAGCCCCTGGCACAGCCCCTGCCGCGCTGCTCCCCGGCCCCGGTACCTTGCAGAAGCTCGAGAAGTTCTCGGTCACAGAGGCTTTTGCGGCTTCTGCTGCCCTGTTGCTCCGGCGGGCGATTTTCAAGAGGAGCAGGACAGCGCGGACAAATAAATTGAGGAGGTGGCGGAGTAGGGAAGGGATCAGAACACGGAGAAGGATTTGAAGCAGGCCAGGGATCAGGACGCGGAGTAGGACATGGGGCAGGGCAGGGAATAGGATGCGGAGTAGGATATGGAGCAGGGCAGGGATCAGGACGCGGATCAGGAGATGGAGCAGGGTGGGAAGCAGGACACGGAACAGGACACGGATCAGGGTAGGGAGCAGGATGAGGAGCAGGACTGGAAGCAGGAGACGGAACAGGATACAGAGGAGGATACGGAACAGGGCAGGAAGCAGAACATGGTGCAGGACATGGTGCAGGAGATGGAGAAGGGCACGGCAGAGGATATGGAGGAGGGCGGGAAGCAGGACTCGGAGCAGGGCAGGGAGCAGGGTGAAGTAGAGGATGAGGAGCAGCAGGAGCAGCATGTCTGGGAGAGGTCTGGAGGGCAAGTGTGGTCAGGTCAGTGTCCGCAGCACCGAGTGTGCCACTGGGCCTGACACTGACCGGGACACCGAGTGGGACGCGGAGCCGTCGCCAAGGCAACGGCCAGTGAACGGTCGCTCCACGTGCGCGATGCCCCCCCCTCCCCATCGCCCAGCACCTGCCCGGCTGTCGAGGAGCTGTCCAAAACGGCGCGCGGCCCGGTCCCGTCAGCGCTGCCATTGCTTCTCAGCGCCCCGTCCCCTTCAGCTCCCTGTCCCCTCAGCGCCGCCATCCCCCTACAGCCCCCCATTCCCTTCAGCGCCCCGTCCCCTCAGCAGCGTCGCCATCCCCCTCTGCTCCCCAGCCCCGCAGCAGGTCTAAACCCCAGCACCTCCGTCCCCTCCGCTCTGCCGTTGCCCTGAGCCTTTCCAGTCCTCTCAGCCTGGCCAGGCCCCTCAGCCTCGCCATTCCCTTCAGCTCACCGGCCCCACAGTGCTGCTGGCCCCTTAGCATCCCCTTTACCCTCAGCCCTGGCCCTGCCATGTCCTCAGTTCCCACCACCCACCTCAGCCCCGCCATCTCCTCAGCCTTTCCAGCCATCTCAGACACCCCCAGTCTTCCTCAGCTCTCCCAGACCCTGTCGCTCCCCTCAGCCACCCCCAGTCCTCCCCTCAGCCTGAAGCCTGCTGCTCGGCACAGCCCCCCCACCAGCCCAGGGGCGTCCCCAGGGAGGCTGCAGGCCCCTGAACCTGCGTGGGGGCCCCGGCAGTGGCCTGGCCCATGGAAGCAGCTTAGGGAGGCGGCAGAGGAGCAGAGCCTGTCCCCCTCGGCCCAAGGCCCCTGCTAAAATAAAATGCAGACAGATCTAACACTGAACATAGGTTCTTCATTCCCCTCACCTATGAAATGCATGCTTCAATATGAACTGTAACTTCCCAAACAGACCAGTTCTGCTCCTGAGCTCTGCGGGGAAGGAAAGCAGGCGTTTTCATGGACACACACAGGAAGAAGCTTTCAGCAGTCTGCATGCCGGAGTACACAGAAGAAAGGGCAGCGTGGTGGTGGCCTGTTGAGACCCTTCTGCAACTTGTACAGTAGCACGACTAATGGAGGACATGAAAATTAATCAAATCGGGTACCTAATGGCAGGGAAACTGGGGAACCAACTGCCATGGGATGTTGTAGATACCAAAATGTTACTTGGCCGGGGCGGGGAGGGGGCAGGGGTCGTAGTGTGGGCAGATGAGCTAGATTCACAAAGAATAGAGGTCTTAAGGGTGGCACTAGTGGACGCTCAGGGTTTGTACCCGGAGGTACAAACACACGTCTGTTCCTCAGCGCTTTGCAGGGTGCTGCTGTTACCTCTGACGTGGAGCTCTGGCTACAGGGACCTTTTTTCCCCATCACCAGGCCTACCATTTGAGAACCAAAAGAGCAACGAGCTGGGAAAAGAAGGGCGTGGGTATCTCTTCATTTGCATCCTACCCCTGGGTCACCAGCAGTGACAGAAGGAAAAAACCTCTATTCCTCTGTTTTTGTGGTCCTCAGAGCAAGAAAGCAGGGAGAAGATGGAGCACCTGCTCGTTACCTGAGAGCCATCATCAGATTTCATAGCGAGAAAGTACAAACCAAACCCCTTCTTTACCTGAGATAATCCTTCCTGCTTTGGTTTATGGCACAGCCCCAAACCTCCGAGGCAGGAGGAAGCACAGTAAAGCTTGGAAAGGGGACAAAATTGCATAAATTGGTGGGAAACTGTTCCTGTTTGCAAAGTGAAAGCAAAATCATGCTGCTCTTCCACATGTCTGAAGTGAGGGAAAGGATGTTAGAGCGACTAGCTGAAGTATTTTGGTGGGGTTGCTAACAGAGCTCCCCACTTTAAACTAAAGCAGACAGGTAGAGCAGGAAACAGGACAAAGGAAATGATGATAAGGAGAGAAAGGACTGTAATATGTTCACCTCTTTTAGCAGTGATGCTTTGAACTGGACAGACAACAAGGGCTTCTCTTCTGTCAGACAGCTATGTACTACCATAAAGATACCATGCAGCAGATGATGCACTTTCACTTCTCCCCCATCCTTTAATAAAGCCATTTCCAAAGCAGGACTATTCCTAACTGCCTGGGGTGGTTTGGTCCTGGCTGGAGGCCACATGCCCACCAAGCCCCTCACTCGCTCCCAGAGGAGTAACAGGCAGAGCCACCGTGGGTTGGGATAAGGACAGTTTACGGCCAAATAGCAAAGTGAATACAGAACAACAATGGCTAGTTACACAAACACCCAGTGTTAACACAGAGTACCTTACTGACCCAATGATTACAGAGGGCAGCCTGACAATAAGAACCAACCAACCCGACGTCCCAGCCACACTCCAACTGTCCCAGAAGCAAAAAACCACCCCCACCCTTCCCCAACCAGCTACTTTTATGGGCAATGGTGTCAGGTGGTGTGGAAAACAGCTCCAAATAACTCAGCTCACCTGTGTTGGCTCACTGGGGAGGTCAAGCCTGGCCAGGCCAGAACCAGGACATTATCTACCCCTTTTCCCACACCATCCACATCATGCCCAGAGCTCCCATTTCAGAGCATTGGGGAGTTTCATACCATCGTTTATCTATTATGGAGAATCATCTGCCAGGGACTGATTTTATACACCAAGAATTTAGTGGCTATCCTCACCTAGAATTAAATCCCCTTGGGGTACACACTGGATTTCCCCATCATTTGCATCCCCCACCAAGCGTACCCAGGTCCTGGAGCATCCGCAGACCGCTGCAAAATGTATTCAGTGATCTGAGGCACAAAGCTTGGCCTTCTACACTCACTGCATCAGTCTGGTGGGTCTTTTCCCTGTTCCTTCAACAGTCACCTCCCCGCACTGTGGCTCTCCAGCAAACACATCTGTGGCCTTCATCTCAACAGTGTGACATCCAGATTCCTGACTCCCAGAACCTCAGGCTTTATTTACAGGTGAGATACATATCCCTTCTCCACATAAGAGCAGTTCCCATAAGCACACCTACAGGAGTGTGTTGGGGAGTAATCTGAGAGCTTGTAGAAGTGCAGTGGTTTCACTGAAGGCACAATGAAGTACGTCCACTGCACATAGGAACTCTCCTCATCTCCCCTTTCTGCAATAGTTTCCCAGTAGCTGTCTCAGGAATCTCTAAGAAAACAAAAGGAAACCATCATCCTGTGAAACGTGTCTTTTCCAGCATCCAGGTTTTACCAAGGGATCCATCACTCCTTTGACGCACAAGTTCAAAGGCTCAATTCCTGAGCTGAATTTCTCTTCTGTGGCTGAGATGATTTCATGTTTAACAGTAACATTCCCCTAAAAAAAAAAAAAAGAAAAGATTTAACTGAGAATTAAGGCTGCCAAAGTAAAGTGCAACCTCTAGAAAATATCATCTAGGCAAACCATGAAATCAGAAAACACAAAGTCGGGGTTACACGTCCGCACAGTCTGAGCTTTGCCCTGAGTGCTTCAACTAGCTAGGAGAACTATTCCAGGAGAGATCCAGGCGCGCTCCTTGTTCCCAACACGTGTATCAGCAATGACAGCTCTAGCTCAAAGAACTTGACAGAGCTGCGTGATGCAAAGCTACACATGCAAGCCACACAGCTCTGGCTGGAAATCTCACCCCTCCCAATTGTTAAGCCATTAAATGCTCATGTGTTGCTTGCTTTTTGCAGCCCTCTGCTGCTGCTCTGTGTATTTTGCAGGCAACAGTCTACCCAACGGGTCCAAAAGCCAATTATCGAGAGATGTTTCTGTTGCAGGGAGGAAGGAAAGGCCTAAAGTGAAGCACTCGGGCTCTGCCTTTAGCCAGAAAGGTACTATTGCTATCACCTGTTCTAGAATATTCCTCTTTTCTGCAGATACCCTATTGATCGATATCCTTAGAGGTGAGGGATTGTTTAGAGCCTGCAACGTTCCTTTCGATTCAGGGGGGGAAAAAGCTTTTGCGAAGTGCTGTGTGTGAGTTTGCAGGAGACAAAAGGCCTCACGCCTGATAGTGAGATATGTGTCACTTCAAACATCACACTCTCCACCCTGAGTCTCTCGTTGCTCACTGTTCAAGCTCTGTGCATGTCCACTAACAGAACCACGCACACAGTCTCTGCCAAAGATCAACAGAAATATCCAGAAGGGAAGGCGGGTGTGAGTGCAGGAACTGAATACTCCAGGGAGAGCTATTCCCTCCCAACACGCCTCCTGCGCCTGAGAAAAATAGATGTCATTGGGAAGTGAGGAGCAGAGTCAGGCAGGGGGGTGAAGAAATGCATTGTGTGATAAACGAAATCCAACTGCATGTTGGGGCAGCGATTCTTAAGGAATGATTCCTGGCTGAGCCAAGTCTGGAAACCCTGACCAGCTCTTCTCCAGAGGAGCTGGGGATGCTGCAGTGCCCTGTAAGGCACACGACAGCGTGGGCTGCACAGGGACGTGGGTGGACAGCAAACTCTGGAATTTCGCGCCCCCCTCTCTGGTGAACCCACCCTTGCAATGCCGTGGCCAATTTTAAGCCATGCAGTTGTGAGCGTGGAAACCAAAGAGCCACGGCTGTTTATGCCCTGTGAAAAGAGCTGCTGATATCTTTTAAGATTCCCTTTTGCACCAACATATAGGGGTAATTTAAGCTGGCTATACAAAGAACCTTACTTACCTCAACAGAGAGTGTGGCATTCAGAATAACAAGCCCACTCCTAAGCTCCCACTCCCCTTACCAGCTAGAAGTGAACCCGACAGCCACACGTGTATGTGAAAGGCACAACTGGACCTGCGATGCCGATGACACTGCTGGCTAACATCTCCCATGAGCTCCGGGACTGGTCTGTCATGGTTAGGATGCCCTCAGACATGGCAGCTTTGCCATGGTTTGGGTCCTCGTACTAGCACAGGGAGCTGAAAGCAACAGAACTAAAGCCTAAAGACAATTACGGCCCAATGCTGGCAGGAAAAAAGAGCCAAACGGTCCTCTTGCAGCTTCCTGCCCTTTCCCTAAGAATCCCAGTTCAAAACCAGGGAATCATTTGCTCACTGCACTTAACACGTCGCAACATCCATAAAAAGAAATCCTTTGACAAAGTTCTGATTTGGATTGATTTAATGGAACATCAAAAATGAAATGAAAAGAGACAAGTGTAAAATCTGGGAATGAACAGGAGAACAAGTATAACAATAAACATGGATGGAAACAAACAATGAAGCGTGGTGGTGGCCTTTTGAGCTCCTTCGGGAACTCCTACAGCAGCGGCAGGCAGAGCTGTGTGTGCGACCAGCGCTCCGGTTACCTGGAAAGGCAGAAAGACAAAGGGCTTATCTGGGAAGCCTGCGGAAGCCGCCTTCCCTGGAAGAAGCACAGAGACTTGGGACCAACCTAAACTGGCTTTGGTTTAAGTTCCAGCGTTCTGGCCTGAGGCTGGGACAGGGAGGAGCCATGGAACCCCCTTTGGCAGGGCTGATGGAGCTCTCCTGCAGTGGCCAGTCCTGCAGTGGGGACAAAACAAAGTGAGAGAACTATTAGGGAAAGGGCTTTTCTCAGGCAACAAAAGGCGACACAAGGAGCCAAGCCTCTGCAAGGTGATTTGGGAAGACATACAGTCTTCCCAAAGGAATTGTCCTGGGACATTGAAGGCATCTCGCGCTGCAAAAGATTGGGAACAACCGTGTTCCTTCCCCAGGTGCACTGAGTGCCCAGCAGCCAGGACAGCCTCCCTCCTGCTTTGGGGCAGAGGGAACAGCCCCTGGCACAGCCCCTGCCGCGCTGCTCCCCAGCCCCAGTACCTTGCAGAAGCTCGAGAAGTTCTCGGTCACAAAGGCTTTTGCGGCTTCTGCTGCCCTGTTGTTCCGGCGGGCGATTTTCAAGAGGAGCAGGACAGCGCAGACAAATAAATTGAGGAGGTGGCGGAGTAGGGAAGGGATCAGAACACAGAGAAGGATTTGAAGCAGGCCAGGGATCAGGACGCGGAGTAGGACATGGAGCAGGGCAGGGAATAGGATGCGGAGTAGGACATGGAGCAGGGCAGGGATCAGGATGCGGATCAGGAGATGGAGCAGGGTGGGAAGCAGGACACGGAACAGGACACGGATCAGGGTAGGGAGCAGGATGAGGAGCAGGACTGGAAGCAGGAGACGGAACAGGATACAGAGGAGGATACGGAACAGGGCAGGAAGCAGAACATGGTGCAGGACATGGTGCAGGAGATGGAGAAGGGCACGGCAGAGGATATGGAGGAGGGCGGGAAGCAGGACTCGGAGCAGGGCAGGGAGCAGGGTGAAGTAGAGGATGAGGAGCAGCAGGAGCAGCATGTCTGGGAGAGGTCTGGAGGGCAAGTGTGGTCAGGTCAGTGTCCGCAGCACCGAGTGTGCCACTGGGCCTGACACTGACCGGGACACCGAGTGGGACGCGGAGCCGTCGCCAAGGCAACGGCCAGTGAACGGTCGCTCCACGTGCGCGATGCCCCCCCCTCCCCATCGCCCAGCACCTGCCCGGCTGTCGAGGAGCTGTCCAAAACGGCGCGCGGCCCGGTCCCGTCAGCGCTGCCATTGCTTCTCAGCGCCCCGTCCCCTTCAGCTCCCTGTCCCCTCAGCGCCGCCATCCCCCTGCAGCCCCCCATCCCCTTCAGCGTCCCGTTCCATCAGCAGCGTCGCCATCCCCCTCTGCTCCCCAGCCCCACAGCGTCGCCATTCCCCTCTGCTCCCCAGCCCCGCAGCAGGTCTAAACCCCAGCACCTCCTTCCCCTCCGCTCTGCCGTTGCCCTGAGCCTTTCCAGTCCTCTCAGCCCGGCCAGGCCCCTCAGCCCCGCCATTCCCTTCAGCTCACCGGCCCCACAGTGCTGCTGGCCCCTTAGCATCCCCTGTCCCCTCAGCCCTGGCCCTGCCATGTCCTCAGTTCCCACCACCCACCTCAGCCCCACCATCTCCTCAGCCTTTCCAGCCATCTCAGACACCCCCAGTCTTCTTCAGCTCTCCCAGACCCTGTCGCTCCCCTCAGCTGCCCACAGTGCCCCCCTCAGCCTGAAGCCTGCTGCTCGGCACAGCCCCCCCACCAGCCCAGGGGCGTCCCCAGGGGAGGCTGCAGGCCCCTGAACCAGCGTGGGGGCCCCGGCAGTGGCCTGGCCCATGGAAGCAGCTTAGGGAGGCGGCAGAGGAGCAGAGCCTGTCCCCCTCGGCCCAAGGCCTCTGCTAAAATAAAATGCAGACAGATCTAACACTGAACATAGGTTCTTCATTCCCCTCACCTATGAAATGCATGCTTCAATATGAACTGTAACTTCCCAAACAGACCAGTTCTGCTCCTGAGCTCTGCGGGGAAGGAAAGCAGGCGTTTTCATGGACACACACAGGAAGAAGCTTTCAGCAGTCTGCATGCCGGAGTACACAGAAGAAAGGGCAGCGTGGTGGTGGCCTGTTGAGACCCTTCTGCAACTTGTACAGTAGCACGACTAATGGAGGACATGAAAATTAATCAAGTCGGGTGCCTAATGGCAGGGAAACTGGGGAACTAACTGCCATGGGATGTTGTAGATACCAAAATGTTACTTGGCCGGGGCGGGGAGGGGGCAGGGGTCGTAGTGTGGGCAGATGAGCTAGATTCACAAAGAATAGAGGTCTTAAGGGTGGCACTGGTGGAAGCTCAGGGTTTGTACCCGGAGGTACAAACACACGTCTGTTCCTCAGCGCTTTGCAGGGTGCTGCTGTTACCTCTGACCTGGAGCTCTGGCTACAGGGACCTTTTTTCCCCATCACCAGGCCTACCATTTGAGAACCAAAAGAGCAAGGAGCTGGGAAAAGAAGGGCGTGGGTACCTCTTCATTTGCGTCCTACCCCTGACTCACCAGCAGTGACAGAAGGAAAAAACCTCTATTCCTCCGTTTTTGCGGTCCTCAGAGCAAGAAAGCAGGGAGAAGATGGAGCACCTGCTCGTTTCCTGAGAGCCATCATCAGATTTCATAGCGAGAAGGTACAAACCAAACCCCTTCTTTACCTGAGATAATCCTTCCTGCTTTGGTTTATGGCACAGCCCCAAACCTCCGAGGCAGGAGGAAGCACAGTAAAGCTTGGAAAGGGGACAAAATTGCATAAATTGGTGGGAAACTGTTCCTGTTTGCAAAGTGAAAGCAAAATCATGCTGCTCTTCCACATGTCTGAAGTGAGGAACAGGATGTTAGAGCGACTAGCTGAAGTATTTTGGGTGGGGTTGCTAACAGAGCTCCCCACTTTAAATTAAAGCAGACAGGTAGAGCAGGAAACAGGACAAAGGAAATGATGATAAGGAGAGAAAGGACTGTAATATGTTCACCTCTTTTAGCAGTGATGCTTTGAACTGGACGGCCAGACAACAAGGGCTTCTCTTCTGTCAGACAGCTATGTACTACCATAAAGATACCATGCAGCAGATGATGCACTTTCACTTCTTCCCCATCCTTTAATAAAGCCATTTCCAAAGCAGGGCTATTCCTAACTGCCTGGGGTGGTTTGGCCCTGGCTGGAGGCCACATGCCCACCAAGCCCCTCGCTCGCTCCCAGAGGAGTAACAGGCAGAGCCACCGTGGATTGGGATAAGGACAGTTCACTGCCAAATAGCAAAGTGAATACAGAACAGCAATGGCTAGTTACACAAACACCCAGTGCTAAGACAGGGTACCTTACTGACCCAACAATT
Source organism: Laterallus jamaicensis coturniculus (assembly GCA_022605575.1). Lineage (NCBI taxonomy): Eukaryota > Metazoa > Chordata > Aves > Gruiformes > Rallidae > Laterallus > Laterallus jamaicensis. Next base: position 10,178,189 of record JAKCOX010000025.1, read on the forward strand.
ACAGAGGGCTGCCTGACAATAAGAACCAACCAACCCGACATCCCAGCCACACTCCAACTGTCCCAGAAACAAAAAACCACCCCCACCCTTCCCTAAGCAGCTGCTTTTATGGGCAAGTGATGTCAGGTGGTATGGAAAACAGCTCCAAATAACTCAGCTCACCTGTGTTGGCTCACTGGGGAGGTCAAGCCTGGCCAGAACCAGGACATTATCCACCCCTTTTCCCACACCATCCACATCATGCCCAGAGCTCACATTTCAGAGCACTGGGGAGTTTCATAACATCATTTATCTATTATGGAGAATCATCTGCCAGGGACTGATTTTATACACCAAGAATTTAGTGGCTATCCTCACCTAGAATTAAATCCCCTTGGGGTACACACTGGATTTCCCCATCCTTTTGCATCCCCCACCAAGCGTACCCAGGTCCTGGAGCATCCGCAGACCGCTGCAAAATGTATTCAGTGATCTGAGGCACAAAGCTTGGCCTTCTACACTCACTGCATCAGTCTGGTGGGTCTTTTCCCTGTTCCTTCAACAGTCACCTCCCCGCACTGTGGCTCTCCAGCAAACACATCTGTGGGCTTCATCTCAACAGTGTGACATCCAGACTCCTGACTCCCAGAACCTCAGGCTTTATTTACAGGTGAGATACATATCCCTTCTCCACATAAGAGCAGTTCCCATAAGCACACCTACAGGAGTGTGTTGGGGAGTACACTGAGAGCTTGTAGAAGTGCAGTGGTTTCACTGAAGGCACAATGAAGTACGTCCACTGCACACAGGAACTCTCCTCATCTCCCCTTTCTGCAATAGTTTCCCAGTAGCTGTCTCAGGAATCTCTAAGAAAACAAAATGTCATTTCTTACCAAGGACACCATCATCCTGTGAAACGTGTCTTTTCCAGCATCCAGGTTTTACCAAGGGATCCATCTCTCCTTTGACGCACAGGTTCTACAGGCTCAATTCCTGAGCTGAATTTCTCTTCTGTGGCTGAGATGATTTCATGTTTAACAGTAACATTCCCCTAAAAAAAAGAAAAGATTTAACTGAGAATTAAGGCTGCCAAAGTAAAGTGCAACCTCTAGAATATATCATCTAGGGAAACCATGAAATCAGAAAACACAAAGTCGGGGTTACACGTCCGCACAGTCTGAGCTTTGCCCTGAGTGCTCCAACTAGCTAGGAGAACTATTCCAGGAGAGATCCAGGCGCGCTCCTTGTTCCCAACACGTGTATCAGCAATGACAGCTATAGCTCAAAGAACTTGACAGAGCTGCGTGATGCAAAGCTACACATGCAAGCCACACAGCTCTGGCTGGAAAGCTCACCCCTCCCAATTGTTAAGCCATTAAATGCTCATGTGTTGCTTGCTTTTTGGAGCCCTCTGCTGCTGCTCTGTGTATTTTGCAGGCAACAGTCTACCCAACGGGTCCAAAAGCCAAATACCCGAGAGATGTTTCTGTTGCAGGGAGGAAGGAAAGGCCTAAAGTGAAGCACTCGGGCTCTGCCTTTAGCCAGAAAGGTACTATTGCTATCATCTGTTCTAGAATATTCCTCTTTTCTGCAGATACCCTATTGATCGATATCCTTAGAGGTGAGGGATTCTTTAGAGCCTGCAATGTTCCTTTCGATTAATGGGGGGGAAAAAGCTTTTGCAACGTGCTGTGTGTGAGTTTGCAGGAGACAAAAGGCCTCATGCCTGATAGTGAGATATGTGTCACTTCAAACATCACACTCTCCACCCTGAGTCTCTCGTTGCTCACTGTTCAAGCTCTGTGCATGTCCACTAACAGAACCACGCACACAGTCTCTGCCAAAGCTGGACTGAGATATCCAGAAGGGAAGGCGGGTGTGAGTGCAGGAACTGAATACTCCAGGGAGAGCTATTCCCTCCCAACACGCCTCCTGCGCCTGAGAAAAATAGATGTCATTGGGAAGTGAGGAGCAGAGTCAGGCAGGGGGGTGAAGAAATGCATTGTGTGATAAACGAAATCCAACTGCATGTTGGGGCAGCGATTCTTAAGGAATGATTCCTGGCTGAGCCAAGTCTGGAAACCCTGACCAGCTCTTCTCCAGAGGAGCTGGGGATGCTGCAGTGCCCTGTAAGGCACACGACAGCGTGGGCTGCACAGGGACGTGTGTGGACAGCAAACTGGGGAATTTCACGCCCCCCTCTCTGGTGAACCCACCCTTGCAATGCCGTGGCCAATTTTAAGCCATGCAGTTGTGAGCGTGGAAACCAAAGAGCCACGGCTGTTTATGCCCTGTGAAAAGAGCTGCTGATTTAAGATTCCCTTTTGCACCAACATATAGGGGTAATTTAAGCTGGCTATACAAAGAACCTTACATACCTCAACAGAGAGTGTGGCATTCAGAATAACAAGCCCACTCCTAAGCTCCCACTCCCCTTACCAGCTAGAAGTGAACCCGACAGCCACGCGTGTATGTGAAAGGCACGACTGGACCTGCGATGCCGATGACACTGCTGGCTAACATCTCCCATGAGCTCCGGGACTGGTCTGTCCTGGTTAGGATGCCCTCGGACATGGCAGCTTTGCCATGGTTTGGGTCCTCGTACTAGCACAGGGAGCTGAAAGCAACAGAACTAAAGCCTAAAGACAATTACGGCCTAATGCTGGCAGGAAAAAAGAGCCAAATGATCCTCTTGCAGCTTCCTGCCCTTTCCCTAGGAATCCCAGTGCAAAACCAGGGAGTCATTTGCTCACTGCACTTAACAAACACGTCGCAACATCCATAAAAAGAAATCCTTTGACAAAGTTCTGATTTGGATTGATTTAATGGAACATCAAAAATGAAATGAAAAGAGACAAGTGTAAAAAATGGGAATAAACAGGAGAACAAGTATAACAATGAACATAGATGGAAACAAACAACAAAGTGTGGTGATGGCCTTTTGAGCTCCTTCAGGGACGTGTACAGCAGCGGCAGGCAGAGCTGCGTCTGCGACCAGCGCTCCGGTTACCTGGAAAGGCAGAAAGACAAAGGGCTTATCTGGGAAGCCTGCGGAAGCCGCCTTCCCTGGAAGAAGCACAGAGACTTGGGACCAACCTAAACTGTCTTTGATTTACGTTCCAGCGTTCTGGCCTGAGGCTGGGACAGGGAGCACTCAGGGAACCCCCTTTGGCAGGGCTGATGGAGCTCTCCTGCAGTGGCCAGTCCTGCAGTGGGGACAAAACAAAGTGAGAGAACTGTTAGGGAAAGGGATTTTCCCAGGCAACAAAAGGCGACACAAGGAGCCAAGGCTCTGCAAGGTGATTTGGGAAGACATACAGTCTTCCCAAAGGAATTGTCCCGGGACATTGAAGGCATCTCGCGCTGCGAGAGATCAGGAACAACCGTGTTCCTACCCCAGGTGCACTGAGTGCCCAGCAGCCAGGACGGCCTCCCTCCTGCTTTGGGGCAGAGGGAACAGCCCCTGGCACAGCCCCTGCCGCGCTGCTCCCCGGCCCCGGTACCTTGCAGAAGCTCGAGAAGTTCTCGGTCACAGAGGCTTTTGCGGCTTCTGCTGCCCTGTTGCTCCGGCGGGCGATTTTCAAGAGGAGCAGGACAGCGCGGACAAATAAATTGAGGAGGTGGCGGAGTAGGGAAGGGATCAGAACACGGAGAAGGATTTGAAGCAGGCCAGGGATCAGGACGCGGAGTAGGACATGGGGCAGGGCAGGGAATAGGATGCGGAGTAGGATATGGAGCAGGGCAGGGATCAGGACGCGGATCAGGAGATGGAGCAGGGTGGGAAGCAGGACACGGAACAGGACACGGATCAGGGTAGGGAGCAGGATGAGGAGCAGGACTGGAAGCAGGAGACGGAACAGGATACAGAGGAGGATACGGAACAGGGCAGGAAGCAGAACATGGTGCAGGACATGGTGCAGGAGATGGAGAAGGGCACGGCAGAGGATATGGAGGAGGGCGGGAAGCAGGACTCGGAGCAGGGCAGGGAGCAGGGTGAAGTAGAGGATGAGGAGCAGCAGGAGCAGCATGTCTGGGAGAGGTCTGGAGGGCAAGTGTGGTCAGGTGAGTGTCCGCAGCACCGAGTGTGCCACTGGGCCTGACACTGACCGGGACACCGAGTGGGACGCGGAGCCGTCGCCAAGGCAACGGCCAGTGAACGGTCGCTCCACGTGCGCGATGCCCCCCCCTCCCCATCGCCCAGCACCTGCCCGGCTGTCGAGGAGCTGTCCAAAACGGCGCGCGGCCCGGTCCCGTCAGCGCTGCCATTGCTTCTCAGCGCCCCGTCCCCTTCAGCTCCCTGTCCCCTCAGCGCCGCCATCCCCCTACAGCCCCCCATCCCCTTCAGCGTCCCGTTCCATCAGCAGCGTCGCCATCCCCCTCTGCTCCCCAGCCCCATAGCGTCGCCATTCCCCTCTGCTCCCCAGCCCCGCAGCAGGTCTAAACCCCAGCACCTCCTTCCCCTCCGCTCTGCCGTTGCCCTGAGCCTTTCCAGTCCTCTCAGCCCGGCCAGGCCCCTCAGCCCCGCCATTCCCTTCAGCTCACCGGCCCCACAGTGCTGCTGGCCCCTTAGCATCCCCTGTCCCCTCAGCCCTGGCCCTGCCATGTCCTCAGTTCCCACCACCCACCTCAGCCCCACCATCTCCTCAGCCTTTCCAGCCATCTCAGACACCCCCAGTCTTCTTCAGCTCTCCCAGACCCTGTCGCTCCCCTCAGCTGCCCACAGTGCCCCCCTCAGCCTGAAGCCTGCTGCTCGGCACAGCCCCCCCACCAGCCCAGGGGCGTCCCCAGGGAGGCTGCAGGCCCCTGAACCAGCGTGGGGGGCCTGGCTGTGGCCTGGCCCATGGAAGCAGCTTAGGGAGGCGGCAGAGGAGCAGAGCCTGTCCCCCTCGGCCCAAGGCCCCTGCTAAAATAAAATGCAGACAGATCTAACACTGAACATAGGTTCTTCATTCCCCTCACCTATGAAATGCATGCTTCAATATGAACTGTAACTTCCCAAACAGACCAGTTCTGCTCCTGAGCTCTGCGGGGAAGGAAAGCAGGCGTTTTCATGGACACACACAGGAAGAAGCTTTCAGCAGTCTGCATGCCGGAGTACACAGAAGAAAGGGCAGCGTGGTGGTGGCCTGTTGAGACCCTTCTGCAACTTGTACAGTAGCACGACTAATGGAGGACATGAAAATTAATCAAGTCGGGTGCCTAATGGCAGGGAAACTGGGGAACTAACTGCCATGGGATGTTGTAGATACCAAAATGTTACTTGGCCGGGGCGGGGAGGGGGCAGGGGTCGTAGTGTGGGCAGATGAGCTAGATTCACAAAGAATAGAGGTCTTAAGGGTGGCACTGGTGGAAGCTCAGGGTTTGTACCCGGAGGTACAAACACACGTCTGTTCCTCAGCGCTTTGCAGGGTGCTGCTGTTACCTCTGACCTGGAGCTCTGGCTACAGGGACCTTTTTTCCCCATCACCAGGCCTACCATTTGAGAACCAAAAGAGCAAGGAGCTGGGAAAAGAAGGGCGTGGGTACCTCTTCATTTGCGTCCTACCCCTGACTCACCAGCAGTGACAGAAGGAAAAAACCTCTATTCCTCCGTTTTTGCGGTCCTCAGAGCAAGAAAGCAGGGAGAAGATGGAGCACCTGCTCGTTTCCTGAGAGCCATCATCAGATTTCATAGCGAGAAGGTACAAACCAAACCCCTTCTTTACCTGAGATAATCCTTCCTGCTTTGGTTTATGGCACAGCCCCAAACCTCCGAGGCAGGAGGAAGCACAGTAAAGCTTGGAAAGGGGACAAAATTGCATAAATTGGTGGGAAACTGTTCCTGTTTGCAAAGTGAAAGCAAAATCATGCTGCTCTTCCACATGTCTGAAGTGAGGAACAGGATGTTAGAGCGACTAGCTGAAGTATTTTGGTGGGGTTGCTAACAGAGCTCCCCACTTTAAATTAAAGCAGACAGGTAGAGCAGGAAACAGGACAAAGGGAAATGATGATAAGGAGAGAAAGGACTGTAATATGTTCACCTCTTTTAGCAGTGATGCTTTGAACTGGACGGCCAGACAACAAGGGCTTCTCTTCTGTCAGACAGCTATGTACTACCATAAAGATACCATGCAGCAGATGATGCACTTTCACTTCTCCCCCATCCTTTAATAAAGCCATTTCCAAAGCAGGGCTATTCCTAACTGCCTGGGGTGGTTTGGCCCTGGCTGGAGGCCACATGCCCACCAAGCCCCTCGCTCGCTCCCAGAGGAGTAACAGGCAGAGCCACCGTGGATTGGGATAAGGACAGTTCACTGCCAAATAGCAAAGTGAATACAGAACAGCAATGGCTAGTTACACAAACACCCAGTGCTAAGACAGGGTACCTTACTGACCCAACAATTACAGAGGGCAGCCTGACAGTAAGAACTAACCAACCCGACATCCCAGCCACACTCCAACTGTCCCAGAAACAAAAAACCACCCCCACCCTTCCCTAAGCAGCTGCTTTTATGGGCAAGTGATGTCAGGTGGTATGGAAAACAGCTCCAAATAACTCAGCTCACCTGTGTTGGCTCACTGGGGAGGTCAAGCCTGGCCAGAACCAGGACATTATCCACCCCTTTTCCCACACCATCCACATCATGCCCAGAGCTCACATTTCAGAGCACTGGGGAGTTTCATAACATCATTTATCTATTATGGAGAATCATCTGCCAGGGACTGATTTTATACACCAAGAATTTAGTGGCTATCCTCACCTAGAATTAAATCCCCTTGGGGTACACACTGGATTTCCCCATCCTTTTGCATCCCCCACCAAGCGTACCCAGGTCCTGGAGCATCCGCAGACCGCTGCAAAATGTATTCAGTGATCTGAGGCACAAAGCTTGGCCTTCTACACTCACTGCATCAGTCTGGTGGGTCTTTTCCCTGTTCCTTCAACAGTCACCTCCCCGCACTGTGGCTCTCCAGCAAACACATCTGTGGGCTTCATCTCAACAGTGTGACATCCAGACTCCTGACTCCCAGAACCTCAGGCTTTATTTACAGGTGAGATACATATCCCTTCTCCACATAAGAGCAGTTCCCATAAGCACACCTACAGGAGTGTGTTGGGGAGTACACTGAGAGCTTGTAGAAGTGCAGTGGTTTCACTGAAGGCACAATGAAGTACGTCCACTGCACACAGGAACTCTCCTCATCTCCCCTTTCTGCAATAGTTTCCCAGTAGCTGTCTCAGGAATCTCTAAGAAAACAAAATGTCATTTCTTACCAAGGACACCATCATCCTGTGAAACGTGTCTTTTCCAGCATCCAGGTTTTACCAAGGGATCCATCTCTCCTTTGACGCACAGGTTCTACAGGCTCAATTCCTGAGCTGAATTTCTCTTCTGTGGCTGAGATGATTTCATGTTTAACAGTAACATTCCCCTAAAAAAAAGAAAAGATTTAACTGAGAATTAAGGCTGCCAAAGTAAAGTGCAACCTCTAGAATATATCATCTAGGGAAACCATGAAATCAGAAAACACAAAGTCGGGGTTACACGTCCGCACAGTCTGAGCTTTGCCCTGAGTGCTCCAACTAGCTAGGAGAACTATTCCAGGAGAGATCCAGGCGCGCTCCTTGTTCCCAACACGTGTATCAGCAATGACAGCTCTAGCTCAAAGAACTTGACAGAGCTGCGTGATGCAAAGCTACACATGCAAGCCACACAGCTCTGGCTGGAAATCTCACCCCTCCCAATTGTTAAGCCATTAAATGCTCATGTGTTGCTTGCTTTTTGGAGCCCTCTGCTGCTGCTCTGTGTATTTTGCAGGCAACAGTCTACCCAACGGGTCCAAAAGCCAAATACCCGAGAGATGTTTCTGTTGCAGGGAGGAAGGAAAGGCCTAAAGTGAAGCACTCGGGCTCTGCCTTTAGCCAGAAAGGTACTATTGCTATCATCTGTTCTAGAATATTCCTCTTTTCTGCAGATACCCTATTGATCGATATCCTTAGAGGTGAGGGATTGTTTAGAGCCTGCAATGTTCCTTTCGATTAATGGGGGGGAAAAAGCTTTTGCAACGTGCTGTGTGTGAGTTTGCAGGAGACAAAAGGCCTCACGCCTGATAGTGAGATATGTGTCACTTCAAACATCACACTTTCCACCTTGAGTCTCTCGTTGCTCACTGTTCAAGCTCTGTGCATGTCCACTAACAGAACCACGCACACAGTCTCTGCCAAAGCTGGACTGAGATATCCAGAAGGGAAGGCGGGTGTGAGTGCAGGAACTGAATACTCCAGGGAGAGCTATTCCCTCCCAACACGCCTCCTGCGCCTGAGAAAAATAGATGTCATTGGGAAGTGAGGAGCAGAGTCAGGCAGGGGGGTGAAGAAATGCACTGTGTGATAAACGAAATCCAACTGCATGTTGGGGCAGCGATTCTTAAGGAATGATTCCTGGCTGAGCCAAGTCTGGAAACCCTGACCAGCTCTTCTCCAGAGGAGCTGGGGATGCTGCAGTGCCCTGTAAGGCACACGACAGCGTGGGCTGCACAGGGACGTGTGTGGACAGCAAACTGGGGAATTTCACGCCCCCCTCTCTGGTGAACCCACCCTTGCAATGCCGTGGCCAATTTTAAGCCATGCAGTTGTGAGCGTGGAAACCAAAGAGCCACGGCTGTTTATGCCCTGTGAAAAGAGCTGCTGATTTAAGATTCCCTTTTGCACCAACATATAGGGGTAATTTAAGCTGGCTATACAAAGAACCTTACATACCTCAACAGAGAGTGTGGCATTCAGAATAACAAGCCCACTCCTAAGCTCCCACTCCCCTTACCAGCTAGAAGTGAACCCGACAGCCACGCGTGTATGTGAAAGGCACGACTGGACCTGCGATGCCGATGACACTGCTGGCTAACATCTCCCATGAGCTCCGGGACTGGTCTGTCCTGGTTAGGATGCCCTCGGACATGGCAGCTTTGCCATGGTTTGGGTCCTCGTACTAGCACAGGGAGCTGAAAGCAACAGAACTAAAGCCTAAAGACAATTACGGCCTAATGCTGGCAGGAAAAAAGAGCCAAATGATCCTCTTGCAGCTTCCTGCCCTTTCCCTAGGAATCCCAGTGCAAAACCAGGGAGTCATTTGCTCACTGCACTTAACAAACACGTCGCAACATCCATAAAAAGAAATCCTTTGACAAAGTTCTGATTTGGATTGATTTAATGGAACATCAAAAATGAAATGAAAAGAGACAAGTGTAAAAAATGGGAATAAACAGGAGAACAAGTATAACAATGAACATAGATGGAAACAAACAACAAAGTGTGGTGATGGCCTTTTGAGCTCCTTCAGGGACGTGTACAGCAGCGGCAGGCAGAGCTGCGTCTGCGACCAGCGCTCCGGTTACCTGGAAAGGCAGAAAGACAAAGGGCTTATCTGGGAAGCCTGCGGAAGCCGCCTTCCCTGGAAGAAGCACAGAGACTTGGGACCAACCTAAACTGTCTTTGATTTACGTTCCAGCGTTCTGGCCTGAGGCTGGGACAGGGAGCACTCAGGGAACCCCCTTTGGCAGGGCTGATGGAGCTCTCCTGCAGTGGCCAGTCCTGCAGTGGGGACAAAACAAAGTGAGAGAACTGTTAGGGAAAGGGATTTTCCCAGGCAACAAAAGGCGACACAAGGAGCCAAGGCTCTGCAAGGTGATTTGGGAAGACATACAGTCTTCCCAAAGGAATTGTCCCGGGACATTGAAGGCATCTCGCGCTGCGAGAGATCAGGAACAACCGTGTTCCTACCCCAGGTGCACTGAGTGCCCAGCAGCCAGGACGGCCTCCCTCCTGCTTTGGGGCAGAGGGAACAGCCCCTGGCACAGCCCCTGCCGCGCTGCTCCCCGGCCCCGGTACCTTGCAGAAGCTCGAGAAGTTCTCGGTCACAGAGGCTTTTGCGGCTTCTGCTGCCCTGTTGCTCCGGCGGGCGATTTTCAAGAGGAGCAGGACAGCGCGGACAAATAAATTGAGGAGGTGGCGGAGTAGGGAAGGGATCAGAACACGGAGAAGGATTTGAAGCAGGCCAGGGATCAGGACGCGGAGTAGGACATGGGGCAGGGCAGGGAATAGGATGCGGAGTAGGATATGGAGCAGGGCAGGGATCAGGACGCGGATCAGGAGATGGAGCAGGGTGGGAAGCAGGACACGGAACAGGACACGGATCAGGGTAGGGAGCAGGATGAGGAGCAGGACTGGAAGCAGGAGACGGAACAGGATACAGAGGAGGATACGGAACAGGGCAGGAAGCAGAACATGGTGCAGGACATGGTGCAGGAGATGGAGAAGGGCACGGCAGAGGATATGGAGGAGGGCGGGAAGCAGGACTCGGAGCAGGGCAGGGAGCAGGGTGAAGTAGAGGATGAGGAGCAGCAGGAGCAGCATGTCTGGGAGAGGTCTGGAGGGCAAGTGTGGTCAGGTCAGTGTCCGCAGCACCGAGTGTGCCACTGGGCCTGACACTGACCGGGACACCGAGTGGGACGCGGAGCCGTCGCCAAGGCAACGGCCAGTGAACGGTCGCTCCACGTGCGCGATGCCCCCCCCTCCCCATCGCCCAGCACCTGCCCGGCTGTCGAGGAGCTGTCCAAAACGGCGCGCGGCCCGGTCCCGTCAGCGCTGCCATTGCTTCTCAGCGCCCCGTCCCCTTCAGCTCCCTGTCCCCTCAGCGCCGCCATCCCCCTACAGCCCCCCATTCCCTTCAGCGCCCCGTCCCCTCAGCAGCGTCGCCATCCCCCTCTGCTCCCCAGCCCCGCAGCAGGTCTAAACCCCAGCACCTCCGTCCCCTCCGCTCTGCCGTTGCCCTGAGCCTTTCCAGTCCTCTCAGCCTGGCCAGGCCCCTCAGCCTCGCCATTCCCTTCAGCTCACCGGCCCCACAGTGCTGCTGGCCCCTTAGCATCCCCTTTACCCTCAGCCCTGGCCCTGCCATGTCCTCAGTTCCCACCACCCACCTCAGCCCCGCCATCTCCTCAGCCTTTCCAGCCATCTCAGACACCCCCAGTCTTCCTCAGCTCTCCCAGACCCTGTCGCTCCCCTCAGCCACCCCCAGTCCTCCCCTCAGCCTGAAGCCTGCTGCTCGGCACAGCCCCCCCACCAGCCCAGGGGCGTCCCCAGGGAGGCTGCAGGCCCCTGAACCTGCGTGGGGGCCCCGGCAGTGGCCTGGCCCATGGAAGCAGCTTAGGGAGGCGGCAGAGGAGCAGAGCCTGTCCCCCTCGGCCCAAGGCCCCTGCTAAAATAAAATGCAGACAGATCTAACACTGAACATAGGTTCTTCATTCCCCTCACCTATGAAATGCATGCTTCAATATGAACTGTAACTTCCCAAACAGACCAGTTCTGCTCCTGAGCTCTGCGGGGAAGGAAAGCAGGCGTTTTCATGGACACACACAGGAAGAAGCTTTCAGCAGTCTGCATGCCGGAGTACACAGAAGAAAGGGCAGCGTGGTGGTGGCCTGTTGAGACCCTTCTGCAACTTGTACAGTAGCACGACTAATGGAGGACATGAAAATTAATCAAATCGGGTACCTAATGGCAGGGAAACTGGGGAACCAACTGCCATGGGATGTTGTAGATACCAAAATGTTACTTGGCCGGGGCGGGGAGGGGGCAGGGGTCGTAGTGTGGGCAGATGAGCTAGATTCACAAAGAATAGAGGTCTTAAGGGTGGCACTAGTGGACGCTCAGGGTTTGTACCCGGAGGTACAAACACACGTCTGTTCCTCAGCGCTTTGCAGGGTGCTGCTGTTACCTCTGACGTGGAGCTCTGGCTACAGGGACCTTTTTTCCCCATCACCAGGCCTACCATTTGAGAACCAAAAGAGCAACGAGCTGGGAAAAGAAGGGCGTGGGTATCTCTTCATTTGCATCCTACCCCTGGGTCACCAGCAGTGACAGAAGGAAAAAACCTCTATTCCTCTGTTTTTGTGGTCCTCAGAGCAAGAAAGCAGGGAGAAGATGGAGCACCTGCTCGTTACCTGAGAGCCATCATCAGATTTCATAGCGAGAAAGTACAAACCAAACCCCTTCTTTACCTGAGATAATCCTTCCTGCTTTGGTTTATGGCACAGCCCCAAACCTCCGAGGCAGGAGGAAGCACAGTAAAGCTTGGAAAGGGGACAAAATTGCATAAATTGGTGGGAAACTGTTCCTGTTTGCAAAGTGAAAGCAAAATCATGCTGCTCTTCCACATGTCTGAAGTGAGGGAAAGGATGTTAGAGCGACTAGCTGAAGTATTTTGGTGGGGTTGCTAACAGAGCTCCCCACTTTAAACTAAAGCAGACAGGTAGAGCAGGAAACAGGACAAAGGAAATGATGATAAGGAGAGAAAGGACTGTAATATGTTCACCTCTTTTAGCAGTGATGCTTTGAACTGGACAGACAACAAGGGCTTCTCTTCTGTCAGACAGCTATGTACTACCATAAAGATACCATGCAGCAGATGATGCACTTTCACTTCTCCCCCATCCTTTAATAAAGCCATTTCCAAAGCAGGACTATTCCTAACTGCCTGGGGTGGTTTGGTCCTGGCTGGAGGCCACATGCCCACCAAGCCCCTCACTCGCTCCCAGAGGAGTAACAGGCAGAGCCACCGTGGGTTGGGATAAGGACAGTTTACGGCCAAATAGCAAAGTGAATACAGAACAACAATGGCTAGTTACACAAACACCCAGTGTTAACACAGAGTACCTTACTGACCCAATGATTACAGAGGGCAGCCTGACAATAAGAACCAACCAACCCGACGTCCCAGCCACACTCCAACTGTCCCAGAAGCAAAAAACCACCCCCACCCTTCCCCAACCAGCTACTTTTATGGGCAATGGTGTCAGGTGGTGTGGAAAACAGCTCCAAATAACTCAGCTCACCTGTGTTGACTCACTGGGGAGGTCAAGCCTGGCCAGGCCAGAACCAGGACATTATCTACCCCTTTTCCCACACCATCCACATCATGCCCAGAGCTCCCATTTCAGAGCATTGGGCAGTTTCATACCATCGTTTATCTATTATGGAGAATCATCTGCCAGGGACTGATTTTATACACCAAGAATTTAGTGGCTATCCTCACCTAGAATTAAATCCCCTTGGGGTACACACTGGATTTCCCCATCATTTGCATCCCCCACCAAGCGTACCCAGGTCCTGGAGCATCCGCAGACCGCTGCAAAATGTATTCAGTGATCTGAGGCACAAAGCTTGGCCTTCTACACTCACTGCATCAGTCTGGTGGGTCTTTTCCCTGTTCCTTCAACAGTCACCTCCCCGCACTGTGGCTCTCCAGCAAACACATCTGTGGCCTTCATCTCAACAGTGTGACATCCAGATTCCTGACTCCCAGAACCTCAGGCTTTATTTACAGGTGAGATACATATCCCTTCTCCACATAAGAGCAGTTCCCATAAGCACACCTACAGGAGTGTGTTGGGGAGTAATCTGAGAGCTTGTAGAAGTGCAGTGGTTTCACTGAAGGCACAATGAAGTACGTCCACTGCACATAGGAACTCTCCTCATCTCCCCTTTCTGCAATAGTTTCCCAGTAGCTGTCTCAGGAATCTCTAAGAAAACAAAAGGAAACCATCATCCTGTGAAACGTGTCTTTTCCAGCATCCAGGTTTTACCAAGGGATCCATCACTCCTTTGACGCACAAGTTCAAAGGCTCAATTCCTGAGCTGAATTTCTCTTCTGTGGCTGAGATGATTTCATGTTTAACAGTAACATTCCCCTAAAAAAAAGAAAAGATTTAACTGAGAATTAAGGCTGCCAAAGTAAAGTGCAACCTCTAGAAAATATCATCTAGGCAAACCATGAAATCAGAAAACACAAAGTCGGGGTTACACGTCCGCACAGTCTGAGCTTTGCCCTGAGTGCTTCAACTAGCTAGGAGAACTATTCCAGGAGAGATCCAGGCGCGCTCCTTGTTCCCAACACGTGTATCAGCAATGACAGCTCTAGCTCAAAGAACTTGACAGAGCTGCGTGATGCAAAGCTACACATGCAAGCCACACAGCTCTGGCTGGAAATCTCACCCCTCCCAATTGTTAAGCCATTAAATGCTCATGTGTTGCTTGCTTTTTGCAGCCCTCTGCTGCTGCTCTGTGTATTTTGCAGGCAACAGTCTACCCAACGGGTCCAAAAGCCAATTATCGAGAGATGTTTCTGTTGCAGGGAGGAAGGAAAGGCCTAAAGTGAAGCACTCGGGCTCTGCCTTTAGCCAGAAAGGTACTATTGCTATCACCTGTTCTAGAATATTCCTCTTTTCTGCAGATACCCTATTGATCGATATCCTTAGAGGTGAGGGATTGTTTAGAGCCTGCAACGTTCCTTTCGATTCAGGGGGGGAAAAAGCTTTTGCGAAGTGCTGTGTGTGAGTTTGCAGGAGACAAAAGGCCTCACGCCTGATAGTGAGATATGTGTCACTTCAAACATCACACTCTCCACCCTGAGTCTCTCGTTGCTCACTGTTCAAGCTCTGTGCATGTCCACTAACAGAACCACGCACACAGTCTCTGCCAAAGATCAACAGAAATATCCAGAAGGGAAGGCGGGTGTGAGTGCAGGAACTGAATACTCCAGGGAGAGCTATTCCCTCCCAACACGCCTCCTGCGCCTGAGAAAAATAGATGTCATTGGGAAGTGAGGAGCAGTCAGGCAGGGGGGTGAAGAAATGCATTGTGTGATAAACGAAATCCAACTGCATGTTGGGGCAGCGATTCTTAAGGAATGATTCCTGGCTGAGCCAAGTCTGGAAACCCTGACCAGCTCTTCTCCAGAGGAGCTGGGGATGCTGCAGTGCCCTGTAAGGCACACGACAGCGTGGGCTGCACAGGGACGTGGGTGGACAGCAAACTCTGGAATTTCGCGCCCCCCTCTCTGGTGAACCCACCCTTGCAATGCCGTGGCCAATTTTAAGCCATGCAGTTGTGAGCGTGGAAACCAAAGAGCCACGGCTGTTTATGCCCTGTGAAAAGAGCTGCTGATATCTTTTAAGATTCCCTTTTGCACCAACATATAGGGGTAATTTAAGCTGGCTATACAAAGAACCTTACTTACCTCAACAGAGAGTGTGGCATTCAGAATAACAAGCCCACTCCTAAGCTCCCACTCCCCTTACCAGCTAGAAGTGAACCCGACAGCCACACGTGTATGTGAAAGGCACAACTGGACCTGCGATGCCGATGACACTGCTGGCTAACATCTCCCATGAGCTCCGGGACTGGTCTGTCATGGTTAGGATGCCCTCAGACATGGCAGCTTTGCCATGGTTTGGGTCCTCGTACTAGCACAGGGAGCTGAAAGCAACAGAACTAAAGCCTAAAGACAATTACGGCCCAATGCTGGCAGGAAAAAAGAGCCAAACGGTCCTCTTGCAGCTTCCTGCCCTTTCCCTAAGAATCCCAGTTCAAAACCAGGGAATCATTTGCTCACTGCACTTAACACGTCGCAACATCCATAAAAAGAAATCCTTTGACAAAGTTCTGATTTGGATTGATTTAATGGAACATCAAAAATGAAATGAAAAGAGACAAGTGTAAAATCTGGGAATGAACAGGAGAACAAGTATAACAATAAACATGGATGGAAACAAACAATGAAGCGTGGTGGTGGCCTTTTGAGCTCCTTCGGGAACTCCTACAGCAGCGGCAGGCAGAGCTGTGTGTGCGACCAGCGCTCCGGTTACCTGGAAAGGCAGAAAGACAAAGGGCTTATCTGGGAAGCCTGCGGAAGCCGCCTTCCCTGGAAGAAGCACAGAGACTTGGGACCAACCTAAACTGGCTTTGGTTTAAGTTCCAGCGTTCTGGCCTGAGGCTGGGACAGGGAGGAGCCATGGAACCCCCTTTGGCAGGGCTGATGGAGCTCTCCTGCAGTGGCCAGTCCTGCAGTGGGGACAAAACAAAGTGAGAGAACTATTAGGGAAAGGGCTTTTCTCAGGCAACAAAAGGCGACACAAGGAGCCAAGCCTCTGCAAGGTGATTTGGGAAGACATACAGTCTTCCCAAAGGAATTGTCCTGGGACATTGAAGGCATCTCGCGCTGCAAAAGATTGGGAACAACCGTGTTCCTTCCCCAGGTGCACTGAGTGCCCAGCAGCCAGGACAGCCTCCCTCCTGCTTTGGGGCAGAGGGAACAGCCCCTGGCACAGCCCCTGCCGCGCTGCTCCCCAGCCCCAGTACCTTGCAGAAGCTCGAGAAGTTCTCGGTCACAGAGGCTTTTGCGGCTTCTGCTGCCCTGTTGTTCCGGCGGGCGATTTTCAAGAGGAGCAGGACAGCGCAGACAAATAAATTGAGGAGGTGGCGGAGTAGGGAAGGGATCAGAACACAGAGAAGGATTTGAAGCAGGCCAGGGATCAGGACGCGGAGTAGGACATGGAGCAGGGCAGGGAATAGGATGCGGAGTAGGACATGGAGCAGGGCAGGGATCAGGATGCGGATCAGGAGATGGAGCAGGGTGGGAAGCAGGACACGGAACAGGACACGGATCAGGGTAGGGAGCAGGATGAGGAGCAGGACTGGAAGCAGGAGACGGAACAGGATACAGAGGAGGATACGGAACAGGGCAGGAAGCAGAACATGGTGCAGGACATGGTGCAGGAGATGGAGAAGGGCACGGCAGAGGATATGGAGGAGGGCGGGAAGCAGGACTCGGAGCAGGGCAGGGAGCAGGGTGAAGTAGAGGATGAGGAGCAGCAGGAGCAGCATGTCTGGGAGAGGTCTGGAGGGCAAGTGTGGTCAGGTCAGTGTCCGCAGCACCGAGTGTGCCACTGGGCCTGACACTGAGCGGGACACCGAGTGGGACGCGGAGCCGTCGCCAAGGCAACGGCCAGTGAACGGTCGCTCCACGTGCGCGATGCCCCCCCCTCCCCATCGCCCAGCACCTGCCCGGCTGTCGAGGAGCTGTCCAAAACGGCGCGCGGCCCGGTCCCGTCAGCGCTGCCATTGCTTCTCAGCGCCCCGTCCCCTTCAGCTCCCTGTCCCCTCAGCGCCGCCATCCCCCTACAGCCCCCCATTCCCTTCAGCGCCCCGTCCCCTCAGCAGCGTCGCCATCCCCCTCTGCTCCCCAGCCCCGCAGCAGGTCTAAACCCCAGCACCTCTGTCCCCTCCGCTCTGCCGTTGCCCTGAGCCTTTCCAGTCCTCTCAGCCTGGCCAGGCCCCTCAGCCTCGCCATTCCCTTCAGCTCACCGGCCCCACAGTGCTGCTGGCCCCTTAGCATCCCCTTTACCCTCAGCCCTGGCCCTGCCATGTCCTCAGTTCCCACCACCCACCTCAGCCCCGCCATCTCCTCAGCCTTTCCAGCCATCTCAGACACCCCCAGTCTTCCTCAGCTCTCCCAGACCCTGTCGCTCCCCTCAGCTGCCCACAGTGCCCCCCTCAGCCTGAAGCCTGCTGCTCGGCACAGCCCCCCCACCAGCCCAGGGGCGTCCCCAGGGAGGCTGCAGGCCCCTGAACCTGCGTGGGGGCCCCGGCAGTGGCCTGGCCCATGGAAGCAGCTTAGGGAGGCGGCAGAGGAGCAGAGCCTGTCCCCCTCGGCCCAAGGCCCCTGCTAAAATAAAATGCAGACAGATCTAACACTGAACATAGGTTCTTCATTCCCCTCACCTATGAAATGCATGCTTCAATATGAACTGTAACTTCCCAAACAGACCAGTTCTGCTCCTGAGCTCTGCGGGGAAGGAAAGCAGGCGTTTTCATGGACACACACAGGAAGAAGCTTTCAGCAGTCTGCATGCCGGAGTACACAGAAGAAAGGGCAGCGTGGTGGTGGCCTGTTGAGACCCTTCTGCAACTTGGACAGTAGCACGACTAATGGAGGACATGAAAATTAATCAAATCGGGTACCTAATGGCAGGGAAACTGGGGAACTAACTGCCATGGGATGTTGTAGATACCAAAATGTTACTTGGCCGGGGCGGGGAGGGGGCAGGGGTTGTAGTGTGGGCAGATGAGCTAGATTCACAAAGAATAGAGGTCTTAAGGGTGGCACTGGTGGAAGCTCAGGGTTTGTACCCGGAGGTACAAACACACGTCTGTTCCTCAGCACTTTGCAGGGTGCTGCTGTTACCTCTGACGTGGAGCTCTGGCTACAGGGACCTTTTTTCCCCATCACCAGGCCTACCATTTGAGAACCAAAAGGGCAAGGAGCTGGGAAAAGAAGGGCGTGGGTATCTCTTCATTTGCGTCCTACCCCTGACTCACCAGCAGTGACAGAAGGAAAAAACCTCTATTCCTCTGTTTTTGTGGTCCTCAGAGCAAGAAAGCAGGGAGAAGATGGAGCACCTGCTCGTTTCCTGAGAGCCATCATCAGATTTCATAGCGAGAAAGTACAAACCAAACCCCTTCTTTACCTGAGATAATCCTTCCTGCTTTTGTTTATGGCACAGCCCCAAACCTCCGAGGCAGGAGGAAGCACAGTAAAGCTTGGAAAGGGGACAAAATTGCATAAATTGGTGGGAAACTGTTCCTGTTTGCAAAGTGAAAGCAAAATCACGCTGCTCTTGCACATGTCTGAAGTGAGGGAAAGGATGTTAGAGCGACTAGCTGAAGTATTTTGGTGGGGTTGCTAACAGAGCTCCCCACTTTAAACTAAAGCAGACAGGTAGAGCAGGAAACAGGACAAAGGGAAATGATGATAGGGAGAAAAAGGAATGTAATATGCTTACCTCTTTTAGCAGTGATGCTTTGAACTGGCCAGACAACAAGGGCTTCTCTTCTGTCAGACAGCTATGTACTACCATAAAGATACCATGCAGCAGATGATGCACTTTCACTTCTCCCCCATCCTTTAATAAAGCCATTTGCAAAGCAGGACTATTCCTAACTGCCTGGGGTGGTTTGGTCCTGGCTGGAGGCCACATGCCCACCAAGCCCCTCGCTCGCTCCCAGAGGAGTAACAGGCAGAGCCACCGTGGGTTGGGATAAGGCCAGTCTACGGCCAAATAGCAAAGTGAATACAGAACAACAATGGCTAGTTACACAAACACCCAGTGTTAACACAGAGTACCTTACTGACCCAATGATTACAGAGGGCTGCCTGACAGTAAGAACCAACCAACCCGACGTCCCAGCCACACTCCAACTGTCCCAGAAGCAAAAAACCACCCCCACCCTTCCCCAACCAGCTACTTTTATGGGCAATGGTGTCAGGTGGTGTGGAAAACAGCTCCAAATAACTCAGCTCACCTGTGTTGGCTCACTGGGGAGGTCAAGCCTGGCCAGGCCAGAACCAGGACATTATCCACCCCTTTTCCCACACCATCCACATCATGCCCAGAGCTCCCATTTCAGAGCATTGGGGAGTTTCATACCATCGTTTATCTATTATGGAGAATCATCTGCCAGGGACTGATTTTATACACCAAGAATTTAGTGGCTATCCTCACCTAGAATTAAATCCCCTTGGGGTACACACTGGATTTCCCCATCCTTTTGCATCCCCCACCAAGCGTACCCAGGTCCTGGAGCATCCGCAGACTGCTGCAAAATGTATTCAGTGATCTGAGGCACAAAGCTTGGCCTTCTACACTCACTGCATCAGTCTGGTGGGTCTTTTCCCTGTTCCTTCAACAGTCACCTCCCCGCACTGTGACTCTCCAGCAAACACATCTGTGGGCTTCATCTCAACAGTGTGACATCCAGACTCCTGACTCCCAGAACCTCAGGCTTTATTTACAGGTGAGATACATATCCCTTCCCCACATAAGAGCAGTTCCCATAAGCACACCTACAGGAGTGTGTTGGGGAGTAATCTGAGAGCTTGTAGAAGTGCAGTGCTTTCACTGAAGGCACAATGAAGTACGTCCACTGCACACAGGAACTCTCCTCATCTCCCCTTTCTGCAATAGTTTCCCAGTAGCTGTCTCAGGAATCTCTAAGAAAACAAAAGGAAACCATCATCCTGTGAAACGTGTCTTTTCCAGCATCCAGGTTTTACCAAGGGATCCATCTCTCCTTTGACGCACAAGTTCAAAGGCTCAATTCCTGAGCTGAATTTCTCTTCTGTGGCTGAGATGATTTCATGTTTAACAGTAACATTCCCCTAAAAAAAAAAAAAAAAAAGAAAAGATTTAACTGAGAATTAAGGCTGCCAAAGTAAAGTGCAACCTCTAGAAAATATCATCTAGGCAAACCATGAAATCAGAAAACACAAAGTCGGGGTTACACGTCCGCACAGTCTGAGCTTTGCCCTGAGTGCTCCAACTAGCTAGGAGAACTATTCCAGGAGAGATCCAGGCGCGCTCCTTGTTCCCAACACGTGTATCAGCAATGACAGCTCTAGCTCAAAGAACTTGACAGAGCTGCGTGATGCAAAGCTACACATGCAAGCCACACAGCTCTGGCTGGAAAGCTCACCCCTCCCAATTGTTAAGCCATTAAATGCTCATGTGTTGCTTGCTTTTTGCAGCCCTCTGCTGCTGCTCTGTGTATTTTGCAGGCAACAGTCTACCCAACGGGTCCAAAAGCCAAATATCGAGTGATGTTTCTGTTGCAGGGAGGAAGGAAAGGCCTAAAGTGAAGCACTCGGGCTCTGCCTTTAGCCAGAAAGGTACTATTGCTATCACCTGTTCTAGAATATTCCTCTTTTCTGCAGATACCCTATTGATCGATATCCTTAGAGGTGAGGGATTGTTTAGAGCCTGCAACGTTCCTTTCGATTCAGGGGGGAAAAAGCTTTTGCAACGTGCTGTGTGTGAGTTTGCAGGAGACAAAAGGCCTCACGCCTGATAGTGAGATATGTGTCACTTCAAACATCACACTCTCCACCCTGAGTCTCTCGTTGCTCACTGTTCAAGCTCTGTGCATGTCCACTAACAGAACCACGCACCCAGTCTCTGCCAAAGATCAACAGAAATATCCAGAAGGGAAGGCGGGTGTGAGTGCAGGAACTGAATACTCCAGGGAGAGCTATTCCCTCCCAACACGCCTCCTGCGCCTGAGAAAAATAGATGTCATTGGGAAGTGAGGAGCAGAGTCAGGCAGGGGGTGAAGAAATGCATTGTGTGATAAACGAAATCCAACTGCATGTTGGGGCAGCGATTCTTAAGGAATGATTCCTGGCTGAGCCAAGTCTGGAAACCCTGACCAGCTCTTCTCCAGAGGAGCTGGGGATGCTGCAGTGCCCTGTAAGGCACACGACAGCGCGGGCTGCACAGGGACGTGTGTGGACAGCAAACTGGTGAATTTCACACCTCCCTCACTGGTGAACCCACCCTTGCAATGCGGTGGCCAATTTTAAGCCATGCAGTCGTGAGTGTGGAAACCAAAGAGCCACGGCTGTTTATGGCCTCTGAAAAGAGCTGCTGCTATCTTTTAAGATTCCCGTTTTCACCAACATATAGGGGGAATTTAAGCTGCCTATACCAAGAACCTTACCTACCTTAACAGAGAGTGTGGCATTCAGAATAACAAGCCCACTCCTAAGCTCCCACTCCCCTTACCAGCTAGAGGTGAACCCGACAGCCACACGTGTATGTGAAAGGCACGACTGGACCTGCGATGCCGACGACACTGCTGGCTAACATCTCCCATGAGCTCCGGGACTGGTCTGTCATGGTTAGGATGCCCTCTGACATGGCAGCTTTGCCATGGTTTGGGTCCTCGTACTAGCACAGGGAGCTGAAAGCAACAGAACTAAAGCCTAAAGACAATTACGGCCTAATGCTGGCAGGAAAAATGAGCCAAACGGTCCTCTTGCAGCTTCCTGCCCTTTCCCTAAGAACCCGAATGCAAAACCAGGGAGTCATTTGCTCACTGCACTTAACACGTCGCAACATCCATAAAAAGAAATCCTTTGACAAAGTTCTGCTTTGGATTGATTTAATGGAACATCAAAAATGAAATGAAAAGAGACAAGTGTAAAATCCGGGAATAAACAGGAGAACAAGTATAACAATGAACATGGATGGACACAAACAACGAAGCGTGGTGGTGGCCTTTTGAGCTCCTTCGGGAACTTCTACAGCAGCGGCAGGCAGAGCTGTGTGTGCGACCAGCGCTCCAGTTACCTGGAAAGGCAGAAAGACAAAGGGCTTATCTGGGAAGCCTGTGGAAGCCGCCTTCCCTGGAAGAAGTACAGAG
Organism: Laterallus jamaicensis coturniculus; assembly: GCA_022605575.1. Taxonomy (NCBI): domain Eukaryota; kingdom Metazoa; phylum Chordata; class Aves; order Gruiformes; family Rallidae; genus Laterallus; species Laterallus jamaicensis. The sequence continues at coordinate 10,200,237 of JAKCOX010000025.1, forward strand.
ACTTGGGACCAACCTAAACTGGCTTTGGTTAAAGTTCCAGCCTTCTGGCCTGAGGCTGGGACTGGGAGGAGCCATGGAACCCCCTTTGGCAGGGCTGATGGAGCTGTGCTGCCGTCGCCAGTCATGCAGTGGGGACAAAATCACGTGAAAGAACTGTTAGGGAAAGGGCTTTTCCCAGGCAACAAAAGGCGACACAAGGAGCCAAGGCTCTGCAAGGTGATTTGGGAAGACATACAGTATGTCATTATTCTGCAAATTCATACTCAGTCACTAAGAACCAAGCAATACATGCTCCCTGGCCCTGACAGTTTGGTCAGAGTTAATGTACAGGACTGTTTATTTCCTGCTCCGTATTTTTGTCGTAGAAACCCAGGGTCTGAAGACAGGGATGAGCATCCCTTTGTCGCTGTTCTACCGCTGGAGCAGCAAACTGAGATTATCTAGTTGAACCCATCAACAAGAGCCCGCAGGATGCCGAGTTGCGAAGCACCAGGTGCTTCACAGGAATTGTCCCGGGACATTGAAGACATCTCGCGCTGCGAGAGATCGGGAACAACCGTGTTCCTACCCCAGGTGCACTGAGTGCCCAGCAGCCAGGACAGCCTCCCTCCTGCTTTGGGGCAGAGGGAACAGCCCCTGGCACAGCCCCTGCCGCGCTGCTCCCCAGCCCTGGTACCTTGCAGAAGCTCGAGAAGTTCTCGGTCACAAAGGCTTTTGCGGCTTCTGCTGCCCTGTTGTTCCGGCGGGCGATTTTCAAGAGGAGCAGGACAGTGCGGACAAATAAATTGAGGAGGTGGCGGAGTAGGGAAGGGATCAGAACACGGAGAAGGATTTGAAGCAGGCCAGGGACCAGGACGCGGAGTAGGACATGGAGCAGGGCAGGGAATAGGATGCAGAGTAGGACATGGAGCAGGGCAGGGATCAGGACGCGGATCACGAGATGGAGCAGGGTGGGAAGCAGGACACGGAACAGGACACGGATCAGGGTAGGGAGCAGGATGAGGAGCAGGACTGGAAGCAGGAGACGGAACAGGATACAGAGCAGGATACGGAACAGGGCAGGAAGCAGAACATGGTGTAGGACATGGTGCAGGAGATGGAGAAGGGCACGGCAGAGGATATGAAGGAGGGCGGGAAGCAGGACTCGGAGCAGGGCAGGGAGCAGGGTGAAGTAGAGGATGAGGAGCAGCAGGAGCAGCATGTCTGGGAGAGGTCTGGAGGGCAAGTGTGGTCAGGTCAGTGTCCGCAGCACCGAGTGTGCCACTGGGCCTGACACTGACCGGGACACCGAGTGGGACGCGGAGCCGTCGCCAAGGCAACGGCCAGTGAACGGTCGCTCCACGTGCGCGATGACCCCCCCTCCCCATCGCCCAGCACCTGCCCTGCTCACGAGGTGCTGTCCGGGGGTACGTGGCCCTGTCCCCTCCGTGCCGCTGCTGCTCTTCAGCTCCTCATCCCCTTCAGCTTCCCGTCCCCTCAGCCCCTGTCCCCTCAGCTCCCCATCCACATCATCTCCCCGTACCCTCAGCCCCCCATCCCCTCAGCGCCGCAATTCCGCTCCAGCAAGCCGTCCCCTCAGCTCCCGTCCCCTCAGCGCTGCCTTTCCCCTCTTCTGCCTGGCCCCGCAGCACTGCTAAACCCCAGCACCTCTGTCCCCTCAGCTCTGCCATTGCCCTGCGCCTTTCCAGAACTCTCAGCCCCGCCAATCCCTTCAGCTGCCCGGCCCCACAGTGCTGCTGGCCCCTTAGCATCGCCTGTCTCCTCAGCCCCAGCCCTGCCAGGCCGTCAGTTCCTCCAGTACCCTCAGCCCTGACAGTCCCCTCAGGCCTGTCGCTCCTCTCAGCCTGTCCAGTCCCCTCAGCCACCCCCAGTCCTCCCCTCAGCCTCAAGCCTGCTGCTCGGCACAGCCCCCCCACCAGCCCAGAGGCGTCCCCAGGGGAGGCTGCAGGCCCCTGAACCAGCGTGGGGTCCCCAGCAGTGGCCTGGCCCATGGAAGCAGCTTAGGGAGGCGGCAGAGGAGCAGAGCCTGTCCCCCTCGGCCCAAGGCCCCTGCTAAAATAAAATGCAGACAGATCTAACACTGAACATAGGTTCTTCATTCCCCTCACCTATGAAATGCATGCTTCAATATGAACTGTAACTTCCCAAACAGACCAGTTCTGCTCCTGAGCTCTGCAGGGAAGGAAAGCAGGCGTTTTCATGGACACACACAGGAAGAAGCTTTCAGCAGTCTGCATGCCGGAGTACACAGAAGAAAGGGCAGCGTGGTGGTGGCCTGTTGAGACCCTTCTGCAACTTGTACAGTAGCACGACTAATGGAGGTCATGAAAATTAATCAAATCAGGTACCTAATGGCAGGGAAACTGGGGAACTAACTGCCATGGGATGTTGTAGATACCAAAATGTTACTTGGCCGGGGCGGGGAGGGGGCAGGGGTCGTAGTGTGGGCAGATGAGCTAGATTCACAAAGAATAGAGGTCTTAAGGGTGGCACTGGTGGAAGCTCAGGGTTTGGACCCGGAGGTACAAACACATGTCTGTTCCTCAGCGCTTTGCAGGGTGCTGCTGTTACCTCTGACATGGAGCTCTGGCTACAGGGACCTTTTTTCCCCATCACCAGGCCTACCATTTGAGAACCAAAAGAGCAAGGAGCTGGGAAAAGAAGGGCGTGGGTACCTCTTCATTTGCATCCTACCCCTGACTCACCAGCAGTGACAGAAGGAAAAAACCTCTATTCCTCTGTTTTTGTGGTCCTCAGAGCAAGAAAGCAGGGAGAAGATGGAGCACCTGCTCGTTTCCTGAGAGCCATCATCAGATTTCATAGCGAGAAAGTACAAACCAAACCCCTTCTTTACCTGAGATAATCCTTCCTGCTTTTGTTTATGGCACAGCCCCAAACCTCCGAGGCAGGACGAAGAACAGTAAAGCTTGGAAAGGGGACAAAATTGCATAAATTGGTGGGAAACTGTTCCTGTTTGCAAAGTGAAAGCAAAATCACGCTGCTCTTGCACATGTCTGAAGTGAGGGAAAGGATGTTAGAGCGACTAGCTGAAGTATTTTGGTGGGGTTGCTAACAGAGCTCCCCACTTTAAACTAAAGCAGACAGGTAGAGCAGGAAACAGGACAAAGGGAAATGATGATAGGGAGAAAAAGGAATGTAATATGCTTACCTCTTTTAGCAGTGATGCTTTGAACTGGCCAGACAACAAGGGCTTCTCTTCTGTCAGACAGCTATGTACTACCATAAAGATACCATGCAGCAGATGATGCACTTTCACTTCTCCCCCATCCTTTAATAAAGCCATTTGCAAAGCAGGACTATTCCTAACTGCCTGGGGTGGTTTGGTCCTGGCTGGAGGCCACATGCCCACCAAGCCCCTCGCTCGCTCCCAGAGGAGTAACAGGCAGAGCCACCGTGGGTTGGGATAAGGCCAGTCTACGGCCAAATAGCAAAGTGAATACAGAACAACAATGGCTAGTTACACAAACACCCAGTGTTAACACAGAGTACCTTACTGACCCAATGATTACAGAGGGCTGCCTGACAGTAAGAACCAACCAACCCGACGTCCCAGCCACACTCCAACTGTCCCAGAAGCAAAAAACCACCCCCACCCTTCCCCAACCAGCTACTTTTATGGGCAATGGTGTCAGGTGGTGTGGAAAACAGCTCCAAATAACTCAGCTCACCTGTGTTGGCTCACTGGGGAGGTCAAGCCTGGCCAGGCCAGAACCAGGACATTATCCACCCCTTTTCCCACACCATCCACATCATGCCCAGAGCTCCCATTTCAGAGCATTGGGGAGTTTCATACCATCGTTTATCTATTATGGAGAATCATCTGCCAGGGACTGATTTTATACACCAAGAATTTAGTGGCTATCCTCACCTAGAATTAAATCCCCTTGGGGTACACACTGGATTTCCCCATCCTTTTGCATCCCCCACCAAGCGTACCCAGGTCCTGGAGCATCCGCAGACTGCTGCAAAATGTATTCAGTGATCTGAGGCACAAAGCTTGGCCTTCTACACTCACTGCATCAGTCTGGTGGGTCTTTTCCCTGTTCCTTCAACAGTCACCTCCCCGCACTGTGACTCTCCAGCAAACACATCTGTGGGCTTCATCTCAACAGTGTGACATCCAGACTCCTGACTCCCAGAACCTCAGGCTTTATTTACAGGTGAGATACATATCCCTTCCCCACATAAGAGCAGTTCCCATAAGCACACCTACAGGAGTGTGTTGGGGAGTAATCTGAGAGCTTGTAGAAGTGCAGTGCTTTCACTGAAGGCACAATGAAGTACGTCCACTGCACACAGGAACTCTCCTCATCTCCCCTTTCTGCAATAGTTTCCCAGTAGCTGTCTCAGGAATCTCTAAGAAAACAAAAGGAAACCATCATCCTGTGAAACGTGTCTTTTCCAGCATCCAGGTTTTACCAAGGGATCCATCTCTCCTTTGACGCACAAGTTCAAAGGCTCAATTCCTGAGCTGAATTTCTCTTCTGTGGCTGAGATGATTTCATGTTTAACAGTAACATTCCCCTAAAAAAAAAAAAAAAAAAGAAAAGATTTAACTGAGAATTAAGGCTGCCAAAGTAAAGTGCAACCTCTAGAAAATATCATCTAGGCAAACCATGAAATCAGAAAACACAAAGTCGGGGTTACACGTCCGCACAGTCTGAGCTTTGCCCTGAGTGCTCCAACTAGCTAGGAGAACTATTCCAGGAGAGATCCAGGCGCGCTCCTTGTTCCCAACACGTGTATCAGCAATGACAGCTCTAGCTCAAAGAACTTGACAGAGCTGCGTGATGCAAAGCTACACATGCAAGCCACACAGCTCTGGCTGGAAAGCTCACCCCTCCCAATTGTTAAGCCATTAAATGCTCATGTGTTGCTTGCTTTTTGCAGCCCTCTGCTGCTGCTCTGTGTATTTTGCAGGCAACAGTCTACCCAACGGGTCCAAAAGCCAAATATCGAGTGATGTTTCTGTTGCAGGGAGGAAGGAAAGGCCTAAAGTGAAGCACTCGGGCTCTGCCTTTAGCCAGAAAGGTACTATTGCTATCACCTGTTCTAGAATATTCCTCTTTTCTGCAGATACCCTATTGATCGATATCCTTAGAGGTGAGGGATTGTTTAGAGCCTGCAACGTTCCTTTCGATTCAGGGGGGAAAAAGCTTTTGCAACGTGCTGTGTGTGAGTTTGCAGGAGACAAAAGGCCTCACGCCTGATAGTGAGATATGTGTCACTTCAAACATCACACTCTCCACCCTGAGTCTCTCGTTGCTCACTGTTCAAGCTCTGTGCATGTCCACTAACAGAACCACGCACCCAGTCTCTGCCAAAGATCAACAGAAATATCCAGAAGGGAAGGCGGGTGTGAGTGCAGGAACTGAATACTCCAGGGAGAGCTATTCCCTCCCAACACGCCTCCTGCGCCTGAGAAAAATAGATGTCATTGGGAAGTGAGGAGCAGAGTCAGGCAGGGGGTGAAGAAATGCATTGTGTGATAAACGAAATCCAACTGCATGTTGGGGCAGCGATTCTTAAGGAATGATTCCTGGCTGAGCCAAGTCTGGAAACCCTGACCAGCTCTTCTCCAGAGGAGCTGGGGATGCTGCAGTGCCCTGTAAGGCACACGACAGCGCGGGCTGCACAGGGACGTGTGTGGACAGCAAACTGGTGAATTTCACACCTCCCTCACTGGTGAACCCACCCTTGCAATGCGGTGGCCAATTTTAAGCCATGCAGTCGTGAGTGTGGAAACCAAAGAGCCACGGCTGTTTATGGCCTCTGAAAAGAGCTGCTGCTATCTTTTAAGATTCCCGTTTTCACCAACATATAGGGGGAATTTAAGCTGCCTATACCAAGAACCTTACCTACCTTAACAGAGAGTGTGGCATTCAGAATAACAAGCCCACTCCTAAGCTCCCACTCCCCTTACCAGCTAGAGGTGAACCCGACAGCCACACGTGTATGTGAAAGGCACGACTGGACCTGCGATGCCGACGACACTGCTGGCTAACATCTCCCATGAGCTCCGGGACTGGTCTGTCATGGTTAGGATGCCCTCTGACATGGCAGCTTTGCCATGGTTTGGGTCCTCGTACTAGCACAGGGAGCTGAAAGCAACAGAACTAAAGCCTAAAGACAATTACGGCCTAATGCTGGCAGGAAAAATGAGCCAAACGGTCCTCTTGCAGCTTCCTGCCCTTTCCCTAAGAACCCGAATGCAAAACCAGGGAGTCATTTGCTCACTGCACTTAACACGTCGCAACATCCATAAAAAGAAATCCTTTGACAAAGTTCTGCTTTGGATTGATTTAATGGAACATCAAAAATGAAATGAAAAGAGACAAGTGTAAAATCCGGGAATAAACAGGAGAACAAGTATAACAATGAACATGGATGGACACAAACAACGAAGCGTGGTGGTGGCCTTTTGAGCTCCTTCGGGAACTTCTACAGCAGCGGCAGGCAGAGCTGTGTGTGCGACCAGCGCTCCAGTTACCTGGAAAGGCAGAAAGACAAAGGGCTTATCTGGGAAGCCTGTGGAAGCCGCCTTCCCTGGAAGAAGTACAGAGACTTGGGACCAACCTAAACTGGCTTTGGTTAAAGTTCCAGCCTTCTGGCCTGAGGCTGGGACTGGGAGGAGCCATGGAACCCCCTTTGGCAGGGCTGATGGAGCTGTGCTGCCGTCGCCAGTCATGCAGTGGGGACAAAATCACGTGAAAGAACTGTTAGGGAAAGGGCTTTTCCCAGGCAACAAAAGGCGACACAAGGAGCCAAGGCTCTGCAAGGTGATTTGGGAAGACATACAGTATGTCATTATTCTGCAAATTCATACTCAGTCACTAAGAACCAAGCAATACGTGCTCCCTGGCCCTGACAGTTTGGTCAGAGTTAATGTACAGGACTGTTTATTTCCTGCTCCGTATTTTTGTCGTAGAAACCCAGGGTCTGAAGACAGGGATGAGCATCCCTTTGTCGCTGTTCTACCGCTGGAGCAGCAAACTGAGAGTATCTAGTTGAACCCATCAACAAGAGCCCGCAGGATGACGAGTTGCGAAGCACCAGGTGCTTCACAGGAATTGTCCCGGGACATTGAAGGCATCTCGCGCTGCGAGAGATCGGGAACAACCGTGTTCCTACCCCAGGTGCACTGAGCGCCCAGCAGCCAGGACGGCCTCCCTCCTGCTTTGGGGCAGAGGGAACAGCCCCTGGCATAGCCCCTGCCGCGCTGCTCCCCGGTCCCAGTACCTTGCAGAAGCCTCAGAGCTTGAGCTGGCAGATGAAGCTGGTAAAGTTCTCATCGATCAAGACTTATGCAGCTTCTGCTGCCCCATTGTCGCGGCAGGCGATTCCGATGAGGAGCAGGACGCCGTAGAGCAGGACATGGAGCAGGTTGCGGAGCACGGCAGGGGCCAGGACACGAAGCAGGACACGGAGCAGGACACGGAGCAGGGCAGGGATCAGGACACGGAGTAGGACGTAGCGCAGGACACGGAGCAGGACAGGGATCAGTACACGAAGTACGACACGAAACAGGGTGGGAAGCAGGGCACGGAGCAGGAAACGGAGCAGGGAGGGAAGCAGGGTATGGAGGAGGATATGGATCAGGATACGGCGCAGGAAATGGAGCAGGGCAGGAAGCAGGACATGGAGCAGGGTGGGAAGCAGGACATGCTGCAGGTTAGGGATCAGGACGAGGACCAGGGCAGGAGTCAGGACGAGGATCAGGGCAGGAAGCACGACATGGAGAAGGAAACAGATCAGGACACGGAGCAGAGCGGGAAGCAGGGCGCGAAGCAGGGTACGGAGCAGGAAACGGCGCAGGAAACGGAGCAGGAAATGGAGCAGGAAACGGCGCAGGAAAAGGAGAAGGAAACGGAGCAGGAAACGGAGCAGGGCTGGAAGAAGGACATGGAACAGGATACGGAGCAGGGCTGGAAGCAGGGCAGGGAGCAGGGCAGGGAGCAGGACGTAGATCAGGGCACGGAGAAGGATGAGGAGCAGCATGAGGAGCATCCCTGGGAGCTGTCGCGGAGTGGGACACTGAGCGGGACAGCGAGCGGGATACCGCGTGGGACACCGAGCAGGACACTGCTTGGGACACCGAGTGGGTGACCGAGCAGGACACTGTTCGGGCACCGAGTGGGCCACTGGGCAGGACACCGACCGGGACCCCGAGTGGGACGTGGAGCCGTTGCCACGGTAACGGCCACTGAACAATGGCTTGCCCCGCCCACCCCATCACCCAGCACCTGCCCAGCTCACGAGGCGCTGTCCGGGGGTACGTGGCCCTGTCCCCTCCGTGCCGCTGCTGCTCTTCAGCTCCTCATCCCCTTCAGCTTCCCGTCCCCTCAGCCCCTGTCCCCTCAGCTCCCCATCCACATCATCTCCCCGCACCCTCGGCCCCCCATCCCCTCAGCGCCGCAATTCCGCTCCAGCAAGCCGTCCCCTCAGCTCCCGTCCCCTCAGCGCTGCCTTTCCCCTCTTCTGCCCGGCCCCGCAGCACTGCTAAACCCCAGCACCTCTGTCCCCTCAGCTCTGCCATTGCCCTGCGCCTTTCCAGAACTCTCAGCCCCGCCAATCCCTTCAGCTGCCCGGCCCCACAGTGCTGCTGGCCCCTTAGCATCCCCTGTCCCCTCAGCCCCAGCCCTGCGAGGCCGTCAGTTCCTCCAGTACCCTCAGCCCTGACAGTCCCCTCAGGCCTGTCGCTCCTCTCAGCCTGTCCAGTCCCCTCAGCCACCCCCAGTCCCCCCGTCAGCCTGAAGCCTGCTGCTCGGCACAGCCCCCCCACCAGCCCAGAGGCGTCCCCAGGGGAGGCTACAGGCCCCTGAACCAGCGTGGGGGCCCCGGCAGTGGCCTGGCCCATGGAAGCAGCTTAGGGAGGCGGCAGAGAAGCACAGCCTGTCCCCCTCGGCCCAAGGCCCCCAGTGAACAATCGCTCCACGTGCGCGATGCCCCCCCCTCCCCATCACCCAGCACCTGCCCGGCTGTCGAGGAGCTGTCCAAAACGGCGCGCGGCCCGGTCCCGTCAGCGCTGCCATTGCTTCTCAGCGCCCCGTCCCCTTCAGCTCCCTGTCCCCTCAGCGCCGCCATCCCCCTACAGCCCCCCATCCCCTTCAGCGCCCCGTCCCATCAGAAGGCATTCCCCTCTGCTCCCCAGCCCCACAGCGTCGCCATTCCCTTCTGCTCCCCAGCCCCGCAGCAGGTCTAAACCCCAGCACCTCCGTCCCCTCCGCTCTGCCGTTGCCCTGAGCCTTTCCAGTCCTCTCAGCCCGGCCAGGCCCCTCAGCCCCGCCATTCCCTTCAGCTCACCGGCCCCACAGTGCTGCAGGCCCCTTAGCATCCCCTGTCCCCTCAGCCCTGGCCCTGCCATGTCCTCAGTTCCCACCACCCACCTCAGCCCCACCATCTCCTCAGCATTTCCAGCCATCTCAGACACCCCCAGTCTTCCTCAGCTCTCCCAGACCCTGTCGCTCCCCTCAGCTGTCCACAGTGCCCCCCTCAGCCTGAAGCCTGCTGCTCGGCACAGCCCCCCCACCAGCCCAGGGGCGTCCCCAGGGGAGGCTGCAGGCCCCTGAACCAGCGTGGGGTCCCCAGCAGTGGCCTGGCCCATGGAAGCAGCTTAGGGAGGCGGCAGAGGAGCAGAGCCTGTCCCCCTCGGCCCAAGGCGCCTGCTAAAATAAAATGCAGACAGATCTAACACTGAACATAGGTTCTTCATTCCCCTCACCTATGAAATGCATGCTTCAATATGAACTGTAACTTCCCAAACAGACCAGTTCTGCTCCTGAGCTCTGCGGGGAAGGAAAGCAGGCGTTTTCATGGACACACACAGGAAGAAGCTTTCAGCAGTCTGCATGCCGGAGTACACAGAAGAAAGGGCAGCGTGGTGGTGGCCTGTTGAGACCCTTCTGCAACTTGTACAGTAGCACGACTAATGGAGGTCATGAAAATTAATCAAATCGGGTACCTAATGGCAGGGAAACTGGGGAACTAACTGCCATGGGATGTTGTAGATACCAAAATGTTACTTGGCCGGGGCGGGGAGGGGGCAGGGGTCGTAGTGTGGGCAGATGAGCTAGATTCACAAAGAATAGAGGTCTTAAGGGTGGCACTGGTGGAAGCTCAGGGTTTGGACCCGGAGGTACAAACACATGTCTGTTCCTCAGCGCTTTGCAGGGTGCTGCTGTTACCTCTGACATGGAGCTCTGGCTACAGGGACCTTTTTTCCCCATCACCAGGCCTACCATTTGAGAACCAAAAGAGCAAGGAGCTGGGAAAAGAAGGGCGTGGGTACCTCTTCATTTGCATCCTACCCCTGACTCACCAGCAGTGACAGAAGGAAAAAACCTCTATTCCTCTGTTTTTGTGGTCCTCAGAGCAAGAAAGCAGGGAGAAGATGGAGCACCTGCTCGTTTCCTGAGAGCCATCATCAGATTTCATAGCGAGAAAGTACAAACCAAACCCCTTCTTTACCTGAGATAATCCTTCCTGCTTTTGTTTATGGCACAGCCCCAAACCTCCGAGGCAGGACGAAGAACAGTAAAGCTTGGAAAGGGGACAAAATTGCATAAGTTGGTGGGAAACTGTTCCTGTTTGCAAAGTGAAAGCAAAATCACGCTGCTCTTGCACATGTCTGAAGTGAGGGAAAGGATGTTAGAGCGACTAGCTGAAGTATTTTGGTGGGGTTGCTAACAGAGCTCCCCACTTTAAACTAAAGCAGACAGGTAGAGCAGGAAACAGGACAAAGGGAAATGATGATAAGGAGAGAAAGGACTGTAATATGCTTACCTCTTTTAGCATTGATGCTTTGAACTGGACAGCCAGACAACAAGGGCTTCTCTTCTGTCAGACAGCTATGTACTACCATAAAGATACCATGCAGCAGATGATGCACTTTCACTTCTCCCCCATCCTTTAATAAAGCCATTTGCAAAGCAGGACTATTCCTAACTGCCTGGGGTGGTTTGGTCCTGGCTGGAGGCCACATGCCCACCAAGCCCCTCGCTCGCTCCCAGAGGAGTAACAGGCAGAGCCACCGTGGGTTGGGATAAGGACAGTTTATGGCCAAATAGCAAAGTGAATACAGAACAGCAATGGCTAGTTACACAAACACCCAGTGCTAAGACAGAGTACCTTACTGACCCAACGATTACAGAGGGCTGCCTGACAATAAGAACCAACCAACCCGACGTCCCAGCCACACTCCAACTGTCCCAGAAGCAAAAAACCACCCCCACCCTTCCCCAACCAGCTACTTTTATGGGCAATGGTGTCAGGTGGTGTGGAAAACAGCTCCAAATAACTCAGCTCACCTGTGTTGGCTCACTGGGGAGGTCAAGCCTGGCCAGGCCAGAACCAGGACATTATCCACCCCTTTTCCCACACCATCCACATCATGCCCAGAGCTCCCATTTCAGAGCATTGGGGAGTTTCATACCATCGTTTATCTATTATGGAGAATCATCTGCCAGGGACTGATTTTATACACCAAGAATTTAGTGGCTATCCTCACCTAGAATTAAATCCCCTTGGGGTACACACTGGATTTCCCCATCATTTGCATCCCCCACCAAGCGTACCCAGGTCCTGGAGCATCCGCAGACTGCTGCAAAATGTATTCAGTGATCTGAGGCACAAAGCTTGGCCTTCTACACTCACTGCATCAGTCTGGTGGGTCTTTTCCCTGTTCCTTCAACAGTCACCTCCCCGCACTGTGACTCTCCAGCAAACACATCTGTGGGCTTCATCTCAATAGTGTGACATCCAGATTCCTGACTCCCAGAACCTCAGGCTTTATTTACAGGTGAGATACATATCCCTTCTCCACATAAGAGCAGTTCCCATAAGCACACCTACAGGAGTGTGTTGGGGAGTACACTGAGAGCTTGTAGAAGTGCAGTGGTTTCACTGAAGGCACAATGAAGTATGTCCACTGCACATAGGAACTCTCCTCATCTCCCCTTTCTGCAATAGTTTCCCAGTAGCTGTCTCAGGAATCTCTAAGAAAACAAAAGGAAACCATCATCCTGTGAAACGTGTCTTTTCCAGCATCCAGGTTTTACCAAGGGATCCATCACTCCTTTGACGCACAAGTTCAAAGGCTCAATTCCTGAGCTGAATTTCTCTTCTGTGGCTGAGATGATTTCATGTTTAACAGTAACATTCCCCTAAAAAAAAAAAAAAAAAAAAAGAAAAGATTTAACTGAGAATTAAGGCTGCCAAAGTAAAGTGCAACCTCTAGAAAATATCATCCAGGCAAACCATGAAGTCAGAAAACACAAAGTCGGGGTTACACGTCCGCACAGTCTGAGCTTTGCCCTGAGTGCTCCAACTAGCTAGGAGAACTATTCCAGGAGAGATCCAGGCGCGCTCCTTGTTCCCAACACGTGTATCAGCAATGACAGCTCTAGCTCAAAGAACTTGACAGAGCTGCGTGATGCAAAGCTACACATGCAAGCCACACAGCTCTGGCTGGAAAGCTCACCCCTCCCAATTGTTAAGCCATTAAATGCTCATGTGTTGCTTGCTTTTTGCAGCCCTCTGCTGCTGCTCTGTGTATTTTGCAGGCAACAGTCTACCCAACGGGTCCAAAAGCCAAATATCGAGTGATGTTTCTGTTGCAGGGAGGAAGGAAAGGCCTAAAGTGAAGCACTCGGGCTCTGCCTTTAGCCAGAAAGGTACTATTGCTATCACCTGTTCTAGAATATTCCTCTTTTCTGCAGATACCCTATTGATCGATATCCTTAGAGGTGAGGGATTGTTTAGAGCCTGCAACGTTCCTTTCGATTCAGGGGGGAAAAAGCTTTTGCAACGTGCTGTGTGTGAGTTTGCAGGAGACAAAAGGCCTCACGCCTGATAGTGAGATATGTGTCACTTCAAACATCACACTCTCCACCCTGAGTCTCTCGTTGCTCACTGTTCAAGCTCTGTGCATGACCACTAACAGAACCACGCACCCAGTCTCTGCCAAAGATCAACAGAAATATCCAGAAGGGAAGGCGGGTGTGAGTGCAGGAACTGAATACTCCAGGGAGAGCTATTCCCTCCCAACACGCCTCCTGCGCCTGAGAAAAATAGATGTCATTGGGAAGTGAGGAGCAGAGTCAGGCAGGGGGGTGAAGAAATGCATTGTGTGATAAACGAAATCCAACTGCATGTTGGGGCAGCAATTCTTAAGGAATGATTCCTGGCTGAGCCAAGTCTGGAAACCCTGACCAGCTCTTCTCCAGAGGAGCTGGGGATGCTGCAGTGCCCTGTAAGGCACACGACAGCGCGGGCTGCACAGGGACGTGTGTGGACTGCAAACTGGGGAATTTCGCACCCCCCTCTCTGGTGAACCCACCCTTGCAATGCCGTGGCCAATTTTAAGCCATGCAGTCGTGAGTGTGGAAACCAAAGAGCCACGGCTGTTTATGGCCTCTGAAAAGAGCTGCTGCTATCTTTTAAGATTCCCGTTTTCACCAACATATAGGGGGAATTTAAGCTGCCTATACCAAGAACCTTACCTACCTCAACAGAGAGTGTGGCATTCAGAATAACAAGCCCACTCCTAAGCTCCCACTCCCCTTACCAGCTAGAGGTGAACCCGACAGCCACACGTGTATGTGAAAGGCACGACTGGACCTGCGATGCCGACGACACTGCTGGCTAACATCTCCCATGAGCTCCGGGACTGGTCTGTCATGGTTAGGATGCCCTCGGACATGGCAGCTTTGCCATGGTTTGGGTCCTCGTACTAGCACAGGGAGCTGAAAGCAACAGAACTAAAGCCTAAAGACAATTACGGCCTAATGCTGGCAGGAAAAAAGAGCCAAACGGTCCTCTTGCAACTTCCTGCCCTTTCCCTAGGAACCCGAATGCAAAACCAGGGAATCATATGCTCACTGCACTTAACACGTCGCAACATCCATAAAAAGAAATCCTTTGACAAAGTTCTGATTTGGATTGATTTAATGGAACATCAAAAATGAAATGAAAAGAGACAAGTGTAAAATCTGGGAATAAACAGGAGAACAAGTATAACAATAAACATGGATGGAAACAAACAACGAAGCGTGGTGGTGGCCTTTTGAGCTCCTTCGGGAACTCCTACAGCAGCGGCAGGCAGAGCTGTGTGTGCGACCAGCGCTCCGGTTACCTGGAAAGGCAGAAAGACAAAGGGCTTATCTGGGAAGCCTGCGGAAGCCGCCTTCCCTGGAAGAAGCACAGAGACTTGGGACCAACCTAAACTGGCTTTGGTTTAAGTTCCAGCGTTCTGGCCTGAGGCTGGGACAGGGAGGAGCCATGGAACCCCCTTTGGCAGGGCTGATGGAGCTCTCCTGCAGTGGCCAGTCCTGCAGTGGGGACAAAACAAAGTGAGAGAACTATTAGGGAAAGGGCTTTTCTCAGGCAACAAAAGGCGACACAAGGAGCCAAGGCTCTGCAAGGTGATTTGGGAAGACATACAGTCTTCCCAAAGGAATTGTCCCGGGACATTGAAGGCATCTCGCGCTGCGAGAGATCAGGAACAACCGTGTTCCTACCCCAGGTGCACTGAGTGCCCAGCAGCCAGGACAGCCTCCCTCCTGCTTTGGGGCAGAGGGAACAGCCCCTGGCACAGCCCCTGCCGCGCTGCTCCCCAGCCCTGGTACCTTGCAGAAGCTCGAGAAGTTCTCGGTCACAAAGGCTTTTGCGGCTTCTGCTGCCCTGTTGTTCCGGCGGGCGATTTTCAAGAGGAGCAGGACAGCGCGGACAAATAAATTGAGGAGGTGGCGGAGTAGGGAAGGGATCAGAACACGGAGAAGGATTTGAAGCAGGCCAGGGACCAGGACGCGGAGTAGGACATGGAGCAGGGCAGGGAATAGGATGCAGAGTAGGACATGGAGCAGGGCAGGGATCAGGACGCGGATCACGAGATGGAGCAGGGTGGGAAGCAGGACACGGAACAGGACACGGATCAGGGTAGGGAGCAGGATGAGGAGCAGGACTGGAAGCAGGAGACGGAACAGGATACAGAGCAGGATACGGAACAGGGCAGGAAGCAGAACATGGTGTAGGACATGGTGCAGGAGATGGAGAAGGGCACGGCAGAGGATATGAAGGAGGGCGGGAAGCAGGACTCGGAGCAGGGCAGGGAGCAGGGTGAAGTAGAGGATGAGGAGCAGCAGGAGCAGCATGTCTGGGAGAGGTCTGGAGGGCAAGTGTGGTCAGGTCAGTGTCCGCAGCACCGAGTGTGCCACTGGGCCTGACACTGACCGGGACACCGAGTGGGACGCGGAGCCGTCGCCAAGGCAACGGCCAGTGAACGGTCGCTCCACGTGCGCGATGACCCCCCCTCCCCATCGCCCAGCACCTGCCCTGCTCACGAGGTGCTGTCCGGGGGTACGTGGCCCTGTCCCCTCCGTGCCGCTGCTGCTCTTCAGCTCCTCATCCCCTTCAGCTTCCCGTCCCCTCAGCCCCTGTCCCCTCAGCTCCCCATCCACATCATCTCCCCGTACCCTCAGCCCCCCATCCCCTCAGCGCCGCAATTCCGCTCCAGCAAGCCGTCCCCTCAGCTCCCGTCCCCTCAGCGCTGCCTTTCCCCTCTTCTGCCTGGCCCCGCAGCACTGCTAAACCCCAGCACCTCTGTCCCCTCAGCTCTGCCATTGCCCTGCGCCTTTCCAGAACTCTCAGCCCCGCCAATCCCTTCAGCTGCCCGGCCCCACAGTGCTGCTGGCCCCTTAGCATCGCCTGTCTCCTCAGCCCCAGCCCTGCCAGGCCGTCAGTTCCTCCAGTACCCTCAGCCCTGACAGTCCCCTCAGGCCTGTCGCTCCTCTCAAGCCTGTCCAGTCCCCTCAGCCACCCCCAGTCCTCCCCTCAGCCTCAAGCCTGCTGCTCGGCACAGCCCCCCCACCAGCCCAGAGGCGTCCCCAGGGGAGGCTGCAGGCCCCTGAACCAGCGTGGGGTCCCCAGCAGTGGCCTGGCCCATGGAAGCAGCTTAGGGAGGCGGCAGAGGAGCAGAGCCTGTCCCCCTCGGCCCAAGGCCCCTGCTAAAATAAAATGGAGACAGATCTAACACTGAACATAGGTTCTTCATTCCCCTCACCTATGAAATGCATGCTTCAATATGAACTGTAACTTCCCAAACAGACCAGTTCTGCTCCTGAGCTCTGCGGGGAAGGAAAGCAGGCGTTTTCATGGACACACACAGGAAGAAGCTTTCAGCAGTCTGCATGCCGGAGTACACAGAAGAAAGGGCAGCGTGGTGGTGGCCTGTTGAGACCCTTCTGCAACTTGTACAGTAGCACGACTAATGGAGAACAGGAAAATTAATCACATCGGGTACCTAATGGCAGGGAAACTGGGGAACCAACTGCCATGGGATGTTGTAGATACCAAAATGTTACTTGGCCGGGGCGGGGAGGGGGCAGGGGTCGTAGTGTGGGCAGATGAGCTAGATTCACAAAGAATAGAGGTCTTAAGGGTGGCACTGGTGGAAGCTCAGGGTTTGGACCCGGAGGTACAAACACATGTCTGTTCCTCAGCGCTTTGCAGGGTGCTGCTGTTACCTCTGACATGGAGCTCTGGCTACAGGGACCTTTTTTCCCCATCACCAGGCCTACCATTTGAGAACCAAAAGAGCAAGGAGCTGGGAAAAGAAGGGCGTGGGTACCTCTTCATTTGCATCCTACCCCTGACTCACCAGCAGTGACAGAAGGAAAAAACCTCTATTCCTCTGTTTTTGTGGTCCTCAGAGCAAGAAAGCAGGGAGAAGATGGAGCACCTGCTCGTTTCCTGAGAGCCATCATCAGATTTCATAGCGAGAAAGTACAAACCAAACCCCTTCTTTACCTGAGATAATCCTTCCTGCTTTTGTTTATGGCACAGCCCCAAACCTCCGAGGCAGGAGGAAGCACAGTAAAGCTTGGAAAGGGGACAAAATTGCATAAATTGGTGGGAAACTGTTCCTGTTTGCAAAGTGAAAGCAAAATCACGCTGCTCTTGCACATGTCTGAAGTGAGGGAAAGGATGTTAGAGCGACTAGCTGAAGTATTTTGGTGGGGTTGCTAACAGAGCTCCCCACTTTAAACTAAAGCAGACAGGTAGAGCAGGAAACAGGACAAAGGGAAATGATGATAGGGAGAAAAAGGAATGTAATATGCTTACCTCTTTTAGCAGTGATGCTTTGAACTGGCCAGACAACAAGGGCTTCTCTTCTGTCAGACAGCTATGTACTACCATAAAGATACCATGCAGCAGATGATGCACTTTCACTTCTCCCCCATCCTTTAATAAAGCCATTTGCAAAGCAGGACTATTCCTAACTGCCTGGGGTGGTTTGGTCCTGGCTGGAGGCCACATGCCCACCAAGCCCCTCGCTCGCTCCCAGAGGAGTAACAGGCAGAGCCACCGTGGGTTGGGATAAGGCCAGTCTACGGCCAAATAGCAAAGTGAATACAGAACAACAATGGCTAGTTACACAAACACCCAGTGTTAACACAGAGTACCTTACTGACCCAATGATTACAGAGGGCTGCCTGACAGTAAGAACCAACCAACCCGACGTCCCAGCCACACTCCAACTGTCCCAGAAGCAAAAAACCACCCCCACCCTTCCCCAACCAGCTACTTTTATGGGCAATGGTGTCAGGTGGTGTGGAAAACAGCTCCAAATAACTCAGCTCACCTGTGTTGGCTCACTGGGGAGGTCAAGCCTGGCCAGGCCAGAACCAGGACATTATCCACCCCTTTTCCCACACCATCCACATCATGCCCAGAGCTCCCATTTCAGAGCATTGGGGAGTTTCATACCATCGTTTATCTATTATGGAGAATCATCTGCCAGGGACTGATTTTATACACCAAGAATTTAGTGGCTATCCTCACCTAGAATTAAATCCCCTTGGGGTACACACTGGATTTCCCCATCCTTTTGCATCCCCCACCAAGCGTACCCAGGTCCTGGAGCATCCGCAGACTGCTGCAAAATGTATTCAGTGATCTGAGGCACAAAGCTTGGCCTTCTACACTCACTGCATCAGTCTGGTGGGTCTTTTCCCTGTTCCTTCAACAGTCACCTCCCCGCACTGTGACTCTCCAGCAAACACATCTGTGGGCTTCATCTCAACAGTGTGACATCCAGACTCCTGACTCCCAGAACCTCAGGCTTTATTTACAGGTGAGATACATATCCCTTCCCCACATAAGAGCAGTTCCCATAAGCACACCTACAGGAGTGTGTTGGGGAGTAATCTGAGAGCTTGTAGAAGTGCAGTGGTTTCACTGAAGGCACAATGAAGTACGTCCACTGCACACAGGAACTCTCCTCATCTCCCCTTTCTGCAATAGTTTCCCAGTAGCTGTCTCAGGAATCTCTAAGAAAACAAAAGGAAACCATCATCCTGTGAAACGTGTCTTTTCCAGCATCCAGGTTTTACCAAGGGATCCATCTCTCCTTTGACGCACAAGTTCAAAGGCTCAATTCCTGAGCTGAATTTCTCTTCTGTGGCTGAGATGATTTCATGTTTAACAGTAACATTCCCCTAAAAAAAAAAAAAAAAAAGAAAAGATTTAACTGAGAATTAAGGCTGCCAAAGTAAAGTGCAACCTCTAGAAAATATCATCTAGGCAAACCATGAAATCAGAAAACACAAAGTCGGGGTTACACGTCCGCACAGTCTGAGCTTTGCCCTGAGTGCTCCAACTAGCTAGGAGAACTATTCCAGGAGAGATCCAGGCGCGCTCCTTGTTCCCAACACGTGTATCAGCAATGACAGCTCTAGCTCAAAGAACTTGACAGAGCTGCGTGATGCAAAGCTACACATGCAAGCCACACAGCTCTGGCTGGAAAGCTCACCCCTCCCAATTGTTAAGCCATTAAATGCTCATGTGTTGCTTGCTTTTTGCAGCCCTCTGCTGCTGCTCTGTGTATTTTGCAGGCAACAGTCTACCCAACGGGTCCAAAAGCCAAATATCGAGTGATGTTTCTGTTGCAGGGAGGAAGGAAAGGCCTAAAGTGAAGCACTCGGGCTCTGCCTTTAGCCAGAAAGGTACTATTGCTATCACCTGTTCTAGAATATTCCTCTTTTCTGCAGATACCCTATTGATCGATATCCTTAGAGGTGAGGGATTGTTTAGAGCCTGCAACGTTCCTTTCGATTCAGGGGGGAAAAAGCTTTTGCAACGTGCTGTGTGTGAGTTTGCAGGAGACAAAAGGCCTCACGCCTGATAGTGAGATATGTGTCACTTCAAACATCACACTCTCCACCCTGAGTCTCTCGTTGCTCACTGTTCAAGCTCTGTGCATGTCCACTAACAGAACCACGCACCCAGTCTCTGCCAAAGATCAACAGAAATATCCAGAAGGGAAGGCGGGTGTGAGTGCAGGAACTGAATACTCCAGGGAGAGCTATTCCCTCCCAACACGCCTCCTGCGCCTGAGAAAAATAGATGTCATTGGGAAGTGAGGAGCAGAGTCAGGCAGGGGGTGAAGAAATGCATTGTGTGATAAACAAAATCCAACTGCATGTTGGGGCAGCGATTCTTAAGGAATGATTCCTGGCTGAGCCAAGTCTGGAAACCCTGACCAGCTCTTCTCCAGAGGAGCTGGGGATGCTGCAGTGCCCTGTAAGGCACACGACAGCGCGGGCTGCACAGGGACGTGTGTGGACAGCAAACTGGTGAATTTCACACCTCCCTCACTGGTGAACCCACCCTTGCAATGCGGTGGCCAATTTTAAGCCATGCAGTCGTGAGTGTGGAAACCAAAGAGCCACGGCTGTTTATGGCCTCTGAAAAGAGCTGCTGCTATCTTTTAAGATTCCCGTTTTCACCAACATATAGGGGGAATTTAAGCTGCCTATACCAAGAACCTTACCTACCTTAACAGAGAGTGTGGCATTCAGAATAACAAGCCCACTCCTAAGCTCCCACTCCCCTTACCAGCTAGAGGTGAACCCGACAGCCACACGTGTATGTGAAAGGCACGACTGGACCTGCGATGCCGACGACACTGCTGGCTAACATCTCCCATGAGCTCCGGGACTGGTCTGTCATGGTTAGGATGCCCTCTGACATGGCAGCTTTGCCATGGTTTGGGTCCTCGTACTAGCACAGGGAGCTGAAAGCAACAGAACTAAAGCCTAAAGACAATTACGGCCTAATGCTGGCAGGAAAAATGAGCCAAACGGTCCTCTTGCAGCTTCCTGCCCTTTCCCTAAGAACCCGAATGCAAAACCAGGGAGTCATTTGCTCACTGCACTTAACACGTCGCAACATCCATAAAAAGAAATCCTTTGACAAAGTTCTGCTTTGGATTGATTTAATGGAACATCAAAAATGAAATGAAAAGAGACAAGTGTAAAATCCGGGAATAAACAGGAGAACAAGTATAACAATGAACATGGATGGACACAAACAACGAAGCGTGGTGGTGGCCTTTTGAGCTCCTTCGGGAACTTCTACAGCAGCGGCAGGCAGAGCTGTGTGTGCGACCAGCGCTCCAGTTACCTGGAAAGGCAGAAAGACAAAGGGCTTATCTGGGAAGCCTGTGGAAGCCGCCTTCCCTGGAAGAAGTACAGAGACTTGGGACCAACCTAAACTGGCTTTGGTTAAAGTTCCAGCCTTCTGGCCTGAGGCTGGGACTGGGAGGAGCCATGGAACCCCCTTTGGCAGGGCTGATGGAGCTGTGCTGCCGTCGCCAGTCATGCAGTGGGGACAAAATCACGTGAAAGAACTGTTAGGGAAAGGGCTTTTCCCAGGCAACAAAAGGCGACACAAGGAGCCAAGGCTCTGCAAGGTGATTTGGGAAGACATACAGTATGTCATTATTCTGCAAATTCATACTCAGTCACTAAGAACCAAGCAATACATGCTCCCTGGCCCTGACAGTTTGGTCAGAGTTAATGTACAGGACTGTTTATTTCCTGCTCCGTATTTTTGTCGTAGAAACCCAGGGTCTGAAGACAGGGATGAGCATCCCTTTTTCGCTGTTCTACCGCTGGAGAGGCAAACTGAGAGTATCTAGTTGAACCCATCAACAAGAGCCTGCAGGATGCCGAGTTGCGAAGCACCAGGTGCTTTACAGGAATTGTCCCGGGACATTGAAGGCATCTCGCGCTGCGAGAGATCGGGAACAACCGTGTTCCTACCCCAGGTGCACTGAGCGCCCAGCAGCCAGGACGGCCTCCCTCCTGCTTTGGGGCAGAGGGAACAGCCCCTGGCATAGCCCCTGCCGCGCTGCTCCCCGGTCCCAGTACCTTGCAGAAGCCTCAGAGCTTGAGCTGGCAGATGAAGCTGGTAAAGTTCTCATCGATCAAGACTTATGCAGCTTCTGCTGCCCCATTGTCGCGGCAGGCGATTCCGATGAGGAGCAGGACGCCGTAGAGCAGGACATGGAGCAGGTTGCGGAGCACGGCAGGGGCCAGGACACGAAGCAGGACACGGAGCAGGACACGGAGCAGGGCAGGGATCAGGACAGGGATCAGGACACGGAGTAGGACGTAGCGCAGGACACGGAGCAGGACAGGGATCAGGACACGAAGTACGACACGAAACAGGGTGGGAAGCAGGGCACGGAGCAGAAAACGGAGCAGGGAGGGAAGCAGGGTATGGAGGAGGATACGGCGCAGGAAATGGAGCAGGGCAGGAAGCAGGACATGGAGCAGGACATGAGGCAGGGTGGGAAGCAGGACATGCTGCAGGTTAGGGATCAGGACGAGGACCAGGGCAGGAGTCAGGACGAGGATCAGGGCAGGAGTCAGGACATGGAGAAGGAAACAGATCAGGACACGGAGCAGGGCGCGGAGAAGGAAACGGAGAAGGAAACGGAGAAGGAAACGGAGAAGGAAACGGAGAAGGAAACGGAGAAGGAAACGGAGAAGGAAACGGAGAAGGAAACGGAGAAGGAAACGGAGAAGGAAACGGAGAAGGAAACGGAGAAGGAAACGGAGCAGGGCTGGAAGAAGGACATGGAACAGGATACGGAGCAGGGCTGGAAGCAGGGCAGGGAGCAGGGCAGGGAGCAGGACGTAGATCAGGGCACGGAGCAGGATGAGGAGCAGCATGAGGAGCATCCCTGGGAGCAGTCGCAGAGTGGGACACTGAGCGGGACAGCGAGCGGGATACCGCGTGGGACACCGAGCAGGACACTGCTTGGGACACCGAGTGGGTGACCAAGCAGGACACTGTTCGGGCACCGAGTGGGCCACTGGGCAGGACACCGACCGGGACCCCGAGTGGGACGTGGAGCCGTTGCCACGGTAACGGCCACTGAACAATGGCTTGCCCCGCCCACCCCATCACCCAGCACCTGCCCAGCTCACGAGGCGCTGTCCGGGGGTACGTGGCCCTGTCCCCTCCGTGCCGCTGCTGCTCTTCAGCTCCTCATCCCCTTCAGCTTCCCGTCCCCTCAGCCCCTGTCCCCTCAGCTCCCCATCCACATCATCTCCCCGTACCCTCAGCCCCCCATCCCCTCAGCGCCGCAATTCCGCTCCAGCAAGCCGTCCCCTCAGCTCCCGTCCCCTCAGCGCTGCCTTTCCCCTCTTCTGCCCGGCCCCGCAGCACTGCTAAACCCCAGCACCTCTGTCCCCTCAGCTCTGCCATTGCCCTGCGCCTTTCCAGACCTCTCAGCCCCACCAATCCCTTCAGCTGCCCGGCCCCACAGTGCTGCTGGCCCCTTAGCATCGCCTGTCTCCTCAGCCCCAGCCCTGCCAGGCCGTCAGTTCCTCCAGTACCCTCAGCCCTGACAGTCCCCTCAGGCCTGTCGCTCCTCTCAGCCTGTCCAGTCCCCTCAGCCACCCCCAGTCCTCCCCTCAGCCTGAAGCCTGCTGCTCGGCACAGCCCCCCCACCAGCCCAGGAGCGTCCCCAGGGGAGGCTGCAGGCCCCTGAACCAACGTGGGGTGCCCAGCAGTGGCCTGGCCCATGGAAGCAGCTTAGGGAGGCGGCAGAGGAGCAGAGCCTGTCCCCCTCGGCCCAAGGCGCCTGCTAAAATAAAATGCAGACAGATCTAACACTGAACATAGGTTCTTCATTCCCCTCACCTATGAAATGCATGCTTCAATATGAACTGTAACTTCCCAAACAGACCAGTTCTGCTCCTGAGCTCTGCGGGGAAGGAAAGCAGGCGTTTTCATGGACACACACAGGAAGAAGCTTTCAGCAGTCTGCATGCCGGAGTACACAGAAGAAAGGGCAGCGTGGTGGTGGCCTGTTGAGACCCTTCTGCAACTTGTACAGTAGCACGACTAATGGAGAACAGGAAAATTAATCACATCGGGTACCTAATGGCAGGGAAACTGGGGAACCAACTGCCATGGGATGTTGTAGATACCAAAATGTTACTTGGCCGGGGCGGGGAGGGGGCAGGGGTCGTAGTGTGGGCAGATGAGCTAGATTCACAAAGAATAGAGGTCTTAAGGGTGGCACTGCTGGAAGCTCAGGGTTTGTACCCGGATGTACAAACACACGTCTGTTCCTCAGCGCTTTGCAGGGTGCTGCTGTTACCTCTGACGTGGAGCTCTGGCTACAGGGACCTTTTTTCCCCATCACCAGGCCTACCATTTGAGAACCAAAAGAGCAAGGAGCTGGGAAAAGAAGGGCGTGGGTACCTCTTCATTTGCGTCCTACCCCTGACTCACCAGCAGTGACAGAAGGAAAAAACCTCTATTCCTCTGTTTTTGTGGTCCTCAGAGCAAGAAAGCAGGGAGAAGATGGAGCACCTGCTCGTTTCCTGAGAGCCATCATCAGATTTCATAGCGAGAAAGTACAAACCAAACCCCTTCTTTACCTGAGATAATCCTTCCTGCTTTTGTTTATGGCACAGCCCCAAACCTCCGAGGCAGGACGAAGAACAGTAAAGCTTGGAAAGGGGACAAAATTGCATAAATTGGTGGGAAACTGTTCCTGTTTGCAAAGTGAAAGCAAAATCACGCTGCTCTTCCACATGTCTGAAGTGAGGAACAGGATGTTAGAGCGACTAGCTGAAGTATTTTGGTGGGGTTGCTAACAGAGCTCCCCACTTTAAACTAAAGCAGGCAGGTAGAGCAGGAAACAGGACAAAGGGAAATGATGATAGAGAGAGAAAGGACTGTAATATGCTTACCTCTTTTAGCAGTGATGCTTTGAACTGGACAGCCAGACAACAAGGGCTTCTCTTCTGTCAGACAGCTATGTACTACCATAAAGATACCATGCAGCAGGTGATGCACTTTCACTTCTCCCCCATCCTTTAATAAAGCCATTTCCAAAGCAGGACTATTCCTAACTGCCTGGGGTGGTTTGGTCCTGGCTGGAGGTCACATGCCCACCAAGCCCCTCGCTCGCTCCCAGAGGAGTAACAGGCAGAGCCACCGTAGGTTGGGATAAGGACAGTTTATGGCCAAATAGCAAAGTGAATACAGAACAGCAATGGCTAGTTACACAAACACCCAGTGTTAACACAGAGTACCTTACTGACCCAACGATTACAGAGGGCTGCCTGACAATAAGAACCAACCAACCCGACGTCCCAGCCACACTCCAACTGTCCCAGAAGCAAAAAACCACCCCCACCCTTCCCCAACCAGCTACTTTTATGGGCAAGTGATGTCAGGTGGTGTGGAAAACAGCTCCAAATAACTCAGCTCACCTGTGTTGGCTCACTGGGGAGGTCAAGCCTGGCCAGGCCAGAACCAGGACATTATCCACCCCTTTTCCCACACCATCCACATCATGCCCAGAGCTCCCATTTCAGAGCACTGGGGAGTTTCATACCATCGTTTATCTATTATGGAGAATCATCTGCCAGGGACTGATTTTATACACCAAGAATTTAGTGGTTATCCTCACCTAGAATTAAATCCCCTTGGGGTACACACTGGATTTCCCCATCCTTTTGCATCCCCCACCAAGCGCACCCAGGTCCTGGAGCATCCGCAGACTGCTGCAAAATGTATTCAGTGATCTGAGGCACAAAGCTTGGCCTTCTACACTCACTGCATCAGTCTGGTGGGTCTTTTCCCTGTTCCTTCAACAGTCACCTCCCCGCACTGTGGCTCTCCAGCAAACACATCTGTGGGCTTCATCTCAACAGTGTGACATCCAGACTCCTGACTCCCAGAACCTCAGGCTTTATTTACAGGTGAGATACATATCCCTTCCCCACATAAGAGCAGTTCCCATAAGCACACCTACAGGAGTGTGTTGGGGAGTAATCTGAGAGCTTGTAGAAGTGCAGTGCTTTCACTGAAGGCACAATGAAGTACGTCCACTGCACACAGGAACTCTCCTCATCTCCCCTTTCTGCAATAGTTTCCCAGTAGCTGTCTCAGGAATCTCTAAGAAAACAAAAGGAAACCATCATCCTGTGAAACGTGTCTTTTCCAGCATCCAGGTTTTACCAAGGGATCCATCTCTCCTTTGACGCACAGGTTCACAGGCTCAATTCCTGAGCTGAATTTCTCTTCTGTGGCTGAGATGATTTCATGTTTAACAGTAACATTCCCCTAAAAAAAAAAAAAAAAAGAAAAGATTTAACTGAGAATTAAGGCTGCCAAAGTAAAGTGCAACCTCTAGAAAATATCATCTAGGCAAACCATGAAATCAGAAAACACAAAGTCGGGGTTACACGTCCGCACAGTCTGAGCTTTGCCCTGAGTGCTCCAACTAGCTAGGAGAACTATTCCAGGAGAGATCCAGGCGCGCTCCTTGTTCCCAACACGTGTATCAGCAATGACAGCTCTAGCTCAAAGAACTTGACAGAGCTGCGTGATGCAAAGCTACACATGCAAGCCACACAGCTCTGGCTGGAAAGCTCACCCCTCCCAATTGTTAAGCCATTAAATGCTCATGTGTTGCTTGCTTTTTGCAGCCCTCTGCTGCTGCTCTGTGTATTTTGCAGGCAACAGTCTACCCAACGGGTCCAAAAGCCAAATATCGAGTGATGTTTCTGTTGCAGGGAGGAAGGAAAGGCCTAAAGTGAAGCACTCGGGCTCTGCCTTTAGCCAGAAAGGTACTATTGCTATCACCTGTTCTAGAATATTCCTCTTTTCTGCAGATACCCTATTGATCGATATCCTTAAAGGTGAGGGATTCTTTAGAGCCTGCAACGTTCCTTTTGATTCAGGGGGGAAAAAGCTTTTGCAACGTGCTGTGTGTGAGTTTGCAGGAGACAAAAGGCCTCACGCCTGATAGTGAGATATGTGTCACTTCAAACATCACACTCTCCACCCTGAGTCTCTCGTTGCTCACTGTTCAAGCTCTGTGCATGTCCACTAACAGAACCACGCACACAGTCTCTGCCAAAGCTGGACTGAGATATCCAGAAGGGAAGGCGGGTGTGAGTGCAGGAACTGAATACTCCAGGGAGAGCTATTCCCTCCCAACACGCCTCCTGCGCCTGAGAAAAATAGATGTTATTGGGAAGTGAGGAGCAGAGTCAGGCAGGGGGGTGAAGAAATGCACTGTGTGATAAACGAAATCCAACTGCATGTTGGGGCAGCGATTCTTAAGGAATGATTCCTGGCTGAGCCAAGTCTGGAAACCCTGACCAGCTCTTCTCCAGAGGAGCTGGGGATGCTGCAGTGCCCTGTAAGGCACACGACAGCGCGGGCTGCACAGGGACGTGTGTGGACAGCAAACTGGGGAATTTCGCACCCCCCTCTCTGGTGAACCCACCCTTGCAATGCGGTGGCCAAATTTAAGCCATGCAATCGTGAGTGTGGAAACCAAAGAGCCACGGCTGTTTATGCCTTGTGAAAAGAGCTGCTGATTTAAGATTCCCTTTTGCACCAACATATAGGGGGAATTTAAGCTGCCTATACCAAGAACCTTACCTACCTTAACAGAGAGTGTGGCATTCAGAATAACAAGCCCACTCCTAAGCTCCCACTCCACTTACCAGGTAGAAGTGAACCCGACAGCCACACGTGTATGTGAAAGGCACGACTGGACCTGCGATGCCGACGACACTGCTGGCTAACATCTCCCATGAGCTCCGGGACTGGTCTGTCATGGTTAGGATGCCCTCGGACATGGCAGCTTTGCCATGGTTTGGGTCCTCGTACTAGCACAGGGAGCTGAAAGCAACAGAACTAAAGCCTAAAGACAATTACGGCCTAATGCTGGCAGGAAAAAAGAGCCAAACGGTCCTCTTGCAACTTCCTGCCCTTTCCCTAGGAATCCCAATGCAAAACCAGGGAATCATATGCGCACTGCACTTAACACGTCGCAACATCCATAAAAAGAAATCCTTTGACAAAGTTCTGATTTGAATTGATTTAATGGAACATCAAAAATGAAAAGAGACAAGTGTAAAATCTGGGAACAGGAGAACAAGTATAACAATGAACATAGATGGAAACAAACAACGAAGTGTGGTGATGGCCTTTTGAGCTCCTTCAGGGACCTGTACAGAGCGGCAGGACGAGCTGCATTTGCGACCAGCACTCCGGTTACCTGCAAAGGCAGAAAGACAAAGGGCTTATCTGGGAAGCCTGCGGAAGCTGCCTTCCCTGGAAGAAGCACAGAGACTTGGGACCAACCTAAACTGTCTTTGGTTTTCGTTCCAGCGTTCTGGCCTGAGGCTGGGACAGGGAGCACTCAGGGAACCCCCTTTGGCAGGGCTGATGGAGCTCTCCTGCAGTGGCCAGTCCTGCAGTGGGGACAAAACAAAGTGAGAGAACTGTTAGGGAAAGGGATTTTCCCAGGCAACAAAAGGCGACACAAGGAGCCAAGGCTCTGCAAGGTGATTTGGGAAGACATACAGTCTTCCCAAAGGAATTGTCCTGGGACATTGAAGGCATCTCGCGCTGCGAGAGATCAGGAACAACCGTGTTCCTACCCCAGGTGCACTGAGTGCCCAGCAGCCAGGACGGCCTCCCTCCTGCTTTGGGGCAGAGGGAACAGCCCCTGGCACAGCCCCTGCCGCGCTGCTCCCCAGCCCTGGTACCTTGCAGAAGCTCGAGAAGTTCTCGGTCACAAAGGCTTTTGCGGCACCTGCTGCCCTGTTGCTCCGGCGGGCGATTTTCAAGAGGAGCAGGACAGCGCGGACAAATAAATTGAGGAGGTGGCGGAGTAGGGAAGGGATCAGAACACGGAGAAGGATTTGAAGCAGGCCAGGGATCAGGATGCGGAGTAGGACATGGAGCAGGGCAGGGAATAGGATGCGGAGTAGGACATGGAGCAGGGCAGGGATCAGGATGCGGATCACGAGATGGAGCAGGGTGGGAAGCAGGACACGGAACAGGACACGGATCAGGGTAGGGAGCAGGATGAGGAGCAGGACTGGAAGCAGGAGACGGAACAGGATACAGAGCAGGATACGGAACAGGGCAGGAAGCAGAACATGGTGCAGGACATGGTGCAGGAGATGGAGAAGGGCACGGCAGAGGATATGGAGGAGGGCGGGAAGCAGGACTCGGAGCAGGGCAGGGAGCAGGGTGAAGTAGAGGATGAGGAGCAGCAGGAGCAGCATGTCTGGGAGAGGTCTGGAGGGCAAGTGTGGTCAGGTCAGTGTCCGCAGCACCGAGTGTGCCACTGGGCCTGACACTGAGCGGGACACCGAGTGGGACGCGGAGCCGTCGCCAAGGCAACGGCCAGTGAACGGTCGCTCCACGTGCGCGATGCCCCCCCCTCCCCATCGCCCAGCACCTGCCCGGCTGTCGAGGAGCTGTCCAAAACGGCGCGCGGCCCGGTCCCGTCAGCGCTGCCATTGCTTCTCAGCGCCCCGTCCCCTTCAGCTCCCTGTCCCCTCAGCGCCGCCATCCCCCTGCAGCCCCCCATCCCCTTCAGCGCCCCGTCCCCTCAGCAGCGTCGCCATCCCCCTCTGCTCCCCAGCCCCGCAGCAGGTCTAAACCCCAGCACCTCCGTCCCCTCCGCTCTGCCGTTGCCCTGAGCCTTTCCAGTCCTCTCAGCCCGGCCAGGCCCCTCAGCCCCGCCATTCCCTTCAGCTCACCGGCCCCACAGTGCTGCTGGCCCCTTAGCATCCCCTGTCCCCTCAGCCCTGGCCCTGCCATGTCCTCAGTTCCCACCACCCACCTCAGCCCCACCATCTCCTCAGCCTTTCCAGCCATCTCAGACACCCCCAGTCTTCCTCAGCTCTCCCAGACCCTGTCGCTCCCCTCAGCTGCCCACAGTGCCCCCCTCAGCCTGAAGCCTGCTGCTCGGCACAGCCCCCCCACCAGCCCAGGGGCGTCCCCAGGGGAGGCTGCAGGCCCCTGAACCAACGTGGGGTCCCCAGCAGTGGCCTGGCCCATGGAAGCAGCTTAGGGAGGCGGCAGAGGAGCAGAGCCTGTCCCCCTCGGCCCAAGGCCCCTGCTAAAATAAAATGCAGACAGATCTAACACTGAACATAGGTTCTTCATTCCCCTCACCTATGAAATGCATGCTTCAATATGAACTGTAACTTCCCAAACAGACCAGTTCTGCTCCTGAGCTCTGCGGGGAAGGAAAGCAGGCGTTTTCATGGACACACACAGGAAGAAGCTTTCAGCAGTCTGCATGCCGGAGTACACAGAAGAAAGGGCAGCGTGGTGGTGGCCTGTTGAGACCCTTCTGCAACTTGGACAGTAGCACGACTAATGGAGGTCATGAAAATTAATCAAATCGGGTACCTAATGGCAGGGAAACTGGGGAACCAACTGCCATGGGATGTTGTAGATACCAAAATGTTACTTGGCCGGGGTGGGGAGGGGGCAGGGGTCGTAGTGTGGGCAGATGAGCTAGATTCACAAAGAATAGAGGTCTTAAGGGTGGCACTGGTGGAAGCTCAGGGTTTGGACCCGGATGTACAAACACACGTCTGTTCCTCAGCGCTTTGCAGGGTGCTGCTGTTACCTCTGACGTGGAGCTCTGGCTACAGGGACCTTTTTTCCCCATCACCAGGCCTACCATTTGAGAACCAAAAGAGCAAGGAGCTGGGAAAAGAAGGGCGTGGGTACCTCTTCATTTGCGTCCTACCCCTGACTCACCAGCAGTGACAGAAGGAAAAAACCTCTATTCCTCTGTTTTTGTGGTCCTCAGAGCAAGAAAGCAGGGAGAAGATGGAGCACCTGCTCGTTTCCTGAGAGCCATCATCAGATTTCATAGCGAGAAAGTACAAACCAAACCCCTTCTTTACCTGAGATAATCCTTCCTGCTTTTGTTTATGGCACAGCCCCAAACCTCCGAGGCAGGACGAAGAACAGTAAAGCTTGGAAAGGGGACAAAATTGCATAAATTGGTGGGAAACTGTTCCTGTTTGCAAAGTGAAAGCAAAATCACGCTGCTCTTCCACATGTCTGAAGTGAGGAACAGGATGTTAGAGCGACTAGCTGAAGTATTTTGGTGGGGTTGCTAACAGAGCTCCCCACTTTAAACTAAAGCAGACAGGTAGAGCAGGAAACAGGACAAAGGGAAATGATGATAGGGAGAGAAAGGACTGTAATATGCTTACCTCTTTTAGCAGTGATGCTTTGAACTGGACAGCCAGACAACAAGGGCTTCTCTTCTGTCAGACAGCTATGTACTACCATAAAGATACCATGCAGCAGATGATGCACTTTCACTTCTCCCCCATCCTTTAATAAAGCCATTTCCAAAGCAGGACTATTCCTAACTGCCTGGGGTGGTTTGGTCCTGGCTGGAGGTCACATGCCCACCAAGCCCCTCGCTCGCTCCCAGAGGAGTAACAGGCAGAGCCACCGTGGGTTGGGATAAGGACAGTTTATGGCCAAATAGCAAAGTGAATACAGAACAGCAATGGCTAGTTACACAAACACCCAGTGTTAACACAGAGTACCTTACTGACCCAACGATTACAGAGGGCTGCCTGACAATAAGAACCAACCAACCCGACGTCCCAGCCACACTCCAACTGTCCCAGAAGCAAAAAACCACCCCCACCCTTCCCCAACCAGCTACTTTTATGGGCAATGGTGTCAGGTGGTGTGGAAAACAGCTCCAAATAACTTAGCTCACCTGTGTTGGCT
Organism: Laterallus jamaicensis coturniculus; assembly: GCA_022605575.1. NCBI lineage: Eukaryota > Metazoa > Chordata > Aves > Gruiformes > Rallidae > Laterallus > Laterallus jamaicensis. Next base: position 10,231,155 of record JAKCOX010000025.1, read on the forward strand.
CACTGGGGAGGTCAAGCCTGGCCAGGCCAGAACCAGGACATTATCCACCCCTTTTCCCACACCATCCACATCATGCCCAGAGCTCCCATTTCAGAGCATTGGGGAGTTTCATACCATCGTTTATCTATTATGGAGAATCATCTGCCAGGGACTGATTTTATACACCAAGAATTTAGTGGCTATCCTCACCTAGAATTAAATCCCCTTGGGGTACACACTGGATTTCCCCATCCTTTTGCATCCCCCACCAAGCGCACCCAGGTCCTGGAGCATCCGCAGACCGCTGCAAAATGTATTCAGTGATCTGAGGCACAAAGCTTGGCCTTCTACACTCACTGCATCAGTCTGGCTGGTCTTTTCCCTGTTCCTTCAACAGTCACCTCCCCGCACTGTGACTCTCCAGCAAACACATCTGTGGGCTTCATCTCAACAGTGTGACATCCAGACTCCTGACTCCCAGAACCTCAGGCTTTATTTACAGGTGAGATACATATCCCTTCCCCACATAAGAGCAGTTCCCATAAGCACACCTACAGGAGTGTGTTGGGGAGTAATCTGAGAGCTTGTAGAAGTGCAGTGGTTTCACTGAAGGCACAATGAAGTACGTCCACTGCACACAGGAACTCTCCTCATCTCCCCTTTCTGCAATAGTTTCCCAGTAGCTGTCTCAGGAATCTCTAAGAAAACAAAAGGAAACCATCATCCTGTGAAACGTGTCTTTTCCAGCATCCAGGTTTTACCAAGGGATCCATCTCTCCTTTGACGCACAGGTTCACAGGCTCAATTCCTGAGCTGAATTTCTCTTCTGTGGCTGAGATGATTTCATGTTTAACAGTAACATTCCCCTAAAAAAAAAAAAAAAAAGAAAAGATTTAACTGAGAATTAAGGCTGCCAAAGTAAAGTGCAACCTCTAGAAAATATCATCTAGGCAAACCATGAAATCAGAAAACACAAAGTCGGGGTTACACGTCCGCACAGTCTGAGCTTTGCCCTGAGTGCTCCAACTAGCTAGGAGAACTATTCCAGGAGAGATCCAGGCGCGCTCCTTGTTCCCAACACGTGTATCAGCAATGACAGCTCTAGCTCAAAGAACTTGACAGAGCTGCGTGATGCAAAGCTACACATGCAAGCCACACAGCTCTGGCTGGAAAGCTCACCCCTCCCAATTGTTAAGGCATTAAATGCCCATGTGTTGCTTGCTTTTTGCAGCCCTCTGCTGCTGCTCTGTGTATTTTGCAGGCAACAGTCTACCCAACGGGTCCAAAAGCCAAATATCGAGTGATGTTTCTGTTGCAGGGAGGAAGGAAAGGCCTAAAGTGAAGCACTCGGGCTCTGCCTTTAGCCAGAAAGGTACTATTGCTATCACCTGTTCTAGAATATTCCTCTTTTCTGCAGATACCCTATTGATCGATATCCTTAGAGGTGAGGGATTGTTTAAAGCCTGCAACGTTCCTTTTGATTAATGGGGGGAAAAAGCTTTTGCAACGTGCTGTGTGTGAGTTTGCAGGAGACAAAAGGCCTCACGCCTGATAGTGAGATATGTGTCACTTCAAACATCACACTCTCCACCCTGAGTCTCTCGTTGCTCACTGTTCAAGCTCCGTGCATGTCCACTAACAGAACCACGCACACAGTCTCTGCCAAAGATCAACAGAAATATCCAGAAGGGAAGGCGGGTGTGAGTGCAGGAACTGAATACTCCAGGGAGAGCTATTCCCTCCCAACACGCCTCCTGCGCCTGAGAAAAATAGATGTCATTGGGAAGTGAGGAGCAGTCAGGCAGGGGGGTGAAGAAATGCACTGTGTGATAAACAAAATCCAACTGCATGTTGGGGCAGCGATTCTTAAGGAATGATTCCTGGCTGAGCCAAGTCTGGAAACCCTGACCAGCTCTTCTCCAGAGGAGCTGGGGATGCTGCAGTGCCCTGTAAGGCACACGACAGCGCGGGCTGCACAGGGACGTGTGTGGACAGCAAACTGGGGAATTTCACGCCCCCCTCACTGGTGAACCCACCCTTGCAATGCCGTGGCCAATTTTAAGCCATGCAGTCGTGAGTGTGGAAACCAAAGAGCCACAGCTGTTTATGCCCTGTGAAAAGAGCTGCTGATTTAAGATTCCCTTTTGCACCAACATATAGGGGGAATTTAAGCTGCCTATACCAAGAACCTTACCTACCTTAACAGAGAGTGTGGCATTCAGAATAACAAGCCCACTCCTAAGCTCCCACTCCCCTTACCAGGTAGAAGTGAACCCGACAGCCACACGTGTATGTGAAAGGCACGACTGGACCTGCGATGCCAATGACACTGCTGGCTAACATCTCCCATGAGCTCCGGGACTGGTCTGTCATGGTTAGGATGCCCTCGGACATGGCAGCTTTGCCATGGTTTGGGTCCTCGTACTAGCACAGGGAGCTGAAAGCAACAGAACTAAAGCCTAAAGACAATTACGGCCTAATGCTGGCAGGAAAAAAGAGCCAAACGGTCCTCTTGCAGCTTCCTGCCCTTTCCCTAAGAATCCCAGTTCAAAACCAGGGAGTCATTTGCTCACTGCACTTAACACGTCGCAACATCCATAAAAAGAAATCCTTTGACAAAGTTCTTATTTGGATTGATTTAATGGAACATCAAAAATGAAATGAAAAGAGACAAGTGTAAAATCTGGGAATAAACAGGAGAACAAGTATAACAATAAACATGGATGGACACAAACAACGAAGCGTGGTGGTGGCCTTTTGAGCTCCTTCGGGAACTCCTACAGCAGCGGCAGGCAGAGCTGCGTGTGCGACCAGCGCTCCGGTTACCTGGAAAGGCAGAAAGACAAAGGGCTTATCTGGGAAGCCTGCGGAAGCCGCCTTCCCTGGAAGAAGCACAGAGACTTGGGACCAACCTAAACTGGCTTTGGCTTAAGTTCCAGCGTTCTGGCCTGAGGCTGGGACAGGGAGGAGCCATGGAACCCCCTTTGGCAGGGCTGATGGAGCTCTCCTGCAGTGGCCAGTCCTGCAGTGGGGACAAAACAAAGTGAGAGAACTGTTAGGGAAAGGGCTTTTCTCAGGCAACAAAAGGCGACACAAGGAGCCAAGGCTCTGCAAGGTGATTTGGGAAGACATACAGTCTTCCCAAAGGAATTGTCCTGGGACATTGAAGGCATCTCGCGCTGCGAGAGATCAGGAACAACCGTGTTCCTACCCCAGGTGCACTGAGTGCCCAGCAGCCAGGACAGCCTCCCTCCTGCTTTGGGGCAGAGGGAACAGCCCCTGGCACAGCCCCTGCCGCGCTGCTCCCCGGCCCCGGTACCTTGCAGAAGCTCGAGAAGTTCTCGGTCACAAAGGCTTTTGCGGCTTCTGCTGCCCTGTTGCTCTGGCGGGCGATTTTCAAGAGGAGCAGGACAGCGCGGACAAATAAATTGAGGAGGTGGCGGAGTAGGGAAGGGATCAGAAAACGGAGAAGGATTTGAAGCAGGCCAGGGACCAGGACGCGGAGTAGGACATGGAGCAGGGCAGGGAATAGGATGCGGAGTAGGACATGGAGCAGGGCAGGGATCAGGACGCGGATCACGAGATGGAGCAGGGTGGGAAGCAGGACACTGAACAGGACACGGATCAGGGTAGGGAGCAGGATGAGGAGCAGGACTGGAAGCAGGAGACGGAACAGGATACAGAGCAGGATACGGAACAGGGCAGGAAGCAGAACATGGTGTAGGACATGGTGCAGGAGATGGAGAAGGGCACGGCAGAGGATATGGAGGAGGGCGGGAAGCAGGACTCGGAGCAGGGCAGGGAGCAGGGTGAAGTAGAGGATGAGGAGCAGCAGGAGCAGCATGTCTGGGAGAGGTCTGGAGGGCAAGTGTGGTCAGGTCAGTGTCCGCAGCACCGAGTGTGCCACTGGGCCTGACACTGACCGGGACACCGAGTGGGACGCGGAGCCGTCGCCAAGGCAACGGCCAGTGAACGGTCGCTCCACGTGCGCGATGCCCCCCCCTCCCCATCGCCCAGCACCTGCCCGGCTGTCGAGGAGCTGTCCAAAACGGCGCGCGGCCCGGTCCCGTCAGCGCTGCCATTGCTTCTCAGCGCCCCGTCCCCTTCAGCTCCCTGTCCCCTCAGCGCCGCCATCCCCCTACAGCCCCCCATTCCCTTCAGCGCCCCGTCCCCTCAGCAGCGTCGCCATCCCCCTCTGCTCCCCAGCCCCGCAGCAGGTCTAAACCCCAGCACCTCCGTCCCCTCCGCTCTGCCGTTGCCCTGAGCCTTTCCAGTCCTCTCAGGCCGGCCAGGCCCCTCAGCCTCGCCATTCCCTTCAGCTCATCGGCCCCACAGTGCTGCTGGCCCCTTAGCATTCCCTGTCCCCTCAGCCCTGGCACTGCCATGTCCTCAGTTCCCACCACCCACCTCAGCCCCACCATCTCCTCAGCCTTTCCAGCCATCTCAGACACCCCCAGTCTTCCTCAGCTCTCCCAGACCCTGTCGCTCCCCTCAGCTGCCCACAGTGCCCCCCTCAGCCTGAAGCCTGCTTCTGGGCACAGCCCCCCCACCAGCCCAGGGGCGTCCCCAGGGGAGGCTGCAGGCCCCTGAACCAGCGTGGGGTCCCCAGCAGTGGCCTGGCCCATGGAAGCAGCTTAGGGAGGCGGCAGAGGAGCAGAGCCTGTCCCCCTCGGCCCAAGGCCCCTGCTAAAATAAAATGGAGACAGATCTAACACTGAACATAGGTTCTTCATTCCCCTCACCTATGAAATGCATGCTTCAATATGAACTGTAACTTCCCAAACAGACCAGTTCTGCTCCTGAGCTCTGCGGGGAAGGAAAGCAGGCGTTTTCATGGACACACACAGGAAGAAGCTTTCAGCAGTCTGCATGCCGGAGTACACAGAAGAAAGGGCAGCGTGGTGGTGGCCTGTTGAGACCCTTCTGCAACTTGGACAGTAGCACGACTAATGGAGGACATGAAAATTAATCAAATCGGGTACCTAATGGCAGGGAAACTGGGGAACTAACTGCCATGGGATGTTGTAGATACCAAAATGTTACTTGGCCGGGGCGGGGAGGGGGCAGGGGTCGTAGTGTGGGCAGATGAGCTAGATTCACAAAGAATAGAGGTCTTAAGGGTGGCACTGGTGGAAGCTCAGGGTTTGTACCCGGAGGTACAAACACACGTCTGTTCCTCAGCGCTTTGCAGGGTGCTGCTGTTACCTCTGACGTGGAGCTCTGGCTACAGGGACCTTTTTTCCCCATCACCAGGCCTACCATTTGAGAACCAAAAGAGCAAGGAGCTGGGAAAAGAAGGGCGTGGGTACCTCTTCATTTGCATCCTACCCCTGACTCACCAGCAGTGACAGAAGGAAAAAACCTCTATTCCTCTGTTTTTGTGGTCCTCAGAGCAAGAAAGCAGGGAGAAGATGGAGCACCTGCTCGTTTCCTGAGAGCAATCATCAGATTTCATAGCGAGAAAGTACAAACCAAACCCCTTCTTTACCTGAGATAATCCTTCCTGCTTTTGTTTATGGCACAGCCCCAAACCTCCGAGGCAGGACGAAGAACAGTAAAGCTTGGAAAGGGGACAAAATTGCATAAATTGGTGGGAAACTGTTCCTGTTTGCAAAGTGAAAGCAAAATCACGCTGCTCTTCCACATGTCTGAAGTGAGGAACAGGATGTTAGAGCGACTAGCTGAAGTATTTTGGTGGGGTTGCTAACAGAGCTCCCCACTTTAAACTAAAGGAGACAGGTAGAGCAGGAAACAGGACAAAGGGAAATGATGATAAGGAGAGAAAGGACTGTAATATGCTTACCTCTTTTAGCAGTGATGCTTTGAACTGGACAGCCAGACAACAAGGGCTTCTCTTCTGTCAGACAGCTATGTACTACCATAAAGATACCATGCAGCAGATGATGCACTTTCACTTCTCCCCCATCCTTTAATAAAGCCATTTCCAAAGCAGGACTATTCCTAACTGCCTGGGGTGGTTTGGTCCTGGCTGGAGGTCACATGCCCACCAAGCCCCTCGCTCGCTCCCAGAGGAGTAACAGGCAGAGCCACCGTGGGTTGGGATAAGGACAGTTTATGGCCAAATAGCAAAGTGAATACAGAACAACAATGGCTAGTTACACAAACACCCAGTGCTAAGACAGAGTACCTTACTGACCCAACGATTACAGAGGGCTGCCTGACAGTAAGAACCAACCAACCCGACGTCCCAGCCACACTCCAACTGTCCCAGAAGCAAAAAACCACCCCCACCCTTCCCCAACCAGCTACTTTTATGGGCAATGGTGTCAGGTGGTGTGGAAAACAGCTCCAAATAACTCAGCTCACCTGTGTTGGCTCACTGGGGAGGTCAAGCCTGGCCAGGCCAGAACCAGGACATTATCCACCCCTTTTCCCACACCATCCACATCATGCCCAGAGCTCCCATTTCAGAGCATTGGGGAGTTTCATACCATCATTTATCTATTATGGAGAATCATCTGCCAGGGACTGATTTTATACACCAAGAATTTAGTGGCTATCCTCACCTAGAATTAAATCCCCTTGGGGTACACACTGGATTTCCCCATCATTTGCATCCCCCACCAAGCGCACCCAGGTCCTGGAGCATCCGCAGACTGCTGCAAAATGTATTCAGTGATCTGAGGCACAAAGCTTGGCCTTCTACACTCACTGCATCAGTCTGGTGGGTCTTTTCCCTGTTCCTTCAACAGTCACCTCCCCGCACTGTGACTCTCCAGCAGACACATCTGTGGGCTTCATCTCAACAGTGTGACATCCAGACTCCTGACTCCCAGAACCTCAGGCTTTATTTACAGGTGAGATACATATCCCTTCCCCACATAAGAGCAGTTCCCATAAGCACACCTACAGGAGTGTGTTGGGGAGTAATCTGAGAGCTTGTAGAAGTGCAGTGCTTTCACTGAAGGCACAATGAAGTATGTCCACTGCACATAGGAACTCTCCTCATCTCCCCTTTCTGCAATAGTTTCCCAGTAGCTGTCTCAGGAATCTCTAAGAAAACAAAAGGAAACCATCATCCTGTGAAACGTGTCTTTTCCAGCATCCAGGTTTTACCAAGGGATCCATCTCTCCTTTGACGCACAGGTTCACAGGCTCAATTCCTGAGCTGAATTTCTCTTCTGTGGCTGAGATGATTTCATGTTTAACAGTAACATTCCCCTAAAAAAAAAAAAAAAAAGAAAAGATTTAACTGAGAATTAAGGCTGCCAAAGTAAAGTGCAACCTCTAGAAAATATCATCTAGGCAAACCATGAAATCAGAAAACACAAAGTCGGGGTTACACGTCCGCACAGTCTGAGCTTTGCCCTGAGTGCTCCAACTAGCTAGGAGAACTATTCCAGGAGAGATCCAGGCGCGCTCCTTGTTCCCAACACGTGTATCAGCAATGACAGCTCTAGCTCAAAGAACTTGACAGAGCTGCGTGATGCAAAGCTACACATGCAAGCCACACAGCTCTGGCTGGAAAGCTCACCCCTCCCAATTGTTAAGCCATTAAATGCTCATGTGTTGCTTGCTTTTTGCAGCCCTCTGCTGCTGCTCTGTGTATTTTGCAGGCAACAGTCTACCCAACGGGTCCAAAAGCCAAATATCGAGTGATGTTTCTGTTGCAGGGAGGAAGGAAAGGCCTAAAGTGAAGCACTCGGGCTCTGCCTTTAGCCAGAAAGGTACTATTGCTATCACCTGTTCTAGAATATTCCTCTTTTCTGCAGATACCCTATTGATCGATATCCTTAAAGGTGAGGGATTGTTTAGAGCCTGCAACGTTCCTTTTGATTCAGGGGGGAAAAAGCTTTTGCAACGTGCTGTGTGTGAGTTTGCAGGAGACAAAAGGCCTCACGCCTGATAGTGAGATATGTGTCACTTCAAACATCACACTCTCCACCCTGAGTCTCTCGTTGCTCACTGTTCAAGCTCCGTGCATGTCCACTAACAGAACCACGCACACAGTCTCTGCCAAAGATCAACAGAAATATCCAGAAGGGAAGGCGGGTGTGAGTGCAGGAACTGAATACTCCAGGGAGAGCTATTCCCTCCCAACACGCCTCCTGCGCCTGAGAAAAATAGATGTCATTGGGAAGTGAGGAGCAGAGTCAGGCAGGGGGGTGAAGAAATGCATTGTGTGATAAACGAAATCCAACTGCATGTTGGGGCAGCGATTCTTAAGGAATGATTCCTGGCTGAGCCAAGTCTGGAAACCCTTACCAGCTCTTCTCCAGAGGAGCTGGGGATGCTGCAGTGCCCTGTAAGGCACACGACAGCGCGGGCTGCACAGGGACGTGTGTGGACAGCAAACTGGGGAATTTCGCGCCCCCCTCACTGGTGAACCCACCCTTGCAATGCCGTGGCCAATTTTAAGCCATGCAGTCGTGAGTGTGGAAACCAAAGAGCCACGGCTGTTTATGCCCTGTGAAAAGAGCTGCTGATTTAAGATTCCCTTTTGCACCAACATATAGGGGTAATTTAAGCTGGCTATACAAAGAACCTTACTTACCTCAACAGAGAGTGTGGCATTCAGAATAACAAGCCCACTCCTAAGCTCCCACTCCCCTTACCAGCTAGAAGTGAACCCGACAGCCACACGTGTATGTGAAAGGCACGACTGGACCTGCGATGCCGATGACACTGCTGGCTAACATCTCCCATGAGCTCCGGGACTGGTCTGTCATGGTTAGGATGCCCTCGGACATGGCAGCTTTGCCATGGTTTGGGTCCTCATACTAGCACAGGGAGCTGAAAGCAACAGAACTAAAGCCTAAAGACAATTACGGCCTAATGCTGGCAGGAAAAAAGAGCCAAACGGTCCTCTTGCAGCTTCCTGCCCTTTCCCTAGGAATCCCAATGCAAAACCAGGGAGTCATTTGCTCACTGCACTTAACAAACACGTCGCAACATCCATAAAAAGAAATCCTTTGACAAAGTTCTGATTTGGATTGATTTAATGGAACATCAAAAATGAAATGAAAAGAGACAAGTGTAAAATCTGGGAATAAACAGGAGAACAAGTATAACAATAAACATGGATGGAAACAAACAACGAAGCGTGGTGGTGGCCTTTTGAGCTCCTTCGGGAACTCCTACAGCAGCGGCAGGCAGAGCTGTGTGTGCGACCAGCGCTCCGGTTACCTGGAAAGGCAGAAAGACAAAGGGCTTATCTGGGAAGCCTGCGGAAGCCGCCTTCCCTGGAAGAAGCACAGAGACTTGGGACCAACCTAAACTGGCTTTGGTTTAAGTTCCAGCGTTCTGGCCTGAGGCTGGGACAGGGAGGAGCCATGGAACCCCCTTTGGCAGGGCTGATGGAGCTCTCCTGCAGTGGCCAGTCCTGCAGTGGGGACAAAACAAAGTGAGAGAACTATTAGGGAAAGGGCTTTTCTCAGGCAACAAAAGGTGACACAAGGAGCCAAGGCTCTGCAAGGTGATTTGGGAAGACATACAGTCTTCCCAAAGGAATTGTCCCGGGACATTGAAGGCATCTCGCGCTGCGAGAGATCAGGAACAACCGTGTTCCTACCCCAGGTGCACTGAGTGCCCAGCAGCCAGGACAGCCTCCCTCCTGCTTTGGGGCAGAGGGAACAGCCCCTGGCACAGCCCTTGCTGCGCTGCTCCCCGGCCCCGGTACCTTGCAGAAGCTCGAGAAGTTCTCGGTCACAAAGGCTTTTGCGGCACCTGCTGCCCTGTTGCTCCGGCGGGCGATTTTCAAGAGGAGCAGGACAGCACAGACAAATAAATTGAGGAGGTGGCGGAGTAGGGAAGGGATCAGAACACGGAGAAGGATTTGAAGCAGGCCAGGGATCAGGACGCGGAGTAGGACATGGAGCAGGGCAGGGAATAGGATGCGGAGTAGGACATGGAGCAGGGCTGGGATCAGGATGCGGATCACGAGATGGAGCAGGGTGGGAAGCAGGACACGGAACAGGACACGGATCAGGGTAGGGAGCAGGATGAGGAGCAGGACTGGAAGCAGGAGACGGAACAGGATACAGAGCAGGATACGGAACAGGGCAGGAAGCAGAACATGGTGTAGGACATGGTGCAGGAGATGGAGAAGGGCACGGCAGAGGATATGAAGGAGGGCGGGAAGCAGGACTCGGAGCAGGGCAGGGAGCAGGGTGAAGTAGAGGATGAGGAGCAGCAGGAGCAGCATGTCTGGGAGAGGTCTGGAGGGCAAGTGTGGTCAGGTCAGTGTCCGCAGCACCGAGTGTGCCACTGGGCCTGACACTGACCGGGACACCGAGTGGGACGCGGAGCCGTCGCCAAGGCAACGGCCAGTGAACAATCACTCCACGTGCTCGATGCCCCCCCTCCCCATCGCCCAGCACCTGCCCGGCTGTCGAGGAGCTGTCCAAAACGGCGCGCGGCCCGGTCCCGTCAGCGCTGCCATTGCTTCTCAGCGCCCCGTCCCCTTCAGCTCCCTGTCCCCTCAGCGCCGCCATCCCCCTACAGCCCCCCATCGCCTTCAGCGCCCCGTCCCCTCAGCAGCGTCGCCATCCCCCTCTGCTCCCCAGCCCCGCAGCAGGTCTAAACCCCAGCACCTCCGTCCCCTCCGCTCTGCCGTTGCCCTGAGCCTTTCCAGTCCTCTCAGCCCGGCCAGGCCCCTCAGCCCCGCCATTCCCTTCAGCTCACCGGCCCCACAGTGCTGCTGGCCCCTTAGCATCCCCTGTCCCCTCAGCCCTGGCCCTGCCATGTCCTCAGTTCCCACCACCCACCTCAGCCCCACCATCTCCTCAGCCTTTCCAGCCATCTCAGACACCCCCAGTCTTCCTCAGCTCTCCCAGACCCTGTCGCTCCCCTCAGCTGCCCACAGTGCCCCCCTCAGCCTGAAGCCTGCTGCTCGGCACAGCCCCCCCACCAGCCCAGGGGCGTCCCCAGGGGAGGCTGCAGGCCCCTGAACCTGTGTGGGGGCCCGGCAGTGGCCTGGCCCATGGAAGCAGCTTAGGGAGGCGGCAGAGGAGCAGAGCCTGTCCCCCTCGGCCCAAGGCCCCTGCTAAAATAAAATGGAGACAGATCTAACACTGAACATAGGTTCTTCATTCCCCTCACCTATGAAATGCATGCTTCAATATGAACTGTAACTTCCCAAACAGACCAGTTCTGCTCCTGAGCTCTGCGGGGAAGGAAAGCAGGCGTTTTCATGGACACACACAGGAAGAAGCTTTCAGCAGTCTGCATGCCGGAGTACACAGAAGAAAGGGCAGCGTGGTGGTGGCCTGTTGAGACCCTTCTGCAACTTGGACAGTAGCACGACTAATGGAGGACATGAAAATTAATCAAATCGGGTACCTAATGGCAGGGAAACTGGGGAACCAACTGCCATGGGATGTTGTAGATACCAAAATGTTACTTGGCCGGGGCGGGGAGGGGGCAGGGGTCGTAGTGTGGGCAGATGAGCTAGATTCACAAAGAATAGAGGTCTTAAGGGTGGCACTGGTGGAAGCTCAGGGTTTGTACCCGGAGGTACAAACACACGTCTGTTCCTCAGCGCTTTGCAGGGTGCTGCTGTTACCTCTGACGTGGAGCTCTGGCTACAGGGACCTTTTTTCCCCATCACCAGGCCGACCATTTGAGAACCAAAAGAGCAAGGAGCTGGGAAAAGAAGGGCGTGGGTACCTCTTCATTTGCGTCCTACCCCTGACTCACCAGCAGTGACAGAAGGAAAAAACCTCTATTCCTCTGTTTTTGTGGTCCTCAGAGCAAGAAAGCAGGGAGAAGATGGAGCACCTGCTCGTTTCCTGAGAGCCATCATCAGATGATGGCATAGCGAGAAAGTACAAACCAAACCCCTTCTTTACCTGAGATAATCCTTCCTGCTTTGGTTTATGGCACAGCCCCAAACCTCCGAGGCAGGAGGAAGCACAGTAAAGCTTGGAAAGGGGACAAAATTGCATAAGTTGGTGGGAAACTGTTCCTGTTTGCAAAGTGAAAGCAAAATCATGCTGCTCTTGCACATGTCTGAAGTGAGGAACAGGATGTTAGAGCGACTAGCTGAAGTATTTTGGTGGGGTTGCTAACAGAGCTCCCCACTTTAAACTAAAGCAGAAAGGTAGAGCAGGAAACAGGACAAAGGGAAATGATGATAAGGAGAGAAAGGAATGTAATATGCTTACCTCTTTTAGCAGTGATTCTTTGAACTGGACGGCCAGACAACAAGGGCTTCTCTTCTGTCAGACAGCTATGTACTACCATAAAGATACCATGCAGCACATGATGCACTTTCACTTCTCCCCCATCCTTTAATAAAGCCATTTCCAAAGCAGGACTATTCCTAACTGCCTGGGGTGGTTTGGTCCTGGCTGGAGGCCAAATGCCCACCAAGCCCCTCACTCGCTCCCAGAGGAGTAACAGGCAGAGCCACCGTGGGTTGGGATAAGGACAGTTTATGGCCAAATAGCAAAGTGAATACAGAACAACAATGGCTAGTTACACAAACACCCAGTGCTAAGACAGAGAACCTTACTGACCCAACGATTACAGAGGGCTGCCTGACAGTAAGAACCAACCAACCTGACGTCCCAGCCACACTCCAACTGTCCCAGAAACAAAAAACCACCCCCACCCTTCCCCAACCAGCTACTTTTATGGGCAAGTGGTGTCAGGTGGTGTGGAAAACAGCTCCAAATAACTCAGCTCACCTGTGTTGACTCACTGAGGAGGTCAAGCCTGGCCTGGCCAGAACCAGGACATTATCCACCCCTTTTCCTACACCATCCACATCATGCCCAGACCTCCCATTTCAGAGCATTGGGGAGTTTCATACCATCATTTATCTATTATGGAGAATCATCTGCCAGGGACTGATTTTATACACCAAGAATTTAGTGGTTATCCTCACCTAGAATTAAATCCCCTTGGGGTACACACTGGATTTCCCCATCATTTGCATCCCCCACCAAGCGTACCCAGGTCCTGGAGCATCCGCAGACCGCTGCAAAATGTATTCAGTGATCTGAGGCACAAAGCTTGGCCTTCTACACTCACTGCATCAGTCTGGTGGGTCTTTTCCCTGTTCCTTCAACAGTCACCTCCCCGCACTGTGGCTCTCCAGCAAACACATCTGTGGGCTTCATCTCAACAGTGTGACAGACTCCTGACTCCCAGAACCTCAGGCTTTATTTACAGGTGAGATACATATCCCTTCTCCACATAAGAGCAGTTCCCATAAGCACACCTACAGGAGTGTGTTGGGGAGTAATCTGAGAGCTTGTAGAAGTGCAGTGCTTTCACTGAAGGCACAGTGAAGTACGTACACTGCACACAGGAACTCTCCTCATCTCCCCTTTCTGCAATAGTTTCCCAGTAGCTGTCTCAGGAATCTCTAAGAAAACAAAAGGAAACCATCATCCTGTGAAACGTGTCTTTTCCAGCATCCAGGTTTTACCAAGGGATCCATCTCTCCTTTGACGCACAGGTTCACAGGCTCAATTCCTGAGCTGAATTTCTCTTCTGTGGCTGAGATGATTTCATGTTTAACAGTAACATTCCCCTAAAAAAAAAAAAAAAAAAAAGAAAAGATTTAACTGAGAATTAAGGCTGCCAAAGTAAAGTGCAACCTCTAGAAAATATCATCTAGGCAAACCATGAAATCAGAAAACACAAAGTCGGGGTTACACGTCCGCACAGTCTGAGCTTTGCCCTGAGTGCTCCAACTAGCTAGGAGAACTATTCCAGGAGAGATCCAGGCGCGCTCCTTGTTCCCAACACGTGTATCAGCAATGACAGCTCTAGCTCAAAGAACTTGACAGAGCTGCGTGATGCAAAGCTACACATGCAAGCCACACAGCTCTGGCTGGGAATCTCACCCCTCCCAATTGTTAAGGCATTAAATGCTCATGTGTTGCTTGCTTTTTGCAGCCCTCTGCTGCTGCTCTGTGTGTTTTGCAGGCAACAGTCTACCCAACGGGTCCAAAAGCCAAATATCGAGTGATGTTTCTGTTGCAGGGAGGAAGGAAAGGCCTAAAGTGAAGCACTCGGGCTCTGCCTTTAGCCAGAAAGGTACTATTGCTATCACCTGTTCTAGAATATTCCTCTTTTCTGCAGATACCCTATTGATCGATATCCTTAGAGGTGAGGGATTGTTTAGAGCCTGCAACGTTCCTTTTGATTAATGGGGGGAAAAAGCTTTTGCAACGTGCTGTGTGTGAGTTTGCAGGAGACAAAAGGCCTCATGCCTGATAGTGAGATATGTGTCACTTCAAACATCACACTCTCCACCTTGAGCCTCTTGTTCCTCACTGTTCAAGCTCTGTGCAAGCCCACTAACAGAACCACGCACACAGTCTCTGCCAAAGCTGGACTGAGATATCCAGAAGGGAAGGCGGGTGCGAGTGCAGGAACTGAATACTCCAGGGAGAGCTATTCCCTCCCAACACGCCTCCTGCGCCTGAGAAAAATAGATGTCATTGGGAAGTGAGGAGCAGAGTCAGGCAGGGGGGTGAAGAAATGCACTGTGTGATAAACGAAATCCAACTGCATGTTGGGGCAGCGATTCTTAAGGAATGATTCCTGGCTGAGCCAAGTCTGGAAACCCTGACCAGCTCTTCTCCAGAGGAGCTGGGGATGCTGCAGTGCCCCGTAAGGCCAACGGCACCATGGGCTGCTGATGCCTTGGAAAGCCGGAATCAAAACTCAACAGCCTTGGTGATTCTTAAGCAGGATCCTTTATTGCAGCGCTGGGCACACAGGGGATCACTTGCTCTAAATGTGGGCCTGCCTTAAGGACAAATTTCTCATATTGATACATATTAACTATACATATTAATTATAATTTCTAAGAAAAGGCAGGGTTAGGAAAATTATTTCCAGGAAGCTATTTTCATTAACTCCACCCAGATAGAGCATGCTCATTGACACTCAGGGGGTCTTCTGGTGGTCTTCAGGGATGAAGGCTGGTCATCTTCCTCGCTCTCTGCGCATGTTCTTTACGGTTTTCTCCATGCTTATCTGGGCTCCAAACACCTGCACCTACTAGTTAGCTTTACACTGAAAACAAGATATACTCTGTCTTTTCATTGGTCATTAGTCTCATTATTTATTTATCTCTTACTTCCTCTAGTTTCAAGGCTGTTGCACTATTATGGCTCAGTTTTGCAGCCGCTTTCATGAAACAGCTGATGTGATCACAGCCAAATTCCACTAAAATTCAAAACTAATCTATTCCTAAAAACTCACAGATTCTTACTTCTTTATCTTCAAAGCTGTGACTGTTGTACTATTATGGCTAAGTTTTGCAGCCGCTCTTACAAGCAGCTTACACAGTTACAGTTACAGCTTTGTCTTAAACTAGTCTATTCTTAAAACTATGAAAACTCTTATATTAAAGTTATATTAATGGTCTCTTAAGCTGCACCTATATCAATCTATTCAGCATGATTACTTTTCATTGAATCAGTTCCCAGGCAAAGGAAAGCTCTGAGCCCCAGGGTGAAAGGGGCTGTTTGTTGGCCGCCTGTGGAGTTTGAGGCCAGGTATATCTTTCAGTCCTGGCTCATTTGGTTTGGGAGCTATTGCTGGACGTTTGGCATGTTGGGAATGAAATGCTGCACTGCTGTAGATGTGCTCTTCCCTGCACTGCTGTAGATGTGCTCTTCCCTGCACTGCTCTGTGGACAGGAAATAAGCAAGAGGAATTTTTATTTAAGAAGAAACTGCTCAGAAAATAGAAGAATAAATATACTCTTCTGCCCTGTTGTCCTTCCAAAGCCACAACCTGAGGTAGACACAGTGCCAGGAGCCTGCTCGTGTAACCACCTCCTGGCACTCCAGGTATGTGTGGGATGGCAGCATTGCACTCTTGTCCTTCAACATAGCAAATTAGCCAGCTCCAAAATATACCTCCATCCCTAAATATACCTGGATTGGGGGATGGGGACAGTCCAGGAACACAAGGGGAGCAGCTCAAATTAGAACTAAAATAATCTCCTTGATTTTGCATTGATTAGCAAGTGTAATTCAGCCTCCAGACACCACTGTGCTCTCAGGTTTGGTTTAAAAATCACCTTCAGGACATATACAGCTTCAAGCACCCAGTGTCAGAGCAGGGCTGGAGGGTGCTGCTGGGGTGAAGGGGTGAGGGATCTATGCCTAAATGCCCCATCCACAGCCTGCCATTCCAGGGGTGGAGCTGCCGGCAATTCCCTCCAGGAGATCCCAGCTATAGATACAGACTGGGAGAAGAGCTTCTTGAGAGCAGCCCTGCTGAGGAGGACTTGGGGATTCTGGTGGATGAGAAACTTAACATGAGCCAGCAGTGGCTCTGGCAGCTCACAAGGCCAATGGGATCCTGGGCTCCATCAGCAGAGGGGTGGCAGCAGGGACAGGGAGGGGATTGTCCCTCTCTGCTCTGCCCTCCTGAGGCCCCAGCTGGATCCTGTGTCCAGAGCTGGGGCCCCCAATACAAGAAAGATGTGGGGCTGTTGGAGAGGGGTCAGAGGAGCCATGAAGATGCTCAGAGGGCTGGAGCAGCTGCCCTACAAAGAGAGGCTGAGGGAGCTGGGCTGGGTCAGCCTGGAGAAGAGAAGGCTGTGGGGGGACCTCATTGCAGCCTGCCAGTCCCTGAAGGGAGCAGAGGAACAGGAGGGGAATCAGCTTGTTCAAAGGACAGACACTGGCAGGACAAGGGGGATGGATTAAAGCTGAAGGAGGGAAGGGTTAGATTGGATATTAGGGGAAAGAAGTTCTTTGCAGAGAGAGTGGTGAGGGGCTGGAACAGGCTGCCCAGAGAGGGGGTGGGTGCCCCGTCCCTGGGGGTGTTCAAGGCCAGGTTGGATGGGGCCCTGGGCAACCTTGTGTAGCTCCAGGCCTGAGGTTGGTGTCCCTGCCTGTGGCAGGGGGGTTGGAGCTCTGTGACCCTTGGGGTCCCTTCCAACCCATGCCATTCTATGATCTGGCCTTGCCAGGGTTCCCAAAACCCCTGGGCTGCCCCACAAACCCCCCATACAGCCAGGCTGGGCTTGTCTCACAGCAACCTGCCTGATGGGGAGTAAAGCACATGATGGGCTGTAAAACAACGATTATTTTAGGTGCTACTATGTTACAGCAAAGTTATTTTCTCTACAGGATCCTTCAAAAACAAATCACTCAGAGTGCTAATAATTAGCCTGAAGCATGCAAACTACTCCTGAAATAATATTACTTTATCATGACTCATCAGAATCTATTTTTGTAACTTTTTTTTTTTTGCAAGGGGCTGCAGCCCCCCAACCCTGCCTGCACAGGGCTGTGTGCCTGGGCAAGGAAAGAAATAAAAAGGGCAAGGAAAGAAAGAAAGAAAAACAGTAATGCTGAAAAGTTGTCACAGTGTGTGGAGGGGTCGCTTATGGCCAGTTTAGCAGCCTAAATCCTGTTCTGGCTGGTTTTTGCAGATAGATGCAGGAGGTGCCCAGAGTGTATGACAGTGTGAGTGGTTTGGTTTGTTCCTTTTTAATGGATAAAGCCCATGAGGCAATACTCTGCATTACAGCTGCATTCCAGATCAGCAATCCCACACTAAATCCTTACCCAGTGCTCTTATGCTTGTCCAGAAGAGACAAAAATGGGTTATACTGCCTTAAAAAGAAGTTACTTTTCTTGACCACAGTGTATGTAGCTGAGCTGCTTACCTTTAAACATCCATTGTAAATGCTTATAGCTGTGATGGGGGATGATGAGTAGCATTTCATGGGTGGTTTGGTGGGGTTTGGGGGTTTTTTTGCACCCTTCAGCTCCTCCTGGCCGAGAGGTGCATGGCCACGGCCCTGGGCAAATGTGAGATGTGGCCCTAAAATCACCCTGGAGGGGATGGCATGTCTCCCTGTGCCCCTTTGGGGTGCAGGCTGGGGTGTTGCCCTGCTGAAGTCTCTGCTAGGGCTCTCCAGGCTCCTGGAGAGCAGCTAAGAGTTAAGGCTGGCAGTCTTGTGGTATCCCACCGACTTCTTTAAGGGAGTAGGATGGGGTGGGCTTGGTGGCACCCAGGGAGGAGAAGATGAAGGGTGGGTACCATCCCTGGGGGTAAAATACACCTGGCAACAGGTTCCCCTGTGGGCAGGACGTGGGAGAGACTCAGAGGACAGACAGGTGTACACAGGCAAAGGGCGCTGCTGTGAGTCAGGACCTGCTGGCCACAGGTTGGACAAACAAGACAGCTCCACCTTATAGACAATGCCAAGCTCTGCTTTATTGTCATCAGTTTGATCAGTACAAAAGCAGACAGCCTATGTTTCACTTTTTATTCTTTTTCATTTTAATTAACACTTTACAAAGTACAAAATATACTGTCATTTGTTTTGGAACATGAGGATTTTTTTTTCTTTTCTGTCTTTTTGTTTTTCCCTCCATACAGTACATAAATCTCAGCTTTTCAGCAGAAGACCAGCAAAGAAAAGAAGCATGTGCACTCACTGGGAAAGCAAAGCATCCACTTCTTAGCTCCACACTGGCTGAGATCCTCAGCTGCTGCCCCCATCCCTCTGCCCCATGGCCTAATGTCCTCCCCTGAAAGCCACTGAGGCTTTTGGGCACCCCACACCTTGTGCCCTGAGCTCTCACACCCTGCTGCCCACCAAACACAGCCAGCACAGCCATGTGAGTGCCGTTACCAGGGCTGCAGCATGGAGCAGGAGCAACCTCAAATCTGGTAATTAGAGGGGTGAGGGGGAAAGCTTGTTCTTTTTTTTACCCACCCTCCCCCCAAAGGAAAGGCTCCTGTGAGGTTTCTCAGCGGTGACTGGGGAGGTTGGGGTGCCCAGGGCTGCTCAAGTCCCCAGCCCGACTTCAGCCAGTTTGGTGGGTGTCTGAGGCCAGAAGTGCTCTTTCACTCAGAGCAAATGATACATAACTAACTTTAAGAAGGGCCTAAAGATTCAGTTCCTCCCTGGGCTGCCCAGCATGGCTGTTCAATGCAGAGGGGAGCAGCACCACAGACCCTGGTCCAAACACTGCTCCAGGAGCCTCTCTGCTCCTTCAGCACTTCTAGACATTCAGGTCAGTGTGACAGCTGGCCTGGGCACCTTGGAAAAGCTGGGCTCCCTCCTAACACCAAACTGAGGGGAGAAAGAGAAATGCTTGGTCTTGTTCAGGCCAGTTGGGACAGGAATGAAGTGGTGATGCACTGCGGCCAGGGAAGGGCTGACCCACTCCCACCCAGCTCCACATGTGCCCAGGGTGGCAGCTGGGTTGTAAACCAGCCCCACGACCCTCAGGGCCACAGACAACTGCCAGAGAGCCCTGAGGCACCCAACTAAAGGTCTGTCCCCACTTGCTGATGAGGATGGTGAGGTTCCCTCTGTGCTCTCCCACATCAACCCCCCCAGGTGCCCTTCAGTGCCCAAAGAGCAGGAGCCACCCGTCAGCCAGCAGGGTGCTGCGGGGCTGCAGCTGGACACGGCTGCAAGGGGGATGCTGAGGAACCAGGGGTTGTTCCCTGGGCACTGAGGTCACCCCAGCTCCCAGCAGCACCAGGACCTGCTGGTACAGCTGGTGGTGGGAAGGGGTGAGCGTGTTCAACAAACAGAGGTCAGCTGGTGTTTGTGAGAACGAGGGGAGAGCAGGTGAGCTGGGGAGCTGCTGGAGGGAGACAGGGTGTTCCAAAGGCAGACTGAGAGCATCTTCAGCCAGGTCCTGCTGTGAGTTGCTGCCCAGCAGCTGCTCTCTCCCCTCTTGCTCAGGTCAGCAGGGTGAGCATCCCCTCACTGCCTCTGCCATCCCTGGCTGTACCAGCGCTCCAGTCCCCTGCCTGAGGGACACCAACATGCTCCTTCAAGGCTATTGGTGCTGTTCACAAAGGCAGAGCAAGTAAAAACCCAGAGGAAGGGAGAATAGGGACAGTGGGCAGGGGCTGGCAGGAGAGAGAGGGCAGTTTTTAATTCTGTGATGAACCCATAGTAAGGATGAGGTTGTTGAACTAAAGCAGACAGCAGCTCTTCCCAGAGCTCAAAGGAAAAGCTGGGGGCTCCTACTACAGAGCCGTCCCTTGGCCAACCTCCTGCCCCAGCACGGTCCCATGGGCCCAGGGCAGGGCTGCCCTCACCCCTCCAACACACACCACGAGGGAACACATGGAGGTTTGCTCCCAGGAAGGAGACAGTCAAAATGCCATGATTTCTTCAAGAACAACTCTGGTTAAATAGGCTGCAGGCGAACAGGGTGGGTGGCTGGAGAGCCCTGAGCACCCCGAGCCTCCACACTGAGCTGCAGTGGGAAGGGGCCCTGCACAGATGGATCGCTCAGAGCCAACACTGCTGTGGGAAGGGTGCAGTCCCCACGCTTGTAGCAGCAGAGCCAGCTCTTCAGGCAATTTCTGTGACCTCAAAAATTCACAAGTCACAAGGCTGGCCTATAAAATGCTGACAGGGAGCAAGCACAAGAAGCTGTGGGGTTTTTCCCCTATGCACACATCCCCCTCATCCCTTCCCACAGCACCCCAATGGCAAACACTCTTCTCACCCCCCACAAAACCCAACAGGACACATCTCAAGTGCATTTCAGCAGCCAAATGGGGCTGAACCCCTTTTCTAGGGGCATCAGTGCTCACAGCAGCCATGCTGGCAAGCAGGATGCTTCCAGCAGCAGTCCCACAAGGGAGAGGAAGCAGGTACCTAGAAAACTTTTATCAAGTTACACAAGAGCTGGTGGGAATCCTTTGGGCCAAAGATTATTACTCTAATTGCAGAAAGCTGGTTTCAAACTCTCGAGACACTGAGATAGCAGCAGAAAGCTGAGGGGGCACAGCTGACCCCAAACTACAGCCAGGCTCCAGCAGCATCTTTCCAAACATGCTGTGCAGGACAGATACTGCCACAGTGTGTGTGTGTGTGGGGGGGGAAAGCAACCAGCCCCCAAAATGAGGATGAAAAGAGCCCTTTTTTTTTTTTTTGGCATCATCCTTTAGGGTTGAGGAGACACCCCAAAATCACAGGGTCTGCCCAGAGAGGGATGCTGGGCAGCTGATCACTTTCCCTCTGGTACAGGCAGCAGAGTTAAGCTGGGGAGGAGCAAAGTGCTCCTGCTCCACTAGTGGGAATACTTCCAAAATTTCAATCCTGCCAGATCCCTGCTGAGCAACTCTCAGACCCAAAACCCACCCCAGCTTCATTCACAGAATTCTGCAGAAAGCTAAAAACGGATGAAAACAAAACCCCCCAGGGGAGCCCAGGGAATTAATCAGCTGCTTTGCAACCACACCATCACTCACACAGCCCCAAGCAGTGCAGAGCTGTGCTGGTCATGACCATGCTCGAACCAGGTAGCCAGGGCAGGGCGGTGGGTGGGTGAAGGGGGGTGAGTGCTGACCCCTCACCAGTTCCCTGTGCCTCAATCCTTGGGGCACCCAGCCGGAATGAGCTGCCCTGGGTTTGTGCTCCTGCTTGGTCAGGCCATCACCAAACCTGGGGCAGGGAGTGGCAGCTTCCAGGAGGGAACTGCAGAGCAGGGAAAGGCTGCTGCTTGTAACCTGCAATGCCAGGGAAAGGTTCGGTCTGAGGCTTTGATGTACAAATAATGTTCCCAGTCTGGAGAACTCGCTGGTGCTGGCTGGAGAGACCAAGAAAGGGCCATCATCTTGGCTCTGTGTGCTCCAGAGGGGTGTTTGCACATTCACACCCTAAAACTACAATCACTGTTTGGTACACACAGCATTCATATCCCTGCTTAAGCAGGCCTGTGCATTGTGCCACACTCAGCACAGCTGCTGCTGCTACAGCCGGGCATCGCACGCGGCCTCTGACTCCTGCCGAGCTGCAGGGCCCAGTGTCACCTCTCTCCTGGAGCTGGTGTGGGCTGAGCTGGGCTGTGTGGGGCTGAAGGAGGGAGGGGGCTGAGGCAGGAGAACAGCTCAGGATTCAGAGTCAGGGTGTCCTGAGAAGGTGCTGGGGGATGCGCAGGGGATGCGCGGGGCGGTTCTGTACCACTGCTGGGATGCCCAAGGGGTATCGCTGGCCCCTGACACTACAGCCCATGCAGGGCATGGACGGACAGACGGACATGCTGGTGTGGGGAAGGCAGATCTGCACATCTCAGCCAACACAAACACACCCCAGCACGAGCTATGACATGGAAATACTGTTTGGCAAAGGATTACTGGGCTCTACTCTCTGGCAGGTGATACGAGTTTAATCCAATCCATTGGCTGCAGGCAGGACCGGGACAGGTAAGTGAGATGCCTTAAGCTGCTTATGGGAGATGTCCTCAACAGTCAGAGGAACAGAGGGAAAAGAAATCCTCCTCAGAAAGTCCTTTCTCGTCCATCACTGAGTGCTGCCGTCAGGCACCTTCACTCGGGAGCCAGCAGCTGGCGCTCAGGCTTGGGCTGAGTGAAGCATTTTCCCCCGTCATCATCAGCAAAATACTAAACATCCAGTGCCAAGACAGGGACATTTGCTCTCACTGAGCACTGACCGTGCCCACATGGGACCTGGCACCTTCTACTCAAGCTGCTGACCTCTGAAGGAGCATGTCTGAACGCCCTGGTGCTCTCAAACAGTACGTGTGGGCAGATGGACAGGAAAAATCACCAGGATCACTAACCCCTCTGGCCCCGGTGCCTCAAAATACACAGAGATGCCTGGAGTGGGAATTGAGCATCCAAAGCACCTCTGGATGCCGGGGGCCTGGGGGGCTGGTGCCACCCTTGCTGGGGTAAAAAGAAGAATGAAAATGCTTCTTTTTCACAATGCTGAGCAAAGCCCCCTCCGCTGCGCTGCTAAAGAAAAACATAGTCCCCTCACACTGCTGGGTGCTCCAGCCACCCCTGCCAGCCCAGCCTTTCCACCCCTGCCCACTGCCAGGGACCACAGAGCTTTCCTGCCATACCAGGACACAGGTGGGTGTCAACCCCAGCAGGAACAGGGATGCCCAAGGGAACAGAGCAGCACTCTCACTGCAGGGAGGTTCCCCCTCTGTAACAGAAGGTAATTCAAGCACTGTACAGCAAGTGGTAAGAAAAGATGGGAAATGGCTCCTTTTAGTGCCAGACTGATCAAACAGATGCAGTTTAACCTTTAATGTCTCAAAGAGTGTCCCAACCATCACGGCAGGTCACAGTCACACTGTTAAACCCTGGTCCAGCTGCCACAACAGGACCCCATGGGGGACAGGCAGTGGGAGATCTCACACCTGGGAGTGGCAAATCCAGCCCCCACAAATGCATCTGTCACACCTGTGCAGTCTCTGAGCAGAGCCACATTCTGCCTCACCGCTCAGGGGTCTGCATGCTGTTGAGAGCATCAAAAGCATCAGCAAAACAAGGGTGCTCACAGAGCTAAGCCGGAGCCTGAGCGACCTCCTCTGCTCCATGCACCCCACGTTGCGCCTCTATGTCTCCCTCCCAGCCTCTGCAGGATAAAAACTTCACACTTCAGAAAAACTAAACCTGCTGGATGTTTTTCTTGGCTAAGGCTATCATGACCTTCCAGAAACATCATCCAGCAAGTGCCAGTCCTGAAAACCCCCATGCCTGCTCTGCACGACTCAGTGCCATCTGCAAGCTCACAAGCAGTCTGACACCAACGAGCTTTTTGGTGGAGACAAGAGTTGATTCCTCTCTGACCAGATTCCCTGCCTGTGCCCTGGGAATGGGAAACACCAAGCTTGGAGATAAAAATACATTTGGAAGCAGCAGCATGATGTTTGTATGATGAATGCTCTTTGTAAATGGTATCACCATGAGGTCAGTCTCAATACCAATGTTACCCTCTGTGCAGGTGCCACAATCTCTGCACCCCGGTCCAACCCAAATACCTCCATTAAGGACCCCCATTGCAAGAGAGATTATTGCACACCACTTAAAACACAGTATTGCTGAAACTCTGACAACTGCAAACCAACCTGATGTCATTGTCTGACAAGAAGCCAGCTGTGCAGACCTGTGCAAGCGCCTGTGTCTGGGGACATCTGAAAACCAGCAACCTGAAAGAGTCCCAAGGTCAGCTGTGAGGCAGCAAGATGCTGTGTGTGGGGAAGGGCAGCTGCAACAGCAATGGGATGTTCTGGGGAAAAACCTTTTCCCACCTGGATGCCAAAGAACAGCAGGAAACTGATGATGAGATGCAAAGCCCACCCGCTTCCAGAGACGGAGTTCAAGCAGCCTCTCTGGCTTGCAACAGGCAGACCCTCCAATGCTTCCAGCTGTTTAAGAACACCCCACCGATCTGAGCTCCTTACAGGCCAACCAATGTGAGTTTCCCAGTAACACCAGCCCTCTACCTTAGCTGTGGGATGTCCTCTGGCCACCGAGCCTCCAGCAGCCACACTACTGAACCACGTGCTGGCACGAAGCGGCGTGCAGGCTCGTGCTGGGGAATACCACAACGAGCAGGCTCTGGAAGAAACGTGGTGATAAGCCTGGGTCAGCACTCAGACCTTGTGCACAGGAGCTTTGGGAGGTGCTCCATGGCTGGTGGTCCCATGGCTGGTGGTTCTGTAGATGGTGGTCCCGTGGCCTCCACCAGGGAAGGACAAGTGGTGCAGCACTGGGAACTGGAAGGCCCGTGGCAAACAGCCCAGCCAAGGACTGGGCAGGTACTTTGCTGACAAACCGTCCCTACAGATGGGCAGAAGCAGTTAGGGCAGCAACTAAAATAGATCTATATCTACACAAAGGAGCAATTTTCCTATGGTGTCTGTGCTTGAGGCACCAAACTGAAGAGGAACAGGGTGTTTCAGGCAGGAAAACCTGACGGCAGTGCAGAGGAGCCACAGCTTTGCTCCACGTCGGCATCGCTGCTGCTCTTCACTAAAAACCCCTAGAGACATCCCAAGAGCGTAACCAAGTATTCATATTGCCTATAGACTTGAATTAAAAATATCTGGTGAATAAATGTGTGTATAGAGCACTTACTACACATATACACACACACACAGAGTGTGTGCTGGGGTATACACACATCGACTCACACAGTATATATTAACCTCTATTGCTCAAGTATATATGCTATATACAGGGTATGGACACAACCCACAGGTACCCAGAGAGGTGCACAACAGACACACTCAGTATTCCCACACAAACACAATACAGCTACACAAACACATGCACAGCAGAAAGGAATTTGCAGCCAAAGTCTAATCTGGGCAGAGGGGTGGGGAAAAATGAAGAACCAGATAGCAACACACAGACGTGAGGTGGGTGGACACTGCTCAGGGAGCAAAGGCCTCCGAGGAACAAGGAGAGTGCAGGGTGTGGGGGTCACTGTGGTCACCTTCCCTGCCTGCCTTGCTGGAAATGCTTCTTGCATTTTGACATTTGGTGAATTTTTGGGCAATAAGAGGACTGGGGGAGCATTGAGCATTAAGGGCATCCCTGATGTGGGAGCCACAGCTGGCTGAAAGGCCTGAGAGCTGAGCAGGGATGCTTGGGGCAGTGCTGGGTGGCTGGCACAGAGCCTGGACTTTCAGCGCTGCAGGTGCCCAGCTGAAGAGCATCCCACTAAGACCTGTCCCTCCTTTTATCCACACCGTGCTACACAGCACACTGCCAGGGATGCTCAGAGAAGTTTTTATCACAAGGTAGTAAAAAATCCCCACAAGATCCACCAATATTTCCCCACCCCAGAGGCTAGGTGCCTGGACAGCAGGAGTTCTGGAGCAGCTTTAAAAGCTTTGGGCTCCTTAAGCACTGTGGTGTTACATTATTACTATTGTGGGTTTTTTTTTAACCAAAGCCCCTACAGACCCCTCCCTGCCTTATCCAGTGATGGTCTCACAACCACCTCACATTTTCACCCACCCTGACTGCGCTCTTCCCCAGGGCTCTGGTTTGAGGCTCAACCAAGTCTTTCTGAATTTGGAGGTTCTCAGATCCCACCAGCAAAGGGATCTAAAGGGAAAAGCATCGAATCACCCCAGGGGGTTTGAAACAATCTCCTTGGTTCTCAGGAGGAAACAAGAGGGGTGAATAAACAGGAGAAGCCAAGGTCGATGGCAGAGGCAGCGAGTCCCTCGATGGCACCTTACACCCTGGGCATCTTTCAGGCTAATTTCTTATGTCGGGACACCAACCTGCTTTGTGAAACCCCCAGACACCCTGAAGGCTTCTACAGATCTCACAAACTTAAGGCCGACTCCCTCATAGGAAAAAAACGTGGAAAATTTAAAGTAAAAAAATAAGCCTGAGTGCAACGTTTGTAGAAAAACAACCCACCAACTTATTTTCTTTCCTGCTTTCTCTTAAGGCTCAGTAAAGTTGTTGCTTGTTTCAAGTAATTCCTCCCCATACACATCACGGTTCTCAGAGCACCAGCTTGTACAGAGAGCACCACTTGTTGTGCTCTGGTATGGGAAGCAGCTAAATAATCACCTTCCAACAGCAAAACCAGGAACACAGAGACAACCCTGTCCTGGTGACACCATACACACACGTGGGGAAAGCTCAGGCTCACCTCGGTGGACAGGAACTCATCAGCTCAACACCAAGGAGCTGGTGTCCCTCTCCCAAGAAGCCCTGCACACTGCTATGAACACCCTGATCTCCACTCCAAGGAAAAACCCTCTGCTCATTACATGGTGAGAGAAGCGACCGGTGGCACCGCCGCGTCCCTCGGCTCAGCTCGCTGCCAACGACGCTGGGCAGACCCACATAGAACTGCTTAGAACTCTGGGCAGGCCCATGTAGAACTGCTTCCT
This sequence comes from Laterallus jamaicensis coturniculus, assembly GCA_022605575.1. Classification (NCBI taxonomy): domain Eukaryota; kingdom Metazoa; phylum Chordata; class Aves; order Gruiformes; family Rallidae; genus Laterallus; species Laterallus jamaicensis. The sequence goes on from JAKCOX010000025.1 coordinate 10,257,743, forward strand.
CCTTAAATATCACAGCACCCAGCTGGTGCTCACATCCTTACAGCACGCAGCAGGACACCAAGGTGTCTTTCCAACCAACATCCAGAGATATGCAGAGCATCACACCAGGCATAGACCCTGCCTCCAGCAACCTGGAGTGCACGTAGTGTATCATGGGGCTGTTCCAAAGCCCGTGTCAAGGAACTGCAACACATCAGGGAAGCATTAAACAGGTGCCCCAATTGTATCTCAGCAGGGATGCTTTAACTCAGGGGCTCCAAGGGAAAGGTACCTGCAGTGGTTCCTGTGAGTGCTCCGACTCCCGCTGCCACACAACACCCCAGCAAACAAAAACCAGGGAGATTTGAACCTCAAAGCCTGAGTCCAGCAGCACCAGAAGCCACCAGCGTTAAGCTCAGCCCTCCAGAGTGCTGTGACCTGACCTGCGAGCTCTAAGCCAGTGGGTGTGCTCACATCCCCTGCACTGCAGTCCAGCCCTGCCCACAGCACCACCTTGGGTCCTTGCTGACCCCAGCTCAAACCTGCACAACAGAACCTTGGCAACACCGTGCAAGAGTGTCTCAAGCAAGGCTGGGAAGTGTCTCAAGCAAGGCTGGGAAGTGTCTCAAGCAAGGCTGGGAAGCTTGTGTTTAAACTATGATCTGCGATTTCTCCATATCAAAAATGAAACTGGAAGGAGTCTAGAAAGGCAAGAACCCCCTGGGCTCCTAACAGTAAGGCAGAGTCCTCCACAGATGGCTTCTCTGTTCCACCAGCCTCTGCAGTCACAGTAACCATGGCTTGGGTGACACTCAGTCTCCTTACACTGGTCACCACCACCTCCTGTGGTGCTGGGGGTGGCTGTGGGCACAATTTGGAAGTGGGTGCCATCATGGGCCTTGACGCCCGGCTCTCACTGGCCTGCAGCTCTGGCTCAAACAGGGAGCAAACAGGGGAAAAGCCCCATCATCTTCCCATGCAGGACCAGAAGGAAATGCCCGGGGTTTGATGTGTTTACAGCCCACTGAACCCAAGGGAAAAGCCCCAGAGATGAGTCCCCAGCGGTGATTTCCACCCTGGTGATGCAGGAGATGAGGAAAAGCTGCAAGAGGGTCCCAGCAGGGCTTGGACACCTCCTGGACCCAGTGGGGACACCCTACTGTGGCCAAGGTGGCCTGAGATGTGTGGGGACCCTCAGCCTTCATGTCCCCTGCATGTGCACGAAGTAGATGGGAATAGGCTGCAGGGACAGGAGAAGAGAACCCCCCTCACTGGCCCTGGGGGAAAAGGGCTGGAGGATGGTCCTGACATGGGGGCAAGGGGCCAGCAGCTGGGACATGGCAGGAGGACACTGGGGGCAGCAGGAGGGTGACGGGAAAACTGAGCTAAACCAGCCAAGTTCCAATGCAGACAGAAGCCTTGGTGTCACCATCAGCCAGGAGGCCGGCCACAGACATGCTCCCACTGCCCAGGCTTTCTCAGGACAGCCAGGCTGTGACTGCAAGGAGAAAGAGGGGACAGCTCAAACCGCTGGCTCTTCCCCCCTTTTCCAACACCGAAGAGTGTTGTCAGGAGAAACAGAACCCAACTCCCATCCTATCTCAACATACGCAACGACGGACGGACCTCAAAAACTCTGATGCCAGGAGACAAGCCAGCACTGTGCGACGTCTTTGCTGTTTAATTCCACATTTCATTCTGTTCAGGGTTCTCAGCACTCTCTCTGAGCAAGCAGCCCATCTGTCCCAGCCGTGCTGCCACGCTCTGGGCAGAGCCCCTGTGCCTGCGGCCATCCGCGCCGCCGCGCTTCGGGGACGTGTCCCCAGGCAGCTCCTTCCACACCAAGAACATGGGCAGGTTACGCTTCATCTCGGAGCTGAACGTTAGGAAACCGTCTGAACTCCCCTTTCCTCCTGCCCCTCATTCATAAATTTAATAAAATAACAATAATAATAATAACAATAATAATAATAATTAAAACAAAGGCTTATTGGAGCTGTTTCTGCTCAACTTTCCACAGTCTCTTTTCATGTCACTCTCTGGAATCAGATTTTTTTCAAGAAATACTGTGAGAAAAAAAGAATAATAATTATAATAATAATAATAATTATAATAATAAAAAGCATCTGGAACCAGCTCAGAAGATTTCTAATGCTTTTCAGCTTGACTGACTTGGAGTGCATTGACCACACCATTTATATTTTCTTCAGGTACCTGTAAGAAAACAAAAAGAGAGGTCACTCTCTAGCAGGAGCAGGCAGGGACAAGGGAAGGAAAGGGCTGTTGGGCACTGGAATGGGCTGCCCAGGGGAGTGGTGGAGTCCCCATCCCTGAGGGGATTGAACAGACAGATGTGGTGCTGAGGGACATGGTTTAGTGGTGGTTGGCAGGTCAGGGTGATGCTTGGCCTTGATGATCTAAAGGGTCCCTTCTAACCAAGAGAATTCTATGATTCTATGAGAGGCAGGAGACAAAGCTAGGACAGTGCCAAGGACACAGGTACTCTGCTGCTGGCCACCTCAAGGGACACCCTTGGGTTCAGGAGTGTCAACCCACAGCGTCCCTAGAAGCAAGCACTGCAGGCGAGGTTCTTCTGCATGGTGGGTGGAGAGGCAACTGGTCAGGGGTTTCTTTCCTTCTCCTCTTCCTCTCCCCTTGTGTTGGTAACACGTCTGTACACCCAGAGGGTGTGTACAGGCAAAGGGCTGTGCGTTGGGTTTCTGCGGCTGCCCGAGGGCCCTGTGATGCTCTCCAGGGCACCCAACAGGTTTGAGACCCCTGAGTGTGGGTGGGGAGACCATGCCAGGTGGTGGTGGGACATGGCCACCAAAAGAACTGCCAGTCTGCTTGTGGTGGTGGTGGGGGGGGGGACTCCAGACGGTGCGACACAGCACCTGAGCTGTCTTCCCCAGCCTTGTGATGAGGCTTCACCCCAGAAGTACCTATAGAAAGTAGTTACTGGGTGTCTTTTCACACTGACTGCAAGGAAAAACCCCTCATAACAGACACAAAAGGTCCCAGAGCGACTGTCACAGGTAGGAAAGAATGTCATGAGTTACATCAGACAGAAAAGAGGGGTCTGACTCCCAGGGGCTGGAGCTAACAGCTCTTAGAAAGCAGGGAGGGGACTGAGGGAAAGATAAAGTATCAGCAGCTGAGGATGTCTGAACATAAGTCAGCTGGGAAGGGCAGAAAATCATCTGCAACCAACCATGCAGCAAATTCTTCTGGGTTAGGAAGAAAACCCCAACAAAACTCCTCCAGAGGAAACAGGACTTTGAGACCAGGCTCTCCACTGCCCCTCCTCCGTTCTTCCCAGCACACTGAGCAGTGGAAGAAGCTGTAGGACTCTGCTTCTCCAGAGGATCATGAGAAAAGACACAGGAAACAATTTTGCAAAACCCATTCTCTTAGCCAGCCCCAGCAGCTGCTCAGTGGGCTTCTCCACACACTCCTTTAGAGGGCAGACAGGCCAGTTCTGGCCAGCTGGACCCACCTCCTTGCTCAAACACCACGGGCTGAACCTTCATCCTCTGCAAAATGCTTGACTCAACATCAAGGGAAGGGGATCAGTCGTACCACAGGTGTTTGGGCTGGATTTTCTCCAGGACAGCTCAGCAAACAGTTGTGATTTGTAGGACACATCCTAGTTTGCCACCAGTGGTGAAGTCCTATCTGCCCCTTAGAAAAGATCCCTATCCCAGGGATGGGGCAACCTGTTCGCTGGTCAGCCAGAGGGCAGATCAAGGCACCTACCATGAAGGGAACCATAAAGCTCCAAAATGCATCCCAGACATAGCTTCAGCCTCAACAGATGCAAACTGCTGGTGAGGAAGAGCAAGAACCCCCTAGCAGGAGGCAACAGGAACAGAGCACCTGGCAAAGGGACAAGGGACTCTTCTCACTTGCTCTCTCTAGAGGGAGCTGGAAACCATAGTTCTCTCCAGTCTGAGTGTAAGTCACCCAGGGGACACCCCAGAGACCTGAAAGTTCCCATCTCAGCTCTGCCTCCCAAAGGGATTTCCTCTCAAGCACAGCTCCTGATTTACAGGGCTCAATTCTACAGCTACTACACCGCAGGAAGACCCCAGTATTAACACCCAGGCCAAACAGAAAATTAAGCAACAAAACTGGCCTTAAGATGCACAGGAGAAAAAAAAGATCTGGTCAAAGGGAAGAACAAGCTTTATAAAGCACCCTAAATTGTTGACAAGAAGTACTGAGCAACCTTAGATAAAGAAAGGGAGGATGCTTGTTCAGCCTGGAGAAGAGGAGGCTGTGGGGGGACCTCATTGCAGCCTGCCAGTCCCTGAAGGGAGCAGAGGAACAGGAGGGGAATCAGCTTGTTAAAGGACAGACACTGGCAGGACAAGGGGGATGGATTAAAGCTGAAGGAGGGAAGGGTTAGATTGGATATTAGGGGGAAGTTTTTTCCAGAGAGAGTGGTGAGGGGCAGGAACAGGCTGCCCAGAGAGGGGGTGGGTGCCCCGTCCCTGGGGGTGTTCAGGGCCAGGTTGGATGGGGCCCTGGGCAACCTTGTGTAGCTCCAGGCCTGAGGTTGGTGTCCCTGCCTGTGGCAGGGGGTTGGAGCTCTGTGACCCTTGGGGTCCCTTCCAACCCATGCCAGTCTGTGATTCTATGATGCAGAGAAAGGATTCAAGATGCAGTTAGACCACGAGAAATGTCACTGCAAGTCAAGGTGTCTGGGCAGAAAAGTTAGGGGGAACATGACTGGGCCCTTGAGCAGCCTGGTCTGGTGAGAGGTGTCCCTGCCCATGGCAGGGGGTTGGAACTTCATGATCTTTAAGGTCCATTCCAACCCAAAGCCTTTTATGATTCTATGACTAAAATCTAGGTGAGGGTCTTGGCCAACAAAGCCAAGGAGGGCTTGAAATGCACCTTCTATGTGATGGAAGGATTTGACAAGCTAGAGTAGCACTGTCCAGATGAAAAGGTTTCTAAAAAAGAAAGACAAAAAAAGAAAACAGCAAAAAAGACAACAGAAAACAGGAAGGAAAACACTAAAATACTGATCTGAGTAAGGAAGATTTGCATCCCTCAGTGCATGGCCCAAATAATACCCTGCCAGCTGCCCAGCACAGAGATCTGCTGGGCTCAGATGAACCAGGACAAGACATTTTCAAAGGTGGAGCTGCCTGCAGAGTCATCACAGTTGTGTGGCCCAAGTGAAATATCTATTTTACCTGACAGGGCTTAGCTCTCCAGATATTGCTTGATGACTAGAAGCACTCTGCTCTGCACAGAAAGCATGTGCCCAGGTAGGAATGTGACACAAAGCTAACAGTATTGATTGGAAAATGGGGTTTTATTAGCTTATCTTATCAGCACAGTTAATATTCAAGAAAATAAGACAAACATATATAACACTTTGACCTTTGCTATCTGGAATAATATTTACTTTTACTCTTTACACACGACCCATACGCTGCAAATGGTTCTCACCAACTGTGAAAAGCCAAAGGAAGTAGTTGGAAAAACTCCTGCCTTGGACTCACTGGAGCTTTTACAGGTCAGAAGTAGGGTTTGAGCAGTGATTTACAGAGATGACATGGGGAAGGGGAATGAAGGAAAGGGCAGACACAATAAAGAAACCCAAAAAGCACAAGGCAGTGGAGTTCTGCTAGCTCCTGACTCCCTCCCTCAGGACCTGGGGAAAGGGCTCCAAGTCCAACACCATCCTGTCTGTGGCACAGCAAGTCTCCCTTTTCAGGGAAATGCCTCAATTTTGAGGGTGCCCTACAGAGAGCCAAGGGAAGGGCAGAGGCAGGCTCTGAAGGGAAGGGAAGCCTTTGTGGCTGGTGAGAGCCTCCTGCTGATGACCATGCTGCAACTGCTGATGGGCACCCAGGAGAACAAACATGGACTGCACTCCTCTGCCTCAAAACCACCTCCCCTTGCTGTTTTATCTCAGCTATGCCATGAGGATGATGAGGGGACAGCAGAGCTTGTTAGGACTCATGAACACGTCTCAAAAGGCGAAGGATAGGGTCATGCAGGGACTAAGAGGTGAAGGCAGGGCTCTACTGTTGGGATACTCTCCAAAAAGATTCACCCACACAAAGGCACCTTCCCCCTGAGCCCCCAGCCGACTACACTGCAGGTGTAGTACACTGTGGTGAGGCCACACCTTGAGTGCTGGGTCCAGTTCTGGGCTCCTCACCATCAGAAGGACATGGAGGTCCTTGAGTGAATCCAGAGAAGGGCAACCAGGCTGGGGAAGGGGCTGGAGGGCAAATCCTCTGAGAGCAGCTGAGGGAGCTGGGGGTGTTCAGCCTGGAGAAGAGGAGGCTGAGGGGAGACCTTCTCCTCACCTACAACTACCTGGAGGGAGGGTGCAGAGAGGTGGGGGATGGTCTCTTCAGCCAGGGGGCAGGAGATGGGACAAGGGGCAATGGGCTCAAGCTGTGCCAGGGCAGGGGTGGAGCAGATGGGAGGGAAAAGTTCTTCCCTGAAAGAGTTGTCAGGGCCTGGCACAGGCTGCCCAGGGAGGGGCTGAGTCCCCACCCCTGGGTGTGTTCAAAAACAGGGTAGATGAGGTGCTCAGGGATCTGGTTTAGCTCAGGATGGGAATGGTTGGACCTGATGATCTTCAAAGGTCTTTTCCAACCTTGTGATTCTGTGAAATGGAAAGGGCTTGTGGCTGTTTCTAATAAAAGTCAGTGATGCAGTGGAAGAGACAGCTCAGGGAGGTCATGAAGCCTCCATGGCTGCAGGTCGTGAGGGACTGGGAGCAGCCCTGGCAGGAATGATGCTCCCTAACACAGCTTCACTGTGGGGCAGGGCTGGGCTTGGTGCAGGAGCCTCTGACCCAGGGCAGTGACTGCCAGGAGGCTGGAGAGAAGAATCTGCTTGGCTATATCAGGACAAAGGCACTCCAGAAAGCTCTCCAGATGAGAAATATTTCTCCCCAGGAAACATCTCCCCTGTTCCAAAGAGGTTGTCTGGATACTCACCAATGCGTGATCAAACTTAAAAGTACTGATGTAGTATGCTGGGATGTCAGCTGCAGCCAAAGGCTCAGAAATCTGAGCCACAATTCCACACTCATCTGTGGGGGAGATAAAAAAACCCAATCACTGTCTGAGCCACACCTCCCAGGCTCACAGAACTCCAAGCCTAGGCAGGGAGAAGTCTGTCTTGACAAACTCCAGCCAGAAGGGATCTCTGTGGTAAAAGGTGTCCTCTCCCACAGAATCAGGCTCCTTGGGCCACCACATTTGATTTGATCACCTTCTCTTTGTCACAGAGAAACAGAGATCCCCAAAGAGGGGAAGCTGGATGATTTTCAGAGGTCCAAATGATGCTCAAGAAGGAAGCACCACACCTCAGCCTCCAGTTTTCTCTTTAACTATTGCTATTAAGCACTTTGCCCTGTGTCTCTGAGAGATGAGATACTGACCCACAGGTCAGTCTGGGCACGTGGTTCCTACACCACACATCACCAGAGCCCCTGAGATGGGATTTCACACCAGTTTAGATGGTTCATCTGTCCTGTTCAATGCAATGGTACACTGTTTCCAGATGAAATCTGAGTTTTACTGATCCAAATGGATCATTTCTACTGGACTGTAAGCTCACATATTTAAACACTGCACATTTAGGGGGCTGGCAGGTGTCCAGATGTCCTATCAATGACACATACACCACATCCCTTCTCCATATTTTGCCTCTAAGATGCATGAAGAGAAGGTGCATGAGTATGTCTTGCTGCTTTTGGTTGTCTGATGCAGAAGTTTTAATTAAATATAAAAGTTGGCCAAACACTTTCCAGAAACCTTCTCCAAGCTGCTGTTCTGTAACCACCTCAGCAACCATGGGAAGGAGCCCAGTGGCTTCTGCAGAGGAGGGCTCTGCTGCAGTATTGAGATCAGATTCCTATGAATTACAGGGGATGTAAAAACAAGAACACCTCTACAGGCATGAGGCATTTGCTTTGTGCTACCCAGGTCCAGTTCTCTTTTGAGTAGAGAAAACCTTTGCAGCACTGGATGTGAGATGGGTCCAGGAGCAGGACTCCCACCTGAGCTGCTCTAAACCTATACTAGATCTACTAAAGCCACAGAGCTGTCCAAGGAGTGCCCTGGAGTGCAGCACTGCTCTCTGGCCACTCCTGTCCATAATCAAAGCATTCCCATGCCCTCTTTCCACTTTTCCTTTTTAATCAGAGACCCACCTGGACCCTCCACAGTCCAGCAGATAAATGCCTTTTAGATGGAGCTGTCAGGCACGCAGCACTTTCAGAAGTATATTTAGCAGCCTGACTTACTAGGTAGGAGTCAGACTCCTCCTCTTGGAAAATCTCAGCTTGCAGAGTCATGTTAAGCTGCTGGCTCTTCAAAAGCCTCAGTGTCAAGCCTCAGATGGATTTTTCCATCATCCTTGAAGGCCCTGAGGCAATGGACTACCTGCACACCAACTGATCCCCCAAATGTTCACCTACCAAAGCCAAGAGGCTGCCCACCAATCCTCACCATCTTCCAGAGCTCACCAGATGCACTTGTAAACAACAAATTATTAGGAAATCTGCAAAAGAAGAGCAACAGCAAACGTGGCAATTAAAACACAGCAGTGTGTCAGATTCTGCCTGCAGGGATGCTGCTGTTCTGGATCCCTGCTCCGCTCCAAGCCAACAACAGCAGTGATGGCAGCTTGGAGAAACTGGGAGAACTCCAGGAAAGCAGGGCAGATGGACCTGCCTGACCCTCCTGATGCCCCATGGTCAATCAGCATCTGATGCTAAAGTGTGCACAGGCACCCAGAGAGGTGGTGGGTGACCCCTCCCCAGAGGTGTTCAAGGCCATGTTGGATGGGGCTTGAGCAGCCTGGTTTGGTGAGAGGTGTCTCTGCCTGTGGCAGGGAGTTGGGACTTGATGATCTTTGAGGTCCCTTCCAGCCTGGACCATTCTGTGAGTCTATCCTGCTTCTCAGTGGGGAAAGCCCAGCGGCTGAGAGTGCCCAGAGCCAAGCAGCAGCGACAGAGAAGGAACCTGCCACCCAGCTTCCCCGAGCACCCAGCTGCTGCTCCAACCCTCCAAGCCTCTCCTGAAGGCAGACAGAGATTCACCCCAATTAAAGTCAAAGAAACTTTCAAAAGGACAATTAATTACCAGTTTGCAAAGCAAGTCTGTAGGGCAGGCAGGATTCAAAGCCAAGCACCATGCTGTGTGTCAGATCTACCTGCTGCATCTCAGCACAGAGTCCTGTCTAACCTCCAGACCTCAGACACTGGTGGGACGTGAGGCTGCAGCAGGGTCACACACACACACACACACACACACACACAGGCTGGGCTGTGCTCCCTGGCTGACTTTCTCCTTGCCACAGAAAGCAGTCACAGGCTCCCAGCAGCACAGGGATGACTCAGTACATTGTCATCACAACCAGACTCCGCTCCAAGCCCAGCCATGTGTAAAAGCAGAGCAGGACAGCATCACTGATGTCCCCACTCTACTATAGGTCCTTAGCAGTAAAACTTCAACCACATATGCCAGAGTTTTTTGGCTATGGCTCTCAGGAGCACACCTCAGGAACGATGGAATTGCTTTGCTCCAGCATCCTTCTTTCCTAGGTGAGGTAACCCTGCATGACACTGGCTCGTGGTGTCACTGAGCGCTTGGACAGAGAAGCCCAACATTCAGGAGCTGGAATGAACATGCCAGATGTCATACACAAGACCCACACAGGGAGGCTCCTCAGAATTAACACATAGGAGCTAAAGCTGCTCCTTGCTCCTTAGAACAACCCAGGTATGTTTTTTGGGGGGTCCAAGAGACCCTAAGACCAAAGCTCACCTCTGCTGTGTCTGGACATCCATGACCAAGGAGATGTAACCCTCAATGAGAGAAAAGGAGAAAAAGCGAATATGTCCCGAGTCTTCATTGCCCACCACTGAGTCTTTTACTCTGAGGGAACAAAGAGAACAGCATTAACTGTGTCTGGAAGAGCAAAGGAAGGCTTTCAAACCAGATACTGCCACTGAAACCAGGGATGATCCTACTGAGGACACTGAGCCCTGTCACTTTATACTGCTTTTCATTTCATTTTTAAATTTGCAAGGGAAAAAACACCAGTCCCCACAAAGGTGTCCCATCCCTGCCCCAGGGGTGTCCCATCCCTGCCCCAGGCCCTCTCTCAGGATGCTGTGGGCCCAGAGCTGTGGGCACCAACGTGTAGCGGCACAGCTGGCCGTTCCCCAATGGTCCTATGCAGACATGCAGCACAGCACTCACCCCACGACTCTTAGCTTAAATCAGAACAGGCTCAGCTTTCTGAAGCCAACACATGTCTTTGAGCACCCTCAATCTCCTCTTTGGCTTCCACCTGCCAGGACAACCCTACTGAGCCCATGCAGCCTCCCTCCCCAAGAGTGGGGCACCGCAGTGGCGCATGGCCACAGCAGCTCCTCGGGCATCCTGGAGAAGCAATGTGAGTTTGTGCCTCTGGACATCTTACTGGGAGCCTGTCTCCCTGCTGGGACCTACCCATTGGAGTAAAACATCACATCCATTAGGAGTGTAGCAACAGTGGGAAGGGTATCTGGATCCAGGCTGGTGACGCAGAACATGTTACTCGGACTGGAAAGGGGATGAATGACAGGCCTCTGAACTGGAAGAGACACACACAGACACACACAACTATGAAGCCATGTCTGCAGTGGCCTGACATCCCACCAGACATGTTATCCAGCAGCAGCAGCCATAGGAAAAAACCAGACAGTATTTGTAACAAAGTCCCTTGTAAGTTCCTTCGTAAGAAAGTTCCTCCCCAGGGACCTGGAGACAACCCGCCCTTGCGATGGGGTACAGGGTGAGATCATCCCAAGTACCCTGCACAGGGCAGCTCTCTGCTCACAGGGGCTTTCAGGACATCAGGTGCATCCACATGAGGCAAGGGGCAAGCTAAAGGAGGTGGCAACACACCTTGCAAAATATATGAACAGCTTTGCTCCAGTGTCCCTCTTTTGGAGACTCTTTTTGGTGGTCCCTTTTGGAGAGCTGCATAGGTGAGAGGGACCTGGGGGGACCAGGATGCCCATGACCAGCAATGTACCCTCATGGCCAAGAAGGCGAATGGCATCCTGGGGGGGTATCAGAAGGGGGGTGGTTAGGAGGTCAAAAGAGGTCCTTCTCCCCCTTTACTCTGCCCTGGTGAGACCACACCTGGAATATTGTGTCCAGTTCTGGGCCCCTCAGCTCAAGGATATAGAACTCCTTGGAAGAGCCCAGCACAAGGCCACCAAGATGATGGAGTGGAACACCTTCCTTATGGGGACAGGTTGAGGGAGGTGGGGCTCTTTAGCTTGGAGGAGACTGAGGGGTGACCCTACTACTGTTTATAGATATGTGAAGGGTGAGAGTCAGTAGGACAGAGCCAGGCTCTGCTCAGTGATGGTCAGTGATAGGACAAGGGCCAACGGGTGCAAGCTGGAGCAGAAGAAGTTCCATGTGAATATAAGGAGAACCTTTTTCACTGTGAGGGTGACAGAGCCCTGGAACAGGCTGCCCAGAGAGGTTGTGTAGTCTCCTTCTCTGGAGACATTCAAATCCACCTGGATGTGTTCCTGTGGGATTTAGTCTGAGTGACCCTGCTCTGGCAGGGGGTTGGACTAGATGAGCTTTCGAGGTCCCTTCCAACTCCTAACCTTCTGTGACTCTGTGTGACACGAGCTGAAAAGCAGAAATAGATTCAGGCTTCCCTCACCTAAAGGGCAGGGCTATGAAAGGCATTTTTCTGGCTGTGGTTACCAGCAGCTCAAGCTGTTTTCCCTCCTTTCTGGGGGGTCTCTTTTGCCATAACATCTACAAACCTTAAGCCCAGCTGACCTGCAGCAGCTTGGCAAACTTGTTTGCAGCCAGTAGCTGAGCAGCAGCTGGTATTTAGGCATGCAACTGTTAAACACAGCAAGCTGCATTCCTGGGCATAACCAGTGTGTGTTTCACTGTGCCCTTCCTTCACACTTGTATAACACTCATTTTCTTACACAAGATGATTTCTAGCTGTCAGGTGATGAGGCTGAGCAGCACTCCATAATAACTGATCCTGGCTTTGTTTGGTTGTGGGCACAAAGTGACAAGAGGTGTGTAGGGAAACGTATGTACTGAAGTAGCTCCTGTACCTGACTGCATCCTCTCCTTGATGCTTGTTCCTCCAGACTGGAAACATCAGCCCTGGGCTGACAGCAGCCTTGATCCTGACTGGTACTGAAGTGTGGAAGTTGAACAGCAGCATTCGCTGTGCATCAATCACTGCAACACTTAAACAAGCTTTTGCATGAGCCATTTTCCTTTGAAATGCTGAAACTGGAACTATGGGCTATTTTTGCAATCAAAATGGACTGTACTTTAACCTTCTGTCCTGCAAAGGGCACGTGTCCCTTGAGATGTGAAACCAGCACTGAAAGGCTCACATTCAGCAAAGCTCATCAGCGTCGCCCAGAAAATGAAGCCGAATGAGGATAGGTGCTAAGATGGTTTATCACCTCACAGCATTCCCCAGAGTGCTGGCAGTGGAGGCAGGCAGGAGGCACGCTTCTCACCCCTGTGCCACAGAGCCCCATTTCCTGTCAAGCTGAGCCCATGCTGGTCCTTACCCAGTTTTGGTTTGACGAATCCGTTGGTGATGCCGAGGTCGTCGGCAGCCACCGTCTCCCCATTCACTACTCTGAGGATGGTGAACTCAGCAGCCAGCGTGTGCATCACGAAGGGCAGGTCTCGCTCACGCACCTGAAGGACACAACGGGATGAGCTCGTGATGCTGCGTGCCAGAGGTGTGAGGAGTGGAGGTGAGGTGTGGGACTGTTGGAGAGGGTTCAGAGGAGCCACAAAGATGCTCAGGGGGCTGGAGCAGCTGCCCTACAAAGAGAGGCTGAGGGAGCTGGGCTGGGTCAGCCTGGAGAAGAGAAGGCTGTGGGGGGACCTCATTGCAGCCTGCCAGTCCCTGAAGGGAGCAGAGGAACAGGAGGGGAATCAGCTTGTTCAAAGGACAGACACTGGCAGGACAAGGGGGATGGATTAAAGCTGAAGGAGGGAAGGGTTAGATTGGATATTAGGGGGAAGTTTTTTCCAGAGAGAGTGGTGAGGGGCTGGAACAGGCTGCCCAGAGAAGTAGTGGATGCCCCATCCTTGTAAGTGTTCAAGGCCAGGTTGGATGGGGCCCTGGGCAACCTTGTGTAGCTTCAGGCCTGAGGTTGGTGGCCCTGCCTGTGGGGCTGTGTTGGAGCTCTGTGATCCTTGGGGTCCCTTCCAACCCAGGCCATTCAATGATGCTGTCCAGGCACTGAAGAGCGGACACACCACTGCTGCTCGAGCCAGCAGGTATGTAAGGGTAACTGCCATCTGGGTGGCAGTCTAGAGGAGCACAGCTGGTGACAGCACTGCAGGTATAAGCAGGATTAAGCACCACAGTGCTTTTAAGAGTGTGGAAAGAGTGTGTAGACTTCTAAGAGGGAGACGTTACACCTCTTTTCCAGCACTCCCTCAAGAACTCAACACTGTTCTTCAGCCCTGTTTCCTAAGGAAATAAAGCTTAGGGGGTTGTGCACACACACGTGTGTGAGACAAAAAGACAGTGTGGCTGTCTGCAAAACAACTTTGGAGCCTCTTTGCCACCAGTTAACCTGACAGCAGACACTATGTTCCTCTAACTCTCAAAAAACCAATGTCTGAGTGGTGGTGGAAAACATTGCCAGTGCATTGAGGGAGATCCTGCAGTGTGGGCTCAGAACCTCATCAGACACCACAAAACCCATACTAACAAATGCCTCATCCGAAAGCTCCTGAGATGTCACAGAGCCTAACTACAAGGCACAGAGCTCTGGGGGAGGCAGATTTCAGTAATCCTGCTGCTCCTCAAACCACTTGTTCCCAGAAATGTCATTAAAACCACCCCACTGAACTGTCATCTGGTGGCAGATGACTCTGCCCGGTCCTTTCATGCCCTCTTACCAGGATGAAGTCCGTCTGATAGGTGGAGAGCATGAACACTGAGATGTTTTGGTCAGCTAGGGGTGCTATTACTGACTTGGCAATTTTGGTCACTCCGATGGGCTGGGAGCCGGAGAAGCCACCTCCACCAGACACCACGTTGAGGGCAAGCCATGTCGCATCAGCCACGCTCAGGTGTTCCGAGGAAGGGAGCTCTGCAGAGAGACAGAGGGGGAGGACACAGCTTTGTTTGAGAGGCTGGGAAAGCCAGGTCCATCACCTGGTCTGCACATGGTTAGCACAGACCTCAGTGCAAGGAATGAGGTGTGTGCAAACTCCTGTGCTTCCCACACTGCTTCCCAGGTTGGTACTATGATGATTTTTAGATAGACAGATTGCACCAACTTCCACTGCAGGATTCATACAGATTTCCAAGGACAACCCAAGCCTCAGCCATCCAATCACTCAGATGCCAGCGACCAGCACTGCTGACTTCCCTGGGCAGAAACAACCTGAGACCCTCGACTTAACTCAAACCTCCTAGATCAGACAATTTCTCCAAGTACTTTCCCTCAAGTTTTTCTGGTCTCCCTTTTTCTTTCCTTTTCCTGCTACAAACCCAAATTTTCTTCTGGATTGGAGATGGAGGTTGACAGAGTGGCCTGGGCACTAGCCCAAGACTTGGGAGATGCAGAGTGGTACCCTGTGCATCTGTTGGTTGCTGCCCCCAGTTGTAAAGTGGAAGAGAAGAGCCACACAACTCCAAAAGTGATGGTGTAACTACACTAGAGGCCACAAGGTGATTGCATAGTAAGATAACAGAAATATTGTTAAAATAATGCAAGTTCTGGTCTATTTGCTTCAACTCTATTGTCATTAACTAGTTAAAAATCTGCAGCCAAACCATTTAATACAAATTGAGTGCTGTGTCCAGTTCTGGGCTCCTCACCATCAGAAGGACATTGAGGTCCTTGAGTGAATCCAGAGAAGGGCAACCAGGCTGGGGAAGGGCCTGGAGGGCAAATCCTCTGAGGAGCAGCTGAGGGAGCTGGGGGTGTTCAGCCTGGAGAAGAGGAGGCTGAGGGGAGACCTTCTCCCCAGCTACAACTACCTGAAGGGAGGGTGTGGAGAGGTGGGCAATGGTCTCTTCAGCCAGGTGACAAGTGATAGGACAAAGGGAAATGGCACTAAGCTGTGCCAGGGCAGAGTCACATTAGATGTGAGGAAAAAATGTTTTACTGAAAGAGTTGTTGGGGCCTGGCACAGGCTCCCCAGGGAGGGGTTGAGTCACTCTCCCTGGATATGTTTAAAAAAAGGGGGGAGTAGATGAGGTACTTAGGGATATAGTTTAGCATAGGACAGGAATGGTTGGACTTGATGATCTTAAAGGTCTTTTCCAACCTTGTGATCCTGTAATTAACTGTTTTAAAGAAATCTTAATGCATTAACAGCCCATAAAACCAGATGAGGACTCTGGAATGAAAACATAAACTTCTCTAAGATACATTGGACTTTGGATTTTGGGTTGGTGAATTATAGAAACAAACAGTTGGGGTCCAAATTCAGGCTTCGAAATGCATAATCCCAGTTAAATCTGCTTGGCATAAGGAACCTGACCTCACATGCAGATCCATCAAGCAAAGACACAGTGGAGGTCCCAGCAGAAACCTCCCCATGTTGCTTCAGTTAGATGCAGCCCGAAAGCAGGAATCCCAGTAGTGCCACTCGCCCTGGCACCACAGCCCAGGCTTTTCACATCTCCATATCCACGTGCTTCCTTCTCTGCCCACCCACTCCTGGCTCCTCCACACACTATCCTTCCCTTCTCCTTCAGCAAGACCTCTGGGAGCCGTTTCTGTACAGCTCCAGACACCATGTAATAAATTCCTAACCTCACCCCCCAACACACCCCCCAAATCCCCAGGCACCACCACTGAGAGACGACAACAGGGCTGAAAACCCAAAATGAACTGAATAACAAACACTGCTCCTTCTGCTCTCCTCAATAACCTCAATTGTGTGTGGCATGAAAATAACCCTGAGCAAACACACTGCAAGCAGTGGGGACACGGAGGGTTCTGCTTCTGCATTTTGATGTTTAGCTTCACAGGGCAATGTTTCTTTTCTACTGAATAATCAGAGCTTACATGGAATGAAAACTAGACACCAGGGAGAGCGGGTAAGTTTGTGCATTAATCAACAGCATGTTACCTCAGAGAGTCCAGTGCAAGTTGCCTGCAGAAAATTATTGCAGCAAAATACCATTTACTGGTCAGACAGCCCCTTGCATCAGAAAAGCACCCCCAAAACAAACCTTACTACATCACCTGGCATGGAGAAGCTAGGGCTCAAAACAACTGCTGCTGATCTAAGAAGCAGCTGACGTCTTTTTTTCCTTTATTCCCACCTCTGCTCCTTGCCTGGGAAATAAATAAGGAGGAGGGAGGAAAAAAAAAAAAAAAGCAGGAAAAAAGATGTGTTCCTTCTTTGGACAGGTATTTGCTCCCTGGCAGCACGGAGCAGGCAGGCGCAGGCGAGGCCACCTGCACGTCATCGGTATTTACACTGCCATTTCCCACATCCCAGGGCCATTAAAGCAGCCAGGCAACTAAATCACAGAAAGGTCAAGTGACACCTTTCCTCCCTGCAAACTCATCCCCAGAAGGCTCCGTCAGCGCGGCTGCGCAGGATGCTCGGGCAGCTCTGTGTGCTCCGGGGTCCTGTGCTCGCTGACCTGTCCCACCCACACTGGGCACGTCCCAGATGTGCCCAACTCTATTAATGACTCGTTAACAGCAGTGAGAAGAGATCGCAACTCATTTCCCTCTCTAGAAACGGAGCAGATGATATTCCTGCTTTAGGTGGGTGACTCGGGCCTGGGCGCAGCTCATTACACCCTGGGCGATGCTGTTTTGGGTCAGGGATGTGAAGGAAGATGCAGTATTTCATGGTGGATGGAGGCATCATCACATCGTTAGGCCAATGGGATCCTGGGCTCCATCAGCAGAGGGGTGGCAGCAGGGACAGGGAGGGGATTGTCCCTCTCTGCTCTGCCCTCCTGAGGCCCCAGCTGGATCCTGTGTCCAGAGCTGGGGCCCCCAACACAAGAAAGATGTGGGGCTGTTGGAGAGGGGTCAGAGGAGCCACAAAGATGCTCAGAGGGCTGGAGCAGCTGCCCTACAAAGAGAGGCTGAGGGAGCTGGGCTGGTTCAGCCTGGAGAAGAGAAGGCTGTGGGGGGACCTCATTGCAGCCTGCCAGTCCCTGAAGGGAGCAGAGGAACAGGGGGGGAATCAGCTTGTTCAAAGGACAGACACTGGCAGGACAAGGGGGATGGGTTAAAGCTGAAGGAGGGAAGGGTTAGATTGGATATTAGGGGGAAGTTTTTTCCAGAGAGAGTGGTGAGGGGCTGGAACAGGCTGCCCAGAGAGGGGGTGGGTGCCCCATCCCTGGGGCTGTTCAGGGCCAGGTTGGATGGGGCCCTGGGCAACCTTGTGTAGCTCCAGGCCTGAGGTTGGTGTCCCTGCCTGTGGCAGGGGGGTTGGAGCTCTGTGACCCTTGGGGTCCCTTCCAACCCAAACCAGTCTGTGACTCTATGATTCTACCTCACGCCAGCAGTGGCAGCACTGGGCGAGCTGCCCCAAGAAGAGCTCGCCAGCCTCCTCCTCTGGAGGCAGGAAGGCTGATTCGCCCATTGGTTTTGTAATCACCGGGAAGAGCAGATCCTGTTGGGGTTTCTGTGTTCAACAGGGCCTATGAAGTGTGACAGCAGCCACTGCATTTGCTTAAGTAACCTGCCTCTCATAATTTAATTAACTTTGCAAAAATTATATGGAAAGTGACTGAAATACCGATTTGGACAGGGATTCCACCAGGCAGTCAGATGGAAAAGTGCAGCCCAAATTATAATGAAACAAACCCAGGCCTGAGGCTCAACTGATTCAGCTAAACAGCAGCAAATAAGCCACATGGGAAGGGGCTTTGCCCAGGAAGCTGTTAGATGCAGCAAACCCAAGGAGACCTGAAAACACCAGACTTAAGCGTTAATGCAGATTCAGTCAGGCAAAATAAGGTAATAAATAAAGAGCAAAATGAGGAATTGCCCCTGTTTCAGCCAACCCACCATCTCTACCACCTCTCCACAGGAGAGCAGAGCTCCTGATGCACCACAGCATCAGCACCACAGCATCCCCCCTCCATCCTCACCCAGTGAGATCCTCATGGAAACCTCTCTGCTGGGCTCTCAAGATTCTACTGCTTTATCAGAGGAAGCTCCTGCTTCCAATCACAGGGAATATCTCACCTCTGGCTGAGAAGGACCTCTAATGGGTCAGAGACTTGGGCTTTGTTTATTTTAAACCAGGGGTTTTGTTCTGAATCTTCACTGGGGTGCAGCCTTTCGATTCCTGTGGCTTTGCTGGGTAACACTTTGCAGACCTGCTGCCAGGAGCAGCCACCCAGGAGCAGTTCAGCTGCCTGCCAGCTCCGTGGCCATCATTTGCAGTCCACCATCACCCAAAGATGAGGAGGGTCACAGACTCCAGATCCATTTCATGTGGCAGAGGTGGCCGGCAACCCACCAACCTACACCAGATGTGACCATCCTGACAGCCCGAGTGCAGCACTCATCTCACACGTGATTTTAGCTGGCAGTGAGCACCAGTTGCTGGTGGGCTCCAGTGGTGACACTCTCCATCAGCACAACAGTTTCCCTCATTCAAAATCCTCTGTGCTGTGCAAAATCTGCAGACACCAAGCAGACAGAGATGCTGTGTGGGGGACAGATCTTCCAAGGGAGATACTTAAATGCCAATCCCTGCTCAAACCAAACGCAACAAACACCTCAAATAAGCTTCAGGGCTTGAGTCAAACAGCTTATTCACACCATGGGCGATTTGAAAGGCCAGAGGTCTTATCCAGAGCCTCACTGGACCATTTGGCTGGTGCGGTTGAAGCAAAGCAGCTTCCATGGCACATGTCATCCTGGGACACGGGGTGGTGAGTATCATAGCTGCCATAATTGGCTCTTCAGCTCAAATAATCAATACTGTTTCCAGTGAGGACAACAAATGCTGGATGAAACCCAAATAAAGATTGAATTGCTGCTGCCAGAGCGCAGCGATGTAAGCACTGTGAGCGGGGACTTAAAACACCTTTGGGAGATTGGCCAGGTGAGGAGCTTCCAGCTCATGGAACCAAGCAAGCAGGGTTTCCCAGCTGCACAATGGTGGGAAAAGAACATTCTCCTGCCTCCATTTTTCCATCCTGGAGATCCCTCAGCCTCATGCACGCTGCAGAGCAGGCAGCAAAACACTGGGCAAGAGTCCTGCTCTGGTGACCACTGGAAAATGTGCAACATGCTTTGAGAACATGCAGGAGCACCAGACTTTTTTTGCTGAAGACACTTGCATGGTTGGTTTGTTTGGGGTGGTATGTTGGTGGTCTGTCTTCACTCAGTACACAAATGTGTGCATTACAGCAGAGTGCTCTGAGTGATGTGCTGATCCTTGGTATGTTCTGGCACTCTAGATGAACCAATTGCTCGTTCAACATGCCATTATAGGCCTTCTGCTTGCAACCATGGCTAATTCAAAATGTTAAAAAATAAGATATTAAGAAATACTGTGGATTTTTTGACCAGCCTTCCACCTTTATCCTGTTCTTATTTCACCTTTTACAGCTTCCCTCTGCAAAAATGACAGTTATACTCTCGCTGGTATTAAAAAGATAGAGAAAAAGGCTCCTGCAATCACAGGACTCCAATGGTCAGGCATTAAAAATAAAAGCACTGCCAACTTCAGAACTCATGATAAATTGGGAGAGCTCTCACCAATGCCTCTACGTGGCAGCACAGTTTATGTATATCTGTTTTTTAATGGGATTTTTATGTTTATTAAAGGTGTCTCTTCCCACTGCCCACTGGAAGCTTTTCACTGCTCTGCAGTTTTGAAATCCCATCTTATCAGGAAGTGAGGGATTATCTCAGGTCATAAAGCCCCATCCCAAGCCTGGGCATCCTTCTGAGTTCTCTGTTGGCTTTAGCACGCAGCCACTGAGGAGGGGCTGGAGGGGCTGTTGGGTGCTGCAGCACGTGCTGCCAGGCAGAGTGTGCTGCCAGGCAGAGTGTGCCATGGGGAGCCAGGATGCCCAAGGCAGGTTTCCAGCACCCACTGTGTGGTTTCCCTGACATCTCATAAACTGACTGTGTTTGAACTGGCTGTTTCTGCTCAGAAAACCTTTGAGGAGTTTTGTAACCTTGAGGGCACTGCGGAAATTGGCCATGGGAGCTCAAAGTCTTGGGGAGAGAGAGAATGGGAAGAGGCTAACCACCCAATCCTCATTTGTTTTGTAAAAGTCAGCTGAGTCAATACTCCTTTAATGGGGATGGAAGAGGCTGTTTCGCTCACAAAGCCGTGCAAAGGGGGACAGAGGAGGGCAAAGATGTCACTTTCCAGTTTCTACATGCAGAAGCAGGAAGAGCTCTGAAGCTAGTCCAGTGCCCAGCTCTGTGAGCCCCAGTGCTCACTGTGTTAGAAGCATGAGGGCTGTTCCTGTGGGGCGCCCCATTTCTCCCTCTGCCCTGCTGCAGGGACAAGCCCAAGGAACCCACTGCTGCCCCTCCCCATGGGCAGGGCAGCACAACCATCCTGGGCATGTAAGAGTGCAAATCATAGCTGTTCAGAGGATGCAAATATCCCCCTTCTTCCCCTCAAGACACATATGCTGCCAGCTTTGCACTTATCCCCTGGGAGCAAAGGGGATTGCTGCTGCACAACCCCCAACGAACGAGCCCCACGGGCAGTTTGCAGTGTGCCAGGAGACAGTTGCTGGGCAGAGGGGCCTTGGTGCTGGTCTGATTCCAGTGCCACAGCACAATCCTGCCCTAAGCACAGTAGCTGGGTGAGATGAAAGCCCACTGCTTGGCCTCAGGATGGGAGACATGATGCTCAGGGACAAAAAGCTGATGCTGTGGTTCACAAGAGAAGAAAATCCCACAGCTCCCCATCCAGCTGAAACCATCTCACGTGCCAACAAGCTCGAGCTCATCCTGGGATGAGGGCAGCATGCTCACAACCAAGCAGCTTTTGCCATTTTTTTCCCCATGTATGCTAATGGTTTGGTCAGCTGCCACCTTCTTCAGAGGCCAATACAGGGGTCGCTGGGTGCCAGAGGCTGCGCCTGCCTCTGGACACAGCCTGCAAGCAAGAGGGGTAACATGAGGAGCACAATGCCTCCAGCACTGCATCTCTGCCCTGGGACACATGCCTGGGCTCAGCCTCAGAGGCATGAGCCAGCACTGAGACATCTCATCCAGCAGCACATCAGGAATTTCCAGAGCACTGAGAGCTCCAAGTGTTCATTAGATACCAAGTGCTACCACCAAATGGGATGGCAGGTTTCTGCAGGACCATTAAACTTCCAATTTTTATCTTACTGGTCTTTGTGGCTTCCAAATTTACTCCCAATGGGATGCCCAGGAACATCTGTGGGCTGGATCTACAGCTGGGGAACCTCAGCATCTCTGACTGTGCATCTCTTTGTTTTTGACATTTTCTCCTAACAGAACATGTAAAACTGAGGGGGTTTTTTTATTCCAAACTCCCTCAACAGGGAAGCTGTGAAACCTGTCATCTCATTTTCCTATTTAGGTATTATCCCACTCACAAAACTGTCAAAAGAACATTGTTAAGTTCATAAACTCAAAACACTCTGCAGCAAGGAAATGACAGCTTGACATTTTATATATTTAACCTCAGTATTTCCGTGCCTCAGTTTCCTCTCTATAAAGTGGGTACAAAAAACTCTGTTCCTTCTAAATTTTGCTCTTGACAAACAGCTGACCTGTTTAGCTGAGCTTTATACACATCTCACAACTGAAGCATTTCACAGTTAATGCCAAAATCAGCGCTGGGCACACAGGCAGCATGGAAAATTTCTGCCCAAAGAGGGAGTTTGGCAAGACTGAAGTGTCTGAAAACAGGGTGAGAATGGAAGAACTGGGAAATTTTGCTCTGGTCCCTCTGAGCATCTTTCCTTCATCGCCATGGGAGGAAGATGTTGGTGCTAGTGATGCTTTGGGGATATTAAGGCAGGTTTGAAAGGCAAAGGTCTCTTGCTTTCTGCTATCAGGAACCTGAAAGCCAGATAGAGGGAAAGAAAGAAGGGAGAAGAAAACAAAGAGAAAGAGAGCAGGAAAGGATCCTAAGGGAAAACAAGCACCCAGAGCCTGCCCAAGTCCCACTCCCTGAGCTCAGGGCAGGCAGTGGTCATACAGCATGCAGTATGGACCAGCTCAGCCCAAATCCACACTCAGGAGCAATTCTGAAGCAGGCTGAACAGTGCAGCCACCTTCCCTCATTTCTCACGTGAAATCCCTTTCACACCAGTCCTTGTCTGCTGTTAGGGATGAAATAAACCTAAAAGGCTCTTTGTGGGTTTATGTCAGACCAGCGAACGCACCCGGCGCAATGTTCTCATGCTTCCCTGACAATTCAGTTCATACCCTCTGCAGTGGAATGACCAGCTTGAATTTCACACTATTCCTGCAAATAGGACATATTACAGACACAGGGAATTGCACACGGTGAGACCAGGTCCCACATCCATCTGACAGAGCCTACTGGTACCACGCACGAGGAAGGGACTTTTCCAAGCCCTTCTACTGGAGGGAAATTAAAAAACACATTCCTCTCACCTTTCTGAAAATGGGGAGACTGGAAAACCTGCTTCCAAGAGCACCAAGGTCACTTCAAGCCTGAAGAACATGAAACAGCTCCTAATCAGAGACACCAAGTGATTTAATACTGAATACTTCCAGCCACATTGGGAGCTACCTGAGGGACTGTGTCAGCTCAGCCAGCTCCACCAAAGCTTCACTTGTCCCATAAACAATTTGCAGAGGCGTGGGAGCATCTTGAACTTTCAAAACAGCTGGTAACTTCTTTAGTCCCTACTTTTTTTAGCTACCCCCATTGCCTAGCCCATGCAACACAGGCGTTTCTGCAGGTGCTGCAGCCAAGCAGCTCTGCACGAGGTCTCTGTAACAGGTTTGTAGGGGAAGGGGGGTTACACCACTGTGCAGCTTCTCCACTGTTAAGGATCTGCCCACGTATCTGTGTGATGCAGGGAAGCCTTTCTGACAGCGCTGGAGGTATCATACTCAGAGGTGGAGAAGTTGTTGTATTTTTACCATTTACAGGACAGCTACAGGAGGACGTGCCAGGCACAGTGTCCATGCCCTGGTATGACAGAGGAGAGGGTCTGTTACTGCTTCTCTTTGCCTATCCAGGAACACGTGCATGCCTTCCTTGGCAGACGCCAAAGGGGTCCTCACCTCTGCTAACACAATCAGAGCCCATGTGGATTTTAAGGAATGAGATGAGGTAGATGCTGAGGGATGGCACCTTTCTGGGAAGTTTACTAGCTAGTCTGTTAACATCAGCAGAAATGGCCATGTATTTATACTAGTTCCAGAGCTTGGGAAGGAGTACGTGCTAATGAAAATTATTCTCTCTGCTCAGCACGTCCTCAGCCACGTTTGTGCAGAGCCATGTGGCTGACTGATCTATTTACACCTCTGGAGTCCCCTGCTCATCCCCATCCCTGTTTCCCAATTAAGGGTGCAGACAGAAATCTGGGCTGGTTCCAGCAATCACACACGCCTGGCACACCACTGGGGCTGAGGAGACAAACCAGCGACTTCCACCAAACATCCGCTGCTCAGGGTCTCTCTGCTGCACGAAACCAGGCAAGCAGAGAACATGAAAAGCCCAGTCCTGGGGAAGAGCTAAAATTGTTGCCTGAGCCTGTGAACGCAAACAGCCAGCAAAGCCAGGTCAGAACTGCCTGCCGCTGCTTCTGATTTCAGGCAGCAGATGAGAGAAGGGTGCAGAAAAGCACCCGCTCCTGTGCAGCCCCTGGGTTGCTGGCCTGGGCATGATGGGTGTGCCTGGAAGCAGCAGGATGGACAGCCCAGGATGGGCAGACACCCAAGCACACACAGCCCAGGACACACAGACACCCAGGCACACACAACCCAGGACACACAGACACCCAGGCACCCACAACCCAGGACACACAGACACCCAGGCACACACAGCCCAGGACACACAGACACCCAGGCACACACAACCCAGGACACACAGACACCCAGGCACACACAACCCAGGACGGACAGACACCCAGGCACACACAGCTCAGGATGGACAGACACCTGGGCACACACAGCTCAGGACTGAGAGACACCCAGGCACACACAGCCCAGGACACACAGACACCCAGGCACACACTGCTCAGGATGGACAGACACCTGGGCACACAGCAGGTCCAACCCAGCACTGCTGCTTAATTCTGCCTTGGTGAGAACTGGAGTGCCCACAGCCCAGTAACACCCACTGGCTCCACACAGCCCCACCAGCTGCAAGCCCCAATCTCCCCACTGTAATGTTCACTGACACAGGGTGCCCAGGGGGGCTGTGGGAGCCCCACCCCTGGCAGGGTTCAAGGCCACGTTGGATAGGACTTTGGGCAACCTGGTCTAGTGAAGGTGTCCCTGCCCATGGCAGGGGGTTGGAACTAGATGATCTTTGAGGTCCCTTCCAACCCAGAGCATTCTGTGATGCTGTGATTCTATATTTGAAAAGATGCCTCCTCCACCTGTTGGAAGAGAAGGTTTGGCAGAGAGCTTGTGAGCAACCTAATTCGAAGATAATCATGGCACTGCAGATAGAGAAAAGAGAGCTTCCAGAAGATGTGCCTTTGCTGAGGGCATCAGCACCCCGGGGCTTTTGCTGGCTCCCCAGCTGGTCCTGCTCACTGAAACACCAGTGGCTGCAAGAGTGATTTCAGTGCCCTGCTCTTCTCTTGCAGGGACAGGGCTGTGTCTCTGCACCTCAGCACGGGCTATGCTTCTGCCATGTGCTCAGCATAACGACCTAGGAAGCAGAGCCAGAAGTAAAGAGCAGCTGATCCGAGGTGGTGAAGAAGCAGCACAGGGGATGAAGCTCTCCTGCAGCACTCTGCCTTGCTGGTTTTGACCCAGAAGATCTACATGTTGGCAGATGCCCCTCCAAGTTGGAGATGTGTGTCCATTCCTCCCTGCAGCACCCTGAGCCTGTGGACAAGGTGTTTATACCTGGTCATAGCTGGAGCTGTAGACAGCAGGGACTCCTCCAGCACCATGCAGCTCACTCGTACAGCCCCTCTCCTGGATTTGGTGACCATCCAAATTGGCACAGAACAGCAAGCAAATATTTGAGAGCATACAAACAGGAGGGGAAACAACTTTTTAAAAGGGCAGATAATGGCAGGACAAGGGGGATGGATTAAAGCTAAAGGAAGGAAGGGTTAGATTGGATATTAGGGGAAGTTTTTTCCAGAGAGAGTGGTGAGGGGCTGGAACAGGCTGCCCAGAGAGGGGGTGGGTGCCCCGTGTCTGGGGGTGTTCAAGGCCAGGTTGGATGGGGTCCTGGGCAACCTTGTGTAGCTCCAGGCCTGAGGTTGGTGGCCCTGTCTGTGGCAGGGGGTTGGAGCTCTGTGATCCTTGGGGTCCCTTCCAACCCATGCCATTCTATGATTCTATGATTTGACCAAGTTCACAGAAGCTTTTTATGGAAGAAAGGAGCAATGACATTTAAAAGTTGAACATCTTACACTGCAGGTAGGAAGATTTTTGTAATTGAAAATAGGTGCTGAGGTGCTGGGGAGCCCACCTCCTAATGCTGACTTCCAGCAATATTCAGAAAAATAAGTGAAATATGTTCCTTTTTTATTCCCACTGCTTGTTTCTCTTTTAAATATGGGGGAATAAGAGTACTAATCAACTACACATTGGAAAAAAATGAAGCTGCTGATTTCCCACAGCGTTTTAGCACTGGTGTTTCCTGGAGCGGCTAGTTCTGAAGATGAACACCCTTCTCATCTCCCTTTCTTCCAGACTCTTCCATACTTCTTGCCCAGCTAGCTGCTGGCTCAGGGGCAAATGGAGCTGCAGGCTGTTTCACAGGAGCCCCATCCCTGCTGGAGACACGCAGGATGCTTGGGCAGCACTAAGGGTTGCAGTGCTGTAGATGGATGCTGAGAATCCACCACAGTGGCCTGGCCCCAGGAAGCCTTACTGGCCTTACTCTGCCCCTAGCTTGTGAGGTGACCGTGCACACATCACATCCTCTCCAGTACCTGTGCTTCCCGTCCACATGAAGTGTTTGGCTGCTCAAGTCCTCCTCTCTTGCGATATGCATGTGAAATACCAGTGGCACAGAGTGCTGTGGTCCCTGGCAGTTACAGCGACAGCACCAAAAACAAGCTCAGGAGATGGGACCTGGCCACCTGTCCTGGTGCACCTAAAGGAAGCAGCTTCCCCCTCTGTCTCCTGGTATTTCTGTTCCATGCCGCTTCCCAGAGCCACCTGTCCCCGTGGCACTTGGAGCCATCCCCAGCAGTGCCTGTGCCATGAAGGTGAGGGGTCTCCCCACCTTCTCTTTCATTCTGAAGCCAGAAAAACAGCAACAGCTGCAGAAACCCAAGCAGTTGCTTTTTTCTCCCTCCATTAGGCTCCAAGCTACAACCAAAACAAGTGACTCCTTAGGTCTGCATCTGGAGAGCAGCTGGATCTTCCTGCGTTAGTGAAAGGCCAGGAGTTCCCAGGGGGGCAAGAATGTGTTTGCAATGCGAGTTTCCTTGGCAGGAGAGAGATCTTCAGCCACGTTAAGCATGATATGTTTTCTCTCCAACCAGCAAATGCCCCTCTTAGTCTCAGCTTCCCCATCTTCAAGAAAAAAAAATCAGATCAGCACCCCTGTGTCAACCTGATGGAGAGCTGAACTCACCAAGTGCCAGGCACGGCACTGCAGCCTTCCAGGAGCTGCAGGGGGAGGCCAGAACTGCTGCCAGGTAGCTCTGCATGGTCCCACACTCACCACAGATGTACCCGAGCAGTGATGAGTTCTGCTGTGCCTCCCCAGACCTGCTGTAGCCCAAACTGCTTCAACAGAGGCACCCATGACCTGTGCCCATCCCTCCCCCTCCCCTGGCTCAGTAACTGGTACCTGACTGGGCTTTGCAGGGGCTTTGCTACCCTGACCATTCTTCCCTGGCCTCACAGAAGGTCCCAGAGCACCCGTGGTCCTCAGCCTGAGCCTGAAATGAGGGCTGTGGCCAGAAGAAAACCCCCAGTGAAGCTGTGCCCAGCGGGTGCAAGGGATCACAGCCCCTGGCAGCGCTGCTGAGTGCTGTGACCTGCCACCAAGTGGAACACCATGAGCCACATGTGCATCCAGGTCCTGCCCAGCACCACAGGCTGGCTAAGGCAGGGAAACGAATGCCAAAGGCCATCTCAGGCCTGCCAGCCGGCCGCTGATACACAGCAATGCTGGAGCTCTGCAAGGCACGTGCGCTGCCTGGAAATGTCCAGCTCTCTGACTTCCAAAGTTATTCTTATAAACGCTCCCCTCCCTTGACCAGGTTAAAAGGTGTGGAGGAGAAGGCAGTCTCTCTTGGAGATGGTCTGGATACACACAAATGACTGCACTGAATCAGACCAGAGGCATTCTCAGTGGCGTCTGACAACAGACAACCACACAGGGCTGTTTGCTGAGTGTTCCCACCTCTCTCTCTGACTACAGACAAACCCAAAGCACTGCCCCAACAACTAAACAGTTTTAAAGGGAATTTTGGGGCAGTGCAGACATACCTGCATATCTACAGACAAGGCAGAGAAACCTGGGAGTGCTGGCTACTCGACCCATCACTGCGAGGATGATGCTGGTTTGGTTCCTGTCACCTGAGCCCATCACTATAAAACCATGTGGAGCTCTGCTCCATCCTGCCTCCTGCCAGTGCCAGGCACTCAGGTGCTGGGAGGAGGATCCACAGCAGCTCTGGTTCCAGTTTGTGAGATGTTTCTTTCTTCCCTTTCCCTCCCACTCTATCTGTGAACTTGTGGCCAGACCGAGGGGTATTTCAGTGCTTGGTTTGAACCAGGAAAGCCTTTGCTTGGCTGGGAGGTGCCGAATTATTCCAGAGGTGACATCAGTCTTTGTCATTTCCAGAAAGCTGAGAATGCAGGTGTGAGAGCTGCAGGCAAGTCCTTCTGAAACAGCAAGAGAAGAAACACTACCTTTTCTACAGGTTGAGTCCTTAAAGCTTCGGCTCGGTGTGCACGAGGCAGCATCCCTCCAAAGGCATGGCACGAGAGCAAACCTTCCCTCTGGCCAAAGCAAGGGATCTGCCAGAGGATGGGATTTACCAGCCAGCCTGGGAAGAGGCCAGGACCACACATGGTGCTAACATCTCCCTGATCCTACCTGGCTGCACACCCCCCTCAGGGCTGCCCTCCACACTGGCCCAGCTGGCATGCAGCATTTCATCAGAGGGGATCTGAGCCACGGGCTCCTTCTCCATCCTGGAGAAGAAGGTGCTGCTCTCCTGGAGGGAGGTGGGTGCTGCGTCGTATTTCACTTCTCAAAGGCTGCTCACAAGATTCAGGGGTAGACACTGCTACCCCTTCCTCCTCATACACACACACCACCTGGAGACAAGGCTGCTCCCAGAAACTGGATGCAAAGCTCATTCTGTGCTTTACGCTGCCATCCCGGCGGGGTGCAGCCCCCAGCGCACAGCCCATCACACCGAGCTGCATGCCCCCCTGCCCCTGCCTTGCTCCCCCCAGTGCTGCCACACCAACCCTGCCACCTTCCCCATTCGCAAAACCACCGCTGACTGTGCTTCAAAGGAACAAGAGCACGTCCTCCAGGTGAGCAGAACCTGCGCACACCAGCTGGGGAGAGAAATGAATGCAGATGAGTTTATTTTTGCAATAGCCTCCTACTACCAGAGCACCAGGAGTTGCTAACATTACATCATCCACACACCCCCGCCCCCTCGAAGGATCAAACCCTGCAAAGGCACAACGCTTCTGCTGACGGCTGCTGGAAGCAATAGCCACGGGAAGATTAACTCTCTGCTGCGCGCGATGCTCGCTGCACTCTCCTGTACTCTCCCAGCACTGGTTTCTGTGGTGGCTCTTACAGACATGGGATGTCTGAATCCTTGGGGGTGAGTGACCCCAGCAACCTCTGCCTCCGAGCACCCATACTCAGAACGAGTATAACAGGACAAAGAGTCCGAGTTGCTCCCAGTCTGTCCCAAACGTAAGACTGGGGATGGGCAAGAGAAGCCACTTGATACCTCCAGGAACAGCCTAACACTTTTGATGGAGGGACATGACTGAGCAGGACTTTCAATTCCCACCCACAGACTTCAATTACCCAAGAAACGGGTATTGTTAGTGTCAGTTTTCCTCGAGCCCCACATGGCCTGACAGAGCAGCCGCCGGCTGAGACGGAGGCACAGGCATCTTGTTGAGAGCAGCACAAAAGCTTTTCTTTGCAGGAAATTAAAAACAAGGAAACAAACACCAGCACTTGCGTAAGCCCCAGACTGGCTCAGACAGAAAATTACCTCGAGACTGTTTGCGTTCCAGATCAATGGATCAGCAGCAGCAGCAGGGCAATTAGCACCTTGAAATTATTCAGCAAGTCGAGGGGCGGGAATTTTAGGGGAGGGTGGTAAGGGAAGGGTGAAAGCAAGCAGGATTAACAATAGATCTTTCTGGATACACAAGTCAGTGCTTGGCTCTGGCTGAGCCCAAGCTACCATATGAATGTGGTTGTTGGATGCTTTTGTAACCAGGCAAAAGGGGGACAGGAGGGAGCTGGAGGGGTTGTTGATGCTGCATCCTGGGAACAGTGACGCAGGATGGACGTGGCAAGTTGAGCAAATTTTTTCTGGTGGGGACTAAAGATACCTGCCCAGTTACACCACAAGCCTGTTTTGTGCTATGCCCAGCACTCCAAGCAAGGCAAAATGACTCTGCCAACAGCCCCTAGCTGTGTTGGGTATGTGCAAGGGCATGAGGTGCACGCTGTCCCCAAGGCAAACCAAGCAGGCAGGTACCAGCTCAGTGAGGGTCTGCACCGAGGCTCGGGACAGCCCCTCTCAGGGCAGCAAGCATCCTCACAGGGCTGGGTGGTCCTTTCCAACCATGCTCCTCAGCAGCACACACCCCAAAAACCTTCGTTGTTCTGGGTGAAGACATCAGCCTGATTATTCCCACCACTGTTAGGAACAGGAAAATCTCATTGTTTTATATGTACTGACACAATGCTCACATACATCTAACACGCTTTACTGTTGCCATCAGGGGAGGAAGGAGGGAAGAAGGGATGATTGTGGCTGGCTTCAGAGTGACGTCCTTCCTAATTCCCCCAGGAGAGATTTGCTCAGCTTGGTCCTGGCTCCCCAACCCACTGGGACCAACAGGATTTGCCCGCTCTCCCTGTGACCCAGGGCAGCACATGTGGCTTCTGTTGCAGGGCCTTTCTCCACCACTCCTGAACACCAACCCAACAGAACAGCCAGATGCCAACGATGTAGCAAGGATTAAAGCAACCACACGAGAAAGCCTCTCTCCTTTCTAACAGGTCTCCATGCTTCCATTCTTAATCTAGGATGAAAAGAAAACCACCTCTGTCCAAACTGTTTCCTATTATCACACATGTGTTTGCATCTAATCCGAACACGGGGAGGCCGAGGCAAGCAGAGTGCAAAACTCTTTCAGGCACTGATGCTCTTAACACTTTGAAATCATGCTAATCTGATAAGGCACCACGGGAATTATGCAAGTAAACAAAGCCAGGCCCCCGATAAGGAGCATTAGAGATAGGGTGCAGCACATATTTAGCGCTCGGAGGGAGGCAGGCAGCAATGGTTAGCAGGGCTCCTGCAGTCAGCCCCGCGCAGGGCTAGCACGGGCAGGTACATCAGCCTGCCCCAGCCACCGTCACTGCAGCCCATGACAAGGAAAATTAAACAGCAGGATGTGAGAGCCGCTGCTCACAGCGAGATATTCCTGAGCACTAACGTCTGATCACAGCGCTTCCTTCGCCAGGATACGGAGAGATGCAGGAGGAGGACAGGCCAGAGACCGTGAAGAAAAGGATGTAAGGATACAAGGATATAAAGGATGTAAGGATATAAAGTTATAAAGGATATACGGATATAAAGGTGGGCCGCAAACAAAGCCAATGGGAGGCAGCAGGTTTCTTCCTGTCTTGCCCCAGCATGGCTGGTTGGTGTTTGAACCCACTCTGCATTCCTGGCTGTTGGTATGACTTCAGCTTTGTGCTTCGTGAGAAGGGCAGGGGAAGGCTGCACACCACTGCCTGTGCGCCTTCGGCTGGGAACTCGCCTCTGTCTCCCTGCAGAGCCCTCCAGAGAAACAAGCCTCACAGTCAGAGGAAAGCCGATCTCTGACCTAACTCCTAAATCAACTTTCGAATTTCGGAGCGGTTTTTCTAACGTCTCTCCCTGCCCCGGGACATGCAGAGCCTGACTCTGTGCAAGCCCTGCTCTTGGCCCAGCGGTGCTGGTGCTGCTCTGAGAATCAGTACCTTGGAAACACCAGGCTACAAATCCAATCCCTGAAGCAGAGCCTCTCTGGAGCAGCACACACTCCCTAGGAAGTTTCATTGCTACCTTCTTCTTACTTACATAACAGTGATACGAACCCTGTTTCAGGAACGCTGCTGAGTGATTAACAGCAGCAAAGCCTTTGGAAGGTAAAATGGCTCAGGGTAATTATTACCCTGAGCAACAAACAAGACAGTTCAAGACTACATGCTGACAGATTACAACATCATGCTACAAGGGAGCACCCAAAAGCTCCCAGCGATTCTTGCTCGAGGAACCAGGTACAATGGCACGTGCTATGAGAGATGCTACGGCATTTCTACCTCAGCATTTGATGTGGTTGTTATTAAGGCAATTGCCATTGGAAAAAAGGGAATAATGGAGCGAGGAGAAGGGGAAGACAGGCTCTGAGAAGGGCTCACACTGCTGGGAAGAAGCCGGAGTAGGTGGTCTCCCACTGTCAGCTCTCCTTCCTTTGGAGCATGATGCAACCAGAACAACATGCACAGGGTCCCCTGGAGTGTAACATGGGACCTTTCCCTGGAGCAGGAACGGGTGAACCAGGACACAACATCTCTCTTGCTTCCCGCACACCCATTCGCACAATTAATTGCTGGAGTCTGAGATCCTTGATAGCTTTACTTCTGCCTTCAGCAGACTGGGTTGAAACTAGCCAAGCAGAGAGACTCCTTCTCTGCCTGCGTGCACATCTCACTCTCCTACGGAGAACATCGGTGTTCCTGAGACAGCCAGGCTTTCGGGTAATCCAGCGCTAAGTGCCACCGAAACAGCAGCATTAGCAGTAATTAAAAACTAGATGCTTTCTGCAGCAGGCTGGATACTTTGGAGGCGGCTGGTTCACCCAAACAGGATTACCCCAGCTCGGGGTTTTACCTCTTTATTTCCACTCCCTTAACCAGACGACTGAGGCAGCCGGCCTCAGACAAAAGAGGCACAAAATTCACTTATGCTGAGATGGGTCTGAAGGGAAAATGTATTTTTCCTCTATTTCTCCAGCACGTTAAAGACAAATACAAATATGGAACAGGACTGCCACTGGAAAGCAAACAGCATTTAGTCACCCACACAGACCTCTAACAAGCACTTTGCTGCATAAGTGAAAATCCCCTGCAAAAGCAGTTTAGTTCAGGGGAAGGAAACCTTCAGGAGAGTGGTAGGAGAACTCCCCGACCGCTCATTTGTGGGAAATTAGAGGTAAAACCAAAACATAGGAGGGAAACCAGAATGGTTTAAGTGGGAAACCTCCAAGCTGAGGAAGCAGTTGGGCTGTGGTGGCCTGCTAGCACGTAAACATGTAAGCACTGATAGACATGCTCTGATAGATATCCACACCAGGTATGTATGGCAGATTTGGTACAAACAGCAAGGCCCTCCCCTCCTGACCAGTCCCACATTCAGGGAGCACCAGGTTTGTAGGACAGGCAATTTGTCTTCAAGGCCACACACGAGCTGGCTTCAAGAGCATTTGTCCCCTTTTTGACCCCAGCGTGTTGGTTGGTTCTATTTATGTATTTTTGGTCTGTAACCCAGGACGGAGGTTTTGGCACTGCTGCTGGAAGGTCAGGGAGGGACCACAGAAGAGCAAGTCATGCCCTAGCAGAGCATGATCCGTCAGCTGCCCCCGCCAGGAATTTGCTGGGTTTTGAATTCAAAGAAGCTCTTTCAAAAACAAAAAGCCCCACTCAGGCTTCCCTGCTGAGATGGTAAGCTGGCAGCCCAGAGCTGGGGGAACAGCCCACGTTCAGATGCTGCAGCCAGCCTTGCAGAGATGTTCAGCTCTGAGACCTGTAAGAAGGTCCTGGGGAGAGGGACGGGGTGAGATGGAAAAGGCACATTCATATAGCAGGAGAATCAGCCTCTGAGAATAGGCTCCACTCCTGCCCAGCACTATGTGTGCTCACAGGCACCTGGTTTATCAGAGTTGCCTACGGCAGAAGAAAGTCCATTAGGTGCCAGTGCCCATCCTCTGATGATTTCTGGCACTGTCTTGTTGAAGGACTCGATGAGAGAGTCTAGGACATGTGCCAGAGAGGACAGGAGAGTCAGCCAGTAGGATGACTTTGGTCCTGAGCCCTGTGAAACAGGTGAGACTGAGGAACTGGACATGACTACATGAGCAACAGCCATCTACATCAGCAGCGTGGGGAAACTCGCACCAGGGTGAGGGCACCAAATGCATGTGCTCTTCATGAGTTCCTGGGCAAACCCATGTGTATGCATGTTATATGTCCTAGGAGAAGACATCGGACTGGACATACAAATAATGGAAGTGCACAAATCTTGAAGGGACAGCACGGTCCTGTTGCTATTTCTATTTTCTCACCACCCCTACTTCTAAAGCCCCAATTCTCATGTGTCTGAAGAAGGTCTAGAAACAAAGGTGAATGCAGGGCCCAGGCCCGTGGCAAAGGGCAGACATATATCTACAGAAGCAACAGCAGAGAGAGTTGGGTTGTAAGTTCCCTACTGGACACAAACCACAGCATCCTGTTTCTCAGCACTTGAGTTTAAAAAAATCTCCCCGACCCGACAGCTGATGCCCATCAATCTCACACAACAGCACCAAGGAGTTGTATCATTACAAATGCTTCATCACAGGACACCCCTCCTGCACCCTCACATCCCGCAGTGGAGATAGCCACTCTGAGCAGGGACAGTGCCCACCAGCAGGACTACAGTGTGTTGTGGTGAAAGCACACACCCCCACTGCCCTCCTGCTCAAAACACACCGCTGACTGAACAGGCACAAGTGATGACACAAGAAACACGTATGGGGATGATGTTTCCCTGGGTGGATGAGAGCACCTTCTCTCCTCTGGAGACTCACCTCCAGGCTGTGTTGTGTACCAGCAGCCAGGCACGGTGGGTACATCGTCACAGTTCCCCCCAGCATGTCCTGGCACGTGGATTTTCTCCTTAATAAACTTTCCTGCAGTTTGTGTTTCTCAGTAACCCTGCTGTAGTAGTCATGGTGACAAAACTGGGGTCCTTGGCAACACACCAATGATGCTGCAAATCTATGATGACTAATCCTAAAAGCCTAATTTGTAGAACTCATTTAAATGCTTAAAGATATGCAGGTCACTGCAGGGGTCGATTTAATGGCTATGGCATATCTAGTGGTAGAGCAGTTGTTACAGGAGGAGCAGCCAGGGCATCTTCTGGTCGTAAAATTAAGTGGATTTTTAATGTAAGATGTAGCCTAGAGAGATTAAAAGGAAAGCACAATTTAAACACAGGGACAATAACAAACCCAGCTGATTTCCAGTCAAAGAGCTGGTCAAAGCTTCCAGATGAAACGCTGTTTTAAATAACAATCCCCCAACAACAATATCGCTGATACAGTATTGCTTGGTTTATTTGTGCCTATTCATAATGTAATGAATGCTCTTCTCCACACATCTTGCCCATGAGTGTGCAAAACCAGAGTGCAGCACAGCCCACTCCCCAAACCGGCCCCGCTGAAGGCACGCAGAGGATGCAGGCTGTGGACCGACCAGCGCCATGGTTTCTAGCTTCATTGGGACAGTTGATGGGCCCAGCATCTGCCCTGTGATGCCTTCCCCTGTGAGTCTCCCCGTGGCTTCGTTACCTATTCAGCGTTTCAGCCTTTCAGCTCTTGTCTGGCACTAAAAAATTCATGGCCACATCGTCAGTTAATATGCCGATGACGTCACTGAGGGAAAAGCGCCAAAGTATATTGCTGTAACGGTGCTTGGCTGGACAACGAGGCAGCGTTAGAGGCACCGGCTCCTTCTCCCACAGCTTTTGCATCTCTCCTCTCCAACTGTCTGCTGCCTGGCATTTAACACACAGCTTTAACACAGGGAGGCATGAGGAAATGGAGAGCGGCGGCTGCTAGCGCACACCTCAGCACTAAGCCTGTGGCACAGGCTCTCCTTCAGCTCACACAAACAATGCAATAAGCAATAGCTTACCAGAAAAAAAATCCCACTGGCCTGAGGCTCTGGAGTCCTAAATCTTTATCCATAGTGCTAAACAATTATGACCCACCTAATCTGTTGTGGTTCTGAGGAATCATTCACATCACACTACTCGGCAACAACCAGAGACAAGCATCAACACAAGCAGGTTAAGCCTGCAGCGGTATGATCCCAAGCACAGCTACAGGCTGGGTGGAGATGGATGGTGAGCAGCCCTGAGGGGTGCTCATCGATGACAAGCTCAACATGAGCCGGCAGTGTGCACTGGCAGCTCAGAAGGCCACCTGTGTCCTGGGCTGCTTCAAGAACAGTGTGACCAGCAGGTCCAGGGAGGGGATTCTGGCCCTCTGCTTCGCTCTGGTGAGACCCCACCTGGAGTACTGCATCCAGTTCTGCGGTCCCCAGTACAGGAAAGACATGGAGCTGTTGGAGTAAGTCCAGAGAGGGCCACAATGAAGACCACTGGGAATGATGCTGCAGGCCCCACGCAGCCACCTCCATGTTTTGCCACAGAAAGTAAGGGCAAAACATGGTCTGCATGCACCTCTCCCGTGCTGGGTAAGAGCACCTTGGGCTCTTACTCCACTGAAGCTCAGCTGAGCGTTTAGGCATGGACGTCAGGTTGAGGGAGGGCTTAAGGATGGAAGAGGCAACATACTTTTAGCTGCAGCACAGCTACAGGAAAAAGAGCTGCCTATAAAACACTGCTATGAAGCTGTCGAGTCTGCAATGGTTGCTGCATGAGCAATTGCAAGATCTATTCCCTGCTAAGGCTTTATGCTCACCTCCTCCTCAACAGCCAGTGCCTGCCATGGGCACGGGAAGCTGAGCTGAAGAAAGCGTCACAAAAAGGGCTGCATGGACCAACGGTGTGGTCAGTGGGGTGTGCAAAGAGGAGACCCCAAGAGCCACTTACCATTTCTAAAACTCCATGCAGAAATGAAAACAAAACAGCCCCCAAGACTGAAGAACAAGGGCTATGGGACCGAACAGGTCGCTGTGCAATCCAGGGAACTCGTAAGCTCTTCTCAGCAGAAGGCTTTGGATACAGAACCAGAAACCCTGGGACAACGCTAGTTAAATGCTTCAATGACTTGGACGTGATCTCCCAGTGTATTTTTAGTTGGCACCGACAGGCATTACATAATGGCCATTACACAACTGCAGCACAAACGCTCTTCTGGGCTTTCTGTGGGGATTTTTCTTTCTCTCTCTCTTTTTCTCCCCCAAAATCTTCTCCTTAGTGGGGGATTGATCAATAATTGCACTTTCCATCAAATGAGGGAGGCAAATCCTTAGGAGAAAAAAAATCAAATGGAGTAAAAATATTGTTACTAAGCCTGTGAGCGCTTCTGTCTTGCCCAACCTCAAACAGAATTAACTATTCCCAGAATAGAAATTCCACTAAGGCTTATCTGTAGTTTAAAGGGACAGGCTGTGATTCTGTGCAGACACTAAATTTCTCAATACTGGAGGGGTTTTTATCTCGTAGGGATGATAGCTCAGAAGACAAAAATAAAGGGGGGGGAGGGGGCAGCACTATGTAAGGGATGCTGAGGAGAAACTGAAGGAGATTTTCTTTATCTGCCAGCAAGATCACTGCCTGTTAGTGCTCCTTTTAAAATTTCACCCTGGCGTATTTTTTTCATCTTTTCTTCCTAACAGCCACACTGGCAGAGCAACAGAGACTCCTGCTTCCCAACTGGGTGCTACATGAAAAAAAGAAGAAAGTTTCCAAATGCTAGAAGTATTTCCTTTCCTTTATCTCCTATCTCCAAACCTAAAGAGAGCCAAAGCAGGCGCTCTGCCTCTGAATGCAAACCCAAAAATCAGTTCAGTGGCACACCACAGGCTCCCACATCATCACGTCGCCCTATGAGCTTAGGTAAGGGTTCACTTTGCTTTTGTTATCCCAGCACAGAACCTCTCTGACAAACAGCACTCCCAGTAATACTGCCTTTTTCAGGCTGCTCCTCTTTGAACCAAATGGGCTGATTTCAGAAAGAGCTAAAGACAGCATCTGACAAATAACTGCTCTTTTGCCAGCGAGCTGCTTCCTTCCAGGGTCTCGCTCTCTCACCTCCCCAAACCCAGAATCACCACCGATGCTCTCCTGCCTTGTGTTAGGTTTATAAATAAACCAAATCTTGGGCTACCTAGATGGGAAGGCATCATGCTGAGCGCATCCCTGGGCGCCACACACGGGAACAAAAACAACCCTGAGAGAGTAGAGAAGGGAAAAATACAAACGCAGCTGCCTGGAGAGCACTAAGCCAATTCAGAGAGAGGCTTTTTGGCTTTAAAAGCTGCTGCAGCACCAGCAGACCCCACTCCTGAGAGCAGTGATTGCAGCCCAGTGCAGGAGGAGAGCATGGCAGGGCTGGCATGAGCAGGAAAAGCAGGAAAACAGGACAAAGAGGGAACTGAAGGGATAAAAATGAGTTAAGCTGGCATGCTAGTGCTAGGTTTGGGCAGTAATGCAGGTTGGGGGGGGGGGGGAGGAACAGCTTACAAAAACTTATCAAATGTACTAAAATATATTATTACATGGGGAATACTGCCTTGTTCTGTTTTGTGGGCTTCTGACGCCTAAATACTACAATCTTCAATAAGAAAGTTGAGAAAAAAAGTAATTTGCTGGAAAAGCTGGTTTGAGAAGTTGCTGAAGCGGTGAAGATGCAAATGCATGAGACTCCTGCTCTGCCATGCTCCGCAAGTGGTCCATGTTCACCACAAAGAATACAGCCACTTGCCATTCAGGACTGAAAATACTAGAGAAAGAACTGTCAGAACAAGCAAAAGCAGGAAGTTTACTTGTATTTCTCATGGTTTTCTCCTCCACACAAGCCGTTAAAGGATTTTACAACAACCCATCGCTTGCAGCACTGGGAAATAGCAAAAACAAGCTTAACTGAGACAAACATCCCTGGTTCCCAGGAGAAATGCTCCTAATTCATCTCACAGCTACCCTGTCTGCCAAGCCACCAGCCCCTGGTGCTGGGGATGAAGGCATCCCATACAGGTTCGGCTGCAGCATTGCTCCTGCTATTGAGTGCTCTCCTCGAGATCAAAGCTCTGCAGGGGAACACGGCACAACCGCTGAACCCCCTGTTAATGAGCAAGGGATTCAGCTGTACACACGTCTGTCCAGGCGTATGTACCGGTAGCTTGTGTCAGTGTGTGTATGCAAATGGCAGGGGTGGGGGGGGATGGGAGGAAAGGCGTCCTCAGGAACCAACAGCTGAACATACGGTCGGGCTCTGTTTATCAAACAGACCTTGCAGTTGCTGGTGCAGCGCTTCTGTCTGCGTCGGCAGCAAACAGCCTGTCCGCAGGCAGCACAGCCACAATGGGAGCGTGCCTGGGGGCCTTCCTGCCAGCAGGAAGGAAAGGATGTTTAATTTAAAAGGAAGGGAGCAGCGTACAGACTGTGCGAGCGTGTAAAAGTTAGGATTTGCCCTGACACACTCAACTGTTGGCAGAAGAAACCAGCTGAACGCTGTGAGGATGGGACAGCACAGCCCTTCTCCCATCAGCGGCCTCTTCTGTCCTGCTCCGGGTTAGTCCCAGCCAGTGAAGAGGGGGTGCACAAGGGCTGCATACACCCCTCCTGTGCTCGGGGACCAGGCTGGGGAAAAGCCTGATGAGGCAGCACTGTGATGTGCTGGGGACGCTGCCAACAGCCTAGCAGGACAGAAAGCAAAAGGGACTCCTGGATTTCACCCCTGCTCTGACACAGGTGTGTGCTCACATCTGAGCCCAAGGCACTCAACCTACCAGTGACCAGGAGCTGACACAAGCAGCTCACTCCTTCCCTTGCCCCACTTGACCTCCACATGTTCATGGATCCCTACATACATCCCCATCCCTATCCAGCCTCTCTGCACATGCCTTTGCATCAGCCAGATGTCCCGCTCCCATCTCTGGTGAAAGCAACACAGTTATCCTTCATAACCCTGAGGTTGAGTTTAATGGTGTTTCAGAGCTCCTTGGTTTCTTCCTTTTGTGAGACTGGAGGGGAAGCATGTGGAACAGGACTGCAAAGAATCCCAACTAACCTGCTGCACATCCAAACGCGAGTCCCTGCAAGCGTGCAGCTGCTGGGTAAAAAAACACCCAGCCAACTTCACTGTGAAGATTGTCCCACTGTATTTTAGATGGAATTAAAACATATTTAACTCATATAAGTCATATGTAATAAATTTAAGAATAAAATAAAAAGCCTCAGATCGGCAAAATACGAACCATTAATCAAACAGACACTCTGAAAGACTTCACTGTGAAATCTCTAGTGATTAGCTACGGGCACTCAGCCAAGGAGGCCTGCAAGCTCTGTTTCACTGACATGTATTTTTAAACTAGCTCTAGCAATGAGAAGGCCGTTTGGGGCACAGGATAGCTGCTCTGGGGGCTGGGAGCAGTCCCCACCAGAGAATATCTTGCAGAGGATCTCCATGTATCTCAGTTCTCCACCCCTATGACTAGAATAATACGCCCAACCCTAACTCCTGCCTAGCTTGTACATTTGAATCTGCAGAGCATGGACCACCTCTTCCTACACTTCTGCAGCATGCAGGGCAACTCTGTCCCTGTTTGGTGCTAGGCACTGAGTATATCTGTAATGCACACCACAGAGACAATAAATAAGGAGGGGCTGAAAGATCTGCAGACATAAAACCCAGACTACAGCTGGGCCAGTTAGCCCTGGACCATTCCCACTTCTGTTCAATACATTATTTGAAACCTCCCAGCAACAGCGAGCCTGTGGCCTCTGTACCAGGGTATTGACTGACTGTATTGCCACAGGCTGTGACACAAAGTATTAGAAGCATCTCCTGGACTGCATTAACACCCCCTGCGACTCCAGGTATGCCGAAACCTGCCTGGGCAGGGTCAGGAGGGCTGATGTTTTGTCAACCTAGCGGCCCTTGCCAACTTGCCTGAGTGAAATATCTGTTAACTCCTCTGTTTGCAAATCGCCCAGAACGCTACAGGGACAAGAGGTTACACTGACAGCAAACATAGAATTAAGCTGAGAGTTTTTAGAAGATCAGTAAAGTGTTGCTTCCCATTCAAATTAGGGGGAAAAAAATAAAAAGAGATTACTTATAAAAACAGACCTTCCCCTGCAGAGTGTTTACTCCTCCGGAGGTACAGTGAGAGGCGTTGGCATTGCTGCAAATCCTCACCGACAGCAAATGAGTGTTTCAGAAGAGTGAGAATAACACAGGGGTTTAGAAAATAATGCCAGTTGTGAGGTTTTCAGTCTGGTCTGCACGAGGGAAAACAACAGTGCTCACCAAAACGTGCCCTAGCAGAAGACAGAGGGGCCCTGGGTGAGCATGCTGCCATGTCGGTCCCACTGCAGTGCCCGAGCCTAGGTGCCCGCTGCGGCCCATGGCCCAGGTGGAAGTGGGCAGCTGGCTCACTCTCCTGTTCCCAGGAGGTCAGACTACTGGTGCTGGATCTGCTGGAGGTCTTCAAACAAAGTGAGGTGCAGGCCCCGGGGCTGGCAGCACCACCACAGGCTGGCTCCCACCTCTGCACCCCGCAGCGCACACACGGGGACAGGGAGGCCCTGCCTGGGAAGAACTGCTAATCAAAAAACGAGCGCAGGGCAGGCAGAAAAGCAGAGGTTGGGATCTCCAGTGTGCCTCAGCAGCTGGCAGTGATCTGATTTAACATACAGCTTTGTTTTAAAACCTTCCACGGTACAAGCATTTAATAGAAGGTATTACTGATCCCTTTGCTCTCAATGAACGGACCAGAGACAGCAGGAACTCCGCAGGGCCCTGCGCTAGCTTCCAAGAGATGGGTTTTGCCCTCATGAGTTTACATTT
The DNA here is from genome assembly GCA_022605575.1 of Laterallus jamaicensis coturniculus. NCBI lineage: Eukaryota > Metazoa > Chordata > Aves > Gruiformes > Rallidae > Laterallus > Laterallus jamaicensis. Next base: position 10,298,937 of record JAKCOX010000025.1, read on the forward strand.
CAACCTGAGACAGAGAGACAACGGACGCAAGCAAAAATGCATTCTGGCTGCTCTCACAGCATGAAGAACGTTAGGAGAGTGAAGAAGATAAGTATAGACAAGAATAGTTTAAATTCATTTCTGCAGACATAATCCGAGAAGCGCGAAGTGGAACTTCACTGTGTGTTGCAGGGAATCAGAAGAAAAGAAAGTCCCATGACAGGGCTTAGCAGCAGCTCAGTGCAGGCTTTGAGCAGGGAAATAAAACAGGCACCTTCATATAAACACAAGTTCTGGAAGAAATGATTGAGAGAAATGATGGATGTTCTGGAGCAGGCGGCTTACGAAGTGGCGCTGGCTAAAACACTGCTCCCCAGCTTTATCCCCTTCTCTTGAGCTTGTTGGTGTGTGGGGACACAGGCACACAGCCCTGCCAGTAACCCCACTGCTCAGCATGTTCTTCAGCTCAGCCTTCCCTTGGGGCTGCCCTCCCCAGCACAACCTCCAAAGCATGACCCTGACACAACCAACCTCTAGTTTCTAAGAATTAGGACTGGACCCACCAATCTTGGGCCCTAAAGAGATAAATAAAAGGACAGCTAACTTTTTCAGCTCTACTGTGCCCTGTTGTTGTGAGACACCATGGGACAGCACGGTATGAAAGGCAGCATAGAAACGAAGCATCCTGCAGAACAAAGCCATTGTGTCTGCGTTGGACTCGCATGACCTCTTCCTTAGGGTAAACAAATCTGGGCTGCTTCTGCACCAGACGCAGTCGGAGATGACTGTCCACTCCCAGGACACTCAATCGACCCTGAAGATAAAAGACAGCAAGAAAACCCTAAACACTGGGCTGTTGCGGCACCATTTCTCCCATGTGTAGCATGGATGGCCCTTCAAACAGGTAAATGCAATCTCTTGACCTGCTGGACTCAAGTTAACCATCAATCAACTACTTATTTATCATTTATTAACCTTTTATAACCTCCCTAAACATGTGTCCTGAATGAAAACGGTGATCTTTCTTCTCAGTAGAGCTAGACATTATCTGCAGAGTTTCTCCACAGAAACTCTGATCTCACAACAGCCCAGAATTCGGGGGCTATTACCTATGCTTGGGAAGCAAACACTCATCACTGGCCAGGGATCATGCCCCAAAGCACTTGTCAGGCCCCAGGGAGACAGTTCATCCTGCAATGTCGCTGTGGATCAAGTAAACTACTAATGCACGGTCCAAGTCCCATGGAGGCTGAACAGCCATTTAGCACCTGGAGCTGGAAACAAGGGTTCCTTGCAGACACCTTCTCACAATCCATTGCTCCAGAGCTTGCTTTACACCCTCACTCAGCACAGCTACTGAGGATTTACCTCACATGTAAAAATGCTGATTAAAATGGTGCAATGTTGAATGCTCTGAAGGTCAAAGGCCGCCAAACTGAGGTCATGTCTACAGAGATGATCCTGTCTACCACAGAGCCAACCTATTTTTTGCCATTTGCTTCATTTAGTCTCCAGCTTCCAGCAGCAGGAAGGATGCAGCTGCCTGCAGCCCCCAGCCACATTTACCACCCGAGCCAGATGGACCACGATGCAGGAGCCTTGGGCACTCAGGTAGTGGATCTCAAAGCAATAGTCTGTAATGATGCAACTGAATGCCTGCGTCATGAAGGAGACACAGGGGAGGTAAATGATCACAGGCAAACTGAGTTTTGGCATCAGTCTTTCTAATAACCCCAGGCACTTTTAGTAAAACAAAATGCTCAGGAACAAAACCTGTGCAACTACAGCTTGGGCTAGGAAACTGCTGTAATCTCATCAGAGCTTCATCCTGTTTCAGAGCCAGCCCTGGCAGACATACTGCTGTATAGGCTGTGATTATAGTTGGCCTTTTGCACTGCCCAGAGCTGTGTGGAACAAGACAGCCTTTGCTGTTGAGCAGGATGGGTACCTGCTCCTTGTGGGCAGTGGGAAGACTAAGTGCTCTGGGTCTGCTGAGGTCTGCTCATCCCCAAATCCGGCACCCACCTGCCTATTATTCTTCTCTTTCCTGCTTCCACCTTCCCACCAACAGCACTTGATGCTCATCTCCTGCTGCTGCCCTTGGTCAGACACCCAGCTTTACTCTTTTTTGTCCCCTCTGGTCCGGTGCCCTACCTCTCCACCCCTACCCTGGATACTAGGTCCAACCCTCCCACTGCCTGTCCTCACCTCCATCACTGCAGCTCTCACTCATAGATTTCCCCCTCCAACCCAGACTCTCTATACCTTTATACAGCAGTAACAGCAGGACAGGAAACCTCCCTTGCTCCTGCTCATCCCCACAGGTCCCTGGTCCCAAATCCAGCACTGAGGCAGGGGGTGCAAGGCTGGTTTTTCTCTTGCCTCACCCATGAGCTGGGGGGTTCCAGCATGCTCTGGCAGCATGAGCCATGCTATGGACTGCAACAAATGATGACAGACTCAACGTCACTTCTGATGCTTTGGCTGAGAAAGCCCAGGGTGCAGCAGAACCACACCTGGGATGAATGGTTGTAGTCAGAAAGGCAAAGGTACCTTCTCGTGCAAAGACACCTCCCTGCCAAAGCAGGAGTGGCCTAGAGCTCTTCAAAGAAAAGGTTGAGAGAATCTTGCCCTATTTCCTTCTGCATTGCTCCCAAGAAAAGCTTATGAAGACACTGAAGAAGGTGGGTGCCCTTGCACAGCCAATCTCACACCAGGTTTCCAAATCTAGTAGAGAATCGAGCGAAGCCCTGGGTGGTTCACCAGGAAGCCCTGGGCAGAGCAGACAGAAGGAAGGCTGCAGCATCAGCCCCACCTGTAACAAGTTCTGAACTTCTGCTGACACAGTTCATTATCTTACAAAACAAATTGCTCCAAGTGAACTGTGACATTAGTGTGTGTGATTCTCCAGTTGCTCAGGCTATTAATGTTTAAGATGTAATTAGAAGTAAGGGCAGAAAATAGCCTTTGCAGAGTATTTTTCAGACCATTAGTTGAAAGAATTTTCCACACAATTTCTCTCTGGCATTTCTGAGTACAAGGGCCTTCTCTTTATCAAGTGCTCCCCACCCCACTAAACGCTACGCGTTTGCAGCAGTCACGCCAGGCAGCCACCCAACGTGCATCAGCCACTCGGGCTCTTATTCCACCACTTCACCAAACCTGAGAAGATCAGGTCAGATTAGGCTTCTATTGACAAGGAGCTGCCTTCCTGGAATCGAAATGGAAATGGATTCAGCCTCGATGGAAAAAGGCCAAATCGATCCGACTCTCAATTCCACGAGCCCTTCTTGGTAGCCAAACTGTTAAAGAATTGAAGAAAGAAGCTGGCAGAAAAACAACAAGAGATAGCACACCTACCCACTGTAGAAATTATATATATTGTCACCATCTGGCAACAGACACTGTCCCGTTACTGAGGTTCAGCTCATTAAGCCAGCACTTTTCCATCCCAGAAATTGTTGACATAAAGCCCCTTTGCCTTCTGCTCACCTTGGAAATAAGTATGTTCTGTGCTTTATTTAAAACCTTTCTTGCTACCTAGAACCTTCTGCCTGCAATGGCTGCTTGGGAAAAAGTACTTGCCAAGCACACAAGAGCCTTTCAGGTTTTTTAGCTTTGTGGACCACATTACTATTATTATTTATGTGGCAGCAGAGGCTAGGAGACCTGGTCATGGACCACAGCCCAGCTGCCTTGAGCTCACTGGAGGGGAAAAAAAAACAAACCCAGAAAAATTCTAAAGCATGAAAAGCAGCAGATGAAAAGTGGCTTCTAATTCTTTTCCTTTTCCCAATTTTCCACCAAGTGCTTTTTAAGCATCATTTTTCCATCTTCAAACAAGCAAGCAGGCTGCACCCTACATCCAGCTAATCAAAACCAACAACAAAAGCATCCCCACCTAGCACAACCCATCAAAACCATGCCAAACTCCACCACAGGAATCTCTATAGAATAGCCTCTTTTATTCACTCTACATTTCCTCCCAGAAACTTTTCAACTGGCAGCTGGGAGGGGACTGAGAACCAGTGACAAAGAGCCTCTGAGATGCTGTGGTGCCCGTGTGAGTTGCCCTGCCACGAGCACTCAGGCAGTAATGAGCCTGGGTCCAAACCCAGTGGGGTCTGCACTGCCAACAGACCATCACCTCCCTGTGTCACACAGATAAATCCAACAACAAGGCTTTTACACAAGTAGAACTGCTGCTGATGCCCTCCTCCTTCCCACCTTAGAGCTGGGCTCCCTCCAACTGCCTTCCCTCACTCCAAAGCCACACACTTTACTGGATCTTCTGGATATTTAAGCCACATTTGTCACATAAGTGGCTCTCCAAGCCCCAGTGGAAGAACATGTGCCCTTAATATGCTTAAAATTAAGCAGGTGCATAGGTCTTAGAGGTGCAGCCACTGCTCCACAAAGAGCATTGCTATTACACCTCTTGAGAAGGGGGCTATTTTCCTTTGGGGTTGGTGAAGTGTACTCTGCAGCTCCTTTGAACTTCACATTTATGAGACACAGGTTGTACTTTTGAAAGCAAACTGGTTTCAGTTTGTGGTTTCCTTTCATCCAACTGGGAGGCAGCTGGAGAAGCTGGCATGGATTGTCCTTGATTCTTGGACACACAGATACATTTCCTTGTAAAGGTACATACAAGCCACTAAAAGCAGGCACACTGTGGCATGCTGGGGTATCCATTTAGGTCAAGAATTTGTTTATACAAATTCTAAAAATGAATTTGTCTGGGGGGAAAATGAGCCCTTCTCTGTTTAGAGCATGAAGAGACATGGTAAACATCCATCAGTGCAGGCACTCCTCCGCTGCAAACAGAGAGAGCTTGTTCAAGAGGCTGTTTTATTATTTGTTCACTGGTTGGTGTGCCAAAACAGACATCCACTAGAGGCTCATCCACATGATGACCCACAGAAATCCTCACCTCACATCTCCAAAGGTTCAATTCTACTAAATCCTAACCTTTTCTTTTTCCCTCCTTTTTAAACCCAACCAAACTACCAATTGGCCAAGCCTAAAGCCCAGTGTCAGTGAGGAGTCCACCTGTAAGGCAGCAGTACTCGGAGACCAGGACAGAGAGCTCCTGAGGATGCCCTCCTCTGATGGACTGCCCTTGATTATGGATGTTCAGGTCTGTGTGAGCTGCCTCTTTAATTCTTTAATTCACCAACTAAGAACCCTGGGTTGGTCCTATACTGCTAAGCCCTGGCAGATACTCTCATTAGATACAGAAAACCTTGAAAATCCAATATACTTTTCAGTTTTAAACTAGAGTTTAAGGACAAGTTTCTGAAAAAGAACAGCTAAAAACGCTTTCACTTAATCCCCTTCCACATCCCTGAATAAATATACACATGTACAAACATATGTATATACACATGCATACACACAGCCATTATAGATATAATTAAGGTTGCCAACTTATATATATATATATTTCACATAATTACACAAGTTCAGCTCAAAGTATTTCAGTAAATAAACATCTTACCCAAGCCCAAGGAAGCAAAATAGAAAAACAACTGTGAAACAAATACCTTGCAGACACAGTTACTTCAGCAGGGCTCCAGAGACTACCATTTATTCAGAGCTTCCAATCTGCTCAGCAATGTGCAAGATGCAAAGATAAAGGAATCAGGTTGCTGGAGAGTCTCCAAGGACACACCTGCCACAAGCCCAACCACTGACCCCGCCAGCCTTTGAGAAGCTGCCGCTCACATCATATAGAACTTTTCAATTTCATGTATTCCAAAAGCATCTCCAGCAATGAATGCAGACTGTGACTGCTGAGATATGGGTCATTCCAGCTTGAAACATCCAATAAATGTGGAAGTTGAACAGGAGAGGGGTGGGGAAGTCGTGTAAAAGAAATGTGAGGATGTGTTGCTAGAACATGGTGATGGAAACCCCAGAACGAGCAAACCCAGACGAAAAGGAGGAAAACTCACACAAACCAGTGATGTTATCATAGAATCACAGACTGGCATGGGTTGGAAGGGACCCTGAGGATCACAGAGCTCCAACCCCCTGCCACAGGCAGGGACACCAACCTCAGGCCTGGAGCTACACAGGGTTGCCCAGGGCCCCATCCAACCTGGCCTTGAACACCCCCAGGGACGGGGCACCCACCCCCTCTCTGGGCAGCCCCTTCCAGCCCCTCACCACTCTCTCTGCAAAGAACTTCCCCCTAATATCCAATCTAACCCTTCCCTCCTTCAGCTTTAATCCATCCCCCTTGTCCTGCCAGTGTCTGTCCTTTGAACAAGCTGATTCCCCTCCTGTGTCTCTGCTCCCTTCAGGGACTGGCAGGCTGCAATGAGGTCCCCCCACAGCCTTCTCTTCTCCAGGCTGAACCAGCCCAGCTCCCTCAGCCTCTCTTTGTAGGGCAGCTGCTCCAGCCCTCTGAGCATCTTTGTGGCTCCTCTGACCCCTCTCCAACAGTTCCGTAACAGTTCCATAACAGATGTTATGCAGAAAGCTGGGAGAGGGACTATGGAAATAAAGCAAAATTGAGTTTTTATGCTACTCTGAAAGAAGTTAACCACTGTAAATCGGACCTTAGACCTAAACTAGGGTCCTGGACTCAGGATGTAGGATTAAAAAACCAGTGTGGTTCCAACCAATACCTGTCTTCAGGGGATGGAGGGGGGTGGGGTTAGGAATATTGTGGTTCTGTTTGTTTTCTGGGGGGTAAATCATGTTTTAGAATTGTAATCAAGACAAAAACTGTATTTAACGAGAAAATCAACTGGGGTTTTTTTATATTAAAAAAAAAGAACTGTATCTATAATACAGCTTTCAGGGATAGGATTTCAAGTGAAGGAATGTTGTGAAACAGCTTATCAAAAGGCAGAATTTGTCTTACAAGCTTTCTCATTGCTTCCCTAGGGAAATGGGATGAAAGCAAAGATCCTCTGACAGACTTTTAAGAAAAATAGCAATAAACAGCCAGTTCTCCACGAAGGTTCTTTTGCAGGACAAAGCAACAGTGGCCCCTGGTGCAACCTGTGTTATTTTACATCTTCATTAAGGCTCTGTTCATCCCCTTCCCTAGGAGTCTTGGAGACACCATGGATAGTTCTTTGGGAAACATCAAGTCAACGGATGTTCAAAGACCTTTATGAAGCACTGGGAAGAGAATGCTGAGTAAGACAGTAGGCATCACTATGCTGCAGTGCAAACAAATGGTATCTGAAACCTGGTGAAATTGTCTGAGAGCAGGTTTGAGAGGATCTGAAGCACAAACCCACACTGAGCACACACCACAGCACGTGCTGACAAGAGGATGGCATGGGGACTGAAAGAATGATGAGGTTTCAAAAGGGGTTTAGGCACCTTTGCAGTGGATTGGCATGCTGATAGCTATTAAATAGGGTAACATGGATTCCACTTGTAATTTAGGAAGTCCTCAGTTGTTACTGACTGGTGGGGAACTGTGTGGGGAAGGAAGAATATAAACTTTCTTGCTCATCTTCCATCCTTGCAGCTCTTACACAAAGGACAACCCATGGGCATCCCTCATGCAGCCACAAGCCAACGTGAGCTGATACCCAGCTTTTTCAAACAGATCAGTGTCTCAACAGAACTGGGTAAGTCCAGATAAATGCAGACAATAAATTCTCCCTGCTGTACACTGAATTTGATGCAGTCATTGCTTTTATAACCAGGGTATCAGTCACCTAAAAGCACCTGGATGTGAAGAATCCATACCAGAAACCTTCAAGAGACCCTCTGGCCAGTGGTACAGGATGGGCATTGAAAGTCAGCTGTAAACTGACTGCAATTAGCACACACCTAATTGAGGCTGCAAGACTTCTGAGTTGGTATCTAATACATAAGAACTGCATTTTTGCATCATGGTAACATAAACAGAACCCTAAAGAAAGAGCTTAAGCTCTGCAATGATGAGAGCTTGGGATGGCAACTGTCAGAACTGTGAGTTCTGGAAAGGAATTGGGAGTACAACAGTGAAAAAGAAAATAAAGCATCTCTTTTCTTTTAGATTCAAGACTTCAAGGGAAGTCAAAGAATTGAAGGAGGAGATAGAGTCCTGAACAACCACCTCCTGCAGTCAGAGGAGGGAATTCAGAAATCATCAATTTGTACAGCCCAGTGCATAAAGCTTCCATAAGCACAAATCATGAGTCAGGATCTAATTAACATAACCTGACACTAACACCCTTTCCAAATTGAATACATGATTCGGAAGAACAGTTGACCTGTGTGTGTTTATTTCTGTACTAAGCGCATCAGCTAGGGGATGCAGGGGGAAATGGCCAGCCCCTTTTCAGTGTCTGTGGGGACAGGACAAGGGGCAATGGCTGCAAGTTGGAGCACAGAAAGTTCCACACCAACATGGGGAGGAACTTTTCCCCAGTGAGGGTGCCAGAGCCCTGGGACAGGCTGCCCAGGGGGTGTGGAGTCTCCATCTCTGGAGAGATTCCAGCCCCTTCTGGACGCCTATCTGAGTGATATGTCCTGGGGAGCTGCTTTGGCAGGGGGGTTGGACCCGATGAGCTCTTGAGATCCCTTCCAACCCCTAAAATTCTATGATTCTATGATTCTAAAAGCAACATATAGGCAACCCCCACAGCACACTACCCCCCCTTCCCCCCGAGAAGCTACAACCTTCAAGCACAGGTACATCACTTGTGCTTTCCTGTGTCTCTCTAAGGCTCGTCAGCCTCAGCCGTGGCAAGTCCCCTTGGCCTTGCTGTGGTGATCAAAGATGTTTCTGGAGGGTGGTTACAGCTGAAAGCCAGATTTACTGATGACACAGTCCCAAGAGATGAGAAGCGCTCTAACCACAGGGGCAGGAGAGGGGGCATGCCTTTAGCATGATGCACCCAGGATCACAAGATAGACATCTCTGCCAGGGGAAGCTGGAAATGCAACTCGCTCCACTTTCTCACGTGTAAGCTGCATACAAAATATTAGTGCCATAGTCAAATAAAACACTGTACCATTTTAGGCACACTGCCTAATTAGAGGCCATTGTTATCGGAGAACACTGTTTTTGCAGCTGTCAGGAAATTAAATAACCCAAGGGTATCTTGGAATTAAATGAAGCTGTACAAACACATAGCCCAGCGCTGAAATCCGGACTCTGACAAGCAGCTCCTCTGCTTTCCAAGGGACTGAACATCGAACTAGGGCAGGCAGCTATCCTCTGCTGGGGAGCCACAGGATAACATGACACCTGTCCTTTGTGAAGGGCTGATGGGGTCCTTTGGAGACTGGCAACCTGCAATACATATGTATGCACAGGCACTGCCTTCTCACCACTTAAATTATCAGCACCTCTGGAGGTAAGACCTTCAGTACGAGTGTCCACTCAGAGAGCAATCCAGGACTGATAAAACAGCTACACCCTCCAACCCAGCTTCTGTCTACTTCCCAGTCAATTATTTCTCCTCTTGCAATCCCTGCACCTTTAAACTTTGATGGGAATCTAGAAACTAAGCTGGTTACTCTTTTCCAGTGACTTATTAAAAATTAAACGAGCGCGTTTCCACCGCGACTGGCGCAGGCACGTGAAACAAACACCAACCTGAGAAACTCAGCTTATGGTGGTCTCCTTGCTTAGCCTCTGCCTTGTGATCCCCCCCTGAGAAACAAAAAGCTCAGACTAACAGCAACAGGCTGAGTCTAAGAGCAAGGAGGTGAGCTCTTGCCAGGCCAGACAGTGATTTAGCAATAAATGGCATTTGGAGAAGTTGTCGTGATGCGATTGCGCCCTCCCCACCTGGCTGCCAGCACAGGGGAGTGATCCTGGGGGGGTGGCTGGCAAATGGTGGGTTTACAGCAGCATCTCAGAGCAGACACGTCTCTGGGACATGGAGGTAAAGTCAGACTGAAGTGCAGACAAGCAGTTGGCTATTTGGGCTCGTAGCTAAGGCAAAAACACATCACACAAAGCATGTATGTGACCTGAAAGAAGTCGCTGGGGTTTCTTTTTATCTGTTTCCTCATATGTGGGAGAAAAAAAAAGAAATCCTTCTTACCTCACAGGGATGTTGTAAGGCAGGAAGCATGAATACACTCTGCAAACAAAGCATCAGGATTATGTTTGGCTAAAAATGTGGAACATGGTAAGATAGGCTCCAGAAATAATCACTGTGTCCACTCTCACTGCAGAAGCACGTTAGGAAGACAGATGCAGGTTGGGCTCCAGCCTGCTCTCAGGAAATCAGGCTGCTCTCTTCCTTCCCCTTCACAGGGCAACGCACCACTAGTCATGAGCAAACCTGGAAAACCAACCCCAGATCCAAGCTCCACAGGCTGGTGTTTGCTTGGGAGAAGGAAGAAGGGTGCAGAAACTGGCTTTTTTCTTTAGTGCTAAGCCAAGAGAACTAAATGTTTGACTCAAGATGTGTTCAGAGCACAGATGGGGGTGTATCCATTCTTCTGCACTGCCTTTGATGCCCTCCCTGTGCTATGAGCAAGAGCCAGGTCCTTCCCAACCTGCGGAGTGTGACTTTTTGCTCCTGAAGACCAGTCCCACCAGTCCCTCCTCACCTCAGCTTCAAGAGCCAACAGGCTCCACAGCCTGAAAGAAGGGAGAATTTAGTCTCTGATAATCAGGCAACAGGAAGTGCAGAAATCAGCAGATTTCCCACTTCCTGACAAAACTTTCCCTGTGTTTCAAAAACTCTTGGCACAGACTTTGCTTGCAGAGTCTGAGAGCCAGGGGGGTGGGGAGGACTCAGCCCAGCCGAGCAGGCAAAGGCAACGCTGATGGCTCAAGGTTACTGGTGGCAAGGGGACATGGACAGTGTGCTTCACTGAAAAAGGAAAAACACAGAAATAAAAGAAGATTAAAAAAAACCCACCAGAAACTGATGCAGTCAGACTCATGTTTCCAATTCTTTCCGTATTTTTCAAACAAGGAATCCTTTTTTTATCACTTCTTTCTTCAAAAAAAAATCACAGGGCAGACAGTATTTCACAGCACAGCAAACAATTACATTTCAAACCAGTTGGAATATGGAGCCACTGAATTCCTAACTGTTGTATGGCTGTAACCTTGAGGTTCTGAGACTTAATCCTGTGCGAGATTAAATACTAAGATAGGAGATTTTAAAAAGATTACACAACTTTTTTTCATAAAAGGCTATTTTTTCCACCATAATCTCCAATCTGTTCCACTGCAGAGATGATTTATTCAGTAGGTCTTCAAGTGTACCCACTGTAAAAGTGGATCCCATGGGACAGAGGCTACCCCAATTACTATTTATCATTGCCACTGCCTGTTACATTATCAAAGTATTTCCACATGTTTACTAATTAATCTTTATAAAGCCTGTTATGAGGTGATTTAATAGGATTATTCCTGTTTTTCTGATGAGGAAACTAAGAGACCATGAGAGACTTGTCCAAGGTCAATGAGAAAAGCCTGCAGCAGACCTGGGAACTTCATCATGCCACTATGAGTCCTTGAGACTGCAGCATCAAACTTGGTCACCAGAGAAAGGCTGCTTTGCCTGACAGACAGCCCTTCCAGGAACACAAAAGAGACTTTCCTGGACTGTCTGGTCAAAGCCTGAAGATGATGGGTGACCAGCATGTCACCATCAGTCTAATACTGCAGAACATGCCCTCTTTGGTTTAGTTGCACAAGGATTAGTTCAAAGCATCAACCCTCTCCTCATGGAAAGGAACTCCCGGTTTGGAGTCAAACACAAACATCATGGCATTTCCAGAGATGGGAATTCAACTGATTCTAGTAAAACCCAAAAAACTTGGCACGTTGCACCCAGATTGTCAGAGCCACCTCAGCCCATCACCAGCTCTGGACACTGTACCAAGGCTGGCAGAAAGCTGGAGAAGACTCATCACTGCACCGTGAGAAAATGACCAAGTCGGGGAAGATTTAGGTCACAAAAACTTGCCACCTTTGCCCAAGTGCCTCTGTGTAGGTACAGATGGATGTTTGGCTTTCCCTCCCAGCTCATTTGACCAGAAGGATCCTCCAGGGACCTGTCATGGAAAGAAACTTTTTCACTTGAACAAATATCTGCTGATCCTTGAGAAGCCTGGGACATGGGCAGCTCCAAGAGAACATCTGGCAAATCTGCTGAGGGACCAACCCTGGAGAGTGCCACGTGCTGGTGTCTGGCAAGGGATTACCATGACAGAAACACTCTGTGTTTGCAGCTGATGATAGACTGGGGTTTTTTTTTTGGAAGGTTACTGTAGTTTCACCTGTTCTAGAATAAGGTCACAACATTTATGAGACATTGAGGTGGAGGGAATTCACTTCCTCCTCAGGTGACACACTTGAGAAAAGCATGGCTTGAACCCTGAAGTAGGTGCCCAAGAAGCAAAGTTTGGGAACTGAGGGTTGAATGCTTTCAGCCTTGGGAAAAGGGGTTCATTTCTCTGCTCTATCCCTGATCCCACAGCTCTCCCTGTGCTTCAGCTCTCGACTTGTGACCGGGGGTAACAGCACTTCATCTCTCACAGGGTGCCCCATACAAAATTCACTTTAAAAAGCAAAGTAAGATCACAAATCACAGCCCTGACAGCACTTAGAATATACGAATGCTTCCTAAAGTCTTGCAGAATATATCCAGCCTTGTCCTTCCCACACTATAGAGCACACTGCTTGCCACCCCAGCAGACAGGCAAACAACAAAAGCCACCAACGCTCCCTCAGTCCTGCCTGAAAAAACCAAAAACCAACCCAACCCCACCGGTGGAGCAGCATGCAGATGGTCAAACGCTGCCTATTGGAACAAATAACAGGACTGCTGCTTCTCTGCTGAGCTGCATGCTGCTTTCAGAAACCAACTTAAAATTTCAGTGAATCATTCCATCGTTTCAGCCAGAAAAGCCTTTTTAGGTCTTGCATTTATGAGAGCAGGTTGATAAGAGCTATCTGCTGGTATCTATCTGCTTGTCTATCTCAGACTTTGGAAAGTACTAGGAAGCAGCCAAGATGTAATAAATTTAAAGGAGGAAATCGTGGCCAGTCAAGTGGTTCAGGAAGAGATGTCTGGGCTTTCTCACCACAGGCTGCGAAACAAAAATAGCTATCAATGCACACCCATCTGCAGGAGGAAACAGTGAAAAATATGTATTAATCATGCAGTGTTTCTTTAAATAGGAGCAAGCCAAGAAACTGGACCCAGAGACACAGTTTACAGGGCAGGTTACAACCACACGCGATAACACACTCTGTCACGATGCACGAACCCACTTGCACGGGAGCTCTAAGGAGAAGCCCAAGTGCTCCCTTCCCCCAGTGACACAGAGCAGACCTTGGAATACACTTCTCACCCTTCCCTTCCCCCAAAAGCTTTAACCACCAAACCCTACCCTGTCTGGGGAGAGGGTGGAAATCCTGCACAACCACAGCCCCCAACACGCTTATCGATCGATAGCAGCGTTCTATCCATCACAGGAAAAAACCTTCCCAACCAAGCACGTACTTCTGACCAGCCAGCAGCCAAATCCCCACCTTCTTCATTCCTATTTAAGTCATTAATACCCTGTTACTTAAAAAACCTGAAAGCCACAGAGACGGTGTTGTCTGGCCAATACAGAGCTCCAAGTGAAAGCGCCTGTGCACGTGTTTAACAGAGAAAAACATCTTCTGCCTAGCAACCAGCAGGCTCTCCCAGCGGTCCAGGGGAAGGAATTCAGTGCTATAAATGTCAGCAAGCAAATTAAGCCACCGTGCCTGATACACAATGGCCTAGGCACTGGGTGATAAAAAAATTAAAGGACAAATAGAGAAGAAATATCCAAAAAAAAACCCCCCAGGAGCATCTATTAGTTTGCTTCCCTCTACATCTTTAAATAAAGTTAGGGATTGCTCCCAGCTAGATGTGTTCTGTGCTTGCACTTATTTATAAGCTGATTTCTTGCCTGGTTTATATACAGGATGAGAGAGAGGACACTAAAAGCAATTTACTGTTTGGATGTTATTGGAAAAGGGACTCGGTGTGGTACTAAAGCGAGCGATGGTCCCGAAGCCAAGGTCAGATAGGGAACAGGTTGTCTGAGGATGATGGTTATCGAAACAAAGCACTGCCAGCAGGAAGGCTTATTTTCTTTATATCCTTTCTTTTTATTAGAATGAGGTCAACATTTTATGAATTCTGACAAAATCTCTCTGCCACTCCAGCGAGTTGAGATTTTTCAAATAGTTCCATTATTCTTAATGCACTGGGCAATTTATTGTGAGGTATGAGCTGAGACTGGGAGCCATCTCATGCTGGAAACTCTAAATGCATGGATTCCTGGCCTTAGCAAATTGACCAGCCTTATGAGGCAGCCAAAGAAGGCTGAAGGAGGGACCTTCACCTCCATCTTGCAGATGAACCTCAGTGTGTGGGGGATGGAGAGTCTTGCTCTGTGTTCACACAGGGGATCTTCCTGCTGCTGCTGCTTCCTGGTACTGAGATCAGATTGCCCTTCCTCTCTGGTTCCACACCTGAGGTCTGCTGACTGCAGTGACCTATATGAAATGGGCTGCCCACATCTGGGAGACACAAGTCCAGAGCAGATGGTGATGTGTTTCTCTCCTTCACCAAAAATTGGAATATGCATTTTCCCAGCTTGGAAATCACAAGGATTCACTCCTCCCTCGACCCCAGCGTTTGATTTCTTTTTCCCTTCTCCAACACCTTTTAGGTTCACTGGCTACAGAGGATGGACATGAGGGACACCAACCATGTGCCAGGGCTGGGGCAGCAGTGATCTCACCTTGAAACTGGCAGCAACCTGGGGCATCACAATCTTCCATTTTCAAGACAGATTTGCCCGAGTGACAGGCTGTCACATACCCTGCTTATGCACATGTTCATGGAGTAGCTCAAGAGCTGCCAGGGGCAGAAGAGGCCAGGCTGGGAACAGAGCTTTTGGCTTCTGGACATGCTGGTCCCAGGAGTCTCTGTTTAACAGTCATGGGGCTTTCCCTTCAATGGATAAAGAAGCCTTCAAACTCCATCCACTGACTTGTAAGAGGTCTCCAATGGTGAGACTCGTATTTCCATGATAAGTAAGACAGAAACTCCAAAGGCAGAACTTGTTGCCTTCTAGTTGCAAAGAGACTATCTTCCCATAGACTGGTAGCACAGAAGAGCTCCTTTTCCCTTAGCTCATCACTGGATCCAATGGTGGTGATTCTGGGAAGGCCCTTTATCAAACAGTCCAGCTTTGTTTCACACAGATGGAAGAAATACTAAAATACCTCCATTCCATCTGGTAGAGAGTAGAGCTTGTAGAGAGTAGCTTGTAGAGAGTAAAGGTAATTAGAGAGAACGTTGGTTCTGTGATGCTGTAAAATGGGAGGCTAGATGGGTGGCATTTCATTGAAAGTTGCCCAGGCAGAGCTATCACTCAACCTAGTAGTGGACTTCCAAGAGAAAAAAGGATGACCAGGACTGCAGATAAACCAACTGGAGAAACCAGCAACAGGAAAAATCCCCAAATTCCCCTTTACCTCCAATAAAAGGCTCTCTGGATATCATGTATGTGATGTGACAGTGGCTGGGAGTACCTCTGGAGGAACGCTGCTACCCCTGAACCCCATTATTTTAGTCAGATGGCATCTGCAGGACATGATGGCAATGTCAGCAACTGCTTCCTGGTGCACACGTGCATTGTTTCTGAGGGCATGGCTATCTCCAGGTGTGCTGGCACCTGCTCTCCTTCCAGTGTGTGAAAGCTAAAACCTCTGATGAACACAGACTCCTGGGACCAGCATGTCCAGAAGCCAAAAGCTCTGCAGGTGCTGCCCACGGATGGAGGGAGTCTGTCTTTGCTGCCCTCTGAAAAAGGGACAGACGACCCAGAGAGCCCAGGAGTTCTGATCTCTCTGCAGCATGCACAGGCAGCTCCTGCTTCCAGCCAAACCTTGGGAACTCAAACAAATACTCCTGTACTTCCAGGAGCAGCAGCCACTTGACTTCTCTGCCACATGCTGGCTGCAGAGCAGGTGACAACTGTGAGGGGTTTACGTGGCTGTCCCAGCTGTCTGGTGGCCGAGACACTTGTCTTCATGCAGGAGGGCCCATGGCCAAGCTCCTTCTGCTAACACAGCTCTGTATCAGCCAGGAAAAGAGCTTTCTGTGTGCTGCCCCCTGTGTTATTTGCTGAATAAAATTCTTCCTCATGAACAGCCCAAAGCCCAAGAAACAGCCAGTGGAACAAGCGAGGTTCTGTGCAGATATAACCCCCACCTCACCGCCTGGGAATTACAGCGGAGCTCTAGGCCGCAGCCGGACCCTTCCAGCCTGCTGAGTGCTTAAGCAGGGCACAGCTTTGCGCTGCAGATGTTTGCTGGGGAGAGGAAATAACGACTTCTTTACCAGCCTGACCCACTCTGTACCTCGTGGGGCAACGTGCCTGAGGGTTATTTTTTGAGAAAACACTTCAGAATGATGACTGCATGCCCGTGTGTTTGAAGTGTTTACCTTGAGGACAGCCAGAAGCGCCTGTATCTCTCCAGCCTACTCTCTTCCCTTCAGTGCTGTTTGTGATGGGCAGGAGAAGGTGCCTGGCTAACCCAAGAGATGCCAGCTGACCACACAAACTCCTCATTGCTGGTGCAGCAAAAAAACAAGCTCCTAATTATCTGAACAGGAAAGAATGCCCTCCTGCCACTCGTATCGCCTTGGTTAGCGCCGAACAATGAAAAGTCACCTGGGGAGGGAAAAACAGTCACTTCCTGCTGCTGGACCTGCTGCCTAAAGGGCTCACCAAAGGTAAGTTTACCTGGCAGTTCTTGAGCTGAACCTGGCACTTTGCTCGTCAGGTTCAGAAGCAGCTAATGTCCTTGAGGCAGGCATGATCTGTGCTGTTTTACAGGAACAGGGGACACTGTGATTCTTAAGAGATTCTCCTCCTGAGACATTTATAGCCAGACTGAAGGGAAGCAAGGAGTGAAGCTGTCCTTTCCCCTCATGAACCCCATGAAGTTCCACAAGGCCAAGGGCAAGGTCCTGCACATGGGTTGAGGCTGGGTGGAGAATGGATGGAGAGCAGCCCTGAGGAGAAGAGCTTTGGGGGTTGAGGGATGAGAAGCTCAACACAACCCAGCAATGTGTGCTGGCAGCCTGGAAAACCAACCGTGTCCTGGGCTGCATCCCCAGCAGGTCTGAGGCGGGGTTCTGCCCCTATGCTCTGCTGTGGAGAGACACCCCTGCAGTGCTGCATCCAGCTCAGGGGTCCCCAGGACAAGGAGGACACAGTGACTGAACTGAAGAATATGCCTTGTGCCAGCTGGGCAGAGAAACGAGTGCCATAGCATATCCTCCCTGAAAAAAATGCAACGTTCTGGCAGCAGAATCGTAGGTCACCTCCTCAGGATCAAAAGCAGAGCATGTGACACATGCTGTCAATCAAGCCCCACACCTCCCACGTCACAAACAGCAATAGCTGTAAAGATCCAGTCACCTATTCTCAGCCCAGCAGTGGCTGTATGGAAATGTTTAGCCACTACTGCAGGGTTTTGAAACGTAACAGTTTCATCTACTCTGTGTTTCTGTGCACTCCAAAGCAGAAAGGGCAGGAATTCAGCAGTGCTGACTATCAAACTTTGACTCTGTAGATAAAGATGGTATAGTTTCCAGTTTCCCCCTTAGAATTTGGGTATTACAAACCCCATGAATATTACAGTGTCACGATCAGCTACTCGACAATTAATTCCTACTCAGGAATTAAATCCTTTTGGTTTGTATTTTAATGAATTTTCTCCAAACCAGTTCAATATGTAGACTTTTAATTCTAACCCCAGAAAGCAGTGATTGAATAAAAATAATAATAGCTGCACAATACTTCCTCATTCCACCACCTCAGTAACGCTGCTACAAACAAAACCTCCCCACATGATAAATGTTATTACAAACTGTTTCCATCCACAAGGCCAAACCATTCTCTCCATCAGCACTCGCCCAACGCCAAGTGTCTGCAGCTCCCAAGCACGCACCAACCACCTTGGCTGACATCCGGCCAGCTCCACCTCTGACACGGGCAGAGACCTTCAGCCACCACTGAGGGGAGAGCACAGGGGGTAAGAAAGGGGGATGGATAGCTCACGGCGTTCAGCAGTGAGCCAAAGGGGCTGATTTGCAGCTCCCCAGCAGTGTGATGGCTGTGAGGGAAGGGATGAGCTGCTCATCTTTAAGAGCTGCTTTTAAAGAGAGAGGCTGGGTGCCCAAGCTGGAGAGGCAAGCTGTGGTGTACTCATGGAGGGCTGGGCACAAGGGCCAGCTCATGTTAACAAGACACTTCACAGACAGCTTCACTGTTTCAAAGCTGTTTAAGTTGCTCTTTAAGACTTGTGTGTGCTCTTCTCCCAGCATTAATGTATATTCATCTCCACGTGTGAAATGCCTGGCACAGCACAGCGGCAGAGACAGTGTGCTTACGTGATCAAAGCACCTTTCAGCACCACGCTCCCAGCCCTGACACACAGAGCTGTTTTACAAACACCTCAGTTTATAATCGCAGTAAGAGGTGACATGTTTCCCTCCTCCACCCCCAGGCTGGGTGGCAAAGTGGCACACACCAACACTTACCTAGGAAGCCCTCTTCATCCACAATGATGGTGTAGTCCTCCGGGGTTTCTGTGAGGCTGAAGAACTTGCACCTGCCAAAGGTAAACAGCAGGAGAGCACAATTAGCTGCAGGACTGACCAGAGCCTGGTCTTCCACCAAAACCAGAGGTCCTTTCCCCCCCAAGCTGTGCAGGAGAAAAGGGTGAGGGTCTGGTGTGTAAGGAGGGGCCCAAGGCATTAACAGACCTGCATTTATTGCTGGCTTAGCCACTAGCAGTGCGTGACCCACATTCCCTGCTGCCTGCCTGTGCGCTGTGGAGCTGGTAAAACACTTATTATTTTTATGACTTAGTTCTTAGTTACTTTTCTTAATTACCATATCCCTTAAGGCTTCCTGTCACAGCACAGGACCTGCTGCATTGCACCGACACAAAGGGCTTCGCTCATGACTGGCGACCCCAACACCCTCCAAAACCAGTCCCAGGCTTCCCTCATGCATCCATCTTCCCTACAGACCCACCAAAGTTTCTTGTCTTGCCAACGTTTGACATGTTATTTCTCAGCCAAGCCCCTCTTCTTACTACTGCAGAGGTTTTTCCCCACCAGCAGACAGCATCCCAATTTCCTTCACTGGTCCTTGCCCCTTCCCTCTGTAGATGCCTCCCTTCCTTGTGGAGCTCCAGGTGAAGAGAGAAGTGGTGGGGGACCTCAAGCAGAGGAATGCAAGGTCGAGCTTCCCCCCCACCCTCCAGCCTCCTATTGTTGTGCTTCCTGCTCATCTTTTGACACCGCAGGCCATGTGCAGCTCAGCCTCTCCATCTCATTCAGTGCTGAGCACAATGTCACCTCTACCAGGAGATACAAAATGAATGTGACACGGGATTCTTCCACAGCAGACACACAAACAAAAAAGCTTCAGCCTTAAGGTTTAACACCACATACAGCAGAAAAGGATTTCCCCCTGACACATCACCATATGCACAGCAACATCCACTTAAAAATACCCCCAAAACTTTCTCCAGCTTCTATCCAGTTGGTCCTCAGCAACTGCAGGAAGGTCTGCAAGACATTTTGCAAGCTTATGTTCACCTTCAGCAGAGCATGTGTGTGTGGAGCACCCACACAGTGCTGGCTGGCTCCCCTGACCCATGCAGGACTTGTGGTCCCTCCAGAAGCATCTCACAGCACATGGACTGTGTTTGCCACCTAAGCTACAGGAGAAATTTTTCCCTCCAGGAAGCTGAATCAGGTACAACAGGAAGATCCCATGTCCATAAGGACCAAAGAACAGGCTTTCAGAGGAAACCTACAGAAAACATTTTGAATGCTAGAACAAGAAAGAATGCTCTCAAGGCCCCTGATATTCACAAGGTAATTCCTGCATGGAGCACAGTTCAGCAGGACTCAGCAACCAGGGACTACCAGGGCTTCTCAGCACCTCTGAGCATCTGTCCCAAAGTCTTCAGGACTTCTGAAAGCCAGGAACCCCACGCTGGTGGCTCCAGACATCAAGAAATGGAAGCATTCACTCGATTAGAGAATCAGACAAGAAGCTGGCTTGAGCCTTCTTTTGTCTGGCTGAAAAGAACAAAGATTGCAGCTCTGCCTTCCAAAAACAACAGGGAGAAAAATGAGATGACTGCTACCCTCCCCCTCACCTCCTCAGGAAACCTGGAAGAAACACCAGGCAGCTCTGTTAGCGATCTGCCATGGCACCAGCAGGCCTTGTGCAAACAGTGAGCATCAGACAACCTGCCTTCAGAGAGCCGGCCCGTCCTCCCGGCAGCATCCGTCACGACAATCAAGCATGACACTCTCCCTCCTAGCACAGACCTATCACTGTGAAATACAGAAGTGGCCCCACCACAACAGAAACCACAACTTAATTATTTTGTGTCATTGGTAATAGCTGCTGTGACAGCCACATTTACTAACTCAACTCTCTGCAGGAATACTGCCAAGAGAACCAGAGAACAGTAGAAGCCCAAATTTTTTTTGCTCTCACTTCTTAACTGCTCAGTGCTCAGGGATGCAGTGTGCTGGGTGAGCCAAGCTGGGTAAAAAGGACTTCTGGGATGCTTCTCCAGGTGGCTCCCAGGAGGTCTAGGGATTTATTACTTAGTGGATGAATTCCCTGGAGAAGTCACTGAAATAAAATTCTTTGCTACTACTGCGCCACGAGCCACAAGCGTACTGACTGGGGAAAAGCTAGTGTTCTTAGAGGAGGAAACATTGATATTGAAACAAAACAAACCAAAAAAGTATCCTTCCTGATCTGCACGGCTGTCATGGAGGAATTCTGTTCCTGAGCAGTAATGTACATCTGTGTGCACACACTGACCCAGCAGATAAAGCACGATTGCCACAGATGCCGTGTTCTTAGCACCCATCTGAAAGCAATGATATTTAAGGGATACATACAGATGAAATCCTGCAACTGCTGGCTCAGAACACGTGTCAAGCCCTCACATCTTCATTCACCAGCTCCAAGCCCAATCCCCACCTCACAGCAGTTCTGCATCCATCCGAACTGAAAAGCAAAGCCTTTGCACCAGTGGGAGAAGAGCAGACCAGTGGTTCTTGTGGTATACATCTGCTCTGTTCAAGCCAGTGATGAGGTTTTTTCCCCAGGGATAAACTAAACCTGAAAAATCAGAATTGCAAACTTTGCATGATAAAGATGGCATGGAAAATCTTCTTACCATTGCATGAAGGCCTCACCCTCAAACCCATGCCTCAGCACAGGTTTGTAAAGATCGACTTCCACTTCCAAAATTGTGTCTTGACTCACGGATGACAGAAAGAACTCAGTGTCATATTTCTCTCCTGCACTGTACTACACGTGCCTCTTCCATTCACGTTATTCCAATCCTTTCTCTTTGCTCTTACCCCTGCTCTCAGTAAGCAGATGCCAACAACATCTTCTGTTATCACACCAGAGCCAAGAAAAGGAGAGAACTACCCTTTAATCATGGGTGAGCAGTATTTCTCTAAGTACATGTAGAGAGCATACATGTAAGACAATATTTTTAGTTTCCTAATAGCCAAACCTCGGATGGATTCTTCTGGATTTCTGCCTTCTTCGTGCTTCAGCACATTTCCACTTCAGCACTGTTGCTGACTTCGACTGCCTGACAACATATGTCTTTTTCTGGCAAGGCAGCAAATGTAGACCAATCTATTATTAGATTAGATCTTCCAAACTGCAGAGCTTACACTGTGTATGGAAGTAATGCCCCAGCTCGCACAGAGCAGGGAAGTGTGTGCAGGATGCAGCGACAGCATCACTTCAGTTTGCAAACAGCACCAGCCTCTCCATGGCAGAAGAAAGCAGGCAGGGAAGTGGACTGGTTAGTCTCCCTTGCAGGTCTGCACCACAAGTGTCTCCTCAAGACATCTGGTCCACAGACCTGCCCAGATCACAAGGGCTGTAATACTGGAATGGATGTGGCTTCCACCAGCCCTGGGTCAGATGAACGCATGTGTTTGTGGGGACACTGCTACGGGTCATGCCACAGGCAGCACAGACCACGCTCTCCTCAAGGAGCCACAAGCCCCATCTTCACGTGTATAAAGAAATGCTGTAGTTACCTGCTGCCTAGGCAGAGTAACATGTTGCAAAGCTGTTTGTTCTATGGAAAAGATCCTTCCAGGAGCAGGTGGGTGGCTGCCCCCCCCATGTCAGAAACCACAGCCAAATGCCATTAGAAAGCAACATAATGCCTAAAGCATTCAAATGCAAAGCCTGGAGGTAACCCAAAAGTTTGCAAAGCAGTAGTGGAACTGAATGTGAATTAAGAAGCAGCAGCAGCAGAAAGTTGATCTGAGTGAATATGAAAAACATAATTTGTTGGGTTTTATCCCAGGCTGTCTTCTAGATGAGAAGGGATTTGTATGCTTTGCTCTGTACATTATCATGATAATATATATTCTTAGTACAGAAAGACAGTCTCATGCTAATCATCTAATTCTTGGTGATCTCAACTTCTTTGCAGTTTTATAAATAATGACAAGAGGTGGATTCTAGTACGACATATTGTGAAATGTATTTAGGAAAGCAGTAAGGAACACTTGGGCTGTTAATGCGTTTTGACATATTTGTGTAACATGTTAAGTACTTTACACCATCTAATTACAAGACTATACAGTCAAATGGCACTGAAAATAGCAAACAGTGAAATGGGTGGTGTTTTCTAAACAGCATATTTGTTTGTTAGCCAAAACACTTTGCCATCTTCTTGGCGAGACTGACAGAGCACAGCTTAGCTGAACTCCAGAGACAAAAAGAAGCCCCCTGCAATAGGGGTCTGTTGACTTTCCACTTGATACTCAGATCAGAAAGCAGTTCTTACAGTAACTTAATGCTGCAGCTCGATATCAGAAGGCTGCTACTCTGTTAAAAGGAACATTTTGATTCCTATGAGCTGTTTAAACAAGCTCTGCACCACTGTCCCAACCAAGGGAAACACTAAAGATCACAGAATCACAGAGCTGTGGGGTTTGGAAGGGACCTCCAGAGCTCATCAGGTCCCACCCCCTGCCAAAGCAGGGTCCCTAGGACAGGTCGCACAGGTTGGTGTCCAGACAGGGTTGGAATCTCTCCAGAGAAGGAGACTCCACACCCCCTGGGCAGCCTGTCCCAGGGCTCTGAAGATGTCACAGCACTGTTAGAAAGGGCCCAAGGACTGTGGCAACATTCCTTCCAGCCATCAGTCGTGCTCAGATCTGGGATGGAGACATTAGCAAACACAATCAGGGGCTGCTTAAAGAGTCACTGTGACAGCAGTTCATTACAGAAAGTTAATCATTTTCAAAACCAGCACAAAACAAACCTATCAGATTTGTGGCCAAGGGAAGCAAGCATTCATGAAGAGACATAAATTCAGGGAAATCCCACAGCCTGTGCTGTGCCAAAACTTCCAACACAATGACCATGATGGTCTCACCCCACCCCTAACAACAACAGCTGGGGTTTAAGCTACTGATTACACTGGGTAAAGTTAAAAGGGAGAACCTTCAGTCAGCCCCTCTCTCCTTGCTGCTTTCCTGTAGCCAGGGAAGTTATCTAAGCCCTAATTCAGACTTCCCACAACTGGGAGCAGAGTAACAGAAAAATGACTGACAACTCGAAGGAAGAGAAATCAAGACAGAACACAAAAAGGATGACCTGCAATACAGACAATTAAACAAATAAATACATGTGATGGGCTGAAGAAAATACTGATCTTAAGTACAACTTCGTGATAAAGCCAGGACATGTGGCAAAAATAAACAAGGATTAGTAAAACAAACAAACAAACAATGTCAGCTGGGTGTTTCCCATATTGGCCCTTGTTAAACCAGTATCAAACCGTGGTTCAAGTCTTCATCAGAACAGTTCCATGTGGTCTGGACCACAAGAGCCCCTCCACAAATCAAGTCACTGCTGCAAATGAAATATTAGCAGTAGCTTGAAACACCACCAACTAGTAATTCTGATAGGATTTCTGTTTTTCTGGAGTTAGGACCTGGCTGGGCCAGACTTCCCAGGCTGCAGAATGAACAAAGTCACGATACTCAACAGTTCTACTGCAACTTAACCACAGGAGGGTATTTTTTTCTTCAGTTCTATAAACACACTTGGGATTTTGCTTCACAGGACTAGCAGAGATCCAGTCATGATGCTGTCATTAGTCAAAGCACAGCGTTTGCAGTATTGCTTTCTAAAACCATTGCTTGGGATGCTAAAACATATCTTTCCTTCATTTGTCACAATGGCATTTGCTTTCATACTAAATAAATGCTAAATACTAATTTATTACTATTTAATACTAAGCAAATAATCCTAAAAAAACCAGATATAAAGCAGCATGCAACTTGGCTGCTTTATCCCCTCCACCCCCCCAGCCTTCAGCAGACTTCCACTATCATATTTAGGAAGATTCTGTAAGAAAATCTGTTTTATCTCAACTTATGTGTAAAAGTAAATTCTTGCCAAATGTGAAGGCAGAAGCCAAAACTACACTCGAGTTGTAGTAAGAAAATACACCATGTGAAGAAACTAAAGGCATGTTACACACTGGAACAGAGCTGAAAGCTCAGCTTACTGAGGGGAGCTACATAAAAGAGATGAAGAGGTCTGAGTCCACCTGAGCTCCTCTCTCAGGAAGCTGCTCCATCTGATGAATGCCAACGATGCTGGTTTCCCATCCCAGCACCACTGCCAACCCACAAAGAGGCCGCAGTGCTTAGCAGAGATGTACTACAGGGAATATAAATGCAGTTCAAGACCATGCAAGTGTTATTGTGCTCATCTGTTATTTGTCCATTGAAGGAGCTAAATACAGAGATTTTTTTTTCATGAGCTCAGTGAGAACAACACACAAACCAGTGATTTGAGGTGTGGGCACGCTGAAGGTAACACATCTTCTATACCTAAGACTTGTCCTAGGCATGAATCAGTAGAATAATTTACTGACCTGATGTAATTAAAAGTTATTCTTAGAACAGATTTTCCTTCCTGGGTCATAAATTATTTCAAGCCAGCTTTGCTGTGCAATTTTCACTTGGAACGTCACCACTCACCACCTATATTAGTGAATGGGGCTGAATCAAAAACCTGGATCTGAAATTTATTGCTCTGGCCAGTGCCCAGATGATGCAAGTGCCAGGTGCTTGGCAGGAGTCCTTCCTTCCACATGCTGAGAAAAGGCACCCAGTTACCTCCAAATGGCTCACTTGCACTTTGGGACTCCAGTCCGCAAGGCATCACGCAAGCATCCTCAAAGATAAGGGTGCTCCAGGGTGCAAAGCACAAGGACAGGAGCACACAGCAGATCACCACCCACGCTGCACCTCAATTCGCACAACCACAGGGCATTGTTCTTTAGGGTTCAGCACTGACTGGTTATTTACAAGGGCAGGGAGGGCCAGGCCCAGGGGAACGGCCTTCAGCTGCAGGAGGGGGATGGAGAGGGGCTGGGAGGCAGAAATCCTTCCTGGGAAGGGGGGAGGCCCTGGCACAGGGTGCCCAGAGAAGCTGGGGCTGCCCCTGGATCCCTGGTAGGGCTCAAGGCCGGGTTGGATGGGGCTCTAGGCACCCTGAGCTTGGAGGATATCATCAACATATGGCTGAACATGAATGGAGCAAACAGATCCGTGCCCTTGACTGTACAGAAAACATCAGCAAGCTGTTTGTAGGGAAACACAGCCACAGGGTCTGTAACAGGTGCTCCTTCTCACTCACTTTTCTTACAACAAAAACATGAAAACTTCCAGTCCTGCAGGAATAATAACTGCATTAGCTGATTGCCTACCTGTCCAGCAGTCAGGCTGCTCTGCTAAGGAAGAGCTTAGCACCTCAGCTTCCCTCACACCTTGGGCTTTCTTGGTGCAAGGCAGCAGCAAGTGGGTGCCTGGCTACAGGCAGTAACTCCGCAGGGTGTTCGGGGGACACCTGCTCTGCACCCTGGGAACATCCTGCTGGGCATTCAGGGCTGCTGGGTATCTGGGTGAGGAGCAGTGGTTGACTGCCTGGGGTCAGTATGGGTTATGGTGGCAAAAGCCTTTTTGCAGCTCTAGTTTTACAGAGCCCAAGGTAATGGGAGCACATCTATTTCTTGACCTTAAACCCAGATTTGAAAGGCTTGTTGTCAAGCCCCTGAGGCTCCAGAGCCATCTGAGCTGATGTGCCTGGAAAGCCCCCCTGGCTGAAGAGTCCCGGGCCAGGCATGGTGCCTTGCTGTGCACAGCGAGCGCACGTCACCAGAGTCACAAGGTGTGAGACACACTCAGATAGTCCACTCTTCCCAAGCCAGCATTCATCCTGTGCAGCCCCTTTTCATCAAATGGTGTATAAATGTCTACTGATTTAGATGGTCTTACACAGCTCTGAGTAAACACTGACAGGGCAACAATCTGTTTGCATTGCAGGAGAAGCACTGAAGCATGCTTAGATTGGTTGGTATAATGCATGGGTGCTATCCCTCTTCTCTTAGGCCATCCTACCAGCTCACAAGTGCTCCCAGAATCTGCTTTCTTCCCCCAATGGGTAGCACAAGTCAAGGCTGATGTCGAATTTTCACTGGAAGGAGCCTCCCTCAGCTCAGCTACAGCCCTGCTTGCAACTCAAGGAGTTCTACCTCCAATCTAAGAGAATTAAGTGAATTTAAGCCAAGGAGTTTAGTGAATCCTGTCTTCGGTTACAGGGATATATAAGTAAAACTCAGCTGTAGGAATGGGTCTTGTGTAGAGTTGGTTTTGGGTTACTCTACCTTCCCAAAGGGCAAAGTGTGTAAAGTCTGCAGATCTTTGTTCTGAACACTAAAAACATGGGTGAGTAAATCTTCTTCCTCCAGCCATCACCACCTGTACCATGTCACAGAAACTCAGCTTGAAAAAGTGAATATTCAAGGAAAGCCTGAATGCAAGTTTGAATTTGAGAGGAAAACAGAACAAAAACCCAACAACAAATTCACAAATATATATGCATATAAGCAAAAATAGCCCAGGTAATATTAACATGGTTTTCTGCATAACCAAGCTAGTGGTTTGCACCGACTCCCTTCCCAACTCTTCCTACTTTCATCAAACCCAACATGAGCTTCACTCAACACAAACTGGGCCAAGGGGAAAGCAGAGGGGATCTTTCTTTGCAGAAATTTGCCTTTAAATATTATGTGGAAGAACAGCAGCAGTGTGTCTCTGTGTCACACCAGACCCACAAATTAGGATTGTCTCAGTCTCTTGGCTTTTCCCAGTGGGCTCTGGCCATGCCTTGGGTGCAGTGCAGTGCAGAGCTGTGGAGCATTACCAGGCACTTCTGCAGCCCTGCACAGCCAGGAGACTGGGAAAAGATAGAAAGAAATTACCTGCCACTCTTCGTATCACTGTGAAGTAATCAGAGGCTCAGCACTGGGTGAAATAGAGTCAAGCTGAGGCACTATGTGAGTGCGAAGGCCGGAGCCACACTCCTGCCACAGCCGGTACCGGGTGTCCAGGAGCCGCCACGGCACCGCCAGCATCAGCGGTATGGAGAGCCATGAACAGGGAGCAGCCATGGCTGTGCTGCAGACACCATGCTGCCCTGCCACAGCCACCAGCAGGAACTGTAATGGCCATGGGCGTGTGGGAGAAGCAGGGGTGCCTGCACTCAGCCCTGAGCAGGGCAGGATATCACCCAGCACTGCCCACAGGGCCCCTGCACACGCTCACCTCTGGCAAAACTGTGTGGAAACAGACTTTCCCCCTTCTGCCTCTCCCAGACAAGTTTCTGAGGATCTGCTGTGAGAAGGGACTAAGGCCCCAGCAGCATGAGCGGTGTCACAGCCCTCAGACCCAAGAGATGCAAGAGCAGCTGATAATGGAAATATTCAAAAGATAAGGTAGCCTTGGATAACACGTTCCCCCAGTTACTGCAGCCAGCTACGTGAGGGCAGTCACAAACTGCCTGTGATGGCTAAGCCAGGGCCTGTTCTAGAAGCAGAAGCACCCTGAGCCTGGTTAGGTTCCCAGCCTCCGTGCTGGTGGGATGGGAGCAGCTCTGTCCTGGTGCAAAGGCAGTAACACTCCTCCTGGGTTATGGGGTCCAGATCCAGAGGCTGCAGCTGTAATTCCATGTGCGAGGAGATGGGCAGGGGAGGCTGTGGCTGGTGCTACTCAACTTGTGGCTGGTGCTACTCACCTAAGCCTGCATGGCCACAAGGAAAGCTCCCTTTCCTTTAGGCAAACTCACTAATTACACCAGGAATGATTCCAGCCTGCTAATTTAGATTGCAGTACCTTTGCACTTACAAAGAGGACAATGAGACAAGACTATTATCCACTTAAAAAAGCTCAAACCAACAAAACCCACAACCCACCCCAAACTGCCAGGGTTATGGTAAAAGCTCCAAAAACTCTCACCCAGCACAGTGCTCCACGCTGGTCCTACAGGCCAGCCTACAACTCCACTTCCAGTTGTGATGCAGGTCTAAAACCGTCCCTGTTGTGAAGTATGGAGATATAAAACCTAACCCAACCACATCATCTTGTCATTTATTGTGCTAATGGGAACTAAATGAGTATCTCAGGCATCACTCTGCTCATGTTTTATGTTTTATTGCTCTTCCTCCTCCAGTTTGTTTTTTCTTTTACCAACATATCAGAAACAAGGTGGTGTTAGAGCAATGGCAACTGAATCCCCAACCTGCAAAAATCATAGCATTATTTGCAAAGAGGAAAGTCCTACCTGATGCAAAGTGCAGTGCTGCCTGGACTCATTTCCTTCTCTAAGGACAATGGGAAAAGTGTACATCATTTCTTATTCAAGTCCTTTAATTTGCTCCTTTTGGATTGATGCCCCCCCCAAGTATCTTTAACAATACTGCTTACCGTTTTATCACTGTTAATGACAGGAAAGTCATTGTTGGTTGGATGGGGGTTTGGGCACCCTGGGCTAGCAGAGGGTGGCACTGGGAGGGGGCTCTGAGGTCCCTCCAACCCAAACCAGTCTGGGGTTCTGTGACTTTTCAAGTCTCCACAGAGAGTCCAGTGAATCAAAACGACAGCTCTTTGCTTTGGGAGAGAGTGCTGTAAGCAGATCTCTGAAGGGGAAGTTAGAGCAGTAAATTAAAAGGAAGCTCAGTTTGTGTGCATTGGAAAAGAACTCATTTATTATCTAACAATTAACTAACTGATCCAGACACACCTTTTCCTTTTCTCTCTTTGCTATCCCAGCCTGCTAGCACTCTTAAAAGCTCATCCACTGCGAGCCGACGTATCCACACAAGAGATGCAAAAGCAATTCTTTCCACTTGAAGTAGCCCATCATTTATTTAAGCAGAAAGCAACTACCCTATAAAAACTTTTCCTTTACAGCAGTAACAGTATCCCCTGGTCACTGTCAGAGCTGAACTTACTGTCAGCACAAGAGAGACAGAGTACAACAGAGAGTTCTCCTTAAGCACAGAATTATCTTCTACAAATCAGAAGCTGAACTGAGAAACACATTACAGATGTGGGTGTGGGGCCTCAGGTTCACAGTTGAAAACAACAAAGGCTCATGAATACTTTTTACCAACTGGACCCAGAAGGATTATCCTGTGAAGGCAATGCAAATGCTGAGAGAAAGAACAAGCCCCGTTCCCTTCCCAGTCAGGCACTATACATCAGTACTGGCAAGCCTGATTCTCTCTCCTATTACTCCTTTAATGCCCTCTGCTGCAGAGTATTGACTTTGAAATCCTACCAACAATAAAACACAATTGGGTTTTCAAAAGTGCAGTGCTACTCCACATCCAAACCCAAATATGTAGGGTACACATAGCAGCTATTATTGTGTTCAGCCAAAACCCAATGATTATTTTGTGGACAACACTGAAAAACACAGACTGCAGAGCATATGCTTTTTATTTCAAAGATGGGAGAAACCCAGGCTCAACCCAATGGGGGCAAGAGGTTCTTATGATATTGCTCCAAGATACAAAAGAAGGAGGAAGAAAAAGCAAAACTGTTGTGGACTGGAATTGATGAACTTGTTTCCCTGCAGGAACCATAAACACAATTTTCCCAGCATGGGACATAATAGTTCTCCCACAAATTACTAAAATATATTTCCAGTGCTTGATATAGAAAGCTGGATGCACAAGAAATGTTTGCAGCTTCAATGCAGGCAGTAATTGAGAACATGTGTGGCAGGGGGATTGAACAGGGAGGAGGAGAGCAAACCACACTGCCCTGAAACGGAGCAGCAGGAGAAACACCACAGCCCTCAGCATTTTCAAAGAGCTTCCATTTGCAAGCAGGTCCAAACCCCCACGTTACACCTCCACTGGAGGGGGGATGCTGTCTGTGAGCCTGCACGTCAACCCCAAATTTAAGTGGCTACTTAAAAGCCACTGATGAGCCTGAACTGTTGGGGTTTTTTCTCAAAACTGTGTCCAGTTCCAGCTCTGGTATAAAAAAGGCAGGGATCTCCTGGAGAGAGTCCAGAGAAGGGCTGAGAAGATGATGAAGGGCCTGGAGCATCTCCCCTGTGAGGAAAGGCTGAGAGAGCTGGGGCTGTTCAGCCTGGAGAAGACTGAGGGGGGAACTAATCAATGTTTATCAATATCTTAAGCATGGGGTGCAGGGGGAATCAGCCAGCCCCTTTTCAGTGTCAGTGGAGACAGGACAAGGGGCAATGGCTGCAAATTGGAGCACAGGAAGTTCCACACCAACATGGGGAGGAACTTTTCCCCAGTGAGGGTGCCAGAGCCCTGGGACAGGCTGCCCAGGGGGTCTGGAGTCTCCTTCTCTGGAGAGATTCCAGCCCCGTCTGGACACCGACCTGTGCAGTATGAGCTGGGGAGCTGCTTTGGCAGGGGGTTGGACCCCAGGAGCTCTCCAGGGCCTTTCCAACCCCTACAACTCTGTGATTCTGTGATCAACTCTCCCTCAAGCCCAGAGAGCAGGTTTAGTGCTGGTATGAATCCAGGATCATTTGCAGGAAAAGCAGCTACCTGGGCTCCTCTCACTGTGCCAAGCTCTGCTACCCAACATGGGCATCAACCAGCCCAGCAATGAACAGGATTTCCACGTTTCAAACAGTACTGCTCTACATTCTTACTGACTAGCCTTGCAGATATAACTGTAGGTAGCTTACATGGACCTGTAGTTATGCTGTTTACTACACCTACCACACTCAGAGGGAATGAAAGGAAGCTTCATTTGCTTCCTTTGCTAGTGAAGCAAAAGGAAGCTGTTCTCATGCCAGTTTTCTCAGGTTTTTTTTGGATAAAGTTCCCTATACACGTAAGCAAAGGGGAAAATGCATTTGGAGAATTGTAATTTTCTTAAAAGTAAAGTCAATACTGACAACCCACGAAGTTTCAGCCTTGAAAATGCCAGCCAGTATTATTTTTAACAATGCTCTTCCAAAAAGCTCTTTCTAAATCAGCCTCTTCAGGCTGTGAAGAAAGAGCCCACGGTAAAGGTAGAAGCATCAAACTTCTTCCCAGGCCTACCAGACCCAAGAAAAACATGAGAAATTATTCATCAAGTGAGCACTACATGGCTCAGATTGAATTTTGGAGATGCTGAACATCATCCCTGAAACCCAGCTGCTTGACCAACACCCAAAACAAATGCCAGAGCTCCTGGGGAAGCAAAGTCCACTGATAATGCAGAGTGGGTCACTGTATGGGTCAGAAACAAGATCACAGCCAGTGTTCCAGACTCCCACAGCCATTTCTTGTTGCTGGGGCACTCTGAAGCAGCGTTACAGCCACCACAGGGCTCAGCCTCACTGGGTCTGTCTCTGAACCCTGCACGGCCACCAGTGTGAGAGGTGTCAAACAAGCTCAAATCAGGGCCTCAATCACTGCTCCAGAAGTTTCCAGAAATTAATGGAATTACTCATTCTCTCACTGTGTTCTGGGGCTTTGGATGTGTCTGTTGGCTACTTTAACTGGCGCCTTCATATTTGGCTTTTGACCCTTTTTGAAGCCTCAGCACATGACTCTCACTCTCCCTGCTCTAGCACAATGAGCCTCAGGCATTTCTAGGGAGCATGGGACACAAAAGCATGCATTAGGAATACTGGTTTGTAATGTTGTTAAGTTTGCTGGGTGATGAGAAAAGCAGCTGCTCAGAGCCAAGGATTCATAAACTCAATTTCCACCTAAAGCTCCTAAAATGCCTGGTGACTGAGTAATAAGACAGCAGGTGAAATACAAAGTCAATAAATGGAAATTAATGCATACTGGGGGAAAATAATTTGAATTCTGAATGAAGAATGACAGGCTCCAAATGAGCTATTACCACTAAGGAAAGAGATTCTAGAGTCACCACGGGCTGTTCTGCGAAAGGGTCGAGGCTTTCAAGGAAGCTGAGAGAACAGGGGTAACCAGGCAGGGAGGTGAGAACATCTCCTTATCCCCCAAGCACAAATCCAGCACATCCAGCAGCACATGCTGCCAAGCACTTCATGACCAAACCATCCCAAGGAGATCAGATGGGCAGGAACTCAATAGGAAGAAATGCAGGGAAGGGGCTAAGAGTGATCCAAGGTCTGGAAAACTGTACAGATGACAACTGTCCAACTGCAAGAAACAAGGGCTCTGTGGGGGATTATGGGAGAAGTTATTATGGCCAAGGTGATTAAAGAAGAATTATTCACTGTTGCACAATGTGTGAAGGTGGGGCATGCAATGAAGTGATCTGAGAGCACAAGATTTTCCCTTTAAAAACCTGCACAATTGTATCCTGCACACACACACCAGAGGGACAGGCAGACAGTAACAAACACCCAGCACATGCAGGGAGGAGATGGGTTCAAGAAAGAAGCTTACTGGCCAACAGGGTGAAATCTTCCCTTCAGAACATCTCTTACACTCCTGGGTCAGGGGGGATGCTGCAGGTTATGAATCACAGAATCACAGACTGGCATGGGTTGGAAGGGACCCCAAGGGTCACAGAGCACCAACCCCCCTGCCACAGACAGGGACACCAACCTCAGGCCTGGAGCTGCACAAGGTTGCCCAGGGCCCCATCCAACCTGACCTTGGACACCCCCAGACACGGGGCACCCACCCCCTCTCTGGGCAGCCCCTTCCAGCCCCTCACCACTCTCTCTGCACAGAACTTCCCCCTAATATCCAATCTAACCCTTCCCTCCTTCAGCTTTAATCCATCCCCCTTGTCCTGCCAGTGTCTGTCCTTTGAACAAGCTGATTCCCCTCCTGTTCCTCTGCTCCCTTCAGGGACTGGCAGGCTGCAATGAGGTCCCCCCACAGCCTTCTCTTCTCCAGGCTGAACCAGCCCAGCTCCCTCAGCCTCTCTTTGTAAGGCCCTGCTTTACCCCCCTGACTGGCACAATCAGTGCTACAGGAGACCCAGTGTTGGGCCAGAAGGCTCTATGTTCTGACCAACCTGGTATCACAAAGGGTATCACAGCTCAAAGAAAGGGCGAGACATGAAGGCAGCACGAAATAAAGACCTGTCAGTCTCTGTCTTCCCCACCCAGCCTGCACTTTAGAAAGTATGTGTGTAATTCTGCCCATCTCCAAATCATAGCACCCTTCAGGCAACTGGCCTGAGAGTTAAATAACCCCAAACACACAGTCAGGGAGCAAAGCCCTGTCACTGCACCCTCTCTGGTCCTTCTAAGCATGTATCCTGGAGGGATGACTCATGTTGAGTTGCCACCTTGGGAGAAATTTGTCAGCCCTTTCCCAGGGTGGGGAAGGCAGAATTACCCAGCACTAAGCTGAGCTCATTGTCTGGCTACAGAACATCAGATAGAGCCGAAGAGAATGAGGAGGTTCCAATCCTGAGCCTCCAATTTGTACTTAGGAGCCCATGATCACAGAATCACAGAAGGGCCCTGGAGAGCTCCTGGGGTCCAACCCCCTGCCAAAGCAGCTCCCCAGCTCATACTGCACAGGTCGGCGTCCAGATGGGGCTGGAATCTCTCCAGAGATGGAGACTCCACACCCCCTGGGCAGCCTGTCCCAGGGCTCTGGCACCCTCACTGGGGAAAAGTTCCTCCCCATGTTGGTGCAGAACTTCCTGTGTTCTCCACTAAGCACTGAAAAGGGGCTGGCCATTTCCCCCTGCATCCCATACTTAAGATATTTATAGACGTTAATAAGGTCCCCCCTCAGTCTTCTCCAGGCTGAACAGCCCCAGCTCTCTCAGCCTTTCCTCACAGGGGAGATGCTCCAGGCCCTTCATCATCTCTGTAGCCCTTCTCTGGACTCTCTCCAGGAGATCCCTGTCCTTTTTATCCCAGGGAGCCCAGCACTGGACACAACACTCCAGCTGGGGCCTGAGCAGGGAAGAGCAGAGGGGGAGGATCCCCTCCTGTGGCCTGCTGCCCACACTCCTCCTGATGCCCCCAGGATCCCATTGTCTCTCTCAGCCCCAGGGCACACTGCTGGCTCATGGCCACCCTGTCACCCACCAGCACCCCCAGGTCCTTCTCCACAGAGCTCCTCTCCAGCAGGTCACCCCCAGCCTGTCCTGATTCCAGCAGTTATTCCTCCCCAGGTGCCAGACTCTCCACTTGCTGTTGTTGAATCTCATCTGGTCTCTCCCTGCCCAGCTCTCCAGCCTGGCCAGGTCTCTCTGGATGGTAGCACAGATGGAGAAAGGGAGCAGGAGCCAAAAGCCAGGTAAAGCCTGTTTTCAAGGCATATCCTCTTCTGGCATAGCTCTCATGGTTACTAAATCTGTGAAGGCTTTTTTAGACAAGATGATGAGCTGTGCTGGGAAAGGCGGATAGGACAGAACTGTGTCAGGGAGAAAGTCAGCACTTTAGTAATGGTTTAGAGGTTAAAGCTACCAGAGATCAGTGTTAGCTGTCATCTTAGTCAAATTAAAAAGCATCTAAATGGCACTGCTCTATGTTAGAGACATTTAAAGTCTATGGGAAGAAACACAATCCATTTAACTTGCTGGGACTAGTGAGAAGTTAAGGTAGTTCTGAGTGAGAGCCTGAGGGCACAGACAACATCTTTCCATTTCCAATTGTCTTGGACAATTTGGAAGTGAAAGGAAATGTTGTGCCCCTGGCAGGTTTTAATACTTTAACTAACAGATTTTTCCCTGCCCTACCCTCTCTGCTTTAAGATGTAGATGAA
Source organism: Laterallus jamaicensis coturniculus (assembly GCA_022605575.1). Classification (NCBI taxonomy): domain Eukaryota; kingdom Metazoa; phylum Chordata; class Aves; order Gruiformes; family Rallidae; genus Laterallus; species Laterallus jamaicensis. The sequence continues at coordinate 10,334,014 of JAKCOX010000025.1, forward strand.
CCAAGTGCAGAATATTAAATCTTTGTCATTTCAGTTTATGTTTTACTGGGTTGTGTGCTCCCTGCTTCCCCACAGAGAAGGGGAGGAAGGGAAAAGGGAAGAGGGGATGCTTCAGGAGCCCACATAAACATGTTCTCTGGAAATGCCCAAGGACAGCAAAACACACAGGCCTTATGAAGGCCCAACAAGCTGTAACCATCTATTTGTGTCCTGTCCTCACCAAGGGCTGTGCAGGATAAGTATTAAATTAGACTGAAAACACGAAAGCAACAAAATAACAGAGAAAACAGAAAATTAAAATTGTGAAATCACTAGCTGGGATTAAAAAGCACATAACAAGGCTACCCAGCCTTCCTCTTGTAAGGGCTTGGGAAAGAACAAACCTCTCAGAGCGATACATGGCTGCATCATCAAGACACCTCCGAAGCAGGAGAACTTCATGAGTTCTTGGATCTTCCTCTGTGTGTGGCTGTGTTGATGCCCACCAAAACTGAACAAGAGTAAGGCTGGGCAGTCTCAATACTGACTTCAGCCTTCCTTCCAAGGGTGAAGTGATCCAAGTGATCAAGTGGGCACAGCAGAAAATATGCTGACAGATGTTGCTTTCACTTTTCATCAATAAAGAGGTTTAAACCAGCAGATGACTCAAAGAGGGAAGATGAGACACCTCCAGAGAGGTCCTGAGAGACCTCAAGCACCCATGTCCTCACACCACACCAGCTGTGCTGAAAAGCCCCAAAGGAAAAGTTGCCCTGCCATGGAAAAGGTACCCAGCTCAGGCACCCCAGAGCTTGTGCCTCCAACATCAACAGTGTCCAGCTCGGAAAGAAAACAAGTCCAACCTCAGTACATTGAGCCTTCAATAGAAAAGGCTTTTCTGTCACCTCAGTTCTGTCTGTTTTAACTCAAGTGCTTCAGCAGTGTAAGATTCCAGGAGCATCAGCATCTGTAGAGAGCTGGAGGAGAGCAGAGTCCTGTGAACTGAGGGATATGCTGTGAGTTAGGCTAATGATCCATTTCCTCCCAAGTTAGGATGTAAAAAACCCCTTATCCATACAGATGAAGGTCCCCAGGATAAGAAGGACACAGAGCAAGTTGGAGCAAGTCCAGAGGTGGCCATGGAGATGATTCAGGGGCTGAAGCCCCTCTGCTCTGGAGCCAGGCTGGGAGAGCTGGGCTGGCTGAGCTGGAGAAGAGAAGGCTGCTGCTGGGGAGAGCTCCAAGCCCCTTCCTGTCCCTCGAGGGGCTCCAGGAGAGCTGGAGAGGGGCTGGTGCTCAGGGCAGGGAGGGCCAGGCCCAGGGGAACGGCCTTCAGCTGCAGGAGGGGGATGGAGAGGGGCTGGAAGGCAGAAATCCTTCCTAGGGAGGGGGGAGGCCCTGGCACAGGGTGCCCAGAGAAGCTGGGGCTGCCCCTGGATCCCTGGCAGGGTTCAAGGCCGGGTTGGATGGGGCTTGGGGCACCCTGGGTTGGTGAGGGTTGGCACTGGGGGGGCTCTAGGTTCCCTCCAACCCAAACCAGTCTGTGTTCTGTGATTCTATGATTATCATTCATTGCATGAGTCATTTCTGTCAATATTATTTCAAAACACTTCCAAACATAATCATCTGACCCATGTTTATTGGTTCATCTGGGTGAATAACCACAATTTTTGCTTAATGCTTCCCAAAGAGTCTGATAAGAAATTTGTTCTACTGAGGAACCGAAATCAGGAGAACTGACAACTTGATAAATGACACCTGATAACTAACTTGAGGTGGGATGCAGCCCTGGGCTTCAGGGAGCACAAAGGAAAATGAGAAGGTATCAAACCAGCTGACAGCCTGGCTCACATAATGCAATTCTCCCTTCTCCAGAGTCAGCCAACACCTGTGATTAGCCCCATCAGAAAGCACTCTCTGGAAAATGTACTTTGGTCACAGAAAACACTTGAATGTCCTCAAAGAAGATACAAAACTAAGACCAAAGTTGAACTAGGACAATCAGAGGTGGGATAAGAACAGGAGTGTGAGTGGCTCTAATGGGGAACTGCTGCCTTACTGCTGTAGAGGAGCCACAGAAGAGGCTGGCAGAAAGGCACAGTGCCTCCTGCTCCCTGCTTTTCACAAGCAGGCTCGAAGCACAGGCTGAAGAGAGTCAGGATCAGCAGCAGGATACATTGCACCTCAGTAGCACAGGACAAAGCACAGACATCGTCATTCTCTCTGGCCTCACCCAGCTCAGACAGGACTGAACACGTAGCACTCTTCCAGCAAGTCCTCTAGTAGAATTAACAGTTAAAGAACATTTCTAAGCTGTGCTGAGGGGTGAGAGCACAGTCTTCCCCAATATGCAAGACTTTGCTTTTAAGCCAAGAGTTTGCTTTTTCCACAGGAGAAAGAAACAGGAGCAAACCCAGCAGGTAGTGCTGCCTGCATGCTCTGCAGGGAGGAGATGGGAAAGCTGCATGGTCCCACGGGACAGCGGGGTCTGACCCAAGCCAGCACCCTAAAAACCTCATCCACAGGTCAATCCAAGCCATGGCATAAAAGCCAGAAAAGAAAGTAATGATCTGAAAAATAAAATCCAGTTCTGTGCAGAGGCTGAGTAAGATGAGAGAGGCTGAAGGAGCTGGGCTGGTTCAGCCTGGAGAAGAGAAGGCTGTGGGGGGACCTCATTGCAGCCTGCCAGTCCCTGAAGGGAGCAGAGACACAGGAGGGGAATCAGCTTGTTCCAAGGGGAGACACTGGCAGGACAAGGGGGATGGATTAAAGCTGAAGGAAGGAAGGGTTAGATTGGATATTAGGGGGAAGTTCTTTCCAGAGAGAGTGGTGAGGGGCTGGAACAGGCTGCCCAGAGAGGGGGTGGGTGCCCCGTGTCTGGGGGTGTTCAAGGTCAGGTTGGATGGGGCCCTGGGCAACCTTGTGTAGCTCCAGGCCTGAGGTTGGTGTCCCTGCCTGTGGCAGGGGGTTGGAGCTCTGTGATCCTTGGGGTCCCTTCCAACTCAGACCAGTCTGAGATTCTATAAAGACCTTATTTAAAGCATGACTAAGGATCTATGCTTAATTCGGTCTGACGTGGTGCAGAGGTCTCCAGCAGGATCTGGCCTCCAGTAACCAGCTGTCTCCAGCAGCAGCATCAGGGGGCTTGTGAAAGCATGCTGGCCATGCTCTGGTCCCCAATAGCACTTGGAGGACTAAGAAAACTGTCTGGAACCAGGACTTTGCTGCTGGGGGCAACAGAGCGTGCAGGACAGTCTGGGAAGGTAGATCTCTCTTTTAACATGGCAACTTCTGTTTTGCTGAGCTCAAGGCTTTACTGTCAGGCCTGTGCTTTGAGATGGTGGCTGCAGGCTTTGTTCAGCCAGCAATTAATTGGCTTAGTCACCATTTTTTTTCCTGCTGTCGTTGACCTATGTCAGTAAGTAAACAACAGGGGTTTTTTGATCAGACAAAGAGTGAGGGGGTGGAAGCTGCTCAAAGAACAGAAAACAAGCCTGAAAGAGCCTCTGATCTTAGTGGCTGGTATAAATCAAGAGGGGGAGTGACAGTGAAGGTGCTAGGAGACCCACTGGTTATTGCACAAGCTTTTCTTCACTCAGTGCCAAGATTCACATCCCACTGGAAGGTTAGGAACAACACAGCCTTCTCCATGCTATGACAGCATGCCCAGTTGCCAAGCTGAGAGTCATCTTTCTTACTGCAGTTCAGGATACTGCAGTAACATTCCTATATTATCACAGGCAAGACCTCAAACCCCCCTCTTAGTCCAAACCTAAAGCATTAGATATTATACTCAAGCCAGATGAGAACTTTCAACACAGAGTTCTGGTTGATTCTGCCCCTCTCCCAGTGCCTAAGCCCTGCTGAGTAGCCCTTCCTACCCCACCACCATCACTGTGGGCATGGGAAGTTGCACAGACTATGGTGGCCCACACTTCAGATGCAACATCCCTGGGGCAAGCACTGTCTGTAAACCTCAGCAGGATCCTGTTCCATACCTAAACACATCTGATCTTGTCACAGTCAGCCAGAGATCAACTTGAAACACAACAAGATGATTGCAATTCAGATGTGGTGCAAGTCGCAGGAGTTTGGGGGTGATGAATGTCACACAAGGGTGTTTTGGATGGGTGAAGTAACTTATTTTCATCTATCTGTATGATTAAAATTTCCTTCAGTAGCAACAAAAGCAGAACAAAACCATAATTGAGTATTTGTGTATTAACTGAACTAGACCATGTCGTATTTTTCCCTGTAGGTTATTTCCAGAGCCAGTTACACAGCCCCTCATAAGGGCCCACCAAAGACATCAATCAAGCTTTCCTAATGCAGGATGACTGATTTCTCTGGCCATCACAAATACATTTATATCTCAAAGACCTGAGCAGCTCCAACCATTCACTTAGTTGCCAGCAAGTTCTTTGCTGTTTTGCCTTTTATTCCTCTGCTAAAACAAGTACCACCATGAATCACAGAGTCACAGAGTTGTAGGGGTTGGAAGGGACCTCAAGAGATCATCAAGTCCAACCCCCTGCCAAAGCAGCTCCCTAGCTCATATTACAAATGACCCTCTGACATACAGAGCACATCCCTATCACACCAAAGTGTCCAAACAGCATTGTGCACTACAAACTGCAATTTCACCCATGGACTGAGGTGGTATTCACTGTATGGGACCACGAGTCTGGTGCTGATGGAGCTCCAAGAAGGCTGGTAGGTATGTCTGCACTGCTGTCTCCTGCAGAGCAGCAACCTCAGTGTTTTGGGACTCTGAATTTTCAATTGCTGTCTTCCCATAACCAACTGTTTAACCTCAACAAAGGGTTGAAGTGGCCAGGAGGTGTTTGGAGAAACTGCATGCGCTCTAGCAGATGAAGCATGATCCACAGTGACCCACCTGGATGCTCCTCCAGTTAGGTGGCAGCTGCCAAGAGTGAGGAGCTGGCTGTGAGCTGGGGAGCTGCTCCCCAGGTTCACAGAGATGAGCCATGAGTCATCAAAGCTGCCTGGTGTGGAAGAGGAGCAGTCACAGAATCACAGAGTTGTAGGGGTTGGAAGGGACCTCGAGAGCTCATGGGGTCCAACCCCCTGCCAAAGCAGCTCCCCAGCTCATACAGTCACAGTGAAGGAACCAAGATCATTCTAAAATGAGCAGCTCTGCTTTTTTCTTGCTGTTCAATTGCTCAGCAGCAAGTTGAGATGATCACTCCCATCCCAAAGATAGGGCAGGGAAGATTTGGGAAAGAAATACTGAGAGATGCCCTATTTTGGGCTTAAGTTTAAAGAGAAAGACAGCTTTAATGCAAACACACTATGCCACTCAGCTCTTCCACCTAAGTTTATGACCTCTTGGCTCATTAATGTTAAATGCCAGAGTTGGAGATTTCAAAGGTACTAAACTGATAAAAGGTTCACTAACACCTGGGTAGAAGAGGAAAACCTGTCTGCAGCAGCACTGAGGAAAGGCCATAATGAAAGCACAAGCCTTGTTAGACAGCAAGGAATCTCACAAAGGGCATGTGCCAACCACAGGAAACCTCCAAGCTCACCCTGCACCAAACTCCAGGGAGCTTGGCTGCAGGAGAAAGCAAGAGGAAACCAGCTTTGCAGGTCTGGCTGCTCCTTTGCACTGGAGATGCACAGCCTGGGGGCTGTGGGAGGCAGCCCCAGCTGCTTCAGAAGCCCCACATACAGCTGTGGTGTTTCCATCAGCTGCCTTAAAGGGGCTGGACAACCCAGCAGCCAGTGTCTCCATCCATGGGAAAACACACTGACAAGGGGCAATGGGTGCAAACTGGAGCTTGAGAAGTTCCATGTGAATATAAGGAGAAACTTTTTCCCTGTGAGCATGACAGAGCCCTGGGACAGGCTGCCCAGAGAGGCTGTGCAGTCTCCTCTGGAGACATTCAAACCCACCTGGATGTGTTCCAGTGGGATTTAGTCTGGGTGACCCTGCTCTGGCAGGGGGTTAGACAAGATGAGCTTTCAAGGTCCCTCCCAACTCCTAACCTTCTGTGATTCTGTGACACAAACACATTAAAACCACCTCCTGGGTGTGAACCAGACCAGACCCAAACCCAGCAGCCTGTACACTGGGACCTGGATGTCCATGTAAGAAGTTGGCTCTGTCCCCATGCTCGCTCTGAGGAGATTGTCATGACTGAGGGGCATGTCTGGCAAAGGACTGGGCTCAGCCAACCCACAGCTCACAGCAGGCCTTGCTTCCCTCCCAGACTCATCCATTCTGGATGCAGGTCTCCTCTGCTAGGAAACAGAGGCACCCAACATCAGCTCTGTGATTTTTGGAGGAGGGAAGGCAAGCCTGAGTACAAGTTTTTAAAGGTTGAGGACTGGCAAACTTTCATGAAAGCAGTCTAAAAGTTTTCAGTTACCTCAACAGCTGCCTGTATAAATATAACATTTCTCTCAAAGTCAACAGTGGTCTGTTTTTATCTTCACTATCCTTTGATGTCATTGCCCAGAGGGCTGGAAATGCTACTTAGCAGCATCACCACAGAAGCGTAGGTAGCAGGATCTTCTACATCAATAGCTGATGACTCAGGAATCCAATATAATTCAGCCTTCACTTGTGGCTGTTTCTGTTACCTGGATTTTTCACCACTCTGCAAAACCATACAGAGTGCTTAGTCTCTTCTCCTTGGAAATGGCCATCTGTTTACCCTGACATGGTTGGCTTCATCACAGGTTTCAGCCTTGCCTGTTAGCTATAAGCCACTGAGCAAACAAGGCTTGAGAAGAACCACCCAGAAATTAGGCTGGGGGAAGGTATGTTTTAGTCATTGATATAAGGGGAAAATCAACTTAGAGCTGCTTCTGCCTCACTGACAGCATCATTTTTCCACAGTTACTTGCCAACCAGCCAACTTCCAAATTAAAACCCAGCAGGGCCAGACTTCCAAAGGTAGGTAGGGCTGCTAACAGAGCAGACTCTGGGGTTTCCAAAGCATCCATGCCTTCAAGTGAATTTGAAAAGGAGTCAGGCACCTCAATACCTCTGAAAACCCACGAGGAACCACATAGAATCATAGAATCATAGAATCATAGAAATGTAGGGGTTGGAAGGGACCTCAAGAGCTCATCGGGTCCAACCCCCTGCCAAAGCAGCTCCCTAGGACATATCACTCAGACAGGTGTCCAGACGGGGCTGGAATCTCTCCAGAGAAGGAGACTCCACACCCCCTGGGCAGCCTGTCCCAGGGCTCTGGCACCCTCACTGGGGAAAAGTTCTTCCCCATGTTGGTGTGGAACTTCCTGTGCTCCAACTTGCAGCCATTGCCCCTTGTCCTGCCCCCACAGACACTGAAAAGGGGCTGATTCCCCCTGCATCCCATCCTTCAGATAACTATAGACATTAATTAGGTCCCCCCTCAGTCTTCTCTTCTCAAGGCTGCAGAGTCCCAACTTACTCAGCCTTTCCTCACAGGGGAGATGCTCCAGGCCCCTAATCATCTTCGTAGCCCTTCTCTGGACTCTCTCCAGGAGATCCCTGTCCTTTTCACAACGAACTGAATCCCCGTGCAGCCGCGATGCCTCACCTCACCCTGTAAGTGTGGGGAACTTCTGTGTCCCACCCAAGGCACTACTGTACCACAGATGAGAACATACTCACCCCAGTATGGTATGAAGGGACTTCACTAGGAGCCCTTATTTCTGGACCCAGGGAACCACCAAGCACCAGCAGCAGGCTGGGAAAACCCCCATCTAAGCAATCCCTGCTGTCACAAAAGTTAAAGAAGTTAGATAAACTCTCTGTAAAGCAGAAATCATTCATGTTGAGCTAATCTGGCTGAGGCACAGCTCCAGCTCTCTTCCAGGCTGGTAGGAGGCAGAAGACACAACAAGTAAGATCAAAATGAGCTTGCAGTGCCAAACACTTTACGCATGGAACAGAATGTCATCCTGCACTAATTTGTGCTATGGGTTCTTATTCATTCCTCTGCAGCGGTTTCAGATACACTCAAGCTGCAGATCTTTAAATGGACAGGCTAAATATAAGCCCTGGAGCTGACTGACAGTTTTATTTTTGTCTCTTAAAGACATGACTGAATCCAGTGGTGTGAGTTTTCTCTCAGCACCCGTGTTCATCATGAGAAATTCCACTCCACAGCAGGTAAGAGATGTAAGAGAAACATCACTCCTCTCCCCAAGAAATTACTTCTTAGATAAATGCCATTTATATCCTCCCATATAAATCCACATCTGCATCACAACATATACACGTATCAATCATACTAATGAGCATAGAAATGATTTAGAATCTTCTGGTTTTGCTAGTGCAACACTCTGTATCTAGTCCAGAGGTGGCCTTGGAGATGATCCAAGGGCTAGAGGCCCTCTGCTCTGGAGACAGGCTGGGAGAGCTGGGCTGGGAGAGCTGGAGAAGAGAAGGCTGCTTCTGAGGAGAGCTCGGAGCACCTTCCCATCCCTGGGAGGGATGTGAGGCAGAAATCCTTCCTGGGGAGGGGGGAGGCCCTGGCACAGGGTGCCCAGAGAAGCTGGGGCTGCCCTTGGATCCCTTGTAGGGTTCAAGGCTGGGTTGGATGGGGCTCTGAGCACCCTGGGCTGGGGGGTGGTGTCCTTGCCCCTAGTAATGGTGCACTGGGGAGACTCTGAGGTCACTCCAACCCAAATCAGTCTGGGTTCTGTGACAATCAGCCCTTTAGTAAACCACAGAAAACCCCACTGCCAGGGCAGCGTGCGCCCGAGCCGCTCAGGGGCAGCGCTGCCAGTTCAGACCCGTAGGATCACTTGTGCAGCTGATGGTGAGGAATCAGTCCCATCAGTCTTGCCCATTGACCTTGTTACTCTGCTGAATTTGGGGAAGACAGAACTTGCGCAGCTTATGGCATACAAAGCCTCATGTACAGGAAAACACAATAAAAGAGGCACTCACCAGAGGCCAGGGAACTCAGAGGAACAACAGAAGATGTTTTCATTTAGTAAGGAACATGTATCACACAGGTGCTCCATGACTCATTTCCTTTAACACAGGCTGGCATCTACTTCTGCCATCTGATACAACTAAGCAGATTTATTTTGGGTTTCACTTGGGGTGGCTTTACCTTTCAAGCTACGTACCCCAAAGACAAACCCAGTCTCACAGCAGTTTCATGAATACAAGCCTGCCCAAGATAGGTTTTGAGGACCAAAAGGAGACACTGTCCTGATGTTCACCCTAGCACACACCACAGATTGTGACAGGTTGGCCATGAGCCAGCAGTGTGCCCTGGGGCTGAGAGAGACAATGGGATCCTGGGGGCATCAGGAGGAGTGTGGGCAGCAGGTGACAGGAGGGGATCCTCCCCCTCTGCTCTGCCCTGCTCAGGCCCCACCTGGAGTGTTGTGTCCAGTGCTGGGCTCCCTGAGATAAAAAGGACAGGGATCTCCTGGAGAGAGTCCAGAGAAGGGCTACGAAGTTGATTAGGGGTCTGGAACATCTCCCCTGTGAGGAAAGGCTGAGTGAGCTGGGGCTGTTCAGCCTGGAGAAAAGAAGACTGAGGGGGGACCTAATTGGTGTTTATCAATATCTTAGGCATGGGCTGCAGGGGGAATCAGCCAGCCCCTTTTCAGTGTCTGTGGGGACAGGACAAGGGGCAATGGCTGTAAGCTGGAGCACAGGAAGTTCCACACCAACATGGGGAGGAACTTTTCCTCAGTGAGGGTGCCAGAGCCCTGGGACAGGCTGCCCAGGGAGGTGGTGGAGTCTCCATCTCTGGAGAGATTCAAGTCTCATCTGGATGCCTATCTATGTAAAATGAGCTAGGGAGCTGCTTTGGCAGGGGGTTGGACCTGATGATCTCTTGAGGTCCCTTCCAACCCCTAAGATTCTGTGATTCTGTGATCAAGTCCAAAACTTGCATATAAAGCAGCATCTCAAGTGTGGAAAATCAACTGCACATACAGGTGCCAAGCTCTCTGGAACAAAGTCCTGTGGTTTTAGTGAAGAAAAGAAAGTCCCAAAAGATACTTTTCCATTTTAAGATGCTTTAGTGTGTGCAAGAGCTCTTGTTCTCAAGTGGTGAATACAAAGAGCAGCCTGGCTCCCTTGGGAAAAAGCCAGCTCCTCAGCTCTAAGAAAAATGTCCCTGCAAAATAAGAATGCAGAGCTTGCTCCTGCATTCCTCCCCAGCTTTATGTCTGCAATTGAAAAGGCTTTTTTTCTCCCAAGCACAGGAGAGGGCAAATTACTACCTTCAATTTCTGCCTAGATAAAAAGGACATGTCCAGGAAAGCCGGAGTGAAAACCCAAACAGCCACATGAGAAGCAATGCCTATGTGAGCACACACAGCTGTCCAAGCTACCAGGATGAGCCTGGATCTTTACCTGCAAGTAGCAGAGAAGAAATCTAAGGGAAGCAGCAGTGCTGGGACTCAGGGCTCTTAAGTGCAGCTCATGGCTTCAATGTGAATCCTCTTCCACACATTTTTTTCCAGTGAAAATCAGAGTACGGAATAAAGCACATCAACCTCTCAAGTCTCCTCTGAGCTTGCAGCTGTGGTGAGCACTGTATTTCATGAGAAGTCTTTTGCCAGCATCAGTAAAGGAGCTAATTTATTTTATTTTTCCTATGATAGCTCAGTAGATGTGGTAAAACACTAAGATCATGGAGAAAAAACAGTAACAGAAAATAAGACTTGTAAAATTGGGGGTAACACATTATGGCTTCTGCTACAACTACAACCTGGGTAGGGGTTTCTGACAGCCTATCTGTTCAGGACTTTAATTCAGCTCTCATGAAATTTGCAATCATCCTTAAAATTCATTAAAATAAAGTGCAGGAAGGTGTCCAGGCATGGGGAAGAGGAGTGTTCAGCAGTGGGCATTTGTGAGCTTGTGTACATGCTCTAAGTGTTCAGATACCTGTCCCTCAATGTGCAACCTCTTTATGGTCACCTGTCATTGTACTGGGAATTGTAGAACACTTCATTTCAAACCAGAAGCACTTGCCAATGCATATTAATGATCATTAGCACTGACAGCATGCAGCCACACTGCCAAAACAAGGAGCCATGCAACTTGCTGGTTCTGAGGACTCTGAAACACAGAGGTAGGTGGGTTTGTGCACATGTTATTCAGCTGCCCAAGGAGAAAGAACAACCAACCCATTGTATCCATCTGAGAAAGGGAAAAAACAACCTGCTGGGTGAAGACAAATCGGATTTTAGTAATGCTGCTGGGGCCACTCCTGATGACAAATGCTGAATTCTGGGTGGAATGTGTGGGGTGGGAAGATTAAATGTGCTTGGCCATTTAATAAACTCTACACTAAGCTCTGTTTTTCTCTGCTTCGCTCTCTTATCAAAAGAATGAAGCAACTTATCAGATAGTTCCAGGCATGCTTCACACATTATTACCAACTTAAATAACATCAGCTGCCTTGGCTGGTAGGAAAAGAAAGAAAAGGTGAGACATAGGTCAGAAGTCCACAGCTTGGACCCAGCACTGTCACCAAGTTAACTCCTTTTGTTACAAAACCAAAGGCAAGACTGCACAGAGAGGGTCAGATTTTAGCCATCACACAACCTGAACAAGCAGAGAATCATAGAATCACAGAATGGCATGGGTTGGAAGGGACCCCAAGGATCACAGAGCTCCAACCCCCTGCCACAGGCAGGGACACCAACCTCAGGCCTGGAGCTACACAAGGTTGCCCAGGGCCCCATCCAACCTGGCCTTGAACACCCCCAGGGACGGGGCTCCCACCCCCTCTCTGGGCAGCCTATTCCAGGACCTCATCACTCTTTCCATAAAAAACTTCCCCCTAATATCCAATCTAACCCTTCCCTCCTTTAGCTTTAATCCATCCCCCTTGTCCTGCCAGTGTCTGTCCTTTGAACAAGCTGATTCCCCTCCTGTTCCTCTGCTCCCTTCAGGGACTGGCAGGCTGCAATGAGGTCCCCCCACAGCCTTCTCTTCTCCAGGCTGACCCAGCCCAGCTCCCTCAGCCTCTCTTTGTAGGGCAGGTGCTCCAGCCCTCTAATCATCCTTGTGGCTCCTCTGACCCCTCTCCAACAGTTCTACATCCTTCTTGTGTTGGGGGCCCCAGATCTGGACACAGTACTCCAGGTGGCATGAGAAGGGAAGTCGTGGTGTATTATTAAGTGAGAGCCAAACAGAAAGAGGTCCAGGTAATCAGAGAGACTGCTGGCACCTTATTGTCCCTGTGTGTCCAGGCAGTCTCCATCCTGGACCAACCCCTCAGAAATTGCTGATGTGCTGACATAAAAGTGAGGGAGTCATTAGGGAAAGCGATGCTCCCCACAACTTCAACCCAACTGCAGCAGTTTGCTGCTGTGCCACGCTACCATCTCATGAATTTTTGGATTGTCAAGTCTTAAAACTGCCTTGCTGCTCATCTGTCTAGGAACAGATGAAGTTTTCATGTCAGCACATGCCATTTGGAAAAAGAAAAGGAAAAAAAAACAACAAAAAGAAAAGAGAGAAGCTCTTTTAAAAGGAAGCAGTTAGGCTAAACATCATAAGTATGGAGAAGGGTCCTGAAGCATCAGCCCACAACTCAAACAGGATGCCAAATTATGGATGACTGTGGAGATCTGGTGTGCCTTTGATGCTGCAGGTTGACATCAGCATCAATTCCCAGTTTCCCAGGTAGTAACTGGGACACTGGTCACCGAAAAATACCCCAATACTTTTTTTTGAAGAGGCATTGCATGGACTAAAATCCAGGAAACATTCAAAACTACAAGCTGGAGTTAGAGGTGAACTACAGAGGCACAGCACCGTTGGTATCTCCAGAAGTCTCATCCTCCATCAGAAATAGCTTCTTGTTTAGATTCAGCAAGGACCAAGTCTGTAGCTCTACAGCCCTAATCCTCACCTCACACCAAAGAGCAAGGGGGCAAGACAGCAAACACTAACACATCCCCAGAGAACAACTAACCCACTCCCTGATGGCTGCCATGTCCACAGCACAGCTTTTACCACTCACCCAATAATTCCTGGAGTGAGAATTCAGCTGGAGATGTGGAAAAGTCCTTGGAGATAGCTCTTCCTTTTAAATGACCTGAAGATCTCTGAAGAGGGATACTACACTGATGGAAGCAACAGATCTACACAAGCCAACATGTTTCCATAGGAAAAAGAAGTGTGATGTCCAGGCTGACACACAGCTGCTTGTGCCGAGAAAAAGGCTGCAGAGAGAAATGAAGCACTTGTGCACCTCAAGGAGAGTGACTGGCAGAAAATGAATAAGAAAAAGAGAAAGAGGCAATAAGGGTTTCCAAGCACCTTCAGTTATGGCTTTAAAATTTAACTATTGCATATCTTTGCACAGAAATATTAATGCTTTACTGTACTCCAGTGTGGTACCAGACTTCACCTCCACACTAAGCATCAACATGTCATGCTCCCAATGCATCCCACTGTTCACCTCTTAGCTTACAAAGGAGGAACATAATTAAGGCATATACTAGGGCATCCCTGAGGATGCTTTGGAACAAAGCCTATGATTTTACCAAGCGCTCACCTACACACTTGCTCTCTCTGAGCTTCCTCCTGCTATCAGATAAGCCAGCTTGCTAGGTGCTGGCAGCACACTCTAAAATTCACAGAATCAATAGACTGGAAAAGACCTTTGAGATCATCGAGTCCAACCATACCTGTCTTCTACTAAATCACATCCTCATCTACACGCCTTCTAAATACACCCAGGGGTGGTGACTCAGCCCCCCTCCCTGGGCAGCCTGTTCCAATGCCCAATAACCCTTTCAGGGGAAGAATTTTTTCATAATGTCTCATCTGAACTTGCCCTGGTGCCACTTGAGTCCATTCCCCATCATCCTATCACCTGTTGCTTGGGTGAACAGACCATCACCCACCTCTCTGCACCCTCCTGTCAGGTCAGTGTAGGCAGTGATAAGGTCTCCCCTCAGCCTCCTCTTCTCCAGGCTGAACACCCCCAGCTCCCTCAGCCACTCCACATATGATTTGCCCTCCAGCCCCTTCCCCAGCCTGGTTGCCCTTCTCTGGACATGCTCCAGGGCCTCAAATGTCCTTCTTGTAGTGAGGGGCCCAAAACTGAACAGGCCTGTGACCAAGAGCTGGTGTCTCTCCCCGCTCTGGCAGGGTAACCGGGTGGTAGGAAGGGGCATATCTTTAGTAACCTGACTGTTCATGAGAACAAGGGTCTTGTCACCAACTTTAATGTGAGGAAGAGTAGGCCATTAGGGAGGAGGGGGTAAAGAGCTTCAGAGAAGGAGCTTGTGAGCTGCTGGGCTGGAAGGATCCTATCAAATAAGATCAACACAATACCCAGCTACAAGCCAAACATACTCTTAACTCGCAGACATGAGATCACCATCACCAGTCTGACTCCACACCTGCTGAATCGCTACCCACCCACAGCATGGGGCTGGAACCAGATGATCTTTGAGGTCCCTTCCAACCCAAAGCACTCGATGATTCTACTTCAAAGACAGCCATGGAGAAAGACTTCATTTCCCATAAAACCTGTGTCTACCACAGGCTCGTTCCTCTCTGCCCCACCTAATTTCTTGCTATTTATTCATGTTCCAGGCCAGCATTTTCACCTTCAGCACCTTGAGACAGGCACCTCCACCTGCCTGCAAGTCTTTCAGCAGCTTCCCAAGTACTGACATACCCATGATTCCTGTGGCCATCAGCTGAAGCCACAGCAGCTCAGCACCTCTGGGAACAATCTACTCCATGTTTCTGCAGGGATGTGGTGATTTGAACACTTCCCTGAGAACGTTTTGTTCCTGATTTTAAGCATCCCAGTATGTAAAGGCGAAGAGGACGCAGCCCAGGATCCACGCGGTTATCTCCATTCCCAAGGAGAGCCGTGCACAGAACAGATGAACAACTGCCCTGTGTTCACACTCCTGGCCTCCCAGGGCTCATCACAGGCATGAGTTAGCTGCAGCACTGTTCCAAACCATGCAACAGACCCTCAGGAACCGATGCTCTTAGTTTACATAAGAGAAAAAGACTGTGTAACAAGCCCTCCCCTCCACCCCCAGTTACCTCAGCGTTTCCTTCAGTCTTTTTCAACACCTCAGGCAGGGAAATGAAGCCATACTTACAAAGTGAGCTGAAAACTTCCAGGTGTAGCTTAATGCCCCCAGATTCCCTCTCTGCTTTGCACAGGCTCACAAGGCAGCTTTGCCAGCGTGGCTATGGCAGTATCCTCAAACAAAACACTGTCACAAAATCCAACCTGTAGCTGCCGCTACAGTCAACACGCAACATTTGGATCTTTTGAGGTGACAGGAATCCAGGGAGCCTGTCTATATTACAGTAACACCCCCAAGGCAGCATCAGAACTGCAATATCTCATTTGCTGAACCACCCCTGATGACTTGCACTTAGCAAACCGATGGAAGGGAATTTCCCCCCACATTTTACAGATCAAATGTGAGAATTCAAAGCTGCCTGCACTACCATTCTGGGTTTTTTTGCATGATCTGTGGCCAGTCTCTTTGCTCTGAGTGCTCCCCTTCACATCAACTTCAGAAAAAAAAGTTTGAGAAGGACTGGCATTATGACACTTAGCCAGAAATCCCAGAAGCTCTGGTGCAAACTGAGGAGGCTGAGCCCTTGGATGGAGTCACTGGAGTGGAGCACAATCACTAGAAAGCAATTAGAAGATGCTGAAATTTAATTAAAGAAAATGCAGGGAGACCATGCTGCAGAGAAGCACGTATGAACTGCTGGGCTCAGCCCATGTTCTCAGCCCGTCAGCCTGCAGTTTTAAAGTGAAGAATTGCAGGGATGCCAGACAAACAAGGAGAACAGAGAGAACCAATTCAGTCAGACCAGAGAAAAACCTTTACAATCGCTCAAAAGCCTAACCTAAGCAAAAAATCACAGCACAGTAATACAGCAACCCTTCCCCAAGCTGCAGAGCAGAACCGAACCCACCCACACTGTTCATCCATCTGCCTGCAAGGGAACAGGGTGAAGACTGAGTACCTGAACCCCATTAGCAAAACAACCCAGAGCAAGAGTCTCTGCCTAGATCTCCATAACCAGGCACCTGCCCACATGCTCACCTTCCACAGCTAAAGTCACTGGTTTAAGGAACAACGCTGCTGAAGCAGCGAAATCCAGGCTGCAGGCACTAGCATGCACAGGAGGAGGAAAAGAAAAGAAGTCCCCACGTTTCCATGGGGATAGCGGTGATTACATATTTAGCAGCAGTAAGATAAGGCAGCATGCATGATCAGCACACCAATTTCCTGGTCGGCAGAACAACCACACCACCTAAAAGCCAGGACAGCCACAAAATGACAGCCGGCAGGTTTCCATTCGGGCTTTAATGGCGAGGCAGCATTTCCCACAGAGCAGGAGCTGGTGGAGAAGGTTCCTGCTATTGCACGCCTGGAGATCAGACAAGCGATGCTGTAACTCCTCCCCGGATCTGCTGGTTATAGAAATCCCAGCGGAGGAGGCCTGCCACATCTAAAGCAGCGCAAAGCCCCGCAGCTCCTCCCTCCCGATTTGGGCACAGAAAGCCTCCTCAGACCTCACAACACACATGGGGGAAGCAGGGGCGAAACACGGGGCACGGCGTAGAGTCTCACAGCAGAGATATGCAGGATGGTGCAGGGAAAGGGGGGTGCTGGGAGGGGGTGGTGGTGGTGGTGGAAGCATTGCTTGCCAAAGAGTCCCTGCCATCAAAGCACCGTTCAGCTGCTGAGCCCCAGGCGGGCAGACCCCAGGCGAAGCTGACCCCTGCACGGCAACCGGTGAGCTCCCCACTTGGGAGCTGCACAGCCCCAAAGGGAGGCACAGAAGAGAGGTTCTCATGGACTGTAAGGCCGGGCAGGGCTGCAGGGCAGCGACAGGACTTCTCAGCCTGGAGAAGAGAAGACTGAGGGGGGACCTAATTAAAGTCTATAATTATCTGAAGCCAGGGATGCAGGGGGAATCAGCCAGCCCCTTTTCAGTGTCTGTGGAGACAGGACAAGGGGCAATGGCTGCAAGTTGGAGCACAGGAAGTTCCACACCAACATGGGGAGGAACTTTTCCCCAGTGAGGGTGCCAGAGCCCTGGGACAGGCTGCCCAGGGGGTGTGGAGTCTCCTTCTCTGGAGAGATTCCAGCCCCGTCTGGACACCAACCTGTGCAGTATGAGCTGGGGAGCTGCTTTGGCAGGGGGTTGGACCCAATGATCTCTCGAGGTCCCGTCCAACCCCTACAATTCTATGATTCTATGACATGTCCCAGCACCAGACGCTGAGGGAGCATCCTCAGAGCAGCCGTTAAAACCTCCCTGACTGCATAAAGCCTCCGGTGTCCTTTTATGCTCAAAACCAGCATAAGGCAAAGGACTGCAGCCAAATTACTGAAAATATAAAACTTTTCCCTTAAGAGAACAGTTCAGCACATGTTAATGTCAATGCTCTTGCACCCAAAGCAGCACAGAGCAGAGACCAGGGCTGGTTCCTTACACAGCAGCACTTTGATGCTAACTCCTTTATGAAAGCCAACAAGCTGTTTATAGGCAGCCCAAATGCACACAGAGGGCTTGATAAAATTAAACTCCCCTATGAATTTCAATTCTATTCCTTCAACAGCTTAATAAACAGCAAGCTTAAACTACCAGCAAAAACAAAGTCATTTGACTGGTCACAGAAGTACGTGTCTATGGCTTATGTAATGATGCCCCTGTGGCAAAGCTGCAACATTTGAAGTCCTGTTTAAAGAAAGGGAAGAAATTAAAAACCAACCAATTACAGCAGGACAGCCCAAAGATTTTGACAGAAAGCTCTAAGGCAGATATCCTGCGCTTATCTGAGCAGGGGATCATTGGTGTCTGAGTGTGCCCTGGTCAGCCCCCACCTGGAGTGTTGTGTCCAGTGCTGGACTCCCTGGGATAAAAAGGACAGGGATCTCCTGGAGAGAGTCCAGAGAAGGGCTACAGAGATGCTGAAGGGCCTGGAGCATCTCCCCTGTGAGGAAAGGCTGAGAGAGCTGGGGCTGTTCAGCCTGGAGAGAAGACGACTGAGGGGGGACCTAATCAATGGTTATCAATATCTGAAGGATGGGCTGCAGGGGGAATTGGCCAGCCCCTTTTCAGTGTCTGTGGGGACAGGACAAGGGGCAATGGCTGCAAGTTAGAGCAGAGGAAGAACTTTTCCCCAGTGAGGGTGCCAGAGCCCTGGGACAGGCTGCCCAGGGGGTGTGGAGTCTCCTTCTCTGGAGAGATTCCAGCCCCGTCTGGACACCGACCTGTGCAGTATGAGCTGGGGAGCTGCTTTGGCAGGGGGTTGGACCCCAGGAGCTCTCCAGGGCCCTTCCAACCCATACAATTCTGTGATGGTAGCAGGGAAGAGGGGTGCTCTGAAGACCGACACTTCAAGCACCCACACAGAATGATGCAGCATCCAGCATCACTCACCGGGCTTTTCAACAGCCTATTTCACATTACTGCCTGAGACTCAGCAATTCAGGACACACATCGCCTGCAAATGTGTTTTACAAATAGATCTTCACATCTCCCTGAAGCAAACAGGTGTAAATTGTCATTAACTTCATCGCTTTCATCTTCACACATGGCAGCAGGGGTAAAACCAACTTCCAGAGCCCAGATCAGAGCTAAGTTTAACATTAATCTAGACGCCCTGTGTTCAGCTCAGACAGCCCACCCCTTCTCACTCCCATCTCTGCCGCACCGACAGCGTGATGCTCCTGCCATGGCTCTGCACTCCCATGGCTGGATCTGGAAATTGGAAGCAGCCATGAAGTAAACTTAAAGAGCTCCTGAATTAGGACAGTGACCCCTGAAAACAGTCATGAGAGCATGGATCTGCTTGAAAAGATAAAACAGGTTTTACTGCAGAATCAGAAAAGCGACAAATCATTAAGTCAACCCTGAAATTTATAGTTTAAGACCCAAAAGAGTGTTTCATCACTCAATCTAGGTCCCTTTCAGTGGCAGCATCACACTGGAGCTGGGCATCAGGAGATGGAGGATGAAGGAGTCTGGATAAGAAACATTTCCAAGACAGTTTTTCTGATGCTCTCCCAGACCGGTCACATAGCAGGAAGGGTGCTGCGACATCAGCACATCCAAATCCTCACAAACAGATGTGGGAAAACAATGAAACAGACTGGCAAACAGACAAAGCAGGACCAGGATGGTATCACCTACCCAAAACTTGTTCATTTTGGGGGGAGCCTTTAACTACAACAGATCCCATTCCTCAGATTGGCTATTCTCTCAAAATCTCGGTCATTTGGTAGTTCCTGTACCAGAAAACCAGTAAAATACCTATTTTATTTCTTTTTTAGGAGTACCTTCAGGGGGTATCCAGTGGGTGACTCCAAACAACCTTCTGGTCACCCGAGGCAACAGAGGCAGAGCTCTACCCCAGCCAGCAACAGCCCTTTGCTGACAAGCAGCCAAGGCGCAAGGCTGTTGTCAGCTGCAGAGCTGTCGCTCACCACTTCCCTTCCCAGACTACAGCTGCAGAGTAGTAAATATCAGCGTAATTAGAAAGAAGGGGAAAACACACAAACAAATCTCACCAACCAGGCAACATGAGTAGTGCTGCAAGAACCCCCATCCTGAAGTCAGCTGTGTTCTTGGCTCCCTGTCAGTGCCCTAAGGCTGCGCTGGAGGATGACAAGCTGGCAAAACGGGAGATGTGCCCCCATGTCCCTTGTACCACCAACCACCTCATCCAGAGAAACACAGCAGGGAAGGGCTAAGATGAAAGGACATTGATCCTGCTTTGCACATTGGGCAAGGAGACAGGGAAATTAAGGCCAGAAATGCTGATGCTTGGCTTCAAGAAAATTTTTGCTGCCCGAAGATGGGCTGTTGCTTTTGACACCTGTGAAGCAGCTGCAGTGGCAGTACCGAAACTGAACAGCAGAGCCAAAGTCTCAGCTCAAAGACTAACTGGAGCCCTTCCTTCACAGCCTATACGCACTTCCAAGTCCTTGTGCCCATTCAGTCCTGACATGGTCCTTGTGCTGAGGCTGCTCCCCCCCAAGAACACTGCAGACACCTCCAACCCTCACAGGTTTGTTTCCACTAAGGACATCTACTGTTAGGGAAGGAAAAAGGAAGAAAACAAGGAAATAGCAGGAGACAAAGTCCCCATCCAAGGGAAAACTAGATGTTTCTCCTGTGCTGCTGGTAGGCATGACTTGGACAGCAGCCACGGAGGCTGCCACCCCCCTGGCTGCTGCTGGTCAGAGGGGATGCCAGGCTCCAGACTACACTGGGGACTCTGCCTGCTGTAGTAGAAGGAAACATTGTCAGGACACCACCAGAGGGTTCTCAGGGCTGCCTTTCCACCTCTGAATCAGTGTTTAAAGTTAGTGGGAGAAAACAGCTACCTGTTGGTGCAGAATTGTTTAGTTATGACAATAAATCCCGGATGAGCCATAGAGGAGACACACGAGGAGAACAATTTTTCCTACCTGTGTAATTCTACACTCCCCCCATAGATGTGTTGTTAAACATCTGTGATTATGGCTCAAATACATCACTTATTTGCACTTTGATGCACTTCCAAAAGCTGCACTCAAATATACTTTATGGTGTCCCTACCAGGGAACGTGGTGATCCCATGGACACAGCCAGCTTTCCCTGAGGAGCAGGACTGGCACTGCAGCAGGTCAGATGCCGACATGCTGTTGGGAAGGTTCACACATTAAGCATTACCCGAAATAAGCACTTGCTGCCATAGGCTGCTGGGGCTGGGAGACAGCAAACATAACACCACAGCAAAGGGAGGTGATCATCTCTTAAACTGATCGAGCTGCCACTCCTTCGTTTAGTCCACATACTCAGAGAGGCTTCCAGCTCTCATCTGCCATGCATTTGTCTGCTCACACTTAACACAAACACCCCTCCTCTCCCCCCCTGCCCCGCTAATAAATGCAACTGCACACTAACCTCAAAGTTGATTTATAAAAGGCAGCTGGCTTCCCTTCCCTCTCCCAACCCTACCCCAGGTTTCCTGATACTCTTGGAAACCTAACAGGGTTTTTATTGAGCAAGTTGGCATGGGGTAGCTATAAACATGAATTCTAACCCTACCTCTCCAAATACTACTTTCACGATCAACATTTCTCATCTACCCTTCACCCCACCCTCCAAAACAAACAACAAACACTATTTAGCCCCTTTTGAGTTTTTGAGAAGCTACCAAGCATAAATGTAAGATACCACCTAGTTGCGTACTCTGCTTAAATGCCTGACACGGAGATGGAGTAGCTATATTCAGGGGTACAAGTTTACATAAATACTGGTAACATTCCTACTTGCAACCCAAGTGGGAGCAGACCTGTACCATACATTCTTGCTCACAGACAGATCCCTATCCCTTTTCCTGCTCCCCTTGCTTGTAAGCTAGACAGTGGAGGGCATCCACTTTAAAAACTTCACCATCACAAACTGCCTCCTACCACTCTCACAAGGGATGTGAGAGTGGCAAGCACATCTCAGCCCTCCACCTCATGGCTGCCAGACTGGGAACAGACAAAAGCCGCTAGAAACAAGGATGGAAGAAAGTAGAACCCTGCAGCAAGCAGGGAGGGGGATTAGCCCAAAGCCAGCTCTGGGTTTTGGGAGTACTGAAAAGAGAATGAAGTCTCAGTACCAAAGTGCCTTGCTGTGGCTCAGTTCTGCTCCAGACCTTGACACTCCCTGAACTCTCACTGCAAAGGGGAAATGAATCCCATCGCCATGGCACAGGTTAGGGTAACGCCTCCAGGCTCAGTCTCCCAGATTTTGCCATACTTCTGTCCACTGCAGCATAGCCTCTTTTTTCCAGCACCTTCAAATGTCCTTGGATTAAGCCACTCTGCAGACAGCTTGACCCCATCTTCTACTGATGAGGTGCTGGAACAGGCTGCCCAGAGAGGGGGTGGGTGCCCCATCCCTGGGGGTGTTCAAGGCCAGGTTGGATGGGGCCCTGGGCAACCTTGTGTAGCTCCAGGCCTGAGGTTGGTGTCCCTGCCTGTGGCAGGGGGGTTGGAGCTCTGTGATCCTTGGGGTCCCTTCCAACCCATACCAGTCTATGATTCTATGACACTCTCTGGCCAAGACCACGTAGAGTGATGGATCCCCCTTAAAGTCCCATGAAGCTGGGTTTTGCTACCAAAACTTAGGATTTCTCCTTGCACTACAGGGCCACACGCACTCTCCCTAGAAAGAAATACTAGTGAAAGGGCCAGGTCCTGTTTCTCCTGTCTGACATCCTTCTGCTGCAACATCACCCCATCTAGGGTCCTCAGTCACAGCATGGCCCATGCCAGACTTCTCTACCATGGTAGGCTTCAACAGCCCGGCAGGAGGAGTCAGGTACAAGTCATTACATAGCAGGCTTGACCCCTCCTAAGTTCATCCACCGCCTCGGTTAAAATAGTACAGAACTGCTTGTGCAGGGTTGTTTTGGGGAAGAAACAGTTTTATTATTTATGGCATGTTTTTTCAGGGAAATACATATTCAGGCTCAAGTCTAACCTTAAAAGTAGGCTGAGAGTACATCGGGGAGTAGGAATGAGTTGAGCTAATGACTTGCTCGGATTCATCCTCTGCTTTCTGCACTGTTTACTGAGGGAATGAGCTGCTCCTACTGCACCGCTCAGTACCAGAACATTTAACCTGTACGCGTCGTCTCCTCCCTGCAGTCCACACAGAGGTATTCTGGGACCTGTACATGGCTATAATAGGAGGTAATTCATCAATAACCTCTCCTTCCTAGGTCCTCGAGGAGTATTTACCTAACTCTCAGGTAAATGAGGCAAGACAGAGCACGTCTTGTTCCCAGAACCAGCCCCTCTCTATCAAGCGTTAGACACATTTGCTGAAAAACAAATTAGAGCATGTTAAAACACTTCACTTAATTAAAAATAAACCTAACAGTATCACAAAGGTAAAAGTAATTTGATGTTTTGGTTAAAGACTGAAAACAGAACCGAAGTCTGTGAGATAGCTCTGTGCATACTAAACAGCCCTTTATTTTTCAGGCATACTAATGGAGCAAAAAGAAGAGAGATTTGAGTTGGCTTTTTAATCACACAACTTAACCTGGAAATAACTATCAAAGATCATCTGGACACAGGTAAAGGTCATGATAGAAAGAGGGAGGGTTTATTCAGCTGCTTTTTTTTTTCCCCTGGCTTTAAACATTGGCAAGATGCATCGTATTAGTTTTTTTACTTTCAATTAAAAAAACCCACAACCAAACCCTAGAAAAATTCAAACATCTCCCCTTCTCCAAGGCCAGTCTTTTACCCAGCTTTACAAATGAGACTCTGGTAGATACCTGGCTCCTTGCACAAACACAACAGAACAAATTCACTGCCTTTTACAAAACACTGATGAACTACTGATATGACACAGAGCTCCTCTAAACGCCAACTTGCAACGTCACCCATGTTACATAGGGGCAAGGGACTTCAGTTGCTCATCAAGTCCAACCACAGTTCATCAGGGATTTCAGCCGTTCTCCATCAGGCACTTCGTAAGAAACGGATCTGTCTGGCACACCAACTTCTGGCTATGAAAAGCTGGAGGGTGGGAGGTGGGAAGCAACACAAAAGAAAGAATGGAAGAAAAATCAGAATCATAGAATTGTAGGGGTTGGAAGGGACCTCGAGAGATCATCGGGTCCAACCCCCTGCCAAAGCAGCTCCCCAGCTCATACAGCACAGGTCGGTGTCCAGACGAGTCTTGAATCTCTCCAGAGAAGGAGACTCCACACCCCCTGGGCAGCCTGTCCCAGGGCTCTGGCACCCTCACTGGGGAAAAGTTCTTCCCCATGTTGGTGTGGAACTTCCTGTGCTCCAATTTGCAGCCATTGCCCCTTGTCCTGTCCCCACAGACACTGAAAAGGGGCTGGCTGATTCCCCCTGCATCCCCTGCTTCAGATAATTATAGACTTTAATTAGGTCCCCCCTTAGTCTTCTCTTCTCAAGGCTGAAGAGTCCCAACTTACTCAGCCTAATCGCACAGGGGAGATGCTCCAGGCCCCTAATCATCTTCGTAGCCCTTCTCTGGACTCTCTCCAGGAGATCCCTGTCCTTTTTATCCCAGGGAGCCCAGCACTGGACACAACACTCCAGGTGGGGCCTGACCAGGGCAGAGCAGAGGGGGAGAATCCCCTCCTGTGACCTGCTGCCCACACTCCTCCTGATGCCCCCAGGATCCCATTGTCTCTCTCAGCCCCAGGGCACACTGCTGGCTCATGGCCACCCTGTCACCCACCAGCACCCCCAGGTCCTTCTCCACAGAGCTCTTCTCCAGCAGGTCACCCCCAGCCTGTACTGATACATGCGGTTGTTCCTTCCCAGGTACCAGACTTTACACTTGCTTTTGTTGAACTTCACACAAAAATACAGGAGAACGCCTCCTCCATGTAGAATTATGTGTGGTAGAATAAGCCACCACCATGGCTTACTTGCTTTTTTCCTTTCAGTCTCCTTCACGCTGCCTTCAAAGAGGAAGCAACGTACATCTGAATTTTTCCAGCACTAAGCTGTAGTTCAGACTTCCTTAGGAAAATACAACAAAAGTTATTTAAATAAGAACAAACAAGCAGAAAACCCCGAATTACTCATTTCTTGGCATTCAATAGGAATGCTCTGGGGAGATAAAAGCAAAACTTTTTTTTGCACACATGTCTGGCTCTTTAAGAAGGTGAAGTCCATTGCTCTGGACAGCTTTTACTCACTTCATTTTTGCTGTTACCATTTGATGCCAAAATACATTTTCCCTGAAGAATGATGTACTTGGCTCACCAGAGCCAACAACATTGTCACTACGAACACGACGAAAGCAGGATCTAGGCCGCAGTGCTGAGCATATCTATGTCCAGTTATTTTGAGAACATAAATTAACACTGAAGCATCCATCTGGCATAACAGATTGTTTGGTGCACTTTGTCCCCTGCTAATTAATCGATTATCTCTACTGGGTAACAAGAGAGTTTCCCGCCTGGTTCTCCAGTTTCAGTGGATAGGAAGGACAGGCTGCCTGAGCGCAGATGTGACGACTAAGGGCTCCTGTACCATCAGGCCTTTTCAATAAAACTCTGATAGGCAGGAAATTCCTTGGCCAAACTGTATTTTGGAGAGGAGAGATGGTTATGCTTAGTGATTAGAAACTGTACTTTCATGAAGGGTTTGTGGGTGTAAAAGCTCATCTGATTTGGCAATGTGGAGAAAAGACTGACTTCCCATGACACCCCAAAACATATCACCAGCATCATGGTAAAGACTGAACACACAGATCTCCCAGACCCAGCAGCAGAGCCTCAGGCCAGACCAACTGTCAGCAGGGACCTGACCCACTCAAGGCAGGGATGGGGACCAGTGACGCTTCTCTAGCTCCCTTCTGCTGCTGCAATGCCTGGATGAACTGCTCAGGGCTTTCTCTGTGTATAGTCCACCCCTGTCCCCAAACACAAGCTCATGAGAATAACACCCCGTACTCAGGATGGAGTGAGGCAGCAGAGGATCGAGCCACAAGTGCACGGAGATCAGCACAGGGCCATGGGGTGGGGAACACTTCTCATTCCGAGCCACCACCCCGAGCTGTAGGAAAGCTCACTACATGCTGAAAACAGACTTCCATGACTCTGAAAACACCTCAGGACATTTGCTTGACGTATCTATGCGTACAGTATGCCCTGGCAAGTGCTTTGGTAAGAAACCATCTGCACAGCTTTGGCAGCAAGGCCAAAACAGGAGTTAGGCTCTGCCCAAGCTCACTGCCCAGCGTATTTCCTGCAGGCTCACTGGATTTAACCACCACTAGCTGTTTATCTGCCTGCTTTTCCAACTGCAGATTTGTGCTGCTGGAGGAGCAGACGCAGCCCCTGGGAAGCCACGGAAGAGCACAGTGCCCTGACTCACCGGGCACGTGTCCCTGCCTACACCTGTGGCAGCGCCCAGGCCCAAAGCGAAGCCTTTTAGGCAAAACCAGGAGGTCAGATGGGCCTCTGCCAGGAGCACAGGGCTTTACCTACTTGAGAAATGAACAATAAGAAAATTATTGCACATGGAAATGCATTGTAAGCTTCTTTAGAAGCTCAGTTCAGCAAGGTAAAGTGCAGCAGTGATTTTACTGCTCTGAACTGGCCTATCTGCAAGTGAGAAGTCAGCAAAAGCTTGAGGAATAACAATTTTTCCTCAAAATCTGCCCAAGTCCAAAATATTCCAAACGCACTTTCTGGGAAATAAAACTTTCTTACAAACTGTCTTTCCACATCACATTTATCTCCTTGTCAAACCGCATGCCAAGACAGACCCCAACAGTCCATGTAAGCCCCTTAGGGTTGGGACCACCTCTCCCAAGGCAGGTCTGTGAAGTTCCTTATCACACTTGAGGGTGGCACAACAAAAAATACACAAGTGCAAGGGTATGGAAAGAAAGTATCTTATGAGCCAGTGAGATAATCATCAAAATAGAAAGCTGATTAAATACACAGTCCAGTAAACAGCCCAGTTCTGCACTACAGGGCCACAGCTTCATTGTGTAGTGTCTGACTGCAAAAAGGGCAAGTATGCAACAGTCTATTTTTGAGAAGAGAGCTGCCCTCTGTACCTATGCAGCAAGTTTTAAACATTTGGTGTCAGAAAACAAGGACTTTCAGTCCCTGGCATCACCATAAGCCTGTGTCAAGTCAACAACAAGTTTGTATAGTACAGGATGTGGGAAGGAAGAAGTACCTGGCTTATATGCTCACAAATAACATAATAAAAATTCAAATGTGTTTTGAATTTCTCCTACAGGGTATGAAATTGTGGCAGGGAGCCATTTCAACACCTGAACTGTGCTTCAGCTAGACCTCTCATGTGAAAAACATGGCATACTCATATTTGGTCAGGGACTCAAGCTTCCCAATTGTAATGGGAACCAAATGAGCCCAAGGTATGAAGGAGAAGGCTCAGGTCCTACACGTTGGCCCAGGCAACAAGTCTGAGTGTGATCCAGAAAGACTGTACACAACTTGAAAATAATGCTTCTTAAAAGAGAAGCAACTGCAAACCAAAACACCTTCAACCAGCCACCCATCCTACCTGCCCAGGATGCGCAGGCATCCATCAGCCACCCTCACTCGCTGCTCACAAGGACCTGGTTCAGGTGATCCTTGGCCATGAAGTGAAGCCTCATACATGTTCAAACAAAACTGGCACATGACATTTACCCCCTCCAAGTATTAAGTGAGATAACGTGGCTTATTTTATCTCAGTACCACCCTGACTCCTGAAGCTCTTTGGTTCTGGTTTTTCCCCTGCTCACACCTCCTGGCACACATGGAGCCAACACAAGCTTCGCAGCGCTGTAGCACAGCGGCACCGCAGCTCGGAGGAGGAAAGCACAGTGAAAAGATCACTCACTCTGCTACAAAGATATGGAAATGACAGCTCTCCCTACACTCCAAGCCTCCTGCGACTGCACTCTGAAACCTCCTGAAGAAGGAAACGTGAAGATCAAGGTCAGGAAGAAGAAAGTAAGTGTTACAGAAGGGGGAAGGTGCCCCCAGCAGCTCCAAAGGCCCCCTGAAAAAACCCACAGGTCTGTCCTGTGTGCCTGTGCCCACTGGTTGGCCAAGATCTGGCGCTGGTCAGAAGAGTTGAGGAGCCAGTCCAGCACATGGCACTTACAGAAACTGAGCCTACTGCCCTGGAAGTTTATCTGCAAGACTCAGCTTAGGAGCTCTTCCAACTTGGAACACATGGAAGTTACTCACTGAGAGCACTGATGATCATAGAGTCATAGAATCACAGACTGGTCTGGGTTGGAATGGACCCCAAGGGTCACAACCCCCCTGCCACAGGCAGGGACACCAACCTCAGGCCTGGAGCTACACAAGGCTGCCCAGGGCCCCAGCCAACCAGGCCCTGAACACCCCCAGTGATGGGGCACCCACCCCCTCTCTGGGCAGCCTGTTCCAGCCCCTCACCACTCTCTCTAGAAAAAAACTTCCCCTTAATATCCAATTAAAACCTTCCCTCCTTTAGCTTCACTCCATCCCCCTTGTCCTGCCAGTGTCTGTCCTTTTAAAAAGCTGATTCCCCTCCTGTTTCTCTGCTCCCTTCAGGGACTGGCAGGCTGCAATGAGGTCCCCCCACAGCCTTCTCTTCTCCAGGCTGACCCAAGCCCAGCTCCCTCAACCTCTTTCCATAGGGAAGCTGCTCCAGCCCTCTGATCATCTTCGTGGCTCCTCTGAACCCTCTCCACCAGTTCCCCATCTTTCTTGTACTGGGGTCCCAGCTCTGGACACAGGACTCCAGCTGGGGCCTCAGGAGGGCAGAGCAGAGAGGGACAATCCCCTCCCTGTCTCTGTTGCCCTCTGCTGATGGAGTCCAGGATCCCATTGGCCTTGTGAGCTGCCAGAGCCACCGCTGCTCATGGGGAGTTTCTCATCCCCTGTGACACCCAGGTCCTTCTCAGCAGGGCTGCTCTCCAGGAGCTTATCTCCCAGCCTGCAAATATATCTGGGATTCTTCCAGCCCAGACCCTACACTTCACAGTGTTGAACCTCATTAAGTTCCTCCTGGCCACCTTTCCTGCCTGTTAAGATCCCTCTGGAATTGATCTTTCCTAGTCCAAAGGTGCGTGGCCGTGAATCTATTCAAGCACCAGCCAACACAACAAGAGCAGTTATCATCCTTCAACTGCACAGTCTCAGAACTTGCAAGGATGGCTATTTCAAAGACAAAAGGGGAAAAAGGAACCTTCTTTCTCCTTCACTTACTTTCCTGTTTTAGTTCCTTCTGCTCATCAACCACTGTGTAGCACTGTTCTTCCAAGAAGAGTTTCCAATAGATGCCCTTCATTACCAAATCTAATTATTGCTTAACATGTTAATCACATACCAAGAAGCCACATCCCTGGAGTGTCCCATGCAGGAAATCCTAGGCATTGTCAAAATCTGGCTTGAGACAAGAAATAAAAGCTCTTCAGGTTCAAATGTCTCCTAAGGCTTCTGAGCACTATCACCAGCATTTTGTTTTAACTTTCATCATGAGAGCCACATCTTCACAATTCCTATCTCCAAGCCAATTAATCAATGCTTCTCTGGTATCCAAAGCCACTGTACCAGTTGTCTTTAGAAACACATGCACACCCAGAATTTATATCAAGGTCTTCTGGGCAGTGGAGAAGAGGGGTGGGCTGCAGGTTTCTCCTGCAATGCATGGGATCACATTCGGATGAATGACCTCCATAATCATAGACTAGCATGGGTTGGAAGGGACCCCAAGGATCACAGAGCTCCAACCCCCTGCCACAGGCAGGGACACCAACCTCAGGCCTGGAGCTACACAAGGTTGCCCAGGGCCCCAGCCAACCTGGCCTTGAACACCCCCAGGGACGGGGCACCCACCCTCTCTCTGGGCAGCCTGTTCCAGCCCCTCACCACTCTCTCTGGAAAGAACTTCCCCCTAATATCCAATCTAACCCTTCCCTCCTTCAGCTTTAATCCATCCCCCTTGTCCTGCCAGTGTCTGTCCTTTGAACAAGCTGATTCCCCTCCTGTGTCTCTGCTCCCTTCAGGGACTGGCAGGCTGCAATGAGGTCCCCCCACAGCCTTCTCTTCTCCAGGCCGACCCAGCCCAGCTCCCTCAGCCTCTCTTTGTAGGGCAGCTGCTCCAGCCCTCTAATCATCCTTGTGGCTCCTCTGACCCCTCTCCAACGGTTCCACATCCTTCTTGTATTGGGGTCCCAGCTCTGGACACAGGATCCAGCTGGGGCCTCCCAGGGCAGAGCAGAGAGGGACAATCCCCTCCCTGTCCCTGCTGCCACCCCTCTGCTGATGGAGCCCAGGATCCCATCGGCCTTGTGAGCTGCCAGAGCCACTGCTGCTCATGTTCAGTTTCTCATCCCCCAGAATCCCCAGGTCCTTCTCCCAGGGCTGCCCTCCAGCAGCTCTTCTCCCAGTCTGGATCTATGTCTGGGATTCTTCCGGCCCAAGTGCAAGACCAATAAACCTAGAGAGGCTGGGAACAGCCAAGGTACTGCAGCTTTGGAGCAAACCACTCCCCTCTTTTAGCCTCCTGCATAATGCTGGGCTGTCATTCACTGGACATGGCTAAGAAAACAGGGCTCTTTTCTCCAAATCTTTACCTAGGATAATGGGATAAAGAGCAAACATTAAAGAAAAATAAGAAATAGGTACAGGCCTGTTTGCAGACAAATCTGAACTGAAAACCTGGATACTAATCAGACATAGAAACCCACATTGAATACTTTTAAATAAAACTCACCTCTTAAAGCCAGTCTTCCTATTTCCTGGGGCCCAACCTGGCTTTTTTTTTCATATCTGGGTAAGTCAATGCTGAAAACAGAATGTCCAGCCCACACCTACCTCAACAGAGGTGTTCTGTGGCTTAACCCACTCGATGAAAAGCTCCTGGTCTTTCACAGCTATTTCTAGTCAGAGTTTGTGGTCACACCACTCCTAAAATAGCTGGCTAGCTACAGGAGGTCTCTGAGCTGTGTTTTCTCTGAGTCTGCCTGGCTCTAAGAGGAGCCCAACCAGCAGAGTCAGCTTTCTGCACATCTTTAGTGCTCATATTCCATACAGCAATAATAATAATAATAATAAAAAGATCCTTTACTGTAGCAACCTGGAGAATCAACTCCAACAAGCCCACTACATCACATTCTTTCCATTTGGCCTCTGGCAAGTCTCTGCCTGTTTGAGCAGATGCCATCAGCACTTGTCCACATTGTGCTGGGCTCTTTTTTCTACTTATTCCACCCTTCCTTCACTTAAAAGAACAAACCAGCTTTTACAACCTGAATGTTCACCTGATGGCAAAAGATGGCTAAAACATTAAAGCAAAACAGCTTCCCATCCAGATCCTGAAGCACAAGCCTACATTTGGATGTTGTCTCCAACACAACTGACACTACACAATTACCTTTGCCAAGGTAGTACCAGCTATCAGAACGGTGCTGAGAGGTGATGCTGAAGAAAGCTGCCCTTTATGGGGAATGTGTGAAGAGCCTTGCTCTTCAGAAGCACAGCTCAAACCCAAAACCTTGGCTAAGTCTGCTGAGAAGCCTTACACAGGCTCAATCACTTTAGGTCAGATCAGAGCCTATTCTTCAGCTGAAGATGCAGTTAGATGCTCATTGAGTTTTTTTTAAAAAAGAAAAGTAAAGCAATTTCCATCTTTTTTTTTAGCTTTCCAACTTCCAACTGCCAAGCATCAGTATTTGGGATCCCACTTGGAATACAATTCAGCACTGCTGATCTGTTTTACTGTCACTGATGCCACGATATGAGCTTTTCTTAAAGCTCCATCTTACAAAAAACAAACCACATGCAGCTCAAGGATATGTGTTTTAGGCACCTGAGCTGAAAAAGAACAGTAAACATGATACATGTGTAACTAAAGAGGCTCAGCTTGGAACATAAATAAGAATAGCTCTCTTAATTTAAAAAAATTAATCAAGATTTTTAAATTAATTCCATTATTTTGATCACATATGCATAGTTGATCTGATGTTTAAACCATCCATCCTGCCTTTTTTTAAAGCTCAAAATCCAACAATGAAAACAGCCACAGGCACAAGCAGGCTGTAAAAACTCCCTTGCTAGAAAGCTTGCAGACAGACAGTGTGTTACTGATTTTATTATTTTTTAATATAGCCTTTATGTATCTTGTTGAAAAAGTCTTGAGAACTATCATAAGCACTTACAGAAAGCTACTATCTCTGCAAAGCATTTCAGGAACTATAATCCCTCTACATCAAATACCTAAAATGGTTCAGCCAGCCACAGACAGAGTTACTCTTTATGATGCTCTACAGAACTTCACTGCTTTTAAAGTAAGTTTTCTGCTTTTCTCATCTTTGAAGCCCACAAGCCCATCTTCAAAAGAGTCACTTGACTTCTTCTTCTGCCAAACTTTGAAGAAGTTCATTAGTAAATCTTGGAAGCAAAGAAATATTGCAATTAACACCCCCACAGACAGGGGCTTGTAAAGAGAGTTGGGGAACAGCCCCCCAGTCCCTTCTTGTGGCTTGCACTCCCAATATATCAAGTTAATCACATACCTAGGTAATAAATTGGAAATGGAGCAACTCATGCCCTTTAAGTTCTGTGTGCCCTGAGAACCAGGGATATTGGGAACCATCTGTGCTGACCCTGCAGAAAAAAACAACCCATCAAACATAAACCAAGTTTTTAGAAAAGCCACCTTCCCCTCTAGAGGCATCACTTCCAAACAGACACCCCCAATGTATCTGGTGGTACATCATATTACAGTGCGCTGCCTTCTCCAGTGCACACCTCCAGCGGCCACGGGCCAGGCCTCCAGCGGCCACGGGCCAGGCCTCCAGCGGCCACGGGCCAGGCCTCCAGCGGCCACGGGCCAGGCCTCCAGCGGCCACGGGCCAGGCCTCCAGCGGCCACGGGCCAGGCCTCCAGCGGCCACGGGCCAGGCCTCCAGCGGCCACGGGCCAGGCCTCCAGCAGACATTTGCAATAAAAGCTTAAGAACTTAGCAAACAAAATGCAATTCCTGTCAGCTCTGCCAGTCTTGTGTTACATGAGCGGTCCCAAGAGCTGCTTGTTCCCTTGGTTGCACCAAAGTAACACCTGATGAGCAAGCACTACCCTTCTCCTTCCCCAACTGCCCAGAGAGCAGGTTGCCTTTACGCTGGCACCTCTGTAAAACCCTGTCTCACTGAAACAGCTTACTGATGCCTTCAAGTTTCCTGCTGTAGCTTCCCCCTCTCTTATCAAATTAAGGCAGGAGAGAAGGTGAAGAGTCAGGGAGAAAACATACAGCTTAATTGCCTAGAATCACAGAAACACAAGGTTGGAAAAGACATTTGAAGATCATCAAGTCCAACCACTCTCATTCTAAACTAAACCATATTCCTAAGTACCTCATGTACCCCTTTTTTTGAACACACCCAGGGAAGGTGACTCAACCACATCCCTGGGCAGCCTGTGCCAGGCCCCCACAACTCTTTCAGTAAAAAATGGTTTTCCAATGTCCAATCTAAACCTGCCCTGGCACAGCTTGAGGCCATTTCCCCTTGTCCTATCTCTTGTCCCCTGGCTGAAGAGACCATCACCTACCTCTCTACAACCTCCCTTCAGGTAGTTGTAGGTGGTGAGAAGGTCTCCCCTCAGCCTCCTCTTCTCCAAGCTAAACACCCCCAGCTCCCTCAGCTGCTCCTCAGAGGATTTGCCCTCCAGCTCCTTCCCCAGCCTGGTTGCCCTTCTCTGGACTTGCTCCAGGACCTCAATGTCCTTCTGATGGTGAGGAGCCCAGAACTGGACCCAGCACTTGAGGTGCAGCCTCACCAGTTCCCAATACAGGGGCACTATTACTTCCCTAGACCTACTGGCCACACTGGTTTTATCCACACTGTAGACTATGGATAATCAAAGCAAGTCACAGGACAAATGCACACTGACTCTATGTAAGCAATAAATACCCACAGCGTGCCCTTAACGACTGCGAGTACTCAGCCGCAGGCTGAACCGTAACGGTGTAATTACACCCGGTGAGGACAAACAACCAGACGGGAAACTCTGTCTACACAGATAGAGCTACAGAGTTTGGAGCTTGGCTCCTCATGTTTTGTTATCATTACACTGTGAAGAATAAATTCAAACCTGGGGACTCACCGAAGCCTTCCATGCATTTAAAAATTTCTCCTCGCTTTTCTCCTTTGTGGAAGATTAAGCTGTGTGTTTTCTTACTGAGAGGATGCAAGGAAGTAATTAGCCTTCATATCAAGCTTGAAAACAAAGCCCTAAATCATATGATGCTCTGGTGTCAGCAAGAGGAAATGAACATAACATGGGAAAAAAAAAAAATAGGTTTATGGCTGAAAGCACAGTAAAAATCATGGGAAAAAACCTATCAGTGTACAAAGGAACTCAAGAGCCTCCATTAGTTTTGGGCAGGCCTTAGTTAAAATGTTAAAAGCATCAGGTGCACAACTTGGTCAACACTGGGCTACACTTGGGTGCATCTTAAGGTGCCGTACTACAAGAAGTGGAGCAAAGGCTGTTTTCCTGATGCCTGTTTTGTTGGGGACAAGCCCTCCTGCTCCCCTGGGACAAGCAGCACTTGGGGCTGCCACCCTCTCTACAAAGGAGGGAGAAGAAAGCTGGAAGCTCCCATCTACTTTCAAGTCATCCTAAGACAAGCAATTGAGCCAGCTTACCCCCAAACACCCCACGTTCTACCCGCGGGGCTGCTGCTGCCCTCAGGCACAACAGCAGCAAGCAGACTCCCTCTGAGAGCCATCTCCTTCTAGGCAGGAGGGATCTGGCACCTGATAGAGGGAGAGAGAGCAGAAGGAAAGCAAGAGGCTTCTGTACCTT
This sequence comes from Laterallus jamaicensis coturniculus, assembly GCA_022605575.1. Lineage (NCBI taxonomy): Eukaryota > Metazoa > Chordata > Aves > Gruiformes > Rallidae > Laterallus > Laterallus jamaicensis. The sequence continues at coordinate 10,368,326 of JAKCOX010000025.1, forward strand.
AAGGATGAGGAAATTCATTTGGTTAAGCATTAGAACAAAAAGAGGGGAGCATCATTAAGGAGCAAGCGCCTGCTGCACACACAAGGGCTTCAAAGCACAACTGGAATGTGACTGCCAAGAGCATTACAACATCATCATCATCATTAGTAGTACTCTCTGAGGGGGACAGACTGAGCCCTAGTGCATCAGTCTCAGGGGCTCTCTAGTAAGGACTGCTTTCCAGCACTGTGGTGGGACATGGGCACCAGCAGGACCTCCATCCAGGGATGCGCCATGAGGACCAGGAGCCATCAGCACTGGTGGCAGCTTCATCCATTTCCTCACATGCAGCCAGAGACAGTTTGAAAAACTGTAAAGCTGGAGAAACACCAATAGATTACACAGCTAAAGGCACAGGCATGTAGCTTCCATGCTAAAAGCCATCTTCAGCTTCAAATGCTGGGCTACCAGTGCTTTCTGCACCACCACCCACCAGTCAGGACCATTACTTTTCCTTGGCTGTGGCAAGGGGAAGAAGAGATGCTGTACCAGCCTGAGGGGCATGGAAAGGAGTAATTCTGCTCCTCTGCCTCTTACTTTACTCAAATAACCTCTTCAGCAAGACACGCCCCCTTTAAAGACCTGCAAGTCAAAGACCTATGAACACTGGGGCAGACCTGTCCCTTCAGAGGGGGTGCTAACAAACATTTCCTGAAGGAAAACCAACAACAAACCACTACCATGCTCTGTGTTTCCAGAACTGCCTTGATGAAGAGGCCACACTATCTTTAAGGCTTTCAAACACTGAACTGACACAAAAATCAAGTGGGTTTTTTTCCAAGCTGATCCTGGGAACAGATTTTTACCAACAGTGCTGTAGACTAATCCAACTCTGTCCCCACAGCCAGAAAATAAAGCCTTATGCATGCTGGCAGAGCAAGATCCAGCACTCAGCAGATCCCAGAACTGTGTGTGCTACAAAACACAGCACAGCCCAACGTAAAGGTAACGGTTTGTGTGTTATACTTCCCTTTTTGTTGGGCCCTTTTATCTTACAGGATACTACAGAAATTAAGCCCTAGCCCAGAATGTTTTTAACTCCCATTTCATTTTAAGATTGCAGCTTAGATTATCTCAAAGTACAAGAGGCATAGAAAAACATTCACCTCTGCAAAAGAGTGGGAAATTAATTATAGGCCACTAACAGCAGAGTTCACTGTAAGTACTAGTTTCCAACTCTCTGAATTTACTGACAGCCACAGAACTCCTCAGTTTCTAGCCTTGCTAGTAGCACAGAGGGAGAAAAGAGGCAGCAGCACTCCTCCTGGCTTTCAGAGCAATCGAGCAAGGTCTGTGCTACACTGACCTTGCCATCTGGACACGCGGCACGCTCGGCGCGGAGGCATTTCCAGCATTATCCTCTATAATCATGTAAAACTGCGTGCTGATTAGAGAGGCCAAAAATCCCATGATCACAGCAATCAATCAATGCCCTTCAGGGATGCTGGGTGACACAGGGCACACAGCGATGCCCACAGCACCGCTCCACTAACGCTAACAAGTTACCACCCTTTCTGCATGAAGATGCTGATCTGGGTCCCCACGGCCCCGCTGCGTGAGAAGCACCAGTGGGGAAGCAGCCAATCCCATGCCCCCAGTGAAAAACTGAAATGACTACTGGGAGCTGCTGGGTGTGCTGGATTAGTCCTGGCTGCTTTGCGATGAATTGGTTACCCAGCTAAGAATAGAACTGGGAATCCTGGTCCCTAGTTGTGAGCTTGCAGCACAAGCGCTGCCTTCTCCCATAGTGGGCACTGGGGCACACAACTGGGGTTTGATGTAGCAAGAGGACACGTTGCCCTTGCAGGGCTTCACTGGGGAATCTTCCATCAGCTACAGTGCAAGAGCCCTGTGCTGGAAACTATGAAAACAGCTGTAGCCTCAGCTCCTACTTCAGTATTACCCGCTGGTGTTATCAGTCTCCATCTTTATGCCAGGAATTCTGCAGGAATTTGCTTTCTGCAGACTAAAGAGAAAGAAGAATTAAAAAGATAAAGGGGAGAGATGAGTTTGCATGCGTGTGTGTGAGAGAGAAGGCGAAAGGCTTTGTAATTATAGTTCAACCTTCTGCAAAACACAAGCTGGAAAAAATGATTTAGCAATTCCTGAATCAAGCCCATAACTTCTGTCTAAGTCTCCTGCATGGTGTTCATCCTGCCCACGGCTCTAACATCAGTGCTGCAACAACTTCCAGCCTGCACCGGGCCTCTTGCACACACAGTCTCTGCCCCAAGCAGCTTGCTTAGCCGCACAGCAAAGGCTTTAACTGAGCACAAGGGGCAATCCCCTGAAAAAGCACATTTTAGGAAGACACAAATACTCCGAAGGGCTGAGATATAGAAAACAAAGGGCTCAAAAGGAGATGCCCCAACAACGAACATACACACAACTCTCTGTCACCGACCTAACAAGACTCTACAGGGCTTGAGGGAGCAAGGGGAACAGTGATGATGTGTTGGAACAAGTAACACCACTCATCCCTTGTCTTGTACGACAGATTGACGGGTTGTCAGCGCAGAACTTGCAGACAATCTTGAAAGGCAGCAAGCTGGAGACAAACTGTCAGCAAAGGGACCAGAATCTTTTTTCTGAAAATGAATAAACACAGTCCCTGAATGCCCAAGCATTCCAGAGACTCCAGCACAACCCAAGAGAACAAATCCTGATAAAAGCCCACCCAGAAGAACAGTCCAGGCATCTCTTCTAAGCAGAAGAATCTGTTTACATGAAGGATGTCATTACTTAATAGCCAACAATCCAGACCAATAAAAACAGGTTAATTAAGGAAGAAAACAACCAGTGGATGTTACAGGGCTTTGAGAAAGCCAGCGATGACTCACCTAACCAGAACATCAGCTATTTCCACTGAAGTCAGCCTCTCACAACAGTACTTCCCAACTGTGGGCACAGCTATGATACTCACTAGTTTGGTGACGGGTAACTATATGATGGTCATCTTTCTACAGAGCATCAAGAGGAAACAGGCTCCCAACCTCATTGCCTGCTGCAGGACAGGGAGTCTGCCCCACAGATGCAAATGTTTCAGGAGAAGAGGCCACGTGGCCATAAAAATCTATGGGCAAAAATGCTACAAATGGCTTTGCAGAGTTTGTTGCTTCGAATCTGTTGGTGTGTGAGCCTGTACTGATGTCTGCCACTAGTTTAATAGCAGCGTGGCACATAGCAAAGGTACACAGGCAAAGGAGAAGCAGTTTCTCCTGGGAAGCCTCTGTGCCAGGTCACACTCTCTGCAGGGAAGGGAGTTACCTTCATGGGAATCAGCTCACACAATGTCAAAGTAATAATTTTGTGCTCAGATGAATAAATAGGTGGGAATCTTTTCGATTAGATCACAGACAAGCCTTCCCCACAACAGAAATCCAACAGCATACCAGGCCAGTCACTGCTGACCCATCCACAGAAAAGCTGAAGCATATTTTACTGGATTTGTTTAAAATGAGCTTCAGCTTCATCTGAGGCAGCGATAAGCAAAGCTACAACTGCTGTGGAGTTGTAATTGGTGCATAAGGCTTCATTCCAGATCCCTGTCAGCAGCATGCAGCGTCTCCTACTTAAAGAATCATAAAGCACTGAACATAAGTACACTGGAAAGAAATTAACACTTAAATCTATCAGACAGGGATGAAGTCTGTCCCTTCCAACTACATCACTGTCAATGCAGCCACTGCTTTCAATCAAATAAAGGTTTCTCCTGTTACACAGGCTTAGCTTGCTCGTTGTCTACCAAAAACCATTCAACGGTGAGACATGCTCTCCTTAACATCGTCCTTGAATGAGCCCATTGCCCTGACTGGCATGGGCCACTAACACTGCCAGCTGTAACACCCACACAAGGTGCCTGAAAAAAGGACAAAACGAGGCTCCAAAATGATAAAGACTGGCAAAGATAAAATAATTGGATGTTGTTACCACAACTAATTGAGTGCTGGCAAACTTCAGTCTTTCCTGCTCGGAACGAAGGTGGTGTAAAGAAGTCAGCACCCAGCAGATGAATCTCTTTGCCTCAGCTTACACAACAGATGCACAGAGATGATGTTCCCCTCTATTTCAAAAGTTCAACACAAGGAGTCACACGTCAGTTTTCCTAGATGTTTGACTAAGTCTAACAGCCTCGATTCCCTGCTTTCTCCCTCTCCTTGCACAGCACCCAACTACTGCCTGGCAGCTTGAGAGATGTTCGGAAGCATCACAGGCCCTTCTCAGTGTGAGGCATTGCACCTTGCACCTGAGCAGCAGTGACAGCTGGAAACACAGCACCTCTGCAAAACACTACTGGGTCTGTTCAGCCTGGAAAAAAGAAGACTTAGGGGGGACCTAATTAGTGTTTATAAATATCTTAGACATGGGGTGCAGGGGGAATTGGCCAGCCCCTTTTCAGTGTCTGTGGGGACAGGACAAGGGGCAATGGCTGTAAGCTGGAGCACAGGAAGTTCCCCACCAACATGGGGAAGAACTTTTCCCCAGTGAGGGTGCCAGAGCCCTGGGACAGGCTGCCCAGGGGGTGTGGAGTCTCCTTCTCTGGAGATATTCAAGTCTCGTCTGGACGCCTATCTATGTAATATGAGATAGGGAGCCTGCCTTGGCAGGGGGGTTGGACCCGATGATCTCTTGAGGTCCCTTCCAACCCCTAAGATTCTGTGATTCTGTGCAGACCCCTGTCTTGAGCACAAATTTTAAAAAAAGTCAGTTTGGCCAAACTCCCAAGCAAAGGGAGGCCTGTGCAAGTTACACTCTTAACCAGCATTTCATGCTCAAGGAGCAAAATAATTTCTTCTTAAGCATCTCCATCAAGAGCCTGGTGAATAGCCACTCTGAAATGATGGCACAGAGCCACCATGGATTTTTTTTTTTCTTCAACAAACTAGCACTGAACAGAATCCCACAGACACAAAGGCAAAAATAAAAGGGGAAGAGGTAAAAGAGCAAGGCATCACACAGACGATTGCCTGTTTCATTCTCACCGCAATGCTTCAAACCATGGTGGTGCTGCTGAGCACTGAAACACTGTAAACATCAGTTATCTGGGAGAACAGTGGGGTGGGAGAGCCTTGGCAAAACACAGCTTTTAAGCAGCAGAAATCATACAAATCAGTCTGGAATGGGATGTTGGGGAAGGGACCATAAGCACTTGTGTCGCCTGCTGAGTTTCCCAAGCTGGGAAATCAATAACAAAATGTCAGTAAAAGGTGATGTTCTACTTTCACCCTGCTCATCTAGATCCTGACTGAATATGTTTTGTCCCCTTCACCATTTACACAACTCACCCACAGATAATCAAGAGCTGGCTTTAACACAATGTGAATTAAGCCAAGGATCCTGATGCATGTTACACTCAGGAAAAAAAAGTGTTATTTCCCCAGAAGCTGACAGCAAACTGATGTCCAACTTGCATGAACAGGAGTTCACAGAAACACTCCACCTCACATGAGTTTTTCAGCCTGGGCTCTAACTCAGTGACATCAATGAAGAGAAATGTGTTCATTTTGCCAGGCACAGAACTGGGTTATCAGGGCATCCCAAGCAGATGTGTAACAATTCCATTGGCTTGCATATTGACCTTTCCACTCTCGTACCTGTAGGCAAGATGAAGAAAGAAAAACCTCCTGCAGGAAATAGCTCAGGTCCAATGTAACTACCAAGTCAGCTGTGTTTCAATACAAATAGTAAGGTAAATCATTAGGCTGCATTAAAGTACACATTGGCATTATTTCATACCCAGGTTTAGACTTTCCAATTCTACCTGGGAACTCAGTACAAGGCAAAATACAGATAACTGGTACACCCTTGGAGTGTGGGCCAAATGCCATTTGTTGGCCCTACAGCAGGAAGCCAATAAACCAGGTTATATCTGCACAGGACACTACAACTGTTCTTAGAGGAAGATGGCAAACTCCTGGAGAAATGGGAATGAGAAAGCCACACCTGTAAGCACCAGGTATTTCCTTGTTATGACTCCTGATCTTGGGGACAAGACATTCTTCCTCAGCATTTTTCTCCTTTCTTGCTGCCAGAACCAGGTGATGCATTGGAAGCACACGGACAGGTAAGTCTAAGTAGGGAGGACCATTTAACAAGAACCCGATCCTTTCTCTTCATCAGCAGAGGCCAGACCTTCATTTTTCAGTACTGAACACCAGGGTCTATATAACTGGAGCTAGAAGAACACTGCCATAATTGACAAGAATAGGTGTGGCCAAATATTTTCTCATGTGATTCAGAGATATCATGGCCAACATCTTCTCAAAACATAACCAAAGATGACTCTTCATCAGACAATGTAGATGTGCCAGGCAATAAATCTTGCAGCAGAAGGCTCCTTCCTGTTTTAATTCAAGTTATCACTGATCAAGAGATACAATTGTCTTTCTGAAGACAGACACAGGAGAGCTGAAACTACAGCGAACACCTCAACTGAAAAAACACTGAAACCCTCAGAGTTTCACATTTAAATCCTGGTGTACTCGTTCTGGTTTAATAAAAATAGGCCACCCCACTGCTTGCACAGTTCCTGAGATCAGCAGATAACTATCCCACAGCTGCCCATGCTATTCAGAACAGCGAGGAAGCTTGTTTCAGTCAGGTACATCAATCCTTCCCCCTCCCCATTTAAGAAATGCATCATTTCAGCCCCAGGTATGGAACACAGGTTGGAGATCCCCCCCATCGTGACTTGCATATCTGAGCACTGCTGACCAGGCCAAGGTGTCCCCACAGCACTGGTATTCTGCACTATTCTAGGATCTTTCACCTAAACATTAGCCAACAGAGCTGTTCTGCAGTACTCCACTGGAACAGGGTTTATCTGGCATCACAAAAAAGGGCTCTCCTGTATGTAGCAGCACAGACCAGCATGGACTACAAAAAACCCACCTACAACCAGAGTAAGGACTTGGTCACTTACTCAGTGCTGAGTACTGCTGGTTCCAGTGCCAGATTTATCCTAAGGCAGCTTCAAGCTACAGTGATGTTACTGCTCTGTGGACTGAGGCAAGAAGTTTGTGTTTTCCAGACAGAGAATTCAAGGGCTGGAGCAGCTTCCCTATGAAGAGAGGCTGAGGGAGCTGGGCTGGGTCAGCCTGGAGAAGAGAAGGCTGTGGGGGGACCTCATTGCAGCCTGCCAGTCCCTGAAGGGAGCAGAGACACAGGAGGGGAATCAGCTTTTTAAAAAGGACAGACACTGGCAGGACAAGGGGGATGGAGTGAAGCTAAAGGAAGGAAAGTTTAAATTAGATATCAGGGGGAAGTTTTTTCCAGAGAGAGTGGTGAGGGGCTGGAACAGGCTGCCCAGAGAGGGGGTGGGTGCCCTGTCCCTGGGGGTGTTCAAGGCCAGGTTGGATGGGGCCCTGGGCAACCTTGTGTAGCTCCAGGCCTGAGGTTGGTGTCCCTGCCTGTGGCAGGGGGTTGGAGCTCTGTGATCCTTGGGGTCCCTTCCAACCCTTGCCAGTCTGTGATTCTATGAATTAAACATGTAAAAGTGCAAAATAAGATCTTGATGCCTTGTCCTCAGGTTCTCCAGCTAGGAAACAGTGGCAGCAGTAAGAGTCAGACAAGTTTAAAGCATTACCTCTTAAAGAAGAGATCCAGATATATTATCTAGTAAAATCTGTCTGTGTATCAGTGGCCACTTCTCCTTCGAAAGAAATGCTCCAAGGCTCCTTCAGGGCTGGCAGCTCAGAGCTCACAAATAACCCTCTGACAAGCAGCCAGCACGCATTCAGGGAGGATATATGGCCTACCAGGGTCCGGACTCAAACCAGCTTGCTGCTTCTCCTTGTTCTTCCAAAGCTCCCTGCATGCCTGTGGGTAAATCACTCAATCTTCCCTGGCCTAAATTCCACATTTGTATAAGAGGGATAATCACTCTTCACTACTACAGAGGGCTATTGTCAGGCTACACTTACTAGTGATTGACGGGAGCCTAGGTACTACAGACAAGCACCACAAAGAATCGCCCCTCTGCCCCAAATGCTTTATGAAAAACAAATGTTCCTTAAAAAGCAGGTTTCAGATTGAGTTCCCTAGCAGTTACCACAAAGAATAGCAATTTAACAAAGACTCTGTAAATGTAAAAGAAGAAACCAACACCATTTGACTATGTCCTTTCAACCTGACATTTAAACAAGAACTACATGCACAATTACATATGATAATGACAAAACAAGAGAACAAAAAAGGTGGGCAATATTGTTCCTTCCAGCTTAAAAAAAAAAAATTACAGTGCACTCATTTTGCCAGTTTAATAGGTGATGTGACAGGTCCTTAGTTCATCTTGGGACAATTTGAGAACAGAATGATTAGCAGTGTATGATGACAGTGATCACTAGCTGGTTCCTGGAGAGCTGATAAGTTATTAAGCTAAACAATGCATCACTATTATGAGCAAGTCAGTGCACTAACTGTAATTTCCTTGAAAGCTGAGCAGTGCATGATTATACTTGTCCACTCAGACTCCCTGCTGGCAGCTCCATATTCTGCTATTGTTCTGAGCTCCAGAGTCTTACCAGTGCCCGGGATACAGCCGGGAAACGTATTCTTCACCCTCAGCCTTCATTGTGGCAGCTGCCATTGGAAGGATACTGGGAAGAGAGACATTCTCTATCCTGAAGCACAGCTATTAGAGCTCCTAAAGACACACAGGTTGGTTTGTCAGCACAAGCTACCTCTCATTTCCAGCCAAGGCAACTTCCATTTCGAGAGTGCCCTCTGTGACTTTGGAATGACACACACATACATACATACACATTATACGTGTACATATGTGTAGGTGTGTTTTTATGCACACTAAAAGCCATGCAGGCATACAGGTAACATTTTGGTGGCTCTCTTTATGACTATTAGGAAGGCTTCTGTTGTTACTGGAAGCTCATCCGGACAGCTATCAAGTTACAGCCCTCCCAAGCTGTAAGTGAAGACAACTGAGCCCACCTCCGCTAACGAACCTGGAAAAGCTCTGAACAGAAAAGGCAGAAGGCAGTGACAGAAGCTGGATGAGAAGGATTTCAAATGGCTGGTATGCACACAGACTGGAAACACGGCCTTCATCCATCCTACCCAAGAGGCAGCTCTAGAGCTGGAGATGATGGAAAAAAATCCAGCCAGGTCCTACTGCAGACCTGCCCTGTGAGGTGACAAAGCACTTGCCCTCCTACGTGCCTCAGTTTCTTCCCCTGCTAAGCAAGCTGGAGCACCTCCCCACCTCTCCGAGGCCAGGCGCTGCACCAGGCGATCCCCAGGGTGCAAGGGCTGCGGCAGAGCAGACAGGACAGGGCCAGACTGGGGTACAGCCAGCCCCAAACCCACACTGTTACATGCACAGAGAACAGACACTCCCATTTCGCTTCCCTAAACTAATTCTTAGAAATACACCTTCGATCTTGCTGTGCCATCAGTCACACTAAGCCTCCTCTCCCTTCGGTGCATTTTTACCCTGCTCTTGCCATGAATGGCTGTCCAGGAGGCAAAATTTCTAAACCCCTAAGTGTCTTCCCTCCAACAGCAAGAGGCATTGCAGCATGTAAGCCCCATTGGCTTCCAATGAGCCTTGGGGTACCAAGTGCTTAAGTCGGTTTTTTTAAACAGGACTTCAGTGATTCTGAAAATATTATCATGTACCTCACATTAGATTTGATATAAAGTGAGCGTTAAGTGGGAAGAAAACCTGACACTGAGAACATTTGACAGGTGCTTAAGAGGTGGGTCCTAATTCATTTTAAACTTTGTTTTATAGAAGACTCATTTAAGGAGCACCATGAAATTGTTTCATTGTCCTTTTCTCTGTGCTGATCCTGCAAAGAATATATAATAAGGAGTATGTTTCAACAAGCCACAGAAAAAGTACCACTATTTTGAATCCAGGAACTGTTCTATACCTGTCACTGAGGTTTTTCTCAAACTCAAGGGGAAAAACTGTTACTGTTGGAATTAAAACCACAAAATGAGCAAATGTAGTATTCCAAACACGGTGGCAGGAATACACGTAGGATAACCCAGCCCTACAGCTTTGAAATACAGGTTAATGCCATTATTATTTGTACACCTCATATCTTTGCATGTCCCTATAAGAAGATGTAATCATCTGACCATTCTCCTGGGCAGCAAAGAAAGGTTAAGAAGTCAATAATTTCTACTCCAACTCCAAAATTAACCACCCCGCAGCTGTACTACTACAACTGTCTGTGAGCCTGTGCCATAAATACAACTAAAATGATTTGGCTTCAAAGGTGTGGGTTGGTTTTGGGTTGGTTTTTTTTTCCTTTACCCTGAACTTGGATCACACTCAGCAAGTTAACAGCAAATTCCACAACACTGGAGGTGGGAACTGTTGACTTGGGGCCAGGAATTTCATCAACTGCTTTGCTATGATCCTCCTACTACACCCTCAGTTACCCAGCAAACAGAGGCTGCACCGAAAGATGAGCCCTTAAGTATAGGTGCCATCTACAAATCTCAAGAAGAAAGCGTGGTGGTGTTCCAGTCAATGGGAACTCAACAGGAGATAAACAGCAACGGTGCACCACGGGAGGTGGTTGGACATGGATTAACAACCAAGGATGTGTCTGGTCAAATTCTCAGTGACACACTATAAGCAGAGAAGAAAATAAAATCATATGCTCCTGTACACCTCAAAAGGACAGAAACCTTACACCGAGCATTGTACACATACTGTACACATTGTACACATACTGGGCTGTTTAGCATTTCTGACTTGTTTGCTGGGTTTTCTTCCACTGATAACGAGGTCACTGCCACCTTTCCAGTGAGACAAAATACACTGCTTCCCTAAGTCCCTGAAAGCTAATAGATAACCACACTGTTTTGGGACTCTCTAAATCATTACCTAAGATTTCAACCACCCTCTGAACAGACACAGCCATTCAGAGGGGTACAGAAGACTCAAAGTCCTTTTCCTTTAGTCATTCCAGACTGATTTCACACTCCTGTGCAAACGAAAGGTATTTCTGGCCTGTCCCAGCCTAAGCACAAACCCTTCCCTTCCAGACTTCCCTCCTCCCCAGACACGGGGCTTTCCCTGCACACACACACAGGGAGCGGAGCGCCTGTCCTGGGGTCAAACCTCAGCAGCCCCCAGAGTACAGCCCTGCGATGGGTACTGTGACAAGGCATAAAGCCAAGAAAGTGACAGGACATACAGGAATGATGGGAACCCCTGGGATCTGTGGAGTAACCTGATACGGAGAGGGCAGAGAACACTCCTTCGCGCAGCGCGGTTCCGTCCCATGACCACTGCTGCAGCAGGGTTTCAGACACTGCACAATACCCAAAGCACCACTTTTACTGCAGGGCATCTCCCACACAATGCTGTACAGTGCAGTCAAACCAAGTAACACTTGGAGTTCATGCCAGTCTAATACTTTCCCTTGCTTGCGTCAAGGACATAAATAAAACCCCTGTGTAGAGGGCTTGGATAGAAATCACTTAATTAGTCCTGTACATCCATCTAACACCCTTACAAACTGTAATTCAGCTGTCTGCACTGGTACAGAAGTGAGCACATGCCCTTTCCCAAGGCAAGCTTTGCTCTTAGCCCGCTGTGGAATTTTTTGGCTTCTAGTTTGTTTAAGTTAAAGCAGCCTTGAGGCTGCTGTAACTACAGCTAGTTTTTTCAGAGTTTACAGCCAATAAGCAGCTCACAAAGAAACAGAAAGGACCAATGAATTAGTGCAGCAGATGGATTCTCTTCCATACCAACAGCTCCCTCCAAAACCAAGAGGATGTGCAGTCTCACTCAACTTCAAAAAGCACCCTGGCCTGTTTAAATGAGACATTAAATCACACACTATAATGCTATGCAGAAAGTAACAGCAAATCAAGCAAAGCGTTACAAGGTCAACAAAGTCAACAACACGTTAATGCAGGGGAGAGCAAAGCTCCCTGCACAGCTTTAAGTACAAGACCCAACAGGAAGAAACCCTGAGCACCTTGCTCCTGCTGACTCTGCCTCGAGCTGTGGGTTGGACTAAGTGATCTTTAGGGATCCTTCCTGACCTCAATCATTCTGTGAAGATTTGCTGTTTTCTGATTTTGTGACTGCAGCATGGTACCTGGGTCGGCTGAAAACAACACAGAAAGGTCAAGGCTACACTATAGCATGAACTGTCAAAAGTACTGCATGAGGCTCCCACGTAGTTATGAGACATCCATACTCGTTCACCAAGCCAACCCTGTGCTTCCTCATCTTCTGCTCCTCTTCCTCGCCCCCTCATTGCTCCTGGTTGGGTTAGAAGGGATGCCTAAACCCACTGAGCCCCACCCCCTGCCAGGGGCACAGACACCCGCACCAACCCAGGGTGCCCCAAGCCCCATCCAACCCAGCCTTGAGCCCTGCCAGGGATCCAGGGGCAGCCCCAGCTTCTCTGGGCACCCTGTGCCAGCGCCTCCCCCCTCCCCAGGAAGGATTTCTGCCTCCCAGCCCCCCTCCAGTTGCCCTCCTGCAGCTGAAGGCTGTTCCCCTGGGCCTGGCCCTCCCTGCCCTGAGCACCAGCCCCTCTCCAGCTCTCCTGGAGCCCCTTGAGGGACTGAGAGGTGCTCGGAGCTCTCCCCAGAAGCAGCCTTCACTTCTCCAAGCTGAGCCAGCCCAGCTCTCTCAGCCTGGCTCCAGAGCAGAGGTGCAGCCTTTGGATCATCTTTGTGGTCTCCTCTGGACCATAAAGTCTGCTTTGGTGAAGCTGAATTCTTGCTGACCTCTTCTGTGCTTAGCCAAAGTTACACTGGCCTAGCAAAGTGGTTCCTGGCACCCATCTAACATCAAACTACTGTTACACCTGTGTGCCAGAAATCCTGGAGAGAAAGCAAACACTTAAAAAAAATAAATTCTGTTCTTTAGGAATCCAGTCACTTTGTGCATTTGTAAGTACCATTTCCTTGCCTGCAAGGCACCTAACTCAAATCCATTTAATTTTCCAGAATAATGTATTAATTTCATTTGCACAGATCCTGCTATAAGCTGCCTACACTGCTGAGCTTTGTCTAAAAAAAAAAAAAAAAAGACACTTCTTAACAAAACCAGTGGTCTGTCTCAATTTGTGTCCCCTTAGGCCATCAAAGGGAAATACTGCAAAACTGCCAAGGGTCAGGTGTTGCACTTGGGCCAGAAGAATCCCAGACACAGATCCAGCCTGGGAGAAGAGCTGCTGGAGAGCAGCCCTGGGAGAAGGACCTGGGGATTCTGGGGGATGAGAAACTGAACATGAGCCAGCAGTGGCTCTGGCAGCTCACAAGGCCAATGGGATCCTGGGCTCCATCAGCAGAGGGGTGGCAGCAGGGACAGGGAGGGGATTGTCCCTCTCTGCTCTGCCCTCCTGAGGCCCCAGCTGGATCCCGTGTCCAGAGCTGGGGCCACAACACAAGAAGGATGTGGGGCTGTTGGAGAGGGGTCAGAGGAGCCACAAAGATGCTCAGAGGGCTGGAGCAGCTGCCCTACAAAGAGAGGCTGAGGGAGCTGGGCTGGGTCAGCCTGGAGAAGAGAAGGCTGTGGGGGGACCTCATTGCAGCCTGCCAGTCCCTGAAGGGAGCAGAGGAACAGGAGGGGAATCAACTTTTTGAAAGGACAGATAACGGCAGGACAAGGGGGATGGATTAAAGCTGAAGGAGGGAAGGTTTAGATTAGATGGAACAGGCTGCCCAGAGAAGTAGTAGATGCCCCGTCCCTGGGGGTGTTCAAGGCCAGGTTGGCTGGGGCCCTGGGCAACCTTGTGTAGCTCCAGGCCTGAGGTTGGTGGCCCTGCCTGTGGCAGGGGGGTTGGAGCTCTGTGATCCTTGGGGTCCCTTCCAACACATGCCATTCTATGATTCTATGAAAACACAGTCCCACCACCCACTGCAGCAAGCCATTCACTAACTGGTCTAAAACCTGCTGCAGTCTCAGGAGGGAAGGAGCCACAAGCACCTGGTTTCACACCTTGCCAGCTCAGGAGATGCAAACAAGCCACTCACACTGGAACTACACTTGGCTTATGAAAATGCCAAAGGGGTAAGAACACACAACTCAAGTGTCCTAAATTTATCACTGCAGCGGTGTGACACAGGTTAATTCTAACATTTCCCTTCTGAGACCAAAGAGTTTGAACGTGGAGACAATGAAAAGCACGACTTTAGTTTAGTATTACCTAATCCCAGTGTGATGGCAACTTAGGTGTATAAAAGATAATTTAAACAACAATTAACAGAAGAAGTATGTTTGCTGCTGAAATGCCAAGGCAAATTAAACAAGGCAATTGAGGAGAAATTGGTGACAAAGCAACTGGAACCAGTCCATTTACACAATAAGCCAGATTTTGACAGCAACAGCATCTTCTGCAAGAAGGGAGAATATTTTCCTCATTTCATATTACTCACTTTAGTTCAGAATGATCACTAGTTCACTCCAGGTTGAGAAACAAATCAGCAGCTGAAAAAGCAAGTAAGCTTGGGCTTTTCTTTTTTTTCCCCTCCTTCCAGTCTGCAAACAAGAAGTAGGTGTGGGAGGCTGAGATCTACCAGCTCCGGTGCCTTGGTGAGCAGAGTCTCAGGTCACACTGGGTTTCGTTTGTTTAGTGCAGGTCACATTACACTGCTTCCTTATAAAACACAAACCAGGCTGAGATGTTTTTGTCCTGAATACTCAGCACACTGCATAGTGCTTATTAGCTTAAAAACAGCAAGTGAAAACGTTTGTTTTCCATGTTATAATCCAACTCCAATTCCCACCCAAAAGCAGCTTGAAAGAGATCCCAACTGAAAGATTAATCATGTAGTAAGTCATCCATCATTTTCCAAAAAAAAAAAAAGCATAAAAACTGAGACAGTCTATGTAAATATATACAGTTGCTTAGATGCATACAGAGTGCATCCCTCTTGTTAGTAAGAGCAACCTTCTCTTCTTGCCAGCACTACATTCATTTGCAAGCGAGCGCCTTCGAGGTTATCAACAGTGAAGAGTCAATCTTTCTGCAGGAAAATAAATAAAAGCTACAAATGTTAAACAAGATTAACACGGGTCATTTCAGTCAAGGTCTCTGACTTGTCAACTTCAACCATCTCACCCCATAAAACAGGATGTGTGTGTGGCATAACGAAGGCTTGAATGCTGATTTTTGAACCACAGAACTAGGATAAATACTCAGGGATCTCTAAACCCAGTGCCTATCATTACCCAGACTCTCTGACACATAACATTATTTAAAAGCCTGAACAGAAAAAGACAGGGAGAGTCACACCTACGTTTTAGCTGTTCTATCCATGTCAAAACTTGTAAATTTTCCCCTCCCAGCTTTAGAAATTCCCCCAGGATCTTTTTTCTTCTTTTATTAATTCACCTATTTGAATACATAAGGCTTTAAGGTTGCCTTTTGCTCTAAACTTAAGTGGTGAAGCCCACAAAACTTTCTCAGATCCCCAGCATCCTCTGTAAGAAGGACAGTAAAACTTTGCAGGCAGAGCAAACAGGTTACATCTTGCTCAAACACACATTTACAAGAGAGGGGCTCCTATATGAATGAATTTTAAAAGAATTTGGGTCAAGGACAGCCTACTACCAGCACCCTACATGTCCCTACAATTACTGCCCAATAAAGTAGCACAAGTGTCTTAAAAACATCTATTCCACCACGTTAATGAAACTAAATTGGACTGCAAAGGTCTGAAAAAAATCAGTTTGCTTACTGAGACATCTCCACAAGAGCATCCCTCAGAAGTCCCTGGAAGGTTACAAATGGTTTGCCACCACCACACAAACTCACTAGTTTTCTATGTTCCAACTCTGTGCTAAATAGCAACTCGGATAGCTCAGCACTACTACTCCCAGCCTTCTACAGCAGGTTGCAGCTCTGGAAGCAGACTTTGCATTTGGATCTCTAACAAAACACATTCACCAGACCGAAGTGAGGAAGCTGGTTCTGGCTGGTAAGGAAGTTGAGGCATTCACTGCTTTTTTTTTTTTTTTGGATGGGAAAATAAAACTTTATCAACCCCTACAAAATGTTTATTATACACCAGACCACAAAAATGAGACCAGATTCTGTTTCCACGCTCAGCACAGTAAAACTTTGTGCAGTAAGTCTGCAGCTAACAGGGGGCTGTGTAGTCAGAAACAGCCTTCATCAGTCTTTATTTCTTTGGTGCCATCGATGCCTCTTTTGTAGCTGCTTTCATGAAACAGCTCAGAGGGTTACAGCCATATTCTATTAAAATCACAGAGTCACAGGGGTTGGAAGGGACCTTGAGAGACCATTGGGTCCAACCCCCAAAATCCAAAACAAATATACACTAATTAAAGTTATATTAATTGTCTCAAGCTACATCTACATCAATCTATTCAGCATTATTGCATATTACCATATTACAGCATTTTGGTCTGTTGTCTTCCCTCATAACACATCTATCTTCTAGTTTGCTTCACAATCCCAAGCTGAGCTCAGGGGGAGGAGGGATCTTTTTACTTTGAAATGATAACTGCAACTCACAGGCTTCGCTCTGTTGATTCTGAACTGGAATGAATGGAGTTATTTCCTTGCATTCCTGTTGTATAATTCTTCCTTCACCAGCCTTCAGCTATCAGATCAGAGCTGGAGTTTACTCTGGAGTTGGCAGTAAACAAAAGAACAAATCTGCACTGTTTCCTCTGAAAAAAAGAAATTGTAGCCCTTGTCCAAATATATTAAAACACTGAAGCATGCAGGACGATTAAGGAGTTGTGGATTAGATAAATGAGGCAGTGTGCTCAACACATTAAAAAAAATAGAGAGAGAGAAGAATTAAGTGGAAAGATTTACATATTTATAGAGCACAAACAAGGCATTGTCAGATAGTTCCAGCCATCAAATGGAGCCTAATTTAAGTTATAACTCAGTGGAAGGAGTAGCCTGTGGATTCAAACTATTGTCTTAATGAACAACTCAGCTGTTACTTCTTGATGACGAATGCACAACGGTCATACTTTTCCTTAACAGACCTGCAATACATCTGCTCAACTGCTGAAGCATAAAAGCTCCCAGCTTGCAGGGGGAGTCAGCTAGGAAATAATAAAAGCCACATTTTTCATTTATATATTAATTTTCATCTGAAAGTAATAAACAAATATTCAGCTGAAGGGATCTTTAATGATGGCAAAAGATAAATATTTCACTGAATCACAGACTCACAGGGGTTGGCAGGGCCCTGGAGAGCTCCTGGGGTCCAACCCCCTGCCAAAGCAGCTCCCCAGCTCATACTGCACAGGTCGGTGTCCAGACGGGGCTGGAATCTCTCCAGAGAAGGAGACTCCACCACCCCCTGGGGAGCCTGTCCCAGGGCTCTGGCACCCTCACTGGGGAAAAGTTCCTCCCCAGGTTGGTGTGGAACTTCCTGGGCTCCAACTTGCAGCCATTGCCCCTTGTCCTGTCCCCACAGACACTGAAAAGGGGCTGGCCAATTCCCCCTGCATCCCATGCTTTAGATATTCATAAACATTGATTAGGTCCCCCCTCAGTCTTCTTCTCTCCAGGCTGAACAGCCCCAGCTCTCTCAGCCTTTCCTCACAGGGGAGATGCTCCAGGCCCTTCTTCTACTTGATTTCTCAGCTCAACATCCATAGGCACCAGTGTTGTTTCCTTCACATGGCTGATGTTGTACCTTACCCAGATGATGCACCGCATCTCTGCAACAGCTCTGCCAATGGATGGGAGCAGTTGGACATGGGGAATAAAAAAAACCAACAAGCCCGCTACAAACTACAGCCAGATACTTATTTATTTAAAAGGAAAATGTCTGAGTTCAGACAAGAGGAAGAAAAAACAATTCTTAAGACTTTAACCAAACCAGACAGCCCTGTTACAACCTCCAGTGTCTAAAGCAGCTTTTCTCCAAAACCTGGTGCTCTCCAGCGTTGCGCTGTGGGTTTGGTCCAGATTCTGTTTCACCTTTTGAATCTCATTTCGCTTCTACACACTCCTGCCAGAGTCTGACTTGGCATCAGCCTTGGCCTGATGGGACCACATGGTAGGCTGAGGACTGCATGACAGGACCATGGGGCAGAGAGAGGCACAAAAATACGTCAGTGCCCCACTGGCCAGCCGGTGTGCCAGAAGAAGAGAGAAATAACAACAATGTTTGTAGATAAACAATAAGAGACCATCAGGAAGGAAACCTGCTCTTTCCAAGGTTTAACATATTAAAATGCTGCAGAACGTTCCCACAGCCCAGCAGCAGCTGAAGCACCCAGCAGCCCTGAACACGAATTGATGATACTCACAATTAAAGAGCTTGTGTCCTTCCTTAGCACAAACAAGTAACTTCTATTCTCTCCCCTCCTCTTTTTTTTTTCTGATTCTCACTAGCTTTTTCTCATCCTGAACATCCACCAGCAAGTTCAGCACCATACATGCTCATGGGGATGCAAGCAAGAAGGCAAAGTGCTTTGGGGAAGGGCAAGCAGGCGGCTTGAGCCATGAGGCTCCCCATCGCTCCAGCCTCCTGTGGTGTCTGAACATCAGTGCTCGGTCCTTCTGTAACAGATGGTCACCAAGTCAGACTGAAAAAGAAGAAGTCTCCAAACCTCAGATACCACACAGACACCCCCACAGGAAAAAAAAAATAAAAATCAAGACAATTACACCCAGAAAACCCAATAAGCAGCCTGTTTTAGGTGAGAAAACACTGCCTTTAACTTGCAAAAGCCTTTATTCTCTGGGCTTCCTAGGGCATGCAGGAGAGCAGAAGCCAAGGGGGAAAAAAAAGGGAAAGGTTTTAGCAACAGGAGTGACTTGCTTTTGCCAGATGATCCCCCAATGTTGCAGACCCATCTGTATTTCATAGAAGGGCATAAAAGACATTTGTTTGTCTGTTCAGACCAAAGGAAACAGACTACTGATCTCTCCAACGTCCTCAAATGATGCAGAGATGAATTTTAAGCACTTGTTTGTCCTATTATGTTCTGAAATCCAAAACAGACCTTTTATTAAAGTATCTCCAATTTCAGGACACCTAGACAGTAAACAAGTGCTCAGGGAATGAGAAACACTTATATTAATAGCAACAACACACTGTTCACAAGTAGAGGTGCCAATTATTACCAAGAAAAATGATAGATTACCAACAACACCACCAGAAACTTCTCTAAGGTAACAAACCTACTTCCATTTGGTTTTGTTTGAAGACCAAAAAAAAACAAATCCAGTTTTTTCTGTACAGTTTGTCACTGTTTACTTCTTGCTACATTGTTATTACAATAGATATTTTTAAGTGCCTCTCCACTCTAAGAAAACCTTCCACCTCTGAGCATCCCCTGGTAGACCCCAACCTGGCTTTTTCACCCTGTATAGCTCCCTCCAGGAAGCATCTCACTTGCATGGTCAGCCTTCTGTATCCAGTGCCCAACCTGCAAGGTTGCAAAGTGCTTGTAATTCTGCTTCAGGTCACCAGTACACACACACTGCCCCTTTGGAAGGTGACCTGAGCATCTTGGAAAAGAAACCAAACTGACAGATGCCTTTGAAATGGCTGCCTTAACACTTGTGACCAAGGTCTCATCCTTAACACAGATGGATTTTGTTCCTTCTCTTCAGTACACTGAAACATTGACCATCTCAAACTCAATAGTAACAGAAAACTCTTGGTTAAGAGATTTTAAAATCTGTGATGCTAGACACATGACCTACAGCTATGTTAACCACCCAGTCCAGCCCTGTGAACAAACTGACCTCTCAACTTCATCCTGGTTATAACTTAATAGCATTAGAATTTAAACAATACCTTTCTCCCTCAACTAAGATTATTTCACTGTTTGCCACCAAATCTTTACATTAGGTACCAGAACAGAGAGAGGAAAGGCTACTCATTAACTCACTGACTCGAGATGTTCAGGGTCTACCAAAGCAATACCCAGAAATCAGGCTAATTACACCATACAGATACAGTGCTTGGAAGAACCCTGACCCCACTTTATTCTCCAGGACTTAAACTCTCCATATATTTTTATATACAGTCGAAAGACAAGGTCAGGCTCACCTTCCTTCTCCCTCTTGCATGCACTGGTGGCTCAGTGCAAGCATTATCCAAGACTGCCCTTCCTCCCCCTCCAGTCAGATTTAATTCCTATGCAGTAAAAGTGGATATAGTGAAAAATACTTTGTAATTAGGACAAAAAACCAAACCAAAAGAACCATCCAAGACACGAGTGTAGCAGCACATTAGTATGTCTATCAAGTCCTCAAGCAGGTTATTGTGGCACATGACTCAATAGCATGAGAGAGTCTGACCAAGGAAGCAGAAAGGAGACACTTAATCTTGGTAGGAGGGAAGATCTTCCTGCAGCACACAGGGAGCTGTGGGAGGTTCCAGGTGAGCACAGTTCCCTGCCCCAGAGAACTGACATCTACAGAGGCATGTACAAAAGGGAAAGGGTGTGATGGTAAAACCAAGGCCAACTGTTATATTTACACACGTATATTTACATGAATAGGTGAAGATTCATGGCACCAAGAAACTCTTGAGCCAACAGTGGACACAACACAATCAGTAAAACACTAGAAGGACGATGACAGCAACAGCAAGAAGACTGGGCACGTGCAGATCTTCAGCATGCAACTAGAAACTGCAGATCTGATCCCACGCTCCCCCAGGATGCCTGGTGAGATCAAGAGGTCTGCACTTACACAAGCTGAGCATCAAGAGCACGTTCCCCAGTGTAACTGCTTTGGAGTTTTGCTAATATTTATTTCTGGACTTCTTGTCTAAACTCAACTTTGCATCAAATACCTCGTGCCTAACTTGGAGTTATGATTAATAGTGTTTTTCTTTCAGCTCAGCCCACTGCTTTATTCAATACTGGCCTCACCTCTTCACCTTGTTAACTGCTTTCTTGCTTCTGGCCATCAGAATAGTCCCAAAATTGCTGTTCTTTGTTCAAAAAATACTGCTATTGTAACAGAAGCTAAATTAAAAGCCTCATGTCATGAACAAGGGCAAGCTGAAAGTGGCAAAAGGCCAAACAAGAAGAGGGAGATTTGTTACTTTTCCTTCCCAAGAGGATTAAGAAAAACGTACAAGATTTTAAACATTGCTCCAGCCCTTTTCCCTGGTGTATGAGAACACAAAAGAGGCTTCAATACTCCCTCCAGATCACTTCTCAGAAGACCTCCTGTAAAACCTGTAGATTCTCTTCATGACTAACATGAGGGTACCGATGATGTCATTGCCACCAAATCATTAATTGTCCCCCAAATCATTAATTTCTTACTGGTAGCCTTGCAGCACAGGTAAAAACTCTGTTTAAGGTCTCACTGGGAAAAATGTAGGTGTGTAAGTAACAGCATCTTTGTTATCTCCTCAGAAAAGATTAGCAGGGGTGTAGGTGACCTCTCCCTTCCATCCCCCAAACAATCCTTTCGCAGGGCGGTTGGGAAGGGAGAATTACCTTGCACCCATACAAGAAGCAGTTGTGTCCTGGGCACATTCACCACAAAGGAGGAGGGAAAAGAAACAGTGGGATCATAAATGTATGGATTTATACCTCCCACAGACTCTCACCTTCCTCATACACGTGGTGTTTATCAGAGAAGAAGGTCTGTGGGGCAGGGACCTTGTTTGCCTTGTAGGCACGTAAAAAGCACACAGCAGAAAGCAATGTTTCAGTACTACTGGTTGTCTTAGGAATGACACAAACAAGCTTTCCCTTCGCCCTGCTGCATCTCTACATCTGTGAAAACAACAAAACAAACATAAAGGAAACAAATAGAAGTTTCCCATGTCAACAAACCTTTGCAGAGTTTTTGTTCCTGACCAGTGAAGTTCCATGAGAGCTAAGGAAAGCTTATGGACACCCACTGTGGGTGGAAAGGGACGGACACCACGATGACCAGAGGCAATACCAAGATGTCAAGCACTGTACCCAAATGCAGGACAAGGTATCGCACCCTGAAGGGGTTACCTTCCTGCCCTAACCCTTTCCCAGCTCTCCAGTGCTGAGGATGTGAAATGTAGTGTGAAACAAAGAGACAAGAGCATTCCTGAATTTAAAAAAGAAGCACAAAACCCAACACCACCACCACCAAACCCCAAATACCAACCCCCAGTCCATGCACTGGGAGCGAGAGGGTAAAGATCTCACCATCTGCATTAACAGTGACACCTCAAACATGCAAAGGGGAACAACAATCCCTCCAAAAAAAAAATCAGCAACCACTGTCAGCTCTAATGAAACACCACATTAAAAATAGAAGTTTAAGACTGAAGAGCCTTTAATGCCCTGCTGAGTATTCAGGGACAGGAGTAAACAAGGTGCTGATATACTTTACACTGCAAACAAGGGCAGCAGTGAGCCAAATGGGATGAGCCCCAAATCAGAGTGAAATTTCAATGCATGAAGTTTAACTGTAAGATAAGGGACTGTAATCAAATTACCCCACAAATAGGTCCATTCATCCGTAAGCATTATCACAGAGAGAGGATTGAATTACAGCTTGGAATCAAACAATTTAAGAAATAAAGAGCAAATTTATTATCTAGGGATTATATTCCCGCTGCCAAAGAAAATCTCCCACCTTCCTACAAGAATGCTACCCCTAGATGAATCCAGGGAGAAAACTGAATTACTAATTACCAGGCTGGAAAAACAAGAAGAGTTTGAGTTGTGTTATTTACATCCCCATTCTGAAGAGAGCAACAAAGTCAACAAGCCAAGTGAAGACACAAGAACACGCATTTGCAATTCAAGTTGTTTTGCTGCGAAAGGCCTAGGCAGCTTTATAGACATTCGATAAACAGGCCAGAGTATTTTTTTTTCTTCCTCCCCTTAAAAAAATAAATAAATAATTCCTCTCAGTGCCTTCCACTACGTTTTTCTTCTCCCCCCCCCCCTCCCCCTCCCCTCCCCAAAAGCTATCCCAGCCCATATTACTCAACCCCACAATTTTTAAAGAGACCCAAGTGCCAGGCATGCATTTCCCCCCCTCAGTCCTCTTCCAGTTTGGCAGCCCTGAAAAAGCACCTTTGAAAGGAAAAAAAACCCACCAAACCCCCCCACGCGTGCGGACGGTTCGCTCTGGGTGAGCGCTGCAAGGACCAGCGGGGAGGGGAAAAAATAAGGGGGAAAAAAAAGGAGCGAGAGGAAAAAAACCAACCCCACTCCTCCTCCTCCTCCTCCTCCCGCTGCTGCTGTTGCCTTTGTTGTCCGGCGGTCGCCCCGCGGCCGCGGCCGGCCCGGCCGGGCCCCCCCCGGCCCCCACCTGTTTTCATTCATCCGCGGAGCGCGGCTCCCGGCCAGGCGGCCCGGGAAAGGGCGGGCGGGAGCCCCGCTGGGGACAGCACTAAAGGGGACGGGGGACCCTAAACTCCAGCGCTGACTCCCATCACGGTCTCCCAGGTTTGGGATGGGGGCGGGGGGTGGGTGTAGAGAAGAACCAGGTGTCCTTCTTCGACGCCCCCCCCGTCCCCAGCGCCCCAAACCCCTGCCCTCTGGCAAGGAGGATGTCCCCCCTTCACCTCTGCACCCTGACTTCTTGCAAGTAGGGTGCCCTCACCCACCACAGCACCCTGCCCCTTTATAAGTAGGGTGCCCGACCCTCTCCCCCCACCACCACCCCCTTCAGCACTCTATCCCTTTGCAGTTACGAGGGTGCCTTACCCCCTTGGCAAGGAGCATGCTCCCCACCCCAACACCCTACCCCCTTGCAGGAAGGGTGCCCCTCACCCCAACACCCTGCCCCCTTGCAGGAAGGGGTGTCCTCCATCCCAGGACCCTGTTTATTTCAAGGAGGGCTCCCCCACCCCCTCCCCCCGGCAAGGAGGAGGCTGCCCTGCCCCCTTACAGGGAAAGGTCTTCCCACCCCAGACCCTTCACAGGGAGCCCCCCACTCCAGCACCCTGCCCCTCCGCGGGAAGGAGGGTGCCCTCCCAGCACCCGGCCCCGCGTTGTGGCAAGGATAACACCTCCCCCACCCCCAACACCCATCCCCCCGGCAAGGGGGGCGCCCCCCCAGCACCCTGTCCCCTTGCAAGGAGGGCGCCCGGTCCCCTCGCATTCGAAGCGCCCCCGGCCCCCAGCGCTGCCCCAGCCCCAGCACCTACCTCGTCTTGGAGGACAGGAAGGCAAGTTTGATTAATCCATAGGTAAACAACTGGATGCTCTCCTTGGCTATGCTGGCCACTCTGAGCCTGTGCTCTAGGATGTGCAGTTCCATCTTTTCCTCTTTCTCATTTGTAGTTCATCTATCCCCGGGGTTTATTTTGTGTTTCTGAATGGGGAGGGGGAGGGGGGCTGTTATTGTCGGTGCCTTTTTCTGGGGGGTTTTTTCCGCCTCCCCGGTTTCTTCTCCCCGTTCCCGGCTCCGGGGGCAGGGAGGGGCGGGCGGAGGTGGGGGAGATGAAGGAGTAGAGGGTGTAAAAGTTAGACCGGCGGGGGAAGGCCGGCGGGGCGCGGAGCTGAGCCGGGCAGGAGGCAGCGGAGCCCGGAGTGCCGAGCAGCTGGTGCTCGCTGGAACAAACAACTTGCCACTCAACCCCGGCCCAGCGCGCCTGCGCGCCGCCCCGCCGCATGCCGGGCCTTGGAGTCCGCGCCGCCACCCGGGACGGGACAGGAGACCGCCCGCCCGGCCGGCCCTGCCCTGCACTGTCCCGCCCCGCCCAGGGGAGGGGGCCCGGGAGTGCTACCCCCCCTGCCCCCCGAGCTGTGATCCTGACCAGTCACTTCAATAAACACAAAGGAAGTTCGTTGGGAATAGTTGCAAGCCGGCAGGCTTTTGTTTTGTTGGATGTTGAGCGCCTGCCGTTGGGCTGGGGCAGAGGAGGCTGACAGGGCAGCTGGAAAACCTCTCACAGGCCAAGTACCAGGAAGATGAGCGTCAGGAGTTTTGCCTGGCAGGAGGGCAACGCTCAAATCTTTCCCTGTTTATCCTATCTGGCTGGTAGGGAATCCTCATCTGTTTCCCCCTGCAGCAGAAAGTGGGGAAAAAACCCCTCGATTTTCATGAAAATAACTGAGAGGTAAAAATCCCAATATAAAACCTGCCCTGTGCGTGTGACAGTTGGTGATGCTGGGAGAGCGAGCGGCCTGTTTGTCAGCCTTCAGACCAGCTCCCCTGAAATGGGGGCTGTGTGGGCACCAAGCTGCTGGCCCCTGCCATGGTGGGTGTGAGCCCCAGCTCCTCTGCACAGAGCCCTGCTGACACCAGACAGGCTGAAACTGGAATTAAATACAGACCTGATGTATTCTTGAAACAGGCCATAGGTCACAAACCTGATTGTAACTTCTCTGCAGGACTCGCTCTGACTTCGGATCACGCTGATTCTGCAATGAACACAAAACCAACAGTAATGATACCACCTAAGTCATTAGGGCACTTTTCAGTAGTAGATCTCAAATAGGCTTTATAAAGACCATCAACAGCAAATCCTGCTGCTCTACACGAGGGGAAACTGAGGCACGGGATGTTTCCAAGGGACAAGTCAGACCTCGGTTAGCCAAGCCCTACCCCAGGCCATTGCTTTTCCCTCCACGGAAGGAAGAGCTCCTGCCCTTGTAAATTAAAGTCTTAAGGCCTCTGTTCTTGTGGCAGAAGTCCCTTGCATCCAGCTCTGGAGACAAGCATCTGAAACTAGGATTTCCAAACCCTTTCTGTTCTTTGAGTTCCCACTGGATGGCTGTATTTCTCCCCTGGCCACGTGTGTTTTTCCTCTGCCTGTGGCCATACTTCTGAAAGGCTGTCTTAATTTTGTTATATCCCAAAAGGAAAAACTTGAACTCATTGAGAGGAAAGGCAACAAAGATAGAATACCAAATCTCTACTTCATTTTTTAAAAGCCTTTAAAAACCATGGGGTTGTTTCCCTTCGTTCCCTCACACAGAACTTCATATGACTGTAGGCGCTGCATTTTAGGAAGCTGAAGATTTTTAATCTGCTTCCACTGCCAGTTCAAGGTCTTGGTCTTCAAAGCTCTGAAATGTATCTGTGCCTAGCTACAAAAAGTGCCTGCACCTGCATCTACAAATCAGAGATAGCTGTGTTCCTCTGGGACAATGCAGACCAGAGAGTCCAGAAGGAAGCAGCCAGGGACAAAACATGCACAGCCAAGGTTGCTGAGAGCTGCCAGAGGAAATTGGACAAATGTAGCCTGACTCTCTTGTAGGAAATGCTGCAAAACTTTCCTCTTTTAAAAGATTTTCCCATCATAATCAGGGCAACATTCACAACATCAACTCTTCCCCTTCCCACAGAGAGAAAAAAATATGCTGCCCCCAAGCAGAGCTTTCTCAACCCAGAGAGGCCAGACACTCCAGGAAGGCCACCAGGGATTATGCTATTACCAGTCTAATTACCACAGAAAATGCTTACATGAAACAATGAGAGATGGTAGAACAGACCCAAAGGTAAAATCAGTGGGGACCTTTAGAAGCAAGCAAATCATCAGAGACTTTGTTCTGCCTGCAGGGAAGGAGAAAAAGAGGCCCTGAGTTAGTCATCTGGATTTACTAAAAAAAGAAGACTCGAGCAAACAAGCAAAAAAAAATAAATCCCCCCCCCTCCCCATCCCAAACCCACAAAACACAAAAATACTTCTTCATTTTGTAAGTTTACATCTGGCACTCTCCAAAATGGCAATTTCTTTCCTGGGTCTGTTCAGCTGCTATGGTTTTCCAAGTCTTTCACAGAAGGCCTGAAGGCTTCTTTGAGCTGGAAACTCAGACCTCATGGCTACATGAACCTTCACATACTTGACTGTAGGAAGCATTAACAAAGTATAAAGCCCTACCAACACCCAACCTAATTTTCTACACATGAAAAATATGCCTAGCTCAGCAGAGGCAAATTTTTCGAGAGCAGGCAACCTGGCAATTAGCCAAAATGCTATTAAAGGCCCCCCTCCTCCCACTGTCATTAGTATTCAGATCTCTCTCCCCCTTGTTGCCAGGTATACCTGGGCGACTCCAAGCAGGGAGCAGCCTAGAATGTGGTGGTGTTATATATAACACGCTATCATCTCTTTTTGATTATTGCCATTCCAAGTTTTCCATATTTTTGCAGCTCGAAGGGCTGCACAACCCCCTGTGCCCAGCCACAGAGCAGGGACCTGTTGTGCAAGCGGTGTAACCCCACTTTTTTATTAAAACCAAAACCCATTCCCTGCCCACACAGCTTCCAGGGTCAGTTACTGCAGCACACGCCGGGCGGGGGGAACAAAGGGACGGGGAGACGGACAAGAAAACAGGAAGATGAGATAGCAGCAAAACGAATGTATGGTATGAGGACCAGGCACCGTGAGTCATCTCCTGCCTGGATGAAGAGCAGAGCACTTATGAGCCATCACAGGGAGATGAGATTTCTGCATGATCTAGGTCAGATACCACCCGTAAGCTAAGCAAAATTTGGGGTTTGAAGCCTTGAGGCTAAAGGTGGTGGGGCTGTCCTGGTAGAAGAATGCAAGCTGTACTTGCACTGATGGGCAGTTTTCAGATATTTCAGTTCCTTCCCATGTTCACAGGCACCTTCCTACTGGTGATCGGGGCAAGAGCCACCTCCTGTTTACCCTAGGCCACTATTTGTCCAGCATTGAGGTCCTCAGAAGGAACACAGTGTTTTATGAAAAGCCTGAGTTCAGGAAGATAGTCTGTGTGTTTGCTTTGAACATTTATCTCAGCAGCAACCAAGGTACAGCCAGGTACAGGTCACAGACAGCCCTTTGGGAGACTCTAGCTCTTCTGTGTCTGAATTTTGCCTGAATGCAAAATTTCTCCTAGAGTACACTGCAGTCCAACACCCAAGTCTCTGCATGCAGATTGCTTCCAAACCAAACTGAAACGCTCAACAACAATCAGCATTTCAAGAAAAAGAAATTAAAAAAGAAAAAAAAAGAAAGTAGAAACAGTTTAGGTGAAAGGAATGTAATTACACACTGTGATCAACAGTTCATGAAGATCAGCACTGTACACAGAGGAAAAATAAAGGAGAATTTCTAATCACGTGAGTCATCATGTTTTATGCAGTTACTCCAAACTGCAGCAGGATATTTCAGTATTATTTTATTTAGACAGTGGAAGGAAGTTCTTAAATCATTTGTGGTCTCTTCTGATACCATAAAAAAGCCCCAAATTACCCTATTTAGTTCTTAAAGATGAAGCTATGGTAGTCTCTTACGGGTGGATTTTAACAGGCAGGATCTACATTTTTGGCAATAAAACGTCATTTTTTAAAAACAAAAAGTAATTTAGATGAAATTCTCTCACATGGTTTGTATGACATTGCACTGCTGCAAGCCTAACACTGCTCTGCTGTTGGCAGAACCACGCTCTTCTTTTAGAAACATCTGAAGTTCAACAGCATCTTGACCTCTGACTAGGGCTTGTAACAGCTTCTAAGATCTAAAATTGCAGATAATACGATTCCTAAAGTGAATGATGTAATGGCAGTGCCCTGGATAAATATGCCCAAGGCAAGATGAATCCAGTGTCGCAGTTGTTTATACTAGCAATTGCTTTCCTGCAGTAGACAGAGCATATGAAGTTCTTAGCACGTCTATAGCTCTGGTGTGAAACCAGGGTCAGCGTGTATTTCTGGGGTCCCTTTCAGGCTGGGTACTTAAGGGGGACAGCAATCTGTTCCAGCTTCTAAGCTCAGAGAGCCATTTTTGAAAGCAGACTGTGTTTAAAGCTTTGAGGACTGGAGGTACCTTCAGGTCAGTCACTGGTTTTGACCAAAAAGGAAGCAGGCACATTTCTTAACAGCCTTAACCAGTTTATTCTCAGATGAAAGTTACTAAGTAACTATAATTATCCTGGAATTCCTTGCTTAAGTTAAACAGGCCTTTTTGACCCAGGGAGGGTAATGTTTTTTTAGACAAACAGGTAAACAAAGGCACAGAAAGGCAGGCAATGAACCACGGTCACACCATCAGTTATTCTCATTTTGGAAGTACAATCCATAGGCTAATGCTTGATCATGAGACCTCTACAAGGTTTTCTGAGGCAGAGAGGCAGGGTGGGTTTACAAGACACTATCTTACACTTCAGTGAAAATTTGAAATCAAATGAAATCCAGTTCTTTAAGAATAATCATGTGTAAAATATAACAAAATTTAAAAAAGGGGGGGGGGGGGGAAGCTTCCTAAATGATATCTTCTAGGCTTGCTTGTGAAAAATTACCCATTTGTTTAATTGAAAAGAGCGATTTATCAGGCTAATTTCCTTCTAGCAACCAGAGACCTTTCAAAACTTGATTGCAGCTAATGTGCCAGTGTTTCAAAGCATTTTATTCAACTATCAAACAAGCTAATGAAGACCTTTAATTTACTGTTGAAGTACAAAGTGGGCTGAGCAGGTCAGACATTTCATGCTCCGGGGGCAACAGAGGTAGGGATGAGACTCTGCTGTTGCATCAGCTCCTCAAAGGCCCAGATGTCCTGCAGGAATGAGGGGGGAACCAGTAAAAGGATAGGCAGAGGCAGCTCCCACCCTGGGTACAAGCCATGTTATCCCTAAACTGTATAGCAGCACAGAGCTCCAATTCAACATCTGAAAGCCAGCTTGCAAATGAAGGTTGTACAACTAAATGTCTTGCTGAGGAAGGACAAAGCTTCCCCTCTTGGTTGTAATCAATGTTACAGAGCCCCTGGACTGAAGAGGAAACAGCATGTATCTGGCATGTATAGCTGGACATAGCAACTACCAACTGCACTACCAACCAACTGTGAGTAACTTGGTTTACCACAGAGTGTCAAACCAATGCTGTCCCCTCCTAAGGCAAGCAAAATTTGCTCAGCCTTGACCTGTAAGGAGACCCATGCAAAAATATTTGGTCTTGGTATTTTGCTCCAATTCCTTGTTTTCTTAGCTAGTGGCTGGCAAAGCTTGTCCACCTCTTTGTATCAGGAACACCTAGATGCATTAATAAATGGCACCTATGACTCTACTGGAAATAAAGTCTAATTGTTAAAAAAAGAGGAAAGTGGTAAAGTGATTGTTGAAAAAAGAGGAAAAATACTGCATTTGTTGCTGAACCAAAACATCCCATGAGAGAGAAGCTGAATGTTTCTTAGTCAAGATGCTGATCACCCTGGTTCACTTATCAGGTGAGCTACTTAAACCTGTTTGCACTGTTACTGTAAGCACAGTAAGCACTACTGAAACAGACCCAGTGTGGCCCATTAGCTCTATGCAAAACCAGTTGAAATGACTCAAGTCATGTCCACTTCATGAAGGCGAAACTCATTGTTGATGCAAAACTGAGAGAGCATGGCTCAGGATGTGGGAAAAACATCTTCACAGCTACTAGGAGGTGTTAAAGATGACCTAATTTCTCATTTACTTCTGATACTGAAATAGGTAATTGAAGAAAATAACTGCTTCCCTGCCTCCAGCCTCCTAAGATCAACACATCTGCAAACACATTCTGCAAACCTAAGGGAAGAAAGCCAGATTGTAGCCTGCCTTATCTCTTCTGACTTGCTAAATGCATTTCAGGCCCCAAGCATCACATGATTGTACATAACGTGTGGATACAGTAACTAATGTGGCTTTCATAACGGATCAGCAGGGATCAGCAACGTTGAACAAACACCCTTATTTGCACATGCACCTTCCCAGCCCATGAAGCAGGTGACCTTGTCTCCCAAAGGTCACAGTGCAAAGTTAACCATCAGCAAATGAAGAATTAGAAACACACGTGAAATTTATCCATGGCTCCCTGTTAGCCTCACTGCCACTGCTCTGCAGTGCAATAGAGGAGGCCACAGGGCAAGAGTCAGTGGATAGTGCATTGTCTACAGAAAGGTACCTGCTGGTGTGGATAAGATTTCCTGAGAAAGCATAGGTCAGGTTCTTGCTGAGTGTCCTTTGTTGTGCTTCCCACTGAAGAACACACACATCTCTCCTAGTCCTACCTAGACACATGGTAGACAAGGTAGGACTCTACAGCAGACTGGGCACTCCTAAAGACCAGGTCAATGTATAAGCTATTAACACTGGATTGTGAAGGACAAAATCCTGTGTGCTCTGCTGGGCCACAGGACTCAGGTATTCACAAGATGTAATTCCAGATGAAATGTCAGGTGGAAAGATTCCCTGCACATACCCTCTCATGCTCTCAATAAATGTCATGCCCTACCTGGATGCATTATTTGCCCATGCCCATGTAGAGTAGCCTTATGTGCACAGAGACAGTACATTTCTGCCCATGCTACACTTCTCTTGCAACTGGTGTAGCTAAGTTGGGCTCCCAGGGTTTTGCCATTTCCACTTGAGGACCCTCTGAAACTCTTGGTCAGCATGACCTGCAGCTAAGTCCTGGAGCTTTTTTGACTTTGTGGCCCTGTGAATGCCATGCTCTTTCCTTACTAGGCAGTTTTAGGCTGTGGCAATGCATTTACTGCCGTTGAAGCTGGCTTTAGAAGTTGCAGCCTGCCCTAAGGGACTAATTCCTACACATTTGCTGTGCTAGTCAAAGCTTTTGTCTGGCTACGGACAGACAGGGAGCTCCTGTGACAGAAATTCAGCAAAGAGGAGGAAACTGAGTATTTTAAATCCACTCTAATGCCTGCCCTCTTTAAGAGAAGCTAAGGCAAGCTGGCAGAAATCCCAGCCAGGCAAGGCAGCTCTGCTGAGACAAAACCGGGCCTGTTGGTCATTTGTCTGGAAGTGGTGGAGGGCCTGAGCCGGCCTGTCCAGGACTCTCTGGCAGGAGCTCCTACAGGGAAGCAGCCTGGCCTCTCTAACAGCCAGCCTCCATTTCCTCCAGCACATTATCAGCATCCATCCCTCCTGTTTGTCTTCCTCAGAAGGGCATTTTTTTCCCATGATTACTTCAATACCAAGGAGCCCTCCCAGAGTGATTCAGAAGATAAAGCCCATATTCTCTAACATGGGGTCTTTCTTCAAGTATCTCTACCCTTTTCATTCCAGACAGCACATTCCATCAACAATACTGTCCTCCTCCTGCTTCTCACACCAGGATCAGGTTTTTAACCCATTGTTTTCCCTTGAATCTTTTACAGCAGAATGACCAGCAACTACTCTCATGCACTCCGTTGGAGACAAGACAAAATTAACATGATGTACTAAAGAGACATAAAACTAACTGTACAATTAGGAATTTTACACACATTTGCCTACACAAGTTTCTATGACACTTGGGAGCCATGCATAATTGTTTCAGGCTTCAATTTGCAAGGGCAAAATTCATGGAAATGTCCTACGTATCAACAGGACACCTCTGCAGAGAACTGGAAATGTGTTTTCACATCTTCAGGTTGTGTGTTCTACCACAGTGACATATGGTTTATATACCATATCTGTAGATTCCTAGATGCTGCAAGGGAAGTGATGCTGAAGGAAATTCAGTGATGAACGTAACGACCTGCAGAACTGGACCATCTTGCCTTATCTCCTGTTTGTACAGTAGCAAATGCTGATTGCAGAATGTAAGAATAAGACGTTTTTGTAGCCTCTACTGCTGCACCCTGTGCAGTGTCTACCAGGTACAAACCATCCCATTCTCCTAAACCACTCTGTAGACTTTGAGCCTTTATTTTAAAAGTAAAATTTTAGTAGAAATAATCTGAGTGCCCTGAGGAACTAAAGCTGAATTGAGGAATGAAGAGGCTTTAAGACAGCAGGGTAAAAATCATGGAGATATTATAAAATGGAATCTTGCAAACACCAAACCCAAGCAGACTAAAGAAATGGGACAGCAAGACACACAGGGGAGCAAGTGGAAGGAGTCAACTGCATTTAACTGCACAGAAAGTTGGCTTTATATAAAACATTTCCACTTCTAGGCTTAAATCATGGCTTTCCTCTGCCACTGGCCCAAATAAAAAACAACAGCAACAACAACAACATGAAGAATGCTCCAGCTTTAGGGATCCAGGGAGAAATTCAGGCATGAGGTTCTATAATACGGTCACACATATCCCCCTCCCAACTGCTATCTCTCCCCCTGCTATAACCTGTCTCTGTCTGGAGAGCTGACAGGTTTAAATAGAGCATATAAAACTGGCTGTTTTCAAGACCCCATTTCTGCCAGTGTCAGACACCATGTAACAGAATTCTTTACACTCAGAGTCACTTTTTCAAATTTCAGTTTTGATTACTTCAGGGCTGTGTTTCATGCTATGCTGTTATTTATTTTAATGAACTCTGCCTACTCTATCATTTGGTTCAAACTAGGAGATCTTTGGAGCTGTTATGCTACACACAAATTCAGGATGATACAGCAAAGTAACCTAAATGGAATGAGGCCAAACAACATGTAATCATGTCTAACAAGGAGGGAGGGGAGAGAGTACAGAGGGGGATGGGTGGAGATACAATAAATACCCTGAGCAGAAAATCAGTGCTTCTCACTAGTCACAAGGTCTGGCAAACAATCAGGAGCACAGATCTGGCTGAAATGGGAGAAGAAGACCTGGCCGTTGGGTGGATGGACAGTGAAAGCCATTTGCTGAACTGGCAGATGATTTTTGCATAGTGGACTGTTTTCACTTTGGGGGAAATGCAGTCCTAGAAAAAGAACCCTGAAATATGACTATCATGACTAGCAGAAAGCAGAGAAAGAAAAATCCCAACCCAAGCAATGGAGTTAGACCAAGAAGAGAGACTCCAGGCAATTACCAACTTCCTAACGTGCTTGTTAACCAAAGACCAAGCCTCCTCAGTTCTTGGTGTTACCTAGAATCTTCCTTTCCTCTCTTCCTGTCTAACTCCAGTTCATGTCTTAGACTAAGTGGAGTGTGTAGGCAGGGCTTTTGTCATCTGCTTCTTGTGCAGAGCTGGAAATGGGATAAACTTCTGAGACAGAGACAAACACTACATGGGTCCACATGTTTGCAGAACAAAGAGAGGAGCTGAAGGTAAGGCAATATATTCACCAGAACATTTCACTGCATTTGCTCCAGTAGGTTGAAGGACAGAAAGGTGTCTGCACTGGAATAACTTGTCCCAAGGGGAAATGATAATGGAATAAACTAGTACACTGTATCTGTTTAACTTAGGAACATGTGAAAAGAAAGAAGAGCAGGAGATAATGAAACCCAAGGAAGAGCAGAAATTCTAGAAGCTTTCATGCTTTCCTCATGTATCAACCACACTCAGGGAAGCACTTGATGTTGTTCTCCAAATTCTTGGATGTGAACCTATAACTAAGCATACCAGAACTCCCCCTACTGAGGAGCTATCACAACCACAACTAAATATTTGGGGAATTTCTTTGGCAAAAGACTTCTCTATTGGAAAGTGCTGATCTGCTGAAACCAAAGCTTGCTGCGGAAAAACGTCTGCTTCCATGAAATATTAGCTGGGAAGAGGTTCTTGTGTTCACAGTGCAATTGCTTGGCAAGACCAGGCCATCCCAGCATTCCTTCTGGGGTTCTTCTGCACTTCTGCCCACATACTGCAGGGCCAGACAGACGAGCAGACAGACACACAAACACATACCAGAAAGGGCAACCTCTTGAGTGTGGAAGGCCAGATTTAAAAGAGGTGTTTGAACCTGGCCTTTCCCACTGTGCTACTACCATATGGGAAGGGGGATGGTTCCTGTCAGTATCTTTCTTCAAAAGATAGGCTCAGGCACTTTGGTTTTCTTTCTCCAGAAGAGAACAAACAAAAAGACAAAAGCATTGAACTTTTCATGAAGCAGCACTCTGTTCCCACTCTAGCTTTAACACAAATGATATCATTGTACTCACACTAGGGCCTTGATAATTATTTTGGCTAAAGAAAACTAAACAAACAAGAACAAACCTTTGTAACTCTGTGTGATAGTGCTACATTTAGAAAGATAAAGCATAAGACTTAAAATGAAAGAAATCCTGCTGTGCTCTCTACCCTTCAGCCTGGGGCTGGCTCTCCTTGTGGGCACACTTCCATACTTGTTGCCAGCACCTTTTCTCTAAACCAGTGGAACAAGGTGCAAGCTGACCCCCTGACTAGGGGGACAACATTTTCTGATGGCATTTAGAAGCCCTAAAACTCTGTCTAAAAATGCCAGATCCTCTGTTTAAATTCTATGACTGCAGGAAGATTTTGTTTGAAAGAATCTAACTGCAGGAAGTTGGGTTGTTTTAGCCCAGACAGAATGAGAAAGGCTTTCTAGTTCTTGAATTGTCTTCTATGCTGTCAGGAGAACTGCATTGTTTAATTCCCTTCCCAAACACCTCAGGCCCTGTATATGACAAGGAGTTTTAAAACAGCTCAGCTGCTTGGCAAAGTCTTAGTGAGCTCAGCCTGAGCTTGCATTAGCCCATGCTGGTGGCTGCATGGCTGCTGGTGCTGCATGCACTCAGGGTTGAGGAGCTTTGTGTGCTTCTCTGTGGTGTCTCTGCTAAAAGCAGGTAATGATTGTTTCATGGCAGCTCCTGTGAGTCCAAAGAGAACTGTGCCTCCTCCTGATTCTGTTTTTCCAAGGCAGCAGCATCATCAACTAGCTTCAAGTCACTATCAAACTTGGACAAAAAGAAATAAAAGTTATTTTCTGGATATATTTACATGTCTAAAAATAAAATGTGCAATTTTAAAGTGGTTTTTTTGCTTGGGTTTTTATTTTGGAAGCCACAAGCCATGAAAATAGGATGAAGACAAAGTCTTGAAGACATTGGCTGCTGGAATACAGATGAGTGTAGATTAATTGAGGTTCCAAGCAACAATGAAACCCAGTCCACAAACAAGCTGTGAGCCCACAGCCACCTTCACACAAGTCTGCAGCTATGATTAAAAGCTGAACCACAGCCATTTCAAAACCCATGGCATTACCTCATCTTATGCCTTTTTGTTGGTCTAAAATAAGCTTTTGGTTTGTATTTTAATGAATTTTCTCCAAACCAGTTCAATATGTAGACTTTTAATTCTAACCCCAGAAAGCAGTGATTGAATAAAAATAATAATAGCTGCACAATACTTCCTCATTCCACCACCTCAGTAACGCTGCTACAAACAAAACCTCCCCACATGATAAATGTTATTACAAACTGTTTCCATCCACAAGGCCAAACCATTCTCTCCATCAGCACTCGCCCAACGCCAAGTGTCTGCAGCTCCCAAGCACGCACCAACCACCTTGGCTGACATCCGGCCAGCTCCACCTCTGACACGGGCAGAGACCTTCAGCCACCACTGAGGGGAGAGCACAGGGGGTAAGAAAGGGGGATGGATAGCTCACGGCGTTCAGCAGTGAGCCAAAGGGGCTGATTTGCAGCTCCCCAGCAGTGTGATGGCTGTGAGGGAAGGGATGAGCTGCTCATCTTTAAGAGCTGCTTTTAAAGAGAGAGGCTGGGTGCCCAAGCTGGAGAGGCAAGCTGTGGTGTACTCATGGAGGGCTGGGCACAAGGGCCAGCTCATGTTAACAAGACACTTCACAGACAGCTTCACTGTTTCAAAGCTGTTTAAGTTGCTCTTTAAGACTTGTGTGTGCTCTTCTCCCAGCATTAATGTATATTCATCTCCACGTGTGAAATGCCTGGCACAGCACAGCGGCAGAGACAGTGTGCTTACGTGATCAAAGCACCTTTCAGCACCACGCTCCCAGCCCTGACACACAGAGCTGTTTTACAAACACCTCAGTTTATAATCGCAGTAAGAGGTGACATGTTTCCCTCCTCCACCCCCAGGCTGGGTGGCAAAGTGGCACACACCAACACTTACCTAGGAAGCCCTCTTCATCCACAATGATGGTGTAGTCCTCCGGGGTTTCTGTGAGGCTGAAGAACTTGCACCTGCCAAAGGTAAACAGCAGGAGAGCACAATTAGCTGCAGGACTGACCAGAGCCTGGTCTTCCACCAAAACCAGAGGTCCTTTCCCCCCCAAGCTGTGCAGGAGAAAAGGGTGAGGGTCTGGTGTGTAAGGAGGGGCCCAAGGCATTAACAGACCTGCATTTATTGCTGGCTTAGCCACTAGCAGTGCGTGACCCACATTCCCTGCTGCCTGCCTGTGCGCTGTGGAGCTGGTAAAACACTTATTATTTTTATGACTTAGTTCTTAGTTACTTTTCTTAATTACCATATCCCTTAAGGCTTCCTGTCACAGCACAGGACCTGCTGCATTGCACCGACACAAAGGGCTTCGCTCATGACTGGCGACCCCAACACCCTCCAAAACCAGTCCCAGGCTTCCCTCATGCATCCATCTTCCCTACAGACCCACCAAAGTTTCTTGTCTTGCCAACGTTTGACATGTTATTTCTCAGCCAAGCCCCTCTTCTTACTACTGCAGAGGTTTTTCCCCACCAGCAGACAGCATCCCAATTTCCTTCACTGGTCCTTGCCCCTTCCCTCTGTAGATGCCTCCCTTCCTTGTGGAGCTCCAGGTGAAGAGAGAAGTGGTGGGGGACCTCAAGCAGAGGAATGCAAGGTCGAGCTTCCCCCCCACCCTCCAGCCTCCTATTGTTGTGCTTCCTGCTCATCTTTTGACACCGCAGGCCATGTGCAGCTCAGCCTCTCCATCTCATTCAGTGCTGAGCACAATGTCACCTCTACCAGGAGATACAAAATGAATGTGACACGGGATTCTTCCACAGCAGACACACAAACAAAAAAGCTTCAGCCTTAAGGTTTAACACCACATACAGCAGAAAAGGATTTCCCCCTGACACATCACCATATGCACAGCAACATCCACTTAAAAATACCCCCAAAACTTTCTCCAGCTTCTATCCAGTTGGTCCTCAGCAACTGCAGGAAGGTCTGCAAGACATTTTGCAAGCTTATGTTCACCTTCAGCAGAGCATGTGTGTGTGGAGCACCCACACAGTGCTGGCTGGCTCCCCTGACCCATGCAGGACTTGTGGTCCCTCCAGAAGCATCTCACAGCACATGGACTGTGTTTGCCACCTAAGCTACAGGAGAAATTTTTCCCTCCAGGAAGCTGAATCAGGTACAACAGGAAGATCCCATGTCCATAAGGACCAAAGAACAGGCTTTCAGAGGAAACCTACAGAAAACATTTTGAATGCTAGAACAAGAAAGAATGCTCTCAAGGCCCCTGATATTCACAAGGTAATTCCTGCATGGAGCACAGTTCAGCAGGACTCAGCAACCAGGGACTACCAGGGCTTCTCAGCACCTCTGAGCATCTGTCCCAAAGTCTTCAGGACTTCTGAAAGCCAGGAACCCCACGCTGGTGGCTCCAGACATCAAGAAATGGAAGCATTCACTCGATTAGAGAATCAGACAAGAAGCTGGCTTGAGCCTTCTTTTGTCTGGCTGAAAAGAACAAAGATTGCAGCTCTGCCTTCCAAAAACAACAGGGAGAAAAATGAGATGACTGCTACCCTCCCCCTCACCTCCTCAGGAAACCTGGAAGAAACACCAGGCAGCTCTGTTAGCGATCTGCCATGGCACCAGCAGGCCTTGTGCAAACAGTGAGCATCAGACAACCTGCCTTCAGAGAGCCGGCCCGTCCTCCCGGCAGCATCCGTCACGACAATCAAGCATGACACTCTCCCTCCTAGCACAGACCTATCACTGTGAAATACAGAAGTGGCCCCACCACAACAGAAACCACAACTTAATTATTTTGTGTCATTGGTAATAGCTGCTGTGACAGCCACATTTACTAACTCAACTCTCTGCAGGAATACTGCCAAGAGAACCAGAGAACAGTAGAAGCCCAAATTTTTTTTGCTCTCACTTCTTAACTGCTCAGTGCTCAGGGATGCAGTGTGCTGGGTGAGCCAAGCTGGGTAAAAAGGACTTCTGGGATGCTTCTCCAGGTGGCTCCCAGGAGGTCTAGGGATTTATTACTTAGTGGATGAATTCCCTGGAGAAGTCACTGAAATAAAATTCTTTGCTACTACTGCGCCACGAGCCACAAGCGTACTGACTGGGGAAAAGCTAGTGTTCTTAGAGGAGGAAACATTGATATTGAAACAAAACAAACCAAAAAAGTATCCTTCCTGATCTGCACGGCTGTCATGGAGGAATTCTGTTCCTGAGCAGTAATGTACATCTGTGTGCACACACTGACCCAGCAGATAAAGCACGATTGCCACAGATGCCGTGTTCTTAGCACCCATCTGAAAGCAATGATATTTAAGGGATACATACAGATGAAATCCTGCAACTGCTGGCTCAGAACACGTGTCAAGCCCTCACATCTTCATTCACCAGCTCCAAGCCCAATCCCCACCTCACAGCAGTTCTGCATCCATCCGAACTGAAAAGCAAAGCCTTTGCACCAGTGGGAGAAGAGCAGACCAGTGGTTCTTGTGGTATACATCTGCTCTGTTCAAGCCAGTGATGAGGTTTTTTCCCCAGGGATAAACTAAACCTGAAAAATCAGAATTGCAAACTTTGCATGATAAAGATGGCATGGAAAATCTTCTTACCATTGCATGAAGGCCTCACCCTCAAACCCATGCCTCAGCACAGGTTTGTAAAGATCGACTTCCACTTCCAAAATTGTGTCTTGACTCACGGATGACAGAAAGAACTCAGTGTCATATTTCTCTCCTGCACTGTACTACACGTGCCTCTTCCATTCACGTTATTCCAATCCTTTCTCTTTGCTCTTACCCCTGCTCTCAGTAAGCAGATGCCAACAACATCTTCTGTTATCACACCAGAGCCAAGAAAAGGAGAGAACTACCCTTTAATCATGGGTGAGCAGTATTTCTCTAAGTACATGTAGAGAGCATACATGTAAGACAATATTTTTAGTTTCCTAATAGCCAAACCTCGGATGGATTCTTCTGGATTTCTGCCTTCTTCGTGCTTCAGCACATTTCCACTTCAGCACTGTTGCTGACTTCGACTGCCTGACAACATATGTCTTTTTCTGGCAAGGCAGCAAATGTAGACCAATCTATTATTAGATTAGATCTTCCAAACTGCAGAGCTTACACTGTGTATGGAAGTAATGCCCCAGCTCGCACAGAGCAGGGAAGTGTGTGCAGGATGCAGCGACAGCATCACTTCAGTTTGCAAACAGCACCAGCCTCTCCATGGCAGAAGAAAGCAGGCAGGGAAGTGGACTGGTTAGTCTCCCTTGCAGGTCTGCACCACAAGTGTCTCCTCAAGACATCTGGTCCACAGACCTGCCCAGATCACAAGGGCTGTAATACTGGAATGGATGTGGCTTCCACCAGCCCTGGGTCAGATGAACGCATGTGTTTGTGGGGACACTGCTACGGGTCATGCCACAGGCAGCACAGACCACGCTCTCCTCAAGGAGCCACAAGCCCCATCTTCACGTGTATAAAGAAATGCTGTAGTTACCTGCTGCCTAGGCAGAGTAACATGTTGCAAAGCTGTTTGTTCTATGGAAAAGATCCTTCCAGGAGCAGGTGGGTGGCTGCCCCCCCCATGTCAGAAACCACAGCCAAATGCCATTAGAAAGCAACATAATGCCTAAAGCATTCAAATGCAAAGCCTGGAGGTAACCCAAAAGTTTGCAAAGCAGTAGTGGAACTGAATGTGAATTAAGAAGCAGCAGCAGCAGAAAGTTGATCTGAGTGAATATGAAAAACATAATTTGTTGGGTTTTATCCCAGGCTGTCTTCTAGATGAGAAGGGATTTGTATGCTTTGCTCTGTACATTATCATGATAATATATATTCTTAGTACAGAAAGACAGTCTCATGCTAATCATCTAATTCTTGGTGATCTCAACTTCTTTGCAGTTTTATAAATAATGACAAGAGGTGGATTCTAGTACGACATATTGTGAAATGTATTTAGGAAAGCAGTAAGGAACACTTGGGCTGTTAATGCGTTTTGACATATTTGTGTAACATGTTAAGTACTTTACACCATCTAATTACAAGACTATACAGTCAAATGGCACTGAAAATAGCAAACAGTGAAATGGGTGGTGTTTTCTAAACAGCATATTTGTTTGTTAGCCAAAACACTTTGCCATCTTCTTGGCGAGACTGACAGAGCACAGCTTAGCTGAACTCCAGAGACAAAAAGAAGCCCCCTGCAATAGGGGTCTGTTGACTTTCCACTTGATACTCAGATCAGAAAGCAGTTCTTACAGTAACTTAATGCTGCAGCTCGATATCAGAAGGCTGCTACTCTGTTAAAAGGAACATTTTGATTCCTATGAGCTGTTTAAACAAGCTCTGCACCACTGTCCCAACCAAGGGAAACACTAAAGATCACAGAATCACAGAGCTGTGGGGTTTGGAAGGGACCTCCAGAGCTCATCAGGTCCCACCCCCTGCCAAAGCAGGGTCCCTAGGACAGGTCGCACAGGTTGGTGTCCAGACAGGGTTGGAATCTCTCCAGAGAAGGAGACTCCACACCCCCTGGGCAGCCTGTCCCAGGGCTCTGAAGATGTCACAGCACTGTTAGAAAGGGCCCAAGGACTGTGGCAACATTCCTTCCAGCCATCAGTCGTGCTCAGATCTGGGATGGAGACATTAGCAAACACAATCAGGGGCTGCTTAAAGAGTCACTGTGACAGCAGTTCATTACAGAAAGTTAATCATTTTCAAAACCAGCACAAAACAAACCTATCAGATTTGTGGCCAAGGGAAGCAAGCATTCATGAAGAGACATAAATTCAGGGAAATCCCACAGCCTGTGCTGTGCCAAAACTTCCAACACAATGACCATGATGGTCTCACCCCACCCCTAACAACAACAGCTGGGGTTTAAGCTACTGATTACACTGGGTAAAGTTAAAAGGGAGAACCTTCAGTCAGCCCCTCTCTCCTTGCTGCTTTCCTGTAGCCAGGGAAGTTATCTAAGCCCTAATTCAGACTTCCCACAACTGGGAGCAGAGTAACAGAAAAATGACTGACAACTCGAAGGAAGAGAAATCAAGACAGAACACAAAAAGGATGACCTGCAATACAGACAATTAAACAAATAAATACATGTGATGGGCTGAAGAAAATACTGATCTTAAGTACAACTTCGTGATAAAGCCAGGACATGTGGCAAAAATAAACAAGGATTAGTAAAACAAACAAACAAACAATGTCAGCTGGGTGTTTCCCATATTGGCCCTTGTTAAACCAGTATCAAACCGTGGTTCAAGTCTTCATCAGAACAGTTCCATGTGGTCTGGACCACAAGAGCCCCTCCACAAATCAAGTCACTGCTGCAAATGAAATATTAGCAGTAGCTTGAAACACCACCAACTAGTAATTCTGATAGGATTTCTGTTTTTCTGGAGTTAGGACCTGGCTGGGCCAGACTTCCCAGGCTGCAGAATGAACAAAGTCACGATACTCAACAGTTCTACTGCAACTTAACCACAGGAGGGTATTTTTTTCTTCAGTTCTATAAACACACTTGGGATTTTGCTTCACAGGACTAGCAGAGATCCAGTCATGATGCTGTCATTAGTCAAAGCACAGCGTTTGCAGTATTGCTTTCTAAAACCATTGCTTGGGATGCTAAAACATATCTTTCCTTCATTTGTCACAATGGCATTTGCTTTCATACTAAATAAATGCTAAATACTAATTTATTACTATTTAATACTAAGCAAATAATCCTAAAAAAACCAGATATAAAGCAGCATGCAACTTGGCTGCTTTATCCCCTCCACCCCCCCAGCCTTCAGCAGACTTCCACTATCATATTTAGGAAGATTCTGTAAGAAAATCTGTTTTATCTCAACTTATGTGTAAAAGTAAATTCTTGCCAAATGTGAAGGCAGAAGCCAAAACTACACTCGAGTTGTAGTAAGAAAATACACCATGTGAAGAAACTAAAGGCATGTTACACACTGGAACAGAGCTGAAAGCTCAGCTTACTGAGGGGAGCTACATAAAAGAGATGAAGAGGTCTGAGTCCACCTGAGCTCCTCTCTCAGGAAGCTGCTCCATCTGATGAATGCCAACGATGCTGGTTTCCCATCCCAGCACCACTGCCAACCCACAAAGAGGCCGCAGTGCTTAGCAGAGATGTACTACAGGGAATATAAATGCAGTTCAAGACCATGCAAGTGTTATTGTGCTCATCTGTTATTTGTCCATTGAAGGAGCTAAATACAGAGATTTTTTTTTCATGAGCTCAGTGAGAACAACACACAAACCAGTGATTTGAGGTGTGGGCACGCTGAAGGTAACACATCTTCTATACCTAAGACTTGTCCTAGGCATGAATCAGTAGAATAATTTACTGACCTGATGTAATTAAAAGTTATTCTTAGAACAGATTTTCCTTCCTGGGTCATAAATTATTTCAAGCCAGCTTTGCTGTGCAATTTTCACTTGGAACGTCACCACTCACCACCTATATTAGTGAATGGGGCTGAATCAAAAACCTGGATCTGAAATTTATTGCTCTGGCCAGTGCCCAGATGATGCAAGTGCCAGGTGCTTGGCAGGAGTCCTTCCTTCCACATGCTGAGAAAAGGCACCCAGTTACCTCCAAATGGCTCACTTGCACTTTGGGACTCCAGTCCGCAAGGCATCACGCAAGCATCCTCAAAGATAAGGGTGCTCCAGGGTGCAAAGCACAAGGACAGGAGCACACAGCAGATCACCACCCACGCTGCACCTCAATTCGCACAACCACAGGGCATTGTTCTTTAGGGTTCAGCACTGACTGGTTATTTACAAGGGCAGGGAGGGCCAGGCCCAGGGGAACGGCCTTCAGCTGCAGGAGGGGGATGGAGAGGGGCTGGGAGGCAGAAATCCTTCCTGGGAAGGGGGGAGGCCCTGGCACAGGGTGCCCAGAGAAGCTGGGGCTGCCCCTGGATCCCTGGTAGGGCTCAA
Source organism: Laterallus jamaicensis coturniculus (assembly GCA_022605575.1). Taxonomy (NCBI): domain Eukaryota; kingdom Metazoa; phylum Chordata; class Aves; order Gruiformes; family Rallidae; genus Laterallus; species Laterallus jamaicensis. The sequence goes on from JAKCOX010000025.1 coordinate 10,412,015, forward strand.
GGCCGGGTTGGATGGGGCTCTAGGCACCCTGAGCTTGGAGGATATCATCAACATATGGCTGAACATGAATGGAGCAAACAGATCCGTGCCCTTGACTGTACAGAAAACATCAGCAAGCTGTTTGTAGGGAAACACAGCCACAGGGTCTGTAACAGGTGCTCCTTCTCACTCACTTTTCTTACAACAAAAACATGAAAACTTCCAGTCCTGCAGGAATAATAACTGCATTAGCTGATTGCCTACCTGTCCAGCAGTCAGGCTGCTCTGCTAAGGAAGAGCTTAGCACCTCAGCTTCCCTCACACCTTGGGCTTTCTTGGTGCAAGGCAGCAGCAAGTGGGTGCCTGGCTACAGGCAGTAACTCCGCAGGGTGTTCGGGGGACACCTGCTCTGCACCCTGGGAACATCCTGCTGGGCATTCAGGGCTGCTGGGTATCTGGGTGAGGAGCAGTGGTTGACTGCCTGGGGTCAGTATGGGTTATGGTGGCAAAAGCCTTTTTGCAGCTCTAGTTTTACAGAGCCCAAGGTAATGGGAGCACATCTATTTCTTGACCTTAAACCCAGATTTGAAAGGCTTGTTGTCAAGCCCCTGAGGCTCCAGAGCCATCTGAGCTGATGTGCCTGGAAAGCCCCCCTGGCTGAAGAGTCCCGGGCCAGGCATGGTGCCTTGCTGTGCACAGCGAGCGCACGTCACCAGAGTCACAAGGTGTGAGACACACTCAGATAGTCCACTCTTCCCAAGCCAGCATTCATCCTGTGCAGCCCCTTTTCATCAAATGGTGTATAAATGTCTACTGATTTAGATGGTCTTACACAGCTCTGAGTAAACACTGACAGGGCAACAATCTGTTTGCATTGCAGGAGAAGCACTGAAGCATGCTTAGATTGGTTGGTATAATGCATGGGTGCTATCCCTCTTCTCTTAGGCCATCCTACCAGCTCACAAGTGCTCCCAGAATCTGCTTTCTTCCCCCAATGGGTAGCACAAGTCAAGGCTGATGTCGAATTTTCACTGGAAGGAGCCTCCCTCAGCTCAGCTACAGCCCTGCTTGCAACTCAAGGAGTTCTACCTCCAATCTAAGAGAATTAAGTGAATTTAAGCCAAGGAGTTTAGTGAATCCTGTCTTCGGTTACAGGGATATATAAGTAAAACTCAGCTGTAGGAATGGGTCTTGTGTAGAGTTGGTTTTGGGTTACTCTACCTTCCCAAAGGGCAAAGTGTGTAAAGTCTGCAGATCTTTGTTCTGAACACTAAAAACATGGGTGAGTAAATCTTCTTCCTCCAGCCATCACCACCTGTACCATGTCACAGAAACTCAGCTTGAAAAAGTGAATATTCAAGGAAAGCCTGAATGCAAGTTTGAATTTGAGAGGAAAACAGAACAAAAACCCAACAACAAATTCACAAATATATATGCATATAAGCAAAAATAGCCCAGGTAATATTAACATGGTTTTCTGCATAACCAAGCTAGTGGTTTGCACCGACTCCCTTCCCAACTCTTCCTACTTTCATCAAACCCAACATGAGCTTCACTCAACACAAACTGGGCCAAGGGGAAAGCAGAGGGGATCTTTCTTTGCAGAAATTTGCCTTTAAATATTATGTGGAAGAACAGCAGCAGTGTGTCTCTGTGTCACACCAGACCCACAAATTAGGATTGTCTCAGTCTCTTGGCTTTTCCCAGTGGGCTCTGGCCATGCCTTGGGTGCAGTGCAGTGCAGAGCTGTGGAGCATTACCAGGCACTTCTGCAGCCCTGCACAGCCAGGAGACTGGGAAAAGATAGAAAGAAATTACCTGCCACTCTTCGTATCACTGTGAAGTAATCAGAGGCTCAGCACTGGGTGAAATAGAGTCAAGCTGAGGCACTATGTGAGTGCGAAGGCCGGAGCCACACTCCTGCCACAGCCGGTACCGGGTGTCCAGGAGCCGCCACGGCACCGCCAGCATCAGCGGTATGGAGAGCCATGAACAGGGAGCAGCCATGGCTGTGCTGCAGACACCATGCTGCCCTGCCACAGCCACCAGCAGGAACTGTAATGGCCATGGGCGTGTGGGAGAAGCAGGGGTGCCTGCACTCAGCCCTGAGCAGGGCAGGATATCACCCAGCACTGCCCACAGGGCCCCTGCACACGCTCACCTCTGGCAAAACTGTGTGGAAACAGACTTTCCCCCTTCTGCCTCTCCCAGACAAGTTTCTGAGGATCTGCTGTGAGAAGGGACTAAGGCCCCAGCAGCATGAGCGGTGTCACAGCCCTCAGACCCAAGAGATGCAAGAGCAGCTGATAATGGAAATATTCAAAAGATAAGGTAGCCTTGGATAACACGTTCCCCCAGTTACTGCAGCCAGCTACGTGAGGGCAGTCACAAACTGCCTGTGATGGCTAAGCCAGGGCCTGTTCTAGAAGCAGAAGCACCCTGAGCCTGGTTAGGTTCCCAGCCTCCGTGCTGGTGGGATGGGAGCAGCTCTGTCCTGGTGCAAAGGCAGTAACACTCCTCCTGGGTTATGGGGTCCAGATCCAGAGGCTGCAGCTGTAATTCCATGTGCGAGGAGATGGGCAGGGGAGGCTGTGGCTGGTGCTACTCAACTTGTGGCTGGTGCTACTCACCTAAGCCTGCATGGCCACAAGGAAAGCTCCCTTTCCTTTAGGCAAACTCACTAATTACACCAGGAATGATTCCAGCCTGCTAATTTAGATTGCAGTACCTTTGCACTTACAAAGAGGACAATGAGACAAGACTATTATCCACTTAAAAAAGCTCAAACCAACAAAACCCACAACCCACCCCAAACTGCCAGGGTTATGGTAAAAGCTCCAAAAACTCTCACCCAGCACAGTGCTCCACGCTGGTCCTACAGGCCAGCCTACAACTCCACTTCCAGTTGTGATGCAGGTCTAAAACCGTCCCTGTTGTGAAGTATGGAGATATAAAACCTAACCCAACCACATCATCTTGTCATTTATTGTGCTAATGGGAACTAAATGAGTATCTCAGGCATCACTCTGCTCATGTTTTATGTTTTATTGCTCTTCCTCCTCCAGTTTGTTTTTTCTTTTACCAACATATCAGAAACAAGGTGGTGTTAGAGCAATGGCAACTGAATCCCCAACCTGCAAAAATCATAGCATTATTTGCAAAGAGGAAAGTCCTACCTGATGCAAAGTGCAGTGCTGCCTGGACTCATTTCCTTCTCTAAGGACAATGGGAAAAGTGTACATCATTTCTTATTCAAGTCCTTTAATTTGCTCCTTTTGGATTGATGCCCCCCCCAAGTATCTTTAACAATACTGCTTACCGTTTTATCACTGTTAATGACAGGAAAGTCATTGTTGGTTGGATGGGGGTTTGGGCACCCTGGGCTAGCAGAGGGTGGCACTGGGAGGGGGCTCTGAGGTCCCTCCAACCCAAACCAGTCTGGGGTTCTGTGACTTTTCAAGTCTCCACAGAGAGTCCAGTGAATCAAAACGACAGCTCTTTGCTTTGGGAGAGAGTGCTGTAAGCAGATCTCTGAAGGGGAAGTTAGAGCAGTAAATTAAAAGGAAGCTCAGTTTGTGTGCATTGGAAAAGAACTCATTTATTATCTAACAATTAACTAACTGATCCAGACACACCTTTTCCTTTTCTCTCTTTGCTATCCCAGCCTGCTAGCACTCTTAAAAGCTCATCCACTGCGAGCCGACGTATCCACACAAGAGATGCAAAAGCAATTCTTTCCACTTGAAGTAGCCCATCATTTATTTAAGCAGAAAGCAACTACCCTATAAAAACTTTTCCTTTACAGCAGTAACAGTATCCCCTGGTCACTGTCAGAGCTGAACTTACTGTCAGCACAAGAGAGACAGAGTACAACAGAGAGTTCTCCTTAAGCACAGAATTATCTTCTACAAATCAGAAGCTGAACTGAGAAACACATTACAGATGTGGGTGTGGGGCCTCAGGTTCACAGTTGAAAACAACAAAGGCTCATGAATACTTTTTACCAACTGGACCCAGAAGGATTATCCTGTGAAGGCAATGCAAATGCTGAGAGAAAGAACAAGCCCCGTTCCCTTCCCAGTCAGGCACTATACATCAGTACTGGCAAGCCTGATTCTCTCTCCTATTACTCCTTTAATGCCCTCTGCTGCAGAGTATTGACTTTGAAATCCTACCAACAATAAAACACAATTGGGTTTTCAAAAGTGCAGTGCTACTCCACATCCAAACCCAAATATGTAGGGTACACATAGCAGCTATTATTGTGTTCAGCCAAAACCCAATGATTATTTTGTGGACAACACTGAAAAACACAGACTGCAGAGCATATGCTTTTTATTTCAAAGATGGGAGAAACCCAGGCTCAACCCAATGGGGGCAAGAGGTTCTTATGATATTGCTCCAAGATACAAAAGAAGGAGGAAGAAAAAGCAAAACTGTTGTGGACTGGAATTGATGAACTTGTTTCCCTGCAGGAACCATAAACACAATTTTCCCAGCATGGGACATAATAGTTCTCCCACAAATTACTAAAATATATTTCCAGTGCTTGATATAGAAAGCTGGATGCACAAGAAATGTTTGCAGCTTCAATGCAGGCAGTAATTGAGAACATGTGTGGCAGGGGGATTGAACAGGGAGGAGGAGAGCAAACCACACTGCCCTGAAACGGAGCAGCAGGAGAAACACCACAGCCCTCAGCATTTTCAAAGAGCTTCCATTTGCAAGCAGGTCCAAACCCCCACGTTACACCTCCACTGGAGGGGGGATGCTGTCTGTGAGCCTGCACGTCAACCCCAAATTTAAGTGGCTACTTAAAAGCCACTGATGAGCCTGAACTGTTGGGGTTTTTTCTCAAAACTGTGTCCAGTTCCAGCTCTGGTATAAAAAAGGCAGGGATCTCCTGGAGAGAGTCCAGAGAAGGGCTGAGAAGATGATGAAGGGCCTGGAGCATCTCCCCTGTGAGGAAAGGCTGAGAGAGCTGGGGCTGTTCAGCCTGGAGAAGACTGAGGGGGGAACTAATCAATGTTTATCAATATCTTAAGCATGGGGTGCAGGGGGAATCAGCCAGCCCCTTTTCAGTGTCAGTGGAGACAGGACAAGGGGCAATGGCTGCAAATTGGAGCACAGGAAGTTCCACACCAACATGGGGAGGAACTTTTCCCCAGTGAGGGTGCCAGAGCCCTGGGACAGGCTGCCCAGGGGGTCTGGAGTCTCCTTCTCTGGAGAGATTCCAGCCCCGTCTGGACACCGACCTGTGCAGTATGAGCTGGGGAGCTGCTTTGGCAGGGGGTTGGACCCCAGGAGCTCTCCAGGGCCTTTCCAACCCCTACAACTCTGTGATTCTGTGATCAACTCTCCCTCAAGCCCAGAGAGCAGGTTTAGTGCTGGTATGAATCCAGGATCATTTGCAGGAAAAGCAGCTACCTGGGCTCCTCTCACTGTGCCAAGCTCTGCTACCCAACATGGGCATCAACCAGCCCAGCAATGAACAGGATTTCCACGTTTCAAACAGTACTGCTCTACATTCTTACTGACTAGCCTTGCAGATATAACTGTAGGTAGCTTACATGGACCTGTAGTTATGCTGTTTACTACACCTACCACACTCAGAGGGAATGAAAGGAAGCTTCATTTGCTTCCTTTGCTAGTGAAGCAAAAGGAAGCTGTTCTCATGCCAGTTTTCTCAGGTTTTTTTTGGATAAAGTTCCCTATACACGTAAGCAAAGGGGAAAATGCATTTGGAGAATTGTAATTTTCTTAAAAGTAAAGTCAATACTGACAACCCACGAAGTTTCAGCCTTGAAAATGCCAGCCAGTATTATTTTTAACAATGCTCTTCCAAAAAGCTCTTTCTAAATCAGCCTCTTCAGGCTGTGAAGAAAGAGCCCACGGTAAAGGTAGAAGCATCAAACTTCTTCCCAGGCCTACCAGACCCAAGAAAAACATGAGAAATTATTCATCAAGTGAGCACTACATGGCTCAGATTGAATTTTGGAGATGCTGAACATCATCCCTGAAACCCAGCTGCTTGACCAACACCCAAAACAAATGCCAGAGCTCCTGGGGAAGCAAAGTCCACTGATAATGCAGAGTGGGTCACTGTATGGGTCAGAAACAAGATCACAGCCAGTGTTCCAGACTCCCACAGCCATTTCTTGTTGCTGGGGCACTCTGAAGCAGCGTTACAGCCACCACAGGGCTCAGCCTCACTGGGTCTGTCTCTGAACCCTGCACGGCCACCAGTGTGAGAGGTGTCAAACAAGCTCAAATCAGGGCCTCAATCACTGCTCCAGAAGTTTCCAGAAATTAATGGAATTACTCATTCTCTCACTGTGTTCTGGGGCTTTGGATGTGTCTGTTGGCTACTTTAACTGGCGCCTTCATATTTGGCTTTTGACCCTTTTTGAAGCCTCAGCACATGACTCTCACTCTCCCTGCTCTAGCACAATGAGCCTCAGGCATTTCTAGGGAGCATGGGACACAAAAGCATGCATTAGGAATACTGGTTTGTAATGTTGTTAAGTTTGCTGGGTGATGAGAAAAGCAGCTGCTCAGAGCCAAGGATTCATAAACTCAATTTCCACCTAAAGCTCCTAAAATGCCTGGTGACTGAGTAATAAGACAGCAGGTGAAATACAAAGTCAATAAATGGAAATTAATGCATACTGGGGGAAAATAATTTGAATTCTGAATGAAGAATGACAGGCTCCAAATGAGCTATTACCACTAAGGAAAGAGATTCTAGAGTCACCACGGGCTGTTCTGCGAAAGGGTCGAGGCTTTCAAGGAAGCTGAGAGAACAGGGGTAACCAGGCAGGGAGGTGAGAACATCTCCTTATCCCCCAAGCACAAATCCAGCACATCCAGCAGCACATGCTGCCAAGCACTTCATGACCAAACCATCCCAAGGAGATCAGATGGGCAGGAACTCAATAGGAAGAAATGCAGGGAAGGGGCTAAGAGTGATCCAAGGTCTGGAAAACTGTACAGATGACAACTGTCCAACTGCAAGAAACAAGGGCTCTGTGGGGGATTATGGGAGAAGTTATTATGGCCAAGGTGATTAAAGAAGAATTATTCACTGTTGCACAATGTGTGAAGGTGGGGCATGCAATGAAGTGATCTGAGAGCACAAGATTTTCCCTTTAAAAACCTGCACAATTGTATCCTGCACACACACACCAGAGGGACAGGCAGACAGTAACAAACACCCAGCACATGCAGGGAGGAGATGGGTTCAAGAAAGAAGCTTACTGGCCAACAGGGTGAAATCTTCCCTTCAGAACATCTCTTACACTCCTGGGTCAGGGGGGATGCTGCAGGTTATGAATCACAGAATCACAGACTGGCATGGGTTGGAAGGGACCCCAAGGGTCACAGAGCACCAACCCCCCTGCCACAGACAGGGACACCAACCTCAGGCCTGGAGCTGCACAAGGTTGCCCAGGGCCCCATCCAACCTGACCTTGGACACCCCCAGACACGGGGCACCCACCCCCTCTCTGGGCAGCCCCTTCCAGCCCCTCACCACTCTCTCTGCACAGAACTTCCCCCTAATATCCAATCTAACCCTTCCCTCCTTCAGCTTTAATCCATCCCCCTTGTCCTGCCAGTGTCTGTCCTTTGAACAAGCTGATTCCCCTCCTGTTCCTCTGCTCCCTTCAGGGACTGGCAGGCTGCAATGAGGTCCCCCCACAGCCTTCTCTTCTCCAGGCTGAACCAGCCCAGCTCCCTCAGCCTCTCTTTGTAAGGCCCTGCTTTACCCCCCTGACTGGCACAATCAGTGCTACAGGAGACCCAGTGTTGGGCCAGAAGGCTCTATGTTCTGACCAACCTGGTATCACAAAGGGTATCACAGCTCAAAGAAAGGGCGAGACATGAAGGCAGCACGAAATAAAGACCTGTCAGTCTCTGTCTTCCCCACCCAGCCTGCACTTTAGAAAGTATGTGTGTAATTCTGCCCATCTCCAAATCATAGCACCCTTCAGGCAACTGGCCTGAGAGTTAAATAACCCCAAACACACAGTCAGGGAGCAAAGCCCTGTCACTGCACCCTCTCTGGTCCTTCTAAGCATGTATCCTGGAGGGATGACTCATGTTGAGTTGCCACCTTGGGAGAAATTTGTCAGCCCTTTCCCAGGGTGGGGAAGGCAGAATTACCCAGCACTAAGCTGAGCTCATTGTCTGGCTACAGAACATCAGATAGAGCCGAAGAGAATGAGGAGGTTCCAATCCTGAGCCTCCAATTTGTACTTAGGAGCCCATGATCACAGAATCACAGAAGGGCCCTGGAGAGCTCCTGGGGTCCAACCCCCTGCCAAAGCAGCTCCCCAGCTCATACTGCACAGGTCGGCGTCCAGATGGGGCTGGAATCTCTCCAGAGATGGAGACTCCACACCCCCTGGGCAGCCTGTCCCAGGGCTCTGGCACCCTCACTGGGGAAAAGTTCCTCCCCATGTTGGTGCAGAACTTCCTGTGTTCTCCACTAAGCACTGAAAAGGGGCTGGCCATTTCCCCCTGCATCCCATACTTAAGATATTTATAGACGTTAATAAGGTCCCCCCTCAGTCTTCTCCAGGCTGAACAGCCCCAGCTCTCTCAGCCTTTCCTCACAGGGGAGATGCTCCAGGCCCTTCATCATCTCTGTAGCCCTTCTCTGGACTCTCTCCAGGAGATCCCTGTCCTTTTTATCCCAGGGAGCCCAGCACTGGACACAACACTCCAGCTGGGGCCTGAGCAGGGAAGAGCAGAGGGGGAGGATCCCCTCCTGTGGCCTGCTGCCCACACTCCTCCTGATGCCCCCAGGATCCCATTGTCTCTCTCAGCCCCAGGGCACACTGCTGGCTCATGGCCACCCTGTCACCCACCAGCACCCCCAGGTCCTTCTCCACAGAGCTCCTCTCCAGCAGGTCACCCCCAGCCTGTCCTGATTCCAGCAGTTATTCCTCCCCAGGTGCCAGACTCTCCACTTGCTGTTGTTGAATCTCATCTGGTCTCTCCCTGCCCAGCTCTCCAGCCTGGCCAGGTCTCTCTGGATGGTAGCACAGATGGAGAAAGGGAGCAGGAGCCAAAAGCCAGGTAAAGCCTGTTTTCAAGGCATATCCTCTTCTGGCATAGCTCTCATGGTTACTAAATCTGTGAAGGCTTTTTTAGACAAGATGATGAGCTGTGCTGGGAAAGGCGGATAGGACAGAACTGTGTCAGGGAGAAAGTCAGCACTTTAGTAATGGTTTAGAGGTTAAAGCTACCAGAGATCAGTGTTAGCTGTCATCTTAGTCAAATTAAAAAGCATCTAAATGGCACTGCTCTATGTTAGAGACATTTAAAGTCTATGGGAAGAAACACAATCCATTTAACTTGCTGGGACTAGTGAGAAGTTAAGGTAGTTCTGAGTGAGAGCCTGAGGGCACAGACAACATCTTTCCATTTCCAATTGTCTTGGACAATTTGGAAGTGAAAGGAAATGTTGTGCCCCTGGCAGGTTTTAATACTTTAACTAACAGATTTTTCCCTGCCCTACCCTCTCTGCTTTAAGATGTAGATGAACCAAGTGCAGAATATTAAATCTTTGTCATTTCAGTTTATGTTTTACTGGGTTGTGTGCTCCCTGCTTCCCCACAGAGAAGGGGAGGAAGGGAAAAGGGAAGAGGGGATGCTTCAGGAGCCCACATAAACATGTTCTCTGGAAATGCCCAAGGACAGCAAAACACACAGGCCTTATGAAGGCCCAACAAGCTGTAACCATCTATTTGTGTCCTGTCCTCACCAAGGGCTGTGCAGGATAAGTATTAAATTAGACTGAAAACACGAAAGCAACAAAATAACAGAGAAAACAGAAAATTAAAATTGTGAAATCACTAGCTGGGATTAAAAAGCACATAACAAGGCTACCCAGCCTTCCTCTTGTAAGGGCTTGGGAAAGAACAAACCTCTCAGAGCGATACATGGCTGCATCATCAAGACACCTCCGAAGCAGGAGAACTTCATGAGTTCTTGGATCTTCCTCTGTGTGTGGCTGTGTTGATGCCCACCAAAACTGAACAAGAGTAAGGCTGGGCAGTCTCAATACTGACTTCAGCCTTCCTTCCAAGGGTGAAGTGATCCAAGTGATCAAGTGGGCACAGCAGAAAATATGCTGACAGATGTTGCTTTCACTTTTCATCAATAAAGAGGTTTAAACCAGCAGATGACTCAAAGAGGGAAGATGAGACACCTCCAGAGAGGTCCTGAGAGACCTCAAGCACCCATGTCCTCACACCACACCAGCTGTGCTGAAAAGCCCCAAAGGAAAAGTTGCCCTGCCATGGAAAAGGTACCCAGCTCAGGCACCCCAGAGCTTGTGCCTCCAACATCAACAGTGTCCAGCTCGGAAAGAAAACAAGTCCAACCTCAGTACATTGAGCCTTCAATAGAAAAGGCTTTTCTGTCACCTCAGTTCTGTCTGTTTTAACTCAAGTGCTTCAGCAGTGTAAGATTCCAGGAGCATCAGCATCTGTAGAGAGCTGGAGGAGAGCAGAGTCCTGTGAACTGAGGGATATGCTGTGAGTTAGGCTAATGATCCATTTCCTCCCAAGTTAGGATGTAAAAAACCCCTTATCCATACAGATGAAGGTCCCCAGGATAAGAAGGACACAGAGCAAGTTGGAGCAAGTCCAGAGGTGGCCATGGAGATGATTCAGGGGCTGAAGCCCCTCTGCTCTGGAGCCAGGCTGGGAGAGCTGGGCTGGCTGAGCTGGAGAAGAGAAGGCTGCTGCTGGGGAGAGCTCCAAGCCCCTTCCTGTCCCTCGAGGGGCTCCAGGAGAGCTGGAGAGGGGCTGGTGCTCAGGGCAGGGAGGGCCAGGCCCAGGGGAACGGCCTTCAGCTGCAGGAGGGGGATGGAGAGGGGCTGGAAGGCAGAAATCCTTCCTAGGGAGGGGGGAGGCCCTGGCACAGGGTGCCCAGAGAAGCTGGGGCTGCCCCTGGATCCCTGGCAGGGTTCAAGGCCGGGTTGGATGGGGCTTGGGGCACCCTGGGTTGGTGAGGGTTGGCACTGGGGGGGCTCTAGGTTCCCTCCAACCCAAACCAGTCTGTGTTCTGTGATTCTATGATTATCATTCATTGCATGAGTCATTTCTGTCAATATTATTTCAAAACACTTCCAAACATAATCATCTGACCCATGTTTATTGGTTCATCTGGGTGAATAACCACAATTTTTGCTTAATGCTTCCCAAAGAGTCTGATAAGAAATTTGTTCTACTGAGGAACCGAAATCAGGAGAACTGACAACTTGATAAATGACACCTGATAACTAACTTGAGGTGGGATGCAGCCCTGGGCTTCAGGGAGCACAAAGGAAAATGAGAAGGTATCAAACCAGCTGACAGCCTGGCTCACATAATGCAATTCTCCCTTCTCCAGAGTCAGCCAACACCTGTGATTAGCCCCATCAGAAAGCACTCTCTGGAAAATGTACTTTGGTCACAGAAAACACTTGAATGTCCTCAAAGAAGATACAAAACTAAGACCAAAGTTGAACTAGGACAATCAGAGGTGGGATAAGAACAGGAGTGTGAGTGGCTCTAATGGGGAACTGCTGCCTTACTGCTGTAGAGGAGCCACAGAAGAGGCTGGCAGAAAGGCACAGTGCCTCCTGCTCCCTGCTTTTCACAAGCAGGCTCGAAGCACAGGCTGAAGAGAGTCAGGATCAGCAGCAGGATACATTGCACCTCAGTAGCACAGGACAAAGCACAGACATCGTCATTCTCTCTGGCCTCACCCAGCTCAGACAGGACTGAACACGTAGCACTCTTCCAGCAAGTCCTCTAGTAGAATTAACAGTTAAAGAACATTTCTAAGCTGTGCTGAGGGGTGAGAGCACAGTCTTCCCCAATATGCAAGACTTTGCTTTTAAGCCAAGAGTTTGCTTTTTCCACAGGAGAAAGAAACAGGAGCAAACCCAGCAGGTAGTGCTGCCTGCATGCTCTGCAGGGAGGAGATGGGAAAGCTGCATGGTCCCACGGGACAGCGGGGTCTGACCCAAGCCAGCACCCTAAAAACCTCATCCACAGGTCAATCCAAGCCATGGCATAAAAGCCAGAAAAGAAAGTAATGATCTGAAAAATAAAATCCAGTTCTGTGCAGAGGCTGAGTAAGATGAGAGAGGCTGAAGGAGCTGGGCTGGTTCAGCCTGGAGAAGAGAAGGCTGTGGGGGGACCTCATTGCAGCCTGCCAGTCCCTGAAGGGAGCAGAGACACAGGAGGGGAATCAGCTTGTTCCAAGGGGAGACACTGGCAGGACAAGGGGGATGGATTAAAGCTGAAGGAAGGAAGGGTTAGATTGGATATTAGGGGGAAGTTCTTTCCAGAGAGAGTGGTGAGGGGCTGGAACAGGCTGCCCAGAGAGGGGGTGGGTGCCCCGTGTCTGGGGGTGTTCAAGGTCAGGTTGGATGGGGCCCTGGGCAACCTTGTGTAGCTCCAGGCCTGAGGTTGGTGTCCCTGCCTGTGGCAGGGGGTTGGAGCTCTGTGATCCTTGGGGTCCCTTCCAACTCAGACCAGTCTGAGATTCTATAAAGACCTTATTTAAAGCATGACTAAGGATCTATGCTTAATTCGGTCTGACGTGGTGCAGAGGTCTCCAGCAGGATCTGGCCTCCAGTAACCAGCTGTCTCCAGCAGCAGCATCAGGGGGCTTGTGAAAGCATGCTGGCCATGCTCTGGTCCCCAATAGCACTTGGAGGACTAAGAAAACTGTCTGGAACCAGGACTTTGCTGCTGGGGGCAACAGAGCGTGCAGGACAGTCTGGGAAGGTAGATCTCTCTTTTAACATGGCAACTTCTGTTTTGCTGAGCTCAAGGCTTTACTGTCAGGCCTGTGCTTTGAGATGGTGGCTGCAGGCTTTGTTCAGCCAGCAATTAATTGGCTTAGTCACCATTTTTTTTCCTGCTGTCGTTGACCTATGTCAGTAAGTAAACAACAGGGGTTTTTTGATCAGACAAAGAGTGAGGGGGTGGAAGCTGCTCAAAGAACAGAAAACAAGCCTGAAAGAGCCTCTGATCTTAGTGGCTGGTATAAATCAAGAGGGGGAGTGACAGTGAAGGTGCTAGGAGACCCACTGGTTATTGCACAAGCTTTTCTTCACTCAGTGCCAAGATTCACATCCCACTGGAAGGTTAGGAACAACACAGCCTTCTCCATGCTATGACAGCATGCCCAGTTGCCAAGCTGAGAGTCATCTTTCTTACTGCAGTTCAGGATACTGCAGTAACATTCCTATATTATCACAGGCAAGACCTCAAACCCCCCTCTTAGTCCAAACCTAAAGCATTAGATATTATACTCAAGCCAGATGAGAACTTTCAACACAGAGTTCTGGTTGATTCTGCCCCTCTCCCAGTGCCTAAGCCCTGCTGAGTAGCCCTTCCTACCCCACCACCATCACTGTGGGCATGGGAAGTTGCACAGACTATGGTGGCCCACACTTCAGATGCAACATCCCTGGGGCAAGCACTGTCTGTAAACCTCAGCAGGATCCTGTTCCATACCTAAACACATCTGATCTTGTCACAGTCAGCCAGAGATCAACTTGAAACACAACAAGATGATTGCAATTCAGATGTGGTGCAAGTCGCAGGAGTTTGGGGGTGATGAATGTCACACAAGGGTGTTTTGGATGGGTGAAGTAACTTATTTTCATCTATCTGTATGATTAAAATTTCCTTCAGTAGCAACAAAAGCAGAACAAAACCATAATTGAGTATTTGTGTATTAACTGAACTAGACCATGTCGTATTTTTCCCTGTAGGTTATTTCCAGAGCCAGTTACACAGCCCCTCATAAGGGCCCACCAAAGACATCAATCAAGCTTTCCTAATGCAGGATGACTGATTTCTCTGGCCATCACAAATACATTTATATCTCAAAGACCTGAGCAGCTCCAACCATTCACTTAGTTGCCAGCAAGTTCTTTGCTGTTTTGCCTTTTATTCCTCTGCTAAAACAAGTACCACCATGAATCACAGAGTCACAGAGTTGTAGGGGTTGGAAGGGACCTCAAGAGATCATCAAGTCCAACCCCCTGCCAAAGCAGCTCCCTAGCTCATATTACAAATGACCCTCTGACATACAGAGCACATCCCTATCACACCAAAGTGTCCAAACAGCATTGTGCACTACAAACTGCAATTTCACCCATGGACTGAGGTGGTATTCACTGTATGGGACCACGAGTCTGGTGCTGATGGAGCTCCAAGAAGGCTGGTAGGTATGTCTGCACTGCTGTCTCCTGCAGAGCAGCAACCTCAGTGTTTTGGGACTCTGAATTTTCAATTGCTGTCTTCCCATAACCAACTGTTTAACCTCAACAAAGGGTTGAAGTGGCCAGGAGGTGTTTGGAGAAACTGCATGCGCTCTAGCAGATGAAGCATGATCCACAGTGACCCACCTGGATGCTCCTCCAGTTAGGTGGCAGCTGCCAAGAGTGAGGAGCTGGCTGTGAGCTGGGGAGCTGCTCCCCAGGTTCACAGAGATGAGCCATGAGTCATCAAAGCTGCCTGGTGTGGAAGAGGAGCAGTCACAGAATCACAGAGTTGTAGGGGTTGGAAGGGACCTCGAGAGCTCATGGGGTCCAACCCCCTGCCAAAGCAGCTCCCCAGCTCATACAGTCACAGTGAAGGAACCAAGATCATTCTAAAATGAGCAGCTCTGCTTTTTTCTTGCTGTTCAATTGCTCAGCAGCAAGTTGAGATGATCACTCCCATCCCAAAGATAGGGCAGGGAAGATTTGGGAAAGAAATACTGAGAGATGCCCTATTTTGGGCTTAAGTTTAAAGAGAAAGACAGCTTTAATGCAAACACACTATGCCACTCAGCTCTTCCACCTAAGTTTATGACCTCTTGGCTCATTAATGTTAAATGCCAGAGTTGGAGATTTCAAAGGTACTAAACTGATAAAAGGTTCACTAACACCTGGGTAGAAGAGGAAAACCTGTCTGCAGCAGCACTGAGGAAAGGCCATAATGAAAGCACAAGCCTTGTTAGACAGCAAGGAATCTCACAAAGGGCATGTGCCAACCACAGGAAACCTCCAAGCTCACCCTGCACCAAACTCCAGGGAGCTTGGCTGCAGGAGAAAGCAAGAGGAAACCAGCTTTGCAGGTCTGGCTGCTCCTTTGCACTGGAGATGCACAGCCTGGGGGCTGTGGGAGGCAGCCCCAGCTGCTTCAGAAGCCCCACATACAGCTGTGGTGTTTCCATCAGCTGCCTTAAAGGGGCTGGACAACCCAGCAGCCAGTGTCTCCATCCATGGGAAAACACACTGACAAGGGGCAATGGGTGCAAACTGGAGCTTGAGAAGTTCCATGTGAATATAAGGAGAAACTTTTTCCCTGTGAGCATGACAGAGCCCTGGGACAGGCTGCCCAGAGAGGCTGTGCAGTCTCCTCTGGAGACATTCAAACCCACCTGGATGTGTTCCAGTGGGATTTAGTCTGGGTGACCCTGCTCTGGCAGGGGGTTAGACAAGATGAGCTTTCAAGGTCCCTCCCAACTCCTAACCTTCTGTGATTCTGTGACACAAACACATTAAAACCACCTCCTGGGTGTGAACCAGACCAGACCCAAACCCAGCAGCCTGTACACTGGGACCTGGATGTCCATGTAAGAAGTTGGCTCTGTCCCCATGCTCGCTCTGAGGAGATTGTCATGACTGAGGGGCATGTCTGGCAAAGGACTGGGCTCAGCCAACCCACAGCTCACAGCAGGCCTTGCTTCCCTCCCAGACTCATCCATTCTGGATGCAGGTCTCCTCTGCTAGGAAACAGAGGCACCCAACATCAGCTCTGTGATTTTTGGAGGAGGGAAGGCAAGCCTGAGTACAAGTTTTTAAAGGTTGAGGACTGGCAAACTTTCATGAAAGCAGTCTAAAAGTTTTCAGTTACCTCAACAGCTGCCTGTATAAATATAACATTTCTCTCAAAGTCAACAGTGGTCTGTTTTTATCTTCACTATCCTTTGATGTCATTGCCCAGAGGGCTGGAAATGCTACTTAGCAGCATCACCACAGAAGCGTAGGTAGCAGGATCTTCTACATCAATAGCTGATGACTCAGGAATCCAATATAATTCAGCCTTCACTTGTGGCTGTTTCTGTTACCTGGATTTTTCACCACTCTGCAAAACCATACAGAGTGCTTAGTCTCTTCTCCTTGGAAATGGCCATCTGTTTACCCTGACATGGTTGGCTTCATCACAGGTTTCAGCCTTGCCTGTTAGCTATAAGCCACTGAGCAAACAAGGCTTGAGAAGAACCACCCAGAAATTAGGCTGGGGGAAGGTATGTTTTAGTCATTGATATAAGGGGAAAATCAACTTAGAGCTGCTTCTGCCTCACTGACAGCATCATTTTTCCACAGTTACTTGCCAACCAGCCAACTTCCAAATTAAAACCCAGCAGGGCCAGACTTCCAAAGGTAGGTAGGGCTGCTAACAGAGCAGACTCTGGGGTTTCCAAAGCATCCATGCCTTCAAGTGAATTTGAAAAGGAGTCAGGCACCTCAATACCTCTGAAAACCCACGAGGAACCACATAGAATCATAGAATCATAGAATCATAGAAATGTAGGGGTTGGAAGGGACCTCAAGAGCTCATCGGGTCCAACCCCCTGCCAAAGCAGCTCCCTAGGACATATCACTCAGACAGGTGTCCAGACGGGGCTGGAATCTCTCCAGAGAAGGAGACTCCACACCCCCTGGGCAGCCTGTCCCAGGGCTCTGGCACCCTCACTGGGGAAAAGTTCTTCCCCATGTTGGTGTGGAACTTCCTGTGCTCCAACTTGCAGCCATTGCCCCTTGTCCTGCCCCCACAGACACTGAAAAGGGGCTGATTCCCCCTGCATCCCATCCTTCAGATAACTATAGACATTAATTAGGTCCCCCCTCAGTCTTCTCTTCTCAAGGCTGCAGAGTCCCAACTTACTCAGCCTTTCCTCACAGGGGAGATGCTCCAGGCCCCTAATCATCTTCGTAGCCCTTCTCTGGACTCTCTCCAGGAGATCCCTGTCCTTTTCACAACGAACTGAATCCCCGTGCAGCCGCGATGCCTCACCTCACCCTGTAAGTGTGGGGAACTTCTGTGTCCCACCCAAGGCACTACTGTACCACAGATGAGAACATACTCACCCCAGTATGGTATGAAGGGACTTCACTAGGAGCCCTTATTTCTGGACCCAGGGAACCACCAAGCACCAGCAGCAGGCTGGGAAAACCCCCATCTAAGCAATCCCTGCTGTCACAAAAGTTAAAGAAGTTAGATAAACTCTCTGTAAAGCAGAAATCATTCATGTTGAGCTAATCTGGCTGAGGCACAGCTCCAGCTCTCTTCCAGGCTGGTAGGAGGCAGAAGACACAACAAGTAAGATCAAAATGAGCTTGCAGTGCCAAACACTTTACGCATGGAACAGAATGTCATCCTGCACTAATTTGTGCTATGGGTTCTTATTCATTCCTCTGCAGCGGTTTCAGATACACTCAAGCTGCAGATCTTTAAATGGACAGGCTAAATATAAGCCCTGGAGCTGACTGACAGTTTTATTTTTGTCTCTTAAAGACATGACTGAATCCAGTGGTGTGAGTTTTCTCTCAGCACCCGTGTTCATCATGAGAAATTCCACTCCACAGCAGGTAAGAGATGTAAGAGAAACATCACTCCTCTCCCCAAGAAATTACTTCTTAGATAAATGCCATTTATATCCTCCCATATAAATCCACATCTGCATCACAACATATACACGTATCAATCATACTAATGAGCATAGAAATGATTTAGAATCTTCTGGTTTTGCTAGTGCAACACTCTGTATCTAGTCCAGAGGTGGCCTTGGAGATGATCCAAGGGCTAGAGGCCCTCTGCTCTGGAGACAGGCTGGGAGAGCTGGGCTGGGAGAGCTGGAGAAGAGAAGGCTGCTTCTGAGGAGAGCTCGGAGCACCTTCCCATCCCTGGGAGGGATGTGAGGCAGAAATCCTTCCTGGGGAGGGGGGAGGCCCTGGCACAGGGTGCCCAGAGAAGCTGGGGCTGCCCTTGGATCCCTTGTAGGGTTCAAGGCTGGGTTGGATGGGGCTCTGAGCACCCTGGGCTGGGGGGTGGTGTCCTTGCCCCTAGTAATGGTGCACTGGGGAGACTCTGAGGTCACTCCAACCCAAATCAGTCTGGGTTCTGTGACAATCAGCCCTTTAGTAAACCACAGAAAACCCCACTGCCAGGGCAGCGTGCGCCCGAGCCGCTCAGGGGCAGCGCTGCCAGTTCAGACCCGTAGGATCACTTGTGCAGCTGATGGTGAGGAATCAGTCCCATCAGTCTTGCCCATTGACCTTGTTACTCTGCTGAATTTGGGGAAGACAGAACTTGCGCAGCTTATGGCATACAAAGCCTCATGTACAGGAAAACACAATAAAAGAGGCACTCACCAGAGGCCAGGGAACTCAGAGGAACAACAGAAGATGTTTTCATTTAGTAAGGAACATGTATCACACAGGTGCTCCATGACTCATTTCCTTTAACACAGGCTGGCATCTACTTCTGCCATCTGATACAACTAAGCAGATTTATTTTGGGTTTCACTTGGGGTGGCTTTACCTTTCAAGCTACGTACCCCAAAGACAAACCCAGTCTCACAGCAGTTTCATGAATACAAGCCTGCCCAAGATAGGTTTTGAGGACCAAAAGGAGACACTGTCCTGATGTTCACCCTAGCACACACCACAGATTGTGACAGGTTGGCCATGAGCCAGCAGTGTGCCCTGGGGCTGAGAGAGACAATGGGATCCTGGGGGCATCAGGAGGAGTGTGGGCAGCAGGTGACAGGAGGGGATCCTCCCCCTCTGCTCTGCCCTGCTCAGGCCCCACCTGGAGTGTTGTGTCCAGTGCTGGGCTCCCTGAGATAAAAAGGACAGGGATCTCCTGGAGAGAGTCCAGAGAAGGGCTACGAAGTTGATTAGGGGTCTGGAACATCTCCCCTGTGAGGAAAGGCTGAGTGAGCTGGGGCTGTTCAGCCTGGAGAAAAGAAGACTGAGGGGGGACCTAATTGGTGTTTATCAATATCTTAGGCATGGGCTGCAGGGGGAATCAGCCAGCCCCTTTTCAGTGTCTGTGGGGACAGGACAAGGGGCAATGGCTGTAAGCTGGAGCACAGGAAGTTCCACACCAACATGGGGAGGAACTTTTCCTCAGTGAGGGTGCCAGAGCCCTGGGACAGGCTGCCCAGGGAGGTGGTGGAGTCTCCATCTCTGGAGAGATTCAAGTCTCATCTGGATGCCTATCTATGTAAAATGAGCTAGGGAGCTGCTTTGGCAGGGGGTTGGACCTGATGATCTCTTGAGGTCCCTTCCAACCCCTAAGATTCTGTGATTCTGTGATCAAGTCCAAAACTTGCATATAAAGCAGCATCTCAAGTGTGGAAAATCAACTGCACATACAGGTGCCAAGCTCTCTGGAACAAAGTCCTGTGGTTTTAGTGAAGAAAAGAAAGTCCCAAAAGATACTTTTCCATTTTAAGATGCTTTAGTGTGTGCAAGAGCTCTTGTTCTCAAGTGGTGAATACAAAGAGCAGCCTGGCTCCCTTGGGAAAAAGCCAGCTCCTCAGCTCTAAGAAAAATGTCCCTGCAAAATAAGAATGCAGAGCTTGCTCCTGCATTCCTCCCCAGCTTTATGTCTGCAATTGAAAAGGCTTTTTTTCTCCCAAGCACAGGAGAGGGCAAATTACTACCTTCAATTTCTGCCTAGATAAAAAGGACATGTCCAGGAAAGCCGGAGTGAAAACCCAAACAGCCACATGAGAAGCAATGCCTATGTGAGCACACACAGCTGTCCAAGCTACCAGGATGAGCCTGGATCTTTACCTGCAAGTAGCAGAGAAGAAATCTAAGGGAAGCAGCAGTGCTGGGACTCAGGGCTCTTAAGTGCAGCTCATGGCTTCAATGTGAATCCTCTTCCACACATTTTTTTCCAGTGAAAATCAGAGTACGGAATAAAGCACATCAACCTCTCAAGTCTCCTCTGAGCTTGCAGCTGTGGTGAGCACTGTATTTCATGAGAAGTCTTTTGCCAGCATCAGTAAAGGAGCTAATTTATTTTATTTTTCCTATGATAGCTCAGTAGATGTGGTAAAACACTAAGATCATGGAGAAAAAACAGTAACAGAAAATAAGACTTGTAAAATTGGGGGTAACACATTATGGCTTCTGCTACAACTACAACCTGGGTAGGGGTTTCTGACAGCCTATCTGTTCAGGACTTTAATTCAGCTCTCATGAAATTTGCAATCATCCTTAAAATTCATTAAAATAAAGTGCAGGAAGGTGTCCAGGCATGGGGAAGAGGAGTGTTCAGCAGTGGGCATTTGTGAGCTTGTGTACATGCTCTAAGTGTTCAGATACCTGTCCCTCAATGTGCAACCTCTTTATGGTCACCTGTCATTGTACTGGGAATTGTAGAACACTTCATTTCAAACCAGAAGCACTTGCCAATGCATATTAATGATCATTAGCACTGACAGCATGCAGCCACACTGCCAAAACAAGGAGCCATGCAACTTGCTGGTTCTGAGGACTCTGAAACACAGAGGTAGGTGGGTTTGTGCACATGTTATTCAGCTGCCCAAGGAGAAAGAACAACCAACCCATTGTATCCATCTGAGAAAGGGAAAAAACAACCTGCTGGGTGAAGACAAATCGGATTTTAGTAATGCTGCTGGGGCCACTCCTGATGACAAATGCTGAATTCTGGGTGGAATGTGTGGGGTGGGAAGATTAAATGTGCTTGGCCATTTAATAAACTCTACACTAAGCTCTGTTTTTCTCTGCTTCGCTCTCTTATCAAAAGAATGAAGCAACTTATCAGATAGTTCCAGGCATGCTTCACACATTATTACCAACTTAAATAACATCAGCTGCCTTGGCTGGTAGGAAAAGAAAGAAAAGGTGAGACATAGGTCAGAAGTCCACAGCTTGGACCCAGCACTGTCACCAAGTTAACTCCTTTTGTTACAAAACCAAAGGCAAGACTGCACAGAGAGGGTCAGATTTTAGCCATCACACAACCTGAACAAGCAGAGAATCATAGAATCACAGAATGGCATGGGTTGGAAGGGACCCCAAGGATCACAGAGCTCCAACCCCCTGCCACAGGCAGGGACACCAACCTCAGGCCTGGAGCTACACAAGGTTGCCCAGGGCCCCATCCAACCTGGCCTTGAACACCCCCAGGGACGGGGCTCCCACCCCCTCTCTGGGCAGCCTATTCCAGGACCTCATCACTCTTTCCATAAAAAACTTCCCCCTAATATCCAATCTAACCCTTCCCTCCTTTAGCTTTAATCCATCCCCCTTGTCCTGCCAGTGTCTGTCCTTTGAACAAGCTGATTCCCCTCCTGTTCCTCTGCTCCCTTCAGGGACTGGCAGGCTGCAATGAGGTCCCCCCACAGCCTTCTCTTCTCCAGGCTGACCCAGCCCAGCTCCCTCAGCCTCTCTTTGTAGGGCAGGTGCTCCAGCCCTCTAATCATCCTTGTGGCTCCTCTGACCCCTCTCCAACAGTTCTACATCCTTCTTGTGTTGGGGGCCCCAGATCTGGACACAGTACTCCAGGTGGCATGAGAAGGGAAGTCGTGGTGTATTATTAAGTGAGAGCCAAACAGAAAGAGGTCCAGGTAATCAGAGAGACTGCTGGCACCTTATTGTCCCTGTGTGTCCAGGCAGTCTCCATCCTGGACCAACCCCTCAGAAATTGCTGATGTGCTGACATAAAAGTGAGGGAGTCATTAGGGAAAGCGATGCTCCCCACAACTTCAACCCAACTGCAGCAGTTTGCTGCTGTGCCACGCTACCATCTCATGAATTTTTGGATTGTCAAGTCTTAAAACTGCCTTGCTGCTCATCTGTCTAGGAACAGATGAAGTTTTCATGTCAGCACATGCCATTTGGAAAAAGAAAAGGAAAAAAAAACAACAAAAAGAAAAGAGAGAAGCTCTTTTAAAAGGAAGCAGTTAGGCTAAACATCATAAGTATGGAGAAGGGTCCTGAAGCATCAGCCCACAACTCAAACAGGATGCCAAATTATGGATGACTGTGGAGATCTGGTGTGCCTTTGATGCTGCAGGTTGACATCAGCATCAATTCCCAGTTTCCCAGGTAGTAACTGGGACACTGGTCACCGAAAAATACCCCAATACTTTTTTTTGAAGAGGCATTGCATGGACTAAAATCCAGGAAACATTCAAAACTACAAGCTGGAGTTAGAGGTGAACTACAGAGGCACAGCACCGTTGGTATCTCCAGAAGTCTCATCCTCCATCAGAAATAGCTTCTTGTTTAGATTCAGCAAGGACCAAGTCTGTAGCTCTACAGCCCTAATCCTCACCTCACACCAAAGAGCAAGGGGGCAAGACAGCAAACACTAACACATCCCCAGAGAACAACTAACCCACTCCCTGATGGCTGCCATGTCCACAGCACAGCTTTTACCACTCACCCAATAATTCCTGGAGTGAGAATTCAGCTGGAGATGTGGAAAAGTCCTTGGAGATAGCTCTTCCTTTTAAATGACCTGAAGATCTCTGAAGAGGGATACTACACTGATGGAAGCAACAGATCTACACAAGCCAACATGTTTCCATAGGAAAAAGAAGTGTGATGTCCAGGCTGACACACAGCTGCTTGTGCCGAGAAAAAGGCTGCAGAGAGAAATGAAGCACTTGTGCACCTCAAGGAGAGTGACTGGCAGAAAATGAATAAGAAAAAGAGAAAGAGGCAATAAGGGTTTCCAAGCACCTTCAGTTATGGCTTTAAAATTTAACTATTGCATATCTTTGCACAGAAATATTAATGCTTTACTGTACTCCAGTGTGGTACCAGACTTCACCTCCACACTAAGCATCAACATGTCATGCTCCCAATGCATCC
Organism: Laterallus jamaicensis coturniculus; assembly: GCA_022605575.1. NCBI lineage: Eukaryota > Metazoa > Chordata > Aves > Gruiformes > Rallidae > Laterallus > Laterallus jamaicensis. The sequence goes on from JAKCOX010000025.1 coordinate 10,434,924, forward strand.
CACTGTTCACCTCTTAGCTTACAAAGGAGGAACATAATTAAGGCATATACTAGGGCATCCCTGAGGATGCTTTGGAACAAAGCCTATGATTTTACCAAGCGCTCACCTACACACTTGCTCTCTCTGAGCTTCCTCCTGCTATCAGATAAGCCAGCTTGCTAGGTGCTGGCAGCACACTCTAAAATTCACAGAATCAATAGACTGGAAAAGACCTTTGAGATCATCGAGTCCAACCATACCTGTCTTCTACTAAATCACATCCTCATCTACACGCCTTCTAAATACACCCAGGGGTGGTGACTCAGCCCCCCTCCCTGGGCAGCCTGTTCCAATGCCCAATAACCCTTTCAGGGGAAGAATTTTTTCATAATGTCTCATCTGAACTTGCCCTGGTGCCACTTGAGTCCATTCCCCATCATCCTATCACCTGTTGCTTGGGTGAACAGACCATCACCCACCTCTCTGCACCCTCCTGTCAGGTCAGTGTAGGCAGTGATAAGGTCTCCCCTCAGCCTCCTCTTCTCCAGGCTGAACACCCCCAGCTCCCTCAGCCACTCCACATATGATTTGCCCTCCAGCCCCTTCCCCAGCCTGGTTGCCCTTCTCTGGACATGCTCCAGGGCCTCAAATGTCCTTCTTGTAGTGAGGGGCCCAAAACTGAACAGGCCTGTGACCAAGAGCTGGTGTCTCTCCCCGCTCTGGCAGGGTAACCGGGTGGTAGGAAGGGGCATATCTTTAGTAACCTGACTGTTCATGAGAACAAGGGTCTTGTCACCAACTTTAATGTGAGGAAGAGTAGGCCATTAGGGAGGAGGGGGTAAAGAGCTTCAGAGAAGGAGCTTGTGAGCTGCTGGGCTGGAAGGATCCTATCAAATAAGATCAACACAATACCCAGCTACAAGCCAAACATACTCTTAACTCGCAGACATGAGATCACCATCACCAGTCTGACTCCACACCTGCTGAATCGCTACCCACCCACAGCATGGGGCTGGAACCAGATGATCTTTGAGGTCCCTTCCAACCCAAAGCACTCGATGATTCTACTTCAAAGACAGCCATGGAGAAAGACTTCATTTCCCATAAAACCTGTGTCTACCACAGGCTCGTTCCTCTCTGCCCCACCTAATTTCTTGCTATTTATTCATGTTCCAGGCCAGCATTTTCACCTTCAGCACCTTGAGACAGGCACCTCCACCTGCCTGCAAGTCTTTCAGCAGCTTCCCAAGTACTGACATACCCATGATTCCTGTGGCCATCAGCTGAAGCCACAGCAGCTCAGCACCTCTGGGAACAATCTACTCCATGTTTCTGCAGGGATGTGGTGATTTGAACACTTCCCTGAGAACGTTTTGTTCCTGATTTTAAGCATCCCAGTATGTAAAGGCGAAGAGGACGCAGCCCAGGATCCACGCGGTTATCTCCATTCCCAAGGAGAGCCGTGCACAGAACAGATGAACAACTGCCCTGTGTTCACACTCCTGGCCTCCCAGGGCTCATCACAGGCATGAGTTAGCTGCAGCACTGTTCCAAACCATGCAACAGACCCTCAGGAACCGATGCTCTTAGTTTACATAAGAGAAAAAGACTGTGTAACAAGCCCTCCCCTCCACCCCCAGTTACCTCAGCGTTTCCTTCAGTCTTTTTCAACACCTCAGGCAGGGAAATGAAGCCATACTTACAAAGTGAGCTGAAAACTTCCAGGTGTAGCTTAATGCCCCCAGATTCCCTCTCTGCTTTGCACAGGCTCACAAGGCAGCTTTGCCAGCGTGGCTATGGCAGTATCCTCAAACAAAACACTGTCACAAAATCCAACCTGTAGCTGCCGCTACAGTCAACACGCAACATTTGGATCTTTTGAGGTGACAGGAATCCAGGGAGCCTGTCTATATTACAGTAACACCCCCAAGGCAGCATCAGAACTGCAATATCTCATTTGCTGAACCACCCCTGATGACTTGCACTTAGCAAACCGATGGAAGGGAATTTCCCCCCACATTTTACAGATCAAATGTGAGAATTCAAAGCTGCCTGCACTACCATTCTGGGTTTTTTTGCATGATCTGTGGCCAGTCTCTTTGCTCTGAGTGCTCCCCTTCACATCAACTTCAGAAAAAAAAGTTTGAGAAGGACTGGCATTATGACACTTAGCCAGAAATCCCAGAAGCTCTGGTGCAAACTGAGGAGGCTGAGCCCTTGGATGGAGTCACTGGAGTGGAGCACAATCACTAGAAAGCAATTAGAAGATGCTGAAATTTAATTAAAGAAAATGCAGGGAGACCATGCTGCAGAGAAGCACGTATGAACTGCTGGGCTCAGCCCATGTTCTCAGCCCGTCAGCCTGCAGTTTTAAAGTGAAGAATTGCAGGGATGCCAGACAAACAAGGAGAACAGAGAGAACCAATTCAGTCAGACCAGAGAAAAACCTTTACAATCGCTCAAAAGCCTAACCTAAGCAAAAAATCACAGCACAGTAATACAGCAACCCTTCCCCAAGCTGCAGAGCAGAACCGAACCCACCCACACTGTTCATCCATCTGCCTGCAAGGGAACAGGGTGAAGACTGAGTACCTGAACCCCATTAGCAAAACAACCCAGAGCAAGAGTCTCTGCCTAGATCTCCATAACCAGGCACCTGCCCACATGCTCACCTTCCACAGCTAAAGTCACTGGTTTAAGGAACAACGCTGCTGAAGCAGCGAAATCCAGGCTGCAGGCACTAGCATGCACAGGAGGAGGAAAAGAAAAGAAGTCCCCACGTTTCCATGGGGATAGCGGTGATTACATATTTAGCAGCAGTAAGATAAGGCAGCATGCATGATCAGCACACCAATTTCCTGGTCGGCAGAACAACCACACCACCTAAAAGCCAGGACAGCCACAAAATGACAGCCGGCAGGTTTCCATTCGGGCTTTAATGGCGAGGCAGCATTTCCCACAGAGCAGGAGCTGGTGGAGAAGGTTCCTGCTATTGCACGCCTGGAGATCAGACAAGCGATGCTGTAACTCCTCCCCGGATCTGCTGGTTATAGAAATCCCAGCGGAGGAGGCCTGCCACATCTAAAGCAGCGCAAAGCCCCGCAGCTCCTCCCTCCCGATTTGGGCACAGAAAGCCTCCTCAGACCTCACAACACACATGGGGGAAGCAGGGGCGAAACACGGGGCACGGCGTAGAGTCTCACAGCAGAGATATGCAGGATGGTGCAGGGAAAGGGGGGTGCTGGGAGGGGGTGGTGGTGGTGGTGGAAGCATTGCTTGCCAAAGAGTCCCTGCCATCAAAGCACCGTTCAGCTGCTGAGCCCCAGGCGGGCAGACCCCAGGCGAAGCTGACCCCTGCACGGCAACCGGTGAGCTCCCCACTTGGGAGCTGCACAGCCCCAAAGGGAGGCACAGAAGAGAGGTTCTCATGGACTGTAAGGCCGGGCAGGGCTGCAGGGCAGCGACAGGACTTCTCAGCCTGGAGAAGAGAAGACTGAGGGGGGACCTAATTAAAGTCTATAATTATCTGAAGCCAGGGATGCAGGGGGAATCAGCCAGCCCCTTTTCAGTGTCTGTGGAGACAGGACAAGGGGCAATGGCTGCAAGTTGGAGCACAGGAAGTTCCACACCAACATGGGGAGGAACTTTTCCCCAGTGAGGGTGCCAGAGCCCTGGGACAGGCTGCCCAGGGGGTGTGGAGTCTCCTTCTCTGGAGAGATTCCAGCCCCGTCTGGACACCAACCTGTGCAGTATGAGCTGGGGAGCTGCTTTGGCAGGGGGTTGGACCCAATGATCTCTCGAGGTCCCGTCCAACCCCTACAATTCTATGATTCTATGACATGTCCCAGCACCAGACGCTGAGGGAGCATCCTCAGAGCAGCCGTTAAAACCTCCCTGACTGCATAAAGCCTCCGGTGTCCTTTTATGCTCAAAACCAGCATAAGGCAAAGGACTGCAGCCAAATTACTGAAAATATAAAACTTTTCCCTTAAGAGAACAGTTCAGCACATGTTAATGTCAATGCTCTTGCACCCAAAGCAGCACAGAGCAGAGACCAGGGCTGGTTCCTTACACAGCAGCACTTTGATGCTAACTCCTTTATGAAAGCCAACAAGCTGTTTATAGGCAGCCCAAATGCACACAGAGGGCTTGATAAAATTAAACTCCCCTATGAATTTCAATTCTATTCCTTCAACAGCTTAATAAACAGCAAGCTTAAACTACCAGCAAAAACAAAGTCATTTGACTGGTCACAGAAGTACGTGTCTATGGCTTATGTAATGATGCCCCTGTGGCAAAGCTGCAACATTTGAAGTCCTGTTTAAAGAAAGGGAAGAAATTAAAAACCAACCAATTACAGCAGGACAGCCCAAAGATTTTGACAGAAAGCTCTAAGGCAGATATCCTGCGCTTATCTGAGCAGGGGATCATTGGTGTCTGAGTGTGCCCTGGTCAGCCCCCACCTGGAGTGTTGTGTCCAGTGCTGGACTCCCTGGGATAAAAAGGACAGGGATCTCCTGGAGAGAGTCCAGAGAAGGGCTACAGAGATGCTGAAGGGCCTGGAGCATCTCCCCTGTGAGGAAAGGCTGAGAGAGCTGGGGCTGTTCAGCCTGGAGAGAAGACGACTGAGGGGGGACCTAATCAATGGTTATCAATATCTGAAGGATGGGCTGCAGGGGGAATTGGCCAGCCCCTTTTCAGTGTCTGTGGGGACAGGACAAGGGGCAATGGCTGCAAGTTAGAGCAGAGGAAGAACTTTTCCCCAGTGAGGGTGCCAGAGCCCTGGGACAGGCTGCCCAGGGGGTGTGGAGTCTCCTTCTCTGGAGAGATTCCAGCCCCGTCTGGACACCGACCTGTGCAGTATGAGCTGGGGAGCTGCTTTGGCAGGGGGTTGGACCCCAGGAGCTCTCCAGGGCCCTTCCAACCCATACAATTCTGTGATGGTAGCAGGGAAGAGGGGTGCTCTGAAGACCGACACTTCAAGCACCCACACAGAATGATGCAGCATCCAGCATCACTCACCGGGCTTTTCAACAGCCTATTTCACATTACTGCCTGAGACTCAGCAATTCAGGACACACATCGCCTGCAAATGTGTTTTACAAATAGATCTTCACATCTCCCTGAAGCAAACAGGTGTAAATTGTCATTAACTTCATCGCTTTCATCTTCACACATGGCAGCAGGGGTAAAACCAACTTCCAGAGCCCAGATCAGAGCTAAGTTTAACATTAATCTAGACGCCCTGTGTTCAGCTCAGACAGCCCACCCCTTCTCACTCCCATCTCTGCCGCACCGACAGCGTGATGCTCCTGCCATGGCTCTGCACTCCCATGGCTGGATCTGGAAATTGGAAGCAGCCATGAAGTAAACTTAAAGAGCTCCTGAATTAGGACAGTGACCCCTGAAAACAGTCATGAGAGCATGGATCTGCTTGAAAAGATAAAACAGGTTTTACTGCAGAATCAGAAAAGCGACAAATCATTAAGTCAACCCTGAAATTTATAGTTTAAGACCCAAAAGAGTGTTTCATCACTCAATCTAGGTCCCTTTCAGTGGCAGCATCACACTGGAGCTGGGCATCAGGAGATGGAGGATGAAGGAGTCTGGATAAGAAACATTTCCAAGACAGTTTTTCTGATGCTCTCCCAGACCGGTCACATAGCAGGAAGGGTGCTGCGACATCAGCACATCCAAATCCTCACAAACAGATGTGGGAAAACAATGAAACAGACTGGCAAACAGACAAAGCAGGACCAGGATGGTATCACCTACCCAAAACTTGTTCATTTTGGGGGGAGCCTTTAACTACAACAGATCCCATTCCTCAGATTGGCTATTCTCTCAAAATCTCGGTCATTTGGTAGTTCCTGTACCAGAAAACCAGTAAAATACCTATTTTATTTCTTTTTTAGGAGTACCTTCAGGGGGTATCCAGTGGGTGACTCCAAACAACCTTCTGGTCACCCGAGGCAACAGAGGCAGAGCTCTACCCCAGCCAGCAACAGCCCTTTGCTGACAAGCAGCCAAGGCGCAAGGCTGTTGTCAGCTGCAGAGCTGTCGCTCACCACTTCCCTTCCCAGACTACAGCTGCAGAGTAGTAAATATCAGCGTAATTAGAAAGAAGGGGAAAACACACAAACAAATCTCACCAACCAGGCAACATGAGTAGTGCTGCAAGAACCCCCATCCTGAAGTCAGCTGTGTTCTTGGCTCCCTGTCAGTGCCCTAAGGCTGCGCTGGAGGATGACAAGCTGGCAAAACGGGAGATGTGCCCCCATGTCCCTTGTACCACCAACCACCTCATCCAGAGAAACACAGCAGGGAAGGGCTAAGATGAAAGGACATTGATCCTGCTTTGCACATTGGGCAAGGAGACAGGGAAATTAAGGCCAGAAATGCTGATGCTTGGCTTCAAGAAAATTTTTGCTGCCCGAAGATGGGCTGTTGCTTTTGACACCTGTGAAGCAGCTGCAGTGGCAGTACCGAAACTGAACAGCAGAGCCAAAGTCTCAGCTCAAAGACTAACTGGAGCCCTTCCTTCACAGCCTATACGCACTTCCAAGTCCTTGTGCCCATTCAGTCCTGACATGGTCCTTGTGCTGAGGCTGCTCCCCCCCAAGAACACTGCAGACACCTCCAACCCTCACAGGTTTGTTTCCACTAAGGACATCTACTGTTAGGGAAGGAAAAAGGAAGAAAACAAGGAAATAGCAGGAGACAAAGTCCCCATCCAAGGGAAAACTAGATGTTTCTCCTGTGCTGCTGGTAGGCATGACTTGGACAGCAGCCACGGAGGCTGCCACCCCCCTGGCTGCTGCTGGTCAGAGGGGATGCCAGGCTCCAGACTACACTGGGGACTCTGCCTGCTGTAGTAGAAGGAAACATTGTCAGGACACCACCAGAGGGTTCTCAGGGCTGCCTTTCCACCTCTGAATCAGTGTTTAAAGTTAGTGGGAGAAAACAGCTACCTGTTGGTGCAGAATTGTTTAGTTATGACAATAAATCCCGGATGAGCCATAGAGGAGACACACGAGGAGAACAATTTTTCCTACCTGTGTAATTCTACACTCCCCCCATAGATGTGTTGTTAAACATCTGTGATTATGGCTCAAATACATCACTTATTTGCACTTTGATGCACTTCCAAAAGCTGCACTCAAATATACTTTATGGTGTCCCTACCAGGGAACGTGGTGATCCCATGGACACAGCCAGCTTTCCCTGAGGAGCAGGACTGGCACTGCAGCAGGTCAGATGCCGACATGCTGTTGGGAAGGTTCACACATTAAGCATTACCCGAAATAAGCACTTGCTGCCATAGGCTGCTGGGGCTGGGAGACAGCAAACATAACACCACAGCAAAGGGAGGTGATCATCTCTTAAACTGATCGAGCTGCCACTCCTTCGTTTAGTCCACATACTCAGAGAGGCTTCCAGCTCTCATCTGCCATGCATTTGTCTGCTCACACTTAACACAAACACCCCTCCTCTCCCCCCCTGCCCCGCTAATAAATGCAACTGCACACTAACCTCAAAGTTGATTTATAAAAGGCAGCTGGCTTCCCTTCCCTCTCCCAACCCTACCCCAGGTTTCCTGATACTCTTGGAAACCTAACAGGGTTTTTATTGAGCAAGTTGGCATGGGGTAGCTATAAACATGAATTCTAACCCTACCTCTCCAAATACTACTTTCACGATCAACATTTCTCATCTACCCTTCACCCCACCCTCCAAAACAAACAACAAACACTATTTAGCCCCTTTTGAGTTTTTGAGAAGCTACCAAGCATAAATGTAAGATACCACCTAGTTGCGTACTCTGCTTAAATGCCTGACACGGAGATGGAGTAGCTATATTCAGGGGTACAAGTTTACATAAATACTGGTAACATTCCTACTTGCAACCCAAGTGGGAGCAGACCTGTACCATACATTCTTGCTCACAGACAGATCCCTATCCCTTTTCCTGCTCCCCTTGCTTGTAAGCTAGACAGTGGAGGGCATCCACTTTAAAAACTTCACCATCACAAACTGCCTCCTACCACTCTCACAAGGGATGTGAGAGTGGCAAGCACATCTCAGCCCTCCACCTCATGGCTGCCAGACTGGGAACAGACAAAAGCCGCTAGAAACAAGGATGGAAGAAAGTAGAACCCTGCAGCAAGCAGGGAGGGGGATTAGCCCAAAGCCAGCTCTGGGTTTTGGGAGTACTGAAAAGAGAATGAAGTCTCAGTACCAAAGTGCCTTGCTGTGGCTCAGTTCTGCTCCAGACCTTGACACTCCCTGAACTCTCACTGCAAAGGGGAAATGAATCCCATCGCCATGGCACAGGTTAGGGTAACGCCTCCAGGCTCAGTCTCCCAGATTTTGCCATACTTCTGTCCACTGCAGCATAGCCTCTTTTTTCCAGCACCTTCAAATGTCCTTGGATTAAGCCACTCTGCAGACAGCTTGACCCCATCTTCTACTGATGAGGTGCTGGAACAGGCTGCCCAGAGAGGGGGTGGGTGCCCCATCCCTGGGGGTGTTCAAGGCCAGGTTGGATGGGGCCCTGGGCAACCTTGTGTAGCTCCAGGCCTGAGGTTGGTGTCCCTGCCTGTGGCAGGGGGGTTGGAGCTCTGTGATCCTTGGGGTCCCTTCCAACCCATACCAGTCTATGATTCTATGACACTCTCTGGCCAAGACCACGTAGAGTGATGGATCCCCCTTAAAGTCCCATGAAGCTGGGTTTTGCTACCAAAACTTAGGATTTCTCCTTGCACTACAGGGCCACACGCACTCTCCCTAGAAAGAAATACTAGTGAAAGGGCCAGGTCCTGTTTCTCCTGTCTGACATCCTTCTGCTGCAACATCACCCCATCTAGGGTCCTCAGTCACAGCATGGCCCATGCCAGACTTCTCTACCATGGTAGGCTTCAACAGCCCGGCAGGAGGAGTCAGGTACAAGTCATTACATAGCAGGCTTGACCCCTCCTAAGTTCATCCACCGCCTCGGTTAAAATAGTACAGAACTGCTTGTGCAGGGTTGTTTTGGGGAAGAAACAGTTTTATTATTTATGGCATGTTTTTTCAGGGAAATACATATTCAGGCTCAAGTCTAACCTTAAAAGTAGGCTGAGAGTACATCGGGGAGTAGGAATGAGTTGAGCTAATGACTTGCTCGGATTCATCCTCTGCTTTCTGCACTGTTTACTGAGGGAATGAGCTGCTCCTACTGCACCGCTCAGTACCAGAACATTTAACCTGTACGCGTCGTCTCCTCCCTGCAGTCCACACAGAGGTATTCTGGGACCTGTACATGGCTATAATAGGAGGTAATTCATCAATAACCTCTCCTTCCTAGGTCCTCGAGGAGTATTTACCTAACTCTCAGGTAAATGAGGCAAGACAGAGCACGTCTTGTTCCCAGAACCAGCCCCTCTCTATCAAGCGTTAGACACATTTGCTGAAAAACAAATTAGAGCATGTTAAAACACTTCACTTAATTAAAAATAAACCTAACAGTATCACAAAGGTAAAAGTAATTTGATGTTTTGGTTAAAGACTGAAAACAGAACCGAAGTCTGTGAGATAGCTCTGTGCATACTAAACAGCCCTTTATTTTTCAGGCATACTAATGGAGCAAAAAGAAGAGAGATTTGAGTTGGCTTTTTAATCACACAACTTAACCTGGAAATAACTATCAAAGATCATCTGGACACAGGTAAAGGTCATGATAGAAAGAGGGAGGGTTTATTCAGCTGCTTTTTTTTTTCCCCTGGCTTTAAACATTGGCAAGATGCATCGTATTAGTTTTTTTACTTTCAATTAAAAAAACCCACAACCAAACCCTAGAAAAATTCAAACATCTCCCCTTCTCCAAGGCCAGTCTTTTACCCAGCTTTACAAATGAGACTCTGGTAGATACCTGGCTCCTTGCACAAACACAACAGAACAAATTCACTGCCTTTTACAAAACACTGATGAACTACTGATATGACACAGAGCTCCTCTAAACGCCAACTTGCAACGTCACCCATGTTACATAGGGGCAAGGGACTTCAGTTGCTCATCAAGTCCAACCACAGTTCATCAGGGATTTCAGCCGTTCTCCATCAGGCACTTCGTAAGAAACGGATCTGTCTGGCACACCAACTTCTGGCTATGAAAAGCTGGAGGGTGGGAGGTGGGAAGCAACACAAAAGAAAGAATGGAAGAAAAATCAGAATCATAGAATTGTAGGGGTTGGAAGGGACCTCGAGAGATCATCGGGTCCAACCCCCTGCCAAAGCAGCTCCCCAGCTCATACAGCACAGGTCGGTGTCCAGACGAGTCTTGAATCTCTCCAGAGAAGGAGACTCCACACCCCCTGGGCAGCCTGTCCCAGGGCTCTGGCACCCTCACTGGGGAAAAGTTCTTCCCCATGTTGGTGTGGAACTTCCTGTGCTCCAATTTGCAGCCATTGCCCCTTGTCCTGTCCCCACAGACACTGAAAAGGGGCTGGCTGATTCCCCCTGCATCCCCTGCTTCAGATAATTATAGACTTTAATTAGGTCCCCCCTTAGTCTTCTCTTCTCAAGGCTGAAGAGTCCCAACTTACTCAGCCTAATCGCACAGGGGAGATGCTCCAGGCCCCTAATCATCTTCGTAGCCCTTCTCTGGACTCTCTCCAGGAGATCCCTGTCCTTTTTATCCCAGGGAGCCCAGCACTGGACACAACACTCCAGGTGGGGCCTGACCAGGGCAGAGCAGAGGGGGAGAATCCCCTCCTGTGACCTGCTGCCCACACTCCTCCTGATGCCCCCAGGATCCCATTGTCTCTCTCAGCCCCAGGGCACACTGCTGGCTCATGGCCACCCTGTCACCCACCAGCACCCCCAGGTCCTTCTCCACAGAGCTCTTCTCCAGCAGGTCACCCCCAGCCTGTACTGATACATGCGGTTGTTCCTTCCCAGGTACCAGACTTTACACTTGCTTTTGTTGAACTTCACACAAAAATACAGGAGAACGCCTCCTCCATGTAGAATTATGTGTGGTAGAATAAGCCACCACCATGGCTTACTTGCTTTTTTCCTTTCAGTCTCCTTCACGCTGCCTTCAAAGAGGAAGCAACGTACATCTGAATTTTTCCAGCACTAAGCTGTAGTTCAGACTTCCTTAGGAAAATACAACAAAAGTTATTTAAATAAGAACAAACAAGCAGAAAACCCCGAATTACTCATTTCTTGGCATTCAATAGGAATGCTCTGGGGAGATAAAAGCAAAACTTTTTTTTGCACACATGTCTGGCTCTTTAAGAAGGTGAAGTCCATTGCTCTGGACAGCTTTTACTCACTTCATTTTTGCTGTTACCATTTGATGCCAAAATACATTTTCCCTGAAGAATGATGTACTTGGCTCACCAGAGCCAACAACATTGTCACTACGAACACGACGAAAGCAGGATCTAGGCCGCAGTGCTGAGCATATCTATGTCCAGTTATTTTGAGAACATAAATTAACACTGAAGCATCCATCTGGCATAACAGATTGTTTGGTGCACTTTGTCCCCTGCTAATTAATCGATTATCTCTACTGGGTAACAAGAGAGTTTCCCGCCTGGTTCTCCAGTTTCAGTGGATAGGAAGGACAGGCTGCCTGAGCGCAGATGTGACGACTAAGGGCTCCTGTACCATCAGGCCTTTTCAATAAAACTCTGATAGGCAGGAAATTCCTTGGCCAAACTGTATTTTGGAGAGGAGAGATGGTTATGCTTAGTGATTAGAAACTGTACTTTCATGAAGGGTTTGTGGGTGTAAAAGCTCATCTGATTTGGCAATGTGGAGAAAAGACTGACTTCCCATGACACCCCAAAACATATCACCAGCATCATGGTAAAGACTGAACACACAGATCTCCCAGACCCAGCAGCAGAGCCTCAGGCCAGACCAACTGTCAGCAGGGACCTGACCCACTCAAGGCAGGGATGGGGACCAGTGACGCTTCTCTAGCTCCCTTCTGCTGCTGCAATGCCTGGATGAACTGCTCAGGGCTTTCTCTGTGTATAGTCCACCCCTGTCCCCAAACACAAGCTCATGAGAATAACACCCCGTACTCAGGATGGAGTGAGGCAGCAGAGGATCGAGCCACAAGTGCACGGAGATCAGCACAGGGCCATGGGGTGGGGAACACTTCTCATTCCGAGCCACCACCCCGAGCTGTAGGAAAGCTCACTACATGCTGAAAACAGACTTCCATGACTCTGAAAACACCTCAGGACATTTGCTTGACGTATCTATGCGTACAGTATGCCCTGGCAAGTGCTTTGGTAAGAAACCATCTGCACAGCTTTGGCAGCAAGGCCAAAACAGGAGTTAGGCTCTGCCCAAGCTCACTGCCCAGCGTATTTCCTGCAGGCTCACTGGATTTAACCACCACTAGCTGTTTATCTGCCTGCTTTTCCAACTGCAGATTTGTGCTGCTGGAGGAGCAGACGCAGCCCCTGGGAAGCCACGGAAGAGCACAGTGCCCTGACTCACCGGGCACGTGTCCCTGCCTACACCTGTGGCAGCGCCCAGGCCCAAAGCGAAGCCTTTTAGGCAAAACCAGGAGGTCAGATGGGCCTCTGCCAGGAGCACAGGGCTTTACCTACTTGAGAAATGAACAATAAGAAAATTATTGCACATGGAAATGCATTGTAAGCTTCTTTAGAAGCTCAGTTCAGCAAGGTAAAGTGCAGCAGTGATTTTACTGCTCTGAACTGGCCTATCTGCAAGTGAGAAGTCAGCAAAAGCTTGAGGAATAACAATTTTTCCTCAAAATCTGCCCAAGTCCAAAATATTCCAAACGCACTTTCTGGGAAATAAAACTTTCTTACAAACTGTCTTTCCACATCACATTTATCTCCTTGTCAAACCGCATGCCAAGACAGACCCCAACAGTCCATGTAAGCCCCTTAGGGTTGGGACCACCTCTCCCAAGGCAGGTCTGTGAAGTTCCTTATCACACTTGAGGGTGGCACAACAAAAAATACACAAGTGCAAGGGTATGGAAAGAAAGTATCTTATGAGCCAGTGAGATAATCATCAAAATAGAAAGCTGATTAAATACACAGTCCAGTAAACAGCCCAGTTCTGCACTACAGGGCCACAGCTTCATTGTGTAGTGTCTGACTGCAAAAAGGGCAAGTATGCAACAGTCTATTTTTGAGAAGAGAGCTGCCCTCTGTACCTATGCAGCAAGTTTTAAACATTTGGTGTCAGAAAACAAGGACTTTCAGTCCCTGGCATCACCATAAGCCTGTGTCAAGTCAACAACAAGTTTGTATAGTACAGGATGTGGGAAGGAAGAAGTACCTGGCTTATATGCTCACAAATAACATAATAAAAATTCAAATGTGTTTTGAATTTCTCCTACAGGGTATGAAATTGTGGCAGGGAGCCATTTCAACACCTGAACTGTGCTTCAGCTAGACCTCTCATGTGAAAAACATGGCATACTCATATTTGGTCAGGGACTCAAGCTTCCCAATTGTAATGGGAACCAAATGAGCCCAAGGTATGAAGGAGAAGGCTCAGGTCCTACACGTTGGCCCAGGCAACAAGTCTGAGTGTGATCCAGAAAGACTGTACACAACTTGAAAATAATGCTTCTTAAAAGAGAAGCAACTGCAAACCAAAACACCTTCAACCAGCCACCCATCCTACCTGCCCAGGATGCGCAGGCATCCATCAGCCACCCTCACTCGCTGCTCACAAGGACCTGGTTCAGGTGATCCTTGGCCATGAAGTGAAGCCTCATACATGTTCAAACAAAACTGGCACATGACATTTACCCCCTCCAAGTATTAAGTGAGATAACGTGGCTTATTTTATCTCAGTACCACCCTGACTCCTGAAGCTCTTTGGTTCTGGTTTTTCCCCTGCTCACACCTCCTGGCACACATGGAGCCAACACAAGCTTCGCAGCGCTGTAGCACAGCGGCACCGCAGCTCGGAGGAGGAAAGCACAGTGAAAAGATCACTCACTCTGCTACAAAGATATGGAAATGACAGCTCTCCCTACACTCCAAGCCTCCTGCGACTGCACTCTGAAACCTCCTGAAGAAGGAAACGTGAAGATCAAGGTCAGGAAGAAGAAAGTAAGTGTTACAGAAGGGGGAAGGTGCCCCCAGCAGCTCCAAAGGCCCCCTGAAAAAACCCACAGGTCTGTCCTGTGTGCCTGTGCCCACTGGTTGGCCAAGATCTGGCGCTGGTCAGAAGAGTTGAGGAGCCAGTCCAGCACATGGCACTTACAGAAACTGAGCCTACTGCCCTGGAAGTTTATCTGCAAGACTCAGCTTAGGAGCTCTTCCAACTTGGAACACATGGAAGTTACTCACTGAGAGCACTGATGATCATAGAGTCATAGAATCACAGACTGGTCTGGGTTGGAATGGACCCCAAGGGTCACAACCCCCCTGCCACAGGCAGGGACACCAACCTCAGGCCTGGAGCTACACAAGGCTGCCCAGGGCCCCAGCCAACCAGGCCCTGAACACCCCCAGTGATGGGGCACCCACCCCCTCTCTGGGCAGCCTGTTCCAGCCCCTCACCACTCTCTCTAGAAAAAAACTTCCCCTTAATATCCAATTAAAACCTTCCCTCCTTTAGCTTCACTCCATCCCCCTTGTCCTGCCAGTGTCTGTCCTTTTAAAAAGCTGATTCCCCTCCTGTTTCTCTGCTCCCTTCAGGGACTGGCAGGCTGCAATGAGGTCCCCCCACAGCCTTCTCTTCTCCAGGCTGACCCAAGCCCAGCTCCCTCAACCTCTTTCCATAGGGAAGCTGCTCCAGCCCTCTGATCATCTTCGTGGCTCCTCTGAACCCTCTCCACCAGTTCCCCATCTTTCTTGTACTGGGGTCCCAGCTCTGGACACAGGACTCCAGCTGGGGCCTCAGGAGGGCAGAGCAGAGAGGGACAATCCCCTCCCTGTCTCTGTTGCCCTCTGCTGATGGAGTCCAGGATCCCATTGGCCTTGTGAGCTGCCAGAGCCACCGCTGCTCATGGGGAGTTTCTCATCCCCTGTGACACCCAGGTCCTTCTCAGCAGGGCTGCTCTCCAGGAGCTTATCTCCCAGCCTGCAAATATATCTGGGATTCTTCCAGCCCAGACCCTACACTTCACAGTGTTGAACCTCATTAAGTTCCTCCTGGCCACCTTTCCTGCCTGTTAAGATCCCTCTGGAATTGATCTTTCCTAGTCCAAAGGTGCGTGGCCGTGAATCTATTCAAGCACCAGCCAACACAACAAGAGCAGTTATCATCCTTCAACTGCACAGTCTCAGAACTTGCAAGGATGGCTATTTCAAAGACAAAAGGGGAAAAAGGAACCTTCTTTCTCCTTCACTTACTTTCCTGTTTTAGTTCCTTCTGCTCATCAACCACTGTGTAGCACTGTTCTTCCAAGAAGAGTTTCCAATAGATGCCCTTCATTACCAAATCTAATTATTGCTTAACATGTTAATCACATACCAAGAAGCCACATCCCTGGAGTGTCCCATGCAGGAAATCCTAGGCATTGTCAAAATCTGGCTTGAGACAAGAAATAAAAGCTCTTCAGGTTCAAATGTCTCCTAAGGCTTCTGAGCACTATCACCAGCATTTTGTTTTAACTTTCATCATGAGAGCCACATCTTCACAATTCCTATCTCCAAGCCAATTAATCAATGCTTCTCTGGTATCCAAAGCCACTGTACCAGTTGTCTTTAGAAACACATGCACACCCAGAATTTATATCAAGGTCTTCTGGGCAGTGGAGAAGAGGGGTGGGCTGCAGGTTTCTCCTGCAATGCATGGGATCACATTCGGATGAATGACCTCCATAATCATAGACTAGCATGGGTTGGAAGGGACCCCAAGGATCACAGAGCTCCAACCCCCTGCCACAGGCAGGGACACCAACCTCAGGCCTGGAGCTACACAAGGTTGCCCAGGGCCCCAGCCAACCTGGCCTTGAACACCCCCAGGGACGGGGCACCCACCCTCTCTCTGGGCAGCCTGTTCCAGCCCCTCACCACTCTCTCTGGAAAGAACTTCCCCCTAATATCCAATCTAACCCTTCCCTCCTTCAGCTTTAATCCATCCCCCTTGTCCTGCCAGTGTCTGTCCTTTGAACAAGCTGATTCCCCTCCTGTGTCTCTGCTCCCTTCAGGGACTGGCAGGCTGCAATGAGGTCCCCCCACAGCCTTCTCTTCTCCAGGCCGACCCAGCCCAGCTCCCTCAGCCTCTCTTTGTAGGGCAGCTGCTCCAGCCCTCTAATCATCCTTGTGGCTCCTCTGACCCCTCTCCAACGGTTCCACATCCTTCTTGTATTGGGGTCCCAGCTCTGGACACAGGATCCAGCTGGGGCCTCCCAGGGCAGAGCAGAGAGGGACAATCCCCTCCCTGTCCCTGCTGCCACCCCTCTGCTGATGGAGCCCAGGATCCCATCGGCCTTGTGAGCTGCCAGAGCCACTGCTGCTCATGTTCAGTTTCTCATCCCCCAGAATCCCCAGGTCCTTCTCCCAGGGCTGCCCTCCAGCAGCTCTTCTCCCAGTCTGGATCTATGTCTGGGATTCTTCCGGCCCAAGTGCAAGACCAATAAACCTAGAGAGGCTGGGAACAGCCAAGGTACTGCAGCTTTGGAGCAAACCACTCCCCTCTTTTAGCCTCCTGCATAATGCTGGGCTGTCATTCACTGGACATGGCTAAGAAAACAGGGCTCTTTTCTCCAAATCTTTACCTAGGATAATGGGATAAAGAGCAAACATTAAAGAAAAATAAGAAATAGGTACAGGCCTGTTTGCAGACAAATCTGAACTGAAAACCTGGATACTAATCAGACATAGAAACCCACATTGAATACTTTTAAATAAAACTCACCTCTTAAAGCCAGTCTTCCTATTTCCTGGGGCCCAACCTGGCTTTTTTTTTCATATCTGGGTAAGTCAATGCTGAAAACAGAATGTCCAGCCCACACCTACCTCAACAGAGGTGTTCTGTGGCTTAACCCACTCGATGAAAAGCTCCTGGTCTTTCACAGCTATTTCTAGTCAGAGTTTGTGGTCACACCACTCCTAAAATAGCTGGCTAGCTACAGGAGGTCTCTGAGCTGTGTTTTCTCTGAGTCTGCCTGGCTCTAAGAGGAGCCCAACCAGCAGAGTCAGCTTTCTGCACATCTTTAGTGCTCATATTCCATACAGCAATAATAATAATAATAATAAAAAGATCCTTTACTGTAGCAACCTGGAGAATCAACTCCAACAAGCCCACTACATCACATTCTTTCCATTTGGCCTCTGGCAAGTCTCTGCCTGTTTGAGCAGATGCCATCAGCACTTGTCCACATTGTGCTGGGCTCTTTTTTCTACTTATTCCACCCTTCCTTCACTTAAAAGAACAAACCAGCTTTTACAACCTGAATGTTCACCTGATGGCAAAAGATGGCTAAAACATTAAAGCAAAACAGCTTCCCATCCAGATCCTGAAGCACAAGCCTACATTTGGATGTTGTCTCCAACACAACTGACACTACACAATTACCTTTGCCAAGGTAGTACCAGCTATCAGAACGGTGCTGAGAGGTGATGCTGAAGAAAGCTGCCCTTTATGGGGAATGTGTGAAGAGCCTTGCTCTTCAGAAGCACAGCTCAAACCCAAAACCTTGGCTAAGTCTGCTGAGAAGCCTTACACAGGCTCAATCACTTTAGGTCAGATCAGAGCCTATTCTTCAGCTGAAGATGCAGTTAGATGCTCATTGAGTTTTTTTTAAAAAAGAAAAGTAAAGCAATTTCCATCTTTTTTTTTAGCTTTCCAACTTCCAACTGCCAAGCATCAGTATTTGGGATCCCACTTGGAATACAATTCAGCACTGCTGATCTGTTTTACTGTCACTGATGCCACGATATGAGCTTTTCTTAAAGCTCCATCTTACAAAAAACAAACCACATGCAGCTCAAGGATATGTGTTTTAGGCACCTGAGCTGAAAAAGAACAGTAAACATGATACATGTGTAACTAAAGAGGCTCAGCTTGGAACATAAATAAGAATAGCTCTCTTAATTTAAAAAAATTAATCAAGATTTTTAAATTAATTCCATTATTTTGATCACATATGCATAGTTGATCTGATGTTTAAACCATCCATCCTGCCTTTTTTTAAAGCTCAAAATCCAACAATGAAAACAGCCACAGGCACAAGCAGGCTGTAAAAACTCCCTTGCTAGAAAGCTTGCAGACAGACAGTGTGTTACTGATTTTATTATTTTTTAATATAGCCTTTATGTATCTTGTTGAAAAAGTCTTGAGAACTATCATAAGCACTTACAGAAAGCTACTATCTCTGCAAAGCATTTCAGGAACTATAATCCCTCTACATCAAATACCTAAAATGGTTCAGCCAGCCACAGACAGAGTTACTCTTTATGATGCTCTACAGAACTTCACTGCTTTTAAAGTAAGTTTTCTGCTTTTCTCATCTTTGAAGCCCACAAGCCCATCTTCAAAAGAGTCACTTGACTTCTTCTTCTGCCAAACTTTGAAGAAGTTCATTAGTAAATCTTGGAAGCAAAGAAATATTGCAATTAACACCCCCACAGACAGGGGCTTGTAAAGAGAGTTGGGGAACAGCCCCCCAGTCCCTTCTTGTGGCTTGCACTCCCAATATATCAAGTTAATCACATACCTAGGTAATAAATTGGAAATGGAGCAACTCATGCCCTTTAAGTTCTGTGTGCCCTGAGAACCAGGGATATTGGGAACCATCTGTGCTGACCCTGCAGAAAAAAACAACCCATCAAACATAAACCAAGTTTTTAGAAAAGCCACCTTCCCCTCTAGAGGCATCACTTCCAAACAGACACCCCCAATGTATCTGGTGGTACATCATATTACAGTGCGCTGCCTTCTCCAGTGCACACCTCCAGCGGCCACGGGCCAGGCCTCCAGCGGCCACGGGCCAGGCCTCCAGCGGCCACGGGCCAGGCCTCCAGCGGCCACGGGCCAGGCCTCCAGCGGCCACGGGCCAGGCCTCCAGCGGCCACGGGCCAGGCCTCCAGCGGCCACGGGCCAGGCCTCCAGCGGCCACGGGCCAGGCCTCCAGCAGACATTTGCAATAAAAGCTTAAGAACTTAGCAAACAAAATGCAATTCCTGTCAGCTCTGCCAGTCTTGTGTTACATGAGCGGTCCCAAGAGCTGCTTGTTCCCTTGGTTGCACCAAAGTAACACCTGATGAGCAAGCACTACCCTTCTCCTTCCCCAACTGCCCAGAGAGCAGGTTGCCTTTACGCTGGCACCTCTGTAAAACCCTGTCTCACTGAAACAGCTTACTGATGCCTTCAAGTTTCCTGCTGTAGCTTCCCCCTCTCTTATCAAATTAAGGCAGGAGAGAAGGTGAAGAGTCAGGGAGAAAACATACAGCTTAATTGCCTAGAATCACAGAAACACAAGGTTGGAAAAGACATTTGAAGATCATCAAGTCCAACCACTCTCATTCTAAACTAAACCATATTCCTAAGTACCTCATGTACCCCTTTTTTTGAACACACCCAGGGAAGGTGACTCAACCACATCCCTGGGCAGCCTGTGCCAGGCCCCCACAACTCTTTCAGTAAAAAATGGTTTTCCAATGTCCAATCTAAACCTGCCCTGGCACAGCTTGAGGCCATTTCCCCTTGTCCTATCTCTTGTCCCCTGGCTGAAGAGACCATCACCTACCTCTCTACAACCTCCCTTCAGGTAGTTGTAGGTGGTGAGAAGGTCTCCCCTCAGCCTCCTCTTCTCCAAGCTAAACACCCCCAGCTCCCTCAGCTGCTCCTCAGAGGATTTGCCCTCCAGCTCCTTCCCCAGCCTGGTTGCCCTTCTCTGGACTTGCTCCAGGACCTCAATGTCCTTCTGATGGTGAGGAGCCCAGAACTGGACCCAGCACTTGAGGTGCAGCCTCACCAGTTCCCAATACAGGGGCACTATTACTTCCCTAGACCTACTGGCCACACTGGTTTTATCCACACTGTAGACTATGGATAATCAAAGCAAGTCACAGGACAAATGCACACTGACTCTATGTAAGCAATAAATACCCACAGCGTGCCCTTAACGACTGCGAGTACTCAGCCGCAGGCTGAACCGTAACGGTGTAATTACACCCGGTGAGGACAAACAACCAGACGGGAAACTCTGTCTACACAGATAGAGCTACAGAGTTTGGAGCTTGGCTCCTCATGTTTTGTTATCATTACACTGTGAAGAATAAATTCAAACCTGGGGACTCACCGAAGCCTTCCATGCATTTAAAAATTTCTCCTCGCTTTTCTCCTTTGTGGAAGATTAAGCTGTGTGTTTTCTTACTGAGAGGATGCAAGGAAGTAATTAGCCTTCATATCAAGCTTGAAAACAAAGCCCTAAATCATATGATGCTCTGGTGTCAGCAAGAGGAAATGAACATAACATGGGAAAAAAAAAAAATAGGTTTATGGCTGAAAGCACAGTAAAAATCATGGGAAAAAACCTATCAGTGTACAAAGGAACTCAAGAGCCTCCATTAGTTTTGGGCAGGCCTTAGTTAAAATGTTAAAAGCATCAGGTGCACAACTTGGTCAACACTGGGCTACACTTGGGTGCATCTTAAGGTGCCGTACTACAAGAAGTGGAGCAAAGGCTGTTTTCCTGATGCCTGTTTTGTTGGGGACAAGCCCTCCTGCTCCCCTGGGACAAGCAGCACTTGGGGCTGCCACCCTCTCTACAAAGGAGGGAGAAGAAAGCTGGAAGCTCCCATCTACTTTCAAGTCATCCTAAGACAAGCAATTGAGCCAGCTTACCCCCAAACACCCCACGTTCTACCCGCGGGGCTGCTGCTGCCCTCAGGCACAACAGCAGCAAGCAGACTCCCTCTGAGAGCCATCTCCTTCTAGGCAGGAGGGATCTGGCACCTGATAGAGGGAGAGAGAGCAGAAGGAAAGCAAGAGGCTTCTGTACCTTAAGGATGAGGAAATTCATTTGGTTAAGCATTAGAACAAAAAGAGGGGAGCATCATTAAGGAGCAAGCGCCTGCTGCACACACAAGGGCTTCAAAGCACAACTGGAATGTGACTGCCAAGAGCATTACAACATCATCATCATCATTAGTAGTACTCTCTGAGGGGGACAGACTGAGCCCTAGTGCATCAGTCTCAGGGGCTCTCTAGTAAGGACTGCTTTCCAGCACTGTGGTGGGACATGGGCACCAGCAGGACCTCCATCCAGGGATGCGCCATGAGGACCAGGAGCCATCAGCACTGGTGGCAGCTTCATCCATTTCCTCACATGCAGCCAGAGACAGTTTGAAAAACTGTAAAGCTGGAGAAACACCAATAGATTACACAGCTAAAGGCACAGGCATGTAGCTTCCATGCTAAAAGCCATCTTCAGCTTCAAATGCTGGGCTACCAGTGCTTTCTGCACCACCACCCACCAGTCAGGACCATTACTTTTCCTTGGCTGTGGCAAGGGGAAGAAGAGATGCTGTACCAGCCTGAGGGGCATGGAAAGGAGTAATTCTGCTCCTCTGCCTCTTACTTTACTCAAATAACCTCTTCAGCAAGACACGCCCCCTTTAAAGACCTGCAAGTCAAAGACCTATGAACACTGGGGCAGACCTGTCCCTTCAGAGGGGGTGCTAACAAACATTTCCTGAAGGAAAACCAACAACAAACCACTACCATGCTCTGTGTTTCCAGAACTGCCTTGATGAAGAGGCCACACTATCTTTAAGGCTTTCAAACACTGAACTGACACAAAAATCAAGTGGGTTTTTTTCCAAGCTGATCCTGGGAACAGATTTTTACCAACAGTGCTGTAGACTAATCCAACTCTGTCCCCACAGCCAGAAAATAAAGCCTTATGCATGCTGGCAGAGCAAGATCCAGCACTCAGCAGATCCCAGAACTGTGTGTGCTACAAAACACAGCACAGCCCAACGTAAAGGTAACGGTTTGTGTGTTATACTTCCCTTTTTGTTGGGCCCTTTTATCTTACAGGATACTACAGAAATTAAGCCCTAGCCCAGAATGTTTTTAACTCCCATTTCATTTTAAGATTGCAGCTTAGATTATCTCAAAGTACAAGAGGCATAGAAAAACATTCACCTCTGCAAAAGAGTGGGAAATTAATTATAGGCCACTAACAGCAGAGTTCACTGTAAGTACTAGTTTCCAACTCTCTGAATTTACTGACAGCCACAGAACTCCTCAGTTTCTAGCCTTGCTAGTAGCACAGAGGGAGAAAAGAGGCAGCAGCACTCCTCCTGGCTTTCAGAGCAATCGAGCAAGGTCTGTGCTACACTGACCTTGCCATCTGGACACGCGGCACGCTCGGCGCGGAGGCATTTCCAGCATTATCCTCTATAATCATGTAAAACTGCGTGCTGATTAGAGAGGCCAAAAATCCCATGATCACAGCAATCAATCAATGCCCTTCAGGGATGCTGGGTGACACAGGGCACACAGCGATGCCCACAGCACCGCTCCACTAACGCTAACAAGTTACCACCCTTTCTGCATGAAGATGCTGATCTGGGTCCCCACGGCCCCGCTGCGTGAGAAGCACCAGTGGGGAAGCAGCCAATCCCATGCCCCCAGTGAAAAACTGAAATGACTACTGGGAGCTGCTGGGTGTGCTGGATTAGTCCTGGCTGCTTTGCGATGAATTGGTTACCCAGCTAAGAATAGAACTGGGAATCCTGGTCCCTAGTTGTGAGCTTGCAGCACAAGCGCTGCCTTCTCCCATAGTGGGCACTGGGGCACACAACTGGGGTTTGATGTAGCAAGAGGACACGTTGCCCTTGCAGGGCTTCACTGGGGAATCTTCCATCAGCTACAGTGCAAGAGCCCTGTGCTGGAAACTATGAAAACAGCTGTAGCCTCAGCTCCTACTTCAGTATTACCCGCTGGTGTTATCAGTCTCCATCTTTATGCCAGGAATTCTGCAGGAATTTGCTTTCTGCAGACTAAAGAGAAAGAAGAATTAAAAAGATAAAGGGGAGAGATGAGTTTGCATGCGTGTGTGTGAGAGAGAAGGCGAAAGGCTTTGTAATTATAGTTCAACCTTCTGCAAAACACAAGCTGGAAAAAATGATTTAGCAATTCCTGAATCAAGCCCATAACTTCTGTCTAAGTCTCCTGCATGGTGTTCATCCTGCCCACGGCTCTAACATCAGTGCTGCAACAACTTCCAGCCTGCACCGGGCCTCTTGCACACACAGTCTCTGCCCCAAGCAGCTTGCTTAGCCGCACAGCAAAGGCTTTAACTGAGCACAAGGGGCAATCCCCTGAAAAAGCACATTTTAGGAAGACACAAATACTCCGAAGGGCTGAGATATAGAAAACAAAGGGCTCAAAAGGAGATGCCCCAACAACGAACATACACACAACTCTCTGTCACCGACCTAACAAGACTCTACAGGGCTTGAGGGAGCAAGGGGAACAGTGATGATGTGTTGGAACAAGTAACACCACTCATCCCTTGTCTTGTACGACAGATTGACGGGTTGTCAGCGCAGAACTTGCAGACAATCTTGAAAGGCAGCAAGCTGGAGACAAACTGTCAGCAAAGGGACCAGAATCTTTTTTCTGAAAATGAATAAACACAGTCCCTGAATGCCCAAGCATTCCAGAGACTCCAGCACAACCCAAGAGAACAAATCCTGATAAAAGCCCACCCAGAAGAACAGTCCAGGCATCTCTTCTAAGCAGAAGAATCTGTTTACATGAAGGATGTCATTACTTAATAGCCAACAATCCAGACCAATAAAAACAGGTTAATTAAGGAAGAAAACAACCAGTGGATGTTACAGGGCTTTGAGAAAGCCAGCGATGACTCACCTAACCAGAACATCAGCTATTTCCACTGAAGTCAGCCTCTCACAACAGTACTTCCCAACTGTGGGCACAGCTATGATACTCACTAGTTTGGTGACGGGTAACTATATGATGGTCATCTTTCTACAGAGCATCAAGAGGAAACAGGCTCCCAACCTCATTGCCTGCTGCAGGACAGGGAGTCTGCCCCACAGATGCAAATGTTTCAGGAGAAGAGGCCACGTGGCCATAAAAATCTATGGGCAAAAATGCTACAAATGGCTTTGCAGAGTTTGTTGCTTCGAATCTGTTGGTGTGTGAGCCTGTACTGATGTCTGCCACTAGTTTAATAGCAGCGTGGCACATAGCAAAGGTACACAGGCAAAGGAGAAGCAGTTTCTCCTGGGAAGCCTCTGTGCCAGGTCACACTCTCTGCAGGGAAGGGAGTTACCTTCATGGGAATCAGCTCACACAATGTCAAAGTAATAATTTTGTGCTCAGATGAATAAATAGGTGGGAATCTTTTCGATTAGATCACAGACAAGCCTTCCCCACAACAGAAATCCAACAGCATACCAGGCCAGTCACTGCTGACCCATCCACAGAAAAGCTGAAGCATATTTTACTGGATTTGTTTAAAATGAGCTTCAGCTTCATCTGAGGCAGCGATAAGCAAAGCTACAACTGCTGTGGAGTTGTAATTGGTGCATAAGGCTTCATTCCAGATCCCTGTCAGCAGCATGCAGCGTCTCCTACTTAAAGAATCATAAAGCACTGAACATAAGTACACTGGAAAGAAATTAACACTTAAATCTATCAGACAGGGATGAAGTCTGTCCCTTCCAACTACATCACTGTCAATGCAGCCACTGCTTTCAATCAAATAAAGGTTTCTCCTGTTACACAGGCTTAGCTTGCTCGTTGTCTACCAAAAACCATTCAACGGTGAGACATGCTCTCCTTAACATCGTCCTTGAATGAGCCCATTGCCCTGACTGGCATGGGCCACTAACACTGCCAGCTGTAACACCCACACAAGGTGCCTGAAAAAAGGACAAAACGAGGCTCCAAAATGATAAAGACTGGCAAAGATAAAATAATTGGATGTTGTTACCACAACTAATTGAGTGCTGGCAAACTTCAGTCTTTCCTGCTCGGAACGAAGGTGGTGTAAAGAAGTCAGCACCCAGCAGATGAATCTCTTTGCCTCAGCTTACACAACAGATGCACAGAGATGATGTTCCCCTCTATTTCAAAAGTTCAACACAAGGAGTCACACGTCAGTTTTCCTAGATGTTTGACTAAGTCTAACAGCCTCGATTCCCTGCTTTCTCCCTCTCCTTGCACAGCACCCAACTACTGCCTGGCAGCTTGAGAGATGTTCGGAAGCATCACAGGCCCTTCTCAGTGTGAGGCATTGCACCTTGCACCTGAGCAGCAGTGACAGCTGGAAACACAGCACCTCTGCAAAACACTACTGGGTCTGTTCAGCCTGGAAAAAAGAAGACTTAGGGGGGACCTAATTAGTGTTTATAAATATCTTAGACATGGGGTGCAGGGGGAATTGGCCAGCCCCTTTTCAGTGTCTGTGGGGACAGGACAAGGGGCAATGGCTGTAAGCTGGAGCACAGGAAGTTCCCCACCAACATGGGGAAGAACTTTTCCCCAGTGAGGGTGCCAGAGCCCTGGGACAGGCTGCCCAGGGGGTGTGGAGTCTCCTTCTCTGGAGATATTCAAGTCTCGTCTGGACGCCTATCTATGTAATATGAGATAGGGAGCCTGCCTTGGCAGGGGGGTTGGACCCGATGATCTCTTGAGGTCCCTTCCAACCCCTAAGATTCTGTGATTCTGTGCAGACCCCTGTCTTGAGCACAAATTTTAAAAAAAGTCAGTTTGGCCAAACTCCCAAGCAAAGGGAGGCCTGTGCAAGTTACACTCTTAACCAGCATTTCATGCTCAAGGAGCAAAATAATTTCTTCTTAAGCATCTCCATCAAGAGCCTGGTGAATAGCCACTCTGAAATGATGGCACAGAGCCACCATGGATTTTTTTTTTTCTTCAACAAACTAGCACTGAACAGAATCCCACAGACACAAAGGCAAAAATAAAAGGGGAAGAGGTAAAAGAGCAAGGCATCACACAGACGATTGCCTGTTTCATTCTCACCGCAATGCTTCAAACCATGGTGGTGCTGCTGAGCACTGAAACACTGTAAACATCAGTTATCTGGGAGAACAGTGGGGTGGGAGAGCCTTGGCAAAACACAGCTTTTAAGCAGCAGAAATCATACAAATCAGTCTGGAATGGGATGTTGGGGAAGGGACCATAAGCACTTGTGTCGCCTGCTGAGTTTCCCAAGCTGGGAAATCAATAACAAAATGTCAGTAAAAGGTGATGTTCTACTTTCACCCTGCTCATCTAGATCCTGACTGAATATGTTTTGTCCCCTTCACCATTTACACAACTCACCCACAGATAATCAAGAGCTGGCTTTAACACAATGTGAATTAAGCCAAGGATCCTGATGCATGTTACACTCAGGAAAAAAAAGTGTTATTTCCCCAGAAGCTGACAGCAAACTGATGTCCAACTTGCATGAACAGGAGTTCACAGAAACACTCCACCTCACATGAGTTTTTCAGCCTGGGCTCTAACTCAGTGACATCAATGAAGAGAAATGTGTTCATTTTGCCAGGCACAGAACTGGGTTATCAGGGCATCCCAAGCAGATGTGTAACAATTCCATTGGCTTGCATATTGACCTTTCCACTCTCGTACCTGTAGGCAAGATGAAGAAAGAAAAACCTCCTGCAGGAAATAGCTCAGGTCCAATGTAACTACCAAGTCAGCTGTGTTTCAATACAAATAGTAAGGTAAATCATTAGGCTGCATTAAAGTACACATTGGCATTATTTCATACCCAGGTTTAGACTTTCCAATTCTACCTGGGAACTCAGTACAAGGCAAAATACAGATAACTGGTACACCCTTGGAGTGTGGGCCAAATGCCATTTGTTGGCCCTACAGCAGGAAGCCAATAAACCAGGTTATATCTGCACAGGACACTACAACTGTTCTTAGAGGAAGATGGCAAACTCCTGGAGAAATGGGAATGAGAAAGCCACACCTGTAAGCACCAGGTATTTCCTTGTTATGACTCCTGATCTTGGGGACAAGACATTCTTCCTCAGCATTTTTCTCCTTTCTTGCTGCCAGAACCAGGTGATGCATTGGAAGCACACGGACAGGTAAGTCTAAGTAGGGAGGACCATTTAACAAGAACCCGATCCTTTCTCTTCATCAGCAGAGGCCAGACCTTCATTTTTCAGTACTGAACACCAGGGTCTATATAACTGGAGCTAGAAGAACACTGCCATAATTGACAAGAATAGGTGTGGCCAAATATTTTCTCATGTGATTCAGAGATATCATGGCCAACATCTTCTCAAAACATAACCAAAGATGACTCTTCATCAGACAATGTAGATGTGCCAGGCAATAAATCTTGCAGCAGAAGGCTCCTTCCTGTTTTAATTCAAGTTATCACTGATCAAGAGATACAATTGTCTTTCTGAAGACAGACACAGGAGAGCTGAAACTACAGCGAACACCTCAACTGAAAAAACACTGAAACCCTCAGAGTTTCACATTTAAATCCTGGTGTACTCGTTCTGGTTTAATAAAAATAGGCCACCCCACTGCTTGCACAGTTCCTGAGATCAGCAGATAACTATCCCACAGCTGCCCATGCTATTCAGAACAGCGAGGAAGCTTGTTTCAGTCAGGTACATCAATCCTTCCCCCTCCCCATTTAAGAAATGCATCATTTCAGCCCCAGGTATGGAACACAGGTTGGAGATCCCCCCCATCGTGACTTGCATATCTGAGCACTGCTGACCAGGCCAAGGTGTCCCCACAGCACTGGTATTCTGCACTATTCTAGGATCTTTCACCTAAACATTAGCCAACAGAGCTGTTCTGCAGTACTCCACTGGAACAGGGTTTATCTGGCATCACAAAAAAGGGCTCTCCTGTATGTAGCAGCACAGACCAGCATGGACTACAAAAAACCCACCTACAACCAGAGTAAGGACTTGGTCACTTACTCAGTGCTGAGTACTGCTGGTTCCAGTGCCAGATTTATCCTAAGGCAGCTTCAAGCTACAGTGATGTTACTGCTCTGTGGACTGAGGCAAGAAGTTTGTGTTTTCCAGACAGAGAATTCAAGGGCTGGAGCAGCTTCCCTATGAAGAGAGGCTGAGGGAGCTGGGCTGGGTCAGCCTGGAGAAGAGAAGGCTGTGGGGGGACCTCATTGCAGCCTGCCAGTCCCTGAAGGGAGCAGAGACACAGGAGGGGAATCAGCTTTTTAAAAAGGACAGACACTGGCAGGACAAGGGGGATGGAGTGAAGCTAAAGGAAGGAAAGTTTAAATTAGATATCAGGGGGAAGTTTTTTCCAGAGAGAGTGGTGAGGGGCTGGAACAGGCTGCCCAGAGAGGGGGTGGGTGCCCTGTCCCTGGGGGTGTTCAAGGCCAGGTTGGATGGGGCCCTGGGCAACCTTGTGTAGCTCCAGGCCTGAGGTTGGTGTCCCTGCCTGTGGCAGGGGGTTGGAGCTCTGTGATCCTTGGGGTCCCTTCCAACCCTTGCCAGTCTGTGATTCTATGAATTAAACATGTAAAAGTGCAAAATAAGATCTTGATGCCTTGTCCTCAGGTTCTCCAGCTAGGAAACAGTGGCAGCAGTAAGAGTCAGACAAGTTTAAAGCATTACCTCTTAAAGAAGAGATCCAGATATATTATCTAGTAAAATCTGTCTGTGTATCAGTGGCCACTTCTCCTTCGAAAGAAATGCTCCAAGGCTCCTTCAGGGCTGGCAGCTCAGAGCTCACAAATAACCCTCTGACAAGCAGCCAGCACGCATTCAGGGAGGATATATGGCCTACCAGGGTCCGGACTCAAACCAGCTTGCTGCTTCTCCTTGTTCTTCCAAAGCTCCCTGCATGCCTGTGGGTAAATCACTCAATCTTCCCTGGCCTAAATTCCACATTTGTATAAGAGGGATAATCACTCTTCACTACTACAGAGGGCTATTGTCAGGCTACACTTACTAGTGATTGACGGGAGCCTAGGTACTACAGACAAGCACCACAAAGAATCGCCCCTCTGCCCCAAATGCTTTATGAAAAACAAATGTTCCTTAAAAAGCAGGTTTCAGATTGAGTTCCCTAGCAGTTACCACAAAGAATAGCAATTTAACAAAGACTCTGTAAATGTAAAAGAAGAAACCAACACCATTTGACTATGTCCTTTCAACCTGACATTTAAACAAGAACTACATGCACAATTACATATGATAATGACAAAACAAGAGAACAAAAAAGGTGGGCAATATTGTTCCTTCCAGCTTAAAAAAAAAAAATTACAGTGCACTCATTTTGCCAGTTTAATAGGTGATGTGACAGGTCCTTAGTTCATCTTGGGACAATTTGAGAACAGAATGATTAGCAGTGTATGATGACAGTGATCACTAGCTGGTTCCTGGAGAGCTGATAAGTTATTAAGCTAAACAATGCATCACTATTATGAGCAAGTCAGTGCACTAACTGTAATTTCCTTGAAAGCTGAGCAGTGCATGATTATACTTGTCCACTCAGACTCCCTGCTGGCAGCTCCATATTCTGCTATTGTTCTGAGCTCCAGAGTCTTACCAGTGCCCGGGATACAGCCGGGAAACGTATTCTTCACCCTCAGCCTTCATTGTGGCAGCTGCCATTGGAAGGATACTGGGAAGAGAGACATTCTCTATCCTGAAGCACAGCTATTAGAGCTCCTAAAGACACACAGGTTGGTTTGTCAGCACAAGCTACCTCTCATTTCCAGCCAAGGCAACTTCCATTTCGAGAGTGCCCTCTGTGACTTTGGAATGACACACACATACATACATACACATTATACGTGTACATATGTGTAGGTGTGTTTTTATGCACACTAAAAGCCATGCAGGCATACAGGTAACATTTTGGTGGCTCTCTTTATGACTATTAGGAAGGCTTCTGTTGTTACTGGAAGCTCATCCGGACAGCTATCAAGTTACAGCCCTCCCAAGCTGTAAGTGAAGACAACTGAGCCCACCTCCGCTAACGAACCTGGAAAAGCTCTGAACAGAAAAGGCAGAAGGCAGTGACAGAAGCTGGATGAGAAGGATTTCAAATGGCTGGTATGCACACAGACTGGAAACACGGCCTTCATCCATCCTACCCAAGAGGCAGCTCTAGAGCTGGAGATGATGGAAAAAAATCCAGCCAGGTCCTACTGCAGACCTGCCCTGTGAGGTGACAAAGCACTTGCCCTCCTACGTGCCTCAGTTTCTTCCCCTGCTAAGCAAGCTGGAGCACCTCCCCACCTCTCCGAGGCCAGGCGCTGCACCAGGCGATCCCCAGGGTGCAAGGGCTGCGGCAGAGCAGACAGGACAGGGCCAGACTGGGGTACAGCCAGCCCCAAACCCACACTGTTACATGCACAGAGAACAGACACTCCCATTTCGCTTCCCTAAACTAATTCTTAGAAATACACCTTCGATCTTGCTGTGCCATCAGTCACACTAAGCCTCCTCTCCCTTCGGTGCATTTTTACCCTGCTCTTGCCATGAATGGCTGTCCAGGAGGCAAAATTTCTAAACCCCTAAGTGTCTTCCCTCCAACAGCAAGAGGCATTGCAGCATGTAAGCCCCATTGGCTTCCAATGAGCCTTGGGGTACCAAGTGCTTAAGTCGGTTTTTTTAAACAGGACTTCAGTGATTCTGAAAATATTATCATGTACCTCACATTAGATTTGATATAAAGTGAGCGTTAAGTGGGAAGAAAACCTGACACTGAGAACATTTGACAGGTGCTTAAGAGGTGGGTCCTAATTCATTTTAAACTTTGTTTTATAGAAGACTCATTTAAGGAGCACCATGAAATTGTTTCATTGTCCTTTTCTCTGTGCTGATCCTGCAAAGAATATATAATAAGGAGTATGTTTCAACAAGCCACAGAAAAAGTACCACTATTTTGAATCCAGGAACTGTTCTATACCTGTCACTGAGGTTTTTCTCAAACTCAAGGGGAAAAACTGTTACTGTTGGAATTAAAACCACAAAATGAGCAAATGTAGTATTCCAAACACGGTGGCAGGAATACACGTAGGATAACCCAGCCCTACAGCTTTGAAATACAGGTTAATGCCATTATTATTTGTACACCTCATATCTTTGCATGTCCCTATAAGAAGATGTAATCATCTGACCATTCTCCTGGGCAGCAAAGAAAGGTTAAGAAGTCAATAATTTCTACTCCAACTCCAAAATTAACCACCCCGCAGCTGTACTACTACAACTGTCTGTGAGCCTGTGCCATAAATACAACTAAAATGATTTGGCTTCAAAGGTGTGGGTTGGTTTTGGGTTGGTTTTTTTTTCCTTTACCCTGAACTTGGATCACACTCAGCAAGTTAACAGCAAATTCCACAACACTGGAGGTGGGAACTGTTGACTTGGGGCCAGGAATTTCATCAACTGCTTTGCTATGATCCTCCTACTACACCCTCAGTTACCCAGCAAACAGAGGCTGCACCGAAAGATGAGCCCTTAAGTATAGGTGCCATCTACAAATCTCAAGAAGAAAGCGTGGTGGTGTTCCAGTCAATGGGAACTCAACAGGAGATAAACAGCAACGGTGCACCACGGGAGGTGGTTGGACATGGATTAACAACCAAGGATGTGTCTGGTCAAATTCTCAGTGACACACTATAAGCAGAGAAGAAAATAAAATCATATGCTCCTGTACACCTCAAAAGGACAGAAACCTTACACCGAGCATTGTACACATACTGTACACATTGTACACATACTGGGCTGTTTAGCATTTCTGACTTGTTTGCTGGGTTTTCTTCCACTGATAACGAGGTCACTGCCACCTTTCCAGTGAGACAAAATACACTGCTTCCCTAAGTCCCTGAAAGCTAATAGATAACCACACTGTTTTGGGACTCTCTAAATCATTACCTAAGATTTCAACCACCCTCTGAACAGACACAGCCATTCAGAGGGGTACAGAAGACTCAAAGTCCTTTTCCTTTAGTCATTCCAGACTGATTTCACACTCCTGTGCAAACGAAAGGTATTTCTGGCCTGTCCCAGCCTAAGCACAAACCCTTCCCTTCCAGACTTCCCTCCTCCCCAGACACGGGGCTTTCCCTGCACACACACACAGGGAGCGGAGCGCCTGTCCTGGGGTCAAACCTCAGCAGCCCCCAGAGTACAGCCCTGCGATGGGTACTGTGACAAGGCATAAAGCCAAGAAAGTGACAGGACATACAGGAATGATGGGAACCCCTGGGATCTGTGGAGTAACCTGATACGGAGAGGGCAGAGAACACTCCTTCGCGCAGCGCGGTTCCGTCCCATGACCACTGCTGCAGCAGGGTTTCAGACACTGCACAATACCCAAAGCACCACTTTTACTGCAGGGCATCTCCCACACAATGCTGTACAGTGCAGTCAAACCAAGTAACACTTGGAGTTCATGCCAGTCTAATACTTTCCCTTGCTTGCGTCAAGGACATAAATAAAACCCCTGTGTAGAGGGCTTGGATAGAAATCACTTAATTAGTCCTGTACATCCATCTAACACCCTTACAAACTGTAATTCAGCTGTCTGCACTGGTACAGAAGTGAGCACATGCCCTTTCCCAAGGCAAGCTTTGCTCTTAGCCCGCTGTGGAATTTTTTGGCTTCTAGTTTGTTTAAGTTAAAGCAGCCTTGAGGCTGCTGTAACTACAGCTAGTTTTTTCAGAGTTTACAGCCAATAAGCAGCTCACAAAGAAACAGAAAGGACCAATGAATTAGTGCAGCAGATGGATTCTCTTCCATACCAACAGCTCCCTCCAAAACCAAGAGGATGTGCAGTCTCACTCAACTTCAAAAAGCACCCTGGCCTGTTTAAATGAGACATTAAATCACACACTATAATGCTATGCAGAAAGTAACAGCAAATCAAGCAAAGCGTTACAAGGTCAACAAAGTCAACAACACGTTAATGCAGGGGAGAGCAAAGCTCCCTGCACAGCTTTAAGTACAAGACCCAACAGGAAGAAACCCTGAGCACCTTGCTCCTGCTGACTCTGCCTCGAGCTGTGGGTTGGACTAAGTGATCTTTAGGGATCCTTCCTGACCTCAATCATTCTGTGAAGATTTGCTGTTTTCTGATTTTGTGACTGCAGCATGGTACCTGGGTCGGCTGAAAACAACACAGAAAGGTCAAGGCTACACTATAGCATGAACTGTCAAAAGTACTGCATGAGGCTCCCACGTAGTTATGAGACATCCATACTCGTTCACCAAGCCAACCCTGTGCTTCCTCATCTTCTGCTCCTCTTCCTCGCCCCCTCATTGCTCCTGGTTGGGTTAGAAGGGATGCCTAAACCCACTGAGCCCCACCCCCTGCCAGGGGCACAGACACCCGCACCAACCCAGGGTGCCCCAAGCCCCATCCAACCCAGCCTTGAGCCCTGCCAGGGATCCAGGGGCAGCCCCAGCTTCTCTGGGCACCCTGTGCCAGCGCCTCCCCCCTCCCCAGGAAGGATTTCTGCCTCCCAGCCCCCCTCCAGTTGCCCTCCTGCAGCTGAAGGCTGTTCCCCTGGGCCTGGCCCTCCCTGCCCTGAGCACCAGCCCCTCTCCAGCTCTCCTGGAGCCCCTTGAGGGACTGAGAGGTGCTCGGAGCTCTCCCCAGAAGCAGCCTTCACTTCTCCAAGCTGAGCCAGCCCAGCTCTCTCAGCCTGGCTCCAGAGCAGAGGTGCAGCCTTTGGATCATCTTTGTGGTCTCCTCTGGACCATAAAGTCTGCTTTGGTGAAGCTGAATTCTTGCTGACCTCTTCTGTGCTTAGCCAAAGTTACACTGGCCTAGCAAAGTGGTTCCTGGCACCCATCTAACATCAAACTACTGTTACACCTGTGTGCCAGAAATCCTGGAGAGAAAGCAAACACTTAAAAAAAATAAATTCTGTTCTTTAGGAATCCAGTCACTTTGTGCATTTGTAAGTACCATTTCCTTGCCTGCAAGGCACCTAACTCAAATCCATTTAATTTTCCAGAATAATGTATTAATTTCATTTGCACAGATCCTGCTATAAGCTGCCTACACTGCTGAGCTTTGTCTAAAAAAAAAAAAAAAAAGACACTTCTTAACAAAACCAGTGGTCTGTCTCAATTTGTGTCCCCTTAGGCCATCAAAGGGAAATACTGCAAAACTGCCAAGGGTCAGGTGTTGCACTTGGGCCAGAAGAATCCCAGACACAGATCCAGCCTGGGAGAAGAGCTGCTGGAGAGCAGCCCTGGGAGAAGGACCTGGGGATTCTGGGGGATGAGAAACTGAACATGAGCCAGCAGTGGCTCTGGCAGCTCACAAGGCCAATGGGATCCTGGGCTCCATCAGCAGAGGGGTGGCAGCAGGGACAGGGAGGGGATTGTCCCTCTCTGCTCTGCCCTCCTGAGGCCCCAGCTGGATCCCGTGTCCAGAGCTGGGGCCACAACACAAGAAGGATGTGGGGCTGTTGGAGAGGGGTCAGAGGAGCCACAAAGATGCTCAGAGGGCTGGAGCAGCTGCCCTACAAAGAGAGGCTGAGGGAGCTGGGCTGGGTCAGCCTGGAGAAGAGAAGGCTGTGGGGGGACCTCATTGCAGCCTGCCAGTCCCTGAAGGGAGCAGAGGAACAGGAGGGGAATCAACTTTTTGAAAGGACAGATAACGGCAGGACAAGGGGGATGGATTAAAGCTGAAGGAGGGAAGGTTTAGATTAGATGGAACAGGCTGCCCAGAGAAGTAGTAGATGCCCCGTCCCTGGGGGTGTTCAAGGCCAGGTTGGCTGGGGCCCTGGGCAACCTTGTGTAGCTCCAGGCCTGAGGTTGGTGGCCCTGCCTGTGGCAGGGGGGTTGGAGCTCTGTGATCCTTGGGGTCCCTTCCAACACATGCCATTCTATGATTCTATGAAAACACAGTCCCACCACCCACTGCAGCAAGCCATTCACTAACTGGTCTAAAACCTGCTGCAGTCTCAGGAGGGAAGGAGCCACAAGCACCTGGTTTCACACCTTGCCAGCTCAGGAGATGCAAACAAGCCACTCACACTGGAACTACACTTGGCTTATGAAAATGCCAAAGGGGTAAGAACACACAACTCAAGTGTCCTAAATTTATCACTGCAGCGGTGTGACACAGGTTAATTCTAACATTTCCCTTCTGAGACCAAAGAGTTTGAACGTGGAGACAATGAAAAGCACGACTTTAGTTTAGTATTACCTAATCCCAGTGTGATGGCAACTTAGGTGTATAAAAGATAATTTAAACAACAATTAACAGAAGAAGTATGTTTGCTGCTGAAATGCCAAGGCAAATTAAACAAGGCAATTGAGGAGAAATTGGTGACAAAGCAACTGGAACCAGTCCATTTACACAATAAGCCAGATTTTGACAGCAACAGCATCTTCTGCAAGAAGGGAGAATATTTTCCTCATTTCATATTACTCACTTTAGTTCAGAATGATCACTAGTTCACTCCAGGTTGAGAAACAAATCAGCAGCTGAAAAAGCAAGTAAGCTTGGGCTTTTCTTTTTTTTCCCCTCCTTCCAGTCTGCAAACAAGAAGTAGGTGTGGGAGGCTGAGATCTACCAGCTCCGGTGCCTTGGTGAGCAGAGTCTCAGGTCACACTGGGTTTCGTTTGTTTAGTGCAGGTCACATTACACTGCTTCCTTATAAAACACAAACCAGGCTGAGATGTTTTTGTCCTGAATACTCAGCACACTGCATAGTGCTTATTAGCTTAAAAACAGCAAGTGAAAACGTTTGTTTTCCATGTTATAATCCAACTCCAATTCCCACCCAAAAGCAGCTTGAAAGAGATCCCAACTGAAAGATTAATCATGTAGTAAGTCATCCATCATTTTCCAAAAAAAAAAAAAGCATAAAAACTGAGACAGTCTATGTAAATATATACAGTTGCTTAGATGCATACAGAGTGCATCCCTCTTGTTAGTAAGAGCAACCTTCTCTTCTTGCCAGCACTACATTCATTTGCAAGCGAGCGCCTTCGAGGTTATCAACAGTGAAGAGTCAATCTTTCTGCAGGAAAATAAATAAAAGCTACAAATGTTAAACAAGATTAACACGGGTCATTTCAGTCAAGGTCTCTGACTTGTCAACTTCAACCATCTCACCCCATAAAACAGGATGTGTGTGTGGCATAACGAAGGCTTGAATGCTGATTTTTGAACCACAGAACTAGGATAAATACTCAGGGATCTCTAAACCCAGTGCCTATCATTACCCAGACTCTCTGACACATAACATTATTTAAAAGCCTGAACAGAAAAAGACAGGGAGAGTCACACCTACGTTTTAGCTGTTCTATCCATGTCAAAACTTGTAAATTTTCCCCTCCCAGCTTTAGAAATTCCCCCAGGATCTTTTTTCTTCTTTTATTAATTCACCTATTTGAATACATAAGGCTTTAAGGTTGCCTTTTGCTCTAAACTTAAGTGGTGAAGCCCACAAAACTTTCTCAGATCCCCAGCATCCTCTGTAAGAAGGACAGTAAAACTTTGCAGGCAGAGCAAACAGGTTACATCTTGCTCAAACACACATTTACAAGAGAGGGGCTCCTATATGAATGAATTTTAAAAGAATTTGGGTCAAGGACAGCCTACTACCAGCACCCTACATGTCCCTACAATTACTGCCCAATAAAGTAGCACAAGTGTCTTAAAAACATCTATTCCACCACGTTAATGAAACTAA
This sequence comes from Laterallus jamaicensis coturniculus, assembly GCA_022605575.1. NCBI lineage: Eukaryota > Metazoa > Chordata > Aves > Gruiformes > Rallidae > Laterallus > Laterallus jamaicensis. Next base: position 10,471,536 of record JAKCOX010000025.1, read on the forward strand.
ATTGGACTGCAAAGGTCTGAAAAAAATCAGTTTGCTTACTGAGACATCTCCACAAGAGCATCCCTCAGAAGTCCCTGGAAGGTTACAAATGGTTTGCCACCACCACACAAACTCACTAGTTTTCTATGTTCCAACTCTGTGCTAAATAGCAACTCGGATAGCTCAGCACTACTACTCCCAGCCTTCTACAGCAGGTTGCAGCTCTGGAAGCAGACTTTGCATTTGGATCTCTAACAAAACACATTCACCAGACCGAAGTGAGGAAGCTGGTTCTGGCTGGTAAGGAAGTTGAGGCATTCACTGCTTTTTTTTTTTTTTTGGATGGGAAAATAAAACTTTATCAACCCCTACAAAATGTTTATTATACACCAGACCACAAAAATGAGACCAGATTCTGTTTCCACGCTCAGCACAGTAAAACTTTGTGCAGTAAGTCTGCAGCTAACAGGGGGCTGTGTAGTCAGAAACAGCCTTCATCAGTCTTTATTTCTTTGGTGCCATCGATGCCTCTTTTGTAGCTGCTTTCATGAAACAGCTCAGAGGGTTACAGCCATATTCTATTAAAATCACAGAGTCACAGGGGTTGGAAGGGACCTTGAGAGACCATTGGGTCCAACCCCCAAAATCCAAAACAAATATACACTAATTAAAGTTATATTAATTGTCTCAAGCTACATCTACATCAATCTATTCAGCATTATTGCATATTACCATATTACAGCATTTTGGTCTGTTGTCTTCCCTCATAACACATCTATCTTCTAGTTTGCTTCACAATCCCAAGCTGAGCTCAGGGGGAGGAGGGATCTTTTTACTTTGAAATGATAACTGCAACTCACAGGCTTCGCTCTGTTGATTCTGAACTGGAATGAATGGAGTTATTTCCTTGCATTCCTGTTGTATAATTCTTCCTTCACCAGCCTTCAGCTATCAGATCAGAGCTGGAGTTTACTCTGGAGTTGGCAGTAAACAAAAGAACAAATCTGCACTGTTTCCTCTGAAAAAAAGAAATTGTAGCCCTTGTCCAAATATATTAAAACACTGAAGCATGCAGGACGATTAAGGAGTTGTGGATTAGATAAATGAGGCAGTGTGCTCAACACATTAAAAAAAATAGAGAGAGAGAAGAATTAAGTGGAAAGATTTACATATTTATAGAGCACAAACAAGGCATTGTCAGATAGTTCCAGCCATCAAATGGAGCCTAATTTAAGTTATAACTCAGTGGAAGGAGTAGCCTGTGGATTCAAACTATTGTCTTAATGAACAACTCAGCTGTTACTTCTTGATGACGAATGCACAACGGTCATACTTTTCCTTAACAGACCTGCAATACATCTGCTCAACTGCTGAAGCATAAAAGCTCCCAGCTTGCAGGGGGAGTCAGCTAGGAAATAATAAAAGCCACATTTTTCATTTATATATTAATTTTCATCTGAAAGTAATAAACAAATATTCAGCTGAAGGGATCTTTAATGATGGCAAAAGATAAATATTTCACTGAATCACAGACTCACAGGGGTTGGCAGGGCCCTGGAGAGCTCCTGGGGTCCAACCCCCTGCCAAAGCAGCTCCCCAGCTCATACTGCACAGGTCGGTGTCCAGACGGGGCTGGAATCTCTCCAGAGAAGGAGACTCCACCACCCCCTGGGGAGCCTGTCCCAGGGCTCTGGCACCCTCACTGGGGAAAAGTTCCTCCCCAGGTTGGTGTGGAACTTCCTGGGCTCCAACTTGCAGCCATTGCCCCTTGTCCTGTCCCCACAGACACTGAAAAGGGGCTGGCCAATTCCCCCTGCATCCCATGCTTTAGATATTCATAAACATTGATTAGGTCCCCCCTCAGTCTTCTTCTCTCCAGGCTGAACAGCCCCAGCTCTCTCAGCCTTTCCTCACAGGGGAGATGCTCCAGGCCCTTCTTCTACTTGATTTCTCAGCTCAACATCCATAGGCACCAGTGTTGTTTCCTTCACATGGCTGATGTTGTACCTTACCCAGATGATGCACCGCATCTCTGCAACAGCTCTGCCAATGGATGGGAGCAGTTGGACATGGGGAATAAAAAAAACCAACAAGCCCGCTACAAACTACAGCCAGATACTTATTTATTTAAAAGGAAAATGTCTGAGTTCAGACAAGAGGAAGAAAAAACAATTCTTAAGACTTTAACCAAACCAGACAGCCCTGTTACAACCTCCAGTGTCTAAAGCAGCTTTTCTCCAAAACCTGGTGCTCTCCAGCGTTGCGCTGTGGGTTTGGTCCAGATTCTGTTTCACCTTTTGAATCTCATTTCGCTTCTACACACTCCTGCCAGAGTCTGACTTGGCATCAGCCTTGGCCTGATGGGACCACATGGTAGGCTGAGGACTGCATGACAGGACCATGGGGCAGAGAGAGGCACAAAAATACGTCAGTGCCCCACTGGCCAGCCGGTGTGCCAGAAGAAGAGAGAAATAACAACAATGTTTGTAGATAAACAATAAGAGACCATCAGGAAGGAAACCTGCTCTTTCCAAGGTTTAACATATTAAAATGCTGCAGAACGTTCCCACAGCCCAGCAGCAGCTGAAGCACCCAGCAGCCCTGAACACGAATTGATGATACTCACAATTAAAGAGCTTGTGTCCTTCCTTAGCACAAACAAGTAACTTCTATTCTCTCCCCTCCTCTTTTTTTTTTCTGATTCTCACTAGCTTTTTCTCATCCTGAACATCCACCAGCAAGTTCAGCACCATACATGCTCATGGGGATGCAAGCAAGAAGGCAAAGTGCTTTGGGGAAGGGCAAGCAGGCGGCTTGAGCCATGAGGCTCCCCATCGCTCCAGCCTCCTGTGGTGTCTGAACATCAGTGCTCGGTCCTTCTGTAACAGATGGTCACCAAGTCAGACTGAAAAAGAAGAAGTCTCCAAACCTCAGATACCACACAGACACCCCCACAGGAAAAAAAAAATAAAAATCAAGACAATTACACCCAGAAAACCCAATAAGCAGCCTGTTTTAGGTGAGAAAACACTGCCTTTAACTTGCAAAAGCCTTTATTCTCTGGGCTTCCTAGGGCATGCAGGAGAGCAGAAGCCAAGGGGGAAAAAAAAGGGAAAGGTTTTAGCAACAGGAGTGACTTGCTTTTGCCAGATGATCCCCCAATGTTGCAGACCCATCTGTATTTCATAGAAGGGCATAAAAGACATTTGTTTGTCTGTTCAGACCAAAGGAAACAGACTACTGATCTCTCCAACGTCCTCAAATGATGCAGAGATGAATTTTAAGCACTTGTTTGTCCTATTATGTTCTGAAATCCAAAACAGACCTTTTATTAAAGTATCTCCAATTTCAGGACACCTAGACAGTAAACAAGTGCTCAGGGAATGAGAAACACTTATATTAATAGCAACAACACACTGTTCACAAGTAGAGGTGCCAATTATTACCAAGAAAAATGATAGATTACCAACAACACCACCAGAAACTTCTCTAAGGTAACAAACCTACTTCCATTTGGTTTTGTTTGAAGACCAAAAAAAAACAAATCCAGTTTTTTCTGTACAGTTTGTCACTGTTTACTTCTTGCTACATTGTTATTACAATAGATATTTTTAAGTGCCTCTCCACTCTAAGAAAACCTTCCACCTCTGAGCATCCCCTGGTAGACCCCAACCTGGCTTTTTCACCCTGTATAGCTCCCTCCAGGAAGCATCTCACTTGCATGGTCAGCCTTCTGTATCCAGTGCCCAACCTGCAAGGTTGCAAAGTGCTTGTAATTCTGCTTCAGGTCACCAGTACACACACACTGCCCCTTTGGAAGGTGACCTGAGCATCTTGGAAAAGAAACCAAACTGACAGATGCCTTTGAAATGGCTGCCTTAACACTTGTGACCAAGGTCTCATCCTTAACACAGATGGATTTTGTTCCTTCTCTTCAGTACACTGAAACATTGACCATCTCAAACTCAATAGTAACAGAAAACTCTTGGTTAAGAGATTTTAAAATCTGTGATGCTAGACACATGACCTACAGCTATGTTAACCACCCAGTCCAGCCCTGTGAACAAACTGACCTCTCAACTTCATCCTGGTTATAACTTAATAGCATTAGAATTTAAACAATACCTTTCTCCCTCAACTAAGATTATTTCACTGTTTGCCACCAAATCTTTACATTAGGTACCAGAACAGAGAGAGGAAAGGCTACTCATTAACTCACTGACTCGAGATGTTCAGGGTCTACCAAAGCAATACCCAGAAATCAGGCTAATTACACCATACAGATACAGTGCTTGGAAGAACCCTGACCCCACTTTATTCTCCAGGACTTAAACTCTCCATATATTTTTATATACAGTCGAAAGACAAGGTCAGGCTCACCTTCCTTCTCCCTCTTGCATGCACTGGTGGCTCAGTGCAAGCATTATCCAAGACTGCCCTTCCTCCCCCTCCAGTCAGATTTAATTCCTATGCAGTAAAAGTGGATATAGTGAAAAATACTTTGTAATTAGGACAAAAAACCAAACCAAAAGAACCATCCAAGACACGAGTGTAGCAGCACATTAGTATGTCTATCAAGTCCTCAAGCAGGTTATTGTGGCACATGACTCAATAGCATGAGAGAGTCTGACCAAGGAAGCAGAAAGGAGACACTTAATCTTGGTAGGAGGGAAGATCTTCCTGCAGCACACAGGGAGCTGTGGGAGGTTCCAGGTGAGCACAGTTCCCTGCCCCAGAGAACTGACATCTACAGAGGCATGTACAAAAGGGAAAGGGTGTGATGGTAAAACCAAGGCCAACTGTTATATTTACACACGTATATTTACATGAATAGGTGAAGATTCATGGCACCAAGAAACTCTTGAGCCAACAGTGGACACAACACAATCAGTAAAACACTAGAAGGACGATGACAGCAACAGCAAGAAGACTGGGCACGTGCAGATCTTCAGCATGCAACTAGAAACTGCAGATCTGATCCCACGCTCCCCCAGGATGCCTGGTGAGATCAAGAGGTCTGCACTTACACAAGCTGAGCATCAAGAGCACGTTCCCCAGTGTAACTGCTTTGGAGTTTTGCTAATATTTATTTCTGGACTTCTTGTCTAAACTCAACTTTGCATCAAATACCTCGTGCCTAACTTGGAGTTATGATTAATAGTGTTTTTCTTTCAGCTCAGCCCACTGCTTTATTCAATACTGGCCTCACCTCTTCACCTTGTTAACTGCTTTCTTGCTTCTGGCCATCAGAATAGTCCCAAAATTGCTGTTCTTTGTTCAAAAAATACTGCTATTGTAACAGAAGCTAAATTAAAAGCCTCATGTCATGAACAAGGGCAAGCTGAAAGTGGCAAAAGGCCAAACAAGAAGAGGGAGATTTGTTACTTTTCCTTCCCAAGAGGATTAAGAAAAACGTACAAGATTTTAAACATTGCTCCAGCCCTTTTCCCTGGTGTATGAGAACACAAAAGAGGCTTCAATACTCCCTCCAGATCACTTCTCAGAAGACCTCCTGTAAAACCTGTAGATTCTCTTCATGACTAACATGAGGGTACCGATGATGTCATTGCCACCAAATCATTAATTGTCCCCCAAATCATTAATTTCTTACTGGTAGCCTTGCAGCACAGGTAAAAACTCTGTTTAAGGTCTCACTGGGAAAAATGTAGGTGTGTAAGTAACAGCATCTTTGTTATCTCCTCAGAAAAGATTAGCAGGGGTGTAGGTGACCTCTCCCTTCCATCCCCCAAACAATCCTTTCGCAGGGCGGTTGGGAAGGGAGAATTACCTTGCACCCATACAAGAAGCAGTTGTGTCCTGGGCACATTCACCACAAAGGAGGAGGGAAAAGAAACAGTGGGATCATAAATGTATGGATTTATACCTCCCACAGACTCTCACCTTCCTCATACACGTGGTGTTTATCAGAGAAGAAGGTCTGTGGGGCAGGGACCTTGTTTGCCTTGTAGGCACGTAAAAAGCACACAGCAGAAAGCAATGTTTCAGTACTACTGGTTGTCTTAGGAATGACACAAACAAGCTTTCCCTTCGCCCTGCTGCATCTCTACATCTGTGAAAACAACAAAACAAACATAAAGGAAACAAATAGAAGTTTCCCATGTCAACAAACCTTTGCAGAGTTTTTGTTCCTGACCAGTGAAGTTCCATGAGAGCTAAGGAAAGCTTATGGACACCCACTGTGGGTGGAAAGGGACGGACACCACGATGACCAGAGGCAATACCAAGATGTCAAGCACTGTACCCAAATGCAGGACAAGGTATCGCACCCTGAAGGGGTTACCTTCCTGCCCTAACCCTTTCCCAGCTCTCCAGTGCTGAGGATGTGAAATGTAGTGTGAAACAAAGAGACAAGAGCATTCCTGAATTTAAAAAAGAAGCACAAAACCCAACACCACCACCACCAAACCCCAAATACCAACCCCCAGTCCATGCACTGGGAGCGAGAGGGTAAAGATCTCACCATCTGCATTAACAGTGACACCTCAAACATGCAAAGGGGAACAACAATCCCTCCAAAAAAAAAATCAGCAACCACTGTCAGCTCTAATGAAACACCACATTAAAAATAGAAGTTTAAGACTGAAGAGCCTTTAATGCCCTGCTGAGTATTCAGGGACAGGAGTAAACAAGGTGCTGATATACTTTACACTGCAAACAAGGGCAGCAGTGAGCCAAATGGGATGAGCCCCAAATCAGAGTGAAATTTCAATGCATGAAGTTTAACTGTAAGATAAGGGACTGTAATCAAATTACCCCACAAATAGGTCCATTCATCCGTAAGCATTATCACAGAGAGAGGATTGAATTACAGCTTGGAATCAAACAATTTAAGAAATAAAGAGCAAATTTATTATCTAGGGATTATATTCCCGCTGCCAAAGAAAATCTCCCACCTTCCTACAAGAATGCTACCCCTAGATGAATCCAGGGAGAAAACTGAATTACTAATTACCAGGCTGGAAAAACAAGAAGAGTTTGAGTTGTGTTATTTACATCCCCATTCTGAAGAGAGCAACAAAGTCAACAAGCCAAGTGAAGACACAAGAACACGCATTTGCAATTCAAGTTGTTTTGCTGCGAAAGGCCTAGGCAGCTTTATAGACATTCGATAAACAGGCCAGAGTATTTTTTTTTCTTCCTCCCCTTAAAAAAATAAATAAATAATTCCTCTCAGTGCCTTCCACTACGTTTTTCTTCTCCCCCCCCCCCTCCCCCTCCCCTCCCCAAAAGCTATCCCAGCCCATATTACTCAACCCCACAATTTTTAAAGAGACCCAAGTGCCAGGCATGCATTTCCCCCCCTCAGTCCTCTTCCAGTTTGGCAGCCCTGAAAAAGCACCTTTGAAAGGAAAAAAAACCCACCAAACCCCCCCACGCGTGCGGACGGTTCGCTCTGGGTGAGCGCTGCAAGGACCAGCGGGGAGGGGAAAAAATAAGGGGGAAAAAAAAGGAGCGAGAGGAAAAAAACCAACCCCACTCCTCCTCCTCCTCCTCCTCCCGCTGCTGCTGTTGCCTTTGTTGTCCGGCGGTCGCCCCGCGGCCGCGGCCGGCCCGGCCGGGCCCCCCCCGGCCCCCACCTGTTTTCATTCATCCGCGGAGCGCGGCTCCCGGCCAGGCGGCCCGGGAAAGGGCGGGCGGGAGCCCCGCTGGGGACAGCACTAAAGGGGACGGGGGACCCTAAACTCCAGCGCTGACTCCCATCACGGTCTCCCAGGTTTGGGATGGGGGCGGGGGGTGGGTGTAGAGAAGAACCAGGTGTCCTTCTTCGACGCCCCCCCCGTCCCCAGCGCCCCAAACCCCTGCCCTCTGGCAAGGAGGATGTCCCCCCTTCACCTCTGCACCCTGACTTCTTGCAAGTAGGGTGCCCTCACCCACCACAGCACCCTGCCCCTTTATAAGTAGGGTGCCCGACCCTCTCCCCCCACCACCACCCCCTTCAGCACTCTATCCCTTTGCAGTTACGAGGGTGCCTTACCCCCTTGGCAAGGAGCATGCTCCCCACCCCAACACCCTACCCCCTTGCAGGAAGGGTGCCCCTCACCCCAACACCCTGCCCCCTTGCAGGAAGGGGTGTCCTCCATCCCAGGACCCTGTTTATTTCAAGGAGGGCTCCCCCACCCCCTCCCCCCGGCAAGGAGGAGGCTGCCCTGCCCCCTTACAGGGAAAGGTCTTCCCACCCCAGACCCTTCACAGGGAGCCCCCCACTCCAGCACCCTGCCCCTCCGCGGGAAGGAGGGTGCCCTCCCAGCACCCGGCCCCGCGTTGTGGCAAGGATAACACCTCCCCCACCCCCAACACCCATCCCCCCGGCAAGGGGGGCGCCCCCCCAGCACCCTGTCCCCTTGCAAGGAGGGCGCCCGGTCCCCTCGCATTCGAAGCGCCCCCGGCCCCCAGCGCTGCCCCAGCCCCAGCACCTACCTCGTCTTGGAGGACAGGAAGGCAAGTTTGATTAATCCATAGGTAAACAACTGGATGCTCTCCTTGGCTATGCTGGCCACTCTGAGCCTGTGCTCTAGGATGTGCAGTTCCATCTTTTCCTCTTTCTCATTTGTAGTTCATCTATCCCCGGGGTTTATTTTGTGTTTCTGAATGGGGAGGGGGAGGGGGGCTGTTATTGTCGGTGCCTTTTTCTGGGGGGTTTTTTCCGCCTCCCCGGTTTCTTCTCCCCGTTCCCGGCTCCGGGGGCAGGGAGGGGCGGGCGGAGGTGGGGGAGATGAAGGAGTAGAGGGTGTAAAAGTTAGACCGGCGGGGGAAGGCCGGCGGGGCGCGGAGCTGAGCCGGGCAGGAGGCAGCGGAGCCCGGAGTGCCGAGCAGCTGGTGCTCGCTGGAACAAACAACTTGCCACTCAACCCCGGCCCAGCGCGCCTGCGCGCCGCCCCGCCGCATGCCGGGCCTTGGAGTCCGCGCCGCCACCCGGGACGGGACAGGAGACCGCCCGCCCGGCCGGCCCTGCCCTGCACTGTCCCGCCCCGCCCAGGGGAGGGGGCCCGGGAGTGCTACCCCCCCTGCCCCCCGAGCTGTGATCCTGACCAGTCACTTCAATAAACACAAAGGAAGTTCGTTGGGAATAGTTGCAAGCCGGCAGGCTTTTGTTTTGTTGGATGTTGAGCGCCTGCCGTTGGGCTGGGGCAGAGGAGGCTGACAGGGCAGCTGGAAAACCTCTCACAGGCCAAGTACCAGGAAGATGAGCGTCAGGAGTTTTGCCTGGCAGGAGGGCAACGCTCAAATCTTTCCCTGTTTATCCTATCTGGCTGGTAGGGAATCCTCATCTGTTTCCCCCTGCAGCAGAAAGTGGGGAAAAAACCCCTCGATTTTCATGAAAATAACTGAGAGGTAAAAATCCCAATATAAAACCTGCCCTGTGCGTGTGACAGTTGGTGATGCTGGGAGAGCGAGCGGCCTGTTTGTCAGCCTTCAGACCAGCTCCCCTGAAATGGGGGCTGTGTGGGCACCAAGCTGCTGGCCCCTGCCATGGTGGGTGTGAGCCCCAGCTCCTCTGCACAGAGCCCTGCTGACACCAGACAGGCTGAAACTGGAATTAAATACAGACCTGATGTATTCTTGAAACAGGCCATAGGTCACAAACCTGATTGTAACTTCTCTGCAGGACTCGCTCTGACTTCGGATCACGCTGATTCTGCAATGAACACAAAACCAACAGTAATGATACCACCTAAGTCATTAGGGCACTTTTCAGTAGTAGATCTCAAATAGGCTTTATAAAGACCATCAACAGCAAATCCTGCTGCTCTACACGAGGGGAAACTGAGGCACGGGATGTTTCCAAGGGACAAGTCAGACCTCGGTTAGCCAAGCCCTACCCCAGGCCATTGCTTTTCCCTCCACGGAAGGAAGAGCTCCTGCCCTTGTAAATTAAAGTCTTAAGGCCTCTGTTCTTGTGGCAGAAGTCCCTTGCATCCAGCTCTGGAGACAAGCATCTGAAACTAGGATTTCCAAACCCTTTCTGTTCTTTGAGTTCCCACTGGATGGCTGTATTTCTCCCCTGGCCACGTGTGTTTTTCCTCTGCCTGTGGCCATACTTCTGAAAGGCTGTCTTAATTTTGTTATATCCCAAAAGGAAAAACTTGAACTCATTGAGAGGAAAGGCAACAAAGATAGAATACCAAATCTCTACTTCATTTTTTAAAAGCCTTTAAAAACCATGGGGTTGTTTCCCTTCGTTCCCTCACACAGAACTTCATATGACTGTAGGCGCTGCATTTTAGGAAGCTGAAGATTTTTAATCTGCTTCCACTGCCAGTTCAAGGTCTTGGTCTTCAAAGCTCTGAAATGTATCTGTGCCTAGCTACAAAAAGTGCCTGCACCTGCATCTACAAATCAGAGATAGCTGTGTTCCTCTGGGACAATGCAGACCAGAGAGTCCAGAAGGAAGCAGCCAGGGACAAAACATGCACAGCCAAGGTTGCTGAGAGCTGCCAGAGGAAATTGGACAAATGTAGCCTGACTCTCTTGTAGGAAATGCTGCAAAACTTTCCTCTTTTAAAAGATTTTCCCATCATAATCAGGGCAACATTCACAACATCAACTCTTCCCCTTCCCACAGAGAGAAAAAAATATGCTGCCCCCAAGCAGAGCTTTCTCAACCCAGAGAGGCCAGACACTCCAGGAAGGCCACCAGGGATTATGCTATTACCAGTCTAATTACCACAGAAAATGCTTACATGAAACAATGAGAGATGGTAGAACAGACCCAAAGGTAAAATCAGTGGGGACCTTTAGAAGCAAGCAAATCATCAGAGACTTTGTTCTGCCTGCAGGGAAGGAGAAAAAGAGGCCCTGAGTTAGTCATCTGGATTTACTAAAAAAAGAAGACTCGAGCAAACAAGCAAAAAAAAATAAATCCCCCCCCCTCCCCATCCCAAACCCACAAAACACAAAAATACTTCTTCATTTTGTAAGTTTACATCTGGCACTCTCCAAAATGGCAATTTCTTTCCTGGGTCTGTTCAGCTGCTATGGTTTTCCAAGTCTTTCACAGAAGGCCTGAAGGCTTCTTTGAGCTGGAAACTCAGACCTCATGGCTACATGAACCTTCACATACTTGACTGTAGGAAGCATTAACAAAGTATAAAGCCCTACCAACACCCAACCTAATTTTCTACACATGAAAAATATGCCTAGCTCAGCAGAGGCAAATTTTTCGAGAGCAGGCAACCTGGCAATTAGCCAAAATGCTATTAAAGGCCCCCCTCCTCCCACTGTCATTAGTATTCAGATCTCTCTCCCCCTTGTTGCCAGGTATACCTGGGCGACTCCAAGCAGGGAGCAGCCTAGAATGTGGTGGTGTTATATATAACACGCTATCATCTCTTTTTGATTATTGCCATTCCAAGTTTTCCATATTTTTGCAGCTCGAAGGGCTGCACAACCCCCTGTGCCCAGCCACAGAGCAGGGACCTGTTGTGCAAGCGGTGTAACCCCACTTTTTTATTAAAACCAAAACCCATTCCCTGCCCACACAGCTTCCAGGGTCAGTTACTGCAGCACACGCCGGGCGGGGGGAACAAAGGGACGGGGAGACGGACAAGAAAACAGGAAGATGAGATAGCAGCAAAACGAATGTATGGTATGAGGACCAGGCACCGTGAGTCATCTCCTGCCTGGATGAAGAGCAGAGCACTTATGAGCCATCACAGGGAGATGAGATTTCTGCATGATCTAGGTCAGATACCACCCGTAAGCTAAGCAAAATTTGGGGTTTGAAGCCTTGAGGCTAAAGGTGGTGGGGCTGTCCTGGTAGAAGAATGCAAGCTGTACTTGCACTGATGGGCAGTTTTCAGATATTTCAGTTCCTTCCCATGTTCACAGGCACCTTCCTACTGGTGATCGGGGCAAGAGCCACCTCCTGTTTACCCTAGGCCACTATTTGTCCAGCATTGAGGTCCTCAGAAGGAACACAGTGTTTTATGAAAAGCCTGAGTTCAGGAAGATAGTCTGTGTGTTTGCTTTGAACATTTATCTCAGCAGCAACCAAGGTACAGCCAGGTACAGGTCACAGACAGCCCTTTGGGAGACTCTAGCTCTTCTGTGTCTGAATTTTGCCTGAATGCAAAATTTCTCCTAGAGTACACTGCAGTCCAACACCCAAGTCTCTGCATGCAGATTGCTTCCAAACCAAACTGAAACGCTCAACAACAATCAGCATTTCAAGAAAAAGAAATTAAAAAAGAAAAAAAAAGAAAGTAGAAACAGTTTAGGTGAAAGGAATGTAATTACACACTGTGATCAACAGTTCATGAAGATCAGCACTGTACACAGAGGAAAAATAAAGGAGAATTTCTAATCACGTGAGTCATCATGTTTTATGCAGTTACTCCAAACTGCAGCAGGATATTTCAGTATTATTTTATTTAGACAGTGGAAGGAAGTTCTTAAATCATTTGTGGTCTCTTCTGATACCATAAAAAAGCCCCAAATTACCCTATTTAGTTCTTAAAGATGAAGCTATGGTAGTCTCTTACGGGTGGATTTTAACAGGCAGGATCTACATTTTTGGCAATAAAACGTCATTTTTTAAAAACAAAAAGTAATTTAGATGAAATTCTCTCACATGGTTTGTATGACATTGCACTGCTGCAAGCCTAACACTGCTCTGCTGTTGGCAGAACCACGCTCTTCTTTTAGAAACATCTGAAGTTCAACAGCATCTTGACCTCTGACTAGGGCTTGTAACAGCTTCTAAGATCTAAAATTGCAGATAATACGATTCCTAAAGTGAATGATGTAATGGCAGTGCCCTGGATAAATATGCCCAAGGCAAGATGAATCCAGTGTCGCAGTTGTTTATACTAGCAATTGCTTTCCTGCAGTAGACAGAGCATATGAAGTTCTTAGCACGTCTATAGCTCTGGTGTGAAACCAGGGTCAGCGTGTATTTCTGGGGTCCCTTTCAGGCTGGGTACTTAAGGGGGACAGCAATCTGTTCCAGCTTCTAAGCTCAGAGAGCCATTTTTGAAAGCAGACTGTGTTTAAAGCTTTGAGGACTGGAGGTACCTTCAGGTCAGTCACTGGTTTTGACCAAAAAGGAAGCAGGCACATTTCTTAACAGCCTTAACCAGTTTATTCTCAGATGAAAGTTACTAAGTAACTATAATTATCCTGGAATTCCTTGCTTAAGTTAAACAGGCCTTTTTGACCCAGGGAGGGTAATGTTTTTTTAGACAAACAGGTAAACAAAGGCACAGAAAGGCAGGCAATGAACCACGGTCACACCATCAGTTATTCTCATTTTGGAAGTACAATCCATAGGCTAATGCTTGATCATGAGACCTCTACAAGGTTTTCTGAGGCAGAGAGGCAGGGTGGGTTTACAAGACACTATCTTACACTTCAGTGAAAATTTGAAATCAAATGAAATCCAGTTCTTTAAGAATAATCATGTGTAAAATATAACAAAATTTAAAAAAGGGGGGGGGGGGGGAAGCTTCCTAAATGATATCTTCTAGGCTTGCTTGTGAAAAATTACCCATTTGTTTAATTGAAAAGAGCGATTTATCAGGCTAATTTCCTTCTAGCAACCAGAGACCTTTCAAAACTTGATTGCAGCTAATGTGCCAGTGTTTCAAAGCATTTTATTCAACTATCAAACAAGCTAATGAAGACCTTTAATTTACTGTTGAAGTACAAAGTGGGCTGAGCAGGTCAGACATTTCATGCTCCGGGGGCAACAGAGGTAGGGATGAGACTCTGCTGTTGCATCAGCTCCTCAAAGGCCCAGATGTCCTGCAGGAATGAGGGGGGAACCAGTAAAAGGATAGGCAGAGGCAGCTCCCACCCTGGGTACAAGCCATGTTATCCCTAAACTGTATAGCAGCACAGAGCTCCAATTCAACATCTGAAAGCCAGCTTGCAAATGAAGGTTGTACAACTAAATGTCTTGCTGAGGAAGGACAAAGCTTCCCCTCTTGGTTGTAATCAATGTTACAGAGCCCCTGGACTGAAGAGGAAACAGCATGTATCTGGCATGTATAGCTGGACATAGCAACTACCAACTGCACTACCAACCAACTGTGAGTAACTTGGTTTACCACAGAGTGTCAAACCAATGCTGTCCCCTCCTAAGGCAAGCAAAATTTGCTCAGCCTTGACCTGTAAGGAGACCCATGCAAAAATATTTGGTCTTGGTATTTTGCTCCAATTCCTTGTTTTCTTAGCTAGTGGCTGGCAAAGCTTGTCCACCTCTTTGTATCAGGAACACCTAGATGCATTAATAAATGGCACCTATGACTCTACTGGAAATAAAGTCTAATTGTTAAAAAAAGAGGAAAGTGGTAAAGTGATTGTTGAAAAAAGAGGAAAAATACTGCATTTGTTGCTGAACCAAAACATCCCATGAGAGAGAAGCTGAATGTTTCTTAGTCAAGATGCTGATCACCCTGGTTCACTTATCAGGTGAGCTACTTAAACCTGTTTGCACTGTTACTGTAAGCACAGTAAGCACTACTGAAACAGACCCAGTGTGGCCCATTAGCTCTATGCAAAACCAGTTGAAATGACTCAAGTCATGTCCACTTCATGAAGGCGAAACTCATTGTTGATGCAAAACTGAGAGAGCATGGCTCAGGATGTGGGAAAAACATCTTCACAGCTACTAGGAGGTGTTAAAGATGACCTAATTTCTCATTTACTTCTGATACTGAAATAGGTAATTGAAGAAAATAACTGCTTCCCTGCCTCCAGCCTCCTAAGATCAACACATCTGCAAACACATTCTGCAAACCTAAGGGAAGAAAGCCAGATTGTAGCCTGCCTTATCTCTTCTGACTTGCTAAATGCATTTCAGGCCCCAAGCATCACATGATTGTACATAACGTGTGGATACAGTAACTAATGTGGCTTTCATAACGGATCAGCAGGGATCAGCAACGTTGAACAAACACCCTTATTTGCACATGCACCTTCCCAGCCCATGAAGCAGGTGACCTTGTCTCCCAAAGGTCACAGTGCAAAGTTAACCATCAGCAAATGAAGAATTAGAAACACACGTGAAATTTATCCATGGCTCCCTGTTAGCCTCACTGCCACTGCTCTGCAGTGCAATAGAGGAGGCCACAGGGCAAGAGTCAGTGGATAGTGCATTGTCTACAGAAAGGTACCTGCTGGTGTGGATAAGATTTCCTGAGAAAGCATAGGTCAGGTTCTTGCTGAGTGTCCTTTGTTGTGCTTCCCACTGAAGAACACACACATCTCTCCTAGTCCTACCTAGACACATGGTAGACAAGGTAGGACTCTACAGCAGACTGGGCACTCCTAAAGACCAGGTCAATGTATAAGCTATTAACACTGGATTGTGAAGGACAAAATCCTGTGTGCTCTGCTGGGCCACAGGACTCAGGTATTCACAAGATGTAATTCCAGATGAAATGTCAGGTGGAAAGATTCCCTGCACATACCCTCTCATGCTCTCAATAAATGTCATGCCCTACCTGGATGCATTATTTGCCCATGCCCATGTAGAGTAGCCTTATGTGCACAGAGACAGTACATTTCTGCCCATGCTACACTTCTCTTGCAACTGGTGTAGCTAAGTTGGGCTCCCAGGGTTTTGCCATTTCCACTTGAGGACCCTCTGAAACTCTTGGTCAGCATGACCTGCAGCTAAGTCCTGGAGCTTTTTTGACTTTGTGGCCCTGTGAATGCCATGCTCTTTCCTTACTAGGCAGTTTTAGGCTGTGGCAATGCATTTACTGCCGTTGAAGCTGGCTTTAGAAGTTGCAGCCTGCCCTAAGGGACTAATTCCTACACATTTGCTGTGCTAGTCAAAGCTTTTGTCTGGCTACGGACAGACAGGGAGCTCCTGTGACAGAAATTCAGCAAAGAGGAGGAAACTGAGTATTTTAAATCCACTCTAATGCCTGCCCTCTTTAAGAGAAGCTAAGGCAAGCTGGCAGAAATCCCAGCCAGGCAAGGCAGCTCTGCTGAGACAAAACCGGGCCTGTTGGTCATTTGTCTGGAAGTGGTGGAGGGCCTGAGCCGGCCTGTCCAGGACTCTCTGGCAGGAGCTCCTACAGGGAAGCAGCCTGGCCTCTCTAACAGCCAGCCTCCATTTCCTCCAGCACATTATCAGCATCCATCCCTCCTGTTTGTCTTCCTCAGAAGGGCATTTTTTTCCCATGATTACTTCAATACCAAGGAGCCCTCCCAGAGTGATTCAGAAGATAAAGCCCATATTCTCTAACATGGGGTCTTTCTTCAAGTATCTCTACCCTTTTCATTCCAGACAGCACATTCCATCAACAATACTGTCCTCCTCCTGCTTCTCACACCAGGATCAGGTTTTTAACCCATTGTTTTCCCTTGAATCTTTTACAGCAGAATGACCAGCAACTACTCTCATGCACTCCGTTGGAGACAAGACAAAATTAACATGATGTACTAAAGAGACATAAAACTAACTGTACAATTAGGAATTTTACACACATTTGCCTACACAAGTTTCTATGACACTTGGGAGCCATGCATAATTGTTTCAGGCTTCAATTTGCAAGGGCAAAATTCATGGAAATGTCCTACGTATCAACAGGACACCTCTGCAGAGAACTGGAAATGTGTTTTCACATCTTCAGGTTGTGTGTTCTACCACAGTGACATATGGTTTATATACCATATCTGTAGATTCCTAGATGCTGCAAGGGAAGTGATGCTGAAGGAAATTCAGTGATGAACGTAACGACCTGCAGAACTGGACCATCTTGCCTTATCTCCTGTTTGTACAGTAGCAAATGCTGATTGCAGAATGTAAGAATAAGACGTTTTTGTAGCCTCTACTGCTGCACCCTGTGCAGTGTCTACCAGGTACAAACCATCCCATTCTCCTAAACCACTCTGTAGACTTTGAGCCTTTATTTTAAAAGTAAAATTTTAGTAGAAATAATCTGAGTGCCCTGAGGAACTAAAGCTGAATTGAGGAATGAAGAGGCTTTAAGACAGCAGGGTAAAAATCATGGAGATATTATAAAATGGAATCTTGCAAACACCAAACCCAAGCAGACTAAAGAAATGGGACAGCAAGACACACAGGGGAGCAAGTGGAAGGAGTCAACTGCATTTAACTGCACAGAAAGTTGGCTTTATATAAAACATTTCCACTTCTAGGCTTAAATCATGGCTTTCCTCTGCCACTGGCCCAAATAAAAAACAACAGCAACAACAACAACATGAAGAATGCTCCAGCTTTAGGGATCCAGGGAGAAATTCAGGCATGAGGTTCTATAATACGGTCACACATATCCCCCTCCCAACTGCTATCTCTCCCCCTGCTATAACCTGTCTCTGTCTGGAGAGCTGACAGGTTTAAATAGAGCATATAAAACTGGCTGTTTTCAAGACCCCATTTCTGCCAGTGTCAGACACCATGTAACAGAATTCTTTACACTCAGAGTCACTTTTTCAAATTTCAGTTTTGATTACTTCAGGGCTGTGTTTCATGCTATGCTGTTATTTATTTTAATGAACTCTGCCTACTCTATCATTTGGTTCAAACTAGGAGATCTTTGGAGCTGTTATGCTACACACAAATTCAGGATGATACAGCAAAGTAACCTAAATGGAATGAGGCCAAACAACATGTAATCATGTCTAACAAGGAGGGAGGGGAGAGAGTACAGAGGGGGATGGGTGGAGATACAATAAATACCCTGAGCAGAAAATCAGTGCTTCTCACTAGTCACAAGGTCTGGCAAACAATCAGGAGCACAGATCTGGCTGAAATGGGAGAAGAAGACCTGGCCGTTGGGTGGATGGACAGTGAAAGCCATTTGCTGAACTGGCAGATGATTTTTGCATAGTGGACTGTTTTCACTTTGGGGGAAATGCAGTCCTAGAAAAAGAACCCTGAAATATGACTATCATGACTAGCAGAAAGCAGAGAAAGAAAAATCCCAACCCAAGCAATGGAGTTAGACCAAGAAGAGAGACTCCAGGCAATTACCAACTTCCTAACGTGCTTGTTAACCAAAGACCAAGCCTCCTCAGTTCTTGGTGTTACCTAGAATCTTCCTTTCCTCTCTTCCTGTCTAACTCCAGTTCATGTCTTAGACTAAGTGGAGTGTGTAGGCAGGGCTTTTGTCATCTGCTTCTTGTGCAGAGCTGGAAATGGGATAAACTTCTGAGACAGAGACAAACACTACATGGGTCCACATGTTTGCAGAACAAAGAGAGGAGCTGAAGGTAAGGCAATATATTCACCAGAACATTTCACTGCATTTGCTCCAGTAGGTTGAAGGACAGAAAGGTGTCTGCACTGGAATAACTTGTCCCAAGGGGAAATGATAATGGAATAAACTAGTACACTGTATCTGTTTAACTTAGGAACATGTGAAAAGAAAGAAGAGCAGGAGATAATGAAACCCAAGGAAGAGCAGAAATTCTAGAAGCTTTCATGCTTTCCTCATGTATCAACCACACTCAGGGAAGCACTTGATGTTGTTCTCCAAATTCTTGGATGTGAACCTATAACTAAGCATACCAGAACTCCCCCTACTGAGGAGCTATCACAACCACAACTAAATATTTGGGGAATTTCTTTGGCAAAAGACTTCTCTATTGGAAAGTGCTGATCTGCTGAAACCAAAGCTTGCTGCGGAAAAACGTCTGCTTCCATGAAATATTAGCTGGGAAGAGGTTCTTGTGTTCACAGTGCAATTGCTTGGCAAGACCAGGCCATCCCAGCATTCCTTCTGGGGTTCTTCTGCACTTCTGCCCACATACTGCAGGGCCAGACAGACGAGCAGACAGACACACAAACACATACCAGAAAGGGCAACCTCTTGAGTGTGGAAGGCCAGATTTAAAAGAGGTGTTTGAACCTGGCCTTTCCCACTGTGCTACTACCATATGGGAAGGGGGATGGTTCCTGTCAGTATCTTTCTTCAAAAGATAGGCTCAGGCACTTTGGTTTTCTTTCTCCAGAAGAGAACAAACAAAAAGACAAAAGCATTGAACTTTTCATGAAGCAGCACTCTGTTCCCACTCTAGCTTTAACACAAATGATATCATTGTACTCACACTAGGGCCTTGATAATTATTTTGGCTAAAGAAAACTAAACAAACAAGAACAAACCTTTGTAACTCTGTGTGATAGTGCTACATTTAGAAAGATAAAGCATAAGACTTAAAATGAAAGAAATCCTGCTGTGCTCTCTACCCTTCAGCCTGGGGCTGGCTCTCCTTGTGGGCACACTTCCATACTTGTTGCCAGCACCTTTTCTCTAAACCAGTGGAACAAGGTGCAAGCTGACCCCCTGACTAGGGGGACAACATTTTCTGATGGCATTTAGAAGCCCTAAAACTCTGTCTAAAAATGCCAGATCCTCTGTTTAAATTCTATGACTGCAGGAAGATTTTGTTTGAAAGAATCTAACTGCAGGAAGTTGGGTTGTTTTAGCCCAGACAGAATGAGAAAGGCTTTCTAGTTCTTGAATTGTCTTCTATGCTGTCAGGAGAACTGCATTGTTTAATTCCCTTCCCAAACACCTCAGGCCCTGTATATGACAAGGAGTTTTAAAACAGCTCAGCTGCTTGGCAAAGTCTTAGTGAGCTCAGCCTGAGCTTGCATTAGCCCATGCTGGTGGCTGCATGGCTGCTGGTGCTGCATGCACTCAGGGTTGAGGAGCTTTGTGTGCTTCTCTGTGGTGTCTCTGCTAAAAGCAGGTAATGATTGTTTCATGGCAGCTCCTGTGAGTCCAAAGAGAACTGTGCCTCCTCCTGATTCTGTTTTTCCAAGGCAGCAGCATCATCAACTAGCTTCAAGTCACTATCAAACTTGGACAAAAAGAAATAAAAGTTATTTTCTGGATATATTTACATGTCTAAAAATAAAATGTGCAATTTTAAAGTGGTTTTTTTGCTTGGGTTTTTATTTTGGAAGCCACAAGCCATGAAAATAGGATGAAGACAAAGTCTTGAAGACATTGGCTGCTGGAATACAGATGAGTGTAGATTAATTGAGGTTCCAAGCAACAATGAAACCCAGTCCACAAACAAGCTGTGAGCCCACAGCCACCTTCACACAAGTCTGCAGCTATGATTAAAAGCTGAACCACAGCCATTTCAAAACCCATGGCATTACCTCATCTTATGCCTTTTTGTTGGTCTAAAATAAGCTTTATTTGTGGATCAGTATTCTGCAAATGACATTTTTATGTCCCTCATTTTCTGGATGCAGTCACTCTTGTGACAACAAGTGTTAATGCCTCACACTTCAGGTTTTGTTGATGTATAAGCCACTCCAGAGGGAATTGCCCATGGAGAAAGGAACAATGACCCATGCATTAGCCATCTGCAGAGGGTTGAGAAGAGTTAAAGCATGCTGTTGTGCCATCACACCTTCCCAAGCAATTATCAAAAGAAAGGTTAGTACAGACACTTTGGTTTATCAGGTTTTTGAGCTGTAAAACTCAAGTGCTAGGAAAGGCCAAGAAAATTCAAGAATTACTTAGTGAGAGGAAGGGGCTGTTTGCCAACCCATAGGTTGATGGAAATCTACTGTGACCAAACCAGTAAGTAACACAAAGGTTGTCCCCATGTCACAGCTTCCATTAGGATCTTTGACTTCCAGCATCCACATGGCTCTGTCTGGCTGACAAGGTGACATGATTCAATTAGCAATCTGTACAGACCCACCTAATATTGTGGACATAAAAAGGTACATGTAGAAAAGGAATAATAAATCTATCACCCCAAATACCATAAAAAAGATTATGTTCCTAAAATGAGGGTGTTGAATGTCTGATTGATGCCAATCACTGACAATTTCATTTGTTCCTTTTGCTTTACAAGAATTTTCTTGACAAAATATGTCCCACTTGCTTAGGTAACCCAGTCTCAATACTTACAAGCTTTGTAGGGAGTTATGGCTTGGCTATAGCTTTTTGACTAATGGTAGGAGAAAGATCCATAACATAATCCTGTAAGACTTGATTCAGTCACACTTCAGATTTTGGCACGCTTGTCATCTCAGTATTTAGAATCATTGACACATATTTACAGACTTTTAAGTCTGTTTCTTCCCAACTCTCAGTGTAAACATTTCACTGAAAACACAGAAATGTCCATGACAGATTAGAGATGTGCATCAAACAGCTGAGCACAGAAAGCTTCATCCAGTAGGGAAGAAGAATATTGCAATTATACCATTCCCAACACAGAAGCAAAGATTATCAGAAAGGTACCTGGCTGGTAATGCAGGTGTGCCAGAGACTCTGAACAGAAATGACTTCTCATCAACAGCCTTTGCTCTAAGTAATAAGAAATGATTACAAATAAGGTTTTTCTTCCCCCTTATGCCCTTGAAAGGGTGTATTTTTGGAGAGAATAGTGTTGCTAAAGCATTGAAAACACAGAGTGCAGGCTGTCCCTCAGACATAGCACAGTCCACATATGACATCCAGTTTGAAATGCTCCATCAGCAGGTGGAACAAATTTAGGCAGTCAGGATAACAATATTATCACTTCCATATTATGGTCATTTTTTGTGGAAGTTCCTTTTTTGGAAACTAGTATAAAATAGTACAACTTCACCAGCCTTTGCTGGGATAGCACTGGTTTACACCAGCTCTGATTTTCAGGCTCATTCTCTAACTACTATTACGATGCGTGGAAACAATTCTAAAGGATTTAAGGAAAAGACAGATGTCTTTCTGTAGTTATTCCATGCTTTCTTGTACCATGTTTTGCTGATTTATAGGTGATTTACTTATTAAGCCAGCTTGCCCTGATGGTATTATAACCAATCTAGGGGCCAGTTCCTGCTATGCTAATCTATCTCTTTGTGCAACAGCTGAATTTGGATGAGAAGATTCACTGCAGAGTAGCAGCAAGCAATCCTTAGTACTGAACTTGCAATCTGTATGAAGCTGGAATTCCCATGGGGGTTTGATTGAGGCATGCAGAATTCACTTTTAAAGGTTGTACATCCACAGAAATACAGTGAGAGCAAACCTTAGTAGGCACTTTCCTTATGGTCCTCAGGATACTCCAGGAAAGGTAAGCTATGACATCAAACACCATGGGGATACCAGGAGTTGAAGCCCTTATGCAAAGAGCAGAAATTAACTGCTGTCCAGTCATTTACTTACAACTATTTTCCCATCCCCTAATATTTTAGAATAGAATGAGTAATGCTCTTCCAGCCAACATGAATGTGATATTTCCTCATTCAAATTAGAATGAAAAATTCAGCTGCTTTTTTTTTTTTTTTTCTTTTTTTGGTTGAAACTATTCATTTTGCATTATCTTTTTCAATTTCCATTTCCATTTCTGTGTTTCAAACAGTGCAGTTTATAAAAGAAATCGTTCAAAGCAGATGTTTCAACAATGTCAAAACCTTTCCTGTAACAATGATTCTAAAAGACAAAATGTGATAGGATACTCTCAGAACAAGCCCACTTCTGAAAAAAATGTTTGATTTTAATGAATTACCATTTTACCACGCAGACATTTCAAGAAGAGATTCTTGATTAATTCCTTCCAATAACCTCTTAAGAAGGAACATCCTTTTACTCTCTATGAGCCTGGAATTACTGTGCAAGTGTGCTGAAGAGTGCTAGAGACAGGTATGTGCTTAAAGCCACCTGGGTACTTCTCCTCCATGACTCACTCTGGTAACCTCAAAGGAAGCACAGAGAAAGTGTTCCTCTCCTAATGGCAGCAGAACAAGGCAGTCCCTGTGCCCTTGATGCATCAGGCCAGAACAAAGTAGGTTGTCTTATTTTCACTTGTCACTCTGATATCCTTCTGCACACTCTTCACCATGGAAGACAAGAAGAGTGCATTAAGTGGCTGTACCCACTCTGCATTCTCCTGCTCTGTGCTGATGCTGTGTGGGTTCAATGCATACTTTAAGGCATGGCTGGATCTATCAGCAGTTATGTTCTCTTCCCAAGGATGTGAGCAGGGACTATGTTTTGAGTCTTGAGATCCCACTCCATCAGAGGAGTATTCTGCTGCTGTAACACTAAGCTGCAATGAAAACAATCACTTCAATTACATTTTCATGATGAGAAGCTTCCAGTAAAGCTGATTTAACAATACATTACACTGTCTATTTTCCATGCTTATGCCAATGACTTGGAAAATTGGAAAATTGTGAAATTTTGTACAAGGGAATAAGCCAGACCTAACTGCAACCTCCAAGTGTCAGCAGTGCAGCTCCTTCCCTCCCCACCACTGCAAATTTCATATCCACAAGAAACAACCCTGCAATCAGCACCCAAATGTAGGACTTACTACTTGCTCCTGCACCCATATGTTCCTTCTCCAAGCAGGTGGATAGAAGTCTGTCTACATGGCTTATCTCTCTCAATGCACACTCACTGACTTTCATCATTTCTCATTATCCAGCAGCAAATAATATTGAAAAATCTTTGCAGAGCCCAGATGTCATTAATAGACAAATAGAGAAGGGAAAGAAAAACATGTTGGTAACAACTATATGATTACAAATTTCCAAAACTTTGCCAGATGAAGATTAACATAGGTTCCAAAGGGTCACTGCTGCAGCTCATTGCTGAACAGAAGTCTGTACAGTCAGATGACAATGAGCTGAACATATTTAAAAGTCACCTGTATATTTAAGTCAAAAGGTGTCATCAAGGATACCTTTCAATTGTTGTGTAGATAACCTTCATTCATCTCTGAAGACACATCATTCTCCTCTCTTCCACAGCTAGCATACCTTGCAAGCTAGATTCTTTTCAGCTCCATACCTCCGAACAGAGAAGGAGCTACATAATTATATTCTGCTGTGTTACTGTTCATTAAAAAGGTAAGGGAAGAAAAGGCATGCACAAGTGTGTGAAATGGGCAGATTAGACACCTAAGGCCACAGACAACAACAGGAATACATTTGCTCCCATGATCTGCTTATGTTTTGTCCT
This sequence comes from Laterallus jamaicensis coturniculus, assembly GCA_022605575.1. Lineage (NCBI taxonomy): Eukaryota > Metazoa > Chordata > Aves > Gruiformes > Rallidae > Laterallus > Laterallus jamaicensis. Next base: position 10,495,433 of record JAKCOX010000025.1, read on the forward strand.
AGAAAACACATAAGGAATACATGATTAAGAAAATGTCCCATGCCTACTCATATTGAATGCTAAGTTCAGCATTTCTTAGGGTCAGGCCTTAAAAAATCAATTATTTAATTTTTTTCAACCACAGTAAAAGTTTCTCTTAAATTGGAGCAGGTCAGATTCTCCTCTCCCACTCCCCCCCAAAAAATAATTGAGGGGGAGTTGGCAAAAAACAACAATGGAAAAACCAAAACCCAGCTTTGTGGTGATTTCTGCCACAAACTAACAGGACAAGATACTGTTAAAAATTAAAAGCATGTGTTTTCCTGCATAAGCCTGCAGGGTTTTCTCTACTACGCTGATGCAAATCACTCTTGTGGATCCAAACATGCTACTCCATGGAGAGGATCCATTTTGGAAAGAAGTGAGCAGAGATGTAGATGGGTCAGCAGAGATGCCATGCAAGGCAAACACTCCTCCTTGTTCTAATAGAGGTTAGCAGCAGTGGAGGACTTCATAGAATCATAGAATTGTAGGGGTTGGCAGGGCCCTGGAGAGCTCCTGGGGTCCAACCCCCTGCCAAAGCAGCTCCCCAGCTCATACTGCACAGGTCGGTGTCCAGACGGGGCTGGAATCTCTCCAGAGAAGGAGACTCCACACCCCCTGGGCAGCCTGTCCCAGGGCTCTGGCACCCTCACTGGGGAAAAGTTCCTCCCCATGTTGGTGTAGAACTTCCTGTGCTCCAACTTGCAGCCATTGCCCCTTGTCCTGTCTCCACAGACACTGAAAAGGGGCTGGCTGATTCCCCCTGCAATCCCCTGCTTCAGATAATTATAGACTTTAATTAGGTCCCCCCTCAGTCTTCTCTTCTCAAGGCTGAAGAGTCCCAACTTACTCAGCCTTTCCTCACAGGGGAGATGCTCCAGGCCCTTCATCATCTCTGTAGCCCTTCTCTGGACTCTCTCCAGGAGATCCCTGTCCTTTTTATCCCAGGGAGCCCAGCACTGGACACAACACTCCAGGTGGGGCCTGAGCAGGGCAGAGCAGAGGGGGAGGATCCCCTCCTGTGACCTGCTGCCCACACTCCTCCTGATGCCCCCAGGATCCCATTGTCTCTCTCAGCCCCAGGGCACACTGCTGGCTCATAGCCAACCCATCATCTACCAGGACCCCCAGGTCCTAAGGTTCAGTAAGACTAAGAACCACAGTCTTGGTGTCTTTGATATTAAAGGTTATGCATAAACATCTCTCTTCCAGGACAGATGAGAGCATTTGACTGCTGAGAGTCACTGCAGTTTTCTCCAAGCCCAACAGGAGCTGCTGAATACTTGGCAAGCAGGCCACAGAAAGATAAGGCAGGACTGGAGCCTAATAAATCCAAGACCATTTACTAATCACTTATCCCATTGCTTCCAATCTTGCCTCTCCTCATTTGCCTGGGGCCTGAGGCTCCTTTCATCAAACACTGAAGGGAAATAATAGAGGTAAGACAAAGGGAGTGAATTCTACTGATGAGAAGACCATGGGGTTAACACACACACACACACACACACACACACACACACACGCACGCACACACACACACAACCCCCAAAACTCCCTGCCCCCCAAAAAACCCCAAAACCCTCCAAAAGAAACACACACAAAGAAACACAGTTAATTGGAAAGCTGAAGACCAAACAACCTTAATTTTCCTTGCTGCAGAAATCATATACCCCCATACATACTCCTGTCAACAGCAACCCAATATTGACCACAGCCAGCATTCATAGGGAAACACTCTGCTCAGCCAGCTGCCACCCAGTCCCATCCCCATCTCTGCATTCAACTCCAGCTGGTGGCAAAGGGCAATGGTATCTTTATAAATGATGTACACAAGATCTGTGTAAATGCAGCACCTGGTTTTAAAAGCCCTCTCTCAAGATTGTATAATCTAACAAATATAAAAAGAAATACATGTCCTAGTGACTAATGAGAGCTGTGTTTTCAAGGAAATACAGAGCTCTGGCATTATATTTATGTTGCTGGCTAAATCTACTGGGTGCTATCAAGGCCAAGATGTAATCTTCCTCAAAGAGGTTACCCCTCCCTTGCAGGGCAGATCTCACTTCATTTCACTAGGACCAATACTTGGCTCTCAGAGCATAAACTACAAAGTAGGAGCCAGGCCACACTGCTGCAGCTCGCACAGCCAACAGTGAAAGAAGGAAATGAAGAAGCTAGTACTGCCAGTACTTTGTAGGGGGAATGAAAAGGTCAGCATTTCTCAGACACACTCTGTGTGTAGACACATGTGTATACATTTGCAAGAAACTTCTTCCCTCCCCCTGGTGTGCTACATGTTGTTTTGCACATGCAGCCCTTTGATTTCGAATTGCAAGCCCTGAGGAAGCACTACTGGACACCATCCTCAACACAGGCACCATTGTTTGACTTGTCTGTAATTCTCCTGTAACAGGCTTTGACACACAACTTTCACATCCAGAAAGTTCGAAGGGGCCTCAGAAACAGGGAGCTAGTTTGGACCCATTTTAATGTTGGCATGCTGCTAGTGCCTAAGCCTTACACTGCACAGAGTTGTTTCTGTCCCTTTCCACAAGAGCAGCAATGGTTAAACTGGGGTGAGGTTCCCTCCTCTATGTCATTGACATTTTTATAGTCCTGGGATCAGGTGGACTTTTGCTGTTTCATCTCTCTTGTTTGTTTTGTAATAACCAGTCTATTTTTAAAAACAGAATCATCTGTCCTGGATATTTGGCTGTGTCTGAGTGCAGTACATGAGTTAACCTTCAAATGTGCAAATTTAACAGCCTGCAATTATTGCAGTCATCTTTCATTACAAACCCTTTTAGACAAAGAGGTTTTTTCCATGTAGGATGAGCTTCCCCAAACCTAGCAAAGCCACCAACACAGGCACCAAACTTAACCACGTGCTCTCTTGCAGGCTGTGGAAAGGAGGCACCAGAGGCCCAAGCCAAGATGTTCAAAGAGCTTTGGAAGGGGAATGCTGTCTGTCAGCCCAGGGCCAGGAAAGATGTGACTGTCCCTGCTTGTCCTCCCTGGAGCTTTGCCAGGGGTATTACCCTGTGCTGGGTCCAGGGCAGCTACACATCACCACTTAGTGTCTTAGCTTGAACTGCTGTTACTAGCTGCTTAGTTCCTAGTTCCTGTGGCTGAGGACTTGGCACACAAGTGGTTCTCCTGCCATCCCAAGCAGAAGCTTCTGGCCAAGAAGTGGTATGGACAACTACAAGAGATGATGTCCAAAAATGTGACAGTAACAGTCATCTGCACCTAACTGCCAGAGTGCTTAAACATGTGCTTACCCTTACCCTCTTCTTGAAGTCTTCCTGGTCTTAAAGGGACATGGCATGTGCTAGAGGGCTCTATTGAACACACAAACTGAAGCATGTGCAGCTGAGGTGTGTGCTAAAAGCAGTCAGGTGAACTGCACTCTCACTAGACTGAACAGTTGTTTGTGAAGGCAGCAGTGAAAGACAACAAATGTCTTCCAGAAGGTTTAACATAACCCACCCACCCCCCACTCCCCAAATGGGATACTTGGGGTCACTGCCAATGTACCCAGGATTTACTGGGATTGTATTTCATTAGAAATTGGTGTGTGTGCACTGGGAGGACAAGACAGTAAAGGGGCCTGTAGAATTTACAGAATATTTTCTGGTACCTAATACAAACCTTTTCTAGATTGTATCTAGACTGCATCACAGTTTGGGCTTTTCATTTTTGATTAAATTTCACTTATAAATAATTTCCCTGACTTTAATGTTTTTCCAGAAGTCTTTTCCCTAATTTAAGTTCATTAAAGATGGAAAATATTTCTTACATACATAACACCTGGCCAGGCTGGAGAGCTGGGCAGTTAGAAACTGGATGAAGTTCAACAACAGCAAGTGGAGAGTCTGGCACCTGGGGAGGAATAACTGCTGGAATCAGGACAGGCTGGGGGGGACCTGCTGGAGAGGAGCTCTGTGGAGAAGGACCTGGGGGTGCTGGTGGGTGACAGGGTGGCCATGAGCCAGCAGTGTGCCCTGGGGCTGAGAGAGACAATGGGATCCTGGGGCATCAGGAGGAGTGTGGGCAGTAGGTGACAGGAGGGGATCCTCCCCCTCTGCTCTGCCCTGGTCAGGCCCAACCTGGAGTGTTGTGTCCAGGGCTTCTGGCTCCCTGGGATAAAAAGGACAGGGATCTCCTGGAGAGAGTCCAGAGAAGGGCTACGAAGATGATGAAGGGCCTGGAGCATCTCCCCTGTGAGGAAAGGCTGAGTAAGTTGGGACTCTTCAGCCTTGAGAAGACCAAAGGGGGACCTAATTAAAGTCTATAATTATCTGAAGCAGAGGATGCAGGGGGAATCAGCCAGCCCCTTTTCAGTGTCTGTGGGGACAGGACAAGGGGCAATGGCTGCAAGTTAGAGCAGAGGAAGAACTTTTCCCCAGTGAGGGTGCCAGAGCCCTGGGACAGGCTGCCCAGGGGGTGTGGAGTCTCCATCTCTGGAGAGATTCCAGCCCCGTCTGGACACCGACCTGTGCAGTATGAGCTGGGGAGCTGCTTTGGCAGGGGGTTGGACCCGGTGTCCAACCCCCTGCCAAAGCAGGGTCCCTTCCAACCCCTACAATTCTATGATTCTATGAACACAGCTGGGTTTTCAAATTCAGTTTTGCAGAATTTCAGCAATGAAATATGTTGATTTCTTTAAAGAGCTGCACTCTATTTTTTGAAGGCACTAAGGCCCTTCAATACCTAAGGGAAACTGAGCTACGTAGTTGCTACAGAATAACTATTTCACAACACTCCTTTCAGGGCAGTTTAGTTTTTCAGCCATACTCCTGCAAAATAAAAGTCATTTCAGTTTTAGATTAGGGAGTGAAAATAGCATAGGTATGCTAGAACTGTTAATTCTGCAGCAGCTAAGCCACAACGAATTTTCCCTGGCATAGAAGTATGCCCACGTCCATAACTTCACTTTTTAAGGGAACAGTTGTGAAATCACCACAAAAAATCAATGTCAGGGAAGAGCAAGAATGTATTTTGCAGTCTTTCTCTTCCACAGACTTCACTGCATGAACCTTCAGGTGCACATTGGGACTGAAGAATCAGGCTTCAGCAAAACAGTAACCATAATACTTTGCACAATGCCCAGAAAATTTGGGTGTTCATTTGAGTGTATCAGCAATTCACAGAAATTAGACTGTGTATGATGGTGCAGTAGGGAACATGCTTTTTAACTGAGTTTTTCATCCTGTAATCTCATTGGTTTCTGTCATTTGGACACTACCCACCACTCCCAAATTTTTTTACAGCAGCTATTTAAGGTAACAGGAGCAGGAAGGTGAGAAGGAAGGATCAGGTAAGCTTTTCTTGACAGGAAGTTTAGCAATGTCCTTTCACAGCAAACAATTTAATAAATTAGAAGCTAAAGGTAGCAGTAATTACAAGCATGCACACTAACTACCCTCATTGTTTCCCATCATACAGAAGCTAAGTTAGTAGTTTTATTATTTTTGGAGGTGTTGACTTGATTTTCCTAATTTATCAGACATATATAGCATGTGTCAGCTTTGATGGAACTTGTGGTTTCCAAGTCTGGCTAGGTGAGAAAGCATAACATGTTAGCAGGGCACACATGGCCAATGTAATAGGAACTGTGCAGCTAGCCTGACCCAGCTGGTTTGGTCTGAAAGACTTTCTCCCCTTGTACCATTTAGCACTGAAAGTACCTTTGCTGTGAAAGGACACTGCTAAACTTTCTGTCAAGAAAAGCTCACCTGACCCTTCTCTCTCACCTTCCCTGCTCCCCAACAGCACCCATTAATTGGCCTATTCAGCAATTCTCTGCCCTTTACTATGAGGAAAACATCTATTATCCAAGCAGTTTTCAGCGACCTTGGCCTTACTGTGGTTGTTCAGGAGGCCTCCAAAAGACAGATGACTCCAACTACATAGTCTGAGCTTGGGCACTGCAGGAAACATCCTCTTCTCAACCGAGTCACTCCTCTTCTGGCCAGCACTCATGCCTGACCTTGAATTTGCCAAACTGCTCTTAGCTTTGGGGACAAAACAGTGATGACTTCTTTCCTTTATTGCTTTCTGTACCACTTGATAGATAAAACTATTTATCTATGACATTAGTGTTGCACTTTCTTCCCCAAGTAAACTCAGTAAGGCACTTATAAAGCAGGGCCATGAAGCAAAAAGGCAAACTTACTCTGAAAAATAACATGATTACAGCATTCCTATTGCTCTGCAAAGATGATTCATGGCACCTCTTAATAGGTACTCACATACACATTTTGTCTTTGAGTTTTTTCCCCAACATGCAATAGAAATGCATATCAAAGTTTCAAACTAGGTGATGAATTCTGCTTCATGGCAGTTAACTACTTCAGAGGCAGTTTTCATCACCATATTCTCCAATAAACTGATTAACATATTTTTAAAGAGGCAGAAACTGTTTCCTCTCCAAAATCAGGGAAAGGAAAAGTCCTGTTCTCACACCTAAGTGTATTAAAGCTTTTAGACACAAATAGCATCACCATATGCTCTGATGGGCCTGGCCCAAATTGGTTTAATTTGTTTAATTTAAAAGGAGAAAATGGGCATTTGCTGTGGTTTAAGCAAACTGCAGCAGAATGTCAGAGGCATGTTCTCTTCATGACATGAGTAAAGAAATTAGGGTACTGATGAAAGTTTATTCAGCTCAGGAACTATCCCAGAAGTTTCAGGAAGACACATCACCCCCTGTCCACCCCTCTCAGAGCTCAGACATAGTTTCAGAAGCCTGAGACTATTTTTGCAACCTATAATGCTTGTCCTCCAGTGGCAGTGCTTGGGCCAGACTGAGAAAGGCCTGCACTTCTTCCACTGGAGATTTGGACACAATACAGAGGAAACAGAAGGAAAAACTAAGAATAATCAGTATCCTTACATTTGTGCTGTGGGGTTTAACAAGCTGTTTGGAGGTTCAGCACAGACATGTGGAAAACCACTACCCCTGAGCTCACACCTCTGAGGAGATCCTATCCATATTGACAGGCTGATAGGAAGTTCTGGCAGTGAGAAGAGCAGGCTGTATAAGCAATGTCTGATGACATAACAATTTTTTTGAAGCTTACTAATGAACATCTTTAGACATTCCTGAAAAGGATTGTAGGCCCTACTGATATTTGAATATTTTGTTACAGTGAACTTGGGCCTTGTAGCCTCCACCAAGTTTAACTGGATATCCCTTAAACAGACCAAATTAAAAAGGATAACAAACTATCATTTTCTTCCATAACATGCCAAACAGTGAGTGAGAGGACAGATTGCTTATTGGCTTTCCTTTGCTCTTTCTCTTCCAAAACACAGGAGCATGGGGTGTGTGTGTGTCCCACTGTACTATGCCTCGTTTGAACAGGGACTGCCCTGACACCTTCCTTCTGGTGGTCAGGAAACATTACCAGGGAAGGAGGCACTGGGCTTCACAGCCCAAATCTGCTATTCTTGACTTCACACAGCAAAACTATTGGGAAACTGCCCATTTGCCCTCCACTTGACCAGGTACTCTCTTATTCTAAAATATAATTGTAATAAGCTAAATCCTCAGATAACCTCATCTCTTTGCAAATTATATAAAACTCTATTGTTTTCAGCCCATAAACTGGGTCATAAGAGGCCTAAGCATAACATATAATAAGGCTCAAGATTTGAACTTCAGTATTTTGTACTAAAGACTGAAGATTGAAGCACTGTGTTCCCAAGGCTCTCCCTCTCCAAAGGGTATTACAGGAAAATAGCACTCAATTTTCAGTGTAAGACTCGGCCGCCCCTTCAAATGCTCAAGGCTGAAAAATGTGGCAGCTTCCATCTTCTTATCTGTTAGTGCTTCCTCCTCTTTATCAGGTGCTTACAGACAGCAAAAGGATGATAGGGAAGCTGCTGCTTGTGCTGCATCAGAAAGCAAAAAGCAGCAGGGATGTGTACAAACATGCAGCTCAAGGATGCCAAGCTCCAGTTCCCTACCTGCTTGAATAAGGCCAACAAATCAAGAACCAGTTGACAACACAGTTGCCTAAACCTTCACATTTAAATTGTTCTCCTGCCAGAATACACACATACAGGAAATTTGATTAACTCCCACTTCAAAAAGGGCAATACAGTCCTTCAGTACCTTTGCACTTGATGAAAAGAACAGGGTACAAACCCACTTGGAACAATATTGAGCCCTGAGATGGTGCTGCCCTTTCTCCAATTTCTGTAAGGTGCTTGTCACAGGAAAGCTCATACATCACTCAGAAAGAGATAAAAGCTGCCACAGTGGTCATGACTGTAAAACCAGAATCTACATGTGAAACAGTGACAACATTCAACCTGTGACCACTTAAAACCTCAGAAACCAACATAGAATCATAGAATCATAGACTGGCCTGGGTTGGAAGGGACTCCAAGGATCACAGAGCTCCAACCCCCTGCCACAGGCAGGGACACCAACCTCAGGCCTGGAGCTACACAAGGTTGCCCAGGGCCCCATCCAACCTGGCCTTGAAGACCCCCAGACACGGGGCACCCACCCCCTCTCTGGGCAGCCTGTTCCAGCCCCTCACCACTCTCTCTGTAAAAACTTCCCCCTAATATCCAATCTAACCCTCCCCTCCTTCAGCTTTAATCCATCCCCCTTGTCCTGCCAGTGTCTGCCCTTTGAACAAGCTGATTCCCCTCCTGTTCCCCTGCTCCCTTCAGGGACTGGCAGGCTGCAATGAGGTCCCCCCACAGCCTTCTCTTCTCCAGGCTGACCCAGCCCAGCTCCCTCAGCCTCTCTTTGTAGGGCAGCTGCTCCAGCCCTCTGAGCATCTTTGTGGCTCCTCTGACCCCTCTCCAACAGTTCTACATCTTTCTTGTACTGGGGCCCCAGCTCTGGACACAGGATCCAGCTGGGGCCTCAGGAGGGCAGAGCAGAGAGGGACAATCCCCTCCCTGTCCCTGCTGCCACCCCTCTGCTGATGGAGCCCAGGATCCCATTGGCCTTGTGAGCTGCAAGAGCCACTGCTGGCTCATGTTCAGTTTCTCATCCCCCAGAATCCCCAGGTCCTTCTCCCAGGGCTGCTCTCCAGCAGCTCTTCTCCCAGGCTGGATCTATGGCTGGGATTCCTCTGGCCCAAGTGCCACCCCTGACCCTTGGCAGTGTTGAACCTCATTAGGTTCACCCAGACTCATCTTTCCAGCCTTCCAACATGCACCAAGTCAACTGCATTGAAGTGCTCACTCTGGAAGTGAAATAATCTTCCAGGACACTGGATGTGCAACATCTCCTGTGGGTCTCAAGGTCCTGGAGAGCAACACACTGCAGGAAAAAAAAGCTCTTGTTTTCTTCCTTACTTTTTCCCCCCTGAAATCTGTCACACAAAGTATATATTAAATGGGATGCCACTGCACTAACAAATATAAACTCAAAATGAAGCTTTTTCCTTACAGAGGAGCTGAAGACATCCTTCAGTCATTCACATTTTTAATTTAATCAGGAAAATAAATACCATGTGTCCAAGCACAATGGATCAATAGATGCAACTTACAAATAGAGGCCAGCTACTGAACAGCTGACCTCTCAAGTTTTGCACCAAATTTAGATTTATTTTGTTTAATTAAAAAACCTCAGAGATGACTAATTAGGCAAAACAACACTAAAAAAAGTCCTATCTACAGAAAGATAGGAGTATGCAAAGAATAGTTTCATATAGATATGGTCCTTTGAGAATATGAATTTTCTGTTGATGAGGTAAGGTGGAATCTAGATCAAGATCTACCCACATGCATGATAACAGTGAAGAAAAAAAATCTTATCCACATTTCTTGAGTGTACAGACTTCTGCTGGAGATGCAAAAAGTTTTGGCTTGCTTGCATTAAAAAAAAAAAGTATTAGGCATAGGTTTTTCTCCACATAAAATCGTTTCCCTTGGAAGTTTACTCCAATCCTTGCACATCTGCCATTCAAGCATCATTTTCTTGTATGTCTTTTCTAAGAACCAAAGCCTGTGTGAAGCCTTGGGACTGAGGATAGATCTTTCTGTGCAGAGAGGAACCCTGCTGTACAGCCACCCCATCCCCCCAGTGGTACAGACAGCGTGCATTTGCACCACAACCATGTGTCAGGCAGGGTTTGCTCACTGTCCTAAGCTGTGAGGCTGGGTGGAAGGGATGGGTAGAGAAGTCTCCTGTGCTTCTAAATCAATTATGTGAGAGTGTAAATTACTGCCAGACTACCATGGTCAGCAGGAAGAAATCCTGGACTGGCATCCTAGAGTCCTGACAGTTGTCTCAATGCTGAGATTCTGATGATGTGCAAAGTTTATGTGTATTACCTGTTATTTTGCTGCTGAGATGCAAAAACCTCATGACTCATTAAACATACCTATGTGGGTTCTATGCATTTCCTGCACACCATGCAAACTAGCCTGGAAAGATCTCCCTTCAACTTTCTCTAAGAATGTGCTGTTTGGGTGAAAGAACACATTTCATAGGGATTACATGGAGTAATCTCTTTGCCTTCCAATCAGTGAGACTCTTGACAAAGTAAGGTAGAGTTCAAGGGATCTGGAAAATATCCAAACCTAGTCCATAATCCTTCTTAATTGAGTGGAAAGAAGTTGGATATTGTTCTATATCCAATCCGATTTTATCTTGATTGCCATGGCAGCCTCTGATACCATTCTGAGACAGGGTACATGCATAATCTCATGTGGGAGAGGAAAATTGTTTCCTAGTAGCATTTGTGGACTCCAAAAGTTTTCTGAATTGTGGTGCTGTGTATCTGTCAGCACTCTTGCCCTGGCTGTACACCTGGTTCTCAGTACTTTGGTTCTACTTCAGTTAGATCCTTAGGTCAATTCAGATGAAAACACCAAATTAGCTTGCCAAAGTTTGTACAGCCATTAAGAAATAGAGAGAGCAGAAGATAAAGACCTATTGCCTCTCTACCCAGGCACTGATGATTCTGTGAGTCTCTACAGTTTTATTTGGCACTAACAAAAAGGAAAGAGGCTGTGTAATGGTTACTATTTAGTAAGACCCACCTCAGAAGCACAGAAAAGCACTGTTGTGGGTTCAGGAAACCACCACAAAGATTAACTATGAGGTCACCATCACAATAAAATTAGCTTAAAAAGTAGTTTTCAGATCAAGGACTCAAATCCTATAAATTCCTGGTGCTCACATGGATGCTTTTTTCCTATAAATGTAGTTAAGAAATTGAATTTTCCCAGAGGATCATAAAGAAACTATTAAAAATAATCAGTCACAGAGGGCATCTCATTAAGAATTAAATTGACATAGATTTCATTAGTCTAATTTCTAACTAACATAACAATAGACCTATGGGGGCAGCCAGCAAGATCTGAAGTTTCCTTTGGCTATCATCTGCAAATCTGGAAAGAACTGAAAAAAATTATCCACCCAGACAAGAAGTTACCCAAATCATGAGATATGTTCTGACATGTTCCAGCCTGTTCTAACAAGGGAAAGACACAAGTTTGCATAGGTTGTGGTAAAACTAGGCAATATATATGTCAGACAATGTTTTGCCTGGAGGTTTTTATATCTATCTACCTGTCATGCCTCTTCTGAAAACCTCTAGGACCAGGCTGGTACCCTGACACAGCCTGGGAAACACAGGAATAAGGGAAACATAACTGCTCAGCCCCAGTATCTTTCCAGCTTTCTTGGACCTGCAGCTGAGAAAACTTCCTAAACTAACAATGGTTCTTCAGATTAAATGTCTCTTAATTAGTGTTTCTCAATAAATTTGTTCAACTGCTTTTTTGAAGCCATGTAGTGTTTTTCTGTCCACAACATTCTGGCTGCTTGCTTTAAGGTTTATTAAGTTACTTAAATTCAGAGCAGGACTTGCCCCTTTTCCTGTTGAGGAACAATTCCTGTAAATGACTTGGTTTCTAAAGTTTTTGTTCACTTCTTCCTGGAACCTGGAGAAGATCTATTTGCTGCTTGAGGGTGATGCATTGATATTTGTCATGAATTTCAGATCCAAACCTGACAGAGTCTCTCTGTAGAGGAGAGAAGATGAAATCCAGTGGTACTAATGAAGCAAAATGTTGGTTCATAAATGTAAACAGACCTCTTCTGTTTAAATTGCCAGTCTCAAGAGTCCCTTCCTGTCACTGATCATCTTTTTTTCTCTTCCCTATATTCTTCACTAGGAAGTCATGCCAATCCCAGGAGATGACAAAGAACAGCTAAATTTCAGCCTCAGACCTCCAATTCACTTCCAATCCCCAGCCAGGAGCACAATTCAGAAAGTGACTGTAATGCACTGTTACTACCATTATTTTTATTATTATGGGACACACTTTTAGCATCTTTTAGATGCAAATTACCATAAGGCAGCAATGCCTTATGTAGCCTTATCTGTAGCAAGCCTTATCTGTAGAAGATTAATTCTCAGTTTACCTGGAGGGACTTTCTCAGAATAATCAATGTGTAGTAGTTTTGTAAGCAAGCTAATAAGCAAATTCATCAAATACAAACACAGAATTATGTGTAAAATTTGTAATATGGCACATGATGCTCTCTTTAGACTATATTTCTGCTTTGTCAATGTGTTAGAGAGGGCAGTGATGTAACTCACTCTTCAATATGCACTGCTTCTTCCCTCTGTGCTTGATTTCCAGATGATGTCCAGCTTGGGATCATATTATTCTTTTAAACTATAAAGGTTCTTGCTCTTAATTCTACAGATCTTTCGGTGACAAAGGTTGTGACCACTGCATCACAAATGAGTGGTGCAGTAGGAAAGAATGCCCTGTGCAGTCAGATAAGGGCCAGTAGTTGCAAAAGCAAAGGCTACTAAGCTAGAATTTTTAAGGAAGCCAGCTTAATGTTGGACATGCAATTTGCAGGCTTCTATGATATGTTTTTCACAAGAGCTAAGTGGTTCTTTAATTTACCAGAACATGTGCTTGCCTTTTGGATGAGATACAGAACCAGAGGCTATTAAAAAGACTATTCATTATAAGATTATTCACATTAGCAGCATTTCCCCTTATAGCATTAGTGATAATGGTCATGGTATTGACCCTGGGTTTGGTACAAGTTAGATCACTTAAATTAGCAGGCATGTATTTCACATTAACATGAATCATGAACTTCTTCAAGTGAAGTAAAACACAAAGGTCACAGGAATGAAAGGTTGCAAACAACTGCTTGACCAGAGATCCCAATCCCTCTACAGTAATCTGGAGCAGCAAGAAGAAGTTTGGCACATAGACAAAGGTCTATTCAGTGCCAAGTTCTGCAGCTCTGGTGCCTGAAATGTTGTCTGGTAGATTAGTCCAGAATAGGTTGCACTTTTTCAAAGGTATGACTCAAACTCCCCTGGGTTGTCCATCAAATGATTTAACAACTATCATTTATAGCTGACAAAGATTTTCCTGAAATGTATGCAGCTAACTGTGCCAATCTGCATCTGGGATCCAATTAGCGTGGTCAGCCTGTGTTTGTTACAGGGAGGACAACCTAATCACCTCGCTATCTTTTGCCCCCTTGCCAAATTCCTTGCATACATGAAGTCTGGAAGGCCTGCCACAACTCATCTTTAAAATCATACCACCAGCCTTCAAATATATCACTGCTACAACCCACAACATCTATTCCTTTGTAATGTTTGAGCTGAGCTATTCCTACATACTTCTAAGCTTGGATTAAGTACACTTCTAAAGGGTGCATTTATAATGCATCAGATGCCTGTATCAGCTGTCAGGGTAGCACAGTACCATGGCAGGTTACCACCACTGCCTGCTTACTCTCATTCCCATGGCAGCACTACAGCTACATGTTTTGCTAGGTAAACCATTTTAGGAACTTTAACTCAGGATGAAGGGAACTGGTGAAGTCCAGGGCTAGATTCAGACATGATGAACCGGGAAGAAGGTGTAGAGCTGTATCTGATACCCCTTGACCATATGTAATATATGTGCAGTGCAGAGTGGGAGGATGCTGCAGCCACCGAGGACAATGGAGAACAGTTAGTACCCTCTTCATGTCTAGGACATAACATCAGTACTTGCTCTCCTTTTTTCCATGCCTTCATTTTGTTTATACATATACATATATATGCACACACACAATTAAGTATGCATTTGATCATGCAATTTAACCATTTGCAACTGCCCTGATTATCTCAGAGATGAGAAAGCCTCACATGCAAATATCCCTCTGTGCTCTAATAAGTGCTGATCAGGAAAAATGCAGAGGCATACATTAATTTTTGGAAAGAGGTTATGTATTTATGTCCTCACACTGTGCCTCTTGGTAGTCTAGGCAGTATCAGTTTATACTTTGAAACTAGAATTATTTTGGAGAAGCTGGTATAGGGTGAGAAAACACTAGGATTCTCAACAGTGAAGAGAATACAGACATACTATTGGGTATCACCAGAAGACAAACAAAACCTTTTACCTTTGCCTGTATCAGTTCCCCATTGCAAGGAGAAACACAACAAAGGGATCTGAAAATACTGACCAGGTAAGGCAAGACCTTATCTATGATTTCTTTAGGTATAGGTTAGTGCCCAAAGTGGAAAGGAACAGAAAATTAGAGTACAGATTTTAAGCACTAAACCCTTCATATGCTGCACGGAGCTTGAACATGGGACACCAACTAGGTTTCAATACAGTGATTTCTGAATAGCATTGAAAGCAGATTAACAAACTAAAAAGATAATAACTTTATTTGCTGTCAGCCTCCTCACCTGACTTTTTTTCTAAATGTAGTGCTTTTGATTCAGAAGTCATGTTTCAAAACTCACCTAACATTTGAAATAAGGCAGAAAGAGTTTCAAATATGCTGGTTTTCATCTCTTTTTCATATTTTAGGATTTTTAAACTTGACATACTGCTAAGACATTTTTCCTTCCATTTCTTTGCAAATAAACTTCCATACTGAACTCTGCCAGTTTTTAAGTGAAAAATACCAGGCAAGTTTAGACACATTTTGATGTATATTCAAAACTATCATTGTGTTTATCTTCATGCTGTAGAGCATCCTATATACAGCACTCTGGGAAACCTAGATTGGAAAGCATTTGTTCTTTCAGAATGAACATTTTATTTGTTAAGGCTCCCACTCCCTCAGTTTAGAGGAAACATTCACCTAAAGTAAACATCTCCACCATAGGAAGCATCTCTGAATGTTAAAGTAGCTATCAGCTCTTGGGAAAGGATTTCCAAGGAATAAGAACTTAGAAAAAGTATTCATAACATCCTAAGTAACACTCCCACCCCCAAAAACCTCAAATGCCCCTTTGTATTAGCAAATAGCAGGCTGTATATTAATTAACTCACATTATCTACACGTTCCTTGCAGAGATTGTTCCAGCCCTAACAAGTTAATCCCTTCAGGGTGGTTAGGGTGCATTTTTTCATTTAAAACATAGAGGATGCAGGCACACATGACTTGAATGTTCAATACCCCCAGCACACCAAGCTGGGAGAAGTGCACCAGAGTAATGCTATTATGGATGACCACAGTCAGTGGCTGAAGGGCAGCCAAAAGCACAGCAGTGGAACTAAGAGTCATGAACCCATGTTTTGCAAGCCTCCACGTACAGATTCTCTGTACAGACATACATTCAGTGTCAAATCAACTTGGCCAAAGTGCAAAATAGTTAATTGCTTTCACTGAACACATGTACTGAAAACTCTTCTCTGAAAGAGACTTCACCAACACATTTTGTCAGGGAAAAAGCATTTGGCTGGAAGTTAGTTTTTTGTTCTACAGAGTTAAGAAAATATTTTTTCTTTCTTTTGAAGGCTACATTACTTGAAACACCAGGTGAGACTTTATCAGGTAGTGAACATGACTTCTATTGTCATGTTCAAAGCAGGGCTTTGCAATTTAGCTTGTTGAATTTTTCTTGTATGCAGGCACCTACTTTAGAAGACACATTGATTTGTGAAGCAGTAAGTACCATTTGCCTACAATTAAAGACTGCCTACATTGATTAATATGCATATATATAGAAGACACAAAACAGATCACAGGGAGGAATGAAGAAAAATGCCTGACCTATTGGCAGAACAAACAATTCACTTTCCCCTATTTCTCTGATGACACAGTGTTTACCTGGAACATACCAGTCATGCACACTGCAATTAAAGACAAGTTCCTGTAATCAACAAAATCATTAACAGAAGAGGCTATCACCTCCCATGCTCTGGGTTGTGGATGGTAGGTTTTAATTTACAAAATGAAGACAATCTCACTGAGAGGAAGATCCTCATTTTGAGAGGCATGCTCTTGGGCACCTGTGTTATCAGCCAGCGTCTCTTGCCAAACACAGCTGAAATCAAGGTCAAAAAAAGCATTTCTCTCCCTCTCAGAGAACAGCTTGACCTCTCCCACCTGTAAGTTTTAATCAGTCCAAATGAAGACTGGAGGTCAGTTCTCCAGATTGTTTGAACAAGGCTGAACAACTACAAAATAATCACCTCCCTTAAAAAGACTGCAACATGAAACAGAGAGAGATGAAGCCGCTGAAGAGGTTACCCCTCTTTGCTTTGCTGTTCTTATGAGTTAAATGGTTACGTTGAAGTCTGCCTGACAGCTAGCAGCATAGCCAGAAACACAAAGCAGGAGTCTAGCTCCCAGTTTTATTGTCCCACTTCCACATTTGGAGTCATACCTCACACTGTCATCACTGCAAGGAGTAACAAGGATTAATGTGGGGACAACAGGCAGGAGGTTGTGCAAAGTAAGCGAAACACAGGGGCAGTGCAGCATACACTTCAGTGAGATGTGAACAGGGCAGCATTTTGGTGCAACACACCAAACTCAAGATAGGAAAAGGGACAAAGCCATAAAGGGAACACTAAGAGGACTAAATATTTTTAAGGATAACTCATGTTCAGAAGGTAAGACTTACGGACAGAAACCGGAAGGCAAGAGGTGCTATGCAACACATGGATCACCTGGAGAAGAAACACAAGTAAGAGAGCTGTGAGTTTCAGAGCTGAGTGTGCACCAATATCTTTCCTCTCTTTTCCAGCCTTTGCAAAACACATGTATGGCTCTGCCTTTCATGTCTACTTTAAAGGTCTTGGCCTACTTTAACATACACAGACCCTAAAATAAAAGTTATGAAGGCCTTTAGCTCAGCTATTCATTTCTTAATTCTTAATGGGAGCAGTAAAACAGCCAACCTCCTCCATCCCCTTTAGCTTTCAGGTTGAAAAACTCCAGAGTTACACCAGGTTACAACCCCAAGCATACAGCAAAGCCCATGAATTACTGTTATATTTCCTTCCTCTACTCTTTCTGGAAAAGAGTGATGGATAAGAGCTGTAATACTGCACACACCTTATGCATATTGCTGATGATCAGCTCTGTAACTCTGACTCCTCATCACAAGCTTCACTCTTCTTCTAGATGGACTATCCCATGGAGCAACTGGGGGGATCCACTCACAGCTCCAAGTTCTTTTCCCATCAGTATCTGCTCACCAAACTACTCCTTCTGCATGAATAGTAGCCAGAGGTGTTCCTGAGAACACAAATGCTGGCAGAACTACTGACACTCAACAAGACTGCTTTTCTGGAATGCATAGTTACTTTAAGGAGAATCACCGTTGTTTAATTCTTTACATGAACAAAGCTAGAGCCAGACATTTGCTGCATTTCTCCTTAACAGGAGATGCAAACCCAAAGTATCACAAATACATCCTGCAACTGACATCCCTTTTCTAAGGCAAGATAACCCACCTGACTGACAGACCCACGGCCTCATCACTGGCTTTGATTCAGAAGGCTGTGTTCTGAAGGGTGAGCCATTTGCTCAGCTGCTGTTAGGCTACAGCTGATAATTCAAGTGCATTCAGCACAGAACATTTGCCGCGTTCACCTCTGTGCTCTCCATGACTCTGAGATACCAGGCTTTTCCATTCATCAGGTTTGTCAGCTTATTTGGGCACAGCAGAGGCCAGGAGACTTATCTTTGCTCTATGCAGGGAAGCAACGATCCATACTGCAGTGCACCCAGCTGATTTTCCTTTCTAGTAATCTGTGCAGAAATACACCACCCTCTGCACTGCCCTGAGCTGATGAGCCCCTACCAACTGCTTTACTTGAAAGCAACCTGCCATTTTCATTACACAAGACACTTGAAAACATATGATTCCCAGGCAAAAGATGCATCATAGGGAGCACATGCTCAAAGTAGAACGATCTTTTTGTCTATGAAAAATGACAGAAAGTAGAAAACAACCCAAATTTGGATGTAGATATGACTTGAACAAACTGAAGTAGCATGGTTCCCTACTGCCTATGAAGATTAAAATGATCAGATAAAAACAGCATCCATGAAAGCTGGCTTATCCTCACTGTAAACACAGAGAGGCCCAAATGATCATTTGTTTGAATAGTACAAGTGCCATCAACCAAATCCTTTACAAACCAATTTTTATTAGGTATATTTGTCTATGTTATTTCAGGAGGATACAATAAGTAATACAATACATAATACAATAATCATAAGCATATTTAACTGCCATTTTGCAAAAAAAGCATACATTTTTTATTAGCAAAGTAAATATTGGATTGGGCTGCACTTTTGATTAAGATGAACCAAGACATCAGAAATCAAGTATTTAAACTGTTTGCCTGATTCCCTTGATTGTCTGAAGGAGTTTTCAGGTCTAAGGAACTATTAACCACTAGCAGAAAAAAAGCAGGTCAGAGCAGAACAGGAAAGGAACCTCTTTAGTCTCTTCTGTCCTTGCCAAGACACATCTGGGGCCAATCACTAGAGGTAGCTGTAGGAAACAGTCCTATCTCTTAAGGACATATTAGTCTTGAAGCTAAAACCATCGGTCCTATCTGGTAACCCTAAGTGTAGAATGCATCATGGGCTTATGTCAGAGGACAGACTGTTAAAATAGCTTTAAGTGCATGTCTAAGAATTGGACAGGGAACAAAGTATTGGTTAAATACATGGAGAGGCAAAGGGAGAACTTGAAATGGTGGCAGCAGAAAGAAACTCAGCACAGTATGCATGGGAAGAGTTTTTAGTCATTATGACCAGAATTATGACTCTGCAAATAAACAAGGTTGGTTAGATTTCTAATTACCCAAGTTAAAATGAGTAGTACTACCCTCTACCCGACACACTTATTGGGGAAGCCCACAGCTATCATTTAATTAAGCATCATTTAGCTTTCTGCAGGATTTGTGCACAAATTTGTGTACAGTATGTCATATACAGTCAGCTCCACTGAGGACAGGGGAGCTAAAACAACTGAACTCTGAGTGGTGGAAAGGTGATTTAGACCCACTGTCTTTGTAATTTTGAACAGCCATCTGACCACTCATCTATAGTTCATACCTTTACAACTTATTGAACTGATGAGAAAGATATTTGAAGGCATTAGGTTCTCATGTGAATCAAGGTTTTTATGTTATGCTTTCTTTAAACAGAGAGTTTACCTGTGTGTGGCTGAGCGAAAAGCAGATGATCTAAAGTGCCACCAAAGGAATGTCCTTGGATCTTCTGCAACGTAACTTGATTTGAAGGCTCCTTGGTGGCTCCAAAGTGATACAGTATGAGTCACTATTCTTTTCCTCCCTGAACTACTTCAGCAAGTAGGAAGTGTGCTGGATGAGATGAGTCCCTTCCAACTTGAAATATTCTGTGATACCATAACAAGATGGTTAAAGGGAGAAAATCAACAAAGGGCAGCAAAGCACCACTGGCACAAACTGAGTAAGTAAAACAACAAGCTCTGAGTTGTCCAATGTGTTCTTATTACTTTTCTTAAGGTACCAGGAAACTGTGTTTCATTCAAAGTAGCAAACTATGTATTTTAAACTACTTCTTCAACTTGCTGAACCTGGTATTTGAAGGATGAGTTTGTTCAGCACAAGGAAATGACAGTGAAGTTAGTTACAACGTACTTGTAAATTGCTGACATTATACAAAACAAAACAAACGACACAGAAAGCAAACATTGCAGACTTCCTGGAATATGAGAAATAAAAAGGTGATTTATCAAATTTGGGATCCCTATGAAATTCTAAAGAAAGCTGTGATTACAGGCTTAATGATGCAACACCCGTATTAGCAGCTGTTATGTTCAATGTAGTAATTAAGCAACTCAAAGCTTTTGTTAGAAAGTATAAACATAACCATCCCTGTTTTACAGGCAGGAAAGGAGTAGGTAAGTTAATCACTGTCATCACCTAAATATAAACTCAGAAGTACATGACTCCAAGTTTCATTCTCATTCCTTTGGATCGTGATTACTAGATCAGTTCCATTAAATTTATTCCACATTTGTGACACACACACAAGGGCAGTGAGCGTGCAAGCTGCCTGACTCTGCACAGTGCTTACTAAAGCGAAGTAAATGGGAATTCTATCAAAATAGAATATGAAAGAATATAAGTGTATCCATGAGCAGGGAAGCCTGAAACTCAATTAACTAAATGCACTAGTTTGTCAAAAATACCTTCCCCAACTGTAAAAATGATAGCTACATTTCTCTACTTCACCAGAGGGCCAGAAAGGGTGCAAAAGTATCACCTGTAAGTATAATAAATTTACCAAAATATTTTTCCTAAATTCATTATCTACTAGATTTCAACAGCTGAAAGCACTCTCACTGACCTGGAAGAAGTCCATCAGAATCTT